>OY728151.1:718638232-721138232 GCA_963277665.1 Viscum album | reverse complement strand
CATAAGGCTTCTATGATGAATAGAGGGATCTTGGGATATAATTTGAGTAGAGTTTGGACGAGATAAAGTACTTGAGAAGTGTGAGAAATGGGTAGGAAGAGGGGTCTTTTTATAATGGAGAGGAGGGGGACTTTTGGAAAGATTAAAAATATTATTTCCTTATATAATTATTTTCAGTTTATAAATGTCCAAAAATAATTAAAGTTGAATATAAGGTGTACCATGTTCAAAATAAAATCATAAAATAATAATTTTACACGTTTAGGATATTTTTTTAAACTTTTTCTTCTTATTTATTTAAATTATTCAATAATTACTTAACCACTGCAACATCATTGCATCATAAATAATTTTATTTATAAGACGTCTAAAAATTATAAAAAAATACCATGATGTAGGAAATCGTTTTATATTTCTAATGAATATTTATTGTCAAATATATCAATTATATAACTCCTTTTAATTTTTTTTAGTAAAATAATACATGTTTGTGACAATTTTATATTTACTTTAAATAAAATGGTATTAAGGTCATTATCGTACCCAAGTGGCACCATGGGGTCCCCAAATTGACCCATGGATTGTTTATGTCGTCCATGACTCATCCAATAAGGTTAGGATCTATGTCAATGTAATTTCATATTATTATAACATTATTTTTATCTTAAATTACCCTAATTACCTCTAATCGCGTTTAATACAAGTGAAAAGTTACTATTCACCAAAAAATATTTTCATTCCATTGAACCAAATTTTACATACTAATGAAAAAAATGTATGTCATATTTTTTGAAATTCGATTCACATATGTGATAATGTTTTGGTTAAATGAAAAATTGAGTTTTTTTAACCACCACTGAGTAGTTTCACTATTCATCAAAAATTGATGTTTTTCAAAAAAATACCAAACTTTCACCCTAAGCTATACATGATATTCTGAATTAAAAAATTATGTCTATTTTAAAAAATTAAAAACATATAAGTTGCATTAATTAATTTTATAATTAATTCCCATTTTCAAATAAAATAGTGTGTTTTTAGGAAACAATATTTATAAAAAGATTGACACTTGTTTATGTCCAATTTCAATGTGAAATTAATTCCAATGTCTACCATTGGATTAAATGGTAAAAATATATTCTAATTTCACTTTAAAACCAATAAAAAATATAATCTTACCATATAAATAAATTATATTAAAATGAGGTTTCGAATTAAAATACAACAGTTTTCACTATTCCTTAAAAAATGAACTTTATCGGAAAAATAACAAAAAAATACACCAAGAAAATGTTTATGTCCAGATTCATAAGAAGGATTTTATTTGGTCAAATAGAATTTATAAGTGTGACAAAATCTATTCTTAAATGAGGTTTCGCCATCAAAAGGGGATAAATCGACCTTTTAGTGAATATTAGAGTATTTATGCCTAAAATTGAATTATTTTCTTATTTTAAGCCTTTATATTTTTTTGGATAAATGTAAAAACAATTAAAAAACATAAATAATAATATTTATTTATTTCTATTCATTCCCTCTAATACATCGGCTAGGGGTTAACTACAATTTAAAATAATATTATTATATTATTAGTGTGTAATTTAAGATTTCAAAGAAACCCATAAATGCATATTGGGTACACCATCGAACATTGAACCCCCTTTAAAGTAAAATTAATATTTAATTCAAAAATATTAATAAATATGAAAATATATTATTCTTTATTTACCTAGGATGTTACATGTACTATTAAAATTAATTCCAAAGACCATTAGTGTAATTTTGATTCACAATACTTGTGCACCACTACTTATTTTAGATACATATTATGCTTCTAATATTGATTTTAGAACAGTGTGCAGATTCTTACTTGGCCATGATACTAATGATTTTATTAAAAAGTGATATATTCTTGAGGTAATTTTTCTATATAATCTAAAATCTCTAATGTTACCATCTAAATATGATATTAAATTAAAATCATCTAAAGGAGATATTGATATATAGTTCCTTTCATATTTCTAAAAATCCTTCTGACATAAAAAATATGAGATTCATTTGTATTTGTGTGAAATGGTGCACATATCCATAGAGTAAACAAAATATCAGGTCTTCTAGTATTAAGATATAATAATCTACCAATCTTACCTCTATATAACTTGTAGTCCACTAGCTTTCCTACTTCATCCAAATCATTCATTATATCGGTACACATGGGTGTTGTATATTTTTTGATCTTTTGAAGACCAAAAATTTTCAACAAATTTTTAATATATTTAAACTTGTTTAAAATATTTCAGAAATATATTTGATAAATTTGATTTCCAAAAAAGAACATCAATTCTACTATCATACTCACTTAAAATTATTTTTTCGTTTGTTTTGAAAAATCATTACAATATTTCTTATTGGTTGAACAAAAAATAACATCATTAACATAGATTTGAACTAGTAATATATTAGAAAAAATGCTTTTCCTAAAATGATTTGGATATTCCATTCTAGTAGAAAATCTAATTTTCAAAAGGGAAGAACAAAATCTTTCATACCAAGCTCAAAGTGCTTGTTTAAGGCCATATAGAGCTTTAGATTGTTTAAAAATAGAATTTAGTTTTTGAGAGATATCCAAATCGGGGGATTGTTCAACATAGACTTCCATTGATAAATAGCCATTTAAAAAGGAATATTCAACATCTATCTGATATAATTTAATGTTCATATGAGATGCATAAGCTAAAATAATTCAAATTTCTTTTAATCTAGCTACAAGGAAAAATGATTCGTCACTATCTATACCTTTTTCCTGATTATATCTTCTAGCTAATAATCTAGCTTTGTTTCTAGTTATAATCCCATAATCATCTTGTTTATTTCTTAATACCCACTTAGTTCTTATAACTGGATAATTTTATGGTCATTTAACTAAATTCCAATCTTCATTCCTATCAAATTTTTTAGCTCATCTTGTATTTCTATTATCCAACTCTAATCTTATAAGGCTTCTTAAGTAGATTTTGGTAATAGTTAAGATAAAAAGGCAGATAATTTAACTTGGTTTCCTCTATTTCATCTAGTTCTTATTCATATGTCTAAGTCAACTTTTATGGTTTATAAATTACGATTATTTAGGGTTCTAGACTGTCTAGATATAACACTTTTAGTTCCATCGGTATCATTTTCTTCTTAACTAGGTTGAATTTTACTTATGTTATTTTCAAATCATTATCTGGTTTTCATGTCTCATGTTGTTAGGAGAGTTAGTAATTTCATATTTTTTATATTTCTTGTTAATAAAAGGGCTAGCTTCATCAAACATGACATTAAATGAATCATCGACAATCTGTGACATTATATTAAACACTCTATAGGATTTAGAGGTAGTAGAATATCCTAAAAATATTCCTTCATCATCTTTTGAATCGAACATAACATGATTATCCTTGGTGTTTAGGATATACACCTTACATAAAAAAGCATTAAAGTACTTTACCTTATGTTTTATATATTCCAATGTTCATAAGGTGTATTTTTTAAAATATGCTAAATGAAAACTCTTTTCATGATATAGCAGACTATACTTTTATCTTCTTCCCATATGTAGTTAGGTAGAATGTATTCATTGAGCATAGTACTAGCCATTTCTCGAATAGTTCTATTTTTTCCACAATTCTTTTATTTGATATATTGTTGGTGAAGAAAATGTGTTTTTAATACAATGATTACAACAAAAGGAATTGAATTCCTAATGCTCAAAATCTCCATCATCAAAACTTCTTAATAAAATTATTTAGAAACTTTTTTATTTAGAAAAAATTTATAGAAAATTGAAAAAACCATAAAAATATCACTCTTATGATTTAGAAAATAAACCCATGTAAATATAGAATAATTTTAAACTAATAAATACACCTATAATTTTCGATCCAGACATTCTACTCTTGATGGTCCAAACAAATCCGTGTGTAAATGTTCTAGAGGTTTTGATGTAATAATTTTTTTTAGATTTGAAGGTGGATTTGTGTTACATTCTAATATGTAATGCATCACATACTCTATCACTATAAAACATAATACAAGGTAAATAAAAAACTAACTGTTTCATATATAATTTAGGTAAAGCATAAATATTATAATGAAAAAGTCACCAATGACATATCCAAGTCTCATTTATCTTAATAGTTAAACAATTCACTTCATCTTTACTCAAGGAATTTAATTCCAAAGAATAATCATTATAAGTTCTAGTTTCTATAAACATAATAAATTTATATTTAAATA
Source organism: Viscum album (assembly GCA_963277665.1). Lineage (NCBI taxonomy): Eukaryota > Viridiplantae > Streptophyta > Magnoliopsida > Santalales > Viscaceae > Viscum > Viscum album. The sequence goes on along the minus strand of OY728151.1, from coordinate 721,133,954 downwards.
TAGAGCACGAATTGTGAGAAAAATAAACCTAACATCCAGTATCACATAGTTGATTGATATTTATCATATTATGCTCCATACCTTGTACTTATATTACTTTATTGATTGATACTATTTTTGGATCTCTAACAATTCCATGTCCAATTACCATTTATTTGGAATTTCCATTGAAGGTTACTAGACACTTACCTATTTAATTCAGTGTATTTAATTATCACGAGTTTCAACTCATATGGCTGGAGTATCCACTTTCCATATACCATATATCTTTTCTTTTTCTTTGGTCGGTTTCCTTATCATCTTCTACCATGAAACACATATATTATTTTAGATTCCATTATTCCTTTTCTAAATCATATTTTGATGAGCTACTAGAGTTTTCATAAATTCTCCATGAAGCCTTCATCTCACTTATGATTTTAGTTTATAATCATAATTTTTCTGATATGCATTTACTGTCATTCTCATTTCACCTTTTAGATGTGGAAAATCGGGTATTATGTGACCTAATTTAATTCATTCGTAGTATATTACTTCACTATAGTCTTTCTCATCCGTTTGTAAGGGATTTCTCAGTCCTCTTTTCTTCTTTTAAAACATGCTAAACTTTCTAGCTAATTGAGTAAATTCTATTTTAGAATTAGATGTATCTATATTCTATACTTCTCTAAATTATTTCTTTATTCGTTTTCTTTTCTTATGAGATGTTTCCTTAATAGAAGTATTATATTTTTTTAATAAGAAATTATGATCTTCAACATCATCATGAATTTTAGGTTCATACATCATCATTTTCCCAATTAATTCACTCATTATGATATTTTTGACAGGTGATGATTGTCGAATTGCAGCTGATATACCATTCCATTTAGTAGGTAGTACACTGTATACTTTTATAGCTAGATCTTTGGGTTTGATTGGATCAAATAAGTATATTTTAAACCTTGACCCTAGAAACTCGGAGCCGGTGCATTATTTTAATACATTGGCATGATTATAAGGAATCACGTCCCGACGTACCGATCAGTTTAGCAGTCTCAGAAAATATATTTCATACATGAACATTACATTACATATTCAAACATAAAACACAACATAAATAATCCATTGATAATTCCATTATTCCCATATCTTAACCATGTATATTAAATATAATAAACTTAATGGAATCTTGGGAAAAAGAACAAAAAAAGGGGTGAAATCAGATGCTCAGCAAGGGAAGATAATTTTTCAGAATCTATAAACATTTATGGAAATATGTGTGATAAAAACAATATCCTTTTAAACATAAACATGAACATAATATGGGGAAAATAAATCAAATAGTAACATATAAACGTTCACATGGATATTCATCTAGTTGAATAATCATATGTAATAATTAATTTTATAATGAGGGAATGCCTAATGTCGGACATCATTTCCACATAATCAAGGCCTCGTGCAATGACTAAAAATAAAATTTTTGCCAGGGACCTGTTCCAATACACTAGATAGTCACATGAGACATATCGATGCATCAGGGGCCTATAGCGGGCCCCACCCATCACTCACTAAGTCCATGACATTCCACATATGAAAATGTTGAAACATAACATAAACATTCATATTACAACTAGCATACAAAATGTCAATACCTCAACCATAAACCATGAAGGGTATAAAAATAGCACATCTATAGTAAAACATATCATAAATCATTCAATTCAATATAGAAGATTTTATAATTATAAATTAACTAAAATAAAGAATAATATCTAGTAAAGAATGTTGACATTGTTTGAAAATGATCAGTAAATTTTTTTGAGTGAAATGGCTCTTTTTGTGAATTCATTTAAAGGAAATACATTTATAATGTAAGTCATTTAAAATAGATTCTAGAATCAAAGTGTCCCATACCACTTTGAAACTTTTTAAAGGAATTAACAATTTAATTCAATCATGTCTATATAAATAAATCCTGAAAATTATTTTAAAACATGGACATTAATTAAATATATTTAGAAAAACATATCATCAAAACATTTAAATTGCTAATCTTGATAAAAACTCACTTCCAAAAATCATTAAAAAATTCATTTTAATAATATTTTTACGAAACATGTACATGGTTGATAAAAATGTCCTAGTAAATACTTACAAATAAAAAATCATTGATAATAATGAGATTGAGGAATTAACCCTTACTTTCCACATTTCATTGGTCAAGGGTACATTTAACCTCATGTATGATGACCGTAGTATGTTATTAAATTATACCAGAACCATATTCTTATTTATAATGTTATAAATGATTCATTTATTAATTTATTCTACCTATTTGATAATGATTTATATGTTAAATTAACATTTAGGGTAATAATCACTTTCTTCACATTACATGTTGTAACATGTTATTCTTGATCATATAATTTATATAATGATATAAATACTTCCAAAATATAAAACATAATTTATATATAATATATTTTTATAATATAAATTTGTATAACAGATAGATATATGAAGTGGGAAACACAGTTATGGGAACGGTAGGATGTAAATACGCAAAAACCCTGTTTCCATTTTCATATCATATTGAACAGAATTATGTGAATAACATATATGTAAGTATATATATTTATATTTATATATCCAGAATCTTTATTGTTTTATATATTACATAATTATTAAAAATATACATTTTGACAATCATTTTGGAATTGTGAAACTGGAAATGAATCTCAACGCGTTGTGGAGACGGTCAGTCGTACATACACATGAGTGATGATATCATTTCCTTAATGATAAAATGGTGTATAATTGGTTGATATTTTAATTATACAGAGAAATTATCATGTTATTTTCATTATTTACTTAAATATTACTTATCATTATATCCTTCCAAATAACATAGTGTTGAATAACAAATTACACCACGGTGTGGAGACGGTAAGCCATACGTACACACGCATGGTGACATTATCAATAATAGGATGGATAGAATAATGAGTATGGTTGTAAAATATTTATAATAACATAAAATTATGTAGAATTCATTGTATTTATAAATTTGGTATCTAAATAACAAAGAAATATAATGTGGAAGTGGAAAAGAACATTGAAAGAGGTGATACAATAATTACCTCTTCTGTGGGGGTTTCTTTTTTATATAAAAAAAGGATCTTTAGATTGGCTTCCTGCTCAAGAAAAAGGCCTCTAAGTTGAAGTGAGGGATATTGGGAGGATATTTGGGAAGGTTATGGGCGAGAAAAATGTCTTTGGAGGTGTGATTTTGAGATAAGGGGATACACCATTTTATAAGAGAGGTGAGGGTCACTTTAGGAATGTTTGAAATATTATATTATTATAAAATCATTTTCGGTATGTAATGGCTCAAAATTGATTGATTTATTATCTAAGGTGGGGATGGGTCGAAATAACATCAACCAGTAGGTTGAAGACATGTTTAGGTCACCATATTAACTCTATGTTATAGATTTTACTCTAAGTTAAATAGTTTAACATTTACGATGTCCTCTTGTATTATTATTATAAATGTTTGATAAACTTACTATAAAAATCCAAGAGAACCCAAGCGGTTAATTAATGAAATATTAATAATTATATATGTTCTTTGGAAGAACATTTGATATTTATGAATATTAAATCATTTAATAATATAGTATTTGTATTAAAAAATCATTTACGTCAATTTTGACAATATTTGATATTTTGTTTTTTTAAGTCATTACAACTTTATCACTTCAACATAAATTTATTTAATCAACCCTAAATTGTCATATGAACTTATAAAATTCATTTATGGTATCAAAAGCTTCAATTTATATTGATTTTTATATTTATAATATCAATTATATTAATCCTTCATTGATAAAGTAATTACATCTTCATCATTGTTTCATTGATATATTTAATTATTTAATCTCAAAAATTTATTAATAAATTAAAATTATTTTGGAAATATTTTTAATTCCAAATAAATATTTATAGTCGAATTTATCTTATGTATAACCCTACATTTAAAATTGTTTGTTTTTTAAACATTAAATTTAGCACCTTTTACTCATCTTTAAATAAAATAGTAATAAATGTCATAATCTAATCCAAGTTGACCAAAAAGGTCATATATTATTCCTATGGTTGTTTTTGGATGAAATAAACTTATCCAATATAATTAAGACATTTTTAGGGTAATTATAATATCATTTGAAGTTTTAATTACCCTATTTACTTTTATCTGTGGAAAATAAATGTCAAAAGTTACTATTCACAAAAATTATTTTCATTTTATTGAATTGAATTTTACTTACTGATGTCAACCATGTCTCTATAATTTTTTATAATAAATTAACAAAAGTGGTAAAATTGCATTTTATGTTAATTAGCTAATGTACCTAGAAGATGGGTAAAAGAAGATAAAAGTTAAATTAAATTTCATACATCTAATTTCATTATAAAATGACTCCAATTAATTACATTGAACTTATATAGGTATTATTTGACTATTATTTCTTAAAATAAATTAAATTATTATTTAAATTATATATTAGTTTTATAAAATTACAATGTTTTTTTTTCACTCATCAACAAAAATTGAATGTATTCATGAAAATTAAAATAATTAACCCATTCTAATTTTTCTATTCATAATTAAAAAATGAATTCTATTTTACCAAATTAAAAATATAGAAGTTGTATTAATTTATTTAAAATTAATTCTCATTTTCAAAACCAAAAAGAGGGGTTTAAAAAGTAAAAACCATCAAAATATTGACATGTCTTTTTGTCAAATTTAAATGTGAATATACTTATAACTACCTATATTTTAATAAATGATAAAAAATAATCTAATTATACCTCCAAACCATTAAAAAGAATAATTTTACACTATAAATTATTTTGATTAAAAATATTCTTTTCAATTAAAATTTAGTATTTTTCAATATTCTTCAAAATATGAATGTTATCAAAAATATACCCAAACTGTATCCAAACTAAATTTTTATGTACCTCTTGTAAAAAGAGATTTTAATTTAATTAAATTTAATATATAAAAGTTTGAAATATTTGTTTAAAAAACGATTATCAATTAAAAGGGGATAAAATTGCATTTTTTGAAAAATAATTATTTAATCTGAAAAAATTAATTTGTTCTTATATTATTCCTCTTAAACACATAATATGGATTCTAAAATAATATAGAGTATATAAAATTTAAAATTCAGTTAATACTATTCATAACCACTTTTTGAATTGCTAATTTGGTAACTAGTGGTGCGTTGGAACTCGGTGTTGCGTGTAGCACATGTTATTGAATTACTTTGAAAAGATAATGTACTATTAAATATTTGGGAGTTACATTCTCCCCTCCATCAACAAATTGTGTCCTCGAAATATGAAATTATTCTTCAAAAATATAAGGTTAAAAATAGAAAAATACCTTTGTGGAAAACCCACATCGAAAATTGAGTTAATAAAATTTAGTCTTAGTAAGATAGAAAAGGAGACAAAAAAGTCACCACAAAATTATGATCATGATTATCAGAACATTGGTGGAAATTAGAGACACAAAATTAAAGTGAAAACCAAAATATTTATAGGGGTGATTGAGGTCATCAATCACCAACAATTGTAAAATTGAGGGCCTGAAATCCACCAACATATGATGATTTAAAATATCATCGGTTCAACAAAACATAAGGCATTAAGATAACATAGTTTTGGATTTAAGAACCCTTCCCTAATGTTTGAATATTAATTTATTCATAGAATAAGAGGATAAAATATACTTGACATTTAGAGTTTCATCCTTCAACTAATTCCAACCACAAACTCATCATTCACAACAAAAGATAATAGAATTAAATTATGTTATATTAATCCTAATCATATAGGGTTCCCGAAATGATGAATTTATTATTCATTTTTCATAATATTTAAAAAAATACATTATAAAAACCAGGATATCATGTAGGCCAGTGGTAGGTGATACACCCTTGTCGCCCTTCGGTTGCGGGTTTATGTCTCATGGCCATTCCGAACATGACGGGTTTTCGCCCGACCTCTTGGTTGTCCTTTTTATAACAATCCAAAAATAATATTAAGAAATTAATTAACATAAAAATATTATCCAATGTCTAACATAATCAATTCCAACCTATAGACTTATCCAAAATAATTATTTCTAAACTCCAAGTCCAAATATCTAAGGATGGTATACACAATGTAGATCTTTTTTTCCATGTAATAATATGTGAATACCTTCGTCATGTATTATTTTAAAACTTGGTAACACCTTGAAATATCATACAACCTTATTTTTTACATTCATGCTCCCTTAATACTTATTGAATACTAGGTACACTTTTTATATCCAAAAATGTTGTAAACTCCAATAGTAATGGAATAAACAAACAATTAATTTGTTTTTAAGTAGTCAAGATTATCAAAGTGAATTTCTCCAAATCAATCATATCTTAATCCAAAATCACTACCTCGGTATCAGAACTATATTAATGTTTAGATTTCCATCAACCATGTATTTTCCAAATGTATTAAATTTATATTGAGTGGCATTTCATATAACCCTATAATCACATATCCTCAATGAAAAAGTATTATAGTACAATCCTTATTTATTTCCATAATTTATATAACCAGTACATAATTTATACAACACTCAAATTAAATAATTATTTAATAACAACATAAGAACATTAATAATTCCTCTTCATCTATGGTAGTATCATTACATGATCAATATCCAATATCATCATTTGGGGCTTACTCTGATGGTTTGGAAATTGATTTGCGTTCTGTCCGAACATCTTTCATGTGAAGCATTTTACATTTGAAACCTTTTTATTAGCCTTTCAATCATGTACCTAGAGTCCTCTTTATCTTTACCTAAAGAAACTCCCATTCCCTTCAAGAATTTACCAAGGTGATTCTTTCTATGGTTATCACATCTGGGAAAATCCTTTATTCCCCTCTTCACATTATCCAACGTTCCCTCAACCATTCTTTTATCCTCTTGCTTCCCTTAAAAGACATATGACTTAGAAAATTATTTACATATATTTTTAACACATGATACTATTTCTGCAGATGATGCAGATATGTGAGAGAGTATTTCAATTCTATATGTTGGCGTAATATCATGAATGTTATGATCTTTATTACTCATTAGATCATGTGTATTACCGATGTTCATATTCCTTCTACTGGGAACGATTTCTAAACAACGTCATACCCTATGTTAGTTTACGAATCACAATGAATAATTCCAAACAAGTAAAATACCTAACATAAATTGAAATGTTAATGTATATAATCCATAATCATAAACAAGTTTTCATTGAATAATTATTTGCTCATAATTACTTCAGAACTGTTTGTATAGAAAATGTGAATTATCCTAAGCATATCCTCCGAGAATGTTGTAAACAAGAGTGTAGTAAGGCTTGTTGTCTTGTACCAGGATACCCCTGGTCAAGCCCTGAACACCTTCTCAGAGTTTCCACTCTTAGGTACATCTGTTTCAGAGCCCCCTCTACTTGCTCGTATCCAGACAGGGATGAATTTCATGGAAACTTCACACAATCTCTACATTACCAAAATTCTATGAAGTCCTTCTATAATAATCCTCAATGTCTTTCTTAGGGTAATGTTCACTAATATGAGTTTATGTAAATATAGTTTCTAAGGTTTGTAATATACTTTGTCTAATACCAACTGTAATGCCAAAACCCCAGAGGCTTGGAGCCGGTCCATTATTTAAAAACCTTCTCATCATTAGAAGGAATCAATTCTTGAAGGACTGATCAGTTTAGCAGTTTTAGAAAAGAGATTAGATACAAGAATGTTACATTACACATTTAAACATAAAAAACATAATAATCAATTTAGAATTCCATTATTCCCCTACCTTAACAATTCATATCAAACATAATACACTTCTAGGAATCCTGGGAATACAAAACATATGAAAGGGGAGATCTTAGATTCTCAGTTGGGGTAAATAATTTAGCGAAATCTATAAACTTTTAAGGTAAGATGTGAAATAAAAAAACATCATTTTAAACATAAATATGAACATAAAATGAAGAAAATAATTTAATAATTTCCCTAAAAACATGATCATGGATATTATACTAGTTTAATAATCACATGTAATAATTAATTTCATAATGAGGGAATGCCCAACGCCTGATATCATTAACATATAGTCAAGGCCTCATGCCAAGACTAAAAATAAATATTTTCTCAAGGCCTTGTTCCAAGACACTAGTTTTTCTAATGAGAGCTACCGATGCATCAAGGGTCTATTGTGGGCCCCCCCCATCACATACTAAGTCTAATGCATTCCTCTTATGAACATGTTGAAACATAACATAGACCTTCATATTAAAACTAGAATACGAAATGTCAATACCTAAACCATAAACCATGAGGGGTATAAAAATAGTACATCCACTGTCAAACATATCATAACTCATTAGACACAATACAGAATATTGTATTATAATAAATCAACCATAATCAAGATTAATTTCTAGTAATGAATGTTGACATACTTAAAAATTATCAGTAAAACATTATGAGAGAAATATTCCTTTTGGATAAATCATTTAAAGGTAATACATTTATAAAGGAAGTTATTTAAAATTAATTTTTGAATAAATGTGTACCATACCACGTTGAATCTTTTGAATGGAATTAACATTTCAAAATAATCATGTCCATATAAATAAATCCCAAAAATTATTTAAAAATATGAACATTAATTAAAATGATCTAGAAAAATAAACCATAAAAATATTTTAAATGATGATCTAGAAAAAGAGTCCCTTCCACAAAACCATAAAATTTTCATTTTAAAATTATTTTTATAAAACATGGACTTGGATAATAAAATTGTCCCAGTTTATACTTACCCATAAACAATCTCAGATAATAATGAGATTGAGGAATTAATCCTTACATTGTACTTTCCTTCGGCCATGGGTACGCTTATTTTCTTGTATAATGACCACAGTATGTTATTAAATTATACCAAAACCATATTCATATTTATTATATCATACATGATTCATTTATTACTTTATACTACCCATTTAATAATTATTTTCATGTTAAATAAGCATTTTTGGTAATAATTGATTTCATTATCGTACGTGTTTAAATTGTTATTTTTCATTATTTCATTGAGATCATGATTTAAATACATCCAGAATATAAAACATGATTTATATATAATATATATTTATAATGTTAATATGTGAAATAGATAGATATATTTGAAATGGAAATGAATCTCATCGCGTCGGGAGATGGTAAGTTGTTAGTACACACGAGCGTTGATATCATTTCTGTAGCGATTAAAATGTGTGAAATTGGATGGTATATTAATTGTAACAAAAAATTATAATGTTATTTTCATTATTTATATACATATTAATCATCATTATATCCATCCAAGTAATATTCTGTTGAATAAAAAATTATACCACGTCGTGGAGACGATAAGTCGTTCGTACGCACGCATGGGTACATTATCATTCATAAGATGGATAAAATAATGAGTTCGGTTATACCATATTTATAAAAACAACACAGTATGTAGAAGGTACTGGAATTATCATTTTGTTATGGAATTAACAATGAAAGTGAAAGTCGAAGAAGAAAAGAACTTTCAAAGAGGTGATAATATAATTTCTTCTTCTTTGGGTTTTTCATTTTGATTTGAACAAAAGGTCTCATTAGGATGGATTTTTTATCAATGGAAGGACTATAGGTTTAAGTGAGATAAGTTGGGAATATATTTTGAAAGGGGATGGCCGTGTCAAATGGATTTGGAGGTGTACTTTGGAGAGAAGGGGAAATACAATTTTATAAGAGAGGTGAGGATTATTAAATGAGAAGTTTTAAATATTATTTTATTTTATAATTATTTTCGGATTATAATTGCTCCAAATTTATATTTTTATAAGATATGGTTGTAATGGGTCAAAATTCTCCCAACCAATACTTTTAGAGAAGTTTAGGTCACCATATTAACCCTATCTTTTATATTTAATTCTAAATTAAATAGTTTAACTTTTACCATGACCTCTTGGATTATTATAATAAAAGGTTAATTACCGGAATATAAAAAGCAACGAGAACCTCATGTGGTTCATTAATTATATAATTATCATTATATAAGACTTTTCGCTAAAACATTTATTTTTGGGAATTTATTTTATTTATTAATATTGTATTTTTTTATAACTTATTTTTGTCAATTTTGACACAATTTGGTATTTTGTTTTTTTTAATTCATAACAAATTTATCACTTCCAAAAAAAATATTTTATCCACTATAAGATGTCATGTTAACCTTGAAAATTTATGGATCTCATCAAAAGACTCATTTTAAATTTATTTTTATATTTTTAATATCAATTATTTTAATCATTCATTGATAAAGTAATTACTACATCATCGTTGTGTCGTAAATAAATTTAGTTATTTAATATATAAAAATTATAAAAAGAATAATATTATGTAGGAAATGTATTTATATTTCTAATGAATATTTATTGTCGAATTTATCTTATGTATACCCATATATTAAAAATGTTTTAGTTATTAAACATTGAATTTAATACCTTAAACTCTTCTTTAAATAAAATAATAATAAATTTCATAATCAAATCAAACTAGAAAAAAAGGGTCATACATTAATCCTATGGTTGTTTTTGGTTGAAATACACTTATCCAATAGAATTAAGACATGTTTTTGGGTATTTATAATATCATTTGAAGCTTTAATTACTCTATTTAATTTTAACCGTGGTAAATAAAAGTGAAAAGTTACTATTCACCAAAAAATATCTTCATCTTATTGAAACAAATTTTACATACTAATATAAATATTGTCTCATGGGTTATTTAAATTCAATTCACATATGCGGTAAAATTACGTTTTATGCAAATTTGCAAATGTGCCTTGATGGTGGGTAAATGACGTTAAAATGTTCAATAAAATTTTAGACATCTCATTTTATTATAAAATGACTCCAATTAATTAAATTTAACTTATATAGGTATTATATATATAACTATATCAACTTAAAAAATATTTAAATAAAGTAAAATATTATTTAAATAAATAGTCTGTCTTAATCAATTACGTCGGGTTTTTCACTATTCATCAAAAATTGAATGTTTTCAAAAAAACATCCAAAAATTAACCCTATCCTAATTTTGATAATCCAAATTCAAAAATTAATTATATATTAAAAAATTTAAAATTTATAAGTTTTATTAATTAATTTAAAATTTATTCTCGTTCTTAAAACCAAAAGGCAGGTTTTTATAAAGTAAATTCTATCAAAATATTGACACTTGTTTATGTCCAATTTAAATGTGAAATTACTTATAATAATGTAAATTGTATTAAATTATTAATATATTATCTAATTAACCATCCAAACCTTTCAAATTCTTAATTTTGCACTCAAAATTATTTCAACTAAAAAGTTGTTTTCTATTGAAATTTAGTATTTCTCACTATTCAGCATAATATGAATGTTATCATAAAAGTACCAAAACATTATACAAACTATATTATGATGTCCTACATATATATAATAATTTAATTTAATTAAATTGAATATATAAAAGTTCCAAATATTGGTTTAAAAGATGGTTTTATGATTAAAATGCGGTAAATTTTCATTTTTTGAAAAATATTTATTTTATCTGAAAAAATTTGATTTATCTCTTATATTTTTTTTAAGAAACACATTATATGGATTCAAAAATTATATGAAGTTTCTAAGATTGAAAATTCAGTTAGTAATATTCATAACTGCATTTTGAACGGGTAGTTCCGTAAGTCATAGTGTGCTCGAATGCGGTGTTGTGTATAGCGTAAGTTATTGAATTAATTTGAAAAGATAACGTACTATAAAATCATGTGGTGTAATAGATAAAATAATATTCAAAATATCAATGGAATGCCTCCTTTTTATTACATATCCTTTCATTACATTTTACAAACAGAGGGTCTTTAATGTCTACTGTCTTGGAAATCAGAAACATAATACATGAAAACAACATAAAAAATTCTTCTAAACCACTCGTAAGGCATCATCATAGGTTTATCCTATGTTATATTAATGCATCTCATATCTGGGAGACATACATAAATGAAAACGGTGAGCACAAGGCTCATTATGGAAAATAATTGAAACAATTGACATGTGATCTTGAGCAATATTAATAAGAACATGATAGAAGTCATAATGGTGTGAGCGATGGAAGAATAAGACTATCATTATGAAAATAACATGAATCATAAATTGTATATGTGGCTAAAAAAATTAATTTATACATTCATGATCATATCCCCAAGGTCCAACCCCAACGTGTCATAAAAATTACCAAAGTTATTCACCAAGGTATCGTGAAACTTGTCATCTCTATAGATTAATTATTTACCCAATGCATTGGAGAACTATCCAGGAACATCCTTAATATGTATTTAATTTCATGTGATCCACATATATCATAATCAAAAATTTCAATAATAACCCATAGAGAATAAAAGAAATGGGTTTCATTTCCAAATTGTGACATTTTAGAGTGCTTAAAAATAAAATCATTATATCATTTATAACCCATGGAAAGAGAGTGAGGGTTATATGTATGTAATATAACAAATCAAAAATATCATCCTTATATATTTAGGAACACCCATATAAATTAAATAGGGTTGGTTATTCCCATAAATTAAACAAGATAATTTCTTTAGAGAAAGAGATAGAAATTTTGAGAAAAAATTTCTGCAGCATTATGGCTATATAACATGGTTTTAGAAAAAAATAAAATAGTGGGGACAAGGGTATCCCATCCATAAATTAATAATTTAAAAGTATAGGGTCAGAATTAAAAGAATTAATATCTTGGTGTGGATATTCGAATGACACACCACATGAAAATGAAACTTGAAAAGAAAGGGAAAGCATGATTTCTATTATGAAAATTCAGCAGCCTAACCGCGTCACTAAAAAATTCAGAAAACCAATTGATGAGAGAGGAAAGGATCTCTCAACAATTAGACATTAAATGGAAATTAATTAGAACATTTAATAACATACCCTCAACATAAAGAGATTTAAACTATAAGACACAACATAAAGGAAGTCAGGACCTAAAAGAGGAGGGTGAAAGTATCCCTTACCTTGAAGAGTAACTTCGAAAGTTTGAATTTCAGGACCTTGGGAGGCTTGAGGGAACCTTGGGAGGACTCCTTGGGAGGTAAGGAGACCAGAACATCGTTGAAGAGTATTTTGGAATGAAAGTAATGAGGGAAACTCTTGTTCTTTATAGGAAAATTTAGTAAATAAATTATTTATTTTCAAGGGACACCTCATCGATGGTATTTGAAAAACTATGGACCTTACCATGGTATTTTCCCATGGTATTTTCCACTTGGGACTAATCATAGAATATAACAATATTCATAAGTTTACCAGAATTTATACATAATTATTACATCATTAATGATGTCATTAAAAACTAGAAACTCAAAACTTCATTTTTACTATTCACTAATAATTCAACTGTTTCAGAAAAATCCAAAAAATTCACCCAAAACTAATATCAATTCCCTAAATTAAAAAATTAATTCCATTTTAGGAGAATAATTTTAAAAAATTAATTTCTTTTTAAATAAAAGTATTATTTATTCCAAAAATACCACAGTAAAACTATAACACATTTTGTAACACCTTAAAAAGTAATCAATGTTCAATAAAAATATAGTATACCCATAATACAACAAAGTAACCATTTATGATTAAATTTTATGAGAATAAATTTCCATTTTAAATTATTAAATTAATTATAAAATTGTAAATAATATATTTATTACCTACAAAAATACTAAAATGTAATCTATGATCGTTTTTTCACTTTTAAGATGTCTAAAATGTATTTAAACATTCATTGGTGAAGTTTATATTTTTATGGTCAAAATAATGTTCATTACTATTCATTACTATTCATATGGGTATGTTATTATTCATACTTTACTATTCACTAAAAACCAAGTTGATTTTAATAGACTCTAATTTTTTTTCACTGATCACAACTGTAGAAGAAATTTGTTTGAAAGTCGTTTCACATTATTAATTATTTAATGAATACAATAATATTTTAAAATACCCCTTTTTTCAAAATTCATCAATAATACACATCCTATATTTATCCAGATATTTAAAATTTACAAAAATTTCCATAAGAAGAAATAACAATTTTATTTATACAAATGAATTACACAATGTAGATAAGGTCTCTTTACATATCCCCTAATAACACTAGCATTTGACCTAAGTGTAAGGTGTGTTATGGTGATAGAATCTTGGGGTGGCTCAGACAACTTTTTCGAGTGGTGATTTCTATCAGCTTGAACTTCTCCCTTAGTTGATTCTGTTCACATTTCATATATTGAAGTTCGTCTTGTGGATGTCCCAGAGCAAGGCCCAGTGATGCTACCTCCTTCACAAGCTCCGACAGATGGGCTTCATATGGATCGAGTCTAATGGATGAGGCCATTGAATCTCATTTCTATATTAAATAACCATGATAACTGTATTTATAAAAAAATAACGTTAACATTATAGTTTCAAACCGTTATATTGACCAACGGTCATATAATAGTCAAAACCTAATGGTCTCATTTTAATTATAACCACATCAATAATTAAATGATATATTTTTGTTGAGTATAAAATAAAATAACACACAAAATTAGGAAAAAAATGAAATTAAAATGTTTACATCGTGACATTCATCCCCCCTTAAAAAAAATTTCCCCGAAATTTTATCTCATACTCTCTGATGGGAAAAGGTGTGGGTTCTTTTGTCTCATGGACTCCTCCGGTTCCCACGTGGCTTCTTCACATTTGTGGTTACTCCACAACACCATAAAAAGGTGGGTAGTCTTGTTTCGTATAACCTTTTCTCTACGATCCATGATCTCCACTAGCTACTCCTCAAAAGAGAGGTAATGTTCCAGTCGTACCACCTAGGGATTTAGTACATGTGAAGGGTCATGTATCTACTTTCTTAAGAGGGATACATGGTGGACATCATGAACATGTACTAGATTTGGAGGAAGTGCAATCCGATAGGCTACTGCTCCCACACGATCAAGGATTTAATAGGGGCCAATGTACCTTGGACTGAGCATACCTTTCTTCCCAAACCTCAGGACTCTCTTCAAAGGTGAAATATGAAGAAATACTTTGTCACTAACATCAAACTCCATGTCCCTCCAACAGTTCATTGCGTAGCACTTTTGACGACTCTTAGGAGCCTTAATGTGTTGTTGGATGGCATGGACCTTTTCTATCTTCACATACACAAGATCATGCCCAAGAAGCTTTCTTTCACCAACTTCATCCCAACATGTTGGAGTTCTACATGGATTCCCATATAGAGCATCATAGGCTGCCATTTGAATGCTGAATTGGATGATGTTGTTGTAAGAGAACTATACTAAAGAGATATATTCATCCCATCTTCCTTTAAATTCCATTGATCAAGTTCTTAGTGTGTCCTCGAGTGTTTGAATAGTTATTTCATATTGGACATCAGATTGGGGTTATTGTCCATACTGAAATTCAATTTAGTTCTTAGATAATTTTGAAGACTTCTATACAATTTTGTTGTGATCCTTGGATCACGATAAGATATGATAGAAAGTGGAACTCCATGCAGCCTTACCACTTCCTTCAAATAATTCCTAGAAAGTTGATCAAGAGAGAAATCTTCTTGAATAGAGATAAAATGGGCAGTCTTGGTGAGATAGACCACAATAACCCATATCGCATTATTTCCTTCAGAAGTTCTTAGGAGACCAGTTAAGAAGTATATAGTGATATTGTCCCACTTTTATGGTGGTATGGGAAGTTGTTGCAATGCCCCTTTAGGAATTTGTTTCTCTACCTACACATGCTGACATACCAGGAACCTTAAAGTGTAGTCAGAAATATCCCTTTACATATTATCCCACCAATAATGATCATGAAGGCCACTATACATTTTCAGGCTACTAGGATGAATAGAGAAATTGGATCTATGAGTTTCATCCATATGCTCCTTCTTTATTTCTAGAATAGATGGAATACATAGTTTTGTACAAAATTTCAGTACATGTTCTTGATCAGTATTGAACTCAAGAAACTTCTCATCCTACACAGCCTTAAACATCTTCTTTGACAAAGGATCTACTTTATGAGATTTCTTGATCTTCTCTAGTAGTGATAGTTGATAAATTATTTGGGTTAGGGTTGATTATGTACATTCATTTATAATTCCCATGTCCAATTTTACTAGTTCATTGATCAGAGGATCTATTTCAGTCCTCATAATGTACAAAACAACTGGGTCATTCTTGCTTAATGCATCAACAACTTTGTTTTCTATTCCTGAATGATAATGAATTTAACTATCACAGTTTTAATGAGTTCCAACCATCTCCTTTGTCTCATTTTAAATTTCATTTGTGTGAAAATATACTTTAAACATTGATGGTCTATGTATATATAACATTTCACCCCATAAAGATAGTGCCTCCATATCTTCAGAGAGAAAATGACAGCAGCCAGATCCAGATCATGCGTAGGATAGTTCCTCTCATGAGTCTTAAACTGTCGAGATGTGTAAGCAATGACTTTTTAATTTAACATGAGGAAACACCCATGCCCTTTCAGAGATGCATCACAAAAAATAACGATTCCTTCTCAAATTGAGTGTAGAGTTAACACAGGTGTAGTAACTAATCTCTTCTTCAGCTCTTTGAAACTAACCTCACACTCATTTTTCCAAATGAACTTGACCCATTTTCGAGTTAACATTGTTAATTGATTAAAAAGCTGTCAATATTTTTTCACAAACCTCCTATAATAGCCCACTAATCCAAGGAAACAAGGAATCTCATTTATTATTGTAGGCTAAGTTCACTCCTCTATAACTTTTGTCTTTGCAGGGTCAATTGTGATTCCTTCATTGGTAACAATGAGTCCCAAGAAAGAAACTTTTTGTAACCATAATTCATATTTACTGAACATTCCAAAATGTCTCTCCTTCTATAGAGTATTCAAAATAACCCTTATATGATCCCCATACTCCTCACAACTTTTGGAATATATCAGTGCATAATCAATAAAATCTACCACAAAGTTATCAAGGTAGTTTTTAGAGACTTTATTCCTCAAATCCATAAAAATAGAAATATCATTAGTCAGTCAAAAATGCATAAAAACAAACTCATAATGCCCATATCTTGATTCGACGGCAGTTTTTTGAATATATTCTCTCTTCACCCTCAATTTGAAGATAACCAAATCAAAGATCAATCTTAGAGAAGAATTGAGCACCATTATGTTGGTCAAATAAGTCATGAATTAATGGAAGAGGGTATTTTTTCTTTACTATGATCTCGTTCAGTTCTATATAATCAATGCATAGGTGCATCATTCCATCCTTATTCTTCCCCAATAGAATAGGTGCTCCCCAAGGAGACACACTTGGTCGGATAAACCCCTTCTCCCAATGATCATGGAGTTGTTTCTTTAATTCTCCTAGATCCACATTTTCTATATTATACGGGGTCATTGATATTGGATGAGATCCATGTACCAGTTCAATAGAGAAATCTACCTCTATATTTGGGGGAGGTCCATTCTTCTCCTCAGGAAATACATCAATTTATTTTTGGATGATGGGAACATTTTATATCCTCAAACTCTCATTTCCTTCTTCTTCTTCACCGTTCAATTCCATAAAGAATGTTATAGGCGGTTCTTCTAGACAAATATCATGTCAAGATATCTCTCCTTTGATGATTATTGAAGGTTTTCCATTCAATACTCCTGAGATTTCCTTACTTCTGCATTTGATCTTATCATTATACATTGAGATCCAGTCCATCCCTAGTATAATGTCGAATTCTAGCATGGGAATGACTACTAGATATGTGATAATATTATGATCAACAAAGTAAATACTAGTGTTTCTAAACATTTATTTTGCTTGGATAATCCCACAGGAGTCTTGACTGATAACTCTACTTTTAGCAAGTCAGGTGTTGATTCTAAATTCATTGAAAACTTAGAGGAAATAAAAGAATACATAGAATCTGCATCAAACAATGTACTTACAACATTTGAGATAAAAAAAGTACCTACGACCACATCATTTGAAACTTCATCTTCAGCTATCATGATAGAAAAAGAATAGTCTTTATCCCTTGGCCTTTGCTGAGGCTAATGGTGGTTCCCCTCCACTGCCGTCAGATTTGGAATGTGATTGGAAAAGTTCCATGTTGTCCATACTTAAAGTCCTGGATATCTGGTAGGTCTTGAACCATCTTCCCCTTGTCGTTAGTGTTTGTAAGTTCAGCTTTTACCTCACTATTACATTTCCTTTCAATATGGCCATCTCATCCACACTTGTAGAATTTCCCGCTCCTGGCCAGGAAGTTCCCCGAATGCATCATACCACATTTATTACATGTGGGATGTTGCAATTGATTTCCTCATGTTCCTTGATCAATGCTCCTCCCTAATCTTGGTTCCACTGACCTCTTTTTGTCGTTGGATTTTTTAGCACATTGCATGTCACCAAACTCGAGTTCGACATTCATCGAACTTCGCATGATCGCCTCATAGCTGTCATAATCTCGGTTGGATTGATTCTTCCAAAGATGAGGTCTCAGCCCATCAAAGAATCTATCAACCTTTCCATTTGGATCCATGACAAATCTAGAGGTGTAACGTGAAAGCCTTGTGATTTTTACCTCGTATATTCCCACAGATTAATTCTATTTTTGCATCAACATGAGAAACCCCTTCTCCATTCTTGTTCTCATGGAACGAGGGAAATACATACTAATGAAGATCCCTCAGAACTCTTACCACTCCATAGCTTCAACCTCTAATCATTTCCTCGTGTTTTTAATCATCTCCCACTACTGATCAGCTTATCTTTCAAAGTGTTAGAAATCCAGGGTAACCTTTTCTTGCTCTAAACAGCAGAGTATAGAAAATATCTTCTCGATAGAACTGATCCACTTCTTAGCAATCAAAGGGTCAGTCAATACACTGAAGGTTGGTGGTTATTGACGCATAAAGTACTCAACAAAATGTTGTTCCCTTCACGATTAGATCAGTCTCTTAGCTTTATTAACATTATTTACCATAACATGAATCAGTTGGTACATCATTCGCATGATGGTTTCCAATCTAGCTTCCATCAGAGCGCTATCAGCGCATGGTCCATTGTGGTCACCATTTGCACAGTACCTCATATAGCCCACCATTTCTATACGAATAAAACCTTAGTGAGAAAATTATTTCACTATGAATCATTTAACTATTAATGATTTATGTCTTAAAACATCTTTAACCAATTACATTTCTCTATAAATCCTTCACAATGATTCATAAAATGATTATGTTTTACCAAACATATCCCCCAGGAGAGTCTAAACCAAGAGTGCAGCAAGGCCCATAGTCATATACCCAGATACCCTGGGTCATGCCCGAAACTTTTTGTTCGAGTTTTCACTCCAAGGTACCTGTATGAAAGGGCCCCCTCTACCTTCTCATATGCATATAGAGATGTATTTTCTTGATAAACCACTTAGTTAATACCCACCAAAATACCAGGAAGTTATCTTATATTTAATCTTTTCTATTGGAATATTCCTAAATATTTAATAGCCTAATTTGCATAAATAACTAAACTATCCTTCGATTCCAAAAATGGCATCCCGCCTTTTTATTAAATAACTTTTTATTACATTTTAAAAACAGGGCATCTTTAAAGTCTAGTGTCCTGAAAATCAGGAACATAATTCATGAGAACAACATAAAAAATACTTCTAAACCACTTGTAAGGCTTCATCATAGGTTCATCCTATGTAAAATTACTACATCTCATATCCTGGAGACACACATCAAAGAAAATGGGTAGAAAAAGGCTTAATAAGGAAAACATGTGAAACAGTTTACATGTGATATTGATAAATATTAATAAGAACATGATAAAAGTCATAAAGGCTTGAGAAATGAAAGAATAGGAATATCATAATAAAAAACATGAATCATAACATGAATATTTGGATACAAAATTTCTTTTAGACATTCCTGATCATATCACTAAGGTCCATCCCCATGGTGTTATAAAAATTACCAAGGTTATTCGCCAAGGTATCTTGAAAACATGTCATATCTAGAGATTAATTATTTACCCAATGCATTAGATTACTATCAGGGCACAACCTTAATATGTATTTACTTTAAATTGATCCTCATAGATCATAATAAAACATTTCATTAATAACCCATACAGAATAAAATAATTGAGTTTCATTTAAAAAATGTGACGTTTTAAGAGTTCATAAAAATAAGATCAATATTTCATTTATGACACATGGAAAGGGAGTGAGGGTTATATGTATCTCAATTATGGAATCAAAAATATCATATTTATAAATATATGAATACCCATTTAAATGAAATAGGTCTGGGTGTTTACAAAATTAAAAGAAGAGAATTTCTTGAGAGAAAGAGGGAGAAATTTTGAGACGAAATTTCTACAGCATAACATCTATATGACAAGGTTTTAGAAAATAATAAAAGAGTAGGGAAAAGGTTATCCCATCAATAAATATATCATTTATCAGTAGAGGGTTATATTTAAAATAAAAAAGATCATGGTGTGGATATTGGAATGACACACCACATGAAAATGAAACATTAAAATAAAGGTAAATCGAGATTTATTTTACGAAAATTCGGCAGCCTAACGACGTCGCTAAAAATCATAAAAAAAATTGATGAGAGTGGAAAGGGTGTCTCAAAAATTATAAATGAAATGGACTGTAATGAGAAAATATAAGAACACACCCTCAACATAAAAATATGAAAACTAGAAGACACAACATAACAAAAGTCATGACATAAAAGTGGAGGGTTAAAGGATCCCTTACCTTGAAGTGTATCATCGAAAGAAGGAAGGTCTGGACCTTGGGAGGCTTGATGAAACATTGGGAGGACTTCTTGGGAGGTAATAAGAATGGAACATCATTGAGGAGGATTTTTGAATTAAATGAATGTGGGAAATGGCTTTCTATTTATAGGAAAAGTGAATGAATAAAATATTAATTTCCAAGGGACACCTCATCAGTGGTATTTTCAAAACCATGGGCTTGCCGAGGTTATTCGCTCATGGTATTGGCCACATGGGACACCTCATAAAATACCCCACTATTCATAATTCTACAAGAAAGCTGACATAATTATTACTTCATTAATGATGTCATTAAACACCCAAAACTCAAAACCGCATTTTTACTATTCACCGATATTTCAATTGTTTTAGAAAAATCTCAAAAATTCCCCGTATCCTAATATTGATGCTCTGAATTCAAAAATGAAGTCCATTTTATGAAAATAATTTTCAATATATTTTTAATTTAATATTTAAATAAAATCATTATTTATTCCAAAAATACAACATTAAAACTATAAATTATTTTCTAACACCTTAAAAATGTAATCAAGCTCCCATATAAATATCGTATACCAATAATATAATAAAGAAAAAATTTAGGATTTAATTTTATGAAAATACATTTCCATTTTAAATTATAAAATTTTTTATAAAATTTTAAATAAAATGTATATGGCATACCAAAATACAAAAATTTAAACTATGATCATTTTTTCACTTTTAAGATGTCTAAAATGTATTTATACATTCATGGGTGAAGTTTCTTATTTTTGGGTTGAATTACTATTCATTACTATTCATATGGGTTTGTTACTATTCCTACTTTACTATTCACTAAAATCCATACTAATCTTATTAGACTCAAAATTTCTCACTGATCACAACTGTAGAAGACCATTTTTTAAAAAATCATTTCAATTTATTAATTATTTAATGAATAAAAAAATATTTTAAAATACCCCTTTTTTTCAAAATTTATCAATAATACACATCCAATATTTATCCGGATATTTGAAATTCACAAACATTTCCATAAAAAAAAATAACAATTTTATTTATATAAAATGATTACAGAGAGCAGCTAAGGTCTCGTCACATAGCCCGTTATAACACCAGCATATGACCTAAGTGTAAGGTGTGCTATGGTGATAGAATCTTTGGGTGTCTTAGACAACATTTCCCGAGTGGTGATTTCTATCATCTTGAACTTCTCCCTTAAGAGATTCCGTTCAAGCTTCAAATGTGGATGTTCTTATTGGTCTTGGTCCAGAGTAAAGCCCAATGATGCTACCTCTTTCCCAAGCTCCGACAGACGGGCTTCATATGCTCGAGTCTAGTAGATGAGTCCATTCAGTCATCTTTATTTATTAATTAACCAAGATAACCATATTTATAAAAACACAACAATAATATTATAGTTTCAAACTGACATATTGAACTACTATCATATAATAGTCGATACCCAATAGTCTCATTTTAATTATACATAATTAATTAAGTATATGATTTAGTTTTATTGAGTATAATATAAAATAAGACACAAATTTTGAAAAAAAAAATATAATTAAAAATTTTGGGTTTTTACAATATCTTTAAGCCTTACATTCATCAGAGTGATACTTTCTCCATCAATCATTATGAATGTATAAAATTTGTGTTTTTTTGCATGCCTCATTTTTCATACATTTTCTTTTCCTTCATAAGAAGATATAGTGCCTCCATATCTTCAGAGAGAAAATGACAGCAACCAAATCCAGATCATGCGTAGGATAGTTCCTCTCATGAGTCTTAAACTGTCGAGATGTGTAAGCAATGACTTTTTAATTTAACATGAGGAAACACCCATGCCCTTTCAGAGATGCATCACAAAAAATAACGATTCCTTCTCAAATTGAGTGTAGAGTTAACACATGTGTAGTAACTAATCTCTTCTTCAGCTCTTTGAAACTATCTTCACACTCATTTGTCCAAATGAACTTGACCCCTTTTCGAGTTAACATTGTTAATTGATTAAAAAGCTGTTAATATTTTTTCACAAACCTCCTATAATATCCCACTATTCCAAGGAAACTATGAATCTCATTTATTATTGTAGGCTAAGTTCACTCCTCTATAACTTTTGTCTTTGCAGGGTCAATTGTGATTCCTTCATTGGTAACAATGATCCCCAAGAAAGAAACTTTTTGTAACCATAATTCATATTTACTGAACATTCCAAAATGTCTCTCCTTCCATAGAGTATTCAAAATAACCCTTATATGATACCCATACTCCTCACAACTTTTGGAATATATCAATGCATAATCAATAAAATCTACCACAAAGTTATAAAGGTAGTTTTTAGAGACTTTATTCCTCAAATCCATAAAAATAGAAATTTCATTAGTCAGTCAAAAATTCATTAAAACAAACTCATAATTCACATATCTTGATTTGACGACAGTTTTTTGAATATATTCTCTCTTCACCCTCAATTTGAAGATAACCAAATCAAAGATCAATCTTAGAGAAGAATTGATCCCCATTATGTTGGTCAAATAAGTCATGAATTAATGGAAGATGGTATTTGTTCTTTACTATGATCCCGTTCAGTTCTATATAATAAATGCCTAGCTGCATCATTCCATCCTTATTCTTCACCAAGAGAATAGGTTCTCCCCAAGGAGACACACTTGGTCGGATAAACCCCTTCTCCCAATGATCATGGAGTTGTTTCTTTAATTCTCCTAGATCCACATTTTCTATATTATACGGGGTCATTGATATTGGATGAGATCCATGTACCAGTTCAATAGAGAAATCTACCTCTATATTTGGGGGAGGTCCATTCTTCTCCTCAGGAAATACATCAATGTATTTTTGGATGATGGGAACATTTTCTATCCTCAAACTCTCATTTCCTTCTTCTTCTTCACCGTTCAATTCCATTAATAATGATATAGGAGGTTCTTCTAGACAAATATCATGTCAATATATCTCTCCTTTTATGATTACTGAAGGTTTTCCATTCAATACTACTGAGATTTCCTTACTTCTTGCATTTGATCTTAGCATTATACATTGAGAGCCAGTCCATCCCTAGTATAATGTCGAATTCTAGAATGGGAATGACTACTAGATATGAGATAATATTATGATCAACAAAGTAAATACTAGTGTTTCTAAACATTTATTATGCTTGGATAATCCCACAGGAGTCTTGACTGATAACTCTACTTTTAGCAAGTCAGGTGTTGATTCTAAATTCATTGAAAACTTAGAGGAAATAAAAGAATACATAGAATCTGCATCAAACAATGTACTTACAACATTTGAGATAAAAAAAGTACCTACGACCACATCATTTGAAACTTCATCTTCAGCTGTCATGATAGAAAAAGAATAGTCTTTATCCCTTGGCCTTTGTTGAGGCTAATGGTGGTTCCCCTCCACTGCCGTCAGATTTGGAATGTGATTGGAAAAGTTCCATGTTGTCCATACTTAAAGCCCTGGATATCTGGTAGGTCTTGAACCATCATCCCCTTGTCGTTAGTGTTTGGAAGTTGAGCTTTTACCTCACTATTACATTTCCTTTCAATATGGCCATCTCATCCACACTTGTAGAATTTCTCGCTCCTGACCAGGAAGTTCCCCGAATGCATCATCCCACATTTATTACATGTGGGATGTTGCAATTAATTTCCTCATGTTCCTTGATCAATGCTCCTCCCTAATCTTGGCTCCACTGAACTCTTTTTGTCGTTGGATTTTTTATCACACTGCATGTCACCAAACTCTAGTTCGACATTCATCGAACTTCGCACGATCGCCTCATAGCTGTCATAATCTCGGTTGGATTGATTCATCCAAATATGAGGTCTCAGTCCATCGAAGAATCTATCAACATTTCCATTTGGATCCATGAAAAAGATAGAGGTGTAACGTGAAAGCCTTGTGATTTTTACCTCGTATATTCCCACAGATTAATTCTATTTTTGCATCAACATGAGAAACCCCTTCTCCATTCTTGTTCTCATGGAACGAGGGAAATACATACTAATGAAGATCGCTCAGAACTCTTACCACTCCATAGCTTCAACCTCTAATCATTTCCTCGTGTTTTTAATCATCTCCCACTACTGATCAGCTTATCTTTCAATGTGTTAGACATCCAGGGTAACCTTTTCTTGCTCTGAAAAGAATAGTATAGAAAATATCTTCTCGATAGAACTGATCCACTTCTTATCAATCAAAGGGTCAGTCAATACACTGAAGGTTGGTGGTTATGGACGCATAAAGTACTCAACAAAATGTTGTTCCCTTCACGATTATATTAGTCTCTTAGCTTTATTAACATTATTTACCATAACTTGAATCAGTTGGTACATCATTCGCATGATGGTTTCCAATCTAGCTTCCATCAGAGGGCTATCAGCACATGGTCCATTGTGGTCACCATTTGCACAGTACCTCATATAGCCCACCATTTCTATACGAATAAAACCTTAGTGAGAAAATTATTTCACTATGAATCATTTAACTATTAATGATTTATGTCTTAAAACATCTTTAACCAATTACATTTCTCTATAAATCCTTCATAATGATTCATAAAATGATTATGTTTTACCAAACATATCCCCCAGGAGAGTCTAAACCAAGAGTGCAGCAAGGCCCATAGTCATATACCCAGATACCCTGGGTCATGCCCGAAACTTTTTGTTCGAGTTTTCACTCCAAGGTACCTATATGAAAGGGCCCCCTCTACCTTCTCATATGCATATAGAGATGTATTTTCTTGATAAACCACTTAGTTAATACCCACCAAAATACCAGGAAGTTATCTTATATTTATACGTTTCTATTGGAATCTTCCTAAATATTTAATAGCCTAATTTGCATAAATAACTAAACTATCCTTCGATACCAAAAATGGAATCCCGCCTTTTTATTAAATAACTTTTTATTACATTTTAAAAACAGGGCATCTTTAAAGTCTAGTGTCTTGAAAATCAGGAACATAATACATGAGAACAACATAAAAAATACTTCTAAACCACTTGTAAGGCTTCATCATAGGTTAATCCTATGTAAAATTACTACATCTCATATCCTGGAGACACACATCAAAGAAAATGGTTAGAAAAAGGCTAAATAAGGAAAACAAGTGAAACAGTTTACATGTGATATTGAGAAATATTAATAAGAACATGATAAAAGTCATAAAGGCTTGAGAAATGAAAGAATAGGAATATCATAATAAAAAACATGAATCATAACATGAATATTTGGATACAAAATTTCTTTTAGACATTCCTGAACATATCCCTAAGGTCCATCCCCATGGTGTTATAAAAATTACCAAGGTTATTCGCCAAGGTATCTTGAAAACATGTCATCTCTAGAGATTAATTATTTACCCAATGCATTAGAGTACTATCAGGGCACAACCTTAATATTTATTTACTTTAAATTGATCCTCATTGATCATAATAAAACATTTCATTAATAACCCATACAGAATAAAATAATTGAGTTTCATTTAAAAAATGTGATGTTTTAAGAGTTTATAAAAATAAGATCAATATTTCATTTATGACCCATGGAAAGGGAGTGAGGGTTATATGTATATCAATTATGGAATCAAAAATATCATATTAATAAATATATGAATAACCATTTAAATGAAATAGGTCTGGGTATTTACAAAATTAAAAGAAGAGAATTTATTGAGAGAAAGAGGGAGAAATTTTGAGACGAAATTTCTACAGCATAACATCTATATGACAAGGTTTTAGAAAATAATAAAAGAGTAGGGACAAGGTTATCCCATCAATAAATATATCATTTATCAGTAGAGGGTTATAATTAAAATAAAAAAGATCATGGTGTGGATATTGGAATGACACACCACATGAAAATGAAACATTAAAAGAAAGGTAAATCGAGATTTATTTTACGAAAATTCGCCAGCCTAACGACGTCACTAAAAAATCATAAAAAATTTGATGAGAGTGGAAAGGGTGTCTCAAAAATTATACATGAAATGGACTGTAATGAGAAAATATAATAACACACCCTCAACATAAAAATATGAAAACTAGAAGACACAACATAACAGAAGTCATGACTTAAAAGTGGAGGGTTAAAGGATCCCTTACCAAGAAGTGTATCTTCGAAAGAAGGAAGGTCTGGACCTTGCGAGGCTTGATGAAACATTGGGAGGACTCCTTGGCAGGTAATAAGAATAGAACATCATTGAGGAGGATTTTGGAATTAAATGAATGTGGGAAATGGCTTTCTATTTATAGGAAAAGTGAATGAATAAAATATTAATTTCCAAGGGACACCTCATCGGTGGTATTTTCAAAACCATGGGCTTGCCGATGTTATTCGCTCATGGTATTGGCCACATGGGACACCTCATAAAATACCCCACTATTCATAATTATACAAGAAAGCTGACATAAGTATTACCTCATTAATGATGTCATTAAACACCCAAAACTCAAAACTGCATTTTTACTATTCACCGATATTTCAATTGTTTTAGAAAAATCTCAAAAATTCCCCGTTTCCTAATATTGATGCTCTGAATTCAAAAATGAAGTCCATTTTATGAAAATAATTTTCAATATATTTTTAATTTAATTTTTAAATAAAATCTTTATTTATTCCAAAAATACAACATTAAAACTATAAATGATTTTCTAACACCTTAAAAAAGTAATCAAGCTCCCATACAAATATCGTATACCCATAATATAATAAAGAAAAAATTTAGGATTTAATTTTATGAAAATACATTTCCATTTTAAATTATAAATTTTTTTATAAAATTTTAAATAAAATGTATATGGCATACCAAAATACCAAAATTTAAACTATGATCATTTTTTCACATTTAAGATGTCTAAAATGTATTTATACATTCATGGGTGAAGTTTCTAATTTTTGGGTTGAATTACTATTCATTACTATTCATATGGGTTTGTTACTATTCCTACTTTACTATTCACTAAAATCCATACTGATCTTATTAGACTCAAAATTTCTCACTGATCACAACTGTAGAAGAACATTTTTTGAAAATCATTTCACTTTATTAATTATTTAATGAATAAAAAAATATTTTAAAATACACCTTTTTTTCAAAATTTATCAATAATACACATCCAATATTTATCCGGATATTTGAAATTCACAAACATTTCCATAAGAAAAAATAACAATTTTATTTATATAAAATGATTACAGAGAGCAGCTAAGGTCTCGTCACATATCCCCTTATAACACCAGCATATGACCTAAGTGTAAGGTGTGCTATGGTGATAGAATCTTTGGGTGTCTTAGACAACATTTCCCGAGTGGTGATTTCTATCAGCTTGAACTTCTCCCTTAGGCGATTCTGTTCAAGCTTCAAATGTGGATGTTCTTCTTGGTCTTGGTCCAGAGTAAAGCCCAATGATGCTACCTCTTTCCCAAGCTCCGACAGACGAGCTTTATATGCTCGAGTCTAGTAGATGAGGCCATTCAATCATCTTTATTTATTAATTAACCAAGATAACCATATTTATAAAAACACAACAATAATATTATAGTTTCAAACTGACATATTGAACTACTATCATATAATAGTCGATAACCAATAGTCTCATTTTAATTATACCTAATTAATTAATTATATGATTTAGTTTTATTGAGTATAATATAAAATAAGACACAAATTTTGAAAAAAAAATATAATTAAAAATTTTGGGTTTTTAAAATATCTTTAAGCCTTACATTCATCAGAGTGATACTTTCTCCATCAATCATTCTGAATGTATGAAATTTGAGTTTTTTTGCATGCCTCATTTTTCATACATTTTCTTTTCCTTCATAAGAAGATATAGTGTTTTTTCATATTTCATAAGTAGTAAGACATTGTGAGACATGGTTTAATTCATCTGGTCCCATACCACAAATAATAGCGTTCAATTCTTTAGAATTTGTGTCATACTCAGCCTCTGATGTATTCTATGCTGCAGGATTTTCAGTAATTATATGTGTAGTGATCTTAGAGTAGACTTTGAATCACATATTCTTCAAATATATAATCATTTTTGATTTCCAGAATCCATAATTTTCACCATTGAAATAAGGAGCACAAACCATTGACATTCCTTCTCTCTGATCATTCATTTCCATATTTGTATATACCATATACTTTTGGCTTGTTATAACTTGTAACAAAATCTATCATTTGATACCGATTGTTATTATGAAATATACAAATATACACAATAGGGGAGTGAATTGGGTCTTTTCAAGACTTTTCAAATCATTTAAAATTATTCCTTTTGACATTGATTGATAGTTATGATAATAAGTAGTGTTTATCAAATATATGATAGAATGAGCAGCAGATAAAAATATAAATACATAACATGAATATTTAATGTGGTTCGGGGCATAATGATAACCATGTCCACTACAACTATTATTCTCTCTCTGATTTTGGTGAATTACACTTGTCAGGTCCTCATATCATAAGACAAATTCAAAACTTAGTGTAGAAAGTTGACACCTTTACAATCAAGAGTAAAAACAGAGTCTTCTAGTTCTCTAACAAGGAATCATTAAACCAAATTTTAGATCGAGAAGCTGATAATACACCACAACTAACTACGAGCAGTTCAAATTCTCAATAAAAATATATTGATTAAAAAGGATCCAGTTGAACTTCACAGTTGAAACATATAATGATGGTAGATAAATTTTCATATTCAAAAAATAGTATCTTGTGGGAAGAGTAGTTCTGAAATGAAATAGTTACAATATATATTTGAAATAAAAACATCAACAAATAGTAGCATCATATTTAAAGAGAAAACTCCTAACACGTATATCTCGACTATATCATCTTTTGTAGAAAATAGATTCTGATCAATTGTTGCAGTAGATTTTTAAAATACATTAACAATAATTATGTTTCAAGAGTGATTCTGTGTCCCAATATACAGCTCAATATATAAATATATAAATATATATATCTCTCAACATATATCTTCTTCTTTGAAACATACCCACATAAATAGAACAAATACACTTATAGAATCAATAATATAGAGAGCCTATCTTTCAATTCCAAATCCAAGAGAATCACCTAATAAAAAGTAAGAATTCATATTCTTAAGACAGACCAGAGTAGTCGTAACATTATTTATGAAAAAAAGTGAGTTTCTCTACATAATATGATTTATTTAATCATTCATAACGATCTTTGAATTGTTTTAAAATGAGAATTAAATATTCTATATATTCCATTAATATTGTTGCATGAAACTTAGATGAAAATGTAAATTCAAATTTCTAATGATGAAAAGTCAAACGTAAGGTTTCTTCCCAAAATGAAAAAATACTTAATATAGTGTTCAATAATGAAAATTTTAATATCTGAACATGAGGTGGAGGAAATTATGTTTGACATAGATGTAATGTTGATGATCCATACATTTTCTTCTCAAACGTGTGGTTCCATACATACATAGGGTTCTTTTACCATACTTTTTCTCTTTTTTTGACGTATGGTTTCACCTAAATATAGGGTTATTTATCCATACACATTTCCCAATGTATGGATTTTTAACCATACGTGAGGATCTATTAGAATAATATTTAACAAAAATGTTTGGTTTCTTTTCTTACTTTTTGTTCTTGAATGTATTATAGGAACAATATTTCTAGAACATGCTTAAGATCTTTTCAAACACTTTGACTAATATTCCAGGGGAATAAGAATCTTTGAATAAAATTCCAAAATATGGAATATAAAAAATATTAATGTTCTGAAATACACATAAAGTAATATCATTTGTAAAACACACAATGATATTGGTTATAAGCAAAATCAATATGACTTATATAGTATTGTTGATACAATACATTCCCAAAAATTTAATTATTCTATTTTCATCCACACATAAGTTTATTATTAAATATCAATAAAATTCATTGGAATTGACTCTATTCACAAGTGGTTGTCATAAATAATTAAATAACCAATATTTAAAATCCATAAAATACCACACTTTGGGTATAAATACCACCCCATTATTTCATTACTCACCACTAAAAATACTTTGAGTATGAAAACCATATCATACCCCCTTTAATGTTTCTCTCAATCGAAGTTGTAAGTATCAAATGAGTCTCACACTAGAATTTTGAAGAAATATATCATAGTACATGTTATATCCATAAACCTTTTAATTTCAATCATTATACACTTTTATAATTATATTATTTAAATTTTTTTATATTTTCATGTGTTTTTAATACAACCATTTACAATCCATATTAAAAATTATCATTTATTTACTTCATCTATATCCATTAATCCACATCCATAATTACTTTTGTTTACCCATTATGCTACCAGAATCATTCCTTTATTTTCTAGGCCATATTTTATTATTTTGTATTTCCAAACCTATTTTCAAACCCACATTCCCTACTAGTTGGATTGAATGAAATTCACTTGTGACCATTGATACATGTTATAAAAATAATATTAGATATATAAGGGTTACTCCCTAATGAAAATCCAATGCATTGGGTAAATAATTAATCTCTATAGATGCGCATTTTTGAGTCCATGGAATCATCTGTTGGACTTGTTTTATGGTACCATGTTTAAAAACTTAGGTAATATATTTTTCGACACATTAGTGGTGAACTGTTGTGATTTTCATAGGAATGTATCATGTTTATCTAGTAGTTACATTTTATGAATCAGGTTCTTATATTAATATATATATTATATGCATCATTTCATTCTATTTATATAAATATGTAATGGATCATTTTATTTTTTTATACCTCATTTTTTCACCCATGATGTTCATTGTGGATATATTTTCAGTGTTTATCCCTTAAAAATGTTCATACTCACAATTTCAATTAATGTATATCTTTAGGAAATTTTATATATTTAAGAGAACTACTAAGGTTGATTTCATGATCATAATATAAACTTTATGTTTTATTATTCCCATGTGTACTCCATGAATTATGTGCCGATTTTCTAGGGCACTAAACCTCATAAGATTAATTATATTTTGTTTCATATTATATATTAAAATAATCATGTTATAGATAGTTTTTCTAAATTTTGGGCTTCTATAACATGAAAATATATAATAATAAATTCATTTTTTGATTGAAAAATTATTTTTCATGAAAAGCTAAGTTTTTTACAATTTTTGTGTTTAGATAAGAATTAATTTTTACACATTAAAAGATTGAATTGGATAAAATGGTATCCATATAAATAATAATCATGTAAAAATTTATAGATAAGGTCAATTTTTGTTTTTTCATAATTAATAGAACCCATCAAAAATATTTATGACCATTTGCAAGAGTAAAATGGGATAAAGGGGTTAAAATAAAGTAATAAGGACTCAAGGTAACTGAAACCACATTCTTAAATATCATTCGATGATTATATTTCTTTATTAACCTTATAATATGAAATAAGATGATACTATTGATCAACTTGACTTGAGTAAGTGATATATTATATAATAGTGTTTCATGTATATACATATTTTTCACCCACCTCAATTATAAAATGTAACCTCTTTCATTGAAATCTTCCCTATACTTAATCCATTTTTCGATATCAAATCCGACCAAAATATCATACCAACATATTTATACACATCCTAGAGGTTCTATTAACCCCAGAAGACTAATCAATTATGTATTATGCTGTAATAAAAATGATTATTCCCAAATAATAGGAGTATATGACATGTTTGAGAAAACCTGAATACAAGGTAATTTTTTCCATAAATTACACTCTATTGAGACATGTTTTATATTAAACACTTATTTTATTTATTGTTGTTCATATAAATCCCATTTCATATAATATATCATGAATTAAAAATTATTCATGCTATATAGAGTCCCAAATCATGATTTCTATTCTATAGAGCTTTGATTGAAATTTTATAAAGATAAAAATGTTTCATACAATCAAAAACATATTTAGATTTTTCTTTTTATATATTGTTTTTGAATAATTATATAAATCTTATTTTAGAAACCCCATCTATTTACATTTCACATGGTTATTTCTTGGGGTTTTATTCTTTCTAAAAATATATATTTTCACTGGTAATCCAAATAAATAAAAGAAATTGTTTCAGAAAAATACACATTTGTTATATTTCTTTGATCAAGAATGATTCTCTACCATATCCATACTTTTCTGATGGTTTAATTTAATTTTTATCTACATTAAAGTATCGTTAATTTTATTTTTTCTACTATTAAGTTATATTATAATGTATTAAAATGAGTATTTTTAATGTCTTACAAAGATTTTATTGTTAATTTCTTACAAAAATGATCGTGGAAAGTTTTTTATTTTATAAATCATAAAAAGACATTTCTAACTACCAGTTAATTTTTTCTTATTTCTATTCATTTATATATTTATATTATTTTTCAAATAAATCATTTTTCTAATATATTGTTAATTTTTTAGAAAATGGTCTATTTTCAAAATCATGAAAGGAATTTTAGAATAAATTTAAATCATTTTTTATATAAAAATTTTATAATGGTTTTATGAATGTTTTTTATTAAAATATTTTGTTACACATTCATTTATATTTTAGAAAATAATATTTTACTTCAAATACCTTTTTTTGATCAATTTATGGTCTTCAACAATCCTTTAATGATTTTTGGATTATAAATTATGTTGTGATCATTTAAATTATTATGATCACCTTATTAATAATTTTGAATAATTATATTTAAAATATATAAATATTCTTCCATATCATGGATATATTTTTCATTCCAATATTTTTGTAATAGTGTACCATAATAACATTTAATGGTAGGTAATTGATGATTATTAAGAATGTTATATCATTTACTGAGTATTTATTTATGTTCCATATTATTGATTACTTCAATATATTTATTGATGAATAATTATTATTTAATATTTATTATATCATTGTTTCATAATATTTTGAATGAATTAGGCTTTTATTAGGGAAATGTGGGCCTAATTATAGATAGAAACAAAGTGTATTATTAAGTCTCATCTGACATACAGTTGGATAAATTAGTTGGTTATTAATTTTATTTCAATCCATTAAATTTAATAAAATTGCATAAGGCCTTGATGATATGGTTAATAATTTCTCGAAAATAATATCTGACATTCAATGAATTTCAGCTGATATTATTCATTTCCTTCAGTCATTTTGTAGTTATTATTATCCCTAGGATTTTTTTTGATATTTTCCATGGGAATATTCTGAATAATAATTTACTGATTCAATGTAACAGGTATTGTTTATTTACTCTAGTATATTTTTTATGTCTTATGCATTCATGATTTCATTTTCTATATTCTTTTAGTTTTTGATTATATGAGCTCACCTTTTATTTTTTTCTTTCCACCAGGATGTTATGAAGGAAAATCTAAATATTTTTTAGGATGGGAGAATTTTTTTCAGGATATGTTATATTTTTTCAATTTAATATTGAAACCATGTATCATTACTTTATTCAATGACTCCCAAACAAATCGATCAATTAGAATGTGATATATTATATCTAGTATTAATGAAATATTGTGATCACCAATTATAGGTTATTGTGGTTGGTTTTGTAATGATCTGATAATAGTTTCCTGAATTCAGTGCCCTATTTTATTGCATTGGAATATAAATAAGGAATACACATCCCAAATGACTGAGTATTTTAGTCTATTTTGTAACTAGATACATACATCTGTCCATCATTTCAACATGAAATGAAATAAAACATATAAATTCCATTGAGAACATCCATATCTCCTAGGTTTTCCCTATAGTTCATTCGTAAAATTCTTCTTCACATCATGAAAAAAATAATACATAAGAAATGGGTGAGCTCAAATTACAATTAAGGGTTAGAAATATATCATAAGATATCATATGAATAATCATTAGTCATGTTTAATAACTATAAAGACAAGTCATTAAAAAATAATCTATAACATAATATGGAAGGAATAATAACTGAATAAATAATGCCTGAAAAAACATATTCATGGGTATTATACTATTTGAATAGTCATATGAAAAATAAATTACTTCAGTCATAATGAGGTAATTAATAATGGGGGACATCATGGCCATAATGTCAAGTCCGTGTACTAAGACCATAAATAACTATTTTGTCAAGGTGACATGTGATACCCTAGTTTGTCTTATGAGACCTACTGATGCATCGAGGGGCTATAGAGGGCCCCACCTAACTGTTATTAAATAAAGTTAACTCTTCATTTGAATGGGGTTAAATATAAACAAAGTATACATTCATCTTAAAAATAACATATGAAATGTGAATACCTTTTCATGAACATTAAGCATAAACTCTTACCATTCAATGTACATTGGTGAATGGTTTTAAGATATTACATCCAGAGTCAAAAAAATAGTACAGCATTCAATATAATATGGTATATTATATCACAAAATTTTATTCCCAATTATATATATAATTCCACATGTGTGTTGAAATATACAAAATTACTGTTATAATATCATTTTGTAAATGTTGAGATAAAAACACTTTTAATTTTAAAATAATAGTTATTTTGGAATGATATTTGCATAAAACCATAACTGAGAATATATATTGTTATAATAATAAAATGATTGATTTTATACAAATATTGGTTTCCGAAAACGATTATCGAGTGCCCATGAATATAGGTACGAATTCGGGAAATTCTCTTGAATTTGTCTTGTATTTCAGGAAGAAATTTTGAAAGATCCTTTTAAAAAATGTAACTCTCCGTAAAAATGAAGGATTATGGTTGGTACATATATATAAAAAATTCAAACATAATATATTATTAGTAAAAAATGATAAATAAAAATTTATTTGGTATTTATAAATACAATGAGTAACCCAAAAGAAAATGGAGATTCAGTTAGAAAACCATACCTTATATATAAAGGTGTTCCTCACATGATCTTAATGACATGATTAATCAAATTCAGGTTCGTAAAATAATATTAACAGGACCTCCCCAACATTTAGTTGATTAAGTATAACCTTATTAGGTTCATTCATTTCCTTTTATGGGTTAAGAGACTCAATTTCATTGATTGAGATTATTTTCTACATTGGTTTTCATGATTTGTTTACTTATATTCATGTATGGATAAACTTTTATAATGGTAATGGATTCCAAGAATATAAGTTTTATGTTATTAGTTAAAAATAAGAATACTACATGGTTGTAAAAAAATTATTGGGAGTGAGGATGAATCATTATATACAACTTTAATGACAATTTTTTGGGTTAATAGGCGGTTTTTATCACAAAGAACTCATTTTGATTTATAAATTATTATCATATGTACATAAGGAATCCTAAACATTATAGAAGTTTTTATACCAATATTATATTTTTTGTAATCAAAAATGTTGTTTCGTGACCCGAATTGAAGGTGGTAATAGAAACTGATAACTCGTCGTCCTTGAATGGGAAAAATTAACACATCTCATATGGTGTTTTCATTTCTATTATAAAAGAAGGTGAAAGAATATATGAGGAAGAATTATTAATTTATCAAAAAAAATTCTAGTACATTTATTTTAAAATATTCATCCCAACAATTGGATAAAAGGATTTGGGGAATGAGAAAGAAAATAAAAGAACTTCCAAAAAAAGAATGGGAAGAGGAATTTACTTATTGAAGTAATCTTCCTTGAGAGACAATTTATGGGAGTGTTTTTAGCCTTTAAATGAGACCAAGGGCATCTAGAAGTGATTTCAGATCTTGGTAAGAGATTTTGTTAGAATTTAGGCAAGGCACAAGGCTGAAGATGAGTGGATAGAAGAGGGATTGTGGGGGGGGGGGGTATAGTGGAGGAGAGGGGTGATTTGTGAATATCTTATTCATTATTTTATTATTTCCCACAACAAAACTAATAAAGATTATTCAGGTGACCCATAATAGTAATATGTTCTTGTTGTTTGATCCAAGGAAGATTATATCATCCATGATTCTCGGAATAGTGAATTTAATAGATAATGTATATATATGGTAAATTACGGTATTTTACTATTCACCAGAATTCAAGTATTTTAAAAATATACCAAAAATTCACCCTAACCATATTTCAATGTGTACAATTCAAAAATGAAGTATATTTTTTATAATAATTTTATAAATATGATTAATTTAATTTTTAAATCAAATCATAATTTATTCAAAAAATAAATATTTTAAAACAATAACTCGTTTTATATCACATTGTAAAATTAATCAAGATCAAATTATCTTATAAAAATAATACAATTAAATAATAATATGATATAATAATTATAATTATCGTAATACTATTCATAAGGGTATGTTACAATTTATCAATAGTTTTGTATGTCTTATAAGACTCACAAAATCCTACTGAATGTAACCATGTATATTAGTTTTTCAAAATTCAAATTAGAGAGGATGTAAAATTATGTTTACTGGATAGGTTATAATAATGATGTTTTTTTTTCAAATACATAGTGTTCCATGCACATAATATAAAATTTATTTATAAAATCATGGGGTGTTAAAATATCACCTCCTAAAAAAATCATCCCCAAAATCCACAAAATGTTACCTCATAAATCGATTTCAATAAGACTTCATCATAAGCTCCTAATGCTCCAATGTTTCCTGTTCAAATTTATAAATATTCTATAGAATCATCACCAGTTCAGTTGTCTGATTCCTCAACACCTATTATTTAGAATCTAGAATCTAGATAAGCTCTTCAAAATATGATAGTTCAACTTCCAATTCTATTATATAATAAGTGAAGATAATCATTGGGCATGGCATGTACTTCCTCAACAATGATTCATGGATCACATTGTGTAGTTTAGATAGGCTATGAAACATATCCAATCTATATTCAACAGCTCCAATTCTCTCTAGGATTTACAAATTACCAATGTACCTAGGGCTTAGATTCCTTTTCTTCCCAAATCATATAACTCCATTCCATGTCAACACATACAAGAAAATATTATCACCCACTAGAAATTACAAATCCTTCCTTCGATCATTGGAATATCTCTTATCCATACATTGAGATAATTTGAAATGGGTTTGAATAGTCTTTTCCTTTTATTTTGTTTCCCCAACATGATCTGAGCCCACATGATTCATTTCTCTAAATTCATCCCAACAAGATTCTCCACAACATATCTTTCATTACAATCCTTCATATGGTTCCATTTGAATACATTAATGGATACTATTATTGTACGAAAACACCACAAAAAGGAAAATATTTATCCCACATATCTTGAAAGTCATGTAAAAATGATCTCAACATATCCTTTAAGGTTTTGATTGTCATTTTCGATTTCCTGTCAGTTATTTAGTGGTAAGAAGTACTCAAACGAAGCCCAGTATCCAAATATTTATAAAGAATTTTCTATAATATTGATTTAAATCGTGGATCACGATCAAACCCAATAATGAGTGGTTCTCCCTAAAGTCTAACAACATCATTTATATAGTGTTATTCTGGGGTTTCTAGTGTAAAACACTCTCTTATATTGGGGATGTGTCCAGATCTTGTAAATCGATCATCAATTACCAATATAGAATCATTCTTCCTTAGGGTTTTCTGTAATCTAGTGACAAAATCGATGGTGATTTCATACAATTTTCATGTAGGAATAGGTATAGGCTTCATGAATCCTATTGTATGTTGTAATTTGGCATTTACTTGCTGATTGACTAAACATCTTGACACTTAATCAGAAAATTCCTACTTCATTTTGTCCCACTAGAAATGTACTTTCAAGTCTATATACATCTTAGTTATACTAGGATGTATTGTAAAATTCGAACTATGGGAATCATCGTATAATTATCTTTCTAGCTCTGGTATAGATTGAACAAAAATCCTCTTCTAGAATTTTATAATTCCATCTTCACGCATTATGTCATCCAACATCCCATAATTCAAAACATTAATTTTTTTAAGTTTCTCATCATCAGACAATGATTTTTTAATCCATTCTATGAGAGGTGGTTGGGAAAACAAAATGCCAAAGTCATGATGTTCAACCTTCTTTGATATTTCTCATATCCATCGTAACTAGATCCATGTTAAAAAGGAACTTTATCAATCCACATTTTTTTAGAACTCCCACATCCTTCTGACTCAATGCTTCAACTAACGTGTTTCCCTTCATGTGGGTATTGTATAGAACTGTCCTTGTCCTTGAGTAGTTCAAGCCATCTTATTTACCTCATGTTGGGTTATTTTTTGACGATATATCTAAAACTCTTATGATCCATATATTTATATATATCACATTTTTCATCCAAGATATAATGCTATCATATCTTCTGAGTAATGATTATAACCGCTATTTCAATATCATGGGGAGGATATTTTTGTTCACTGATTTTTAGATAACTTGATTGATAGGAAATAACTATATTATTATTTTAAAGGACACAACCAAGTACTTTCATTGATGTCTCTCTATAGACCATGAACCCATAATTCCCTAATGGTAGTGTCAGGATCTTAGCATTGACTAATATTCTATTCAATCCCTCAATACATTCCCCACATTTTTTGTGCCTAAAAAGTTAACCCCATTATGTGTAAGCATGGTTGTTGTGTTGGCTAAATGAGTGATGTTTTAAAAAAAATGATAATAATATACTAAAACAATAAAACTACTTAACGAGGTTATGTTAGGTGGAGTAGAACATTTTTTGTATGGTCTTTTTATTCACTGGATCTAAAGATATTCCATCCTTAGAGACAATGTGGCCATGCCAGAAAACTGACTGATTCCAAAATTTACATTTTCTAAACTACCAATACAATTCATTTTTTCTGTGAGTCTTCAGAACAGTGCTCATGTGATTTTCATGATCATTTTAGGTTTTGTAGTTTACCAATATATCCTCAATAAATTTAACCAAAATTTCATCACGATATTATTTGAAAGATATATTCATTAGATCTATGAAAACAGAGGGTGCATTAGTCACTCCAAAAGCCATAGATGTAAATTAATAATGACCATACCTGGTTTGAAATGCTATTTTTATAATTCCTTCATTCCATACTCACAACTGATGATATCTAGATAAATGTTAAATTATCAAAAAATATTGAGCTCGATGATTTTAATAAAATAAATCATCATTGTGAGGTATGTGATACAAGTTCATTATTATTATAGCATTGATCTCCCTATAGTCAATGCACAACCTAATAGATCAATCTTTCTTCTTTATGAAATATACATGGGCTCCACATACGGAAACACTAGGGAGAATAAATCCTTTATCACTCAATTTCATTAGTTGTTTCATAAATTATACTAATTAAACATTTTCCATTCTATATGGGGTATTTCATATGGAAATTGATCCATGAATTAGGTCAATGGAAAATCAATTTCCCACTCTTTAGGACGTCCAGGTAAATCCTCTGGCAACACAACAACATATTCATAAATAATAGGTA
The DNA here is from genome assembly GCA_963277665.1 of Viscum album. Classification (NCBI taxonomy): domain Eukaryota; kingdom Viridiplantae; phylum Streptophyta; class Magnoliopsida; order Santalales; family Viscaceae; genus Viscum; species Viscum album. The sequence continues at coordinate 721,093,319 of OY728151.1, read as the reverse complement.
CATCCTCTATTTGAAAATTCTATTTCTCGCCCATTGTTATTGAATTACCTTCATCCCCAATAATTCAATTTAGTAAAGCTACTAGGCGTGGATCTTGATAAGAATCACCTAGTGAGGTTTCTACTCCAACAATATGGGATTAAACACTATTCAAGAAAATTGTAACATCCCTATTCTTTCAAAAGATATATGAATCATAATATTAAATACCACCCATACCAAGAATTTTATCAAATTTAATCATGTGTATAGTGATAAGGTTAACCAATGAAGAATTTTTATAGATAATAAGGGGAAAAGATTGACACATCTTTGTTTCAAAGATACATCCCCTATGAATTCTGACAGACAATTACTCTCTTAAATCAAATCGGTATGTCTAATTTTCTTGGAAAATTGAAATGATATAAAAGAATTTAATGACACATAATCAAATAAATAATTGGCTATGTTTGAGGAAATGATAAATATACCATACAGCACATTGTAAGGAACACCAACCTCACCAGTTGTGAATTCATATATGTGGCCTTGCTCACATGAACTCATTTGGGATTGACTCCTTAATTATTATGAAATTCATGTGCATAATCTCCCATATCATTAAAACATCATCATTGAATATTGGTTGTTTCTTTATTCCCCTTCCAATCAGGCGATTGGTGGAATTTTTCTCTAAACGTGTAACGGATTCCCATTCCCTTCAGGCATGTGCCATGCTGTTTCTTCCCACAATTACTGCAGGGTAGAAGGTCAACATTTCCTTCTTACCTATTTCATTATTTACTATTCCAATGTTTTTTGAATCCCACTTAGTCTCATTCATTCCTTTACTTCTATAATACATAGGAAATTAATTTTCTATTCTGATAGAACATGATACAATATATTCATATGACGAGAACATTCGGGAGACTAGGGCCCTTCGAAGGAATGGTTTTAAACCATAAGAAATTGATCAATCTTGATCCTTGGATTATGTATGTAGACTGCGGAATATCTTGATATCATTGTGAAGTTAGCTTCATACATTGCAACATTCTCATCCTCATTTTGATATATATTCAGAAATTTCATTTCTATATCTATTCATTGTTCACTAGGGAAGTATTTTTCTAGGGAAATTTCTATAAAATCCTATCATTCTGCATCTTCTATTTCTTCCTCCTCAATTGTTTTTTATTAATGACCACCACTAATATGCATCTCCTGATATATGATAAACTTCAAGGGAAATATTATCTCATTACTTACATCCCAAAGAGACCAATACCTTTTCTAGGGATCATATCCACTTCTTAGATAAAAATGGGCTTCAAATCCAAATGAATGATAGAGGATATCATCACATAGAGAGATATAGCATTTCTACTCCATGTTTTGGATCGTGATATTCCATAAATGTAAGTTTATTGTTCATAATTTGAGTCAAATATCCTAGTATTGTTATAAGACAGTCATCACTATCCACAAGAACAGAGCAACCATCATTATCTTTCATGAGAGGGAAATCCCAATATGGGATATGTGCATTCATGCAGTTTCCATTCCTAACACTTGGTGCCATTTTTAAATAATTTAATACAATAAATTATTTTATCAATCATAATGTATAATCTCATCATCTATAAATACATATAATAAATTAAAATCAGGTCCATAACTATTAACTTAACCAAAAACCTGATTTATTTTAGGAAAATTTACATTTAATACATTCATAATGGTTTGTAATGAAAATTTGAATCATCCTAAGAAAATCCCATGAGAGTGTCAAAACAGGTGTACAATAAGTCCCATTTTCATGTATCAGGATACCCTAGGTGAAGCCTAAAAAAACTTGTAGAATTTCTCACTCATAGGTAAATCTGTTCCAGACCCACATCCACTTTTAGTATCTAGATGTAAATGTATTTTTAGGAAAGATATAAAAAATATATTCCTTACTAAAATTACAGGATATTCCTATATAATTATCCTCAAATATTATCATATATGATGTCTCACTATTCTACATTTTCTTAATCTAGTTTCCATGTTTTCTACTAAACATCCTATGATACCTATTGTAAGGACACAACCTAGTTTCCCAGAGAAAGTTCCTTATTTTATTACATTGGATTATAAATAAAGAACATACATCTAAAAGGACTGAGTAGTTTAGTAGATTTGGAAATAAGGTACATACATATATACCACATTATAAATTGAAATGAAACAAAATATTGAAATTACATTGAAAACATCCATGTCTCCTATGTTATCTATGCAGTTTATTCATAAATTTATTCTTAACATCCTAGAAATAATAAAAAATAAGAATGGGGTGAACTCAATTGCTTAGTAAGTGTAAGAAATACATGAGATGATATCAGAAACACAACCATTAGGCATGGTGAACAACTAAAAACACATTCCATTAAAAAAAATAAACATGAACATAATATAGTCATAATAAGATATGAATAATGAATTCTATAATAAAAAAAAATAATGATTATTGTAATATTGTAATAACTAGAATAACTATCAATTACTAGTTTTATAATGAGAGAATTCATAATGTGGGACATCATAACCATACTATCAGGGACTCATTCCAAGAATATAAATAACCATTATCTTGAGGCCTTGTTCAATGACCTAGTGTGCCTAATGAGACCTGGGGATGCACCGATGAGATATAGTGGTCCCTGACCAACACATACTATGTCCAAGTAATTTCTCATATGAATGAAAAAAAACATAAACAAAATATAAATTCATATTGAAAATAACATAAGAAATGTAAATAACTTTCCCCGAACATTCAGCCTCGACCCTAGCATTTAGAGTAAATTGGTGAATGGTTTTAAAACTGGACATCCACATTAAAAATATTAATAATCCATTCAATAAAATATCATAGATTATAGAACAAAATATTAGTCCCATTTTTATATAATATTCAGAAAAAGTGTTGAAATAGACAAAATTACTCTATTAATATCATGGAGTAATTCTTGAGATAAAAAGTATTTTAATTAGAAAAGAAGAGTTATTTTGTGAAAATACATTTATAAAATTAGAAAGGAAATAATATAATTTAATCATATAAAAAATTGTTATTTTATAAACAAAATGGTTTCTAAAAATAGATTATAGAGTTCAATTGAAAATTATTCAAAATTCAAGAAATTCCATTGAATAAAGCTTGAATTTTGAGAATATTTTTTGAATGATCCATTTAAAACATGTTTCTATCCATAAAATAAAAAGGATTATTATTGGTACACATAAATAGATAATTTAAACAGAATATATGATGTGTACATAGGATTAAATTAGAATTTATTTTGGGATTTAGAATGAAAATGGAAAACCCAAATAAAAATTGAGGTTCGCGTAGAAAACCCTTACCTTCAGTCTGATGTTGTTCCACATTTGATCTCAATGACATGAATAATATAATTTATGTTCATAAATTAATATGTCTCAAAACTCCCTTAAAATTTATTAATTTATAATAACATTTTTAGGCTCATTCATGGCCATTTGATGGGGTCAGAGATTAAATTTAATTGTTTGTGAAAATTTTCTCTCTTGGTTATCATGATTAGTTTACATATATTCATATATGGATAAAAATTTAGAATGGGAATGTTTTTTTGGAATTGAAGTTGTATTTTAAAAAAAAAACTCCAAATGATTATGTGGTAATAATATTCATTTTGGTTATTAGGAGTGAAAAAATAATCATTATATAAAACTGCAATGATAATTATTTTTTTAATTGGTCATTTTTTGATCAAAACAAACTCATATTGATTTATAAAGTAATTTCATGTGTTCAAAAGATTCTATAACCCTTACCATCAAAATGGTTTCATGACTCAAATCTCAGACGATAATATAAATTGAAAACCTATCATCATTGAATGTGATAAATTAACACATCTCGTATGATGTTTTCATTTCCAATACATAAGAAAGAAAAATAAGACATGGTGAAGAGTTATTACATTATAATAAGAAAATTATGGTACATGTAAGGGTGTAGAGTCATCAAAAAAATTGGTTGAAAGGAGGTGAGGAATGAAAAAAAATGAGATTAAAATAAAAGAACTGTATAGATGATTTTACCTCTTGATGTAAATTTCCATGAGAGCCTCTTTAGGGGAGAGGTTTTGACCTTTTTATGCAACCAAGGGATACTGGAAATGGGGGAGCATCTTGGGAGGATATATTAGTAGAATTTATGCATGGAATATGTCTTGAGAAGAGTTATGTGAATATAGATTTATGGTGGGTTATAGTGGAGGATAGGGTTAATTTTTGAATATCTTATTCATTACATTATTATTTCATTCAAGAAAACCAATAATGCTAATTCATGTGACCTATAATAGTAATAAGTGCATCTGATTTACAACCATGTGTTCATACATCAGCCATGATGCTTGTAATAGTGAATTTTACTCATAATGTATATATACAGTAAATTACCGTATTTTAATATTTATCAAAAAATCATTTATTTCAGGAAAATCAAAAAAATTAACCCTAAGTTTTTTTCGACCCGTAGATTTTAAAAATGAAAACCATTTTTTCAGAATAATTTTCTAAATATGATTAATATAATTTTAAAATAAAATAATAATTTATTCAGAAAATAAAAATTTTAAACAATAATTAGTTTTATATCACATTGAAATTTTAATCAAAATATCATTATCTTAAAACCATAATATGATAAAATAATAATATGCCTTAATTTTCAAAAGGGTCATATTACTGTTCATATTAATATTAATAAGGGCATGTTACAATTCACCAAAAATTAATTTTATCTTATCATACTCGAGATATCTTAGTGAATGCAACAGTATATTTCAGTTTTTCGAAACACAAGTAACAAAGGTAGAAAATTATGATTACTCACTAGGTTATAACAATGTGGTGTTATGTAGAGACTCAGTTTTTCATGCATTCAATTTTAAAATTATTTTTAAAATCCTGGGTTTTTACAAGTTTGTTTCATTAAAATTTATGTCTTTATGAAATATTATTGATTAAAACATATCTAATAGTAAGATAATTTTGAAAATATCATAATTTCATTATGAATCCCAAATTTTATCCTCTTTGTGATTTTATAAAAAAATTCTATTTTGGATTAAAAAAGTCAGATCGAGAATGTGATTTTTTTAATTTAATCTCACTTGGGAATACAGTTGGTATGACCCCAACGTCATTAAGATATTTTCAAAATTATATTTAATTGAGATATGTTTCAATAATAATCCAACACGTGAAAAAATTAATATTTTTCATAACCATTAATTTCAAAATTTCTTTATATGAAACTAATTTTGATTTAAAATCTAGCTCAAAAATTAGCTTTTTAAATTATTATATATGTTAAAAATTTACATCATTAGATTAATAGGAATTTACCTTATTGAAATGATGTTATTTATTCATATTGTTATAATTAATCACCAATTATGTGTCATATTGAATAAATTTATAAAATATTGGAATATCCATTCTATCTATGAATGATGATCAACTATTATCAGTATGTGATTTAAAAGTAATATTTACATTGAGAAATATTTATTTAATAATATCTATACACACCCTTCAAATCATGGTTATGGTATTTTATGGAATATTGTAATAAAATCCACTAATAATTCCACAAGCATTACTATTATAATCACTCACTACATCACAATTAGAAATCAACGGTGGGTTTTTAGTCATCATTTCCCAAACCGCCACTAAATATATAATACTTTCTAAAACACGAAACTTCCTCTCCCAAAACCCCATCACCCCACACCCCACCCCTAATCCCCCTGAGTCATATACCCTCATCGTCAGTTATATCTGAAGCCATGAATACCCCCTTCACCTAGCAACACCAGATCTCGATCCAGAGCTGTCAACACCCTCTTCCCCTTCTGACACCCCCTTCCTAATCCCGAGCCACTGATACCTCCTCACCACACCCCATGGCCCCCTGATCCTGATCCTTAGCTGCCAAGCTCTCTCTCCCTTGAACCATCTCTATAGATACTCCCCTTGGTTACTACTCGGCTTCTAGTCTACCTCCTATGATTGTTGCAGTATGATCCTTCTTCCTCAATGGTTTTAGATCATCAATGAATTATTATACCAGTCTTGAGGTAGGGTTTTTAATGTAATTTATTCTTATTTGATTAATTTACTAATATAATTCTAATTTATTCAATTTTATATCGGTTAATAATGATTTATCAATTTTTAACCATATATGACCCATTTATATGAAAATTATTTTTGGCATGGATGCATTAATATAATGACTTATTCCATTGTTTTGAAAATATATGTTGGTTCTAACTTATTTAAATGGATTTTATTATAAAAAATTAATGTTCCCATTTAATAAAATTATATTTATTCAATAATTTTAATTCTATAATCTTTAATGTGTGTGTTTACTTAAATGAAATTATAATGATTTAATGAAAACCGTTCAATTATTTATTTGATTTATTTATCATATGGTATTTTGATAAATTGATGTAATTTTATAGTTTTTCATATTCTATCCTCAAAGGCCCTTTCAACACATTATAATGAATATTAATGGAAATGATTATGATTGGGTTCTATAAAATTAATTGTTGAATGAAACGTTTTATTTTATTGATAATTGAAATTTTTTCAAACATGGTTTTCCATAAATGACCATTTCAAAGAATTTAATTTAAATTAACTTATTTGATTTATTTTTTATGAATCCTTTACATATGATTTTCCTTGCTGTATGGTTCTTGGTGAAAAAGTAATGGTTGTTGAAAAATGGATTTTGGTCCTTGAGGGATATTTGGTGTGGGGAGATATGGAATCATTTTATCCAATGTAATTTTATTGTTTATATTTATTCGATTGGGGATCATTATTGGGATCCATATTTCATGAAATATCCCTCACCAAATTTATTGGTCAAGGGTAATTAATGGTAAAATGGTGAGAATGAGAGGACTTATTCTATGATTTCAAAGACTCACTCCCCAACTATAATCTGCAATGAAATATTAATTTATTCTAGGGACATGAAATGAAGAGGCATGTGTGCTCTGAGTTGGTAAGATTGTGCACATAGTAGATACAAAACTTAAATTCAGAAATACTTTGTTATATATTTATTAGATATGATGGTATCACTTATATACCTAAGACTATCCAATGATATATTGCATCAACTCTTGGAATTGGTAGTTTATATGTATCCCTGATAACTTGATAGTTACTCGACATATGAATTTCTAAACTTCATATCCTTTATTATATATTTTTAATTATTATGAAGTAAATTTTTTTCAAATGTATTCTCCATGATATGACTTATTCAACATAGGTATATTGTAAATACGCATAGATTTAATATCCATTATTAACAATGGATTGTGATACTTATTTCAATGATATATTAAAAGAATATTTTTATTAAAAATGGATTTCAAAATTTATTTTTCTTCTTGGGTTTATTAATTGTTTTTAAATGTAATTTTTAAATAATTCAAATACTTTAATCCTCAAAACTATATATTATAGATTTAAATTTCATTTTTAAATATCATCATTAATTTCCATATGTGTTTTTAGGATCACAAAATAAAATTTATAGTCTTGTAATAGGATATTATAGTACTGTGTATTGTTTTGGAATATAAATAAGCAATTATATTGAAAATTTTGTATCATTAAATATAAATTAGACATTATATCCAATTTTTTTATGTACGTTTAGAATAATCTGTTTGATCACCTTGATAAATTATTGAGAATCTTTATTTTAGAAGATTTACTGTCAAATAGTATTGATAATTATTATCCACTTGGATATGTCAAATGTAGAGATTTAAAAAACATATTGAATTAGGCATGAATTATTATTGGAAATTAATATATGTATTATAATTTAATCCCTAAACCTACAATAATGATAATGGGATAGTTATATTTTTAGCGGTAATTTTTTGAGCATGTAATATAATCAAATCACAATTTACTAGTTATTATTTTTTTATATTATGATATCTTCATCATTTAATAATTAAATTTAGTAGACGAAAATTTAGTTACATTTATATGAAATTTAAGGTTGACTAACACAATGTATTTATTAAACTAGATAATTTATGTGATTTATTATTGAGGGCCTCCACCACTAGAAATTCTAGTGAAGCGTTATATGAAATCCCCAATTGTACTTATATGGATCTTATTATATGATAGTTCTTATAAATATTAGGGTTGTGGTTTTTTCACATCCATGAATCTATTTCCATATTTAGGAATAGTTATAAGTTTAAATTTTTTTAATAATGTTTTGAAACAATATGATATATGTAGATAATAGATGGATCACATTACATAGGAAAAAACATCAGTATACTATGGGTTTGGAGGAGTTTATAGATTTTTAAATTCTCATTCAAACTGTTGATGGGAGAATAAGATTTTGATGACCTAAATATAAATTTAGATGATGGGTGAAGAAGGATGAAGTTTATGAACACTTAATATTGAGGCAATTTCCCACTCAATATTTGTATTGGTTTTTTAATAGAGAACTGAATGTTATAGAAACACTGAGAACTAGAATTAATTAATAGAATGATCTCCAAACATCATCAAAAAAGGAAAATGAAATGAGAAAACTTTTAAGGATTCATTTTTTGTAAGAAAAAAATCAAAAAATATCAGAACAACTAGTTGAGGGTTCTATAAATAGCAATGTGATTACGAATTTTTTTTGAGACTATATGAAAAATAAATCATGATTTTAACATATCATTAGATACTCCTCTTGATTATATGGAGAATAATGTAGGTGATAACTTCACTAAATTGAATGTTTCTTTTCATTTATTAGTTGTTGATGTAAATAATGAATTTTGTAGTGGATGATTGAAATATTCAAAACCGTATTTTCTGTTGAAGATTACTATATCAAATTCCAATGCGGAATTAAAAATTATCATATTTCAATGATATTGAAGTTGTTTCATGTTTCATTTCCTGATAAAAATATTCTTGGATATTTGTTAAAAAGAAAAATTTGCTAATAAATGTTGTCTAAAATTTAAAAAAACACATGTGTGTCCAATTGATGATATGCTTTACTGGGGAGAGGATTCAAGAAGGCGTGAATATAAGAATGTAATTATTATAGAATGCATTCAATGAGTGATGTCGGAATTCTAAATCAACATTACATATGAAGTTGATGAAAAGGAACAAATCATCAATGGTTTTGTGTTACTTTCCTTCAAGTCCTTGAATGCAAAGAAAATCCATGTCATAAAAACAGTTGAGCACATGAATAAGAAATTATGTAGATAACAATAATGATGGATTAATGCAAAATCCAAGAGATTAAAAATCATGGAATACATTCAATTCATTACATCCATATTTCACATATGATATTAGGAATGTTCTATATGGATTGGATACCGATGGAATCAACCCATTTTTTAATTTTAGCAACTGTTATAGTATTTGTCCGGTTTTTTATCCCTTAAAATCTACCACCTGGATGTGTATGAAATGAATGTCTTTTATAAATTCGATGATAATTCCTATAATAGAAATGCCTAGAAATGTTTTTGATGTATACTTGCATCCTTTAATTGATAAATTTATTGAGTTGCGGAGCATCGGTGTTGAGATATATGATGAATCATTAAGAACAATGTTCAAAATGGATGTTTCTTTAATTTGTCGCCCTAGTGAAATCGATGTACATAGTAATTTAGCTAGTGGGAACACATATAAGGGTTTGTACTATTATATTTTTAATATTTATTTTGATCCCAAACGAATACCTGAAATTAATAAAATCTGTCTTCTTGTCTCATCGATGATTTATTGATCGGTTTTATATATTTAGGATGAACATGTAAACATTCAATGGTTTTATTGATTGTATACCACCTCTGATGTTATTGAAAGCTTCTGAATTATTAGCAAAACTTGGAACTGTTTAAACCAAATATGGAAAGGTTTATTATTTGAATGATAGTAGAAAATGAGTTTCAATTCATCATCAATTGAAATCAAAATGAATTAATGGATGAAGAAAAGTATATTCATTAAAATTCCATATTGGTAACTTATTTTATTTCGGTATAATAAAGATTTTCATTTTGAGAAAAATTATTGTGATAATTTTAGCTTTATATTTAGTAATTAGATTGGAAAATTAAAGGATCATATCAATTCTCATAAATGCATACAAGTAATGAACTTAAATCATGGTCAAATCCATATGAGAATGGAAAGTATGCTCTGGAAATTTTTGCAATGAAAAATTGGGATAAATATACATTCCATTGAAATATGAAACATGTCACATTATTATAGGGGTATTAAAATAACATCTCATTGTGGGCTGACTCAAAGCATCATAGGTTACATAGATATGAAATCCACGATTCACATATTTTGTTGCAGGAATTTCTACCACTGGAATTGCATACATTATTAACTAAAAAGATTACTAATATGGTAAGATATTTTTTTACATTCATCAGAAAACTATATGAGAAAACTCTATTACCATTTGAGCTTTACAACCTTTAGGAGATATTTTTATTGAAATTTTTTTCAATGGTGATTTTCATTCCTCTTTCATCTTTTAATATCATGATGCTTTATACTTCTTATTTGGTTCAAGAAGCTAAATTAGGAGGCCCCATACATTATTAATGATTGTATCCAATTGAGAAGTACTTTATTTATATTTATATCCTTTATGTAGAAAATTATTGTATCTTCATTAAATATAAAATTAGTTTTTTTTCACTTTTATTCCATAGATATCATGGGCAGTTTAAATCATACATGAAAAATGAATCCAAACCTGAATCATCTATTTTTGAGGGATATTTTGCAAATGAGTGTCATAAATTCTGTTCATGATTCTCTTATAATATTTAGATATTATTAAATATTGTATGACATGTTGATGACATTTTGATTCAATATCAACTACATGGGAAATAAAAAATCATTCCCGTTATTAGATGATAAGTTAGGAGGAGCTCAAATGATACATTGCAAGAAATGGAATTATCACAGGAACCTAGAAATGTGTTGTAGAATAGTGAAATTGAAGAACCATTTATTGGAGAGTTGATGATACCAAAAAAGTGATGTTTGAGAGTCTGAACATGAAATGTGAAAGATGTTATAAAATCTGTTAATTAAGAGCTTGTTGAATGGTTTTCACGACAAGTATGTTCACAAATATTGAAATCACTACAATTAATATATTTAATTGTATATTTTTTTAAATATCACAGTATATATATATTTTTATTAGATCATGAATTCTGATTCTCATGATGATTTTATAAAAGATTTTATGTTTCTTGCTCAAGGTCCTCTACGAATTGGTAGAATGTTTGACACTAACAATTTGAATGACATTAAATTTTGTAAAATCGACCAGGAAGAGGGTTTGAAAACACAAAACAGTGGAATATTTACATTTTAAAAAGTGGGATACTTGGGAATGTTTATTGATATTATCAAATTTAACTACCACATGATTTTTCATCTGTTTTATTCAAATGAAATTGAGTTGGTTTTATTAGGAGTGTTAAAAGAGATCCAATTCAATTTAATTATGTGATCATCTCATGATTTATATATGTTGTGACCATTTATTTAATGATCCGAATAAAATTTCATCACATGGGAAAATGGTATATTATGAGTACTATTTCATAGATGAAGGGTAGAGTGTAGTAGATCAAATTAAACAAAGATACTTGAATTATATGTGTGGCGAAGTGGATGATTTGACCTTTCACATTGAATCCAATCAATAGTCAGAGGAAAACATATTTTTCAATCATGATATTGATAATTTTAGTCTTACAAGGGATGATGAAGTATATTTGGTAATTATTGCGGTAGAAAATTACCGGATTTAAGGATAAAATGAATATATGTGTCGTCATCCATTCATTTATCAACCACTGATTTCATTTGTGCAGTCATTCATTATCATACTCATTTTTTATTTGTTTGTTAGTATTGTGCATCTACTATCAATACTACTTGTTTTTTCCTTAATGAATTTATTGAAAAATAACTTCTAATGTTACAATTATTTGATTATATTATAGGAATTGTAATGAGGAAGTGTTATATTGATATCAGTCGACCCTCTATAGCGAGGAGACATACCACTAATGGTTCTTCATGAGGGTATTGGTGTGTTAATGTTATATGTACAAATTTTAATATGAATAATGATATTTTTTTCCTACTACATACTATGTTATCATAAAATAAGGAAAAATGATACTATAGAGAAAAAAAATGAAAAGTTCATACGTGTGTAAGATGAATGGGTTGAAGATAGTCATGCCATTTGACTATTATGGGGTCCCATTGGATGATGATGTGAGATTATTTGTCCAGATTCTAGGCTAGTAAGTGGTGTATTTAGTTACCCTTCCACTTATGTATAATTATTAGTGACATATTTCTTCATTAGGTAAAATTTAGTTTTTGATTCATAGATAATGGTAATTTGAATACATTATGATTTAATTGAATTTCATGATGTTATTGAATTCTAATATTGTAAAAAAAATTCCAATATCCCATTGCTAATGTTATAGAATAAATGTGGACATTGAATGCATTGGTTTATTTATACCAGATGATGTCCAGATATATCCCCAATGATATTGAATCGACGATTGGTGGTGAACATGTAAATCAATCAACATAAAAAACATTTAGTTCACACAATTTTATTTTATTTATGTTTAAATATTAATAGGCAACGATATTTTATTTTTAATATAATTGTCTTATAGTTTCTAGTAGCAGAATATTTAGATGGAGATAAAGATGGAGATGCAGATGGAGAGGGTAACAAGACAAGTTCATGTGGCCTAGATTATTGGTATTATTTATGACACAGACTAATATGGAATCAGAGGTTTTACTGATGTAATATTTGTGACATAGACCTAAAACAATTTATGATTGGTTTTAAAATAATATAATAATATTTTATTCCATATTTGTTAGGTATGTGTGATTTTTTGTGATTCTTGTATAGATTTTGTGTGCTACTGATAGGCAATATACTTTGTTTGAATTTTATTTTTTAAATGTAGTTATGGGGTTATATAATCTATGGATGGATTTTTTTTGTAAATAAACAATTAACGGTGGTCTAAACCACCACTACATATGGAATATATTTAATTTTGATTGTTAACTCCTCTAATATAAAATGTATTATTTCTTTAGAGGTTAAACCTACTTCTAATTATGAAGTAATATTATTTATTGGTGATTTTAGTTGTTTTAGAAGTAGTTTTGTAAGGGGGGTTAGTTTAATTTTGATGTAATTTTAAAACTACAAAAAAATCCTCGTTCGCCATTGAAATCATCGCAAAAATGAATATAACCGTCTCTGAAGAGGGTTTCAATGATGTATACTAGAAATCACCGCTAAATGGAATAAAATGATATGTATTTGATTCTGAAAAATGATTTAGTGGGGGTTTATTTAAACAACTACAGATCTATGTAGTGACTATTTAATCCACCTCCAAATCAAAATTAAACCACAGTTATTGGGTGCTTTTCTTGTGGTGATTTTTTATGAATGGATGGATTTTCACTATCACTCCATGTATAATTATTAGTAATGTACGGTTTTATTTCATTCATCATTATATATTTTCTAACAATATTCTACTTTTTAGTATTGATTAATTTGTTTTAATATTATTTAGTTTAATATAATCATAATAAATATATTTAAAAGTATATTTATCTAAAAAATATACATTTCTATGTTTTATTATATCATACAGGTAGTTATTGTATTGAATCATTTTATTTGTACTTCTTGTAACATATAGAATCTATCCTCTATTATAATGTTAAAGAAAAAAATTTGATAAATGTTTATATTTGTTCTTAATTTTAGAAGAAAAATATGGTTGAGTGCAAAAAGGTAATGTATTCGAATATGAGGTACAGAAAATTCAATTTTTAACATTCTTCTTTCCAACATATATTTTAGTCAATTCTTTTATCATTCTAAGGTTATGATGTGATCTTTTAGAAAAATATTATGTAGATTATTAGTGTCATTTATACCCACACAATTTAATTAAAATTACATTGTATGTATTTTTTTAATATGTATAATAGTATTTTCATCAATTTACTCCTTATCACCTAATGACTACAATCCAATAACAACTGTCATGAACCATTGATTGATTCACACAATATATTCAACCTATGGAAAATCAACAACATGATAATAATCACATTATGTATCCCTTTATGTTTCAATAAACTCATTTTATCTAAAAGTGAGTAAACTATAAAATTTTGCAAAGTCTATTCAATGTCTCAGAAGAATAAATTTGACAATTACGTTTCCATGTCATTGAACCAATTTGGGAATTCCTGAAAATATTATTTGGGGGAAATTAATGTATTATCAAGATGAGTAAAATAAAAAATATCTTTATATATGAATTTATAATCTATAGAAATCAATTGGATGTTATCCACTATAGTATTGATAATAAAATTACTCATTCAATTTCACCAATATTAATTATTCACTCATTAAATAATATAAAGACAACTAGAATTCTTGATTTGATTATTTCTAGTTTAGATCCCATCCATATAAAAATGAAAAATAAATATTTTAACATGATAATAACCATTGAGGCACTACTTAGGAAAGTGGTATTATAATTTTGTCACCCCACCCCAATCACAAATAAGCCAGGGGCTGGTGTAAAGCACATAGATGACATATCTCATAATATGGGAATCTTTAGCATATAATCACCTATATCATTCACATCACCTATATAGAAGATGAATCCAAATTAATAGTAATATATATATATGTAAATGTACTTTATATACATAGTAAAATAGATATTATGTATAACTATATCCTAAAAGGCAAATATATGGAAAATACAACATCTGATAATCCTCTAGACACAAATCACCGATAAGATCCTTCTCACTACATATACATATGGATCACACACCATCAAAAATGGTCATGACCATTATCATGAATCTATATTACCCATATCATTTCTCCATGGATTAGATGGAATTAATACCAAATAAGACACAAAAGATCCACCTATACCCAAGCCATATCAAAACCTATGTATTGGAGGCATAGGCCCCAGACTTGTAGGCATAGGACCTGTTCAGTTTTGAGTATAAAAGTAACTTGTAATATTTCTAAAAAAATATGAAAATATCTAAAAATAAGTTCACACAAATCTTAATAATTGAATAATCCAAGAGGAAGACTTAGTGGAAAAACCATAACACCAACTCAACTCATTCTCTTGGTACTGTAGAGTAAATGGATGATTAGCTATGAATATAAGACCTGATATTCACTACAATAAGAACTATTAAGCGTGAATAATAAATACCAAGCATCACTAATAAAACCATAAATAGTCATATGATAAAATTTTTAATATAAAAATACTAAATATTTCCCAATGATAAAAGTAATAATAATATATAAAAACACATTTTCTGGGATACCCAATTGTATGTTGAAAAGTCAGAAGTCTCAATAAAGCTGTCTAATTAGATGATGGAGAAATGCAATATTCGGTTTATCAATAATGTTGCACTATAAAACTATTCGATCAAATAGCATAAAGAAATAAATATAACATATATTGTTTTTAGTGGTGGTCTATGCCTTGTCGATGGGAACACAATAATTTATGGGGCAAAAACCACAACAGAGGACACATACCATACCCGATCTCTTACATGAGGCAGTACCAACACTTCTAGTATAGGACACATTCCTAAGGTTCTTATAGGGGTGTTCCAACCCTACTGATAAAATGGATGTGTGGATCCATACCTTGAAATAACTACACATCCTAGGTAGTTCGAACCCCAATATCACTCGAAATATGACATGTGAATCCCATTTTTATATGACTATGTTAAATATGAAAATATTCTATCTAAAAATTAAAATAGCCATAAAAGATAATTCAATGAAATTATTGTGATCTATACGAATAAATACTATATATTAGATACATAATTTCCCAAAACATTCTAATACTAAAAGAAATATGATTTATTTATATCATAAATGATTGTCGTATCATCATGGGATATCATATCCACGCCCTGAGTAGGTTTAAGTAAAATATATTGGTATCCAATTATCTGTCTTTATGTATGGGATGATTCCATAAATACCTTTCAATTTTCAAGTGTTCTATTGAACCAATAATACAATAATTCATTATATTTCAGAATATCAGGCATATATAAATGGGGTATTCATGAATCCCATCCCTCTCCCTCACCCTCACTAATAAAGACTCCACATCAATTATAAATTTATTATTTTATTTCTTATTTACTATTTTTCACTTATATTATAAAAAAATTATTTCAATATTTAACATCATCATATAAAATCATGATTCCCCTAGAATGGATGTGACATTCACGGCTACCTCACTGAACACATTGAATATGAAAGCCACGCTAACAATTATAAACCCCTATATTACTACCATTGTATCCTCACACTGACTCTGTATCGACCAAAACCAAGTAATGGATCCCAATAAAATTATCCATTTATTGTCTCCCAATGATACATCTAATTACAACTATCATCTTGGTGGAATTGAACCCAAATTAGTTTTCATTATCAAAGAAAAATGTCAAATAAGATATCTAAATTAAAGGAAAGGGGTGATGTATAGTGGCTAATGGAAAATCATGAAATACAATGTGAAATTTCAATAGAATATATTAAAGAAAACATTACAAGCAATGATGGAGTGTTCATGCAATGAGGTAAAAAATTCACATAATGATGTTTTATTAATGATATATAACTTGGAAATTAAAATAGGAAAACATTTCAAGATAAAATAAATAATTCAATATTATTATAATATGAGATGCTATAACTACATGAAATATTTCTGAAATTATTCAAATAAGAATATTAATAACCAATATATGTTTAATAAATTGAAAAAATTTAATATTTTATGTTTATATAATTTATTTATGCTATAACTAATGCCCATATTTTCAATATAAAAGGGGATTATTTATGAATAAAAAATAAAGAGTGAGGTTACTTAATTAATAAAAAGGATTATAACTCATGGATAATCACTGGAACATGAATATATTAAGAGTTCCAGAATTTTATTCATTCATAAAACATGATCTAATCATTTATTTAATCGATATTTTATTCATTGACAATTAGTTCAACTTATTCCCCCAGATATTTCTCATCATCAAACTCTATGTAACACCCCTAGTTTCCATGGTACATTTCCCATTGAATAATGCAATAGATTGCATTGTACAAAACTTTTACATTCTAACACACCATGACAAATCAAAGTAGCCGTTATGAATAGTAAAAAAATTTAAATTATTTAAATTTTATCATTCATAATGGTTATAATTTTTAGAATAGGACTATCAAAATTATATTAGTTTTATTTTTTGGTATTTTTTCTGAAAAATATAAATTTTTGATGAATTGTGAACAACACTGACTTATTGTTTAAAACCTACATTTTATTTAAATTTATTTTATGTCAAAATAGTTACCTAATACTTATTTAAGTTCAATTTAATTCATTTGAGTCATTTTATAATATGTTTATATATATTAATATTTTATTGAACTTATTACCGTCTTTTAACCACCTTCTAGGAGCAATTGAAAATTTGCATAAAACATAATTTTACCGCTTCTATGAGTTTTATTTCAAAAATATGACAGTCATGGTTAATATCAGTAAGTAAAATGTAGTTCAATAAGATGAAAATTATTTTTGGTGAATAGTATCTTTTGACTTTTATTTAACACAGTTAAAAGTAAATAGGGTAATTAAGGATAAAAATGATATCATAATTACCCTAAAAATGTCATAATTCTATTGGATAAATATAATTCAACCAAAAACAACCTTAGGAATATGCTCCTCTTTTGTCCACATGGTTTAGATTAGGACATTTATTATTATTTTATTTAATGAAGAGTGAAAAAAGTTAAATTCAATGTTTAATAACTAAACCATTTTTAATATAAGTTTACACTAAATATAAACTTGACAATAAATATTCATTATAAATATAACAAAAATTTCATACAAAATGGTATTTTATTTATAATCTTTAGACATTAAATAATTTATGTTATTTATGACACAATGATGATGCAATACTTACCTTATTAATAAAATATTAAAATAATTGATATTATAAATATCGTAATAACTGTTATTTGAGACTTTTGATGAAATACACTAATTCTATAGTTTATTATGACATTTTAGGGTTGGTTAATTAATTTTTTTTCGTAGTAATCATGCTGTTATGATTTTCACAAAAACCCAACACTAAATAGTGTCAATATTGACATAATTGAGTTTTTAAAAGAAATATTATATTATTAAATGATATAATATTTCTAAAAATATATGGTTTTGCCGAAGACCTAGATAAGGATATATATATATAAACAATGAACCACTTAGGGTTCTCTATTCTTGTTATAGTATGTTTATTAACTATATAATATAAAAATACCAAGAGACATGGTAAATGTTAAAATATTTAACTAAAAGTTAAATCTAAACAATAAGGATAATATAATGATATAAACCTATCTAAAAACTATTGGTTGAATGGATTTCAACCCATACCCACAATATCCTCTAAATAATTCATTTTGGAGCCATTAGAAACTGAAAATGATTTTATTATAAAATATTATTAAAAGCCTTTCCTAAAGTGACCCTCACCACTCTTATAACAGGGAACTTCCCCTTCTCTTAATTTCACACCTCCAAAGCCTTTTGGCTCGGCCAACCACTTCCACAATATCCTTCCAACTTTCCCTCATTCATCCTAGAGGCCTTAATGTTTTCAGATATCCAACCAATGGATCCTTTTTTATCAAATCAAATAGAAGAACCTGGTAAGAGGTAAATATTCAATCACTTCTTTCATGTTCTTTTCTTCTTCCACTTCCCCTTTCATTGTTTCTTTCATTAAAAAACAATTAATCTAGTATGTTATATATAATTTCATGTAATTAAAAAAATGGTACAACCAAATTCATTATTCTATCCTTCATATGAATGACAAAGTCATCATACATGCATATGTATGACTTACTGTCTCCACGTTGTGGTGTAGTTTGTTATTCATACACTTCATTATTTGGATTGGTATAATATGAGTATAAATGATTTAAATAATAAAAAATCATGTTAATTAATATGTATATACGATAAAGAATCCAATTACATTGTATTTCACCATAAATATAATGATATTGTTTCTCGTGCATATGTACGAATTACAGTCTCCACAAACGCGATGAGATTCATTCCCCATCATAATCATTCCTAAATAATATTCATTTTATTATTAAAAATAATGTTTTATAACTTAATATAATTCTGGAAATGAATAAAATACATCCCATCCATAAAAAACATGGCATGTGTACCCAATCCTATAAAGGAAACATATCAGTTAACACCCGAAACGATGATACTACTAAAATATTATTAACAAATCAATATTAGAGGATCATATATTATAGCATATATGATATCATATTTATTTATATAGATCATTTATATTTTAATAACAATTATTTAACTATTATACATGAGGATAACATACCATCGACTTAGGAAATGTACAAGGTAAGGGTTAATATCACACTCTCTTTATTTTCCGAGGTTGTTATTAAGTAAGTATCTATTGGGACCTATTTATCATCCACGTCCATATTTTATAAATAAGTATTCCAAAACATTAATACTATTTACTATACTATGTGTTAAATTTATTTATACCATTGTTTGACTTTTTATTAAATGGTTTGAAAGGAATCATTCCGTCGTTTTACAAAAAAAGGTACTTTATGACCTTTTCGACAGAATTATGGTAAGAATGTGTTTTTTAACTAATAAAGTGGGTGTGGCTATTTTCCACCATTATATCATTATTTAAGCTTCCCATATGATCTTATAATAATATATTCAAAATAAATTTTTTCTTTTATAATTATGTTACTTTTAAATGATTTCAAAATAGGAAGAGCTATTTATTTCAATTAGTTTCCATTTCATCTATGTCAACATCCATTGATGGATTTTAAACATTGTTGAAGTTGATTTATTATGATAGAAATATTCAATATTGTATTTATTGTTTTGTGATATATCTAACTGTGGATGTGTTATTTTTATAGCATTCATTGTTTATAAATAAAATTTTGACATTTTGTGGGCTAGTTTTAATTTGAATGTTTATGTTATTTTTAAACCTTTTCATATGAGCAATGAATTATTCTTAGTACGTGATGGGTGGACCACACTATTTCTCCTTTATGCATTTGTAGGTCTCATGATACAAACTAGTCTCTTGGCCCAAGTCCATTACAAAATCTTATTTGTAGTCGTTGTAAAATCCGTTGACTATGTGGTTATAAAGTCTGGAATTATGCATTCCATCATTATAAAAGTGGCTATTGATATTGAATGTGATTATTTAACTAGTATAATATCCATGTTAATAAGTAAATGGAATTATATGATTTTCTCATTTACATATTATGCTGAAATTTGAGTTTAAAAGGCATTTTTTGTCTTATACATTGCCATAAATGTTTATGATTATTTATCAAAGTTTCCGCTATATTGTTATCCTTATTGAGCATATGAGATCACCCCTATCATTGTATAATGTCTTCCCAGGATGTGAAGAAGTATTTTATGATTGACATATAGGGATAGGATGAGGATATAAGTGTGTTCAAAAGGGGATTTTTTTTTTTGATTTTGGTATTCCATGATTTAATGTAAAACTTATGAATGTATCTTGTACATCCAAGGCTGCTGAACTGATCGGTCTTTAGGGATTTAATCCATTATGATCATGCCAATATTATGTAATAATGCACCAACTCTGGGTAACTGGGTTCAGGGTGTTACAGTTTTCATCAGAGCAAGTTTAGTACAAACCATGTAAGTAGGATTCAGAAAAACTCTGATTTTAGAACATTACCCTAAGATAAAATTTATGTATTAGTATAGAAGAACATCAGAGAATTTTGGTACTATAGTGATTTTGGTTTTTTTCCAAGAAATACATCCCTATCTGGATATGAGCAGGTAGAGGTGGCTCTGGAACAGATTTATCTTGGGGTAAAATTGGAAAACCCCGCTTTGAGCTAGACTCGAACGGGAACGGGTGTACAATAGTGGGCCTTCATGCACTCTTGGTTACAACACCTCTAGTGGATATTATTAGAATAGTTCCAATTTTAATTATAGACAATTATGAATGGTTTATGAGTTTATATTTCCTCAAAGATTTTTTTTTGGAATATGGATTATATCCCTAAACTATTAAATTTATGTTAACAATTTTACAATTATGGAATTAAAAATTATTATTCATAAAATAATATAGTGTATGCCATTGATTAGAAATGCCACATAGTGAAAGTAATGTAAACCATATAAATGCACATAATCAATGTTGGGATTTACCTCCTACTCAATATAATTATAGTTGAGCTGGTGAAGCAACTGGTGTTGATTAGCTTATCACCATACTGGGACAATTCACTCCGGTTATGAATAATTACCTTACTCGTATGGATAACATTGATCCACAATGAAGAGGATTAATGTTAGACTGCTTCATGAGACAACAACCACCAATATTCAATGGGAGTAAAAAACCATTAGTAGCTGAGCAATGGATAAGTTCCTTAGAATAAATATTTCATGCTTTGGTGAGTAGCGAAAGGGAAAATGTTTTCAGGGATGTTTTTCACCTCACTAGAGATACTGGTCAATGGTGGTCATTAATCAAAAACACAAAAGAAGATATATAATTATAATACATGGAATAGGGGGAGTTTATAGATATTTTCTTAGAAAAATACTTTCCTCGTGACCATTGAGATGATATGGAAAGTCAATTTCTGAGTCTGAGGCAAAAGATGGATGAGAATGTCGCAATGTATGAGGGTAACATTACAAGGATAGAGTGGCATGAGGTATATTATATATGTAACTCGAGGAGAAAGATTTATCGATTCTTTTATGAGTTTAAACCATTTCTCTTTCAAGCATTTGTCTCACAATACTTCTCATCATATGAAGATATAGTATAATATGCTATCAAGACAGAAAAGGAATTCTCTAAGTCTTATGACTTTAAAAAAATGAAATAGAAAAATAGATCTGCTGAAGACTCTAGAAATGTAAATAAGGAGAAGAAGGTAATAGTTTAATATCCATCTTGTAGTAAATGTGTAATGAAACACCCTGATACTTTCCTGATGGTAATAAGAGTCTGTTATAAGTGTGGTGAAAAAGGCCACCAATCTTGTGATTACAAGGGGAAGAAAGAGGTTCTCAATGTTGACTGATACAATTTTAGAAAGAAGGGTAATTATGAATTTTAATGTCCTAGGTTCCAAGGGAACTTACCTCATAAATGGCCAAGGGAGAAAGGCCAAGCATATGAAATCACTACTGCTGAGGATGAAGCTCCAAAAGACATGGTGACAGGTCATTTAATGGTTTTCTCATGTTTAAAGAATGATTCATTTGATTCTGGATCATCACATTGTTCCATATCATCCCATTTTTCTATGAAAATTAGATATTTTCAATTTGACATAACAAGGGATTTGACAATCAAAACACTTAAGGGATGTTTCATTACAATAATGTTTTACGAATCAGTTCCCATTAGAGCATATAAATGTTCTTTATCTGCTGATCTAATTGTCATACCCATGATTGAATTTGATATTATCCTTGGTACAAATTGTATTTCAGACCATAATGCAAAAATTTAATGTAATAAGAAGGAGGATACAATTTTCAATGATGATTAGAAGTAACTAATATTTAGAGAAAAAATGTCACCACCTGATTCTAATATTGATCCGCCCCCATTAGCTCTATTACATTCAATTATTGGGGTAGAAGAGAATGAAATAACTATGGATGAGGAAAAGAATGTTCGAATAGTGTATTTACCTATTGTGCAAGAATATGTTGATATGTTTCCAGAGGATTTACCTAGACATCCTCCAGAACAAGTAATTGTGTTTTCCATTGATTGAATTCCAGGTTCAAGGCCTATATCGAAAAACCCTTATAGAATGGCCATTGTGGCATTATTGGAAATAAAGAATCAACTAGAGGAATTTAGTAACAAGATATTTATTTTTCCTAGTGTTTCTCCATGGGGAACCCCTGTCCTTTTTGTTAATATGAAAGATGAATCTGTCAGGATGTGCATTGACTACTGGGAGATCGATGCTATAACAATAAAGAAAAAAATATCCCCTACCTGACATTGATGAGTTATTCCACCAACTTCAAGAACCTCAATATTTTTCAATGATTTACCATCGATCATGATATCATCAATTGTGTGTGAAGAAGGAATACATTCAAAAATAGAATTTTGAATCATGTTTGGGAATTACAAGTTTATAGTAACGCCGTTTTGGATTGACTAATTCACCCTCTTTCTTCATGGTTATAATGAATAGAGTTTTCAAAAAATATATTGATGACTTTATAGTGGTATTTATTGATGATATTTTGTTATACTCAAAATTCTAAGAAGATCATGAAAATAACTTTCGCATTATCCTAAGGACTCATAGAAGAGATGAATTATATGGGAAATTTAGCAAGTGTGAATTCTGGCTTCAGTAGATTTCTTTTCTTGGCCATATTGTCTCAAAGGATGGAATCTCTGTTGATCCTTCAAAGACCAAGGCAATCCAAGAATTTCCATCCCCGATGTTTATAACTGAGGTACGCAGTTTAATTGGTTTATTAGGTTATTGTCGGTGTTTTGCCTCGCATTTTTCCTGATTGGCTAACCCATTAACCAAGATCACTCATAAAGGGGTTAAATTTGATTGGAAAAAGTGTGTGAAGATTGTTTTTGAAGAACTGAAGAAAAGATTAGTTAATGATCTTAACATGACACTAACATCGGGGAATGATGGGTTTGTTATTTATAGTAATTTTTCAAAGAAAGGACTTGGTTGTGTTCTTATGCAGAATGATAGAGTTATTACCTATGCATCACGTCAGCTGAAAATTCATCAACAAAACTATCTCACTCATGATATTTAGTTAACAGTTGTAATCTTAGCTATTAAAATATAGAGACTCAATCTCTGTTGTAAATAATATTAGATTTATACTGATCACAAGACCTTGAAGTATATTTTCTCACAAAAATAACTCAACATGAGGAAAAGGCGATGGATGGAACAACTCATGAATTATTATTGAACTATAAACTACCACCCGAGGAATGAAAATAATGTGGAAGGTTCTTTGAGTAGAAAGGATCATGGAGTTTAGAACACGATGAGAGATGAAAATGATCCTATATACATTGATCTATTAAATATGGATACGGGAATAACCATGATGGTGAAACATCAGTGATTTTTCAAATGGTTATCAATCCATCTTTACTAGAATGGATAAAAAGTACTAAGACTGATGATGAGGAATTTTAAATGAAAATTAAGCCTGTGAATGATGGGAGATTGATTAGCTTTGTATATGAAGATGGAATTTTGAAATTTGAGAAGAGACATTGGTTCCCGATATACATTATCTAAAAAGGAAACTGTTGGATGATGCTCATAGCTCCAATTTCTCTATACACCATGGGAGAACCAAGATGTATAGAGATTTGAAGGATCATTTTTGGTGGGACATCATGAATAGGGAGATTGTTGATTTTGTGTCAAGATGTATAGTTTGTCAATACGTAAATGATAGAAGGCAATGGCCAGGAGGATTCATGCAACCCCATTTCATACCTGTGTGGAACTGGGATAATATTACGATGGAATTTTTCATGGGTCTACAAAGGACTCCTTGATATAATGATGCAATATAGTTCATCATTGATCGTATTACCCATGTCATCACATTTTCTTGATAAAAGAGAAGATTTACCACTTGGACGCTTATCAAGACTATATATTAATGATGTTGTGAGACTTCATGGAGTACCCCTCTCAATTTTTTTTATTGTGATCCCTATTTTACATAGAAATACTGGAAAATTATTCAGAAATCCATGGATATTGAACATCATTTGAGAACTTTTTACCACCCTTAAGCCGATGGACAATCAAAATGTAGTATTCAAACTTTATAAAACATGTTGAGATATTTCTCACATGGATTTTAAGGTTTGTGGGATCAATATTAACCGCTGGTCTAATTTTCCTATAACAATATCTTACATTCAAGTATTTAGATGGCATCATATGATGTGTAATATGGAATGAGATGTCGTACACCAACTTATTGGGATGATGTTGGTGAAAGAAAACTCTTAGGCCTAGAACATGTTTTGGAAACAATAAAAAAGGTGAAGGTTATCCAAACCCACATCAAATCATCACAATTTTGTAAAAAGAGATATTCCGGTAACCGATGGAAGGATTTGGAATTTCAAGTAGGAGACCATGTTTTCTTAAAGGTATCTCTGTGGAAGGGTGTTATGTGTTTCGGTAAGAGGTGTAAATTGAGTCCCAGTTACATCAGACATTTTGAAATTCTAGAACAAATTGGAGTTGTAGCATATCGTTCGGCAATGCCTCCATGTCTCTCAAATGTTCATGATATGTTCCACATATCACTTTTGAGAAAATTCATTCCTAACCAAACACATGTACTCACCTATGTGGAAATTGAACTAGAACCTTATCTATCTTATTATGAAGTGCCTAACAAGATTCGTGATACAAGAGAACAAGTTCTGAGAAACTGGACAACTCGTCTGGTAAAAATTCTATGGAGAAACCATAAGATGGAAGAGGAAACATCAGTAATTTAGGAAATTATGATGAAAAACCACAAATATATTTTTCTGTGGTAGTATTTTAGAAATTGTGAGTATGAAATTATTTGAATGAGGAAAGAATGTTACACCCGAAGCTTCAACAGTATATTTCCCTATAAATAATGCAACAACATTCATTGTACGCAACTTCCAGATTCTTACACACCATGACCAACCAAACTTTCCGTTATTAATAGTAATACCCACTTTTTGTAATTTTATATATTTCATCTTTCAAAATGGACTTCATTTTTAGATTCGTAATATCGAAATTAGCTTCAGGTAAGTTTTTTGTATTTTTCAGAAAACTATCAATTTTTGCTGAATAGGTAAAAACACTGAGATATTGTTTAAAAAAGACTATTTATTTAAATATTTATTAATTTTATTTAAATTTATTTTATATACAAATATATACATAGAATGTTTATAAGTTATATCTAATTCATTGGAGTCATTTTAGAATAAGTTTAGATATATAATAATTTTATTGAAGTTTTTACCATCGTTAACCCACATTTTAAGAGCATTTGAAAATTTCCATAAAACATAATTTTACCACATTTGTGAGTTTAATTTCAAAATTCCAAGGCATGTGGTTAATATAAGTAAGTAAAATTCGGTTCAACAAGATGAAAATATTTTTTTGATGAATAGTAACTTTTGGCTTTTCTTTACCACGATTAAAAGTAAATAGGGTAATTAAGGGAAAATATGATCTCATAATTACCCGAACACATGTCCTAATTCTATTGGAAAAGTATAATTAGACCAGAAAAACCTTAGGAATAAAATATTATCCTCTTCGGTCCACTTGGATTACATTAGGACATTTATTATTATTTAATTTAAAAAAGAGTTAAAAGAGTTAAATTCAATGTTTAAAAACTAAACCATTTTTAATATAGGGTTAAACACAATATAAATTCGACTATAAAGATTCATTAGAAATATGAATACATTTCCTAGATAATGTTAGTTTATTTATAAATTTTATACATTAAATAATTTATGTTATTTATGAAACAATGATGATGAGGTAATTACCTTATTAATGAAAGATTAAAACAATTGATATTATAAATATCCAAATAAATGTAATTTAAGACTTTTGATGAAATCTACTAATTTTCAAGGTTAATATGACATTTTAGTTCTGATTAATTAATTTTTTTCAATGTAAACGTACTGTTTTGAGTTACACAAAAACTAAACACTAAATAGTGTCCAAATTGACATAATTGAGTTTTTTATTAAAAATATTAAATTTTTAAATGATCTAATATTCCTAAAAATATATCTTTTGTCCAAGGACATATATAAGGACATATATATTAATAATAAACCACTTGGGGTTCTCTTGGGATGTTTTTGTATGTTTATTACCTATATAATATAAAAATACTAAGAGACATGG
This sequence comes from Viscum album, assembly GCA_963277665.1. Classification (NCBI taxonomy): domain Eukaryota; kingdom Viridiplantae; phylum Streptophyta; class Magnoliopsida; order Santalales; family Viscaceae; genus Viscum; species Viscum album. Next base: position 721,065,859 of record OY728151.1, on the reverse strand, counting down.
TAATTGTCAAACTCTTTAACTAAGAGTTTAATCTAAATGATAAGGATAATATGATGATATAAACCTGTCTAAAACCAATTAGTTGAGTAGTTTTTAAACCATCCCCACATTAGCCTATTAATAATTCATTTTGTATCCAATAGACACCTAAAATGATTATATTATAAAATAATATTCCATGTTTTTCTTAAAGTGACCCTCACCTCTCTTATAAAATGGAACTTCTCCTTATCTTCATTTCACACCACCAAATCTTTTTTCCTCTTCCAAAAACATCCCAAATATCCTCACTACATTCTTCCCTTTATCCTAGAGTCCTTACTTTGGTATAAAATCAAACATATGGAGCCCATTTGTTCAAATAAAAAATAAGAACCCGAAGAAGAGGTAAATATTTCATCACCTCTTTCAAATATGTTTCTTCTTCCACTTCCTCTATCTTTCTTGTTTCTATTATAAAATAATAATTCCATTATATTATATATTATGTTATGTTATTATAAAACTGTTACAACCATATTCATTATTCAATCCATCATATGAATGAAAAAGTCACCATACATGCTTACGTACGACTTACCGTCTTCACATCGTTGAGAAGTCTGTTGTTCAAACACGTCATTATTTGAATGGGTATAATAATGAGTATAACTGATGTAAAATATAAATACAACATGTTAATGATTCTTTATATATTATATACCATCCAATTACATAAAATTTCCCCATCAATATAATGATATTGTCACTCATGCGTACCTACGGATTACGACTCCATGAACACGATGAGATTCATTCCCCATCCTAATCATTCTAGAATAATTATTATTTTATGAATAAAAATAATTTTTATGAACAAAATATCATTTTGGATATGAATAAAATACATCCTATTCATAACAAACATGGCTTACGTAATGGAGCATATAATGGAAAATAGATCAGTTAACACCTGAAAAGATGATACTACTAAAATATTATTAACAAAGTAATATTAGAGGATCATATATGATATCATATTTATGTATATAGTTATTGAATAATTTAATAACAATGTTATAACTATTATACAAGATTTTATCCAACCATTCACTAAGGAAAATTACTAGGTAAGGGTTAATTTAACTATCTCTTTATTATCCGAGGTTGTTTTTACGTAAGTATCTACAATGACCAATTTATCATCCACATCCCTATTTCTAAAAATGTATTTCGAAAATTTGTTTTTTTTACTAGACTATGGGTTAAATTCATTTATACCTTTTTTTGACTTTTTACAAAAAAATTTGAAATGAATCATTCCATCATTTTCCAAATAAGTTACTTTATGACCTTTTCAAAAAAATTAAGATAAGAATGTCTTTTTTTAACTTATACGGTGGGTGTAGTTATTTTATGCCATTATATAATTGTCAAAGCTTCCTATAAAATCTTATATGAATATTTTCAAAATAAATGTTTTCTTTTATAATTATGTGACTTTGAAATGATTTCAAAATCGAAAGATGTATTTATTTCAAATAGTTTTCATTTCATCTAGGTCAACATCCTTTGATGGATTTTAAACTTGTTTGATGTTGATTTATTATGATACAAATATTATATATTGTATTGAAGGTTTTCTGATATATCTTACTATGAATTTGATATATTTATAACATTCATGGTTTATGGATAATGTATTGACATTTTTATGTGATTTTTAATATGAAGGTTTATGTTATGTTTAAACTTTTTCATATGAGGAACGCATTGGGCTTATTAAGTGATGGGTGGAGCCCGCTATAGCTCCTTGATGCATCAGTAGGTCTCATTTGACAAACTTGTGACTTTTCACAAGGCCTTGGAAAAAAATATTATTTGTAGTCTTCGAATAAAGCCTTTACTATGTGGTTATAAAGCATGGAATTATGAATTCCATCATTATGAAAGTGGCTATTGATATTGCATGTGATTATTAGACTAGTATAATATCCTTGTGAATAAAAAAATGGAATTATTGGATTTTATCTTTTCCATAATATGCTAACATTTATGATTAAAAGGTTTTTTTTTTCTTATACATTTCCTTAAACTTTTATGCTTATGTGTAAAATTTTCTGCTATATTGTTATCCTAATTGAGCATCTGAGCTCACCCCTTTCTATGTTTTATTTTTTCCCAGGATGTTAAAAAGTATTTTATGGTTGACCTAAACTGATAGAATAAGGATATAAGTGTGTTCAAAAGGGGAAAAATGTTGTTGTTCTTTTTGTTTCATGATTTAATGTAAAACTTATGAAAGTATCAAGTACTTATAAGGCTACTGAACTGATCGGTCATTCGAGATTTGATCCCTTGTGATCATGCCAATGTCATTTAATAATGCACTGACTCAGGTTAAATATGGTGGAGGTGTTACAATCTATCCCTAAATATCCATTTAAATCATGGGTTTTGGTGTCTAACCCTAATGAGAGTGATTGGATATGACCAAATTGAGAAGAATGTATTTTAGATATAACAATTAAATGAATTTGCAAATTAATCTACCCATGATGACAAACACTCGTGAGTGTTAATGAAAACTAATGTTATACGATTACAAGTGTAAAATATCCATTACGGATTTAAGGAATTCCCCTTGGGAATGGGGCTTAAAATCCTTGATAAATGTGATGGCTATGCATTTCTCCAGCATCTTGACACCAACTAAGTACTATTTTTTCCCTCATGGAATGTTTTGAAGGGGGCTTCGACATGATAAATGAGTTGTTCCATACACCTTTATGTGAAAACCCACCCATTTTTTGGGGTTAATACATTGAATTTGGAATAAATACTAGATAATACATTGTACATGACAAATATTCCATACATGCATTATTTGTTGAGATCAAATCTTACATCTCTTCGATTCAACCCTCTTGATGACACCACCTTCACATTCTTAAAATATTCCTCGAGGTGGGTGTGTATTGTTGAAATCCATAGCATCTTTCACAATGTGCTATACAAAAGCCAATAAAATATTCCTAAGTGTTTCATATGATATCTAGGAACATATTTATCAATATGAAGATACAACCACTATGCATATAAAATTCCACTCTAATTTTACCAAATACTTTGGCATCAACATTATAAGTATCAGTATTAACCCATAATTATAGATTTTATAATAAAACATTATACTGAACAACTAACAATATCATGTAAGAACAAGGTAATATCCCTTGGATGGACAATTGGATTCTCAAAAACTAATTTCTAAAAGGTTTTGGTAGACATGCCCACAAATTTCTCATATGATGTCATAATGGTATTTAGAAACATTCAAATATATTCCTCAAAATGAAATTTTACTCATCAAATGATCTATCATCAAGTCATCAATTTTTTAGCTTTTGAAATATCACATTAATTCATCCATATTTATCGAATTTGAATTCGCATAAATTCACATAGAACACAATTACATGCTTTAAATTCTTCACCCTAGATTTCCTTTATATCTCTTTTCTTATTCTTTTAATGGTGTTAATTTATTTTGGTTGAGGTTTGGGTCGAGATTCTGGTGACATTTTTTAGTTTTGGAGGTTTGAGGTATTTGTTCCCATTACTTGTTTATTGAAAAATTTATGGGGGAAAAGCAAGTGACCGATGAAGGAAGAGGTTTATTTTATTTTTTTTCATCATTGATAGGTTTTATAGGATGTTCTTCATAGGGATTTGGGATAACTATATGAGCTAATAGAGTAATCGTGCTACCAATTGGCGGTTTTGGGATAAGGCTAATGGATTTATAATTGCATGAGGGAAGTAAGTTGTAAGCATGGGGAAGATCTGTAATTTGGAATGAGCCAAATTCTATGGTGAACACTCATTTTTTCAAACCATGAGACCATCCCGTTTGGGTTCTACTTCTTTCTAGTCTGGTTCATAAAATTGCAACATAGTTTGGAAAACCATGTGGTCGTACCATGTGATTAACCTTGATTCTTTAAAACATGAAATTCATCTTTTTCATGTCTTGTGTTTTATCATTATTTTTGGTTTCTCCACCACCACTCAAACTACGATAATAATTGGTCTCCCAAAACCATATTCCATATTCCAAACATCCTCCATTTTTCTACACATTCAAATCTAACTGAGTTCTTCTTTTTTATGGTAAATTAATCTTTCTTCAACTCTCCCTATCATGTTTCATGGTTTATTATTGGTCTTATTCCCTCTTTGAAGAACCCTAGGGTTAGGGTAAAATAATGTGGGATGGTTTATTTGATTTTAGGTTGTGAAGTTTTCATCTTGGTATTGGGTCATTCTTCCCCCAATGTTTCATCATATCAAAACATAAATAAGGTAGATTTTTCCATAATTTCCATTTCAAAAATATACCATTAGATGAGTGATGTAACACCCCAATCTTCCACGGTATGCTTCTCTTTGAATAATATAATATCTTTCATTGTATGCAACATGTTGTTTTAACTCACCACGACCAATAAAACTAGCCGTTATAATTATTAATACCTACTTTTGGATATTTTATAATTTTATTTTTCAAAATGGACTTAATTTTTGAAATTATATTATCTAATTTAGCTTAGGGTAAATTTTAGGTATTATTCTGAAAACATTCATATTTTGATGAATTGTGAAAACCACTGTGTTATTGTTTAGAACCATCATTTTATTTAAATAATTATTTATTTTATTTATATTTATTTTTTAAAAAATAGTTATATAATAAATTTATTAGTTCAATGTAATTCAGTAGCATAATTTTATAATAAGATAAGTTGTATAAAATTTTATTGATCATTTTAACGTCCTTTACCCCTCTACTAGGCACATTTGCAAATTGGCATAAAACGATATTCGACAACTTTTGTGAACTTAATTTCAAAAATATGAGAGTCATGGTTGATATCAGTTAGTAAATTGTGGTTCAATAAGTTGAAAATATGTTTTTATGAATAGTAACTTTTGACATTTATTTACCTTTGTAAAAAGTAAATAGGGTAATTAACGGTAAAAATTATATTAATATTACACTAACACATGTCCTAATTCTATTGGATAGTTTTTTTAGACCAATATAAAAATTACGATTAAAATATGATCATTTTGGTCCACATGGTTGAAATTTGGATGTGTATTATTATTTTATTTGAAGAAGAGTTAAAAGTGTTAAATTAAGAGTTTAATAACAAAAACATTTTTAATATAGGTTTATACAAAAGATAAATTAGACTATAAATATTGATTAGAAATATAAAATGACTTATTAAATTATTTTATTTTATTTATAATTTTTAAACATTATATAATTAAATATATTTTTGGCAAATTGAGGATGCAGTAATTACCTTATTAATGAACGATTAAAATAATTGATAATATAAATATCCAAATAAAATTAAATTGATATTTTTGAAAAATTTCACTAATTTTTTAGGTTAATATGAAATGATAGCGTTTATTAATTAATTTTTTTTGATGTGATAAATTTGGTACGACTTTCACAGAAACAAAATACCAAATATTGTCAAAATTGACATAAATGAGTTTTTTAAAAAAATACTATATTTTGAACTGATATAATATTCTTAAAACTCAATGGATCAGAAAAAAGAATTAGATAAGGTTAGATAAATCAATAATTATCCACTTGGAGTTCGTTTGGATTTTGATAGAATTTTTATTAACCATTAATTATAATAATACATGAATACATGGTAAGTGATATACTATTTTTCTAAGAGTTAAATCTAAAAGATAAGGTTTATATGGTGACCTACACCTATCTAAATACTATTATTTGAGAGGTTTTAGAACCATATCTACCATAGCTTCGAAACAAATCATTTTAGAGCCATTATAAACATAATATGATAGAATAATAAAATAATATTTCAACCTTTTCCTAAAGTGACCCTCACCTCTCTTATAAATGGGTACATCCGCTTCACTAAAAATCACACCTCCAAATCGATTTGGCTCACCCAAAACCTGCTCAAATATCTTTCCAACTACCCTGAATTGGACCTAGAGGCATAACATTGATCATAAATCCTACCTAAGGATCCCTTTTTATCAACTCAAAAAGAAACACCTAATAAAGAGGTAATAATTTCACCACCTCTTTCAAAGGTATTTTATTCTTCCTCTTCCTCTTTCATTGATGATTCCATAAAAAAATAATTTCTCCAGTGCCTTATACATACTATGATGTATTTAAAAATATGGTATAACCATAGTCATTATTCTATCCATCCAATGAATGACAAAGTCAACATACGTGCGTACGTACGACTTACCATCTCCACGTTGTGGTTTAGTTTGTTATTCAAACACTTCAATATTTGGATGGGTATAATAATATGTTTAAATAAAGAAAATAATAAATATAATATGTTACTGATTCTTTATATCTGATATAACATCCAATTACATATGATTTTACCATCAATAGAATGATATTGTTGCTTGTGCGTACGTACGGATTACCGTCTCCAGGTGCGCGATGAGATTCATTGTTCATCATAATCATTCAAGAATAAATTTAATTTTATTATTAAAAATAATGTTGAAGAAATTAATATCATTCTGGATATCAATCAAATACATCCTATCTATAACAAACATGACATACGTAATAAAACTTATAAAGGAAAACAAATCTGTTATCACCCAAAATGAAGATAATACTGAAATATTATTAATAATACAATATTAGAAGATCATATATGATATCATATTTACATATGTGGTTCTTTTATAATTTAATAACAATTATTTAACTATTATATAAGAATTTAACATACCCTTGACAAAGGAAACACACAAGGTAAGGGTTAATTCTATAATCTCTTCTTTATCCGAGGATTTTTATATGTGAGTATCTACTGAGACATTTTTTCATCCACATTCATGTTTCTTAGAAATTTATTTCAAAATATTATCAATATTTCCTAGAATGTGGGATTCTGTCATTTGTATCGTTGTTTTTCTTTTTATAAAATATTTATACAGTAATATTTCCATCGTTTTCCAAACAAGGTCTTTTAAGACATTTTCCACAAAATTAAGGGAAAATGTTTTTTATAACTTATACATCGAGAATGTCTATATTAAACTATTTTAATAACTAAGAAGCTTTACTTATGAGATTATGAGAATATTTTCAGAATTAATGTTTTATTTTATAATTATGTGACTTTTAAATGATTTAAAAATAGAAAGGGATATTTCTCTCAAATAGTTTTGATTTCATCTATGTGAAAATCCTTTGATGGATTTTACGCACATTTGAAGATGATCTATCTTGATAAAATATTCCATATTGTTTAAAAGTTTTATGAAATATGTTTCATTCTAGATGTGTTATTCTTATACCATTCATGTTTTATGCTTAAAGAATTAAAATTTCGTATCCTAATTTTAATATGAATGTTTATGTTAGGTTTCATCCTTTTCATATGAGGAATGCATTGGACATAGATAGTGATAGGTGGAGCCCACTATAGCTCCTCGATGCATCAGTAGGTATCATGAGACAAACTAGTGTCTTGGCACAAGGACTTTATGAGATAATAATTTTTTTCTTGGCACGAGGCCTTGGCTATGTGGTTATGATGTCTGTCATTATGAATTCCACCATTAAGAAATTGGTTATATATATTACATGTGATAATTCGACTAGTATAATATCTATGTGAATATCTCAATGGAATTATATGACTTATCATTTCCATATTATTTTTATGTTTAAGTTTAAAATGCTTCTGATTTAGTCTTATACACTTTCTTACATGTTTGTTCTTATTTATGTACGTTTCCACTATATTGTTATTCCTTTTGATCATCTGAGCTCACCCAATTCTAGGTTTTATTTTCCCTGTAATGTGAAGAAGAATTATATGGTTGACCTAAAGGGATAGGCTAAGGTATATAAGTGTGTTCAAAGGGGATAAATTTTGTTTTTGTTATTATATAATGATGTTGTTTAAAACATATGTTTGTATCTAGTACACCCTAGGCTACTAAAATGATCATTCATCCAGGACTTGATCCCTTCTGATCATGCCAATGTTATGTAATAATGCACCTACTCTTGGTAACAAGGGTTGGGGATTAACAATTTCTATCATCATAAGTATAGTACAATCCTTGGAAGTAAGATTTAGAAAAACATTGATTAGTTAACATTACCATAAGACGGAATTTGAGGATTAGTATAGAAGTGCATCCTAGAATTTTGGTAATATATTGATTTTGTGATTTTTCATAGAAATATGTCCCTGTTTGGATATGATTATGTTGTATATTCTCTGGCACAGATGTAGCTATGAGTGAGAACTATGAAAAGGAGTTCCGTGCTTGACCTATGGTATCCTGGTACACGACATCGAGCCTTACTGCACTGTTGGTTACGACACTCCAGTTAGATATGCTTAGGATAATTAACATTTTCATTACATACCATTATAATGGATTTATATGTATATACCTCCTCAATGAATACATTTTTATGATTATTGATTATATCCATAAACTGTTCAATTTTTGTTAAGTGATTTACAAGTTTGAAATTATGTATTGTGATTCATAAAATAATCTAGTGCATGAAATTGTTTAGAAATGGCACATAGTGGAAGTAATGAAACTGTTTCAACACATTTCATCCATATACGGATTTCCCTCCAACTCAAGATAATTATAGTAGAGTTAGTGATTCAGCTGGTGTAGATTAGCTTATCACCATACTGGTACAACAAACTCAGGTTATGAATAATTACCTTACTCGTATAGAGCACCCTGATACAGAACATGGATGATCAATGTTAGACCTCTTCATGAGGAAACAACCACTATCATTCAATGGGACTACAAATCCATTTGTAGCTGTTCAATGAATAAGTTCCTTAGAAAAAATATTTCATGCTATGGGTAGAAGAGAAAGGGAAAACGTTGTCATGGAAGTTTATCTTATTACAAGAGTTATATATCAATGGTGGTAATTTATTAAAAACATAAAGGAGGATGAAGAAATATCAAATTTTGAATGGAGGGGGTTTAAAAAGATTTTCATAAAAAAATTATTTCTTTGTGACCATCGAGCAGACATGGAAATAAAATTTTGGAGTCTGAGGCAAAAGGAGGATAAAAATGTTACAAAGTATGAGTATAACATTTCAAGGTTAGAAAGGCATGCATCAATTTATATATGTAACCCAAGGAGTAAGATTGATCGATTCCATTAAGGGATAAAACCATATCTCTCTCAAGCATTAGTCTCACAATCCTTCTCGTCGTATGAAGATATAACCTTATCTGCTGTCAAGACAGAAAATAAATTCTCCATGTCTTATGACTTTAATGAAAAGAAAATGAATAAGAGATCTATTGAACACTCTCAAAATGGAAGTAAGAGAAGAAGGGAAAAGTTGAATTTCCATCCCGCAGTAAATGTGGGAAGAAACATCCTAATACTTTCCTGTAGGGAATGAGAATCTGTTACATGTGTGGTGAAAAAGGCCACCAATCTCATGAATACAAAGAAATGAAAGAGTCCATAAATGTTTAATGCCATGATTGAAGAGAAATGAGGCATTGTGAAGAAAAAGTCCTAATCTCAAAAGAATATTATCTCACAAAAGGCCAAGAGAGATATTCCAAACTTAAGCGATCACAACTATAGAGGTTGAATCACCGAAAGGCATGGAGGCAGGTAATTTAATGGTTTATTCAAATTTATCCAATGATTTATTTGATTCTATATCATTGCATTATTTCATATCATCCCAGTTTTCTATGAAAATTAGATATTTCCAATTTGATTTGACAATGGATTTGTCGGTGAAAAATCCAAAGGGATGTATCATTTAAATAATGTATTATTAATCAATTCCCATTAGGGCATATAAATGATCATTATCTACTGATCTCATCATCATACACATGGCTGAATATTATATAATCCTCATAATGTATTGAAATTCAGACCATGATGTAAAAATTATTTATAATAAGAATGAGGTTACAATTTTTTATGATGATAAGGAGTACCTTATCTTTAGTGAAGAAATGTCACAACCTAATTCTTATCTAGATCTGCCCCTAGTAGCTCAACAAAAAAAATTTATTTGGGAGGAAGAGAATGAGAAAAATGGGTGAGGAAAATAATTTTCAAATAGAGAATGTACCTATTGTGCCAGAATATGTTGATGTGTTTCCAAATGATTTACCTTGACATCCTTCAGATTGAGAAATTTAGTTTTCTGTTGATTTAATTCCTAGTTCAACGCCCATATCAAATACCCCTTATATAATGAACACTGTTAAATTAGTTGAACTAAAGAAACAACTAGAGGAATTTAGTAATATATGATTTATTCACCCTAGTGTTTCTTCATGGGGAGCCCTTGTTCTTTTTGTTAAGAAAAATGGTGGATCTATGAGGTTGTGTATTGACAATAGGGAGATCAATGTTATAACAATAAAGTACAAGTATCCCCTACCATTAATTGATGATTTATTCAATCAACTTCTGGGAGCTCAATATTTTTCAAAGTCATTACTTTAATCTATATATCATCAGTTGTGTGTGAAGAAGGAAGACATTCTGAAAACATCATATTGAACCATGTACGGGAATTATGAGTTTACAGTAATGCCTATTGGACAGACTAATGCACCCACAATATTCATGGATCAAATGAGTAGTGTTTTCACGGAAAATATTGATGACATTTTAGTGGTATTTATTCATGAAATCAAGGTTTACTCAAATAGTTTTTAAGATAATGAAAATCACTTGTGCACTATTCTGAAAACCTTTAGAAGAAATGAATTATATGGGATGTTTAAAAAGAGTGAATTCTTGCTTTTTGAAATTTCTTTGCATGGCCATATTTTCTCTATGGATAGAATCTATGTTTATCCTTATATGAAAATAGAAATAAAATAATGTCTAGCACCAATGATTATAACTGAGGTACACGGTTTTATTGGTTTAGTCGGTTATTATCGGTTCTTCATCCAGAATTTTGCCTGATTGGAAAACCCATTTACCATGTTAACATGTAATGGGGTTAAATTTGATTAGAAAAAATAGTGATAAGAATGTTTTGAATAATTGAATAAAATGTTAGACAATGCTTATATATTGACTCAACCATTTTGGAATGATGTGTATGTTATTTATAGTGGGTTTTAAAAGTAAGGAATTGGTTGTGTCCTTATGCAGAATGATAGGGTTATTTCCTATGCATCACGACAGATAAATATAACTGAACCAAACTATCCCACTAATGTTCATGAGTTAGTAGCTATATTCTTTACTTTGATGATATAGAGACACTATCTCTAGGTTAAAAAATGTTAGATATATAACGATCAAAGGAATTTGATGTATATTTTTCTCACAAAAATAACTGAACATGAGGCAAAAAAAGTGGCTCAAACTACGAAAGGATTATTATTTCACTATACACTACCACTCGAGGAAGGAAAATATGGTGGAATATGCTTTGAGAAGAACAGATCATGGAGTTTTGAACATGATGAGAGTTTAATGGGATCCTATGTTCATGGATCTAGTAAAGATGGATACAGGAAGAATCCATGAAGGTAAAACATCAATAAATTTAAAATGGTTGCTAAACCATATTAATCGAAAGGATAAAAAGTTATCAGACTGATGATGAGGAGTTTCAAAAAGGAAATTAAAGCTGTGAATGATTGGATATTGATTGACTTCGTATACGAAGATGAGATTTTAAAATTTTGGAAGAGGCTTTGTCTTCTTCATAGACCTGATCTAAAAATGGAATTGTTGGATGATTCTCATAGCTCCAAAATTTCAATACACTCTGGTTGCACTAAAATGTATACAGATTTGAAGGAACATTTTTTGCGGGACAACATGAAGAGATAGATTGCTGATTATGCTTCAAGATGAATGGTTTTTCAACAAGTGAACACTAGAAGACAACATCCTAGAGGAGTCTTGAAACCTCTTCCCATAACTGTGTTGAAATGAGATGATATTAGGATGGACTTTGTCATGGGAATACCAAATAATCCTAGATGGAATGATGCAATATGGGTAATTGTTGATAGTCTTACCAAGTCTGCACATTTTCTTGCTATAAGAGAAGATTTACCACATAAACGTTTAGCAAGACTATATATTAATGAAGTTGTAAGATTTCATAGAGAAACCCTATAGATTGTTTCAGATCGTGATCCCTGGTTAACATCAAGAATCTAGAAATGTATTTAAAATGACATGGATACTAAACATCATTTGAGAACTTCCTGACACCCTCAAACTAATTGACAACAAGAATGTACTATTCAAACAATAAAAGGCAGGTTGAGATCTTACTCACATGACTTTCATGGTATGTGGGGTGAATATTTAAATTTGGTAGAATTTTTCAATAACAATATCTTTCATTCATGTATTCATATGGCACCATATGAAGTGTTATATGGAATGATATGTCACAGACCAACTTGTTTTCATGATGTCGGTGAAAGAAAACTTCTAGGTCCAAAACATGTTGAGGAAACAATTGAAAAGGTGAAGGTTATCCAAACCTACATCAAAGGAGCTCAAAGTAGGAAAAAGAGTTATGCCGATAACTGAAGGAAGGATTTAGATTTTGAAGTAGGAGATCATTTTTTTAGAAGTTATATCCATGGAAGGATGTGATACGATTTGTTAAAGAGGCTAAATTGAGTTCCTGGTATATCAGACCATTCAAAATTCTAGAAAAACTACTGGAAAATGGGCCAATACCCATGGTTTTTCAAGAAACCATGGGTATAGGGTATCAAAATACCAATGGTTTTAGAAAAATGTGGGTATAGGGATAATATGGGGACCTATACCCATGGTTTTCCAAAACTGTGGGTATAAGTCATCTAGACCCATGTTTCTTCCCCAAACCATAGGTATAGATGTTTTTTTAAAGACCTATACCCATACTTGGGAAAAACCGTGGGTATATGAGTTTTTTTAAAAGTCGTATGCCCACAGTTTTGGAAAAGCCATAGGTATAGGGTTTTTTCGAAAGATCTATACCGACAGTGTTTCAAAACCGTGGGCATTAGGGGGTTTTATTTTGAAGACCTATACCCACGGTTTGGCCGAACCGTGGGTATATCCTTCCCATGGGAAAAAGATTACACGAGACAAAAAACATATTTATCTGGAACACAGTTTGGATTAATATAATTACAAAGATACACATATAAATACAAGTAATATCTGTAGGTTGGTTGGCCTGGTAGTATGTATTGTTGAAGGCGGTCCCTTGTTCGAATCCCGATGCTTTTTTCTCTAATAAGTGATTTATAATTAATGTATGTAAATAGTTGTATCCATATATTCACAAAATTTTCGCAGCTTAGTTGGTCTGGTGATGTCTTCTCCTCCCACCAGTCTCGTGTTCAATTTTTGGCTTCCCCACTTTTAGATAAGCTGGTATATTAATATATATATACATATATATATATATTGAACATGTGGTTGGCTCTGATGGACATTGAGGATATCAATCATGTTGGGCATCCCATGTTTGAATCCCACCGTCTCTATTTTTTCAATATAAATCCTTACAATTTGAAAACCGTGGGGGCAGAGTGTGCCACGCTGTACAGCAGTTTTCCAAAATGTGACACCCTAATACCCACAGTTCTTCCAAACCATGGGTATGGCCTCAGACCAATATTGTGACGCCTCTCAGCCCCACGGTTCCAAAAAACCGTGTTTATATGCAATACACACGGTTTTGGGGGCTATACCCATAGTTTTGAACCGTGGGTATAGGTCATCTTTCCATTACTTTAAAAATTGGAGTTGTATCTTATCATTGGAAAATGCCACCAAGTCGTTCCAAAGATCATGATATGCTACACATATCACAATTGATAAAATACATGCCTGACCCAACATATATACTCACCAATGAAGAGATATAACTATAACCTGATCTTTCTTATTCTGAAGAACCTTTCAATATTATTGACACCTCAAAACAAGTGCTGAAAAACTGGACGACATGTCTGGTGAATATTCTATGGAGAAACCATATGATGGAAGAGTCAATGTGGGAATACTAGGAATTTATAATAAAAAACCACCTGAATATTTTTATGCTGTAATATTCTAGAAATTTTGAGGAAGAAATTATTTCATGGTGGGAAGAATGTAACCCCCCATGCTTCTAAAGTATGCTTCGCTTTGAATAATACAATAGCTTGCGTTGTATGCAACTTAGAGTTTAAACACACCATAACCAATATAACTTGCTGTAATGAATAATAATACAAACTTTTTAAATTCTTATAAATTTTATTTTTCAAAATGGACTTTATTTTCGAATTCATAATAGTAAAATTAGCTTAGGATGAATTTTTGGTATTATTCAAAAACATTCAATTTTTGATAAATTGTGAAAAGACTACATCATTGTTTAAAAAAAATTATTTAAAAAATTATTCATATTATTTAAATTTATTTTATCTAAAAATAGATAAAAAATTCCTATATTAGGAAAATAAAATTCTTTTATGTCTTTTTATAATAAGATTATATGTATAAATTTTTATTGAACATTTTAATGACTTTTACCCACCTACTAGGAACATTTCCAAATTTATATAAAACATAATTTTATGGCTTCTATAAATTTAATATCAAAAATTTCAGAGACACAGTTGATATCAGTATGTAAAATGTGGTTCAATAAGATGAAAATAATTTTTTGTGAATAGAAACATTTGACTTTAATTTACCTCGGTTGAAAGTAATTAGTGTAATTAAATGTAAAAATGATATTATTATTACCCAAAATCAAGTCTTCATTCTAATGGATATATGTTTTTCAAACAAAATCAACCTTATGAATAAAATATGATCCTTTTGGTTTAATTGGATTACATCAGGACATTTATTATTATTTTATTTAAAGAATAGTTAAAAATGTGAAATTCAATGTTTAATAAATAAAACATTTTTAATATAGGGTTATACATAATATAAATTAGACTATAAATAATCATTATAAATCTAAAAATAGTTCCTAGATAATGGTATTTAATTTATAATTTTTAGATTTTATATAATTAAATTTATTTATGACACATTGATTATTCCTTAATTACCTCATTAATGAATGATTAAATTAATTGATATTATAAATATCCAAATAAATTTAAATTGAGACTTTTTATGAATTCCACAAATTTTATAGGTTAATATAAATTGTTTTTTGGTTTATTAAATAATTTTTTTTTGATGAAATACAGTTTTTAGGACTTTTACAAAAACAAAATACCAAATAGTACCAAAATTGACATAAATGAGTTTTTTAAAAAAAATACTATATTATAAATTGATATAATATTCTTAAAAATCAATGGTTAGGTCCAGGTTATTAGATAAGGTTATATATATAAATAATAAAAAACGTGGGGTTTTCATATCTTTTTATAGTGTGTTTATTAACCATTTATTATAATAATAGAAGAAAGTGTGGTGAAAGTTAATGTATTTATCTAAGAGTTAAATATAAAAGATAAATTTAATATGGGGGCTTAATCCAATCTAAAACCAATTGGTTGATAGTTTTTTGACCCATTTCCACCTTAAACTTGAAATAAATAATTTTTTAGTCATTATAATCTAAATAATATTGTATAATAAGATAATATTTCAAGCTTCCCATAAAGTGATCCTCACCTCTCTTATAAAAGGTTAATTCCCCTTCACTCAAAATCACAACTCCAAAACCATTTAGATCAGCCAACCCCTGATCAAATATCTTTCTAACTATAGTCAATTAGACCTAGAGGCCTTACTTTGATCATAAAGCAATCCTATAGAGACCTTTTGATCAACACAAAAGGAAACACTTAAAGAAGAACTAATAATTTCACCACATCTTTCATTGTTTTTCCTCTTCTTCCACATCATTTTTCTTTGTTGAATCTATACCAAAAATTTCCAATCCAATAATTTATATATATTTTGATGTTATTATAAATATGGTACAACCATATCCATTATTCTATCCATCTTATTAATGACATCGTCACCATATGTGTGTATGTACGACTTACCATCTCCTCGTTGGGGTGTTGTTTGTTATTCAAACCATTCATTATTTGGATGGGTATAAGAATGAGTATAATTGATTTAAATAATAAATATATCTTTTTAATGAGTCTTCATATATGATATAATATAAAATTACATATGACTTCACCATCAATAGAATGATGTTGTTGCTTGTGCGTACGACAGATTACAGTCTCCATGAACACGATGAGATTCAATCCCCATTGTAATCATTCAAGAATAAATTAAATTTTCTGAAAAAAAATAATAATTCTTAAGAACATAAAATGATTATTGATATTAATAAAAAACATCATATCCATAGATAAAATTAATTATGTAACAAAACATTTAAAGTATAAGGAATTAGTAAACGCCTGAAAAGATAATACTAATGAAATATTGTTAAGAAAGAAATATTAAAAGATCATATATAATATCATATTTATGAATGTGGTTATTGTATAATTTTAAAGAAATTATTTTACTATTATACCAGAGGTTAAAATACCCTCAACCATGGAAAAGTACAAGGTAATGATTAATTCTATACTAACATTATTATCTGAGGTTATTTATACGTGAGTATCTACTGGTACCTCTTTATCATCCGTGTTTCTCAAAAATGTATTTCTAAACTTTTTTACAATTTCATAGACTATGGTTTAAAGTCATTTATACCCTTGTTTTAATTTATATAAAAAATTTATAATGTAATCCTACAATCATTTTCCAAACAAGCTCATTTACTACCATTTCAAAAAAATTTAGGAAAGAATTTTTTTTAACTTATATGGCGAGTGCGGCTTTTTTCCACAGTTATAACACCTTCGAATCATCAAATAAAATATTATACGAATATTTTCAATATATATGTTTCCTTTTATAATTATATGACTTATAAATTATTTCAAAATAGAAAAAGAAATGTCTCTCAAATAGTTATGATTTCATCTATGTCAACATCCTTTGATGGATTTTACACCTATTTGAAGTTGATTTATTGTGATGCCAACATCCATATTTTATTGAGGGTTTTGAGATTTGTTTTAATGTGGATGTGTTACTATTATACCATTCATGGTTGATTTTTAAAGTATTAAGATTTCTTATGGTATATTTAATACAGATTTTTATCTTTTGCTTCATCCTTTTCATATGAGGAATGCATTTGACTAAGTATGTGATGAGTGGAGCCCGCTATAGATCATCGATGCATTGGTAGGTCTCATGAGACACAATAGTGTCTTGGAACATGTCCTTGAAAAAATCATATTTTTAGTATTGGAACATTTCCTTGACTATATGGTTGTTATGTTTGACATTATGCATTTAATCATTATGAAATTGGATACTGATATTACATGTGATTATTCGACTAGTATATTATCCATGTGAATATGTAAATGGATTTATTTGAATTTTATTTTCCATATTATTCTTATTTTTGGCATTAAAAGGATTATTTTCTAGTCTTATACCTTGCCTTAAACTTTTATTCTTATTTATGAAAAAAAAATTATATTGTTATCCTTACTAGGAATGTGATCCCACCCCTTTCTATGATTTATTTTTCCTAAGATGTGAAAATGTATTTTATGGTTTACATAAAGGATAGGCTAAGGGTTATATGTGCATTCAATGGGGACAAAATTTTGTTGTTTTTTTTATCTCATGATGTAATGTAATACTTATGTTTGTATCTAGTACTTCCAATACTACTAAACTGATCGGTATTTCAGGACTTAATCCATTTTGATCATGCCAATGTTAGGTAATAATTCACCAACTCTGGATAACTAGGGTTGGGAAATTACAAGTGATAACTTCTGATTAATTTCTAAAAATGTTATTCAGGCATGTGATTTATTAGTTTACATTATCATTTTTTTACGGTCGAAATTTAGTTTTTTCTATGTATTTCCTTGTTTATTCATATAAGTACATATGACAGGTATTTGATAAAATGATAATTGGTGTTTTAATATGATTTCGAGATCATTATGAATGTGTTTTATTTTTTAGGGTTTTTGTAGTTATGAGACATTTATAATTGAGTCTTGTGAATGGGGTTTGGTTACTCTTTCAGGTTTAGGGTTTTTTGAAAAATCTAATGTTTTGGTGTGTCACTCGTTCTGATTATTTATTAGAAAATTGTGTATTTTTATGGTTGTCCATATATATATATAGTCTTTTTTATATGGGAAGATCCTTGTGTGTGTGTGGTTTACATATCTATAGACACCCACATATATAATGTTCCTTCCATTAAATTGTAAAAGGGATGAACATGTGTTTTAATGTAATTTTACACATATTACCTATCCATTTTCCCTCTATTTTATACTCCATAATTGTACCTTTTTCCTAAAATCTATTATTTTTTCTTTAATGGATTCTTGATTTTGGAATTTCTGTCAATGTGAATGTTAAATGAGTTTTATAGATCCTACGCAGTCAGGAACCATGAAATTAGATTTTTTTAACTAAATGATATATATGATTATTTCAAATATTATGAGATAAAATAATCTTCTCACTTTGGTTTTAGAAAGAAATTTATTTTAATTGAAAATGGTTTTGTGGAAGTAATGATTAAAATCATGTAAGAACATTATGATTTTTTTGATATTTTTTTTAAGTCATATTATATGTTGGACTAGTTTTCACTTTGAAGGTTCATTATGAGATGGTAACCCCCATTAAAATCCCCTCAAGTGAGGGCCATATCATATATTGTGTCAAGTATTGGGAAAGGTATTCCCGATGATGTCCTTATGTATCATTTAATCCCAAGTGTGTGATGACCTCTTCATTATACTTTTTTACTTTTATCATGTTATTCACAGATTTCATCTAGTGGTCATGTAAAGATCACATTATAATCTGAATAAGACGTATTAGAACCCCTATAGAGAGAGGATATGTCATGGAGGAATTTCAATGGGTTGGGCTAGTATTGAAAAGCAATGTTGCTTATTAACATTAGAGTTTACCCAAATGTTGGTAGGATTGTCTAAATCATGTGTTACCAAGGAAATGTTCTTTGGATGTTTTGGAAATTCCTATGATTACAGACATATATGGTCCTTTTTCATTTTCCTTCACATTGATTACTAGTACTTCTATCATTTTTCTTCATGTAATTTTTTGTTTCCAATGTTTCTGGCATTGTTTTTTATACACCGATGTATGTTCTTATTCTTGTTTCCCTTTGCTTTTACCTTCTAAGGGTTGTGTTATCTTCATGGAATTAATATTTCAAACTGGTTTTTTATAAAGAATTATTATTATGGAACTTAAAATATTAAAAACTCTATTATCCCAAAATTAATTTCTAACTACAGTATATGGAATTTTTTCCATAAAATACATGTATTTATTCTAGGGTGATTTCATACTAAGATATTTTATTACCAAACCTAACATGTGTCACTCAATAAGGAATTTCCTAAGCCATTTTGAAGGATTGTCTTTTTTCTAGGATTTCCTAGGGAGTGACCTTGTTTTTTTGATTTCCCTTACCAAAAAGGCACATTAAGATTGTGTTGGATTCTTATTGGGTTTTAGTTTTGTTCACCGTTTCTTTTGAAACTATATTTATTGTATTGGGTTATATATTAATTTCATTATGTGATTTATGGACTCTATTTTTATTTCTTCACAGACTATTGTTTTTTAGTTATAGTCGTTCATTTTGGAAAATATCATTCCCATTCGGATTATCATTAATGGCCAACATGTGTTTCTATCCCAAGAATATTGGGAATTATTCTTTAGAATTTTTGTGGGATGGCGCAGGTTACCAATTTGAGGTACACAGTAGATAGTTCTTCAAAAAATATGATCAGAGAATCCATTGTTATTTGGGGAATAAGGTATTATATAGATAATACTATCATGTCTTTGGAGGTTGGAATGTTAAGAGTTTCATAATGACTTACTTTTCCAATACCTTGAGTCACCATGGGTATTTAGTAACAAGTGTGTTTTATGTTGAATTATCATTTTTTCATCAGTGTTTGTTATTTGTGATTTTTTTCAAATTTTAAAGGAAGTGAAATGATTTTACAAGGAGATCTTTCATGGAGTAGCATCCCATTTAGAGCGTGATTTCATGGTTCAACATAATTCAAGTGGTTTGTTCTTTCCCAAAGAATGGTCTACTAACCCATGTTGTTTGGATATACATGGACACTAGTCCCATGTTTCTATTTTTCTAGGTTAAGATGTGTTTTGGATTGATTATAGCTCATGTTTGTGGATTTTTAAATGAAATAAAATGGTCTTGGAAATGTTTTTCAATGTATAATGTGTTTTTGGATATTTTTTTTTGGTTTCAAATGCCAGATTCTATGTTTGAATTTGGATTTAAAAGTGTATCATGTTATTTGAAATGTATCCTTGATATAAAATTGTTTTGAAGTTAGAATGAAAATAGATATGAATGAAAAATGATTTTGGTTTTATTTGTGATTTTTGGTTTACGTGGTTGTTGTTTTGGTTTGGAACGTCCATTTGGTGGAATTTTGGGTTAATGCTGATTTTGGATTGTGTTTATTATCTGATTAGAGTATGATTCCTAGAATCACACCATTGGGTTCTTGTGAGTATATTCATGTTCTTGGACCTACCAAGAATCTTATTGGGGTAAAAAAGTCAAGTTCTTCTCAGTTGTTTCCAATATTTCATGGAGGTTGATATCCATAAGAGGCTATGAGATTTCATGAGGAAGATGAAATTGTTTTCATGTCTTTGGGATCTCTTGAAAATTTGAGGGTGCATTCTAATCAGGGTTCATTTGAGGCACCGAGATTAGATTAGTGGAGGGTGATTATTCCAACATCATTAAAAGTTTCAGTTTCATAAAATTTCATTAAGTCCAATTAAATATGATGGTTCATACAAGTGGAGGTGAAGGTGAAGAAGGTGGGGAAGGACGTGGGTGTTCACCAAGTTAAACTAATAGTAAAGGCCTATATCTATCAATTTAAAGAGATTAATTATTTATCTATAGAGATATAATCCACGGATTTTCTAATTGATATTATCTTCATCAATATTCTTCATTTAGTGAACAAGGATCAATTTATCTCATCATTGTAGGTTCTCTTGATGAAGAGATTGGATGGGGTATTTCAAGACGAGATGGTTTCCAATGTACAGAATATAAAATTTGGTAGTAATTTTTTAATTACTGCTCCTGAGGGATCTATATCCCATGAATAGGGTTTCATAGAGGATCCCATCCCTAGAGAGTCACATTTTTAGTTCATATTCCTTGGTCATTGGACCTTTCACATGTATGCATTTAGTGTGATCGTTTTAGGAATTTCAATGTATCATTCCATCATTTTTTAGGGATTTATGGTGATATGGATGCTTGGGACACATGTTGATGTTATGTAATAAATGTTTCAGAAGAGGATGTCTCATTCATATTTTGTTATCTCTAGACTATAGGAAAACATCCATGTTCAGTGGACCATTCCGTTGTTGTAGAACCCACATTGAAATATACAAAAGGAGAAAAACCTTGGATTCCTGATAGTATATGTTCTTCTCATATGATAATACATATTAAATTTTTCAAGAATGAGAAGGATTTTAAAGAACACATAATGAAATTTGGCAATAATGAAGCACTAAGAAACAAAGGTTTTGGATCATCCATCATTGGAAAAGAAAATTTGAAATATAAGAAATATTGTTATTTTAATGGTATGAGACACAATTTTCTATGTGTTTCAAAATTATGTGATGAGGATGAAAATTTTATATTCAGAAAATATGGATTTGTTAATATAATTCAAGAAGATGGAATGATTGTTACTAGAGTCCAGAGTACAAAAGGAAATTTGTTTTAGATTATTGAAATATTAAACTCTTGATACAATATAATGGTGTAAGGGAATCAATTATTGTATAAAAATATTGCATAAATGTGTCAAAGAAACATAAGAAAGATAAATAAAATAGATAGTGTCTAAGACAAACCTATTTTTCTAAGAATAACATTTTGGTGTTGTACAATTTGTCAAAAAGGAATGATTATAAATTTTTTCCATAAGAATGTTGAGATTTGATCAAGGAAACCCATAAATCCTATTCAATATGATATTTGAGGGCTGATTATGAATAATAAACAAATAGAGATATGCACTTCACCAGATTCATAGTTTATTTATGGTTTATTATTTGTGTTATGTATATGAAACATAAATAAAACGTATTGAAAAAGATTATAACTTTCATAAAGAAATATGATCCAGAATGTGATTATTCAAGGATGAATATTCGAAAAAAAATGGTGATGAATATAGAAGTGAAGAATTATATGATAAACATGTGGTGAATGGAATGTGGCATGAGTATACGTCACCATACACCCATGAAAAAAATTGTTTACTTAAATAAATAATATATTATTTGTGGAAATATGAAGAACAATGTTACTTGGATATGGTATTTCTCATAAAATTTATGGGAAATAAATGAGTAATATTTATTTATCCAAAACCATTGTTTCTATAGGCCAAAATCACATATGAATCTATATTATTTTTTATTTAGAAACACCATGTTTGAAACACATTAGAGTTTTTGGGAATCCATGTATTATAAATAAGAAAGGTGGAAACTAATGAAAGTTAGAGAATATAGGTGAATGAAAAATAATTCTTGGATATTCCCATTTAGAAAGATTATTTGGATGTTTCAATAAAGGATCAAAAAAAATTTTTTATTCCATTGATGTGAAATAATTGAAAAAACTAGGAAATTAAAACATGACCATGAAGACGGGGAAGATGATAAAGTTGAAGAAAATAATTTTTTTTAAGGATATAGGAAAGTGTATTCCTACTCATTAAGAATAAATAAACTCAGTTATATCCAGAGATGAGGATGATTTTCTAAAATATCATCCATGGTTGATTATGCAAGTGGAAGCTTAGAATATTATTGGATATCTACATAATAAGGTTCAAAAAAGAATAACATTAAATTCTATTACACATAATTATTTAAATTACAACGTAGATATGAATTATGTGAAAAAATATTTTGAACATTAAGAATGGGTTCAGGCCATGAATCAAGAGTTGGATCAAATATAAAATAATTATACATGGAAAATCATGCCCCATCTAGAAAAAAATCATTATTGGAACAAAGTGGTTTTTTTGGAACAAGCGGAATGAAGATGTTAAAATGATTATAAATAATGAAATATTTTTATAAAAAGGGTTTTCAGAAATTTAATGTATTGATTTTGATTAAAACTATTATATGATGGAATGCTTAGAATCATTCAAAATATTTATTTATATTTCTAAACGAAAATGTTATCAGATCACTCAAATGGATATTAAATTCTAATACTAGAGTGGTGATCTTGATGAGGAATTTTACATGGAACATCCTTTTGGATTTGTAGTTAGGGATGATGAAACATATGTGTACAAATTGAAAAAGGGGTTGTATGAGAGAAAATTGGATCTTAGTGAATGGTATTCTGAATTACATATGTGTTTAAGAAAAATTCATTTTATGAATGGAATAGAGGATAAAAATATTTACATCAAAGAATGTTATGAGTATTATCTTATTGTAATTGTTTGTATTGATGATATTACTGTTTCTTTGAATGATGAAAGACGTCTGAAGGGATTTATAATGAAATGTGTAATGTTTTTTAATTGTACATTATATGGTAAAAGAAATGAATTCTTGGGTTTAAAATCATAAAAATGGAGAAATATATTTTTCTTTTCAAGAAATGTGTGCTAAATAACTTTTAAATAGGTTCAATATGGAAAACCGAAAAGTTGTTTCCATACCGATTTCAGTGGGATAATGTTAACTAAACCTGGAGAATGAAAATATGTTGATCAAAAATATTTTCAAAAAGATGATTTTATTATTTTTATTTTATTGTCTCAAGACACGACATTGATTATGTTGTTACTTTATATGAATGATGTCATAGTTCTCTAAAACAATATCACATGTACTTGTTATAAAAAAAATTCAAGTACATCATAGGCCGAAAATATAATGTAATCAACTAGGAAATCTCAAGTTGTATTGATTTGTTTTGGAATTCAGATGCTAATTGTGCAGGACCTATTGATGATTGAATATCTACATATGGTGGATTATTATTTCTATGATATAATTTCATGAGTTTGAATAAAAATAAATATTATTAAGTAACTGGGAATATGGTTGATGTTGAGTATATTACTACCACTCATTCCATAACTCAACATATGCGTATGAAAACCCAATTAGAAGATTTACTTGTTGATGTGAAATTACCCTCTCTCTTGGGTTGTGATAGTCAAATTACAATCAGTGTCACAAATAAATTTAGATCAACATTATCATTCAAAACATGTTGACATAAAATATAATTTCATCAAAGATCATATTAAGAATATTTAATTAAATCTGGAGTATGTTCCATCATATGAAAAAATTCCAACATCTTCACAAACATTTTAACAAAAGAATCCTTCTCTAATTTGAGGTTTAACAAATGAATCCAACTAGTTTATTATAAATGATTAGTTATGTGTTTTTATCCCCTCTATTATCTTACCTTTGGATTGTATTGTCAAGGGGTATAATTTTTTTTCATAAATAAATGTGTTTCATTAAAAAACAGAGACATGTGGGAAAGATGGGAATTCAACATTGTATTATGAGTAAACTATTTAAACTCTATGTAGGAGTGGTTTTTGGAACTAATTTTTATTTTTTTTTCTAGGAAATAAGAATAGATGAGGTGGAGAATATGGGGAATAAATATGACCAAGGGTTTCATAATCACTACATTTGGACAATATGGTTTTTCTATTAATAACTATTTTTTCATAAAATGAGTTATCTCACGTAGGATTATAATTGCTAAAAAGTGATCCATTTCATACATGTTCAATTATTTACGAAACATGGTTGACAAAAAATTCCAAATGAGGAGATTTTTAGGGCCAAGATTAGGGGGAAGGTACTTGTTTTCAAATGTTTTATTTTGTTGTCAAGAATTTTTTGTAAAAAATAAAATCCCCCACATTGGATTTAGTGAAAATCATATAGACGATTGTGTTTAAAAGAACATGTATCACTTGATTATGAAAATCCTATTATAATGGGTAAATGATTGGATTTATAATGAATCGGGAATAAATGGGTTTAATTGAGAATTCATCTTGGTGGATGTAAATGGTCATCAGATTCAATCAAAATTTGATATGAAATAATTGATTCTCTCAATGATGAACCATAGTATTCATGAATATGATTAATAAAATTTGATGATATTCTTCTTGTCTGTATATCATAAAAATATTATGTTGATTAAATATCTTATGATGCAATATTGGTGGAAGATATTTGAAAATAGGTAATATAAATCATATACATATTTATCATATTTGGTGGAAGATTAGAAAGATATGCTTCTAGTCAAAAATTGAATTGTACCAAGTATAATTGTATATAGGTGGAAGAGAATAAAAATGAATATAAATATAATACCCAGAATGATCATACCCAGTATGATCATACATAGGATAATCATTATAAGTATGATTGTTTCCAAGCTAATCGTATTCTAAAACTATCACAAATGGGATAATAAGAAAATAATGAAATAAGATGAAATGGAATGTTATAATATTTTATAATTGAATTATGATTCTTATAAAGATATTCTCAAATGAATTTTATTTCATGATTGAATTCATGACAGAAGAAGATGTTTTGAACAAACAATGTTTCAGAATTTGATCTGAGTCTGATGAAAGATGAATTGAGCTGAAGCAGATGAAAATCATATTGAAAAAGTATGATCAACAATGTAGTCAACAACTTGAGATTGTTGACTGAATTTTTGAAGGAAGGGATTGGTTTTGAAGATGATTGATGGATTGTAATGTGTTCCAAGAGAAATGGTGAAATAATAGATGTGCTTCTAGAGAAAATATGAATGAGTTTGTTGAATGTGTTATCAAAGGGGATATTGACATTAATATGAATTGTTTTATTCAATTGATACAGAGAATCATGTTGAAAAATTATAGTTGTATCCTTTGATTCGTACATTTATATTAAACTGATATAGAGCATTTCTTAGAATAAACCATATTGATATGAAAAAGATATGATGTTTGAAGAATATTCTATAAGAATTGGGAAGATGTGAAAAGGTTATAATTCAACTTATATTATAGAGGAAATTGTTATTTGCGTGAATTTTATTAAGTACGAATGATTTAAGGACTCCATCCAAAATATTCATGGGTATCCTATAAAAGGAGAAGTGTACTTTATCATTTTTTTTACTGATGTAATATTCACTACAAAATAGGGAAGCTCCTAGTATTATAGAGGATAAGAAATTTATGTATTCATTCTTGTTTTAAAAGTTTTGACATATTTATGTGAATGTGACGAGTAAAGATAAAAAACATTGTATTTATATGATCAAAAAATTCAGATATTATTGTAATCACATGATTATCATATTCTGGTCTACAGATTGTTATTATATAATGCTGGATTAATCATATCATGGATTTTTTTGTTGGGATTTCTTGACTGAGGAAAAAGATCGGAATTGTATCAATTATACTCTACTTATTTTATATTTCCCCTTGTTGAGTTAATTGGACTAGAATAATCATAATGAGTTTCTCATAGTCATAATTTAAGTGGTTCCTATTCATCTATTCAGTATTTTGTCAATAACATATTTTTATTAATGGGGAGATTCTAAACTAGAAGAATTAGATAGGTAAGAATCGTGTTGGGAGAATTGTACTCGAAGGAATATAAATGAGAAAAACTTATTGGGAAAATCAGATTGAATATTCATAATAAATTCAAGGATGTTAATAATATATTATGGGAAATAAATTAAATAATATTTTAAAGAACACATTTTTTTAATTAAAAACAAGAACATGTATCATATATTATTACACAAATATTTTTTACCCAAATTATGCTAAGAGGGAACACACACATTATTTGAATTGGTTACTTTGTTCTAAATGAGTGAATGGTTATATACTACTCATTGTAATCCAAGGACTATTTTTCTAGTGAGTAGTGTGGTATTGGATCATTTCAAATCATAATAAGGACATAACTAATATTATAGAATACTGATCCTTGTAAATACTTGTATTTCTATGGATGTGGGTATGCTTTTTTAGAATTTAATGAAATCTTTAACAAGAGAAGAAGGATGTTTCAATTATAAGTAAACATGAAAAGAAAATGTTATCATTGATTCACCACCTCCTCCTCTCTTTGATAAAATTATCATAAGTGAGAACATTATCCCCCTCCCCTTATCATTCCTTGAAACCATGAAGATTAATATTAGTACAACTATCATTCAGAATGTTGTATGAGTTAGATTCAGTAGTACACCGTCAATACTGTCTTAAATCATGTATAGATTGATAATATTGATCACGATGATGTTCATAACAAAATTAATCAATGGAATGAATAATTTTAACTATAACTAATCCTTATGTACCTTTGTGACATATGTGACAAACCTTACAAGATTCATCCAAATTCTTCTGTATTTATATATAGTATCCCATGGAGGAATAATGAATAAAAGGGAGTTTTCCCCAGGGAATTTCAATAAAAGATCTATCAATATGATTCCAAAGGTGGTTTCCCTTGGGTATTTCAAAATGTTAGTTGACATATTACAAATATATGTTGGATTTTCCCTAGGAAATTTACAACATTAGTTATCATAATATGAATCTAAAGTTCGACTTCCAAAAAGAATTCCATACCAAAAGTCATCAATATGAATTAACACGGGGTTTTTCGGAGGAATTCAAAACTCTTTTCTACAAAAATCAGAATCCAAAGAGGTATTTCACAAAGTCATTCCAAACTATTATTTTTCTATTAGAATTTAAGGGATGTTTTCCCTATTTAATTAAAACCTTTAAATTTAATTCAATTAAATAATCATTTCACTCATACATCCCTTTTATTCAATTATATTTGGGTTAATAAATTAAAAATGGGGTCTAAATAATAGAACATGTCTTAAAAATCCACAATCACATTGATATGTGAAAATCATAATTATAAAGAACCCATAGAGTATCCTCCTTGATTTCCATATCAAAATCCATGGTTTCAAAAAACACAATGGTTGTTATAGTTTTTTTCTAGAAACTAATTGACTTCTTATGGACCATAGATTGGTTCCATTTCATAAAGAATGTCTAAAACAATTGAATAATATTTTAGTTAACCATAGTGAATTTTAGCATTACCACACATATGAAAATATGATCACCTGTAACTTGTTAAATTTATTCCCTCAAATTAAAAGTATGTAATCACATGTAACTTGTGAAATCTATAAACATCACATGATTCCTTACGGAAATGTTGGATATCTCAACAAATATAGAAGAATGGGGAATGAGCCATGTGTGGTAGAGTATTTTTCTAACATATAAGAGAAAATAAGGTTTAATGGATTTTAAAATTATAGGGGAAAACAAGAAAATTTAAATATTCTTAAATTCGCATGTTTTCCCTGATAATTGGCCAAACCATGAACCATTCATGTTTTCCCCATTTTTTAGCAAACCTCATGTTTCCTAGTTAGGTAAAAAGGTTAGAAAAATAATACACAAACCATATTATATGACTCATAAAATTTCTACATGGGTTTTCATTATTTTTAATTCCTATTTATATGGTTTTAAAAAACCATGGTTCTTCCTTTTACATTCACATAAATAGAACTAACAATGTTCCAACCATGTTTCTTAGGTAGTTACTGTTTTTTTTTCATATTGTCAGAGCTCTGGATCCCAAATCCCTATACATCCCCTTTGGGTTCTAGTGAATTTATCATATAAAAATATACTTTTAATCTAATGAGACTATAGTGAAAAATGAAAAGAAATTACTCTTATGAATGACATGGGTTTTAATAATTTTCCACCAAAAAGTAAATCCTTGAGAATTCATTCCGAACACCATCCAGAATAATCTGAAAAAAATTCATTCATTGAGCCGACATATTACTCATCCTATTTCAATGGTCCGCAGGTATTCAAATGTGATCAACTATACATGAAATAGGGGAACACTCATTTCATGAAGATAAATTTAACTATGATCATCTAAAAAAATTAGGAATTTGTCAAAGGATGTGTTATCCTTTTGATCAATACCAGTAGAATTGATTATGATAGATAAATAGGCATAATAATAAAAAATATATCAAATATAAAATACATTATACATTATATTGAAACATTATGGGAGCGACTATCAATAAGGTAGTATAATGATATTTTACACTATCTCAAATAGACCCTGTAAAATTTCTCTTCTCTTTACATTCCTAAAAAATAATTATGTTATAATCTCTCTAACACTATCCAGAATACCTATTCACCTACATCATTCTCGAGATTCCAATGTATTTAGTTTTCAAACTATTGGTAGAAACACTAGGTGGTCTTCATATTCTTCAAGGTAAATAGAATGTTCTTTTATGTATCCAACATGAGTCTTATTTAGATATTTTATACCTCACCAAAAACACAACAACACATAGGTGGACTAACTAGTCTACCATACAATGAAGTTGAATATTTCAGTTTTATAAATGTATGATAATTTTTAATTTGGTAAAATATTTATTAGGATATTTGGTTCTCATAGGAATAATCATAGTCTATGGTGAATTATTATATAATTTCTTATATTATTTCTATAGTATGGACATATTTTCCTTATTTTTATGGATTATAGTTATTACTCAGATGCACTAGTTTACCATGGGCCTTATACAATCACTAGACCTTCCAAAAAATAGGAATCCTAGATCAATAAAATTTGTGTCACCTTAATTATGTGATCCATGAATGCATATAATTCCTTAGTACCTTAGTTCCTCTTCGACTAACCCATCATGAAATTCATTTTGTTGCCTTCTAATTTCCACATAGGATTTGGAAATGGATGTGGGAGACCATCATTTAATTAGTGATAATCAATCTAGAATTAGAAGGTTGAGAAATGTCAAACAAAACCCACCACATTTTTCTTCATTCTAGGACACATGTACAAACAACATATAACATGATACATTTCTTCAAACCTACTCTTACCTCCCACATCATGTGATGTGAATCCATTATAATCTTCTCATGCATGCATGTTGGGAAAATGAAAAAATGTGACCATGGGTGATCATTTCATCTTCTAGACTCTAGTTTCGTAGTAGATCCCAACCATGTTTACTAACCCCAAATAGATAAACATTATAGATATGATAGTTTCCTAATATTTATCCTTCTTATAATTGAGCGTTACATGGACAAAGAAATAAGAGTCACTCGAACATGGTATTCATGAATATCAAAATCCATATTTTTAATGATGAACAACAACTACCAATCACTGCTACAATTATTAACAACATGGGTCTTCATTTTATACCTCTCATAATATTAAACAACATTACCATTTCTATATGTGTTTGTTCTCCAAAATTCAAAGGACTACAAATACATTACCCCCACCACTTTATAAGTTTCATGTACCTTTATGAGAATATTTAGTTTAGGATTGTTTGGTTCGTATACCCCACAAATATATTACCCAAAATAAATCCACAAAAACCCAAATTTTTACATCACTGATTAAAATCCCAATTCATTTGTAGTCCAATTTCACTCAGGTGGCCTCAAGTCTCTAAACCCATACATGAACGATCAACTACCATGCATCAAGAAAAAGACTAGGTCATTTATGTGTTTCTCTATATAGAGTACAACTTATCTAGCTTGTGTAATGAAAATATCATATTTTTATTCAACACCTCCCTTAAATTCCTAAATGGATTTTTAACAAAAATATGAACACTCAAACAATACTCTTTGTTTTCTAATTCATCTGTAATACTGCCAAATGAGATATGTTTATGATAATCCTATTATTTTAATTTGGAATCCCAAAAATAATTGATAAAAATGTTCATGGGAAGATAAAAATAAAAGGCTTATCTAAACATTTTGGTCTGATAGAAGCATTGATATCTAATTTAACATTCCAAAAAATATTTAATCTATTCAAACGGAAAATAAAAATTACTGAGGTTAGTATCATGAAGAAGATCTCTAAGTCTACTCAATAAGATATACCAATATTTTTCATAATCCTCCCCTAACAAGGAGTACATGAGAATGTCATAAAATATATAACCTTGAATGTGTATACATAAATTTGGAGAACCAAATTCATAAATTACATGAACTCAATCTTCACATTCATCAGACTCAAGGACATATCTAGATACTCATGCTGATCATATCTAATTTAGAATGAAATATGAGGGGTGTATAATTCCATCAACCATTTTTTGGTTATAACATGAAATCATATCGATCATAGATAACACATGGCCACATATAAGTTGATTAAATATCCATTAAATATAAAGAATTGGAAATATATTTTTTTACCTTCATATGAATCAACATATGATAATCGGTGAACAACCCTAAAGAAACATACACATTAATAAAAAGGACTACAAATACGTAGTGACTATTTCTCAAAAAAAATAACCTCATTAAACATAAAATCATTTAACTGAAATATAATCTCATATATCTCTATAGAATACATCCTGTTGGTTGAAATACAAAAAGGATTTCAACTTGGCATGAGCATGATAGTAATTTAAACTTCACTAATTGGTAGAAATGACAAGATATATTGTTAAAAAAATCATGAATTATAATCATAATATGTGGGAAAACATTTTAGGAATGTACCCATCTTCTAAAAAACTGCTAGAAACGTGAGATGAGATCCAAACCAACTACTAATGGAACGTTCCTACATTTCATTATTAAATATCATAATCTCCACCATGAATGTTACTATCACTATTTTGGGATGTGAATGACTCCCATCAATAGTAATTGTCTTCATTTACTTTGTATGATAATAACTAATACATTCCAATGATTAGATCAAAAAATATCAGCACTAACAATATGAGATCCCATAATAATCAATAACCACAAATCTTGATAGTAATTTTTCTATATACGTAAATTAAAATTAATTATTCCCATATTGATTTTTTATTGACATGACACCATATATATATTCCAGGGGTTATCCTAGATTCCTGATAAACTAAGTAGTTATTAATGAATCACTAGTATAAAAACAATTTTTAACGGTTCATTTTTTCACATCAGTTATTTAGAACCAATGTGAAAATTTTTAAAAATCAAATTTTCACATCAATTGTTATATAACTAATATAAAAAATACATTTTCACTGATTTTTCATGTTGTTTATATACGAACATACCAGATAAATTAATTTTATCTGAATTTTCACGTCGGTTGTTATGTAACGGACATGAAAAATCAATGTACATCTCTTTTCAACATCAGTTATTAAATTACCAACATGAAGAATTCATTTACATGAGATGATATTAAAATTTTCACTTCTTTTTCACATCATTTATTATAAAATAAACATGAATAAATCCATATTTATCACTTTTTCGCGTTGGTTATTTAATAACTGACTTGAGAAATCGATATTCATGACTTTTTCATGTTAGTTATTTAATAACCAATGTTAAAAGCTATTTTTCACATCGATTATTAAATAAAAATAATTAAAAACGGTTAAAAACATGTAGTTCATTTCCCAATATTTAATTTGATAGGTCAAAGAGCTCAAATGGAGTTACAGATAAAATTTTATGGCCTTCAAAAGTTGATAATCTCTAACCAAATCCATTGGGAAGGGCGACTTCTAAAGGCCATATCTTTTAATCTGTGATTCCGTTTGAGCTTTGTGACCTATCAAATTAAATATTGTGAAATAAATTACGTGTTCTTACGCTTTTTAAACATTGGTTATTTAATAACTGACATGAATTATAGCTTTTAACGACTGTTACTAAATAACTTTTGTGAAAAAGTAATGAAAATTAATTTTTGACATCTGTTATTTAATATCAGGCATCAAAAGGTGATGGAGATTGATTTTTCACATCAGGTTTATAATATCTGATGTGAAAAATAATGGAAAATTTTAATATCTTTTCACTTTTATTATCATAACACCGACGGGAAAGTTAATTTTAATAGCCTGCCAAACGTGAAATTTCATTTTTTTTACATCACGACATCAAAATTTTGAATTATTGCCTAAAATTTTTAATGTGGTGTTTTCTCTTATCATCTCAATAATATGTTTCCATTATACACATATCCATTTTAACAATCATTTAATTCACCCAATATCATTCCCCCAACTCGACTCCTTTGACCTTCAATGTGAATCAATTATTTCATAATTTTTTGATCTTGTCAAGGTATATTTAACTGTTTATCCTTGATTTATATTTTTTATGATTTCATTTCTTAATTGATATACCATTTGATGATAATTTCATTCTACCATCATCCTTCCACTAACTCAACTAGTTTGATCTTCCATGGGAATCTACAATTTCTTATTTATGCGATATCATCAAGGTATTTGTGATTATTTTCCCAAAATTTATATTTTTAATTAGTGGTTTTCATAATTGATATACCATATAAAGATTATAATTTTATCAACATGATGGATAATGATTTATATCATGGTAAAACAAAAAATCCTCCTTCATATTAAAAAAATTCATTCTAAAATGATGGTATAGTTTTCTCATTCAATCTTTTCTTGAAAAAAATATCAAACTTCTCATGGTCCCTACTTTTGATCTGTAACCCTGTTTGAGCTCTAGAAACTGTCAAATAAATACCTATCAAATTATCTATAATATGGTAAACATTTTTTATGTTGGTTATTTAAAAAACAAAGTTAAAAATGGCTTATTCACGCCATTTCTAGAAGGTATTCCACATCAGATTTTGAAAACCGGCATCAAAAACACTTATTCAACCCTAAATCGAATGAATAATATAAGTATAACTAAGAGCCTCCCATAATGAATTTGACCAGACTCAAGAATCATACTCATTACAAGAAACTATTCCACATAGAGTCTAATTAATACTCTTGAATAATCTATATAGCTCATCTAATTTAAAACAATCTCTATACTAGAATGGAATTTAGTCATATGGATAATTATTTCAGTTGAGCTAGACACATTAGGGTAATCATATAATACATCCACCCTACATAGAAAAAGATAATATACCTCCCTGACTACTCTTTAAAATACTTTTTAGGAATAATTTACAAAAAATAATTATTTCTCGTTCACAAAAACCCACCATCTAGCTTCCCAATTGAAGTTACCTACCGTGAGTCTCAACTCTCACTAATGTTCATATCCTCAATAAGTCCTTGGTTCACTACATTAGAAATTGTTGATAGTTGGAAAACATTAATATATACTAGAAACCAAAAACATAACCCGCCATTCTTACTTCTCACATGGGCCACCACAATTACTACCATTTTAGGGGTATAGAGCTAAAAACCAGATGAATGATCAGTATAATCCATAACATTAACATTTACCTATATAAGATATATAAATATCCTATCATTATCATCTCTAAAGTTCTATGGAAAGAAATATTCAATGAATATAGTCATTATATCCTTTAATAAAAATATCATATGTTCATCGACCTAGATTAGAACATCCCATAACAAATTTAGTAACATTTGAAATATTTGTACTAGAAATTTTAGTCTCCTCTCCAATAGAGCCTCTAGGTAGAAAAAAATATTTTGGATACTCTATATCTAGATATTAGTTACTTGGGGACCCCAATCGCTAGAAAATAATTTTGGGTGGTATATTATAAACTCTCTCATCATCCAAGAAATCATGTGAATCGCACGCTGGGCCTCTCTCTCTATCATTTTCTCCATTCATAGTTGTATTTCCAAGAGCATGTCAACCATCATCTCCATTGGTATTTCTAGAGGTGTCACTCTAATAACAAATGGGGATTTTATAAAACCAACGTATTGATTCTCAACTAGTGGCCATAATGGGGGAATTTATCTTTTATTCAAAATCCACACCTATAAACATGTCAATACAATAGTTCCTAATATCACAATTTAATGGAAGTGATAACATAAATAAATCCCTTCTTGTCCCTACATCTCATTCCATTATATTATTAGTTGATGGTTTCTGTCACTAGGCTCATCTTTAGATACATAAGTTCAATTTCATATACACATAAATTTCAATTCATACCCACAAAACTCATTTAATTAGTCTATTAGAATTCAATTTATTAAAAAATCTCTTAAATGACTCTCAGTTAAAGGAAATATGTAATGAACCGACCTAGGTTTCCCTGAAACCTGACACCCAGCCCAATTTGTCACATACCCAAAGGGCGTTCTAGATCCCCATGAGCTAGAGACAAGCACCCGAGCATCAAACAAAAAAACTGAGAGATCAATTTTACCCAAAAATAACAACCGCATGTCATAGATATAGTGCAATAAAGATACAACAAATTACTAAGAAAGATATATTCCATAACTGTATGAAAATAAACGAATATAGAAAAATTGATACAACAACTAAGAAACACCAAAAGGAAAGTATGAATTCAAAGTACTCCAAACTAAAAAACAACTTCAATAATGGCATGGATGAACTACAACCATATGACCACCTTCTACCCATCCCACCTAACATGAACCTCACTACCTCTCTGTGAATCCTTTTCATTCCCTTCACGGAAGACAACAAAAGGTCTACACACCACTGATGTAGTGTACATGGTGTTAGCTAACAGGCTTAGTAGGATCCCACCTCGGTGTTCCATAGCCAATATCTGTATAATAATTCATGTATTCTTAAATAAAATTTCAAACATGACATAATTTTCATGTAAAGTAGTTTTATTGAAAACATGCTAAACATATACCTTTTTTCAGTTATAATAAAAAGTAGGTATAATTGTATCAAAGAACATTTTCCATATCATTTCCCACAAGAATTAATATCTATATCAAAGATAACTCATAAATTCATGCAATACCAAATAGAAGCATGTGTTTCATTCACCAAATAATACTAAAGGTATAGGCCGCATACTACTCATACAATAAGAATCAAATACACAAAACAGATCCAAGAAAAATGGGCCATGTAATTATAGGAAAACCCAAATAGTAATCCCCCCAAAATTCCAATACCAGTCTTCTATAACAATGAGACTATGGAACAATAGAATTACCCAAGAGAAACCTCCTTGAAAATTACATAAATTCATAATGTACCCAAGCTAAACCTTCCATATATGTATCTAGGGTAACCCATGTGCCCATTTTTCAAAATCCATTTCAATGTGTTCAAAACCATTCAACAACATCAATAATATAATTAACAAAAGCCATGGAAAACCATATTTTCTTTAAAAATCAATTTTAAACATTGAAAAACAATTATTAAAATTTCATAAATCAATTTATAAATAAATATAAATCTTGATCATTATCATAGTCTATATATGGATCCACCTACCTCAATGTTCAGATCGCTCACACCCATAATAGAATACAAAAGCAACAAAAACCAACAACGTCGTTAACGATGTCCCTATAATCAAACCCTCACCTCAAAGGATTGATTAAAAATAGAGGAAAAGAGGTTTCAAGATTGAATATATCCCACATACCTCAAAAAAGATCATCTGCTTCACCAAAACAATCTAGGGAACGACCTTCAAGACATAATCTCACAGTGGATCAAGATAAGGAAAACAAGAAACATCCATCTTGGATCAGCGGATATATTAAAGCAAGGATAGGACATAGTAATGATCTATCATAAGAAATAATCGGAGAGAACTCTTATCATGAGAGGGACACCATTTATGTAATGATGAACTGGAGCCGATCAGATCAATCCATAAGGTGAGACGCCTATGAAAAATTCTTAACAAGATACTAGGGTTGAGATCAAGAAGCATATAGATAAAATGA
Source organism: Viscum album (assembly GCA_963277665.1). Taxonomy (NCBI): domain Eukaryota; kingdom Viridiplantae; phylum Streptophyta; class Magnoliopsida; order Santalales; family Viscaceae; genus Viscum; species Viscum album. The sequence continues at coordinate 721,028,702 of OY728151.1, read as the reverse complement.
CAGACAAAAACTACCGAATGTATAAATTTAAAATTGGCGTAAGTAAGGTCATGATGTGAACCCCTTGGTCAAGACGTGAAGTACATGATTTATAATATTGGCCAATAAACCCATCACGTTTGATTAAAAATGAACATTTTGACCCTACCAGATGGGTACCCATATTTCATGACATGTACAAGATCTCGATGTGACCTCCCCCTTGACAACATGGTCTCCCAGGCCATGAAATGAAACCAGCACCAAGTACACGACGTGTACTTCAGGAACACGGCATGAACATATTATTCATTCTTTAGAAAACCCCTAAAAACACATATATTACCTTTAAAACTAGAAAGGATGTTATAAAAAGGGGAAACATACCCAATTAAAGAAATGAGATGTTACAAACCCCCACCATAAATACATACCATCCCTACAATGTCCTGTCAAAGATGTATCCTTTGTATAGAGATATGGACACTTCTCCCTCATCAAAAAATTTCATTCCGAAGTATCATGAGAATTCGATCATTATTTCCATAGATCTCTGACAAACAGAATCAAATTCTCATGCAAGACTTTCGTTTGAGATTCAATGATATCAACTGGTTTCTCCAAAAAGGAAGCATCTGGATCTAACAAAATATCATCCCAAATAAGAATGTGAGTGGGACTATATTCATACTTCTTGACATGAGATATGTAGAAAACATCGTGAATTTTTTTTCAAGGTGAATTGGAACTGCTAACCGATAAGAAACATACCAAATACTTTCATGGATCTAAAAATATCCAACATATCTCCGATCCAACATTGAATATTTTCCATGTCAATGGTGACCCAATTGAGGAAAAACTTTTATGAAAACCTAGTCACCAATAGAAAACACCAAAGGATGACACCATCGATCGACATACATTTTCTATTGACATTGGTCTGTAACTAGACGTTGGCGCAATTCCTAAATATATGGTGATGTCTTCTGATCCCAACCTAGTCCAACCAAAGATATATCACCCACCTATACCCAAAAAATAAGTTATATTCATGGGTGAACATACAATGCGTCAAAATAATCCATTCTGATAGACGACTGGTATCTATTGTGGTAAAAAACACAACTGGTCCCTATTGTTTATCTCACAATCCACAAAAATCCAAGACACATGCATGTCGCATATCCTCAATGATATGAATTACCATATCTGTCTGTCCATCTATATGTGGATGGTAAGATGTGCTCAGCTTGAACTAAGTCCCCATTACCCCTTGAAGACTCCTCCAAAACATTAAGGTGATCATAGGTTCCCTATATAAAACAACAAATGATGGAATCCCATATAACTTCATGATCTCCTGCAAATACAGCTTACCTGGATCATCAACATTAGTTGAATCATTGATCGGAATTAAGTGACAAGAATTCATAAAACGATCAAAAACCACCTATATAGCTTTTTTTGTTCGAGTCATCCATGGTAACCCAACAAAAAAATTATTGGACACCTCATCCCACTTCCAAACTGGCATTGGAATAGGCTGAATCATACAAAAAGGTTTCATGTGATCTACCTTTATCCATTGATAGGTGTAATAGTAGGACCCATAATCTGCGATGTCACACTTCATACTAGGCCACTAGAACCGTCTTCTCATTTCATAGTAACTTATTGTACCACCTAGATGAATGGCCCATAAAAATCAATGAAAATATAATAGGGATGAACATCCCTCATGTTCTGGGACAATAGATCAATTTCTGATGTGAAGTATTCCAACTAAAGAAAAATTCCAACCAGATACAGTCTCCCCACATTAATATTTTTTCCAAATCTTCTAAAATTCATAATCTTGTTGCTAACATTTCATGATAGACTCCAAGAGAGATGATGATAACCGAACACTATTTAGAATCATCCCTATGACATCCTCATGAGCATACAAGTGCGACTAAGTGAAATTCCCCATATGATTCCACTCTTCTTTCGATTGAAGAATAGCTTGTGATGGTACCTTCATGCGTAATGCATCAACAACTATATTCCCTTTTCTTGGAGTGTAAGAAATGATGATGTCAATCATCTAAATGTATTCTACCCATGTTCCCTATCCGAGACTCAAGTCCTTCTAGGAAATTGTATTTCTCAGACTCTTATAATCAGATAAAACCATGAACTTATCCCTTAAGAGATAGTGTCACAAAAAATTGTGCACATGCATCACCACAACACGTTCTAAATCATGAGTGGTGTTGTTATTCTAATTTTTTTGAAGTTGACGATATCCATAAGATTCAATATGATCATCCTTCATTTGTACACATCCCAAACCAGCACATTACGCATTAAAAAACACCACATACCCCTTTCTGAGATCATGTAAAATTATAATATGTGATGATGTTAGAAGTCATTTCAGTTCATCAAATGATGACTGAAATGTTGCATTCCATGATAATTTCACCGATTTGTTTGGAATTATATGTCAATTTTTAATCTATATTAGATAAATCCTTGATGAACCGTCGATTGTATCCAAAAAGAACATGGAGGCTTCATATCTCACACAAATTTCATGGTTTCTTCCAGGACAAAATAGAATTTACCTTATCTTGATCAACTGATAATTCTTGCTCAGAAATAATGTGCCATAAGAACATCACATATCGAATCTAGAAACAACATTTTGAAATCTCTCCTTACAAATAAGGATTTCATAGAATATCTAGAACCAAACTTAGATGGTGCTCGTTCTTAGGCTCAAACGTAGAATAAACCAAAATATCATCCATGAACTCTTCCATAAACGTGTCTAGATATTGGTAGAATATATGATTCATCATAGTCATAAATGATGCATGAGCATTACGTAGACCAAAAGTAATCATGAAATATTCATAATTTCCTTAGCTTCTCCTTAATTCCTTCTTTGGTATATCAGAATCCCGAACTCTGAGCTGCTAATAACCTGATTGAAGATCGATCTTTGAAAACCACTTTTCTCCCTTCAAATGAAAAAATAATAATCCACATGATGAAAATGATATATATTCTTAAACATTATCCAATTCAGCTTCGGATAGTCCACACATAATTGAACTGAACCATCTGATTTATTGTAAATTAGCACAGGGGGTCCCCATGGAGAAACACTAGGGTGAATAATCCATTCTCAAACAGGTTTTCCATCTAAATCCCGATTTTTTTCTACTCTGATGGACCATATGATACGAAGGTGCAAATATTAGCTGCATACCTAGCACCTGGTCAATCATGAACTCTACCTCTCTCTCTAGAGGAAGACTGAAAATATTATCTAGAAGAACATCAGGAATGTCTTATACAACAGTAGTAAGATCCTCAATAGATGAATCTTTATTGGGATCAAACACAATAGAAACCCAAAAAATCCTAATCTCAAGGTGGGGTGGTACTACATGACCTGACCTCATGTCTCAGTCTCCCAGAAACACAAGAGATCAACCCTTATCAATAATAAATGACACATGTCGATGAAAACAATCAACCTCAAATTGATGAGTGACAAGAGAATCCATATCAATGTTGAAGTCAAACAAATATGGATCAAGAATGATAAAATCCCAGACCAACTCTGTGTCAACTATTATGAATGAACAAAAAGGTCACCTGAACCCCTACTCATTCCTCTTGCTAAGAGTTGTTTCTAACTCCATTGTAAGGGGCATAAGTTTCATTGGATGTTTAAATACATCAAAAAAAACGTGCATATATAAATCAGTGGATGGAACAAATATCATATAAGGTATTTTCTACTGTAACTACACTATAGATCTTACCTCTCACTATTCATTGAACTGTATAAACTCCCATTGGACTCTCATCTACTACGTGTAAATTGTTGACTCCAAAGGCCTATGGCTAGAGCCATGCAGTCGTTGAATCTTTTTAATTCACAATAACAACCTTTAGATCCGACAAACCAAAACCATGATGAGGTGCATTGATATCCTAAAAAAATTTAGATTACCAATGTAACACCCCAATCTTCTATGGTATTCTTATCATTCATTAATGCAATAGTTTGCATTGTACGGTAGTTTGAGATTCTAACACACACCACAACCAATCAAACAAGACATTATGAATAGTAATGCCAACTTTTTGAAATTTTATAAATTTTATCTTTTAAAATGGACTTTGTATTTGGATCCGGAATATTGAATTTATCCTAGTGTGAAATTTTGGAACTTTTCAGATAACTTTTATATTTTGATGAATAGTGAAAATTGCTAAATTTTAATAAAAAAAAACATTTTTAATCAAAATAATTAATATTGATAAATTATACCATTGATTTGTTTTAAATAATAATTAGAATATAATTTTACCATTTTATCCAATGGTGGTCATTATAATTAATTTCACATTGAAACTGGACATAAAAAATTGTCAACCATTTGATTGATATTGTTTCTTAAAAACAGGCTATTTGTTTTGACAATATGAATTAATCATAAAATTAATTAATGCAACTTATATGTTTGGAATTTTGTAAAATAGACATAATTTTCGAATTCATAATATCAATTATATCTTAGGGTGAATTTTTGTTAATTTTTGGAAAAATATCAATTTTTGATGAATAGTGAAACCACAAAGTGGTAGTTTAAAAACTAATTTCTCATGTAAATGAAACATTATGACATATGTGTATTTAATTTCAAAAATCTGACATACATGGTTGTCATTAGGATGCAAAATTTTATACAATGAGATGAAAATATTTTTTTGGGGAATAGTAACTTTTAAGTTTTATTAATCACGATTAAAGGTAATTAGTGAAATTTAAGGTAAAAATGATACTATAAAAATATGAAAATATCTTGAAACTTGTCCTACCCATATTGGATGAGTCATGGCCGACCCATAAAATCCATGGGTCAACTTGGGGACCCCATCGAGCCACTTGGGTACGAAAATGACATTAATAAGTTTTTATTTAATGTAAAAAATAAAATTGTCACAAACATGTTTTTTTACTAAAACAATTATTACATTGGGTTATATAAGTTAACATTTCGACTATAAATAATAATTGAAAAGATAAAAAGAATTCCTACCTTATGTTAATTTTTTATAATTTTTAGAAATTAAATAAATTAAATTTTTTATGACACCATGATGATGGAGTGATTACCTCATTAATTAACGATTTAAATAAAATTAAAAGATAATGTAAAATCTAATACCACACTTTTAAAAAAACCTATTGGATGAGTATATTTGGAACCCTTATCACCTTATACTATAAATATATAATTTTGGGACCTTTTAAATCTGAAAATTTGTTCAAAAAAATATACCATTTCATGACTTTCCAAGAGTGCCATTTCTCTCCTCTTATAAAAGGCCCCCACATCTACCACCATATTTACACCATAAAAGCCATTTTACTCAGCCAACCTCTGACAAAATACTCTTTAAACTTCATATATTACTCCTAGAGGCCTAAATTTCGGTAGAAGTCTTACCAAGGAAGCCTTTGGCTCAAATCCAAAAGAGTTAACCGATTTTAAGGTAATGTCCTCTCTTATGTTCTTTTGTTGTATTTTGCTTCTCAAACCCATTAAAATATTTTTATTCATTTATTTTGTAACAAAACCATTATATTCAATATAATAGGATTTTTTATGAGAAGTATTTGATTTACACTTACACACACCTTCATCTAATGGTTAAAGAACATAATGTTTCTGTGGGTGGCAAATTACTGTCTCACGAAACGATGATTGTTCAATCTTCTTCTAACATCTATCATGGTGACCATTAATATGTCAATATATTTATATATTATATCTATTTTGTTTATTTTTTCCTTATTCTTTTGTTTTTTTCATTTATGTCAAACCTTTATGATTTCCATTATGGGTAAATGCGATAATTTCATTTTAGGATGTAAGGACTACCGCCCCCTAAAAGTGATTTGAATCGTTAATGCCATATGCGGGACGTATAAAGGATGGAGTAAATGATATTATATATGATATTATACTGGAATTATAATATACCTTTATATAGTTATGATTTCATTTCATTAAATACAAAACAGAAATGAAATTAGCGTTCATGCGTACATATGGCTTACCGTCTCCATGAACAGTGCATTTCATTTCTTACCTCTAAATGTAATGTAATGTTATAAATTAATGTATATAATGGATATATATGATATATATGATATCTAAATAATGAATATAGTTCTAGATATAATGGATATTTTACCACATTAATAACTTGTAATTATAAGATGTTTATTTTTGACTGAAGTACCAGAGATCGACCAAATGACAGTTATTAACTTAAAATAATTACATAATGTTCATAACAGGGTAATAAGTTAAATAAAAGGAATAATTAAATTAAAAAATGTTTTTAAGAAAGTATAAATTTACGCTAGGTAATTATTCATGAGGTTAAAGAATGATCGAGTCAAGTTGGACATGGGGTAAGGGTCTTCGTCTCAATCTCCTTTCATTGAGTCATATTTTGTTTTATACACAACTTTCCATTATACAGTGTATAAACCCCTTTGACATTTACGTTTATTCAAAAGGAATATTTTTTATATATATCTACAAAAGGGAATGTTTGTTTGTTGTACGTATGCGAAGACAACGACTTCTCTACCGCCATGACCATTATTTGAGTTTCGGCTTCCTCTACAAGCCACAACTTTTTTAAAAAAATGAAAAATAAATACCATGTTTTACTTTTATTTTATTTTGGTATTGAAAATGGTTTTATTATATACATGTTTTGTATTGATATCTTGTGATTGAAATGTGGAAATGTTATGTTTCCTTTATGCATGTTTTATGTGATACGATAATGTTATGGTTTATGATATGTTGAAACCTTTTCATATAAATAATGAATTGGAATTAATAAGTGACAGGTGGAGCCCGCTATAGCTCCTCGATGCATCGGTAGGTCTCATGAGACAAACTAGTGTCTTGGAATGAGGACTTGACAAAATCTTATTTGTAGTCTTGGCATGAGGCCATGGCTACACGGTTATGATAGTCTGGCATTATGCATTCCCTCATTATAAAAGTGGTTATTGATATTACATGTGATTATTCTACTAGTAGAATATCCATGTTAATAATTAAATAGAATTATTTCATTTTACTTTTACCATATTATGCTGATGTTCAAGTTTAAAAGGCTTTTGTTTTAGTTTTATATTTCTTTAAATATTTATGCTTATTTATGAAAGTTTCCTCTATATTTTTATACTTACTGAGCATCTGAGCTCACCCCTTTCAATGTTTTCATTTATCCAGGATGTGAAGAAGTATTTTATGAATGACCTACAGGGATAGTCGGAAGAGGATATGAGTGTGGACTATGGAGTCCATGTTATTTTAGGTTTTCACTTTATGATTTAATTTAACGTTTATGAATGTATCTAGTGTTTCCAAGGATACTAAAATAATCGGTATTTCAAGATTTGATCTTTTGTGATCATGAAAATGTTACGTAATAACACACCGACTCTGGGTAACTGGGTTTGGGGAATTACAATTGGTATCATAGGTAGTTTAGTACTAACCTTGGAAGCTAGATTTAGATAAACTCTGATTAGAGCACATAATCCTAAGATATAATTTGAGGATTAGTATAGAATAACTTTCTAGAATTTGGTATTATTAATATTTTGTGAGTTTTTCAAGAAATACATCAATGTCTGGATACGAGCAGGTAGAGGTGGCTCTGGCACATATGTACCTAGTGGTAAAACCAGAAAACACCGCTTTGAGCTAGACTCGAATGGGAACTGGTACATGACAACGGGCCTTGCTACACTCTTGGTTACAACACATCTGGGGGATATGCTTAGGATAATTATAATTTTCTTTAAAAACCACTGTGAAGGGTTTATGAGTATATACTTCCTCCAAGAATGTTTTTTTATGATTATGGATTATATCCATAAACTGTTCAATTTATTTTAAGTGTTTTACAAGTATGGAATTATGTATTTCCATTCATAAACTGAACTAGTTTATGACATTGTTTAAAAATGGTGCCTATTGGAAGGAATGGAAATCGTATCGATGCACGAACACCATGGAGGGATTTCCCCCTTTCTCAAGATAATTATAGTGGAGCTAGTGATACAACTAGGGATGATCAGCTTATCACCATACTGGGACAACTCACTCAGGTTATGAATAACAACCTTACTCATATGGAGCACCCTGATCCCAACGTGGAGGATCAATGTTAGATCGTTTCATGAGAAAAATACCACCAACATTTAATGGGGTTACAAATCCATTAGTAGCTGAGCAATTGATAAACTCCTTAGAGAAAATATTCCACACCTTGGGGAGTAGTGAAAGGGAGAAAGTTGTCATGGCAGTTTATCATCTCACTGGAGATGCCAATCAATGGTGGTCACTGATTCAAAACACAAAGGATGATGAATAAGTATCAAGTATTGAATGGAGGGTGTTTAAAGAAATTTTCTTAAAAAAATACTTTCCACCTAACCATCGAGCAGATATAGAAAGGCAATTTCTGAGTCTAAGACAAAAGGATGATGAGAATATTGCAAAGTATGAGTCTAACTTTACAAGGTTAGCGATGCATGCTACAGATTATATACATAACCCAAGAAGTAATATTGATAATTTATTTGATTGGTTAAAACAATTTCTCCATTGAGATTTAGTATCACAATCATTCTCAACATATGAAGATATATTCTTGTGTGATATCAAGAAAGAAAAGAAATTCTTTAAATCTTATGAAAAAAATGTAAAGCAAGAGAAGAAGAGAATGGTGGAACAAGAGATAGATAAAGGGAAAACAGGAAAGAATGATTTTTCATTATACGATAATTTTGGGAAGAATCACCCAAGTACTTTCCTAAAAGGAATGGGATTTTGTTATAAATGTGGAGAAAAGGGCCACCAGGCTCGTGATTGCAAGGGAAAGAAAGAGGCTATCAATGTTGAATGATACAATTTTAGGAAAATGGGGCATTATGAAAATGAATGTCCTAAGTGTCAGGGAAACTTACCTCAGAAAAGGCCAAGTGATCAAGGCCAATATTATGTTGTCACTATAGTTGAAGTGAAATAATTAAAGTATTGTTGCTTTTGGACTCAAGGATTATATTCTGGTTATATGAATAATTTGATATATATAAGGATTGTACTGTAGTACATGTTGTTTTCATTAAGGTTTTAATATGATGAAGGTAATCATATCTTTAGTATTTGACAATAAGATAATCATTACTTTGTTTGGGAAATCTGATGTTACAATTTAATTTGGAATTTAGAGACATTTTAGAGAAAGTCTGGATAGATTTATTTTCGATAACAATAATGGTTGGAATGGATTAAGTTGAACCTTGGATAGTATTGTGAAAATATTTCTGAAGATTATTTTTGGAATATTATTATACTATAGTTTTACGAAAAGGACAACCTACAGGTCGAGGGATAACATGTCGCGTCGGACAAAGCTGCAGGAATCGAACCGACAACCATAGTGAGACATGCCTTTATTACCTAACAATAGCCTTCAAGAAGTACCTGGTTATTAGAAAATAGTTTTCCTAATGTAAATGGTATGTGTTAATATTTTTAACCTTGTACAATTAGGTTAAATATAATATTATTGAGTTCTATTATCTTTTTGAGTGAAAGATGAGTTTGTGGTAGAAATTAGTTTAAGGTTTAAACTCTACATGTAAAGCACATATATATATATACCTATCTCTAATTCTATGAATAATGAAATTATTAAACTTTAGGAAAGGGATATTAAAACAAAAAATGTGTTATCCTAATACATTATTATTTTTATCTGATGATATTTTAAATCGACATAGAATCAAGGCTTTGAGACCCTCAATTTTACACTTGTTTGTGATTGATGACCTCAATCACTCCCTAAAAATATTTATGTTTTTTCACCAGTTATATTTCTCTAATTGACACCAATTTTCTCCTAATCGAGATCATAATATGGTGGTGACGTTTTCATTTCCCTTTCCCTCTTATTAAGACTAAATTTTATTAACCATATTTCAGATATGGGTTTTCCACAAATGTATTTTCTATTTTCCAACTTTTATTTTCGATGAACAATTTCAAACTGTGAGGACACAATTTATTGATGGAGGGGAGAATTTAACACACTAATCTTCCATGGTACACTTATCTTCCATTAATGCAATAGCTTGCATTTTACGCTAGTTTGAGATTATAACACATGCCACAACCAATCAAACTAGCTGTTATGAATAGTAATAACTAATTTTTGAAATTTTATAAATTTTATCTTTCAAAATGGACTTCATTTTTGGATTTTTAATATCGAATTTAGCCTAGGGTGAAATTTTGGAAATTTTCGGATAACTTTTATATTTTGATGAATAGTGAAAATTAATAAATTTTATTTAAAAACAACTTTTTTAATAAAAATAATTAATAGTGATAACTTATACCATTGAGTGATTTTAAAGTGTTATTAGAATATAATTTTACCATTTTATACAATGGTGGTCATTAGAATTAATTTCACTTTGAAATTGGACATAAACAATTATCTATCATTTGATTGATATTGTATCTTAAAAACACACTATTTGTATTGACAAAAGGAATTAATTATAAAATTAATTAATGCAAATTATATGTTTTGAATTTTGTAAAATATTCATCAAATTAAAATTCAGAATATCAATTATACCTTAGGGTGAATTTTTGGTATTTTTCTGAAAATCTTCAATTTTTGATGAATAGTGATACCACTAAGTGGTAGTTTAAAAACTAATTTTTCATATAAATGAATCATTAACACTTCTGTATATTGAATTTCAAAAATCCGATATACATGGATGTCATTAGGAAGCCAAATTTGGTTCAATTAGATGAAAATAATTTTTTTGAATAGCAACTTTTAAGTTTTATTAATCATGATTAAAGGTAATAAGTGAAATTTAAGGTAAAAATGATATTATAAAAATATGAAAATATCTTGACACTTTTCCTACCCTTATTGGATGAGTCATGGCCAACCAAGAAAATCCATGGGTCAACTTTGAGACCCCATGGAGCCACATGGGTAAGAAAATGACATTAATAACGTTTTATTTAAAGTAAAAAAAATTGTCACAAACATGTGTTATTTTACTAAAACAATTATTACATGGGGTTATATAAGTTAACATTTTGACTATAAATAATAATTGGAATGATAAAATGAATTACGACATCATTGTAATTTTTTATAATTTATATACATTAAATAAATTAAATTTTTTATGACACCATGATGATGCAGTGATTACCTCATTACTTAACTATTTAAATAAATTGAAAAGATAATGTAAAATCTAAGACTTAATCTTGTAAAAAACCTATTGGATGAGTATATTTCGAACCCTTATCACCTTATCCTCTAATTATATAATTTTGGGACCTTTAAAATCCGAAAAGAACTCTATAATAATGTAGCATTTCAGGACATTCCAAGAGAGCCCCTCCTCTCCTCTTATAAAAGGCCCCTATATCTACCACCTTATTCACACCATCAAATCTATTGGGCTCGGACAAAATCTGCCCCAATACTCTCTAAACTTCCCTCTATTACACCTAGAAGCCTTACTTTTGTCATAAGTCTACCCAAGGATGCCTTTGGCTCAAATCCAAAAGAGTTACCCAATTTTAAGGTAATGTCTTCTTTTATGTTCTTTTGTTTTATTTTGCGTCTCCAACCCCTTAAACTCTTTTTATTCCTTTATTTTGTAACAACACCATTATATTAAACATACTAGGATGTTTTTATGAGAATTATATTATTTACACTTACACACACCTTCATCTAATGGTTAAAGAACAAATTGTTTTTGTGGGTGGCGAATTACTGCCTCACGAAACGATGATTGTTCAATATTCTTTTAACACCTCTCATGGTGGAAATTAAGATGTCACTATATTTATATATGATATATATTTTGTTTATGTTTTCCTTATTCTTCTGTATGTTTCATTTATGGCATACCATTATGATTTCCATTATGGGTAAACACGATAATTTCATTTTAGGAAGTGCGGACTACCGCCCCCTCAAAGTGAATTGAATGGTTAATACCATATGTGGGACTTATAAAGGATGGAGTAAATGATATTATATATGATATTATACTGTAATTATACTATACCTTTATACCGTTATGATTTAATAACATTAAATGCGATATAGAAATGAAAGTAGCGTTCATGCGTACGTTCGGCTTACCCTCTCCATGAACGGTGCATTTCATTTTTACCTCTAAATGTTTTGTAATATAATGAATTAATGTATATACTGGATATATATGATATATATGATATCTACATAATGAATATAATTCTGGATGTAATGGATATTTTACCACATGAACAACTTGTAATTATAAGATGTTTATTTTTGACTCATGTAACAAAGATTGACAAAACGACAGTTATTAACTAAAAATAATTACATAATGTTCATAACAGGGTAATAAGTGATATAAAAAGAATATTGAACTTAAAAAACGTTCTTACGAAAGTAGAAATTTACTGTAGTTTATTATTCAGGAGGTTAAAGAAATGATCGAGTCAAGTCGTACATGAGGTAAGGGACTTCGTCTCAATCTCTTTTCATTGAGGCATATTTTGTTTTATACACAATATTCCTTTATACGGTGTATAAACCCCTTTGACTTTAGATTTTATTCAAAGGGAATATATTTTATACGAATCGACAAAAGGGAATGTATTTTTCTCGTACGTATGAGGTGACACCGACTTCTCCGCGGCCGTGACCATTATTTGAGTTCCGGCTTCCTCTACAACCCATAACGTTTTTAAAAAAAAATGAAAAATAAATACCATGTTTTACCTTTCTTTTATTTTGGTATTGAAAATGGTTTTAATATATAAATGTGTTGTATTGATATCTTGTGATTGAAATGTCGAAATGTTATGTTTTCTTTTATGCATGTTTTATGTGATATGATTATGTTATGGTTTATGATATGTTTAAACCTTTCCAAATAAGGAATTAATTGGACTTAATAAGTGATGGGTGGAGCCCACTATAGCTCCTCGATTCATCGGTAGGTCTAATGAGATAAACTAGTGTCTTGGCACGAGGCCTTAAGAATATTTTATTTGTAGTCTTTGCATGAGGTCTTGGCTATGTGGTTATGATAGTCTGGCATTATGCATTCTATCATTATGAAAGTGGTTATTGATATTTCATGTGATTATTAGACTAGAAGAATATACATGTGAATAAGTAAATGGAATTATTTCATTTTACTTTTACCATATTATACTGATGTTCAAGTTTAAAAGTCTTTTGTTTTAGTTATACATTTCCTTAAATGATTATGATTATTTATGAAAGTTTCCTCTATATTGTAATCCTTACTGAGCATCTGAGCTCACCCCTTTCAATGTTTTAATATTTCCAGGATGTGAAGAAGTATTTTATGAATGACCTGCAGGGATATTCGGAAGGGGATATGAGTGTGGACTATGGAGACCATGTTATATTAGTTTTTAACTTTATGATGTAATGTAATGTTTATGAATGTATCTAGTGTTTCCAAGGATACTAAACTAATCGGTCTTTCGAGACTTGATCTTTTGTGATCATGCCAATGTTACGTAATAACGCACCGACCCTGAGTAACTGGTGTTGGGGCGTTACAACCATCATGTCTGAAACTATTTCATGTCTTGGTGGGCATAGGACATGAACATCTCGTGGGACCCCCCTTGTGGCACTGTTATCTAGTCAGAGGCACACTGATAGATGAAATAGATGGTGTGGAGGAGGCTCACTATGGAGACCCACCTCCCCACTTCTAAGATGGTCCATCCACTTCCTCTTCTTCACACACATTCCACTAATGATGTCACTGGTTAGAAGAGAAGAGGAAGTAGCACCGACCATTCCATCCATGTGAATCTTTTCCATCATTTCCCTTTCCACTGCCTCTATATAGTTAGGAATAATCATTATGAAAACATTTGTTGTAATGATCGGTTGAAAACCCTGTAGGTACTTTTGTGCCTTCAGCTAGACATTCTTTACCATTTCTGGGAAAAAACAGACAAGATCAAAAAAATTGTTGGTGTATGCTATCACTAAAATCTCTCCCTTCTGTAACAAATTGAACTCTAGAGATCATTCCAACATCATAGAATCTAGAAAAAACTATTCAAAGAATATATTTTTAAAAACTGTCCAATCCATGACTACATGTTTGTCTACCTGGACCATATACCCCAACCGACCCTTTTCTGAACCCTCAAGTCTGAACACTATGCACCTAAATTGAATATTCTCAACTGTCTCTAGGATGTCGAATATTTGATCGATCATATCCATCCAATCCTCTACCTCTTGTGGTTCAGTCTCTCCCTTTAAAGGTCAATGACTTCTTATGCAAGAAGTCCTACAATAAATCTCTTTCTCATCAAGATCCTGGTTGTACATCCACCACTACACTCTAAACATATGTCACGTCCTGATCGATAGTACAGACTGTCCATACGATAGTTTCAATGAGATTCTGATCCATAGGTGGATTTATTAGAGGATCATCAGCTACACCTTCCCGAGGAACCTATGAAAAACGTATCAGAGGCATATTGCCACACAAAAAATCATAAGAACAATCAGACACTGAATAAATATCAGTTCAAATTAAAAAACTCCTAACCGTAAGCTGAGATTTTTAAAATAAAAAACCAACACTTGAGACACATATCCCAACATCCAAGGGTAACTTGAGTCTTGTTACAAAAAGAGTTGGCCAGTCACTTATAACCACATGAATCCCATGTCCCGAAAGTCCTATATCCAGTATAACATAAGTCCCTAGAAAGGATTCTTGAGGACAGTCCTCCTTTGATACCAAACTGTAATGAACAAAACCGGGTTTCCCTGAAACCCACCACCCAACACGATCTATCAGATACCTGAAGGGCGTTCTCGGTCGCCACAGGCCGGTGACAAGAACCTGGGAATTAAATGACAAAACATAGGGAATGTTTTCTCCCAACATGAATAACCACATAGTGAACGTATATAGCCAAGAAGAAATAGAGGCGGACTATAAAATATATATGCAACAAGTGTAACATCCTAGGTAAATAAAAATATGAAATTGTCATATTTATTAATATTTTTGAATTAAATTTTGATTTTATTTTAAATCGAATGATTTATTTATTGACATAACCGACATGCAACTATAAGTTTCATTGAAATCTTACGTTTCATACAACGTTGAGTTATATGAAAAAATAATATTATAATCTTATATCTTTAAATGGTTGTTAACTCATAGTCATTGTATTGGAATGAATGAACATAACTAACTAAAATATGATTATACATGTTTGTTAAATGTTTTTACATTTTTCAAATAAACGTTAGAGGCATAAAATGTGAATGAGTCCAATTTTAAGCACAAATACTTTAACATTTTTAAAAAGGTCGATTTACCACCTATTGATGGAAAACCCTTTTTAAATATAGTTTTTTCACTTTTATATGTTCTAATTGAAAAAATAATTCTTTAGAATCGGGGCATCAAATTTTAATTTTATGAAATTTTGGTATTTTTCTGATAAAGTTCATTTTTTAATGAATAGTGAAAAATGCTGCATTTTAAATTAAAAATGCCTTTTAATATACAGTATTTATTTTGTTAGATTGTAATTTTATTTGTTTTAAAGTTTAATTAGATAATATTTTTACAAATTAATATCATTTTGGCCAGTATAAGTAATTTCACATTGAAATTGGATATAATCCTGTGATAATCTATAGATAGTTACTATTTATTAAAAACACGAATTTTGTTTTGACAATGGAAATTAATTTTAAATTAATTTCTGCCACTTCTATGTTTTTTATTGGGAAAAATGATTCCATATTTGGAATCAGGATTTCTAAATTGTGTAAATATGTACCATTTATTTTAGACATTTTGAATATTTACTCTAGTAAATATTATATTTACCTTCGTTAAAGGGTATATATAGTAAATAAGGGTAAAAAATAATATTATAATAACATTAAATTACACATACACATGTCCTAAACCTTATGGATGAGATATTCCCAACTAAGGTCATCTATGGGTCGATTTTGGGACTCCATGGAGCCACTTGGGAGTGATAACTACACATTATATTGATTTATTTTAATTAAAGAAAAAAATTACATAAACATATATGTTTTATTAGATTAATTTTTACATGGTGTTATATAATTTATATCTTCATAAATAAGTATTAATTTGAAATATAAAATGATTTCTTACAACATGGTGTTTTATTTAGAATATTTAGACATAAAATAAATTAAATTATTTATCAGACAAGGATGATGCAGTGAATACCTTATTAATGATTGATTTAAATAAATGAGATGATAAAATTTAAACAAATATCCATAACCTGTAAAATTAGAATTGGGGGACCTTATTTCAAATAATATTAATCTTATATTATAATTTAACTAATTTTTTACATTTTTATAAAAATTATAATATTATAAAAAACTAATACATTCAAACATTTCTATAGAGCTCCTCCTCCCCCTAATAAAAGGAAACCACGTCTAACACATTACACACACCACTAAAGTCCATTAGATCTTCCAAACTCTACCCAAATAAGCTACCAAATTACACATCATCATACTAGGAGCCTTATCTTATGAAAAATGATCTTATAGAATGTATTTTGGTTCAAACCAAAAGGAGTTACCCGATTTAACAGTAATGTATTCTCTCAAGTTCTATTCTATTATTTTACTTCTCTAACCCGATAAACTCTCTTTATTACATTATTTTATAAAAAAACAAGTATTTGAAATATACAAGGATTTTTTTATGAGATTTATTCAATCTAAGCTTCCACAAACCTCTATCTAATGGATACGAACATATAATTTCTGTGGACGACAAACTACTACCTCATGTAACAATGATTGTTCAATTATCTCATATCGCCTCTTATGCTGGCCATTATGATGGAACTATATTTATATGTGATATATATAATATTTATATTTTATCTATATTTCTTTATTTTTTATTTATATAATTCCTTCATTATTTCCATAATGTGTAAAAGTGATAATTTCATTTGTCAAAGTGCAGACTACCACACCCTCGAGGTCATATGACTCGTTCATTCCATACGTGGAACGTATAAAGGATGGACATAATGAAATTATATATTATATTGTACTTGAATAATATTATATATATGTATTTTTATGTTTTTGTTCCAAAAAATATGAACTAATAATGAATGTATCATTCATGCGTATGTACGGGTTACCATCTCCATGAACAGTGCATTTCATTTCTTATCTCCAAATATTACATACTATTATAATTACATATATATATACTGAATATATATAATATACAGGATATCTAAATCAAGAATATCATTTTTAATATAATTAAATTCTTACCATAGGGACAACATGTAATTAAAAAAATTCATTTTTGACTCAAGTACCAAATATCGAAAAAATGACAAATATAAGCATAAATGATTATTTAATGCTTATAACATGGTCATAAGTTATATAAACGGAATAATAAATATTAAAAATGGTTATTATGTAATTATAAATTAACTTTAGGTTATTATTCAGGAGATTAATGAAAGAATGAGTCATGTCGGACACAAGGTAAGGAACTTCATCTCAATCTCCTTTCCTTGAGAAATATTTTGATTTATACATGACATTATTTTATATGGTATATAATCCCCTTTGAATTTTACTTTTATTCAAATGGAATATTTTTTCTATGAAGTGTTTTACAAAATGAATAAAATCAATCTTACTTTTTAACGTACCCGGTGACAATGACCTTTCTGACGCCGCGAGTATTATTTGATCTTTGGCTTCCTTAACAAGCCATTGTGTTTTTTAAATGTAAATAAATAATATATAATATTTTATGTATTTTGGTATTGAAAATGGTTCTGATAATGGATTGATTATGTCAATATATTTAAATGATATATTGTTATTGCAATGTGGAAAAGCTATTTTTCCTTTATGCTTGTGTTATGTGTAATGATTATGTTATTGGTCATGGTCATTGTCTATGTATATGATCAATTCCTTATAAAAACAAGAGATTGTAAGGGAAACTCCCACACTTACAAACCATATTTTGATGATCGTATTACTTTTCTACCAATAAAATAAATCCAAACTCTAAAAGTGTTAACAAACTGAAGTCTCTGAATTAATTTGGCGCCACTCTATAAATAACCAACTCTTATAAACTGGAAATTATACTAGAGCTCACCATAGACGTGAGGTACAACCAGGTAATGGAAGAAAGTCAAGAATATTGATCAAAATGTCATAAAATTTGAGAAGAAATAAGAACATTGTGATAAAACGAGGTCCAAAAAAAGAATCCAATCTGAATAAACTAGAAATATTTGATCATAAAATTCATATGAGTTTCAATATGACCAATCACAATATCCAAAAATACAGAAATGACAGAAATGATGAAAAAAAGAATCAAACAGGATACAAGATTCTATATCCACTACCTGGGTCCTAAAAAACAACATATATAACCACCAAATGATAAGTTAGGTTGTGAGAACAAATCCTAGTATAATACCCCCATACAGTCAATTAAAGGTCTAATAACAAAAATTTTGTAGTTCTAGACTTTAATTGAAAAAAATATTTAAAATTAATTTTAATAAATCATAACACATTTGTAAATAATTTCAATTTGGTTTAATAAAATCTGTTAGAATAAAAAATAAAATAATACACATAATAAAATGGGAATTTATATCAAAACTCCAAAAAGTAACAAAATAAACACATATCAATTACGTAATCCATCATGGGATTCCATTCCATATATCCTCTTGTGAAAACATGTGAGGAAAAATCCAAGACAAAATCCATCTTATGATAAATCAATCTTTTATAAATAGAAATTCTCTCCACACTGGCCCAAAGAATATGTGAATTTGTACTATAAATAACAGATCATAAACTTGGAATATGTATGTACTAAATAATATCAAGTACATCTATAGTCTTTCAATATCTTAAAACCTATAGTGTGTTACGACACTACTAGTGTCATATCTGTTCCTCACACTAAAAAAGGACCTCAAGGGACTGTGTTTTTCAAAATCCATTTCAAATCCATGTTTATTTAAAAAAATTAAACTCATAGCCAATTTTTAATTGTGCTTGAAAGAAAATTTTCTAAACAAAACCAACTTTCAAGAATTTACTCAATTACCTGGTGTAAGGATATCCATTTTTATTTAAAGTTTTCAATAAAACTTATACCTTTATATGAAATCCTTTGAAATAAAAATTGATAAAAATAAAATTTATAAACCAAATTAAATTTACAACAATGATAAGAAACTAATAAACTTAACTTATTATATAGAAATACCTACCATACTAATCGATGCATAATTATTAAAATTTGACAATGGTGACTCTGGAAGTGTAGATAGAGTACTCATGATACTATATCAAAAATAAAAAAAATCCATCTATAAACTCCCTACATCAAGCATAAACATTCCATTTTTGATTCAAAATACTGTACGAGAAGATATTATACAAGGATCAAAGAAGAAAATGAAAAACTAGATAAAAAACAGACAACATACATTGAGATGATCCATCATGTACTAAGGAAAAACACCAATAATCACAAGAAAGAAGTCCAATTATACCTAGATAAATATTATGTATATAAAATATGAGGATATAGGTTAGTTATAATTTATATAATTATCCTATGGATTTTAAATTTTAAAAAGAGGACATCAAAAACTGACATACACAGTTTGCTAGAGAAGCTGTAGAGTTAGGAGTAACCATGTGCCTTAAGAATTTTCCCTATATAGAGATCCTATTTGGGGTGCATTTTTTGCTTCATGGATAGTAAACCATTTTCCAGCCATGTATAACCCCTCTTTCTAAATGTCAACAGTTTCTAATGATTTCCTGCATTGTTATCCCAAATAGTGTACACCCTTATTGTGGATCAATATAGGTCATATGTATTTCTAGGATAAACCGAACGGTTTTTAATAACCATGAAACAACCATGAAAATCCCCATGGTCCATCATGTTATTTTTTTAAAAAAATCCCAAAATCATGGTGTGAACAAATAATTCTCAAAAAAAGAGTCCAGAAGTAACTAGTAGAATGTAATAGAACATTATAGATGACATAAATAAATAACCCTATCATTAATATTCATATTCTATGTTGACACCCTAAACACAACATACTGTTTTTAAAAAATTTTGTATATATATATTTATAGTATCCCATATTAGAAAAAACTACTGGTATTTTTCCTATATAAATTTTAAACCTAGAGTCATCAATTTAAATACAAGGGGGTATCCCCAAGTAATATAAATTTAATAATTATAATGATCTGAATATATGATGAATTTTCCAAAGGAATTCTAGAATATTAGTTATGTGACAACCATGTTGATTGTAACACCCTGACCCCAGTTACCCAGAGTCAATGCATTATTACGTAACATTGGCATGATCACAAAAGGTCAAGTCTCGAATGACCGATTAGTTTATTAGTCTTGGAAACACTAGATACATTCATAAACGTTACATTACATCCTAAAGTGAAAAAATAAAATAACATAGTCTCCATAGTCCACACTCATATCCCCTTCCGACTATCCCTACAGGTCATTCATATAATACTTCTTCACGTACTGGAAAAATTAAAACATTGTACGTGGTGAGCTCAGATGCTCAGTAAAGATAACAATATAGAAGGAACTTTCATAAATAAACATAAACATTTAAGTAAATGTATAACTAAAACAAAATCTTTTTAAACTTGAACATCAGCATAATATGGAAAAAGTAAAATGAAACAATTCAATTTATTTATTCATAAGGATATTCTACTAGACGAAGAATCACATGAAATGTCAATAACCACTTTCATAATTATTGAATGTATAATGCCAGACTATCATAACCATGTAGCCAAGGCCTCGTTCCAGGACTACAAATAAGATTTTGTCAAGGCCTCATGCCAAGACAGTAGTTTTTCTGAAGAGACCTACTGATGCATCAACGGTCTATAGTGGGCTCTACACGTCACTTATTAGATCCAATTCATTCCTCATATGAACACATTTAAACATATCATAAACCATAACATAATCGTATCACATAAAACCTGCATAAAGGAAACATAACATTTAGACATTTTAATCACAAATATCAATACAACACATTGATTAAAATATTTTGAAAACCATTTTCAATACCAAAATAAAAGAAAACTAAAACATTGTATTTATATTTTATTTAAAAAAAGTTATGGCTTGTAGAGGAAGCCGAAACTCAAATAATGGTCACGGTGGCAGAAGAAGTCATTGTCGCTGCATACGTATGACCAAAAAATCATTCCCTTTTGTCGTTTAGTAAAACGATTTGTATAGAAATATTCATTTTGAATAAAAGTAATAGTCAAATGGGTTTATACACTATATAAAAGAATGTTTTGTATAACACAAAATATGCCTCAATGAAAAGAGATTGAGACGAAGTCCCTTACCTCGTGTCCGACTTGACATGACCAGTATTTATCCCCCTGAATAATAAACTAGAGTTAATTTCTACTTTCTTATTAATATTTTTCAAGTTAATTATTACTTTTCTATCACTTATTACCATGTTATGAACATTACGTAATTATTTAATTTAATAACAGTCGTTTTGTCGATCTTTGGTAGCTGAGTCAAAAATCAACTTCTTATAATTAGAAGTTGTCCATGTGGTAAAATATCCATTATATCCAGAAGTATATTCATTATTTAGATATCATATATATCATATATATCCAGTATATATATGCATTTATAATATTACATAACATTTAGAGGTATGAAATAAAATGCACTGTTCATGGACACGATAAGTCGTACGTACGCATGAACGCTACTTTCATTTATATTTCATATTTAATGTAATGAAATCATAATGACATACAGGTATATTATAATTCCATTATAATATCATATATAATATCATTTACACCATTTTTTATGCATCCCACATATGGAATTAACGATTCAAATCACTTTGAGGGGGCGATATTCTGCACTTCCTAAAATGAAATTATCGCGTTTACCCATAATGAAAATCATAAAGGAATTCCATAAATGAAAAATACAAAAGAATAAGGAAAAAATAAACATAATATATATCATATATAAATATAGTGACATCTTAATGGCCACCATGAGAGGTGTTAAAATAATATTAAACAATCATCGTTTCGTGAGCCAGTAATTCGGCACCCACAGAAACAGTGTGTTCTTTAACCATTAGATGTAGGCGTGTGTAAGTGTAAATCAAATCCTTCCCATAAAAACATCCAAGTATATTGAAGATAATGGTTTTTTACAAACGAAATGAATAAAAAGATTTTAAGGGGATGGAGAAGAAAAATAAAACAAAAGAACATAAGAGAAGACATTACCTTAAAATCGGGTAACTCTTTTGGATTTGAGACAAAGGCTTCCTTGGGAAGACTTATGCCAAATGTGAGGATTCTAAGATTAATAGAGGGATATTGAGAGAGTTTTTTTGGTAGAGTTTGTCTGAGCCAAATGGCTTTGATGGTGTGAATAAGGTGTTAGAGGTGGGGGCCTTTTATAAGAGGAGAAAAGGGGCACTCTTGGAAAGTCATGAAATGTTACATTATTATGAAATAGTTTTCTAATTTTAAAGGTCCCATAATGATATATTTTGACGATAAGGTTATAATGGTTCGAAATATACTCATCCAATATGTTTTTTACATGTTTATGTCTTATATTTTACATTATCTTTTCAAATTTTTAAATCGTTAATTATTGAGATAATCGCTGCATCATCATGGTGTCATAAAAAATTTACATTATTTAATGTCTAAAATTTTTAAAATAAAATACCATGATATAGGACATATTTTTATCTTTCCAATTAATATTTATAGTCGAAATGTTAACTTATATAACCCCATGTAATAATTGTTTTAGTAAAACAACACATGTTTGTGACAATTTTATTTTTACTTTAAATAAAAACTTATTAATGTCATTTTCTTACCCAAGTGACTCCATGGGGTCCCCAAGTTGACCCATGGATTGTATTGGTCGGACATGAATCATCCAATATGGGTAGGACAAGTTCCATGATATTTTCATATTTTTATAATATCATTTTTCCTTAAATTTCACTAATTAACTTTAATCGCGATTAATAAAACATAAAAGTTACTATTTACCAAAAATTATTTTCATCTCATTTAACCACATTTTTCTTCATAATGACAACCACTTATGTTGGATTTTTTAAATTCAATACACAAAAGTGGTAATGTTTCATTTACATGAAAAATTAGTTTTTAAACTACCACGTAGAGGTTTCACTATTCATCAAAAATTGAATTTTTTCAGAAAAATACCAAAAATTCACCCTATGCGATAATTGATATTCTGAATTCAAAAATTATTTATATTTTACAGAATTCAAAACATATAAGTTTGATTAATTAATTTTTTAAT
The DNA here is from genome assembly GCA_963277665.1 of Viscum album. Taxonomy (NCBI): domain Eukaryota; kingdom Viridiplantae; phylum Streptophyta; class Magnoliopsida; order Santalales; family Viscaceae; genus Viscum; species Viscum album. The sequence continues at coordinate 721,005,019 of OY728151.1, read as the reverse complement.
TAATTTCCATTTTCAAAACAAATACCGTGTTTTTAAGAAACAATATCAATCAAAAGATTGACAATTGTTTATGTCCCATTTGAAAGTGAAATTAATTCTAATAACCACCATTGGATAAATTGGTGAAGATATATTCTAATTATAATTTAAAACCACTCAATGGTATAATTTATCACTATAAATTATTTTAATTAAAAAAGTTGTTTTTAATTAAAATTTAGTAATTTTCACTATTCATCAAAATATAAAAGTTATCCAAAAAGTTTCAAAATATCACCCTATGATAAATTACATATTCCGAATCGAAAAATGAAGTCCATTTTGAAAGATAAAATTTATAAAATTTAAAAAAGTAGGTATTACTATTCATAATGGCTAGTTTGATTGGTTGCGGTGTGTGTTAGAACTCGAAGTTGCGTACAAGAGACGCTATTGTATTATTCAATGAGAAGTGTACCATGGAAGCATGTGGTGTTACATTCTCCCCTCATTCAATAAATTGTGTCCTCACAATTTGAAATTTTTCTTTGAAAAAAAAGGGTTAAAGTAGAAAATACCTTTGTGGAAAGACCACATCGGAAATAAGGATAATAAAATTTATCCTTAATAAGAGGGAAAGGGAAATGGAAAAGTCACCACCAAATTATGATCTCGATTAGGAGAAAATTGGTGGAATTTAGAGACATATAATTGGAAGAATAACGTAAATATTTGTAGGGAGTGATTGAGGTCATCAATCACAATCAAGTGTAAAATTGAGGGCCTCAGAGCCTTCAATATATGGTCATTTAAAATACCATCAGTTCAACAAAAACATAAGGTATTAGGATAACACGTTTTTTTAATATCCCTTTCCTAATGTTTAAGAATTAATTTATTCATAGAATAAGAGATAGGTATACATATATATATACTTGACAAGTAGAGTTTCAACCTTCAACTAATTTCTACCACAAACTTATCTTTCACTCAAAAAGATAAAAGAACTCAAAAATATTATATTTATCCTAATCGTACAAGGTTCCAAATGTTAAAACATACCATTTAGATTAGGAAAACTATTTTTTAATAGTAGGGACTTCCTATAGGCTAGTGGTAGGTAATAAAGACGTCTCTCACTAAGGTTGTGGGTTCGACTCCTGCAGCTTTGTCCGACGCGACGGGTTATCCCCCAACCTGCATGTTGTCCTTTTCCTAAAACTATAGTATTATAATATTCCAAAAATAATATTCAATAATGTTTTAACCTTAGACAATACTATAAAAAGTTCAACATAATCCATTCCAACCTTTATAGTTATCCAAAGTACCTCTATCCAGACATTCTCTAAAAGGTCTCTAAATTCTAATATCAATTGTAACATCAGATTCCCCAAACAAATTAAAGTTTCTATTATTTTTACATACTAAAAATATGATTTCCTTCATAATATTAAATCCTTAATGAAAAAAAAACAAGTACTCCATCACTATCCTTATATATATCACATTATTATTATAACCAGGATATAATCCTTATGTCCAAAATCACCAATACAATAATTATTCCACTTGAACTGTAGTAACAGCATAAGATTGGCCTTGATCCCTTGGCCTTTTCTGAGTTATGTTTCCCTTACGCTTATGACATTCATTTTCATAATTCCCCAATTCCCTACAATTATAGCATTCAACATTGATAGCATCTTTCTTTCCATTGCAATCAAGAGCGTGGTGAACTTTTTCTCCACATTTATAACAAACTCCCATTCCTTTTAGGCAAGTACCGATGTGATTCATCCCACAATTATCACATAATGGAAAATACTTCTTTCCCTTTTTCCCTTTATCTGTCTCTTGTTCCACCATTCTATTCTTCTCTTGCTTTACTTTATTGTCATAAGATCTAGAGAATTCATTTTCCGTCTTGATAGCACATGAGACTATATCTTCATACGCTAAGAAAGATTTTGATACTAAAGCTCAACAGAGAAATCGTTTTAACCGATCAATTAAACTATCAATCTTACTTCTTGGGTTACATATATAATCTGTACCATGCCTCGCTAACCTTGTAAAGTTAGCCTCATACTTTGCGACATTCTCATCCTCCTTCTGCCTCAAACTCAGAAATTACCTTTCTATATCGTCTCGATGGTCATGTAGAAAGTATTTTTCTAAGAAAATTTCCTTTACTCCCTCCATTACATACTTGATACTTCTTTATCTTCCATTGTGTTTTGAATCAGCTACCACCATTGATCGGCATCTCCTGTGAGACGGTAAACTGCAATGACAACTTTCTACCATTCGCTACTCCCCATGGCGTGGAATATTTTCTCTAAAGAATTTATTCATTTCTCACTTACTAATGGATTTTTACTCCCATTGAATGTTGGTGGTTTTTTCCTTATGAAACTATCTAACATTGATCCTCCACATTGCAGATTATGGTGCTCCATACGATTAAGGTTATTTTTCATATCCTGAGTGAGTTGTCCCAGTATGGTGATAAGTTGATCAGCACAAGTTGTATCACCAGCTCCACTATAATTATATTGAGTAGGAGGGAAATCCCAACATGGAGTTCATGCATTAATATGGTCTCCATTCCTTTCACTAGGATCCATTTCTAAACAATGTCATAAACTAGATTAGTTTATCAAACAAAATACATAATAACAAACTTGCAAAACAGTTAACATAAATTGAACTATTTATGGATATAATCTATAATCATAAAAATATTTTCTTTGAGAAAGTATATAATCATAAACCCTTCATAGTGGTTTGAAAAGAAAATGAGAATTATCCTAAAAATATCCCTCAGGATAGTCGTAACGAAGAGTGCAGCACGGCCCATTGTCGTGCACCGGTTCCCATTCGAGTCTAGCTCAAAGCGGTGTTTTCGGGTTTTACCCCTAGGTACATCTGTGGCCGAGTCGCCTCTACCTACTCGTATCCAGACTGGGATGTATTTCATGGAAAACTCACAAAATCTCTGTAATACCAAAATTCTAAGAAGTTCTTCTATACTAATCCTCAAAGTCTATATTAGGTCTATGTGCTCTAATTAGAGTTTATCTAAATTTAGCATCCAAGGTTAGTACTAAAATTTCTCTGATACCAACTGTAATGCCCCGATCCCAGTTACCCAGAGTCGGTGCATTATTACGTAACATTGGAATGATCACAAAACTTCAAATCTCGAAAGACCTTTTAGTTTAGTAGCCTTTTAAACACTAGATACATTCATAAACATTACATTACATCATAAAGTGAAAAACTAAAATAACATGGTATCCATAGTCCACACTCATATCCCCTTCCGACTATCCCTAAAGGTCATTCAAAAAATACTTCTTCACATCCTGGATAAATTAAAACATTGAAACGAGTGATCTCAGATGCTCATTAAGGATAACAATATAGCGGAATCTTTCATAAATAAACATAAACATTTAAGGAAATGTATAACTAAAACAAAAGCCTTTTAAACTTGAACTTCAACATAATATGGAAAATGTAAAATGAAATAATTCCATTTACTTATTCACAAGGATATTCTACTAGTCTAATAATCACATGCAATATCAATAACAAATTTCATAATGATGGAATTCATAATGCCAGACTATCATAACCACGTAGCCAAGGCCTCGTGCCAAGACTACAAATAATATTTTTTCAAGGCCTCATGCCAAGACACTCGTTTGTCTCAAGAGAACTACTGATGCATCGAGGAGCTATAGAGGGATCAACCTGTCACTTATTAAGTCAAATTAATTCCTCATATGATCAGCTCTAAACATATCATAAACCATAACATAATCGTATCACATAAAACATGCATAATAGAAACATAAAATTTCCACATTTCAATCATAAGAAATCAATACAACACATTGATAAAAATATTATCAAAACCATTTTCAATACCAAAATAAAATAAAATTAAAACTTTGTATTTATTTTTCATTTAAAAAATGTTATGGCTTGTAGAGGAAGCCGAAACTCAAATTATGGTCATGAAAGTGGAGAAGTCGTTGTCGTTGCATAAGTACGACCAAAAAACCATTCCCATTTTTCATTTAGTAAAACGCTTCATATAAAAATATTCCTTTTGAATAAATGTAAAATTAAAAGGGTTTTATACACCTTATAAAAGAAATTTGTGTATAACACAAAATATGCCTCAATTAAAAGAGATTGAGACAAAGTCCCTTACCTTGTGTCCGACTTGACACGACCATTATTTAACCTCCTAAATAATAATCTAGAGTTAATTTCTATTTTCATATGAACCTTTTTAAAGTTCATTATTCCTTTTATATAACATATTACCATTTTATGAACATTATGTAATTATTTATGTTAATAACAGTCGTTTTTTCAATCTTTGGTAATTGAGTCAAAAATAAACTTCTTATAATTACAAGTTTTTCATGTGGTAAAATATCCATTATATCCAGAGGTATATTCATGATTTAGATATCATATATATCATATATTTCAAGTATATATATGAATTTATAATATTACATAACATTTAGAGGTAAGAAATGAAATGCACTGTTCATGGAGATGGTAAGTCGTACGTACGCATGAACGCTACAGTCATTTCTATTTCATATTTAATGTAATGAAATCATAATGATATAAAGGTATATTATAATTACTTTATAATATAATATATAATATCATTTACTCCATCCATTATACATCCCACATATGGCATTAACGATTCAAATCACTTTGAGGGGGCGGTAGTCCGCACTTCCTAAAATGAAATTATCACGTTTACCCATTATTGAAATCATAAAGGTATTCCATAAATGAAAAATACAAAAGCATAAGGAAAAAATAAACATTACATATATTGTATATAAATATAGTTACATATTAATGGCCACCATTAGAGGTTTTAAAAGAAGATTGAACAATCATTGTTTTGTGAGGCAGTAATTCACCACCCACAGAAACAGTATGTTCTTTAACCATTAGATGAAGGTGTGTGTAAGTGTAAATCAAGTAATTCTCTTAAAAACATCATATTATATTTAATATAATGGTTTTGTTAGAAAATAAAGGAATAAAAATAGTTTAAGGGGTTGGAGAAGCAAAATAAAACAAAAGAACATATGAGAAGACATTACCTTAAAATTGGGTAACTCTTTTGGATTTGAGCCAAAGGCTTCCTTGGGAAGACTTCTTCCAAAAGTGATGATTCTAGGAGTAAGAGTGTGAATTTGACGGAGTATTTGGGCCTAGTTAGGTGGATCCAAATGGATTTGATGGTGTGAATAAGGTGGTAGAGGTGGGGGCCTTTTATAATATTGGAGAGGAGGGGCACTCTTGGAAAGTCATGAAATGTTACATTATTATGAAATTCTTTTTGGATTTTAAAGCATCAACCATGATATATTTCGAGGATAAGGTGGTAAGGGATCTAAATATACTCATCCAATAGGTTTATAATAAGTTTAAGTCTTATATTTTACATTATCTTTTCATTTTATTTAAATTGTTAATTATTTAGGTAATCGCTGCATCATCATGGTGTCATAAAAAACATAATTTATATAATGTCTAAAAATTATAAAACAAAGACCATGATGTATGAAATATTTTTAGATTTCAATTGAATATTTATAGTCGAAAAGTTAGCATATATAACCCCATTTAATAATTAATTTAGTAAAACAACACATGTTTGTGACATTTTTCTTTTTTACTTTAAATAAAAAGATATCAATGTCATTTTCATACCGAAGTGGCTCCATGGGGTCCCCAAGTTTACCCATGGATTTTATTGGTCGTCCATGACTCATCCAATAAGGTTAGTACAAGTGTCATGATATTTTCATTTTTTTAATATCATTTTTACCTTAAATTTCAGTAATTACCTTTAATCGCGATTAATAAAACTTAAAAGTTACTATTCATAAAAAATCATTTTCATCTCATTGAACCAAATTTTGCTTCCTAATGACAATAATGTATGTAGGATTTTCTAAATTCAATATATAGAAGTATTAATTTTTCATTTACACGAAAAATTAGTTTTTAAACTACCACTTAGTGGTTTCACAATTCATCAAAAATTAAAGTTTTTCATAAAAATACCAAAAATTCACCCTAAGCTATAATTGATATTCAGAATTAAAAATTGATTTATATTTTAAAAAAATCCTAACATATGTGTCTTATTAATTAATTTTATAATTAATTCCAATTATTATAACAAATAGCGTGTTTTTAAGAAACAATATTAATCAAAAGATTGACAATTGTTTATGTCCAATTTCAATGTGAAATTAATTATAATGATCACCATTGGAAAAAACGGTAAAATTATAATCTAATTGTACTTTAAAACCACTCAATTTTATAATTTATCACTATTAATTATTTTGATTAAAAAAGTTGTTTGTAATTAAAATATAGTTTTTTTTTCACTATTCATCCAAATATAAAAGTTATCGGAAAAGTTCCAAAATTTCACCCTAGGATAAATTCAATATTCCAAATCCAAAAATGAAGTCCATTTTTAAAGATAAAATTAAAAAAATTTCAAAAAGTAGGTATTACTATTCATAACAGTTAGTTTGATTGGTTGTGGTGTGTGTTTGAACTCAAATTTGCGTACAACACACGCTACTGTATTATTCAAAGAGAAGCGTACCATGGAAGCTTGGAGTGTTACATTGATGTTAATACTAATTAAATTTAATGTATTATTAATATTTTTGATTATATTTTAGGGATCCATAATAATTGAAATAATTTTTCATGATTTATGAAATAAATAAAAGAACTAGTTTTATTATAATGAATGTTTTTTCCTTATATTATACAGTTTTATATAAAATTTAAAATTTTTAATTTTTTAATATTAAATCATAATATTGAAAATATTTTTTATATCAGTATATCTCATATATATTTACCTTATTTTATATAAAAGTTCTAGAATGAATGAATTCTGGGTGAATAATAAAAAATAATGATTCTTTTAAAAAATGTAATTACATTCCAGTTATTTTAAATGTATAATTATTAATAATATTGGTATTAAAGTGAAATTATTTGATTTTGACTATATATAATCCAATTAATTCTTCGAGAATGGAAATTAGGATTTATTTTAGTATAAAACAATTTTAGGATTGAGAACACATTTTAAAAATAACAACATTTCATTAAGTTTTCCTAACATATATCAGAATTATTTTACACCCATCAATGAAATTGAATCAAGAAAAATGAATTTTAAATAATGAATTATTATGTTAACATTTATTTATGTGTATATTTTCATTTTTGGCCAATGGAATCATAACGAAGATAATAAATTTATACCAATGTAAAGGGAAAACATTTTTATTAAGGTTAAAACTAACTGACATGGTCACAAAATCTCATTTAAAATAATATTTAAAGAAATTATTTGAACCCTTATGACATTATAATTAAAATGGGGAATATATAATAAAAATTTAACATCATATTTATTTTTTATAAATGTAATATTTTGAATATTTACCAGTCTGCCACTCTAAAAACATATAAAAGTGCACCCCTTCTACTATCATATTAAAATTCTTTGAAAATTTTATCATAGAACTAATCCTTGGAAAAGATTCACAAAATGCCTAAATATTATCTATAGGTTATTTTATAACCAAAATACCAACCTAAAAGAATTAAGGTGTAGTTTAAAGGAATTTTCCCAAATAATAGGTAAAACTCTTGACCAAGTGTTTTAATTTTTATTTCTTATTCCTTCCCTATAAATATTTAACAGAAATGAAGATGTGAAAAAATTAACATCTTAAATATAATAATTTTTTAATATGATTGCGATTGAAATATTTTTTCATCTCCATTTCAATATACTAGGAAATCAATTGTGTATTCAAGTGGACTATCATCCCCATAATGTGATGTGTTTTGTTTTTCATCACCATAACAGAATATTGGTTATTATGATAGATTTAACAAAACCAAATTATATTAACGAATCAATTGTTATTTTATACATATAAAATATTAAATACATTCTTTCACTTCCATCCATTATAAAATGATAACATCAGTCCTTCGTAAGTGTGCACTACAACCTCTAAAAAATAATGAAACTTATTTTTCTTGTCCACTATTAATTACAAGGCCTACAATTATATTAAAATTATAAAAATTATTTTTATTTAATTATTATTTTTTTATTTTATAATTATTGAACTCTAATATTAGGGTCAACTAAATTAAGATGTTTTGTATTATGAACCAAATGTCCCCAACACATCTAGAAAGAACTTAACTGATATAACAACTATATAAGACATAATATTCCATTAATGAGGTATAATAATTTATGATAAAACTAAAAACATGTACTTAATCATTTATATAATTAATATATGTTTTTACATAGTATATAAAGTACATATGTGGGTAATTGGTATCAACATAATGGATTTTTAGTAAAATATTTTTTTAAAAGTTTAAAATTTTTTATTTTCTATTCCGTCCATATACATGTTCTATAAAATGTTTTAGTTATATTGTTACTATAATTAAATGAAATATTATGGATTTTTTTTAAATTTTATTGATTTTATTTTTAAAATTTTTACAAAATATGTTTAAATGTATTTCGATTGAGTTATTTTCAAGATTTTTACAATAGTATGAGAAAATTATTATTAATCATATATGTTATCATAAAAATTGAACATTTTCATTGCCATTATTTTTTATAACGCTTTATGACCATGTTTTTTTGTTTTTAAAAAGAATATTTTATTTTTTTTTGTCCATAGATTTTATTTGTTTTATGAGATTATAAAGGTAAAACAATTTTAATTCGTAATTTTACATGAAGTATAACAACCAAGGTATTTATAAAATAATATTTTGTTGATTTATTTTTATATTTAGTAATGATGTATTATTTTTACTTTAAAGTGGATATTTTTTCTTATAGCATACTCAATATGCAACAATGGGTTTCTTGGAAATCGTATGTTGCACACAACTTTGAGTTATACCGAAAAATAATATAATAATATTTTATATTATATGGTTGTCAGATCCTACCCTTTGTATTGGATAGAATGAACATAAATAACTAAAATAATATTATTAAATTTCTTTAAATTTATCCAATAAATTTTATATTCTTAAAATAAGAATGAATCTGATTTTAGGCATTAAATACTCTAATATATTTAAAAGGTTTTTTACATCCATTTAATAGAAAACCTTTTTAAATATATTATTTGTCACTTTTATATGATCTATTTTAGAAGAAAAACTAATTATATATAATAGGGACATAAAATTTTACTTTAGATATATTTTTGGTAATTTTCTGAAAAAGATCATTTTTAATGAATAGTAAAAAATACCGCATTTTAAGTAAAAAATGCATATTCATATAATTTATTTATACAGTTATATTTCCATTTTAATAAGTTTTAAAGTGCTATTGGATTTTATTTTTATCATGTAATCCATGTTTTGTCATTGGATGTAATTTCACATTGAAAATCGACAAAAATAGTTATCAATCTTTTGGTAGTTTTTACTTCTTTAAAACACGCTTTTTGGTATTGACAACGGTAATTTATTTTCAATTAATTTTTGAAACATCTGTGTTTTTAATTTGGAAAAAATTAATTCCATATTTTTAATCAGGAGGTAAAAATTTCATAAATAGGTACCTTTTTTATACATTATGAATAGTAACTTTAGTAATTATATTATTTACCCTGGTTAAAGGGTAAATCTGGTAAAAAGGTTAAAATATATTATTATTAAAGTACCTTAACATGTGTCTTAATCCTATTGGATGATATATTTCTCACCATGGGATTCCTTGGTTCGATTTTAGGACCCCATGGAGCAACGTTGATGTGAAAATGACCTTAAAAACATATATATTTAATGTAATGAAAAATATAACATAAAAAAGTTTTTTAATAAAATAATATTTATATGTGGTTATGTAAAATTTCTATTCAAAAATAAATAGTCATTATAAATACTAAAATATTTCCTACATCATTTTATTTTATTTATAATTTTTAGACAAAAAATAAATAATTATATTTATGACACAATCATTATGTAGTGATTGCCTTATTAATGAATGATTAAAATAAATGAGATAATAAATATTTCAATAAATTTAGCTTAGAACATTTTTTGATATCCAATAATTTTTTGGAATAATATGACTTTATATATTTTAATTAATGGTGTTTTTTGAAATAATCATATTTTTATGGATATTTAAAAAGTCCTCGTATGAATAGATTAAAAATTGACATAAAGAGTTTTTAAAACAAATACTATTTTATTAACTGATTTAATAGTTCTAAAAATATATGATTATTTCAAACGACATATATAATTTATTAAATTTCATTAATTAAGAAATTTAGGTTATATTGGATATTTATAGCAACTATATTAACTATATATTATGAATAGACAATAATGCATGGTAAGAGTTAAATTAGTTAACTATGTGTTAAGATAAAAGATATAGTTAAATTTGTGACCTGGACTTGTCTAAAACATATTGGATGAAAATATTTATACCAAAAAACATATTATATTTAATATAAATTAAATTGGGACCTTTTGACACCGAAAATCAATTTATAATAAAATAATACTTCAAAAATTTTCAAAAGTACCCCTCCTCCCACTTATAAAAGTCCACCACCACTACTTATTTAATTACACCTCTCAAGACCCTTGGCTCATAAAAAATCTCCCAAAAAAATCTCTAAACATACCTATATTCATCTAATAATATTTTCCTTAGGCGTAAGGCAATTAAATAATTCCTTTTGGCTCAAATCCGAGGGAGTTACACGTTTTAAGATGCAACATCTATCTAAAGTTCCATTCCATTATTTTACATCCTCAATCTCTATTGTGTTATTAATCATTGATAACATAACAAAAAAATAATCCTAAATACACCAGAATGTTCTTATGAGAAGGATTCAAACAACAGGTACACACACCTTTATCTAATGGATACAAACATATTGTTTTTGTCTACGGTGAACTGCTGACTCACGAAACGATGATTGTTCGATTTTCCCCTACCAACTCTCTTGGTGGATATTATGATGGATATTTATTTATATGTGATATTTATTATATTTATATTTCCACTATTCATATGTTTTTTATTTAAATCATACATTTATTCTATCTAGAATGTGTAAATGTGATAATTTCATTTAAGGAAGTGCGGACTACTGCCCCCTCAAAGTTATATGACTCGTTTATGACATACGTAGAACATATAAAGTATGGAATTAATCAAAGTATTAAACATATATAAAATATGATATTATAATTTAATTATTATATACCAATGTATAATTTATTTTTCATTCCTTTAAATATGTTATATAAATGAAATTAGCGTTCTATTGTACGTATGACTTGTTGTCTCCATGAACGGTGTGTTTCATTTTTTATCTAAAAATGATATGGACTATTATAAATAAATATATATACTGATTATATATGATATTTAAACAATATTTATCATTCTAGAGATGATGGAATTTTGGTTGCATGGATAATTTAAATCAAAATGAGAAAAAATTTGGTTCATATATCGAACATCAACAAAATGACCAATTTGTTCTTAAATATTTATGTAATTTTTTAACAGCATGATAATTAATATAAATGGAATAATCAACATGAAAAAGGATCTAAAGAAAGTATAAATAATCATAATTTAATTATTCTAGAAAAACAAGGAACTTACGTGATGATTCCGACACATGATAAGAGACTTCATCTCAATCTCCTTTCAATGAGGCATATTTTTTTAATACATGACTATATTTTATAAAGTAGATAAACACATTTTAATTTTAATTTATATCAATGGGAATCTTTTTTTCTACGATACATTTTACTAAATGACCAATGAAATAATCTTTTTAACGTATGCAATGACAATTATGATTCTGTCACTACGAGCATTATTTTATATTTGGCTACATTAACAAGTCGTGAAGTTTTTAAAAGGAAAATAAACACCACATACCATTTTCATGTATTTTGATATAGAAAATGGTTTAGAGAAATAATTGATTATGCCAATATCTTGAAATTTTATATTGTGATTAGAATGTGGAAATGTTTTCTTTCCATTATACTTGTTTTATGTGTTATGATTATTTTATGGTTCTTGGGAATTCTTTACATATCTGGGGGGTTCTGTGAAAAATTGAGAATGGTGAGCCTGAGATATGTCTTCAATGCATTGGTTAATGTGATATAGGTCAACATTAATGTTTCTCCTCATCGATTTAGGTAATATATTACAATGAGTATTCCAAACATAACTCATTATGTAGTTGTGTAACCTATAATGTAATTAGGTTTTGGTTTCCACAACATACCAATAATATTTATAATTTTTTTGATATATTCATAAATCATACGATTTCATGAGGTTTGATAAAGATCTTATGTTTAATGATTGAAAAGAATGATTCCATATATTTTAATGTATTGATTGGATAATGATTTCTTTAATTATTTTATAACCATTACTGATATTTTTTTTCATTATCCCATGTTTTTGAAATGTTTATCATATGTTAAAAGGAAGGGTAAAATAATGGATGAATTCAAGAAGATTTATATCAAGAAAATAATTCTTTTTTTATTTTAATGAGTTTTTTTTTTGTGAAAAAATTAGATAGGTAATAAGTGTTAACTTTGTATTTTTTGAGATGTAATATAATTTTTATGGGCTAATTATAAAATATTCTATACCTAAAAATATCCTCAATGTCAGATTAATGATTTAACTCAAGATTATGTAATGTTTAAGGATGAGTCCTTATAGTTGTTATAAATGGTTGGTTCAAATAAATTTTGGAGTTAGTATATTGTTAAATGAATATCCATAAATTATTTTCATTTTCGGTCAACTTAAAATTATATAGAATTTGAAGATTACCATGTTGCTTAATCTAAGATATGTCAGTGTTTTTAATGATTTTCCATAGGGAAAACAGTGATGCTATAATGGGAATACATAAAAAGGAAAACAACATTCCAAATCAGCAACATGAGATTGTCGGAATCAGAACTAATGAGTTTGTTGTAGTGATGGAATGGTTGTCTCATGCTATAAATGCTGGTGGTATCCATACATGAGATTACCCAGATGAATAATATAGGAAAATTTCATTAGTGAATCATTTCATTAGGCGAAATCCCCTATCATTTAGAGGAATATAAGACAATGTGATAGAATAATTTTTTAATAAAAAACTATTAAGGATTTTTTATGCCCTTGGTTGTTCAGATCATCAAAAGTTTAGTTCTTTTGTAAAACATTTTGAATGGGAATCCGATCAGTGGTGGTCGATGCATAAAAATATCAGTGATGGTGAGGAGATTTTTGCTCTCGATTGGGATGAATTCAATTGTATATTTGTTGATAAATATTATCCTAAGGTGTTTCGACATTGGATAGAAAAACAATTATTTGAATTGAGGTAGGGGGATGACATAGTGGCTTCTTACGAAGAAAAATTCACTTGACTGGAACAGTATGATCCAAATTTTATACATGATATTCATAGTAAAATCAATCATTTTTACTAATGATTAAAGACAAAGTATCGAATGGATTTAGATTATGTTGAGTTCAAAAGTTATGGAAAACTTGTTAGATATGAGGAGAAGGTGGAAATGGAGTTTATAGATGATCATGATTTCTTTGAAAAAAAACAAAATAAGAGGTCTTGGTGGAAGAAAAAATGGAATAACTTATCAATAAAGTCTTATTGTAAGAAACCAAATTATATAATTTGAAATAAATTTGGTAAAAAACCACACTGGGGAACATATTTTTATTTCTTATAAGTACTTATGATTTGGTAAAATTAGACACAAGACTTATAATTACACTGAAAATGGTGAGGTTAATGGTTAGAAAAAATATGATTTACAGTCATAAAAATGTTTTAAGTGGTATTAAATGGGTCATTATGAAAATGAATGTCCAACAAAGAAATCAAATGAATTAAAGCAGCCAAACTACAAGAAGAAAGCGGTGGGGAAATCTTATACAAATACATCAACAGATTGTGGGAAATCAAACGAATTAGTATCAGGTACATAGTTTGTTTATTCATATTATTCTAATGTGTTGTTTTATTTAGGTTCTACACATTCCTTCATTTCTGATAAATTTTCTAGGAAGTTGTGAAGTTATTCTCATGATATGAATCTTGAACATGTGGTAAAAACACCAGGAGTAAATATTGTGACAAAAAGAAATTGTAAGTACTTTCCTCTACTAGTGTGGAGAAAGAATCAACCTAAAACCCATATTTTTTTCATATATAGTAGATTTTGATGTTATTTTGTGTATGAATTGGATTTCTGTTTATCATGTTAAGGTTGACTGCAGCACTAAAGAGGTTTCTTTTCATAAAGATTTTCAGTTTGTGTACATGAATGAACCCTAAAATTTGATAACATATCAGGAAGATGAGAAACTAGTAAAAAACTAGAAAAGAATGTTACATTGCACAGATTTTTTAATTCAACAAAACTATTATGATTAATGATGCGCGAAAGGTTAATGATTAACTTGATGTATTTTCTGATGTGTTTACTAGTATAAAACCAGATCATGAAGTTGAATTTATAGTTGACACAGTTCTTGATGCTAAGCCAATTTCAAAACCCCATTATCGAATAGATGAAATTGAACTTATAGAGTTAACGAAGAAATTGATGATGTTATTAGATAAATATTCATTCGACCTAGCAAATAACCAAGGGGTGATTCTATCTTTTTTTAAAGAAAGACGGTTCAATGAGACTTTTTATTGATTATAGAGCCTCGAATAACCTAAATATTATGAACAAGTATCCTTTTCCTCATATCGAAGATTGGTTTGATCAGCTCCCTGGAGATTAGTATTTTTCAAAGATTGACTTGAGGTCAGGTTACAATCAGTTGAAAGTAAAGGAAGACGAAATTCTGATGAGCGTTATTCATATAAGATTTGGTGATTATGAATTGGTTGTTATGCATTTTGGTTTAACCAATGCACTATATGTATTCCTAAATCGTATGAATAGAATTTTATGTGAGTTCTGTGATATGTTTGTGGATGTGTTTATTGATGATATTATGGTATATTATAAACATAAAGAGGAGTATGAAATTCATTTAATGGTTATCATTCAATCCTTAAAATAAAATTAAATCTATTGGAAATTCATGAAGTGTCTGTTTTGGTAACAAAAAATTTCATTCCTTGGCCACATTGTATCTAAATATGGCATAACTATTGATCCTACTAAAATAAATGTTGTAAAATAATGGCCAAGACCCAGAAATATATCCTAGATTCTTAGTTTTTATGGTTTAGAAGATTATTAGAGGAGTTTTTTTGAAAAAAATTTCACAGTTTCTATCCCACTGAATAAGTTAACTCGAAATGTTTTTAAGTTCATTTGGAATATACAATGTGATTAATGTTTTTAGGAATTGAAATGACTGTTAGAGAATTATCTAGTTTTGGAACGACCTTCTACAAATGGGGAATTTGATATCTATAGTGATGCTTTTTCAAAAGGTCCTAATAGTTTCCATATGCAGAATGATTAGGTATTTGCTTTTTCTTCATGTCATTTGAAACCACATGAGTTAAATAGAACTACACATGATATTGAATTACCTACTCTTTTCATGGCATTAGAAATTTTGAGTCATCATTTGAATTGTGTAATGTGTGAAATTGATATTTATCAAAACATTTTGAATTATATATTCACCCGGAAATAATTAAACCTGAGATAGAGGTGATGTCTAAAATTAATCAGGGATTATGATTGCACAATCTATTACAATCAATGAACATAAAATAAAGTGGATAAATTTTTGAGTCAAAATAATAATGCTACATTAATCATGCTACATTTGGAATGAGATCATTTAGTTTTTATTTTATGAATTTCGAATTGGATGTTATTGGTGAAGGGAATTCCTATGTTTTGTTTCAGGATTAATTACAATAATCTCTTGCAACTGAATAAAGAGAGCAAAAAAAGAAGACAGTGAGTTTCAGAGAAAGGTAGAGTTGGATCAAAATGGTATGTTATCAGAAATTTACATTGATAAAGATTGAGTTTTGAGGTTTGGAAGGAGGTTCTGTTTTCTAAGTGACTCATAGTTGAAGAACTATTTTCTATATGAAGAAGAAAGTTATCTATTTTCAGTTCATCCTGGGAGTACTAAGATGTACAAATATCACTGGGAGGAATACTGGTGGGTTGGAATGAAATGTGATATTGCTGACTTTACACTGAAATGATTGATTTGATAACATGTTAAACAAAATAAGAAATTACAAAAAGGTATTCTTCATCCTTTGTTAGTTCTAGATTGGAAATAGGAAAATATATCCATGGATTTCAGAGTGGGATTACCATGAACATCTCTTGGTTACAATGAAATATGGGTTTTTTGTGGATCAATTGGCTAAATCTTCTCATTTTTTTCATATTCTAGATACTCGGCCTCAAGATCAACTTTCTCAATTGTATATTATGATACTTTTAGGTTACATGGAGTTCCCCTTCCTATTGTATCTGATCATGACCACTAGTTCATTTTTATATTTTGGAAGGGCCTTCAGAAGTCATTGAGATATGAATTAAATTTAAGTATATATTTTCATCCTTGATTAGATGGATAGTTATAACGAAAAATTATGACCTTGGAGGATATGTTACGTGATGATTTAAGGTATTTCTAGGGACTTTGGGACCATAACATTTCTTTAAGTGAGTTTTCTTACAATAATAGTTTTCATTCTTGTATATAGATGGAACCATTTGAGGAATTATATGGAATGCAGTGCCTAATTACAACTTTTTTTGATGATGTAGCTGGAAGGAAGTTAATTGGACCAGAATTGGTAGAAGATATGGAAAAAATTGTCAGTTTATTAAGAAGCGCATAAGCACAGCTCAGAGATGGCATAATATTGATGCAGATAACAGTAGGAAGGATCTTCCTATCGAGGTAAGTGATCATGTCTTTCTCAATGTTTCTCAAATAGAAATGTTTTATGCACTTTGGTAAAAAGGGATAGCTGAGTCTGAGTTTCATTGAACCATATGAAATCCTAGAGAAAGTTGGATCGGTTTTCTTTAGAGTGGATTTGCCTCTATATTTATCCAATGTACACAATGTTTTTCATCGTTCAATGTTGGTAAAGTAGAAGTCGGATCCATATCATGTTTGAGTCTAGACGTAGCTTAATTTCAATAGAATATTTTTCTCTGAGGAACAAATAGTCCAAATTCTTGACCGAAGACAGAAAGTGTAATCGAATTAGGTAATTCATCAATTAATAGCTCTGTGAAGAAACCGTATGGTTGAAGAGGAAACATGGGAATCTAAAAATTCTATGATGGATAAATACACCCATTATTTGATATGTGAATAGAATTGTGATGATGTAATTCCCAAAATGGGCAAATATGTAACACCCCAGGTATTTAAGGAATATTAATTTTTCATTTCTATTAATATTTATGAATAAGATATTATTTTTACATTGAAGGGGATTCTATTTCTGATAGCGTGCTCAACATGAAACAACATGTTTTTTTTGGATTCTTATGTTGCACACAACATTTAGTTCTACTAATATATAATATAACATTATTGTTATTTTAAATGGTTGTTAGCACATAGCTGTTGTATTGAAAGCAATGAACAGAACTAACTACAATATGATTATTAAATGTATTTACATTAATCCAATAAATATAAGAGGATTAAAATTAAAATGAATCATGTTTTAAGCATTATATACTCTAATATTTTTAAAAGGTCATTTTACTGCCTTTTTGTAAAAACCCGAATCTTTTTTTCAGGTATGTTTTTCCGTTACAGGTCGTTTTTTAGGAAAAGTGGAAATTCTGGAAATTTTCTAAGTACATGCCATGTACATTATAAGTACACACTGTGTGCTGATTTTCCACAAGAGACCGTGTGTTGGCCATGTATTAGCCACACACATGACCTTGTGGGATTGACTAGGAGGACACATAAGGCAGAGTACAGAAATAGAGGGTACACGCCGTTTACTTCAAAATTACATGTCTTGTACATTCTTGTTTTAATTAAATGCACCAGGGTCACGTCTAATCGCCGGAACACTATTCTTAAAGGGCTCGTTTGGCCGAGAGCTCAATACAACCACAGATATTTGACAAACCCTCGAGCGTGCGTTCGTCTTCCAAATCGAACACAATTGGTTGCGTTGGAATCACATCAGTGAGTTCTCTCTTCTCCTAGATCATCATCTTCTGATTTCTCCTCTCGTGAGATATCTTGGGTTATATGTTTTAGAAATTTTGGTAGATATTCGATGTTCTAAGGATATTGAAACTTTGAGGTTCAAATATAGCAATATCCTAACACCAAGGAAAGTGGTTTGTGACATTCTATTGAAAGCATTTGAGTATTATGTGAAAATTCCACCAATACCCTTGAATGGGTTATTGTGTGTTTACCATTTTACCCCTTTTTGTTTTCTGCCATACTAGAATGTTTTTTAAGGTTTATTTGGATATGAATTGGGTTGATTTCTATGCTTTGGATGTATTAACCATGTGTGTTATATTTATGACTATTTGGTCAAGTTTAGCCAGTTTGGCTGCCTTGCATGGTTTCCATGTCTGCTATTGTAGGATGGAGAGTTTGTATTTTGACATGCTTGATTTGTTGTGGAATGGTTAGCCCTATAATTATATAGGTTTAATTTGGCCATATTTCTTAGCTATTCCTGTTCACCTACATAGGGCCGTGAGATCCTGGTGTAGTAGACTATAAAGAGAATTGACCGAGTGAGCTTCCTCAGAGAGTCTTTGAGCACTATATAATTAAAAGGTGATTGAACATGAGAGCTTCCTCATAGAGTCATTGTTTTACTTTTAATTACCTTGATTATTCTAGAGTATAAGGGGAATTGACCAAGTGAGCTTCCTCAAAGATTCGTTGAATGACCTGGGCTATAAGGGGAATTGACTGAGAGAGCATTCTCATAGAGTCCTTGCCCAAGGGGATATAAGGGGAATTGACCATGTATGCTTACTCAAAGAGTCCTTGACTACCATACACTATAAGGGGAATTGACTATGAGTGCTTCCTCAAATAGTCTTTATGAATTCTTATGACTGAACCATAATGGTTAGGCCGAGTGCACTACCGAGATGGTTGCTTGTACTTCCTAGGTAGGACCAGAGGGGATGGCTATGAGTAATTCCCAAACGGTTACATATTTTTATTTATCTATATGTTTCCCTAATTGCTTGATATTGAAACTGAGGATTGTTTACTACTGATTACTTTCATGTTTACAGTTTTTTGTACATTTAACTAACATGTATTCACTGACTGTTAGGCATAGATATTTGGGTAGTTTCATACTGGGATTTAGACTCACACCCTATTTGGGTCATAATTTTGGGCCCAAACAGATTATATTGTTGCATGAATTGATAAGGGAAAACACCCTTCTATTTCATGTACTTGAATTTTTGTGGAGTTGGAGAGAATGGGACCAAGCTTAGTCTTGCGATGCTGATAAGTTGTTTATATTTTTCAGTTGTACTTTTGATTAACATTGTTTGAATTTTCTCCATTGTGAAATTTTTGTCTACATTCTTAGGCATATGGATCATGAATCATTATATATATATATATCTGTGTGTGTGTGTGTGATCCAGTTGTTTGTTATTCTAGTCTTCCACAATTTACTGTTGTGGGATATTTACTACTTCTGCTATTGTGTGTTGTTCCTTCTGTTGTGTACTCTACCAATTAGGGCATAGATTCTCCACTATAACCCATATTCCCTCGTCTCTAGTCGGAAACCTCTCGCGTGCAGGAAAATGTGCTTGAGGCCATGTGACCAACTAGGTACGGGGAGCCTCTAGGTGGCTTCTGGACTGGGACGTTACAAAGTGGTATCAGATGAATTTTTTTCTCTTGATTTACTGTTTGGATCCTTTAGCCCGGGATAGAAATGAATAGGTACTTGGTAATATGTTGTTCCTGGGAGTAGCTAACCCGTGTATAGGAAAAATCCAATCTACCTCATTTATTGCAATTTATTCTAGTTTTTCATATTTACGGTTGACCTGATGTTCACCATTGGGTGACTCACGTGTTTTGTGTTACTACTGTTGATGTTATTGGGGTTCTATTTCTATCGCAACCCAATGAGATGAGGGTATGCAATCTCATGCATCATAAAGGCACTTGCAAGAAATCACATGTCATGCGTTCTTGTTGTGTCATCTAGGATGCATTAGCGATTGCATGTTGTTGTGATAGACTTTGTGTAGAATATGCATGATGTTGTGATAGATTCCTTGATAAGAATACCTACTATTTTTACAGGATATTGTTGTGTAATGTTTTTTTAGTGAATGCTAAAAAATGGTTCTTTAGGTGTTATGGGCCCTCACGGATCAGAATTTGGCACCATTAATGTTCATTTCAGTGTTTTTCTGGGCTCAGAAGTAGTTTTTGAGGCTTAATGTCTAGAAAAACCCATTATACACATCGTGTAGTTTTGAATACATGGAATGTGTTCTTCTATTCAATAAGAAACAACTTTTCTTAAGTATAGGTCGTGTATCGTATGTACACGCCGTTTAGTCTCTAACAATTTTATAGGTGGTGTGGGTAGAGACACGAGAGAAATTTCTTGTAGGGACACGTTGTGTACCAACTGCACATCCCATGTGGTGTTAACCGAGTGACTTCCCATGTTACTAACAACACAGAAGGATACGTTGGAAGATATACATGTCATATCTGCCTTGAACACGCCATTTGTTCTAACCTAGGTGCCCAGCTATGTCTCTAACAACACGGGTCGGTGTTATCCTTTCACGTGCACACCGTGTCCAACTAGAATATGCCATGTAGTGTGATCCGTGTGTCAGGTCGTGTCACTAACAACACGGGCCATGTGAAGCTTGTCTAGTATACGACGTGGCTACCTTGAACACTCTGTGTAGTCTTATCATAGGAGAGCCATGTGGCATAACCATGTAAAAGGACTCAGGCATGGAAAGGGGACTCAAGTACACAACGTGTGTTATGAAAACACACAGTGTGTTTTGATTATTACATGAATAGTTTGGGACGGGGTACATGCCCATGTAAATGACTTAATGGAACACACTGTGTATGAATTGTACATGCCGTGTATTCATGTTTTTTAAAACATTAATCCCTTTTTTCTCCTGTTCCTTTATTATGCTTCTTGTTTCAATCCTTGATGATCTTGATCTAAGATGTGCGCTTGTCCCTGCAGAGTCATTCCACCGAGATGTCCTTCGGTTTTATTCCAGTTTCTAGACAGTGATCAGACACAAAACATTGGTGATTAGGGACTTCTAATGGATCCTCCATTTGTGCCAGTCTTGGCACCAGCCGTTGTACCTGACATAGGTTCTCATGCACAGTTCTAGTATGGATTTTTGAGGATGATGCAGACCTTTTAGAGAGTTCTGCCTCCTACCCCATTAATGGTAGAATTGACACAAGTCTTTTAGTAGAAACATCCTACTACGTTCTTAGGGGATAGAGGAACCCAGGTTACAGAGTCGTGACTAGAAGCCACACATATGATTTTCCAGCATCCAAAGATACCTCTATAGAAGAGGGTGATGCTCGCTACCTACATGCTTCGAGACTCCACGAAGTGGTATTGGGATGTGATCTCACAGGCGGGCTTCCAGAAGAATATGGATTGGGATGAGTTTCGGTGCATCTTCGATGATTACATCTATCTAGAGACCTTGAGATCTGATCGAGCCTGAGTGTTCTTGAGTTTAGAGAAGGGTACTCTTACTATTATGGTGTATTCCTCTAGCTTCACAGAGGTGCAGTGTTTCATGAAAATTCCAGGAGGTGATGAGTTTTTCCTTGCAATGAAGTTTGAGGATGGTCTTAGGAACGAAATTTGATTCTAGGTGAACATATTTTGGTTGAATTCGATATCTTCTATCATCCACTGGGCACAGATCATAGAGCACAATCTGAGGGATTCTGGAGTTGTGAGCCAGGCCGGTTAAGCATCCAGAGTTAGTATCCCTCCTCCTAATAGCAGGAAGCGCCCAAGGGAGTTTGAATGAGGAGATCAGTATAGGCAGGATGCATCTTTTGGTAGCCTTGTGGTGTACTACCAGTGTGGGAATAGCGGGCATACGAGGAAACATTTTCCAAGAGACCTAGTGGAGTGCCGATATTGTGGAAAAATGGGTCACCTTCATCGCTTTTATCAGTTCTTCTCACTAGCAGCTAGTGATATGGGTTCTTCTATGACCCCGCAATTAGGAGCACCGCCACCAGTTTCTCACCAGTCTGGGAACTGGAGATCATCTGGCCGTTCGGGCCGAGGTAGAGGTCGTGGCCAAGGTATTCAGTCACCGGTTATCCAACAGCAGTAGGGTGGATCAGCTCAGAGCGGCAGGCAGGCTCATAGGGCCACGACATAGGCCAAGCATTTTCAGTTGAGCCGACCCTATAGGAGTAGGATCCCGAACAATATATTGTTCATGGTATGGTCTTAGTAGCCTCAGTTTTAGCTTCTGCTATTTTTGATACAGGGTTTTCCCATAGCTTTATCTATGTTGTTGTTGTGAAGAGCCTTGGTCTCTGTTTCTTTTCCTCTGTCGATATTTCATGCTAGACACACCATTGGGGACTAGAACATATAGTGTACGTCTGTGCAAGGAGTTCCCAGTAGAGGTGGGTGGATGTCACTTTCTATGGGACATCTATGTCATAGAGATGACATGATATGAGGTCATTCTCAGAATGGACTGCCTAGTTCCCATATAGGCAGTCGTCGATTGTTATCATCATAGGGTATGTTTCGTATCACCATGGGCTGGATCATTTCTTCATAGGGGTGAGTGGGACGTCCAGGTGAGATGAGCGGGTCTAGAGCATCATGGATTGGGAGGAGTCATAACTTGTATTGCTAGTCTATATCTAGATGACCAGGGGACTTCAAAAATGGAATTTCCTCCAGTGGTGGATCGTTTCAGAGATGTCTTTCCTGAGAAATTTTCAGGTTTTCCTCTAGAGCGTGAGGTATACTTCTTGATTGAGCTTATACTAGGGGATGCACTAGTGTCCATTCCTCCTTATAGGATGGCTACACTACAGTTTCAGGAGCTCAAGAAATAGTTAGAGGAGTTATAGGAAAGGGGTCTCATCTTACCCTGTACTTATCCTTATGGTTCAGCTGTCCTGTTTGCGATGAAGGAAGACCACACCCTTAGGTTTGGTGTAGACAATCGTAAGTTGAACCAATTGACAGTCAAGAACTGTTATCCCTTGATGAAGATCGATGATCTCTTTGTCCATATTTGAGTAGCCCAGGTGGTCGTAAAGATTGACTTTTGGTCTGGTTATCATTAGTTGAATGTTAGACCATAAAATATACCTATTAAAGCATTCTGGAGCAGGTACGGTCTCTACAAGTATATGGTTACGCCATTCGATCTCACGAACGTGCCTGATGTATTCATGGCACTGATGAACCAAGTGTTCCATCCATACTTGAATTTCGTCATGGTTGTTTTTTGGATGATATCTTGGGGTACTCTCAACCTCGACATGACCATACTACCAATCTAGAGATCATTTTTAGCACACAGTGGGAGAATCCATTGTATGTTGTGCTCTCGAAGTGCCACTTTTGATGGATCAGATTCACTTCTCAGGTCATATTATTCTAGAGGCAGGAGTATCAGTAGATCTAGAGAAAGTGAGATCTATAGTTTCCTTCGAGTATATGAAGAACTTCTTTGAGGTGAGGAGTTCTCTAGGGATGGTTGGATACTATAGAAATTTCATACATGTCTTTTCACGCTTAGCGGTACTATTGACGGGTTTGGCTAAGAATGGTCCAATGTTCCTGTGGTCAGATTCTTATGAGTCAGCCTTTTAGGAGCAGAAAGGGAGGTTGAATTTAGCACTAATACTAGTCTTGATAGAGCCGAGAAAGAGCTATACTATTTACTCTAATTCATCAGGTATTGGACTGGGAGTTGTGCTTATGCAGGGAGTTGGAGTCGTTGCGTATGGGTCTCGGCAGTTGCTACCACATGTGTGGAATTACCTGATGCACGATCTCGGGTTTGCTGTTGTTGTTCATTCCTTACACTATTGGAGACAATATCTTCTGGGAGATCACTTTGTGGTTTTTACCACCATAATAGTATCAAGTACTTATTCACTATGCGTGATCTGAATTTCATATAACGAAGGTGGGTTGAGTACCATCAGTACATTGACTTTGAGATTTCCTATACACCATGGAAAGGAAACGTAGTGGCTGATTAGTTGGCTATGAGGAATCAGATACAGGCATTTCATGTTGCAGCAATGAGTGGAATCTTATGGCTGTATTCTCTGATATTTTCATGGAGGTGCATGATAGAAAGGGTCAGACATTTCTATCGTATGTAGTTGTTACCTCTACTCTTCTTTATCGAGTTCGAATGGGGCATCTATCTGATTCTTAAGTCCTCATACGAAGGGAAAGTGTGTCAAGAGAAGAACTTATTCCAAGATATACCATAGGTGAGGAAGAGACCATGGGTTTCTAGGGGTGCTTATGTGTGTTAGCATACATACACAATTAGCTGATGTGGGACTTTCATACTCAGTTTAGGCAGTTCGTCCTGGTGTCACCAAGATGAATCATGATCTACACTGTCAGTATTGGTGGCCAAGTATGAAGAAGGATGTTTTTTGGTTTCGATATGAGGTGTTACACCTGTCAGCAGGTGAAGGTGGAGCATCAGCAGCCAGAAGGGCTCTTTCAACAGTTACCCATTTCTGAGTGGATGTGGAAAGATGTCGCGATAAATTTCATGACCGGTTTTCTGAGGACGCCAAGAGGGAATGATGTAGTATGAGTTGTCATTGAAAAACTTACGAATGATTCCCACTTCTTGTAAGTCAATGAGACCTTCAATGTTGATGAGCTGGGCGGTTTTAAATCAGAAAGATTGTAAGTATGCATGGAGATCCACACACCATTTTTTTAGATAGGGATGCTCGTTTAATTCTCGGGTTTGGAAGGGGTTTTAGAAGGATTTGGGAACACAAGTACTTTTGAGTATATCATACCACACTCAGACAGATGGCCGGTCTAAGCGTACAATTCATGTTCTTGAGGAAATGCATCGAGCATGAATTTTGGATTTTGTAGATTCTTTGGAGAAGCATATATCTCTAGTGGATTTTGACAACAAAATTAGTTTACAAGAAACTAATAAGAGATCACCTTATGAGGATTTTTACTATAGGCCATGTCGACCACCCTTATGTTGGCTGGAGGTAGGAGAGGCAGCTTTTCTAGGACCTCGTCTTGTTCAGGAGACCACATAGTAGATAGAGTTTATTCAGAAGATAATGACTAATGTGATGTCTTGACAGAAGTCATATGATGATTAGTGGAGATGGCCTCTAGTGTTCGAGGTTGGGGATTAGGTTTTCCTGCATGTCACACTGAGGTTGGGACACAGTAGGATTAGGATACAAGGTAA
Organism: Viscum album; assembly: GCA_963277665.1. Classification (NCBI taxonomy): domain Eukaryota; kingdom Viridiplantae; phylum Streptophyta; class Magnoliopsida; order Santalales; family Viscaceae; genus Viscum; species Viscum album. The sequence goes on along the minus strand of OY728151.1, from coordinate 720,979,354 downwards.
GTTATCACCGATGTACGTCTGGCCATTTGAGGTGTTGGAGAGAGTTGGGCTAGTTGCCTAGCTGTTTTTTAGGCCCAGAGGTACCGTGCTATGTACGACGTCTTCCATGTTTCTCATCTTCGATGTTAATTTTTTTACTTGTCTCGTGTTTTCCAACCCAAGGAGGATGAGTAGGAAGTGGATGAATCCTTTGAGGAGAATACTATCCAAATTTTTGATCGAAGTAAAAAGGTTCTTCGTGGATGGTCTCTTCCTCTATTAAAAGTTATATGGAAGCACGGGCAGGTACATGAAAAGGCTTGGGAGAGGGAGGCTGTTTTATGAGTCCAATATCTAGAGCTGTTTGGGGTTTCTTCTTCTGTGCCACACTTAGGGAATTCAGGGACAAATTTCATTAAGGGTGGAAGTTTGTAATAACCCGAATCTTCTTTTCATGTATGTTTTTCCTTTTCTGGTTGTTTTTTAGGAAAAGATGAAATTATTAATTTTTTATAAGTACACTCCATGTTCTTTGTTATTACATGTCATGTACTGCCTTCCCACATAAGGCCATGTGTTTTCCGTGTAGTAACCACACTCACGACAGTGTGGGAGTGACTTGGATGCCTCTTAAAGTGGAGTATGGAAATAGTGAGTACACGCCATGTACTTCAAAACGGTGCGGGCTAGGCCCAAAGCAGACAATATCATGATCATGCGATGGACTGGGCCGTTACACTTTTGATGGAGAACCCTTTTTATATTTTTGTTTTTTCACATTATATGTTCTATTTGAAAAAATAAAATTCTTATATATAACACAAAAAATCAATATTAATTTGGATAAATTTATTGATAATCTTCTCATAATGTTCATTTTGTAATTAATAGTGAAAAAATACCACATTTTATGTCAAAACATCTGTTTCATCTAATTTATTTATCTAGCTATACTATAAATTTAATTATTTTTAATATATAATTAGACTATATTATTACAATATAATCCAATGTTGGTCATTAGATTTAGTTTCCCTTTTAAATTGGACATTAACCCATATACATATTTTTGTAGTTTTTACTTCTTAAAAACATAGTTTTTGTTTTTGACAACGGAAATTAATTTCTGCAACTACTGTGTTTTGAATTTGGATAAAAGGATTCCATATTTTTAATTAGTATGACCCAATTTTGTAAATAATTACCTTTAATTTTTGGACATTGTCAATAGTAACAACAGTAATTATATTATTTAACATGGTTAAAGGGTCAATCTTGTAAATAAGGGTAAAAAATAATGTTTCTAAACTACCCTTACACGTGTCTAAATCTTATTGGATGAGATATGTCCAAACATGGGCATCCTTAGGCCGATTTTAGGACCACATGGACCCACTTTGATCTAAAATTGACATTTTATAAGAGTGATGTTAATGTAAATAATTATATAACATAAAAATGTATTTTAAATAAAATATTTTTTATATGCGGTTATATAAGTGTGTTATTCGACTATATTTAGTCATCAGAAATACAACATTATTTCCTACATCATGGAATTTTATTTATAATTTTTATACATTAGATAAATAAATTCATTTATGACACAATGTTGATGTAGTGATAACCTTATCAGTGAATGATTTAAATAAGTTAGATTATAAAAATTAAAAAAAATTATTTTAAAACTGTTAATGCCATTCACGAATTTTATGGATGATTCTGACTCGTTATATTTTAAATAATGATATTTTTTTAAAATAATCAAGTATTTGTGGATTTTTACATTCATGATATGAATTGTATAAAAAATAAAATAAATCTGTTTAAACAATATACTATTTTATTAAATGATATATAGTTTTAAAATTATAAAATTATACCAAATGACATAGATAATGTTTAAAATGTCATTAATGAACCTCTTGAGTTTCTATTAGAATTTTATATGAACTATATTAACCATATAAATTGAATATACAAGAATACATGATAATAGTAAAATCAGGTAACTAAGCGTTAAAATTAAAAGATAAGGTTAAATTTGATACATAGAAATGTATAAAACCAATTAGTTGAGAGGTTTTCAACCAAACAGAATCTTATCTTTTAAATAAATTACTTTTTGACCTTTTGAAACCGAGAATCATTTTATAATAATATAATACATTAAAACTTTCCTAATGTTCCCCTCATTTCTCTTATAAAAGGACACTACCTCTACCCTTTTCATCACGTACATTAAGAAACTTGGATCATCCCAAATCATACCAAATAATATCCCAAATCCTTATATTCATCCTAGAATCCATAATTTAGGTATAAGACATTTCGAGAAAGCATTTTAGCTCAATTCCAATGGGAGTTTGACATTTTAAAAGGTATCATATTCTCTATCGTTCCTTTCCATTATGTTAATTCATCACTCAATATTAGATTATTATTATTTTATTAAATAATTACACTATAATCCTATATATAATAGGATTTTTTTAGGATAATTTTTCGAAAAACATGTACACACACCTCGATCTAATGGATATGAACATATTGTTTCTCTATGTGACAGACTACTACCTCACGAAATGATGATTGTTTGATTTTCCCCTACCACCTATAATGGTTTCCATTTTGATGGAACTATATTTATATATGATATGTATTATATGTACATTGTCTCTATTCTTATGTTTTTTATTTAAATAATAACTTTATAATCTTCATAATATGTAAATATGATTATTTCATTGGAGGAAATACAAACTACCTCCCCCTCAAGGTGGTATGATCGTTCATGCCATACATAAAACATATAAGGGATTGAATTAATGAACTTATGTATTGTATATAAAATATCATGTTAGAATATAATTATTGTATTCCAATGTATCATTGATTTTTCATTCAATTGGATATGAAAAATAAGTGAAAGTAGTGTTCATGCGTATGTATGACTTACAATCTACATAAATGATGCATTTAATTTCTTATATACAAATGTTATGTACTACTATAAATGAAAATATATACTGGATATATATTATATTTATGTCATTAATATCATTCTGTGGATAATGTAATTTTGACTATATCGATAATTTACATCAAAATGAGTTCATTTTTTACTCGTTTGTCGAACATTAAAAAAACGTCCAATATGAAAAAAAATAATTATGTATTTTTTTTAACTTGATGATAAGTAATATAAATGTAATAATAAACTTGAAAAAAGTTCTGAATCATGTAGTAATTAAATAACATTTATTATTCAGGAGTAACAACAATCATACATGACAAGTCGGACTCAAGGTAAGAGACTTCGCCTGAATCTCCATTCATTGAGGAATATTTTGATTTATACACGACATTATTTTATCCAATTTACAAAATCCTTTAAATTATAATTTCATTCAAATGGAATTTTTTTTCAATTAAGTGTTTTACTAAACAACAAAAATAATGTTTATTTTTAACATACGTGATTACAATGAACTTTACATCGCCGTTAGTATTATTTGATATCTAGATTCCTTAACAAGCCATAAAATTTTAAAAAGGAAAATAAATACCAAATACCATTTTAATTTATTTTTGTATTGAAAATCGTTTTGAGAAAGTATTTATTATGTAAATATCTTGAAATTTTATGTTGTGATTTGAATGTAGAAATGTTATTTTTCCATTATGCTTGTTTTATGTGTTATGATTATGTTATAGTTCTCAGTTATTGTTTACAAATATGGGCGATTCCTTGATAAAATTAAAATGTGTGTGTAAAGACCCGTAAATTTCCAGGAAATTTTTTTTTTCTTAATTTTCTTTCGAATTTTACAAGAGCGCAGTTTCTGACAGCACCTAATTCTGAGGCCCGGTGTGCCTGGAATAATTTTCCGAAGTTTGGCTCGGGTACGTTTAGTGAATGGACGAGCGGGATTTTCTAACTTTTGAACCGGTGCCCAGAATCGAATTCTGAGGGCACCGATGGAATCGCAACGCCTGTAATTTCTTAGAAACGCCTCTTCCGAAGTTGCGTTTTCTCGGGTATGGTTTTTAATTTTCGGTCTTAAAGTTAAGAAATAATATAATTGTACGAAAAACATTATTTTATTTCACTTAAGCCACTTGTAAGACACTTGATTCCACTTAAAACGGCTTAAGCTGAGTTGGTACGGATAGGGTGCTATCCAAAAATATCCTACCACCTTGGTAGGATATTTGTGTGGTGGGGCCCGCACAAGCCCCGCCGTTTCTTTTCCGCTAAGTAACGCACCCGCGAAAACCCGTCATTATGAAAGTCAACTGGCGTATTTTCATAATTTCTAAACGCACCATTTAATTGGGATGTTTTTTTCGTGAATTAAATGGTAATTTTATTTCGTTGAATTAATTCTACGAATTAATGGGTCGTTACTTACCTTTTTTTCTTTTGTTGGCGTAATAATAAAATAAGACCTACACCGACCTCTTGAGAATTACACGTTCAGAGAATTTTGATAGAAGTTCTACTGCCTTCACTGTTCTTCATGAAGAATGCGAAGAACGCGAAGAACGCGAAGAACGCTGGCCTCTGACGAAGAACGCTGAAACCGCGGAAATCGACGACGCGACGCCGTGTGCCGCGACATCGACGTTTCCTCTTCCGCGACGTTCTTCTGCGACGATCCTTCATCCTCAACGAAATCATCGATCTTCTGTTTGAGTTAAGAGATCTTGGGTATCTTTTAAAAACATCTTTGTGGCTTATAACAACACACAGATTTAATTATTTATAATTAAATCAATTGTTTCCTGGACCTCGGAGTTCGTCGACGCAATGCCGGATACCACGACGACGCGACGAACCCCTCCTTCCGTGACGATCAAACCTGTGAAGAACCCGCGTGCGACGACTTGACGAGGTAGGGGTTGTTGTGAATATTTTATATTCCCGTGAAAGTTTCTTAAAATTAACGAACCGGATTCATATGAACAATTTTAATTTATTAAAATTGTTGTTTCATGTGTTGAATAATTCTCTCGTTGTTATTAACTAACGCGGAGGGTGTGGGCCAAATGAACACGGCCCGACAACCCTCCGACGTTCTTCATGGTTGTGCGGATTTGGCAGGTGATAACAAAACGTGACACAAGGGCAATTTGTTGATTCCGCAGTGAAGAAAGGAACCCGGGAGGGACAACGGCGCAGACGGGAAGGAAAACAGACCACCCGAGCGACTCCGGGGGCCCGCGGAAGCTGCCGGCGGCGCCGCCGGACACGCCTACCGCCCCTTAAGCCACGGCGGCAGCGGTTAGCGGACCCGTGGCCACGCAGGTCCGGCTCGCCCGCACGGGACGCGGCAGAAGTCGCGTCCGCTCGATCCAGCGCGGCCCCTCGCGGGGCCGCGACACCTCCAATCCACGGGGGCAGCGCCCCGCAGCGTCCAGCTGCACGGCCGCTCGGCCAGGCCTAGCCAGGCCGGTCCGACCGGTCGGGCCGCGCCCTGGCCGGACCGGAACGGGTCCAGCCAGGTCGGACAGGGTCGGGTCGACCCTGTTCGGCCGACCCCGAGGGGTCGGGCCGGGTCGGCCTGGGCCCGGACCCCCAGTCTTCGGACCATTTTCGGTCAAATGCCCGTAACATGAGCTACGAGCCTCCAAACAACTCGTCGTTAGTGGAAACGTGATCCTTGGATCTAGACGGTTGTTTCGGTATATCACACTCAAGGTTTCGGAATACTTTGAGTTCGACCGGGTTGGTTCGTACACGAAACCAACCGGGCCTTCGGAGCAGAAACGCTCATATCTTGAGCTACAAATGTTTGATTGATGCGCCGTCGGCTTTGTTGTTATCCTCTATGTGAGATGGATCTTTGGGCATACTCCGCCCAAGGTTTGGACGCAGGTGGAGTACGTTTGGGTTGGTTTTTCCTTAATAACCAACCAGGCCCCTGAGAGGAAAAAGCCAATAACTCTCAGACCGGGCGTGCGATTGACGCGCCGTCTGCGACATTGAGTTACTGTTGACGATACCGAAAATTTGGATACATCAAATCTGGTCTTTGTGTCAGTTGATGTATCAGACTCTTGGCTCGTGGAGCGGACCCTCCCGAATGGGCTTACTGTGTGAAGGAACCGTAGTGCTGGCTGCGACTTCAAAAACGACGATTGTGCAGAGATCCTCAGTGGACTGTGACGATGAAGAGTGCTGGTCTTGTATCATATGTAGGTCCTAGCTAAGAAGATTCAAGTACTGGTCTTGTATTCTATGTGGGTCCCAGTATAGATGAATCAATGAAGACAGCTGGTCGTGTATCCTATGTGGGTCCTAGCTGTGCTATTCTTGTATCCTATGTGGGTCCCAGCTTAGAAGATTCAAGTACTTGTCTTGTATCATATGCGGGTCCCAGTATAGATGAATCAATGAAGACAGCTGGTCTTGTATCCTATGTGGGTCCTAGCTGTGCTGGTCTTGTATCCTATGTGGGTCCCATCTTAGAAGATTCACGTACTGGTCTTTTATCCTATGTGGGTCCTAGTATAGATGAATCAATGAAGACAGCTGGTCTTGTATCCTATGTCGGTCCTAGTTGTGATGGTCTTGTATCCTATGTCGGTCCCAGCTTAGAAGATTCACGTACTGGTCTTGTATCCTGTGTGGGTCCCAGTATAGATGAATCAATGAAGACAGCTGGTCTTGTATCCTATGTGGGTCCTAGCTGTGCTGGTCTTGTATCCTATGTGGGTACCATCTTAGAAGATTCAAGCACTGGTCTTGTATCCTATGTGGGTCCCAGTATAGAAGAATCAATGAAGACAGCTGGTCTTGTACCCTATGCGGGTCCTAGCTGTGCTGGTCTTGTATCCTATGTGGGTCCCAGCTTAGAAGATTCAAGTACTAGTCTTGTATCCTATGTGGGATCCCAGTATAGATGAATCAATGAAGACAACTGGTCTTTTATCCTATGTGGGTCCCATCTTTGATGATTCAGTATCTATGTCTGATCATCTCTTTCACCTTTTCGATGATGTACACCTGTGTGAGCTGAATACTATTTACTCTCCTTTGTGGGTTGTGTTGAGTTATCCTGTGTGGGTTTACTGTTTACTCTCCTTTGTTGATTGTGTTGAGATATCCTGTGTGGATTTACTGTTTACTCTCCTTTGTGGATTGTGTTGAGCTATCCTATGTGGATTACTGTTTACTCTCTTTTGTGGATTGTGTTGTGCTATCCTATGTGGGTATACGTTTGCTTTCCTGTGTGGACTGGGTTGTGCTTGGGCTCGGACGTTGGAGCCGAACGGGAATCGATGACTTAGGTATATGTGTCGGCATATACCTAAGTTGTGTCGGATGTTACTTCGTAATTGTATCTTTCCATTGTGGATTATCCTTTGTGGATTCTGGGAGACCTTTAGGGGTCTCGGGGTCCCTACTGAGTAGCATATACTCACCCATGCATGGGCTATGCCCGCACTTCGGTGTGTTGGATGCAGACGACGGACAGCGCTGATCGTGGTGGAGGCTTGCGGAGCAGGACGATACCTGGAGGTGGAAAACTGGGCGGGACGCACTCGGAGCGGTCAGGTGGACCCGAGGAGCAGTGGAGGCTATCTGTACCCACCCTTCATGTGGGACTTCCAGAGGACGGGTCGACGCTACGACTTTTATTTTCAGTTGTTGTTTTTCCCTTTCAGTTGTACTTCACAGTTGGGGTGGTATTTTCAGCCCCTATTACTTTCAGCACAGCTTGTTACAGTTTTTACATAGTGTTTACTTTTCTGCTTGCTTACTCTATGGTGCTTGTTTACTTTTCAAAGGAAATGCCTTCCTTTTTTCTGGGATTTACACCTCGGTGCTAGTCGCCAGCCCCTGGCCTACGGAAGGCGGGCTTGGGGTAGTCACGGCACGGGCCCGAGGACGGGTCGTGACAAATTGGAATCAGAGGTGATCGGTTCTACCACAGACTCTGATCTTTCTTCTATGTGAAGCAATAATGTTTAGAGTATTAGGTGTGGTTATCAGTACAAGGATTCCAGTGTTGGTGCGGCGGCCGACGTATCCGTACACCAGGACCATGACTTCTGATTTCTGACATAATGAACGAAAACATTGATTGCATTTGTGTTTAAGTTTTCATTGTGATTACTTGTGTCAGCTCACCAGGTATACTGTTCTGACTGTGGCACAGTCGTTTCCTTTTCAGGATGGCCCCACAACGGCAGCCAGCTAGGGTTCCGAGAGTGGAGCGTGATGACAGCCCACCGAGCGACGAGGCCTTGGTGTAGGGCTCCTTGTTAGCAGAGGCACCGTCGGTACCTTTACCCGCCGGGCCACCGATGCTACTAGCCTCAGCTGCTGACGATGCACGTCACCTTAATGCGCTGCACGAGTTTCAGCGTCAGAGACCACCCTAGTTTCATGGGGAAACGGACCCCCATGTAGCCGAGGGCTGGCTAGAGGCGGTCGTTTGAGTTTTCAGGCTAGTGAGGACACCAGCAGACCTCATGGTGATCCTCGCGGCGAGCCTACTGCACGCAGCAGCAGGACGATGGTGGAGCTTGATGCTCCAGGTGCACGATGAGGCCTCTCTTCTCTGGATGAACTTCGAGAGCCTTTTCCGCTATGAGTTTTTCCCAGCCACCCTCCGTGTGGTGTGCATCCCAGAGCTGTTACAGCTACGACATGGCAGCATGAAAGTGGCCCAGTACTCGGTGAGATTTACTGATCTCTCGCGCTACTCCACAGATATGGTACGAGACCCGTTCTTTCGGGCCCGGACCTTCGAGCAGGGACAGAGGCATGTGATCAGGGCTTCGATGATCTCCCTCAACATTCCGACGTAGGCAGAGGTGTTGGAGAGAGCCCTTCTAGTGGAGAGTTTTCTCTCCGAGCAGGCTCCAGTGACAGGGCCCACCGCAGGACGGCCCGTAGAAGGGTCTACTACAGCTGGCAGTAGACAGGTGACGCAGAGGTCCAAACGGGCCAGCCCATTAGATGGGCAGTCTCAGGATGAAGATTCGGTTGTGCGGGGAACCCGAAAGAGAGCCAGCTACACGAGGGGCAAGCATGGCTATGCATGTAGTGGGCAAGGTCACATGGCTCGAGACTGCCCGACTCGTCTTACTGATGAGAAGCAGGTGGTAGAGGGACCTCCCAGACAGAGAATCGGCCACGGTGGTCCGCAGGGTGCAGGCGGATGAGGCAGTGGAGTTGGCCGAGTAGCAGATGGTGGGCGACACTTCGAGGTGTTGCCACCCCCACCACCAGGAGGTCCTCCCCGACCGCAGAGAGTTGGTGGACATGGAAGAGCTCAGCATCAGGCAGCTGAAGCCTTCGATCATGGAGCTATGGGAGTAGATGGACAGGAGCAGAACTAGTGGATACGTATTTTGTACTTCTAGTTCCTTGTTGCTGTTGTGTAGCGTCCTTGTATTATGAGCTGCAATAGTAAAAGACGCATGCCTTTGTGATGTTTCATTCTTGTACTCTTGTGTGTTGTTACTAAGAGGTTTCAGTTTAGACTATTTACTTGACCCTCAGTTGTGAGACATCTACTGTAGGAGACCCAGTTACCACACCCTGATGCCGACAGTGTGACTCAATCCTTGGAGGTGAGAGTAACGGTTGGATCCCTTGGTAGTAGCGTTGAGGCCTTACGACGTCATATTTGTTATGGATTAGTAACATCCATGTCGGGATTGACTGTATTAGGCAAAGGAAGTGGTTCATCGAGGGGATGATACCAGATTTCACTTATCGGCAAAGGAGAAATCTTAGTAGCTCTTGTGGGACCGGAGATGGTCCAGGCCATGACAGAGAAGGTCCAGGTCATCCAGTAGCGGATGAGGACAACTCAGAGTCGGCAGAAGTCTTATGCTGACAAGAGGAGGAGGCCAGTAGAGTTCGCGGATGGCGACCACGTCTTCTTGCGTGTCTCACCTCGACGTGGATTACAGAGATTTGGCCGAGGCGACAACTTGTCTCCACGCTTCATCGGACCTTTCCAGGTCCTCAGCAGGATTGGCGATGTGGCTTACCGCATGGCTCTACCAGCTCAGTTGCTCTGGGTGCACGGCGTCTTCCACGTATCTCAGCTGAGGAGATACATGCAAGACCCGACACACATCATTGACCATGGGGAGCTTGACGTGGATGATGGGGCGACTTTTACGGAGGTCCCGGTGGAGATAGAGGATTGACAGGAGCGGGTCCTACGAGGGCGATCGATTCCTCTTGTGCGCATCAGATGGAAGCACGGGAACCTCTAGGAGTGCACTTGGGAGCGGGAGGCTCAGATGCATGCTTAGTACCCACTTTTATTTCCCTAGTATATGATGTATCTTTAGGGGGACGTAAAGCCCTGAGGTGGGAGTAATGTAATGACCCGTAAATTTATAGGAAATGTTATTTTATTAATTTTTTTTGGAATTTTACAAGACCACAGTTTCTGACGGAACCTAATTCTGAGGCCCGGTGTGCCCGGTATCATTTTCCGAAGTTTGGCTCGGGTACGTTCAGTGAACGGAAGAGCGGGTTTTTCTATCTTTTGAACCGGTGCCCAGAATCGAATTCTGAGGGCACCGATGGAATCACAGTGCCAGTAATTTCTTAGAAACGCCTCTTCCGGAGTTGCGTTTGCTCGGGTGTGGTTTTTAATTTTCGGGCTTAAAGTTAAGAAATAAAATAATTGTACGACAAACTTTATTTTATTTCACTTAAGCCACTTAGAAGCCACTTGAAGCCACTTAAAGTGTCTTAAGCTTAGTTGGAACAGAAAGGGTGTTATCCAATAATATCCTACCCCCATGGGAGGATATTTTTGGGGTGGGGCTCGCACGAGCCCCGCCGTTTCTTTTCCGCTACGTAACGCACCCGCGAAAACCCGTCATTATTAAAGTCAACTGACGTGTTTTCTTAATTTTTTAACGCACCATTTAATTGGGCAGTTTTGTTCGTGAATTAAATGGGCAGTTTCTTTCATTGAATTAATTCTACGAATTAATGGGTCGTTACTTACCTTTTTTTCGTTTGTTGGCGTAATAATAAAATATGACCTACATTGACCTCTTGAGAATTACACGTTGAGAGAATTTTGATAGAATTTCTTGTGCCTTCACCCTTCTTCGCGGAGAACACGAAGAACGCGAAGAACACCGGCCTCCGACGAAGAACGCCGAAACCACGGAAATCGATGACACGACATCATGTGCCGCGACGCCGACGTTTCCTCTTCCGCGACGTTCTTCTGTGACGATCCTTCGTCCGCAACATATTCTTCTATCTTCTATTTGAGGTAAGAGATCTCTGGTTTCTTTTAAAAACGTCTTTGTGGTTTATAACAACACACAGATTTAATTATTTATAATTAAATTTGTTGTTTCTTGGACCTCGGTGTTCGTCGACGCAACGCCGGATACCGCGACGACACGACGAACCCATCCTTCCGCGACGATCAAACCCGCGAAGAACCCGCTTGCGACGACTTGACGAGGTAGGGGTTGTTGTGAATATTTTATATTCCCATGAACGTTTCTTTAAAATTAAAGAACCGGATTCATATGAACAATTTTAATTTATTAAAATTGTTATTTCATGTGTTGAATAAATCTCCCGTTGTTATTAACTAACGCGGAGGGTGCGGGCCAAACGAACACGGCCCGACAACCCTCCGCCGTTCTTCGTGGTTTTGCGGATTTGGCGGGCGACGAAAAAACGCGACGCAAGGGCAATTTTTTGATTTCGCAGTGAAGAACGGAACCCGGGAGGGACAACGGTGCAGACGGGAAGGAAAACGGACCACCGAAGCGACTTCGGTGGCCCATGGAAGCTGCCGGCGGCGCCGACGGCCGAAGGCGGCGGTGCCCCGGCGCGCCGCCGGACAGGTCCGCCGCGGCTGAAGCCGCGTCGGCGGTGGCCAGCGGACCCGTGGTCACGCGGGTCTGGCTCGCCAGCATGGGACATGGCGGAAGCCACGTCCGCTCGATCCAGAGTGGCCCCACACAGGGCCGCGGCACCTCCAATCCGTGGGGGCAGCGCCCCGCAGCGTCTAGCTGCTCGGCCGCTCGGACCCCCCGTCTTCGGACCATTTTCGGTCAAATGCCCGTAACATGAGCTACGAGCCTCCAAATGACTCTCCATCAGCAGCAACGTGATCCTTGGATAGAGACGGTTGTTTCGGTATATTTCACTCAATGTTTCAGAATACTTTGAGTTCGGCCGGGTTGGTTCGTACACGAAACCAACCGGGTCTTCGGAGCGGAAACACTCATATCTTGAGCTAAGAACGTCTGATTGACGTGTCGTCGGCTTTATTGTTTTCCTCTATGTGAGACGGATCTTTGGGTATACTTTGCCCGAGGTTTGGACTCAGGTGGAGTACGGACGGGTTGGTTTTTCCATAAAAACCAACCGGTCCCCTGGGAAGAAAAAGCCAATAACTCTGAGACCGGGCGTCCGATTGACGCGCCATCTGCGACGTTGAGTTCCTATTGATGATACAGAACTTTTGGATACATCAAATCCGGTCATTGTGTCAGTTGATGTATCAGCCTCTCGGCTCGTGGAGCGGACCCTCCCGAATGAGCTTGCTGCGTGCAGGAACCCTAGTGCTGGCTGTGACTTCAACAACGACGACTGTGCAGAGATCCTCAGTGGACTATGACGATGAAGAGTGCTGGTCTTGTATCCTATGTGGGTCCCAGATTAGAAGATTCAATTACTGGTCTTGTATCCTATGTGGGTCCCAGTATAGATTAATCAATGAAGACAGATGGTCTTGTATCCTATGTGGGTCCTAGCCGTGCTGGTCTTGTATCCTATGTGGGTCCCAGCTTAGAACATTCAAGTTCTGGTCTTGTATCCTATGTAGGTCCCAGTATAGATGAATCAATGAAGACAGCTGGTCTGGTATCCTATGTGGGTCCCAGATTAGAAGATTCAAGTACTGGTCTTGTATCCTATGTGGGTCCTAGTATAGATGAATCAATGAAGACAGCTGGTCATGTATCCTATGTGGGTCCTAGCTGTGCTGGTCTTGTATCCTATGTGGGTCCCAGCATAGAAGATTCAAGTACTGGTCTTGTATCCTATGTGGGTCCCAGTATAGATGAATCAATGAAGACAGCTGTTCTTGTATCCTATGTGGGTCCTAGCTGTGCTGGTCTTGTATCCTATGTGGGTCCCAGCTTAGAAGATTCAAGTACTGGTCTTGTATCCTATGTGGGTCCCAGTATAGATGAATCAATGAAGACAACTGGTCTTGTACCCTATGTGGGTCCTAGCTGTGCTGGTCTTGTATCCTATGTGGGTCCCATCTTAGAAGATTCATGTACTGGACTTATATCCTATGTGGGTCCCAGTATAGATGAATCAATGAAGACAGCTGGTCTTTTATCCTATGTGGGTCGCAGCTTTGATGATTCAGTATCTATGACTGATCATCTCTTTCACCTTTTCGATGATGTATACCTGTGTGAGCTGAATCCTGTTTACTCTCCTTTATGGATTGTGTTGAGCTATGCTGTGTGGATTTACTGTTTACTCTCCTTTGTGGATTGTGTTGAGCTATCCTGTGTGGATTTACTATTTACACTTCTTTTGGATTGTGTTGAGCTATCCTCTGTGGATTACTATTTACTCTTCTTTGTGGATTGTGTTGTGCTATCCTGTGTGGGTATAGGTTTTCTTTCCTGTGTGGACTGGGTTGTTCTTGGGCTCAGACGCTGGAGCCGAACGGGAATCAATGACATATGTATATGTATGGGAATATACCTAAGCCGTGTCAGATGTTACTTCATGATTGTATCTTTCCTTTGTGGATTATCCTTTGTGGATTCGGGGAGACCTTTGGGGGTCACGAGATCCCTATTGAGTAGCTTATACTCACCCCTTACACGGTCTATGCTCGCACTTCGTTGTGTTAGATGCAGACGACGGACATCGCTGATCGTGGTGGAGGTTTGCAGAGCAGGATGGTACCTGGAGGTGGACCACTGGGCGGGACGCACTCGGAGCGGTCAGGTGGACCCGAGGAGCAGTGGATGCTATCTGTACCCACCTTTCAAGTGGGACTTCGAGAGGACGGCTCGATGCTACAGCTTTTCTTTTCAGTTGCTGTTTTTCCCTTTCAGTTGTACTTTACAGTTGGGCTTGTATTTCCGGCCCCTTTTACTTTCAGCACAGCTTGTTACAGTTTTTTCTTAGTGTTTACTTTTCTGCTTGCTTACTCTGTGGTGTTTGTTTACTTTTCAAAGGCAATGCCTTCCTTTTTTTCCGGGATTTACGCCTCGGTGCTAGTCGCCAGACCCTAGCCTATGGAAGGCGGGTTTGGGGTAGTCACCGCACGGGCCCAAGGATGGGTCATCACAGTGTGAGCCCACGATATCTCTATAATGCATTGGGTAATGTGATAGAGGTAAACGTTAATGTTTCTCCTATGAGATTTAGGGAATATTCTATGATGGGTATTTCAAACGTAACACCCTAGGTAGCAGTGAGAGATATAATGTAAGTATGATATATATCTCACAAGTTACAATTGTGATTTATGATATATATTATTTATTCATCGATCTTATTATTTCATGAAGTTGTTAAAAATATAATGTTTTATGATTGAAAAGAATGATTTTATTGATTTGTACGTAATGATGGGATACTATTTTCATTCCTTATTTTATAACCCTTAATGACCTTTTTGTGATCATCTAATGTTTTCGCAATCTTTTTCACAGGGCATAAGGAAGGGTAAGATAAAGGAAGATTTCTATAATATTTATATCAATAAAATAAATCTTGTTTTATATTATAGAGTTTTTTTTGTGAAAAAATGGATTGAGAATTAGGGTCTACTTAGTATTTTTATAGATGTAATGTAACATTTATGGCTTAATTATATAAAACTATAAACATATAAATATCCTCAATGTAGAATTAATCACATAACTCAATATAATGTAATGTTTAATGTTGGGTCCTAATATTAATCTTAAGGTTCTTCTTCATTTGTGTTGAACATTATAATTTATGATATGTTTTGTTGAACATAAATGATTACATCTATTTTTATTATTTTATGGTCAATTGACATTAGTCTCAATGATCGTTGATCTTGAAATATCAATTCAACACATTTTTAATGATTTTATATTTTATGAAATATATTTTTGAAATAACCATATAGGTTATTTAATTTCTAAGAGTTATTTTAAGAGTGATTATAAGAGTTATATGAAAATTATTTTCCATGGTAAATAAATTACTATTTTATATTTTCAATTGATTTTTCATTCATTTTTTTTAATAACGCTAAAAATGGAAATATGCTTAAGGTAATGGTTATTTCGTTTTTAATGGGGGATTTTATGATTTTGTTGAAAATTATTTCTTGATCATCAATGTTATATAACAATAGTTCATTATTGTTGTTTTTTGTTTTATATTTATTTTGATAAGTTTTATTAAAAAAATTTGAAAGAGATGTTAATTTCTATTTAAAGTAAGATATTTACTCATATCATAATTAATAAAATAAAATGATTATTTTCTATAGGATTTCATAACCCTCAAAATGGTGAAATAGGTTTCCTCACTCTTTCAACTCTTACTGATATTTTTTCCCCATAAAAAGTTATAAAATATTTATCATAGGGAATATGGATGATTAGGAAGTATAAATTTTTTTATCTTACAACTATGGGGATTTATCTTAAAAGATTGAAAATTATTTTAAATTAAATAAGAGTTTCATTTTTAGATTCATGGATTTTGTGACATAAATTCTTATTGGGTGGAAGTGTCAAATAGTTTTTAAATAGATTTATAGGTTATAATTATTCTCAATTACCTAAAAGTATTAACTTATATGATCATTTGATGTTATTAAATATTTTATTTGATCATTTAAATTCATAAATAATAGATGATTAAGTAATTATCATTTATAGTTAAAATCATAGAATGGTTTATATAAATTTAGAGGATTTCATGTTGCTAATTAAATATATAGGAGGTATTTTAAATTATGGATTATATTATCATGAGAATACTTTGACAGTTTCCTTGTTTCTTTATAAGATCTATGTCTACTTCAGAATGGTTTTATATAGAGGAACATGTTCAATGATGGGGATAAATAGTAGGAGGATAATATATTTCAAAAAATGGAACATAAAATGGATTTAATTAGAAAAGTCATCTTTATTTCTCTTCTTTCTCAATTTATATATAATATTAATGGTGTTAACCATCCTAGAGAGTGACTAAAATCTCTATAGAAAGAAATTCCAATAGTATAGAATTTAATAAAAAATAACCTTTTAAAATTTTTAAGAACCTAATATGCAGTTGTAACAAAATGAATTATCAGTACTCTAAAATAGATGTTTTGGGTTTTGGGTTATTATGATCATCAAGAAGAAATTGTTACCATTTATCATTTTAATGGTGGATTCAATCTATGGTGGTCATTGGTTATATATAACAAGAAATAATATGATATTTATTTCATGGAGTATAAGATATTTTATTATATTTTTTAGGATTATTTTGTTTAGTTGTTTCAAATTATGAAGTATAATATTTTTTAAATTCATGAAAAAAGGTGAAAATTATTTCTACTTATAAAGAATATTTAATTATATTTTCTTTTTATGGAAAAAATGAATGTAATAATCATTTTTTAAAATATTATTAAATCCATATTTGATAATAACAATGTATTATCATGTACATAAATGATATATGAATGTTTTATGGAGTGATGATACGGGCATGATAAAGTTTTTGAAATCTACAGTGATATAGATAAGTATTTTTCTACGTGACAATAAATGGGAAACCATATATCAATGAAATATAAATTTTAGGGGTTTATATTTCATTATTTTGATAAGTGTTAAAAGAGGAATCCAAATAATTTTATTACCTATTTTTTAATGATTCACCATTTTGGTATTATGAAACATTTGGATATTGATTGTGTAGAAAATAATCATGGTAACACTAAAGAAATATGTAAAGCATATGGTGAGATGTTTTAAATTATATAATATAGGACATTATGTTGATGAGTATATAAATAAAACAATTTATTGCGATAATAATCAACATATTAAGTATATGTGTGTGGTAATTTCATTTATGACTACCTCGCAAAATATAAGACCATCAAATGAAGTGTTGGTAGGTACATTGCAATTTCACTCTGATGATAAAAAGGAATTGTCTGATTTGGGGACTAACAATTATTTTATTTTATTGTAATATATTATTGAAATAGAAATATAAAATCATTGGATAAGGAAATCACAGTAAAAAACTCATGGTGTATATATTATTGAAAAAATATTAACAAGAATCTTCCTATGATTATTTGTAAAATAATATATCTTATAAATTTTATTATTTGGACCATTATTGATTTTGATGTTAATCTAGGTATGGATTGAATATCACAATTTTATGTTATTATTTGTTATATAGGAACATATTTTATATTATCTTTTCAATGTGCATTATTTTTTTTATAAGAAGGAGTTTACACTTATCATAGAACTTGAAAATGTTGAGAAACGGATTAAGGCATGTAGTGAATGTGTAAGGACCCGACCATAAACATTACATAATCTCGAATTAAATGGATAATTTACAATGAGGATCTTTTCATGTTTAGAGTTTTAAAGAATTAGGTCATAACATGTACATAACAACATGAATATTAAATGTATACAATTATACTATATATCCATTTTTTCATAAAATAAAATCTCTTCAAAAAAAGAGTTATGTATAGTTCCATGTTTTAGACAAAATGACTATTCTATGATCCCATACTTGACCCTTATTCATCTTTATGTTCTATTGAAAACATTCCAAAAACATGGGATGTGCATAAAAATCTCAGTAAGGGATATAAAATAAGGAATGAAAAAAATATCCCATCAGCAAAAACAAAACAATGAAACCAGACTTTTAAATCATAACATACCTTATGAAATAATAATATTTAGGAACAAAATATAGAAATCATAAATCATAAATTTAACTTTGTCATAAATAACATACTTACATTGTAGATATCATAGCTATAGAGGGATTCACATTTGGAATACCCATAATAGTATACTCCCTAAATCTCTTCGGAGAAACATTTATGTTTACCTCCGTCATGTTTACCAATGCATTGGATAGTTATCTCGGGCTCAGCTGCCCTTGCTTTTTCACGGAACCACCCATATACGTAAACAACTCACAATAGAAGTGACATATCCATAACCCATAAAATAAACATAATGGAGAGATAACATTTCCCCATTGCAATCATAATAAATAATTTCAAAATAATCACAAAATAAAAGCTTTTATCAAACTATTTTCAAAACCATTTAAAAAATTAAATAAAGATATTTTTTATTCAAAGTGTCCCATACCACTTTGAATATTTTGAAAGAAATTATTATTTCAAAACATTCATGTCCTTATGAATAAATTATTAAAACCATTTTAAATACATAGACATTAATGTGAATTAAACCTTTAAGGCATTTGAAACAATATTTTAGTTAACGAGTTTTTAGCAAAATGAGAGACCATTGAATACAAATAATTGTGGAATAACATTGAATCAGAACATAATAATATCATGAGAATAATGATATTCATTATATAATATGCCAAATGACATTATATACACCATCTAAGAGTGGGTTGGTGCATATAAACAATGAAGTCTCAATTGAAATTTAGATTGAGACAAAATCCCTTATAAATACGGTAGCCTTAGATAAAGGATAAATAAATTACATAATTATGTGTGACAAATATAAATATACCCAATATAAGTGTATATTAAGTGTAAAACAATAATAGGTTATTAACATGTATTCATATCATGAAATAAATAAGAATTCGATGTTTAACCAAAAAATTGAAATTGGGTTAAGATGTTTTCTTATAGAAATTCGACAGCCTAACAACATCACATTAAAATTTAGAAAATATGTTGATGACAGAGAAAATGATATCTCATAAAATGGACATAAAATTTACATTAATAATGATATATAAGAATATATCCCAACATAAAAATATGTAAATTAAAGGACATAACAAAAATACGTCTTTTAAAAAGAGGAGGGTGAATGGTTCCCTTACCGATTTTATAACTTATGAAACATGCACCCCAAGAAAGAATGATCACACAATAAATATGTAAATAACCATTAATTAAATTATATTACACAAGGAATAAAATAATGGGCATTACATCTACCAAACAAAATGAATTAGTGACTAATATAACATGAATCTCATGGGAATAAAAAGTGAGATGAAAACCCTTACCACGTTGTAATCAATCGAGTGGTTGAGAAAAGTTAATAACCCCAAATGAATCAAATAATACCATTAATATAAATATAATAATTATAATATATATAAAATGGATGTAAAGAATACCTAAAATGAAATAAATAAGTGCTGAATAATGGAAATATCATGTAATTAAAAGTGAGATAAGAAATCACTTACCTCGTCTCCAACTTGTCTCGTATGTTCCTTATTCTTCCTTTAAATCGAGTAACTCCCTTTGGATTGAACCAAAAGGGTTTCTTGAAGGGGTTTCTACCTAATATAAGGCTTCTTGGTTTAAGATAGAGATCTTGGGAGATTATTTGAGTAGATTTTGCACGAGCCAAAGGCTTGAGAAGTGTGAGAAAAGGGTTAGAAGTTAGGTCTTTTTATAAGGTAGATGAGGTTCTCATTAGGAATGTTTGAAAAAATAATTTTATTATAACCTCATATTTAGTTTCAAAAGGGAAAATATTATTTAATTTCAATTTTAATAATACTCATGGAAGAAATAAATTTATCTAATAAGAATTGGACAGGTTTTGGATATTGTTTTAATATTTATATTGTTATTTATTTAAATTATTTAATAATGAGGTAAATATTAAACCATTATTGTGTCGTAAATAATTTAATTTATTTGATTTCCAAAAATTATAAAGAAAATTAGATGATGTAGTAAATATTCTTATACTTATAAAGAATATTTATAGTCTAAATGATAACTTATATAACTCCGTGTAAAAATTTATTTACTAAAAGATATTTTTTATGAAATTTTTGTCTTTACATAAAATTAATTAATATAAAATGACATTTTTATTCCCATGTGGCTACAATGGGTAACAAATTCACCCCAAGGATTCCCATGGTCCTCTATGTGTCATACAATAGGATTAGGATACATTTTAGTGTCATTTAATATTATTATAATATTATATTTAACTCTTATTTATTATTTTTACATTTTAATCATGGTAAATAAAATATTTACCGAAGTAAATATTTAAAAGGTATAAAAACAAAATTTACCTATTTACACATTTTGAGCCTACTCATTACAAATATGGAATCCATTTATCCAAATTCAAAACACAGAAGTGGCAGAAATTAATTTAAAATAAGTTTTTTTTGGTAAAACAAATATCGTGTTATAAAGAAATAATAACTATCAAAATATTGACATTTGTTTAAGTCCAATTTCAAAATAAAATTACATCCAATGACAAACAATATATTAAACGGTAAAAATATATTCTAACTACACTTTAAAATCAATTAAAAAGATAATATAACCATAAAAATAAATTAGATTAATAGGAACTTTTGAATTAAAATATTGTATTTTTCCTAATTCCATAAAAAATGAACATTTTCAGAAATATACCAAAATTTCATCAAAAGTAAATTTTGGATTCCCGATTCTAAAGAAGAATATTATTTTGTCAAATAAAACATATAAAAGTGTCAAAACTATATTTAGAGAGGGTTCCTCATTAAAAGGCGGTAAATCGACCTTTTATTGAATATTAGAGTATTTATGCTTAAAATTGAATTCTTTACATATTTTTAGCCTCTAAATTTTATTGGATAAATGTTAAAATATTCAACCAAACATTTATAATAATATTGTAGTTTGTTCTATTCATTCTGTCAAATACAATGGCTAGGCGCTAACTACCATTTTAAATTATGTTATTATATTATTAGTGTGCAACGTAAGATTTCAAAGAAACCCATTGTTGAATATCGGGTATGCCATCGAACATAGAATACCCTTTAAAGTAGAATTAATATTTAGTTCAAAAATATTAATAAATATGAATAATTTCATATCCTTTATTTACCTAGGTTGTTACATTTGTCACCCCTTTTGGGAATTGCGTCCTCACAATTTTAAAATAGGGATTGGAAATTTCATTAAAAGTCCCACATCAGAAAAGAGTCAGTAAAAATATCACATAAATAGAATGAAAGAGATGTACAAAGGTCACCTGAGATAACCCCTACTCGGATTCCATGTAGGAAAACATTGATATGGAAGAGAGAATAAACAGTCATGTTCTGATGGAGAGTGGTAGAAAATATGATTAGGAGAAAGTTAACCACTAGAAAATCACAAACTTATAATGTGTTAAATGGTCTTTGATTTCCCTGTAGAAAACATAAACCAACAAAATTTTTGTTTTACCTTCCTTTTCATAATATTATGAAATTCATTTACATCGTAGAATAAGAACATAATGAAATATACTTACCTTCAAGTATACATTCATCATTTAGTAAGATTCTAACAAAAACTAATCATTTCTCCAATCAATGAGAATTCAAAAAGACTTGGTCACATCAAAAGCTCAAGATTCATATTCATAAAAATCACAAAATCCACAAAAGAAGAACTATATAATTCCATTTTCTTTAAACATAAACTAAAACCAAAATGGTTAGTATGAGATCATATAATCCCCAAATAATGTTAATCCTTTATAAAACAAATTACTACTATTAATCTCCAAAATTCAAGAAAAGTACCCAAAGTTGATGAAAGACCATTCAATACATTGTTGTCCCTAAAATTCATCACAATATTCCAAAATATGATTGAAACCCAAAACTCAGAAGGATTTAATCCCATAGTCTTCCACAATAAATCTTAACATTTATCTCTATATAGAATCAACTACTCAAAAAGTCTCCTACTGAAGTGTAATTCAACTAATCACATATTTTCTATGATAGGGTAGTCACTTCCATAAATAACCAAGATATCTATATTTCCAAAATAATACATAATTTCTTCAAAAAATAATATTTCAACTATTACCCTATATTTTAAATCCCATAGTGTTCCATTTCTTGTAGGTAAATATTGTTCCCCAAAAGAGATAACATCTTCCAAGATCAGTTTTATCACTTAATCACCAAATCCATTTATTATACTAAAGAAATCCATTTGATAAAACACAACATCCAAAAATCAACTTTATCATGATCCCTAAATCCATTTAGCCTAAAGGAATAAGTCATACTAACTAGGGACTTCGTGTAGGCTAGTGGTAGGCGATTCTCCCTTTTCAGCCCTCGGTTGTGGGTTCGATTCATACGACCTTCTGGATGCGATGGGTTTTCACCCATCCTACGGGTTGTCCATTTTATGAAATTAAAAAATAACCCTAACATGTTTTTACCTCAACAGTTTCCTTAAACCTATCATTTTCATCCCAATTCATTATGATCTAAATATATTAATTCTTGAAGTCTTACATATATTATAATTTTTTTGTTTCACCACCATATGATAATTTAAAATGATCCTTAAAATGATGAACATCATACCATGATCATGGTGTCCACATGGTTTCATAGTTATCTTGTTCACATAGGTAGAAGGTCCATGCATTACAACAATGATTTAGAGATATGTCAAAAATCATTTAACTCCTTCATCAAAATACACCATGTACAACTTGGGTCACATGGCTGCTCACAGGAAAATAGTATTCGAAAATAATCATGCATGATATAAAATTTCAAAACATCTGATAAAACACGATATTTAAAAAATAGATGGTCTAAGTTTGAGTTGAAACATTCAATCAGTTGTCCTTTTAAAATACCATAAGTATGTGCTGACAGACTGATTTTAAAATGAAATATAAATAGGTTGCACAATGGTCTCCTTCTTCATCACCTTTTACAAAATCATAAAATTATTCAAAATCTTGTGATAAGGTAAAATATTTCAAAATTCCTTGAAAATATTTGTCTTTCTTGAAAATATCAGAATATTGTGAAAATAATATTTGATTAAATAAAACCCAGGATCCATGATCATATCAGGGTATAGTAGAGGTTTTTGATATCACAATAAATTTTTTTCAATTTAGTTGTATGTTAGAAAAAGTTTCACAATCATCCGAACATGACTTTTCAATAATTATTGCAATCAAATCATCCAAAAGAGATAAGAATGTCATTTGAGATCTTCCTCCTTCCATTTGTAACATACTTTCCTTCATCTGTAAAAATTTATAAAACAATGATTTAACAGAAATAATATACATATGGACTAACCATGTGTTTAATGAAAACTCATAATCCCTAATGTTATCTAAACAGAACTTTGATACCATCTTTAAGGACCTGGCCTTAAACATTACATAATCCTGAATCAAATGGATACTTCCCATTGAGGATCTTTTCAGGATTAGAGTTTTTGAGTATTAGGTCATAACATTTACATAAAAACAAGAATATTATATGTAGACAATTCTACTCAGTATCTATTTTTCCATAAAATTAAAACTCTTTAAAAAAATAGTCATGTCTAGTTCCATGTTTTAGACAGTATAAATTTTCCTTGATCCCATCCTTGGCCCATATTCATCTTTAAGTCCTGTGGAAAACATTTCAAAAACATGGGATGAGTTTAAAAAGCTCAGTAAGGGATAAAAAATTAGGAATGATATAAAATAGTCCATCAATAATTACAAAACAATTAAACCATACTTTTCAATCATAACATACATCATGAAATCATAATATTTATGAACAACACATAGAAATCATAAACCCTAAAGCTAAATTATGACCTAAATACCATACTTACATTGTAGAAATCACTGCTATAGAGAGAGTCAAATTTTCAATACCCATTAGAGTATATTCCCTAAATCTCTTTGAAGAAACATTAATTTTTACCTCCGTCATGTTACCCAATGCATTGGATAGATATCTTGGGATCACCCGCACTAGGATTATCACGGAACCACCTATATACATAAACAATGTGCAATACCCATAACATATTCATAACCCAAAAAACAAACTTATTGGAAATATAAAATTTCCACATTGCAATCATAATATAAAATTTAAAAATATTCACAAAATCAATGATTTTAAAAACTTTTTTCAAAACCATTTAAAATATTAAATAAAGAGAGTTTTGAATCAAAGTGTCACATGCCACATTGATGCTTTTGAAGGAAATTTCAATTTCAAAATATTCATGTCCATATGAATAAATCCTTAAAACCATTTTTAAAACATCGACATTAATGTGAATTATTTAGAAGAATAAACCTTTCAAACATTTAAAATGATTTTTTATTTAACGATTTTTTATCAATATTAGAGACCCTAGAAGACAAATAATTGAGGAATTACATTTAATCAGAACATAATAATATCATTAGAATAAAGGTATTCAAGATATAATATGTCAACGGATAGTATATACCCCATATATGAGTGGATTAGTACATATAAACAATTAATAATTAGTGGAAATGTAGATTGAGACGAAATCCCATATAGAGAAGGTATCCTTAGATTCAGGATAAATCAATTACACAATTATATGTGACAAATATAAATGGACCCAATATAAGTGGATATTAAGTGTAAAAAATAATCGGTTATTCACATATATTCATATCATAACATAATCAATATGTAGATGTTTAACGGAAAAATAAAAATTGGGTTTAGATGTTTTCTTATAGAAATTCGACAACCTAACTACAACACATTAAAATTCAGAAAATAAGATCATGAGATAGATAATGATATCTCATAACATGGACATAAAATTTACATTAATAAGGATATAGAAGAACATATCCCAACATAAAAAGATGTAAATTAAAATACAATACCAAGATAAGTCTTTTAAAAATAGGAGGGTGAAAGTTTCCCTTACCGATTTAGAAACATAAAAAACATGCACCCCATTATAGAATGATTACAAAATGAATATATAAATAATATTAAATTAAAATATATTACATAAATAATACAATCATGGGAATTAAATCCACAACACAAATGGAAATAGTGGCTAATATAACATGAATCTCAGGAGAAAAAATGAGATGTAAAACCCTTACCATGTTGTAATCAATCAAGTCATATGATAATAGTTAATAACTCCCAAATGAATCAAATAATACCATGAATATAAATGGAATTATGGTAATATATATAAAAAAATTACACAATACACCACATGCAATTAATAAGCGGTGAACAATAAAAATCTCACTGAATTAAAAGTGAGAAAAGAAATCACTTACCTCGTGTCCAACTTGACTTGTATATTCCTCGTTCTTCCTTTAAATTGGGTAACTCCATTTGGATTGAACCAAAAGGGTTTATTGAAGGTTTTTATTATAAAGTTAAGGCTTCTAGGTTTAATAAAGAGATATTGGGAGGTTATTTGATCAGAGGTGGCACGATCCCAATGCTTGAGAAGTGTCAGAAATGGGTTAGAAGTGAGGGCTTTTTATAAGGGAGAGGGGGGACTCTTTATGAATGTTTGGAAAAATTATTTTATTATAACCTCATATTAGGTTTCAAAAGGTCAAATATTCATTAATATCAAAGTTAATATGACTCATGGCCGAAATAAAATAATCCAATAATAATTGTGCAGGCTTTGGATACTGTTTTAATATTTATAATCTTATTTATTTAAATCATTTATTAATGAGGTAAATATTGCTTCATTAATGTGTCATAAATAATTTAACTTATTTGATGTTGAAAAATTATAATGAAAATTACATGATGTATGAAATCTTCTTATCTTTCCATAGAATATTTATAGTCTAAACGAGAACTTATATAACCCCGTGTAAATAATTATTTACTAAAAGATATTTGTTTATGTCATTTTTGTCTTTACTTAAAATTTATTAATATAAAATGTCATTATTACACCCATGTGGCTCCATGGGGTCACAAATTCAACCCGAGGGTGCACATGGTTGTCTATGTATCACCCAATTGGATTAAGTCACTTGTTATCATAATTTAATGTTATTATAATATTATATTTAACCATTATTTATTTTATTTATCTTTAATCATGGTAAATACAATATTTACTAGAATAAATATTTAAAATATGTAACACCCCAGGATTTCAGAGTGTGTTATTTCTTAAAAATAATTCAATAACTTGCACTACATTCAACACCGAGTTCAATCACACCATTAAAAGAGGTCATGAATAGTATTAACTACATTTTGAACTTTATATAATCCTTATAATTTTAGAATCCATATTATGAGTTTCTTAGTCATAATGCAAGAACAGATTCATTTTCAGTATTGCATTTTTATCAACTTTTGATAGTGAAACCTTTTTAAATACAATATTTTAAACTTTTTGACTAAATGGGGACATCAAAAATTTAAAATGAAACACCCCAAGCTTCCACGGTACGTTTCCCTTTGAATAATGTGATAGCGTGTGTTGTACGCAACATCGAGTTCTAACACACCATAACCAATCAAACTAGCCGTTATAAATAGTAATACCTACTTTTTGAAAATATATATATTTTATATTTCAAAATGGACTTCATTTTTGGATTCGGAATACCGAATTTAGCCTAAGGTGAAATTTTGGTACTTTTCGGATAACTTTCATATTTTGATGAATAGTGAAAATTACTAAATTTTAATTAAAAACAACTTTTTTAATCAAAATAATTAATAGTGATATATTATGAATTTTAGTAGTTTTAAAGTATATTTAGAATATATTTTTACCATTTAATATAATTTTGGTCATTGGACATAATTTTACAATTGAACCGAACATAAACAAGTGTCAATCTTTTGATAGTTATTATCTCTTAAAAACACGCTTTTTGTTTTGACAGCGGGAATTAATTTTAAATTAATTTCTTCCACTTCTGTGTTTTGAATTTAGGAAAATGGATTCCATATTTGGAATCTGGATGTTCAAATTGTGTAAATAGGTAACTTTTATTTTTAGACATTTTGAATAATTACTGCGGTAAATATTTCATTTACCATGGTTAAGGGTAAATCCGGTAAATAAGGGTTAAAAAAAATAATATTATAATAATACTAAATTACCTTAAAAACATGTCTTAACCCTATTGGTTGATAGATGGTCGACCATGGGCATCTTTGGGTCTATTTTGGGACCCCATGGATCCACTTGTAAGTGATAATGACACATTATATTAATAAAGCTAAAATAAAAATAAAAATGGCATAAGCTTACATCTTTTAGAAGAACAATTTTTACATAGGGTTATACATGTTGGATTTTAGATTATAAATATTCATTATAAAGATAAAAAGATTTCCTACATAATGATATTTTATTTATAATTTTTAGACATTAAATAAGTTATTTTATTTATGACACAATGATGATGCAGTAATTACTATAATAGTGAAAAATTAAAATAATTGATATTATAAATACCCAAATAAATATAATATGAAACTTTTAATGAATTAAACTAATTTTCTAGGCTAATATGATATATTAGGATTGATTTAATGGACTTTGTTCGAAGTAATCAATCTGTTATGAGTTTCAAAAAAATCAACTATTGAATAGTGTCAAAATTGACATAAAAGAGTTCTTAAAACAAATATTATATTATTAATTGATATTAAATTCCTAAAAATCTAAGGTTCGTCCAAGAGACTTATATCATGATAGGTTCATCATTAATGGACCACTTGGGGGTCGCTTGTATGTATATGGTAAGTTTATTAACCATATTATATAAAAATACAAAGAGACATTGTAAAAGTGAAACTAATTAACTTAGAGTTAATACTTAAAGATAAGGTTAATATAAGTACCCATACCTGTCTAAATTCTATTGGATGAGTTGTTTTCGACCTATCCCCACCTCAACCTTTGAATAGTCAACTTTGGAGCCTTTGGAAACCGAATATGAATTTATTATAAATTAATATTTCTAGCTTTTCCAAAAGTGCCCCTCACCCCTCTTATAAAAGGGCACTCCTCCTTCTCTTTTCCTCACACCTCTCAAGCCACTTGGCTCGTCCAAACTCTGCCCAACTAAGCTCCCCAAATCCCTCTCCTCCTCCTTGAAGCTTCCCCTTAGGCAGAAAGCATTTCAAGAAGTCCTTTGGTTCCAACCAAAGTGAGTTACCTAAATTAAAGGTAACGATTTCTCTTAAATTATTTTCATTTATTTTTCTTCTTCAACCCCCAAAATCTTTTTATTTCCTTTCTTTTGTAACAACACCAGTATCCTCAATATACTAGGATGTTGTTATAAGAAGGATTTAAACTACACATACACACAACTCCATCTAATGGATGATGAACATAATGTTTCTGTGGATGGCAAACTAACGCCTCGCGAAACGATGATTGTTCAAATACATCTTACCGCCTCTCATGGTGGCCATTATGATGGCACTGTAATTAAATATGATATTAATGATATATATTTTATATATAAGCTTCTGTAATTCCATTTTATTTCATACCATTATTCGTTTCATGTTGTATATACATACGATAATTTCATTTGAGGAAGTGCGGACTACCGCCCCCTTAAAATGATATGACTCGTTCATACCACACATGGAACGTATAAAGGATGGTGTTAATGAACTTAAGTAACATGTATAAAATATTATATTATACTGGAATAGTAATATACCTATGTATCATTTGTATTCGATTCTTTTAAAATAAAAATTAAATGGAAGTAGCGTTCGTGCGTACGTACGGACTACCGTCTCCACGAACGCGATGAGATTCATTCTCCATCATATCCATTCAAGTATAATTATCATTTGATGATTTAGAAATGATGTTTAAGGACTTGATACCATTCTGGATTTGAATAATATACAAATTATCCTTTACAAACATGTCTTACGTAACAAAACATACAAAAGAAAACAAGTAAGTTCACACCCGAAACAGCGATAATACTAAGATATTATTATCAAATCAATATTAAAAGATCATATATGATATCATATTAGTGTATATGATTCTTGTATAATTTAATAACTATTATTTCACCATTATACAGGAGGTTAACCTACCCCAACCAAGGAAAAGTACAAGGTAAGGGTTATTTCACAATCTCTTCATTATCCGAGGTTGTTTATACGTAATATTCTACTGGGATATCTTTATCATCCACATCCATGTTTCTTAAAAATGTATTTCAAAACATTTTTACTATTTACAAGAATATGGGTTAAAGTCATTTATACCCTTGTTTGACTTTTTATAAGAAGTTTATAAAGGAATCTTTCCGTCGTTTTCAAAACAAGGTCCTTTTTAACCTTTTCGACAGAATTGAGGTAAGAATGTTTTTTTTAACTTATACGGCGGGTGCGGTTATTTTACGCCGTTATAAAATCTTCAAAGCTTTACTTACAAGCTTATAAGAATATTTTCAAAGAAAATGTTTTATTTTATATGGCTCTTAAATGATTTCAAAAATAGAAAGAGATATTTCTCTAAAAAGTGTTTTGATTTCATCTATGTCAACATCCTTTAATGGATTTTACGCTTATTTGAAGTTGATTTATTATGATACAAAACTTCTATATTGTATTGAAGGTTTTGTGATATGTTTGACTGTGGATGTGCTATTTTATACCATTCATAGTTTATGGTGAAACTATTGACATTTCGTATGCTAGTTTTAATCCGAATGTTTATGTTATATTTCAAACTTTTCTTCAGATGAATGTGCTAAACAAGTATGTTCCGGGTTGGGGACCGGTAAAAGTAAGCCCTCCAGGTTGGGGACTGGTTAAAGTAAGCCCTCCAGGTTAGGGACCGGTTATTAGAGGCACTCAGGGTTGGTGTCCGGTTATTAGAGGCACTCCGGGTTGGTGTCCGGTTATTAGAGGCACTCCGGGTTGGTGTCCGGTTATTAGAGGCACTCCGGGTTGGGTTCCGGTTAGAAGTAACCCCTAGGTCTTGGGATGAGGCCTAGACAAAGAAATTAACGTTTAGCATTATGCATTCCAACATTATGAAAGTGGTTATTTATTTTTGCATGTGATTATTCGATTAGTGGAATATCCATGTGAATAAGTAAATGGCATTATTTCATTTTATTTATGCCATACCATGTTGAAAGTTCATGTTTAAAAGGCTTTTGTTTTAGTTATACATTGCCTTAAATGTTTATTCTTATTGATGAAAGTTTCCACTATATTGTTATCCTTACTGGGCATTTGAGCTCACCCCTTTTCTATGTTTTATTTTTCCCAGGTAGTGAAGAAGTAATTTATGAATGACTTGCAGGGATATTATGAGGGGTTAATAGTGTGGATATGAAGACTTTGTTGTTGTAGTAGTTTTTCACTTTGAAATGTAATGTAAAACTTTATGATTATATCTAGTGTTTCCAAGGCTACTAAACCAATCGGTCTTTCGAGATTTGATCTTTCTTGTGATCATGCCAATGTTACGAAGTAATGCACCGACCCTGGGTAGCTGGGGTCGGGGCGTTACAGTTGGTATCAGAGGATGTTTAGTACAAACCTTGGAAGCTAGATTTAGATAAACTCTGATTAGAGCACGTAGACCTAAGATGAACTTTGAGGATTAGTATAGAAGAACTTCCTAGAATTTTGGTATTGTAGAGATTTTGTGAGTTTTTCGAGCAATACATCCCTGTCTGGATACGAGCAGGTAGAGGCGGCTCTGGCACAGATGTACCTAGGGGTAAAACCCGAAAACACCGCTTTGAGCTAGACTCGAACGGGAACTGGTGCACGACAACGGGCCTTGCTGCACTCTTGGTTACGACACTCCCGGGGGATATGCTTAGGATAACTCTCACTATCTTTACAAATCATTATGAAGGGTTTATGAGTATATACTTCCTCAAAGAAAACATTTTTATGATTATGGATTATATCCATAAATAGTTCAATTTATGTTAAGTGTTTTATAAGTATGGGATTATGTATTTTGATTCATAAACTGATCTAGTTTATGCCATTGTTTAGAAATGGCGCCCAGTAGAAGGAATGAGAACTCCAGAAATGCACATGATCCAAAGAGAAGGAAGGATCATATCTTTCATGGTCTTAAGCTAGAATTGATAAGAGAAATAGTCTCCCATGTATTATCATCAGATGAAGAAATAATATCATGTGTTGATAAGATATGTAAAGAGTTTACTGAGTCCTATGGCTTTGAAGGGAAGCAAGAGAAGAAAAGGATGGAAGAGAGAAAGATTGATAAAGGGAAGAGGGGAAAGAAGAATTTTCCCATATGTGGTAACTGTGGAAAGAAACACCCTGGAACTTGCCTGAAAGGAATGGGAGTTTGTTATAAGTGTGGAGGAAAAGGGCACAAAGTACGTGACTGCAAGGGTAAGAAAATGGTTTTAAATGTACAATGCTTCATTTGCAAGGAGTTTGGACACTACGCGAACCTATGTCCCAGTCATCAGACTATGCCGCAAATGATGTTATTGGATAATAATCATGTTATGATACTACCACAGATGAAGATGAATGATTAGAGTTCTTCTGTTGATTATGTCAATTGAGCTTTGTATCAACAATGTACTTGTTATAATAATTATGGAGTATATAAGGATTGTACTGCAGTACTATTTCATTAAGGACTTGAGATTGTGTGGAACAAAGAAAAGTGACTCATTAGCAGGATAGATTTTTGGAAAATATATGGTTGAGAGAATGATAAACCATAATATAGTTCTGATACTGAGGTAGTGATTTTGGAATAATATGTGATTGTTTTGGATAAATTATATTGGATATTCTTGACTACCTTGGAACTGATTAATGATTTGTATATTCCATCATTGTTGGGGTTTAAAACATTTTTGGATTAATGAAGTATATCCAGCATTCTATATGGAATAAGGGAGCATGAATGTAATCAATAAGGAATATGGTAATACATGATGAAGGTATTCATATGCTATTACGGGGTAAAAAGGATCTATATTATGTTTACCTTCCTTATAAATGTTGGACTGTGAGTTTAGACAGAAGTATTTTGGATAGTTCTAGTTTGGATTATTTTGGATTGCCATAAAAAGAAAACCCGGAGGTCGGGCGGCAACCCGTCGCGTCCGGCAAGGCTGCGAGACTTGAACCCGCAACCGTAGGGCGACAAGGGTGTATCACCTACCACTATCCCACGAGATGTCCTGGATTAAATAAAGTAGTTTTTTAAAAGATCTGGTAGATGAATTATAAATTTGTTTATTTTGGAACCCTCTATGAATAGTATAAATAGAATTTTTTTTACGAGTGAATGATGAGTTTTGGTAGAAATTTATTAATGGATAAAACTTTAATTATAAACTAAGTATATCTCCTTATTATCTTATCCAATCTCATAAATAAATTCCTCAACATTAATAATAGAAACTTAGAACAAAAATGTTTTCCTAGATGGTACCTTAAATCATCACTAATTTATGGCTTTGGGATTGTTGTCCTTTTCATAGCCATGTTCTCTACCACTCTCCATCAGATAATTGATGGTTAGATTTTTCTTCCATATCCATATTTTCTTACATGGAACCCTAGTATGTGTTATTTTCGGTAATCTTCATACTTTCGACTCTTTATTTTAAATAGAGGCCTCGTTAATTCATTTTTCGATGTGGGATTTCAACTAAGATATTTTGAAATGTCAAAAATGTGTTGTCCCAATAACATATATTTTGTTGAACCGATGGTACTTCAAATCATCATGGATTGATGAGTTTAAGGACCTCAATTTTATACTTGTTTGTGATTGATGACCTCAATCACTACCTATAAATATTTACGTTTTTCCTCCAATTATATGTCTCTAATTGCCACCAATGTTCTTCTAATCGAGATCATAATTTGGTGGTGACCCTTTAATTTATCTTTTCCTCATATTAAGACTAAATTTTAGTAACCCAATTTCCAATGTGGGTTTTCCCACAAATATATTTTCTACTTTCAACCTTTTATTTTCGAAGAACAATTTCAAATTGCGAGGACGCAATTTATTGAAGGAGGGGAGAATGTAACACCCCAGGATTTCAGAGTGTGTTATTTCTTAAAAATAATTCAATAACTTGCACTACATGCAACACTGAGTTCAATCACACCATTAAAAGAGGTCATGAATAGTATTAACTACATTTTGAACTTTATATAATCCTTATAATTTTAGAATCCATATTATGAGTTTCTTAGTCATAATGCAAGAACAGATTCATTTTCAGTATTGCACTTTTATCAACTTTTGATAGTGAAACCTTTTTAAATACAATATTTTAAACTTTTTGACTAAATGGGGACATCAAAAATTTAAAATGAAACACCCCAAGCTTCCACGGTACGTTTCCCTTTGAATAATGTGATAGCGTGTGTTGTACGCAACACCGAGTTCTAACACACCATAACCAATCAAACTAGCCGTTATAAATAGTAATACCTACTTTTTGAAAATATATATATTTTATATTTCAAAATGGACTTCATTTTTGGATTCGGAATACCGAATTTAGCCTAAGGTGAAATTTTGGTACTTTTCGGATAACTTTCATATTTTGATGAATAGTGAAAATTACTAAATTTTAATTAAAAACAACTTTTTTAATCAAAATAATTATTAGTGATAAATTATGAATTTTAGTAGTTTTAAAGTATATTTAGAATATATTTTTACCATTTAATATAATTTTGGTCATTGGACATAATTTTACAATTGAACCGAACATAAACAAGTGTCAATCTTTTGATAGTTATTATCTCTTAAAAACACGCTTTTTGTTTTGACAGCGGGAATTAATTTTAAATTAATTTCTGCCACTTCTGTGTTTTGAATTTAGGAAAATGGATTCCATATTTGGAATCAGGATGTTCAAATTGTGTAAATAGGTAACTTTTATTTTTAGACATTTTGAATAATTACTGCGGTAAATATTTTATTTACCATGGTTAAGGGTAAATCCGGTAAATAAGGGTTAAAAAAAATAATATTATAATAATACTAAATTACCCTAAAAACGTGTCTTAACCCTATTGGTTGATAGATGGTCGACCATGGGCATCTTTGGGTCTATTTTGGGACCCCATGGATCCACTTGTAAGTGATAATGACACATTATATTAATAAAGCTAAAATAAAAATAAAAATGGCATAAGCTTACATCTTTTAGAAGAACAATTTTTACATAGGGTTATACATGTTGGATTTTAGATTATAAATATTCATTAGAAAGATAAAAAGATTTCCTACATAATGATATTTTATTTATAATTTTTAGACATTAAATAAGTTATTTTAATTATGACACAATGATGATGCAGTAATTACTATAATAGTGAAAAATTAAAATAATTGATATTATAAATACCCAAATAAATATAATATGAAACTTTTAATGAATTAAACTAATTTTCTAGGCTAATATGATATATTAGGATTGATTTAATGGACTTTGTTCGAAGTAATCAATCTGTTATGAGTTTCAAAAAAATCAACTATTGAATAGTGTCAAAATTGACATAAAAGAGTTCTTAAAACAAATATTATATTATTAATTGATATTAAATTCCTAAAAATCTAAGGTTCGGCCAAGAGACTTATATAATGATAGGTTCATCATTAATGGACCACTTGGGGGTCGCTTGTATGTATATGGTAAGTTTATTAACCATATTATATAAAAATACAAAGAGACATTGTAAAAGTGAAACTAATTAACTTAGAGTTAATACTTAAAGATAAGGTTAATATAAGTACCCAAACCTGTCTAAATTCTATTGGATGAGTTGTTTTCGACCTATACCCACCTCAACCTTTGAATAGTCAACTTTGGAGCCTTTGGAAACCGAATATGAATTTATTATAAATTAATATTTCTAGCTTTTCCAAAAGTGCCCCTCACCCCTCTTATAAAAGGGCACTCCTCCTTCTCTTTTCATCACACCTCTTAAGCCACTTGGCTCGTCCAAACTCTGCCCAACTAAGCTCCCCAAATCCCTATCCTCCTCTTTGAAGCTTCCCCTTAGGCAGAAAGCATTTCAAGAAGTCCTTTGGTTCCAACCAAAGTGAGTTACCTAAATTAAAGGTAACGATTTCTCTTAAATTATTTTCATTTATTTTTCTTCTTCAACCCCCAAAATCTTTTTATTTCCTTTCTTTTGTAACAACACCAGTATCCTCAATATACTAGGATGTTGTTATAAGAAGGATTTAAACTACACATACACACAACTCCATCTAATGGATGATGAACATAATGTTTCTGTGGATGGCAAACTAACGCCTCACGAAACGATGATTGTTCAAATACATCTTACCGCCTCTCATGGTGGCCATTATGATGGCACTGTAATTAAATATGATATTAATGATATATATTTTATATATAAGCTTCTGTAATTCCATTTTATTTCATACCATTATTCGTTTCATGTTGTATATACATACGATAATTTCATTTGAGGAAGTGCGGACTACCGCCCCCTTAAAATGATATGACTCGTTCATACCACACATGGAACGTATAAAGGATGGTGTTAATGAACTTAAGTAACATGTATAAAATATTATATTATACTGGAATAGTAATATACCTATGTATCATTTGTATTCGATTCTTTTAAAATAAAAATTAAATGGAAGTAGCGTTCGTGCGTACGTACCGACTACCGTCTCCACGAACGCGATGAGATTCATTCTCCATCATATCCATTCAAGTATAATTATCATTTGATGATTTAGAAATGATGTTTAAGTACTTGATACCATTCTGGATTTGAATAATATACAAATTATCCTTTACAAACATGTCTTACGTAACAAAACATACAAAAGCAAACAAGTAAGTTCACACCCGAAACAGCGATAATACTAAGATATTATTATCAAATCAATATTAAAAGATCATATATGATATCATATTAGTGTATATGATTCTTGTATAATTTAATAACAATTATTTCACCATTATACAGGAGGTTAACCTACCCCAACCAAGGAAAATTACAAGGTAAGGGTTATTTCACAATCTCTTCATTATCCGAGGTTGTTTATACGTAATAATCTACTGGGATATCTTTATCATCCACATCCATGTTTCTTAAAAATGTATTTCAAAACATTTTTACTATTTACAAGAATATGGGTTAAAGTCATTTATACCCTTGTTTGAATTTTTATAAGAGGTTTATAAAGGAATCTTTCCGTCGTTTTCAAAACAAGGTCCTTTTTAACCTTTTCGACAGAATTGAGGTAAGAATGTTTTTTTTAACTTATACGGCGGGTGCGGTTATTTTACGCCGTTATAAAATTTTCAAAGCTTTACTTACAAGCTTATAAGAATATTTTCAAAGAAAATGTTTTATTTTATATGGCTCTTAAATGATTTCAAAAATAGAAAGAGATATTTCTCTAAAAAGTGTTTTGATTTCATCTATGTCAACATCCTTTAATGGATTTTACGCTTATTTGAAGTTGATTTATTATGATACAAAACTTCTATATTGTATTGAAGGTTTTGTGATATGTTTGACTGTGGATGTGCTATTTTATACCATTCATAGTTTATGGTGAAACTATTGACATTTCGTATGCTAGTTTTAATCCGAATGTTTATGTTATATTTCAAACTTTTCTTCAGATGAATGTGCTAAACAAGTATGTTCCGGGTTGGGGACCGGTAAAAGTAAGCCCTCCAGGTTGGGGACTGGTTAAAGTAAGCCCTCCAGGTTAGGGACTGGTAAAAGTATGCCCTCCGGGTTGGTGTCCGGTTATTAGAGGCACTCCGGGTTGGTGTCCGGTTATTAGAGGCACTCCGGGTTGGTGTCCGGTTATTAGAGGCACTCCGGGTTGGGTTCCGGTTAGAAGTAACCCCTAGGTCTTGGGATGAGGCCTAGACAAAGAAATTAACGTTTAGCATTATTCATTCCAACATTATGAAAGTGGTTATTTATTTTTGCATGTGATTATTCGATTAGTGGAATATCCATGTGAATAAGTAAATGGCATTATTTCATTTTATTTATGCCATACCATGTTGAAAGTTCATGTTTAAAAGGCTTTTGTTTTAGTTATACATTGCCTTAAATG
The DNA here is from genome assembly GCA_963277665.1 of Viscum album. NCBI lineage: Eukaryota > Viridiplantae > Streptophyta > Magnoliopsida > Santalales > Viscaceae > Viscum > Viscum album. Next base: position 720,942,152 of record OY728151.1, on the reverse strand, counting down.
TTTATTCTTATTGATGAAAGTTTCCGCTATATTGTTATCCTTACTGGGCATTTGAGCTCACCCCTTTTCTATGTTTTATTTTTCCCAGGTAGTGAAAAAGTAATTTATGAATGACTTGCAGGGATATTATGAGGGGTTAATAGTGTGGATATGAAGACTTTGTTGTTGTAGTAGTTTTTCACTTTGAAATGTAATGTAAAACTTTATGATTATATCTAGTGTTTCCAATGCTACTAAACCAATCGGTCTTTCGAGATTTGATCTTTCTTGTGATCATGCCAATGTTACGAAGTAATGCACCGACCCTGGGTAGCTGGGGTCGGGGCGTTACAAAATATCTAAAAAGAAAAGTTAACTATTTACACAATTTGTACATATTAATTAAAAATATGGAATCCATTTTTTCAAATTCAAAACACAGATGTCATAGAAATTAATTTAAAATTAATTCTCATTGGTAAAACAGAAAGCATGTTTTTAAAAAATAATAACTTTTAAAAGATTGACACTTGTTTATGTTCAATTTCAAATTTAAATCACATTCAATGACTTAAATAAGATTAAATGATAAAAATATATTCTAATTACAATTTAAAAAAAATTAAAAAGATTATATAATGATATAAATAAATTAGATTTATATGAACTTTTTAATTAAAATACAGTATTTTTCCTTATTCATTGAAAAACTGAACATTATTAGAAATATACCAAAATTTCATCCAAAGTAAATTTTGGTGTCTCGATTCTAATGAAGAATTTAGTTTTGTCAAATAGCACATATAATATTGTCAAAAACTAGATTTAATGAGGGATCTCCATAAAAAGGCGGTAAATCATCATTTTAGTGAATATTAGAGTATTTATGATTAAAATCAAATTCTTTACTTATTTTAAGACTCTAACTTTTATTGGATAAATGTAATAATATTAACAAAACATGTATAATACTATTTTAGTTAGTTCTATTCATTCCATCTAATAAAATGGCTAGGTGATTCCTACCATTAAAAATAATAATATTATATTTTTAGTGTGCAGCATATGATTTCAAGGAAAACCATTGTTGTGAATCAAGTAATCCGTCAAACATAGCATCCCCTTTAAAGTAGAATTAATATTTAATTCAAAAATATTAATAAATATAAAAATTTTCATGTTCTTTATTTACCTGGGATGTTACAGAATGTTATATTGCTAATATTATTTAAAAGATAGGGTTTTTTATATAAGTGGTGTCATAGGAGTTCTTATGAATATATGGATTAATTCCATGATGTTTTACCCATTTTTATTTAGGATCTAGAGGTTGAATTAATTTTTTAATCAGTTATATAATGTGTTTATATTTCAAATCACCATATTTTAATGACATTATTTGAGTTATTGGAATTGAATATGTAGTAAAAATATTTTTTAATATGGGTTTTAATCATACTAGTTCTTCGTAGTGGTCTTTGTTTGATTTTTATTTAATGAAAGGATATTTATATGAGGGATTTAATTGAATATAGAGAACTCAAAAATTATATTGTTTAGAATATGTATCTAAAACCTCATATAGATATCTTTTTCAATTATTATCAAAGAGCATGGAATTTTTCAATGAGTGATATCAAATCTAGATAATATTACCTGAAATATTAGGAGGAAGGCATTATAATGGTGACATTTTATTCTAGGAATGGTAATTACAGATTTTTGGTTGTACCCTTCTAGTTGAATAATAAGAGAATTGTATAGATATATAATATGAATAGAGGTTTCCATGAAAATTTGGATACATTTATTGGTATATCTATAATGAAATTATTGTTTATAGTAAATTATATGAGGATTATCAGAAATATATAATCATTTTTTTGAAAATACAAGTGGAAAAATGAATTCTTAAAATTTATAAAATCATAATTATTTTAACATCTTATTTCATTTCATGGAAATATTTTAAATAGATATTGAATATGACTTGATCCTTTGCAATATACGTTGGAGGAATGGTGTCCAAAACCTAAAAATGTATCTAATATTCAATGATCCTTTTAAATTAGCAAGTTACGGTTGATGGATTCTTTAAACCTTTTCTCAGATATCATACCCACTAAAAATGTTTACATGATTTGGAGTCAGATTCATCAGGATGAAGGAATTTGATAACGGTTCTCTAGAATTTAAAATGTTATTGGTCAATTCTATTGTGTTAGAATTTCAATCTTGAAATAGAGTGTGTTGTATTTATATTGATTATTATTTTAAGGGTCCATGTTGTTTCTTGATATAATATTATAAGGTAATAATATATAAATCACATAAATTAAAAATAAATGAACATAATTACCCTACCAAAGATGTTGGACTAGTTACAATAGGTTTTATATAAATATATATAAACCATTTATATTGGGTAAAATTCAAAATATATAGTAACCATTAAATTTTAATGTATATATTCACCCAAAAGAGATGAACATGTGGTATAGAAGATGGTTGGAATTGATAATTGATTATAATTATTTGAATCATCATCATCAAGGTAATGGAAATAAAAAAGAAGACTCTTTGAGGTGAAATGATAATACAGCATTTTTGATTACATTGTTTGGTACACCACCCATTAGATAATGTTATAAATAATGTTTCCTTGTAATTATGTATTCATAGAATCCATCTCTTTAATACAAGGTGTTAGAATTTACATCATTGTTAGATAAAATTAATTATGCCTAATAGGATTATATAGGTATTAAAGGAACAGAATGTTTGGTCAATATGTTTAATGTATTTGGAATTAATATTGATAAAGAAAGTGTTATGATATTTGGATGTGTTTTTTAAAAATAGTTATACTTATTTGAATAATTAATTGTTATGTAAAGCACATAGATCCCCATTCTCAATTAATTTTAGTAATGAAAAAAATAAAAAAACACATTCATGAATATTTTCTATGGGAATGTATATAGAAGGATATTATTAATTTAACTATGAATGGTTTGAATTTTCAATAGGTTAAATATAATAAACAACTAGAAAATGGGATGTTGTAATATATTTTAGTTCTTAAATGGAAATGGGATAATATTTCATAGGATTTAGGGGTTGGATTTCCAATTACATCTTTAGGTGAGAATGAATTATGTGTTATTTATTATCTACTAATTTAATAAATGAATTTTTTTCATATTTGAGACTATATGTATTTGGTTCACCCTTATAGACTTCACCTCAATGAGTTGGTAAGATTACCAGGAATCCCTCTATATACATTATCTGGTGGATTTCCAATATAGACATCTAATATTTGAAAAGGTCTTCAAAATTTGTTTGGTACTAATTAAATTTATGTATATTTTTTATCATCAATATGATGGACTATCCAAGTAAATAATTAGACTATATATGATATGATTTCGGAATTTTTATTGTATTGTTAGGGATGTTGCGATTACCGTCTCACTTTTAGGTAATTTTTATATAATATTTTTTTTCATTCACATATATAGATAACACTTTTGGAGGTATTACATAGAATGTGTTGTTAAAATATATAATATCTTAATGATGTTAATGAAATAATGTTGTTAGGACTATAAATGGTACAACAAATGATTAAAATTCTAAATATTACATTTTGTCACCTTATTTAATCATATATTTGGAGAAATTATTAGATAAATAATATGTGGGAATATCTTTTATTAAGGAATGAAATCTTGGGATTATTAAAATATATCCTAGGAAAGGTGTAATTTATTTTAGAATGAATTGAATGTTATGCCCATGGTTAGTTGTTCTAATTGAAAATCTATAATAATTATGATCAATTTCATTCTAGTAGAACAAAAAGTGAGTGTATTGCAGACACATGATTTCTTTAAAGATTCATTGATAATAAAATATGTACATGATGAGTGTTATTTGTTGAGCCCTGAAGTGTTAAAGTTAAAAGAATATATTTCATATTGAAACAAACAAACACAGGACCCTCATCTATAAAATTTCTTATCCATCCTACCATATACTCATTGAGTGTCACTAACCCATGTGAGTAGACAATAAGAGTCAATGGCATCATAAAAAATAATTGGGGATGGTTTCACCCTCATGGAACCAAATATAAGTATTGAATCATGTAATAATGTTAAAAAACAAAATATACAAAAATTGACATATCATATAAACAAGAATCTAGTACAAGATCACAAAACTACAATGAAAGCTATTAGAAAATACAACTAAAGACCAAATAGGACAATAAAAAAATTGTATGCCACCTTGTTACAAAAAAACTGATGTATTTATCTCCATCTTCACTTGACTCGCATTCCCCCCCCCCCATGATCCAAAAACCCACCCCGTTCTCAAGGAAGACAATGCTATAAAAAATCCATAAGAAATGAATTAATAAAGCCTACAAAAAGCATGAAAACCACATACCCACCAACATGAATATATATGGCGTGAAACGAAAATAGTAGGATACCACAATAAGTCCATTTCAACTGATAATAAAATAAAACAATATCACTAGTATGGATGTAATATAAAGAAATTAGGTTCCATTTTTTCTTTTACATATTAAAGGGAAAAAAATAATGGATCATGATATCTCCCATAGAAACAAATTCATAAAAAAATCCATAATGATGATCTTACATAACAAATTCTAATCAAATTTTCTAACTATTTCTCTTTAAAAATAAAAATAATTCAAAATAAATGAACACATTGTTTAAAAACATTCTAAAGTGACAGTTTAAAATGGACGAATTCCCACATAACAATTATTTTCCAACCAGGATTTTGAAATCTGTTTTATAATAAATAATCTATTATGAATTCAAAAAACCAGAAGAAGAATAAATTCAAAAAACTAATATTTTTCATTTAAATCACCCAAATTTCTTAAAATAGATCTTTAAAATTTCATAATGATACCAAATATTTGGGTCAAATCATTTTAAAACATCACTTTCATTTTAAAAAGTTTTAAAAAAATAACAAATGTGCATGTTACATAAAACCACTACATTTGATTACCAAAGAAAAAAAATTGGAAGTAATAACACACCTCCCAATTCATTTCCTGAACCAAACAAGTTGAGACCCCATTTAATAACCGACATAGAATTTAAAATTACCCTTTAGAATTTGTTTGTAATTTTCATTCCAGTTCTCACATGAGATTAACTGAAAACCTTCTTTCAAGAAAACAAATCACCTTTAACAACTTTTAAAACACCCAAAAAATACATAACAAATGGGTAAAATTTTAAAAATATGGGTATTATAAACTAATATTAAGTCAAAGAAATAAATAAATATTAATTAGTTAAAAACCCTAATTATAGGACCATAAAATTTGAAACCATAGTAGAATCATTATAAATTTCTATCTATATTTTTCATGAGGCACTTATAAGAAAACACTATATTCAATTCCAACGACCCTTTCTCCTAAAATAAAAGTTTTCCAATTATAATGGGTGTCAAAGAAAAATACAATTCAAAAAAATATATGAAAAAAATTTCAAACCACATTGAATATATCTTTTCATACATCAACCATTTCCACAAACATCTTTCTGAAGCGTCAACCCATTTCTATGACCCATTGATCACAAAAATATTTTAAATCATGTGTCAATACCCCTTATATTAGATAGACATTACATTAAGACACAATAAAATGGAAGCTCACAATTACATCGAGATAAATTTTGAATATTCACCTCATAATTATTTACATGAAGGAAAAAATTTCATAAACTAATTCTTAAAACATACAATTTATGAATTCTTATATTTTCACAAGATTCAACATTTCAATCAAAGTCACTTTTTCACTAAAACATTATTCATTATATTAGATTCAAAATAAAACTCATTTAGTTTTATCCAAAAAAAATATTCATATTTTCAGACTCCCATAAATGATTTTAACTAAATAATACACCTCTCCTCTATTCTGAAATTCGAATTTCAATTTCACAAAATAATGTCACTAATGGAAAAACTTAGGCAAACAATTAAACAAATCATATCAAACAACAATAATTTCCGTAAATATCCCTATTAAATCTACCATATATGATTCTATTCTATGGGAATAATCCACAATAGTATTTATTGGTAGAATGATTAGAAAAAAATAATCCTCGAGGAGAAATTTCCTTGTGTATGGTTTGGACACATAGGATGGTAAACCATTCAATATTCAATATCATGGTTAAATAACCATTTCACATGAGTACCTCAAGGTATATTTGAACATGAATTTTTTCCTTTAATCTCTAGTTTATTAACCAGTTTCACCACTTAAACTCAACATGACCTCCGAAATAACAGTTACACTCAATGGGGATCAAATAACCATCTAAATAAATTAAAAATAAATGATAACATGAAATTAAAAAAATCAAGATCAATACTCAAGACATATACTCCCATGGAAGTTCAGGATTCTATTGGTTAAATAGATTTCCTTCCCATTCTCACACAGTCCACTTAAAACTCATTGACCATCCTCTTCTACAGACTAAAAAGACACGTACCAAATAAAAAATATTGTTCCTATGATAACATTTTGTAATAGACCAACCTAGTGCATCTATCCATCAGATCCCTAATCTATAATTCCATATACCTAAGGAGTATCTCTGACCCCCATGGGCCAATGAATAGAATAGGTGTATCATACATAATCATTGGATATTGTTTCAGAAAAGGTTAACAAAATAAAAACAACCTATAAATTTAAATTGATATTGATGTTATATAAATTCCAAGATACACATCACATATACAACCATATAAAATTGTAAGAAAAAATTACAATAGAATTTAAAAAAGAAGAAAACTAAATTCCAATGAGTATGATAAAAAATACTTGAAACCACATGTTTTTCAAAACAGATGGAATCATCACCCCTGAAATGTGACTCAAAAGTCCCAACCATGATCCCAACAAATCGTCCTCTTCCCATGGAAGATGATACTAGAAACCAACCTATCAGTAAAGGCATGAAGAAACCATCCCAAAACATGGAGATTTTATACTCACCAACATGACTATACATGGTGTCATATGAACGCATTGAGATACCACTATGAGTCGAAATCATTAATTTTATAAAATAAACTACACACACTAGTTGCTAAATAATACAAAATTTTACTTTTTATCTTTCATTTTCATAATATAAATGTAAAACAATCATGGATCATGAAGTTTCTGATATAAATACTATCATGAAAAATGTAATAAAAATGTTTTAGAAAAACCCATGAAATTTATGAGTGATAACCATTTATCATTAAAATTCAAAACCATTTGAAAATGATACCAAACATGATTTTAAACACATTAATATTATACCAACTAACAATGACTCTTGGAAAACATTTTCTCCCTTTCCTAGAAAATTTATTTACACACCCAATATAAATTTAAGAATGGAAACATGGTTAATAATAATTCGAAAACAATAAAATGATGAAAATAAATTTAATATTTGTATGAAACAAAACCGGTCCACAATATAGATAAACCGGAAGAGTATTGACACATCAGAATATTACATCCAAAAAACAAGAAACTCTTGTGCCAATTTACATAATAAAATAAAAAACATAGGAACATTGTATAAAGAAACACCATGAAGACAAATGTGATAGAACAAGACATGTGAGGCTGGATTTACTCTGGAAAAGTTAATTTTCACAGATCTATCCTTCCAATCTCTCTGAGAATTCACCATAGTGACAATACCCCTAGCTATATTTTATGTACCGGTAGGTGGACTTCCATGTTCTAAAAATCAATTATCTTAATGAGTAAATACTAATTTCTATATAATATCATCGATATTCTAATATAAAAAACATAATAGGGTCATGTGAAAAGAATTTCATCAAATTAAAATAAAAACCCCTAGGGATAACACCACATCGTTCCCTTCTAACAGTCTGCACTACACTTAATAAGATCCATAGTCCATTTGAATAACATTTATCACATAATAATGAATCCATCACATGGATAACACATCATTATCAACAATACAAGGGGGTACACTAAGGGAGAAATGAACATTACATCATAGGTTCCAATCATGTTCTTATGATTACATATAGAGCACCTTCTCATATACCAGAGGCATTTCACTAGTATCGAGGTATTATAAAAACCCCTGGATGGAATATAACATCATTAAAAAAGTAGACCAATAAAATAAATTGAGATATAAAATAGTAATTAATGATAATAAATGAAAAACATCACACCATATTCTTAGATAGTGTAAATTCAAAAAAATGATTCTATGACCATTTCCATTATAAATTGTCTAAAGTTACAATAAAATCTCAAAATAAATACATATATATATAATATTTGATATCAGGTAGTTACACAATTTCCTTTACCATAATACATGATCCTTCCCAATTTCACTAACAAACAAAGAGAAATATCCCTTATCCATACCTACAACCATGATATCTTCTAAGGTACCATAGGAGGCCCGACCATGTTTTGAGTAAAACATTGTAGATGACCTCTAATGTTCTCTATATTTACATCCATAAGAAACATAATTTTTTTATTTTTTTTGTTTAATAATAATAATAATACACGAAGGAACCATGTTATAATTTATCAAATTTACAATTTACCATATAGTCCATAAACTCTATAATTTTTGGAAAAGTACATCAGGGAGTCATCTAAATACATAAAATTTAAGGCAGTGTTTGTTTACAATTATATTATAAAAAAAGAGTTTGAAACGTTTATCTCTTCCATAACACTGGTTTGGGAGTGTTATTTCCCATATCAAAACAATAATCAACCTTCATTACTATGGTTCTAAAATTTACAAAAATTAAACATGATTGAACTATGGAAATTCAATATTCTCAAATTATTATCAATCCTAAATTTCACCATATTAAATCCTAATTATACAATTATTCAACAAAGTTCACTTCAAAATATCAGTAAATAGGCACAATAATTATTCATTAATTAAAATATTTATACAATTCACACATAATCCCATTTCATCATATTCAGTCACTTAAAATTCTCACGTAATTTATCATGTTAATTAAATTTTTGTTGAACCATTCCTTAGGCCCAATTATTATGCCATGTTACCCATGAATTGGTTTAATCCCATTGACCATAAATTTTCCTTCTCGCATTTTATGTTTACTATTATAAAGGTATGGGAATACCCCTTGGGTGATCATGATTCTCATACTTATGATCCTTAAAATCCCTATTGTGTTATTTTAAGGGTCTCAATAAACATAATATTCCAAAAATTATTGTCCATTTAGAAGAACCAAAATCACAAAATAACGGAACATTTAAAAACTTAATATAAACATGATGAATCATACATACTACACGAGAGTGTGTACAACCCCAAGGATCCACGGTACACTTCTCTTTGAATAATACAGTATTGTGTGTTGTACGCAACTTCGAGTTCTAACGTACACCACAACCAATCGAACTAGCCGTTATGAATAGTAATACCAAAATTTTGAAATTTTATAATTTTTATCATTCAAAATGGTATTCATTTATGGATTAGTAATATCGAAATTATCTTAGGGTGATTTTTTGGTATTTTTCAGAAAACATTCAATTTTTGATGAATAGTGAAAAAACACTTACTTATAGTTTAAAAATGAATTTTTTTAAATAATTATTTCTTTTATTTAAATTTAATTATGGTCAAAATAGATACAGAATACCTATATAAGTTCAATTTAATTCATTGGAGTTTGTTTAGAAAAATTTTAGATATATAAAAAATGTATAGAACTTTTCACCGTCTTTTACTCACCTCATAGAAGAATTTCAAAATTCATATAAAACATAATTTTACCGCATCTGTGAGTGGAATTTAGAAACTCCATGAGACATGGTTAATAACAAGGAGTAAAATTTGGTTCAATAAGATAAGAATAATTTTTGGTGAATAGTAACTTTTTAACTTTATTTACCATGGTCAAAAGTAAATAGGGTAATTAAGGGTAAAAATGATATTAATATTACCCTAACATGTGTCCTAATTCTATTACACAAGTTTATCTCGACCTAAAACAATATTAGGAATAAAATATTGTCATTTAGCTCCACCCGGATTAGATTAGGGCATTTATTATTATTTAATTCAAAGAAAAGTTAAAAGAGTTAAATCCAAAGTTTAATAACTAAATTTTTTTAATATAGTTTATACATAAATATTCATTAGAAAAATTCATTAGAAATATTAAAATATTTCCTTCATAATGTTATTTTATTTAATATTTTTAGTCGTTAAATAATTTAATTTATTTATGACACAATGGTGATGCAGTAATTACCTAAGTAATGAAATATAAAAATAATTGATATTATAAATATCAAAATAAATGTAATTTTAGACATTTTATTAATTACACTAATTTCCTAGGTTAATATTCCATATTATGATTGGATATAGGAATTCTGTTCAAAGTAATAATGATGCAATGAAATTATCAAAAACAAAATACCCAATAGCATCAAATTTGACAAAAAAGAGTTTTTAAAACAAATATTATATTATTAATTGATATTCTATTCCTAAAAACCTATGGTTCGGCAAAATTACTTATATAATGATAGGTGTATCATTAATGGACCACTTGGGGGTATCTTGGTGGTATATAGTGTGTTTGTTAACTATATAATATAAAAATACAATGAGACATGGTAAATGTCAAACAATTTTACTAAGAGTTAAAGATAAATGATAAGGTCGATATAGTGACCCAAACCTGTCTAAAATCGATTGGATGAAAGGATTTCAACCCAACCCATATTAACCTATAGATAATCCACTTTGGAGCCATTTGAACTGAATATGAATTTATTATAAAATAATATTTCTATCTTTTCCAAAGGGGCCCCTCACCCCTCTTATAAAAGGGCACTCCACCTTCTCTCTAATTCACACATTCAAAGACTTTTGGCTCGGCCAAAACCTGCACAAATATTCTCTCAACTTCCCTCACTTCAACCTATAGGACTTATTTTGATCAGAAAGCCATCCTAAGGATCCATTTTGATCAAATGAACAAGAAGAACCTGAAGAGGAGGTAATGTTTTCACCACCGTCTTTCTAGTTCGATTCTTCTTCAACATCTTCTTTCTTTGCTATTTGAATTCTAAAATAATAACACCAGTATATTCTATACAATATTATGTCATTATAAATATAGTACAACCATATTCAGTATTCTATCCATCCTTTAAATGACATGTCACCATACGTGCGTATGTACGACTTACCGTCTCCACGTCGTGGTGTAATTGTTATTCAAAACATTATTATTTGGATGGGAAAAATAATGGTATGTATTTTATGTAAATGATAAATATAACATGATAATTATTCTGTATATATAATTTTCCATACAAATAGTGTTTATTTTAAAATCAAAAGAATGATATTGTCGCTCGTGCGTACGTACGGACTACCGTCTCCACGAACATGATGAGATTCATTCCGCATCGAATCCATTCAAGTCTAATTGTAATTTGATTATTAAATTTTTTTAAGGACTTGATATAATTCTATATATGAATAAGACACAACCTATTCTTAACAAATACAACTCACATAACAATGAATATAATGGAAAACAATTCCATTAACACCTGAAACGACGATAATACAAAGATATTATTAACAAAGAAATGTTAAAAGATCCTATATAATATCAAATTAATATATATGATTATTTTATAATTTAATAACAATTATTTCCCCATTATAAAAGAGGTTAAAAAACCCTAAACAAAGTAATAGTACAATGTAAGGGTTTTCATCTCACTCCTTATTCCCGTGAGATTCGTGCCATATTGCCACTATTACCTTTTGCGTGGTGTATGTACTGCCCATAAGTTTATTCATTGTTTAAGAAAATTTAATTTATGTGTATTTAAATATTAATTGTATGATAACTCTTTAATGGGGTGTATGTTTCATAATATTCAAAATTGGTAAGGGATTATTTCAAAATCTCTTCATTATCTGAGGTTGTTTATATGTAATTATCTAATGGGACTAGTTTATCATCCACATCCAGGATTCTTAAAATTGTAATTCAAATCAATCATACTTTTATACAGACTATGGCTTAAAGTAATTTATTCCCATGTTGACTTTTTATAAGAAGTTTATAAAGGAATCTTTCTATCATATCCAAACAAGGTCCTTTTAAACCTTTTCGGCCGAATTAAGGTAAGAATGTCTTTTTTTAGCTTTTACGGAGTGTGTGTCTATTTTCCACCATTATAAAATCGTCGAAGCTTTCATTACAATATTATAAGAATACTTTAGAAGTAAATGTTTTATTTTATAATTATCTGTCTTTTAAATGAATTCAGAAAATAGATATTTCTCTCAAATAGTTTTGATTTCATCTATGTCAACATCCTTTGATGGATTTTTAGCTTATTTGATGTTGATTTATTATGATACAAAACATCCATATTTTATTGAAGGTTTTGCGATATGTTTGATTGTGGATCTGTTATTTTTATACTAATAATGGTTTATGAAGAAGGTATTGCAATTTCGTATGCTAGTTTTAATACGGATGTTTATGTTATGTTTAAACCTTTTCATACGAGGAATTCATTGGACTTATTAAGTGACAGGTGGAGCCCACTATATCTCCTCGATGCATTGGTAGGTCTCATGAGACAAAGTTGTGTTTTGGCACAAGGCCTTGAAAAAAAAAACATATTTCTAGTCTTGGCACAAGGCCTTGACTAAGTGGTTATGATATTTTGGAAAAATGCATTCCATCATTACGAAAGTGGTTATTGATATTTCATGTGATTATTCAATAAGTAGAATATCCATACGAATCTGTAAATGGCATTATTTCATTTTCTTTTTTCCATATTATGCTTAAGTTCAAGTTTAAAAGGCTTTTGTTTTAGTTATACATTGACTTATATGTTTATGCCTATTGGTGAAACATTCCACTATATTGTTATTTTTACTGGGAATCTGAGCTCACCCCTGTCTACGTTTTATTTTTCCCAGGATGTGAAGAAGTATTTTATGAATGAACTTCAGGGATAGTATAAGGGGGTATGAGTGTGGAGAAACGCTTTTGTTTTAGTTTTCACTTTATGATGTAACGAATCCTTTATCAATGTATCTAGTGATTCCAAGGCTACTAAAGTAATCAGTCTTTCGAGACTTGATCATTTGTGATAATGCCAATGTTATATAATATTGCACTGACTCAGGGTAACTAGGGTCAAGGAGTTAAAATTGGTATCAAAGGAAGTTTAATACAAACCTTGGAAGCTATATTTAGATAAACCCTAATTAGAGCACATAGCCCTAAGATATTCTTTGAGGATTAGTATAGAAGATCTTCCTAGAATTATGGTATTGTAGAGATTTTGTGAGTTTTTTGAGAATTACATCAATGACTGGATACGAGCAGGTAGAGGCGGCTCTGGCACAGATGTACCTTGGGGTAAAACCTGAAAACACTACTTTGATCTAGACTCGAACGGGAACTGGTGCATGACAACGGGCCTTTCTGCACTCTTGGTTATGATAGTCCCAGGGGATATGCTTAGGATAATTATCATTTTCTTTACAAATCATTATGAAGGGTTTATTAGTATATAATTCCTCAAATAAAACATTTTTTTATGATTATGGATTATATCCATAAATAGCTCAATTTATGTTAAGTGTTTAACAAGTATGAAATTATTTATTTTGATTCATAAACTGATCTCGTTTATAAAATTGTTTAGATATGGTGCCAAGGGGAAGGAATGGAAACTGTATCAATGCACACACTCCATGTAGGGATTTCCATCTAGCTCAAGATAATTATAGTGGAGCTGGTTATGCAAATGGTGCTGATCCCCTAATCACCATACTAGGACAACTCACTCAGGTTAGGAATAATAACCTTACCCATATGGAGCACCCTAATATGCATCGTGTAGGTTCAATGTAAGATCGCTTCATGAGGAAACAACCACCCACATTCAATGGGAGTACCAATCCATTAGTAGATGAGCAATGGATAAATTCATTAGAGAAAATATTCCACGCTTTGGGGAGTAACGAATGGGAAAACATTATCAAGGAAGTTTACCACCTCACTGGAGATGCTGACCAATGGCGGTCATTGTTTCAAAAGACAAAGGGAGAAAATGAAGTATAAAATATGGAATACAAGGATTTCATAGAGAATTTTTTAGAAAAATACATTCCTCGTGACCATTGAGCAGATAAGGAAAGGCAATTTCAGAGTTTGAGAGAAAATGAGGATGAGAATGTTGCATTTTATGAAGTTACCTTTACAAGGTTAACAAGGAATGCATCAAATTATATAGAAAACCGAGGAGAAATATTGATCGTTTCATTGTTGGGTTAAAACCGTTTCTTCGTCAAGCATTAGTCTCTCAATCCTTCTCGTCGTATGAAGACATTGTCTCATGTGCTATCAATACTAAAAAGGAATTCTCTAAGTCTTACGACTTTAATGTAAATAAAGAGAAGAAGAGATCGGTTGATCACTCTGGAAATGTAAATAAGGGGAAGAAGGTAAAAGTTGAATATCAATCCTGCACTAAATGTGGGATGAAACACCTCGGTACTTGCTTCAAGGGAATGGGTGTCTGATACAAGTGTGGTGAAAAAGGCCCCCAAGATCGTGATTACAAAGGGATGAAAGAAGATACCGATGTTTAGTGCTATAATTGCAGGGATATGTGACATAATGAAAAATAATGTCCTATGCATCATGGGAACATACCGTAGAAAAGGAAAAGGTGTCAAGGCCAAGCTTATGCTATCAATAATACTGAGGTAGAAGCTCTAAAAGAAACGGTGTCAGGTAATTTAATTGTTTCATCAAGTTTAGAAAATTAATTATTTGATTCTGTATCATCACATTATTTCATATCATCCCAGTTTTTTATGAAAATTAGATATTTCCAATTTGATTTAACAAGGGACTTTTTAGTTAAAACCCCTATGGGAAGTATCATTGAATCAAAGATTTGTCAATTTATCCCCGTTAAGGAATATAAATGTTCTTTATCTGATGATCTCATCATCATACACATCATTAAATATGATATAATCCTCAGTATGGATTGGATTTTTCACCACGATGTGAATATTTATTGTAAGAAGAAGGAGGTTACGATTTTTAATGATGATGATAAGGAACACCATATCATTAGAGAAAAATCATCACCCCCTAATTCTTATGTAGGTCCACACCAAGTAGCTCAACTAAATTCAATTATTGGGGAGGAAGATAATGAAATGACTGTTGGTAAGGAAAGGAATGTTCAAATAGAGGATGTACCAATTGTGAAAGAATATGACGATGTGTTTCTGGAAGATTTACCTGGACAACCTCAAGAATGAGAAATTGAGTTTTCCATTGATGTAATTCCTAGATCATGGCCCATATCAAATACCTATTATAGAATGGAAACTATCAAATTAGTGGGACTAAAGAAACAACTAGAAGAATTGAGTAATAATATTTATTATCCCTAGTGTTTCTCCATAGGGATCCCCTATCCTTTTTGATAAGAAGAAAGATGGATCTAGGAGGTTATGTATCGACTATAAGGAAATCAATGCTATAAAAATAAAGAAAAAATATCATATAGCTCACATTAATGATTTATTTGACCAAATGCATAGAGATCAATAAATTTTTAAGATTGAACTTCGATCTGGATACCATCAGTTTTTTGTGATGAAGGAAGACATTCTAAAAATAGTATCTCGAACCAGGTACGGGCATTTTCAGTTTACAGTAATACCTTTCGGATTGACTAATTCACCTTCTGTATTCATGGATCTAATGAATAGAGTTTTCAAGGAATATCTCGATGATTTTTTGGTAGTATTTATTGATGATATCTTTGTATATTCCAAAAGCTACGAAGATCATGAAAACCACTTGTGCATTATCCTGAAGACTCTTAGAAGACATGAATTATATGCGATGTTTATCAAGTGTTAATTTTGGCTTCATGATATTTCTTTTCTTGTCCATATTGTCTCCAAAGATGGAATATCCATTGATCATTCTATGTCAAAGGCAATCCAAGAATGGCCAGCACCGACGAGTATAACTGAGGTACGCAGTGTTATTGGTTTAGCAGCTTATTATCGGTGTTTTGTCCAGAATTTTTCTCGATTGGATAACCCGTTAACGAAGCTCAAACATAATAGGGTTAAATTTGTTTCTAAAATTGAGTGTGAATAATGTTTTGACGAACTGAAGAGAAGATTAGCCAATGCTTCTATATTGACTCTACAATCGGGGAATGATGTGTTTGTTATTTATAGTGATGCATCGAAGAAAGGACTTAGTTGTTTCCTTATGTAGAATGATAGGGTTATTGTCTATGAATCAGAACAACTGAAAATTCATGAGCAAAACTATCCTACTCATGATCTTGAGTTAGCTTCTGTAATCTTTTCTTTGATGATATGGAGACATCATCTCTATGGTGGAAAATGTGAGATATATACCGATAATAGGAGTTTGAAGTATATATTCCCATATAAATAACTCAACATGATGTAAAGGATATGGTTTGAAATACTCAGAGATTATGATTGTACGATACAATACCACCCAGGGATGGAAAATAAGGTGGCAGATGCTTTGAGTAGAAACGATCTTGGAGTTTTGAACAAGATGAGAGTTGAGAGGGATCATATTTTCATGGATCTAGTAAATTTGTATATGGGAATAACCATGGATGGTAAAACATGAATGATTTTTCAAATGGTTTCCAAACTATCTTTACTATAAATGATAAAGATTTCTCAGACTGATGATGAAGAGTTTCAAAAAAAATATTAAAGTTGTGAATGATGGTAGATTGATTGACTTTGTGTATAAAAATGGAATTTTGAAATTTGGGAGGATACTTTATGTTCCTGATATACCTAATCTAAAAAGGGAATTGTTGGATGATGATCATAGTTCCAATTTCTCTATACACCCTAGGAGCACCAAAATGTATAGGGATTTGAAGAAACATTTTTTGTGGGAAAACATACAGAGGGAGATTCCTGATTTTGTGTCAAGTGTATGGTTTGTCAAAAAGTGAAAGCTGGAAGGCGACATCCTGGAGGAGTAATGAAACCTCTTCCAATACATTATTGGAAATGTGATAATATCATGATGGACATTTTAATGGGACTACCAAATACGCCTATAAGTAACGATGCAATATGGGTCATTGTTGATCGTCTTACAAAGTCAGCACATTTTCTTGCTATAAGGGAAGATTTACCCCTTGAACATCTTTCAAGGCTATATATTAATGAAGTTGTGAGACTTCATAGATTACCCCTATCAATTGTTTTGGATCATGATCCCCGTTTTACATCATGATTCTGTAAATGTCCCCAGAAATCCATTGATACTGAACATCGTTTGAGCATTGCCTACCACCCTCTAACTGATGGACAATCAGAACAGACTATTCAAACCTTAGAAGTCATGTTGAATCGTGCTCACATAACTTTCAGGGTTTGTGGGATAAATATTTACCTATGGTGGAATTATCATATAATAATTGCTTCCATTTAAGTATTCGGATTTCACCATATGATGAGTTATACGGAACGATTTGTCGCACACCAACCTGTTGGGATGAAGTTGGTGAATGAAAACTTGTAGGCCCAGAACTGGTGGAGGAAATGATGGAAAAGGTGAAGGTAATCCAAAACCACGCCAAAGAAGCTCAATGCTGGTAGAATAACTATTCTGACATCCAAATGAAGCATTTGGAATTTCAGGTAGGAGATCATGTTTTCTTGAAGGTATCTCCATGGAAAGGAGTTATACGTTTTGGTAAGGAGGAAAAGATTGAGAAGGTGAATGTAATCCAAAACCACGTCCAAGAAGCTCAAAGTAGGCAGAAGATCTATTCTGACAACCAAAGGAAGGATTTGGAATTTTAGGTAGGTGATCATGTTTTCTTGAAGGTATCTCCATGGAAGGGAGTTATATGTTTCGGTAATAAATATTAATTTATTACCATGTACAAAGGACCTTTCAAAATTATAGAACAAATTGGGGCTGCAGCATACCGTTTGACAATGCCGCCAAGTTTATACAAAGTTCATGATGTGTTACACGTATCACTGTTAAGAAAATACATGCCTGACCCAACACATGTACTCACCTATGAGGAATTAGAACTATAACCCGATCTGTCTTATTGAGAAGATCATGTCAAGATTCTTGATACGAGAGAACAAGTGTTGAGAAACCAGACAACTCATCTGGTAAATGTTCAATGGAGAAACCATAATATGGGAGAAGAAACATGGGAACCCGAGGAACATATAATGAAGAATCACCCATGTCATTTCTAGTGGTATTATTATTGAAATTTTGAGGACGAAATTATTTGAAGGTGGGGAGAATGTAACACCCCAATCTTCCTCAGTGCACTTCTCTTTTAATAATACAATAATATGTGTTGTACGCATCTTGGAGTTCTAACAAACAACACAACCAATCAAACTCACTGTCGTGAATAGTAATATCCACTATTTGAAATTTTTTAAAATTTATCTTTCAAAATGGACTTCATTTTTTGATTCGGAATTTCGAAATTAGCTTACGGTGAATTTTTGGTATTTTTCTAAAAACATTCAATTTTTGATGAGTAGTGAAAAAACACTGAGTTATAGTTTAATTCAAAATTTTTATTTGAATATTTATATATTTTATTTAAATTTAATTGAGGTCAAAATAGATACATAATACCTATATATTTTAAATGTAATTAATTAGAGTTAGTTTGGAATAATTTTAAAAATATAAAAATTTTATGGAACTTTTCACCATTTTTTACCCACCTCCTAGGAGAATTTGGAAATTCAAATAAAACATAATTTTACCAATTCTCTGAGTGGAATTTCAAAAACCAAGAGAGATGGTTAATATCAAGGAGTAAAATGTTGTTCAATAAGATGAAACTAATTTTTGGTGAATAGTAACTTTGTACTTTTATTTTCCACGGTTAAAAGTAAATAGGGTAATTAATTGTAAAATTGATATTAATATTATACTAAAACATGTCCTAATTGTATTGGAAAAGTGTAATCGACAAAAAAAACCTTAGTAAAAAATATTATCATTTAGTTCCACTTGTATTAGAATAGGTCATTTATTATTATTTAATTCAAAGAAGAGTTAAAAGAGTTAAAAATAAATGTTTAATAACTAAATCATTTTTAATATTGCGTTTTACAGAAGATAAATGCAATTAAAAATATTCATTATAAATCTAAAGATATTTCCTAAATAATAGTATTTTATTTATAATTTTTATATATTAAAAAATTTAATTTATATTTGACAAAATGGTGATGCAGTAATTACTTAAGTAATGTAATATTAAAATAATTGATATTATCAATATCCAAATAAATTTAATTTGAGAGATTTTATGAATTCCACAAATTTTATAGGTTATTATGACATATTATTATTGGTTATAGAATTATTTTGAAGTAATAATGCTATTATGAAATTATCAAAAACAAAATACCCAATAGTGTCAAAATTGGAATAAAAATTAGTTTAAAAAAATATTATATTATTAATTGAAATTATATTCCTAAAAATCTTAGGATCAGACAAAGGACATATATAATGATATGTATGTTATTGATGAACCACTTGGGGGGCTCTTGTAGGTATATAGTAAATTTATTGACTATATAATATAAAAATACAAAGAGAAATGGTAAATGTCAAACTATTTACCTAAGAGTAAAATATATATGATAAGATTTATATAGTGACCCAAACCTATATAAAATCTATTGGATGAAAGGGTTTAGACCCATACCCACCTTAAACTTTAAATAATACACGTTGGATCCATTAGATACCGAATATAAAACTATTATAAAATAATATTTCTTGCTTTTCTGAAGGTCCCCCTCACCCCTCTTATAAAAGGGAACTCCTCCTTCTCTCTAATTAACACCTTCAAATCATTTTTCCTCAGCCATCCCCTGCCCAAATATTCTCTCAAATTCCCACACTTCATCCTAGAGTCCTTAGTTTGATCATAAATTTATCCTAGCAATCCAATTTGATTAAATAAAAAGGAAGAACCCGAAGAAGACACAATGTTTTCACCACCCTCTTTCAAGTTCCTCCATTCTTAAACTTCTTCCTTCTTTGTTATTTGCATTATAAAATAATAACTCCAGTATATTCTATATAATGTTATGTTATTATAAATATGGTATAACCATATTCAGTATTCTATCCATCCATTGAATGACATGTCACCATACGTGCGTACGTATTGATTACCGTTTCCCTGTCATGGTGTAATTGTTATTAAAAACATAATTATTTGGATGAGTATAATAATGATATGTAATTGATGTAAATAATAAATATAACATGATAATTATTCTGTATATATGATTTACCATCAAATTATATTTTATTTTAATATCAAAAGAATGATATTTTTGCTCGTCCGTACGTACGAACTACCGTCTTCACGAACGCGATGAGATTCATTCCCCATCGTATCCATTCAATTCAAGTTGTCATTTGATGATTATAAAAAATGTTTAAGGACATGATATTATTTGGTATATAAATAAGATAAAACCTATCCATAAAAAATATGGCTCACATAATAAAGAATATAATGGAAAAAGAATCTGTTAACACCTGAAACGATGATAATACAAATATATTATTAACAAAAAAATATTAAAGGATGATATATGATATAATATTAATGTATATGATTATTTTATAATTTAAAAACAATTATTTTACCATTATAGAAGAGGTTAACTGATCATCAGCCAAGGAAAAGTACAAGGTAAGGGGTTTTCATCTCACTCCTTATTCTAGTGAGATTCGTTCCATATTTCCACTATTACCTTTTGTGTGGTGTATGTACTGCCCATAAGTTTATTATTTGTGTAATACACTATAATTTATGTATATTTACATATTCCCTATATGATACCTATTTCATGGGGTGTATTTTTCATAAGTTTCCAAATTGTTAATGGTTTATTTCACAATATCTTCATTATCCGAGGTTGTTTATACGTAATTATCTACTGGGACCTCTTTATCATCCACATCCATGTTTCTTAAAAATGTATTTCAATTCATTCATAAATTTTTAAATACTATGGGTTAATGTAATTTATACCTTTTTTGAATTTTTATAAGAATTTTATAACGGAATCTTTCTGTTGTTTTCCAAACAAAGTCCTTTTTAACCATTTCGACCGAATTAAGGTAAGAATGTCTTTTTTAACTTATATGGTGGGTGCGGCTATTCTCTGCCGTTATAAAATCATCAAAGCTTCCCTTACAAGATTATATGAATATTTTCAAAATAATTTTTTTGTTTTATAATTAGGTGACTTTTAAATGATTTCAAATAATAGATACTTCTCTCAAATAGTTTTTATTTCTTCTATGTCAACATCTTTTGATGGATTTTTAGCTTATTGGAAGTGGATTTATTATGATACAAAACATCATTATTGAATAAATGTTTTTGTGATATGTTTGACTATGGATGAGTTATTTTTATACCATTCATGGTCTATGGAGAATGTATTTATAATTCGTATGTTATTTTTAATACGAATGTTTATGTTATGTTTAAACCTTTCCATATGAGGAATGCATTAGAATTATTAAGTGACTGGTAGAGCCCGCTACAGCTCCACGATGCATTGGTAGGTCTCATGAGACACACTATTGTCTTGGCACAAGGCCTTGACAATATATTATTTGTAGTCTTGGATCAAGGCCTTGACAATGTGGTTATGATAGTCTGCAATTATGGATTCCTTCATTATAAAAGTGGTTATTTATATTGCATGTGATTATTCGATTAGTAGAATTTCCATGTGAATAAGTAAATGGAACTATCTCATTTTATTCCTTCTATATTATATTGTAGTTCAAGTTTAAAAGTCTTTTGTTTTGGTTACACATTGCATTAATTGTTTATGATTATTTATGTAAGTTTCTTCTATATTGTTATCCTTACTGGGCATCTGAGCTAACCCCTTTCTATGTTTTATTTTTTCCAGTATGTGAAGAAGTATTTTATGAATGAACTGCTGGGATAGTATAAGGGGATATGAGTGTGGAGCCATGATGTTGTTGTTGTTTTCACTTTATAATTTCATGTTACCTTGATGAATGATTCTAGTGATTCCAAGGCTACTAAACTAATCGGTCATTCGAGACTTTATCTTTTGTGACCATACCAATGTTATGTAATAATGCAACAAATCTGGGTAACAGGGGTTGGGGCGTTACATAGTGCATTAGACCTCTAAAATCATGTTCATAGAAAACCGATAATTGTACCATTTGTTTTAAATTGAGTTAAATAAATAGAAAACACCATAGAAAATAATTTGCCTAGAAAAATTAGAGTTCTATAATTTTAAATGTAATAAAAATAAACCATAATGATTCTCCTAGACGATGTAATATATGGGACTCATAAAATCACATGGAGATTCAATTGACACAAAAAAAAGATTTACAATTTTAAATAGCAGAAGTATAATGAGAATTTGAGAGGGTGGGAGTTCATATTTCTCTCCACAGTCTATCAGTTTAGAAATGGGGTAAAAATAGAATATAAATTTTAATTTCGAGAGGTAAAAACTTTGGTTTTTTCACTTTTTAAAAAGAACTTGGTGTGGAAACCTAGTTTTTCAAACCATTTCCAATAGTTTAATTCCCTCTTTCCAAGAGTAAGTTAAGACATAAAATCTTTATAACCACACCAGGGGTTGAAAATTCATGTGGTACACATATAGTATCATTATTCAAAGGAACCAAAACCACCAATTATACTAGGACACCATAAATTGTTGTCTAACCATGAACCACCCTCCCCCTAAAATCATGGTTATGGAAAATTGTAAGATCTAACCATGTAACAACCACTCCCAATGAACTAGATGGCCTATTTTCTTCCATTTTCATATCCCATGCTCCTAGAAGAACACTTGATTCCTTTCATACAATATTAAATGTTTTGATTAAAAAATTATTTGGATGTTAAACCAAAATATACACACACAAAAACCTCAAAAAAATTTCCACAATCATGTATCATCCCAACATTATAACAATACATCTTCAATCTACACTCTCTAGAATCAGTAATTCAACAAGGTAAAAATGTTGATCCACTTTGCACACATTTTTGGATCACACTCCTGTGTGACCTCCTAAACATGACCTTGATTATATAGTATTCAGGATAACATTATGGTCACGCCTAAAGATTTTTTTCACTATAGTCGATGTTGTGAATCAAATTCGCCACAAAATATGCATCTGTTGGAAAATTAACATCATTAACATCAATCATAATATAAGAGTGATGGTGATACTGCTGAATTTGTGACACATTAAATATTTCATCCATATAATTGTACTAATATAAATGAATAACCTATATGTATCCAATTATATCCGTGATTTAATATAAAATTGATCCATATTCCTCAATTCCAACATATTATGATCTATAATTTTATGGTGTTCTAGTCTCATTTACATAAGGATAACTACATGATAACCCACAATAAACTAAATATTTAGACAATGTGGAGTACTATATGATTTCAGTTTACTATGGGATGCACCAATATGATTTCAAATCACCTAATTTTTCCATAAAGTCTCTGGGATGAGACTCAATAAAAAAACCTCATTCTTCTACTTCCATAAAAAGGAGATCTACATTTCGTACCATATATCATATAATATAGTCCTATCTAAATTATAAAATAATAAATTTTTTAAAAATAAAACTGAATAAGGTCCATTTGATTCTCTAAGGTTACACCAAAATCTATAATTCAATCACTCAAAATATACTAAAATAAATAAATATTACTTGCAAATTTCCAATCAACCTAATTGAGAAAATATTATCTAAAAAACACCTAGGTACAGAGAACGTTTTAATATCCTATTATGAAGTAACAAAGTTAAATATGGGTTCTCTACTTGAAACAATACATTGAGATCCCTTGTGGAACACTTCTATCCCCCTATAATACATGATTCTCAAATGTTAAATATTGAATTTCTATCTGATCTCTATATATTATACAAAAGTTTTCCAAAAATCCAAATTTACTTGTACATAATCTTTGTATTGAGTATCTCATTATAATCCAAACAAACAATCACCATAACATTATCCAACATCAATTCTAGAATAGGAAACATCTATACTATAATAGTAGGTCACTAATTATTATCCCTCACATGAATGTAGGGTTTTAATCATTCTAAAAATAATACTATATTAACAATGATTCACAAAAACCAATATTATCAGCAATGTTTACGATGCATTTTGTTCATGCCTAGGTGTACCAACAACTTCATGTCATTAATCATGGGAATCCACTCCTTTCAAAATCTATTAGGCACAATGAAATAACCTTGAACATGGATGATATCATCATCATAGTTGGACCAATCACAGGTATCACCCCACCATATAATATCACACAATGCTATGAATGTTGGCTCCACATACTAACTTTCATTAATAATTATTTTAATATAAGTCTCAATAGATAATGATACATCAAAAATAATATCCCACAACTCATGGTATCCAACCTATATCTTTTCTATAAAATACATCATATTCTTCTTAAGGAATGTATTTCAGACTACATGATTTTTCATACTCCCATACAATGAATTAATTAAACTAAAGATATATCTCAATATATTATCTAGTTCAATATCATAATGTAATATATATTCTGCTGATATCCATTTTTATTTATAAAATAACTTATTATCGATTCTCTTATGTACATTATTAAAAAATACTATTTTCGAAATGATAAATTATACATTACTAAACAGTATTGATTAATGCTTCTCCCATACGATCTTATATAGGGTTGTTCTGTTCATGTGGCCTAACATATCAAGATCCTTACTCCATGAATTTTTTATATTGTATCAAATCATTCCCAAATTATGATCCTAGGTGTATCATAAATTAGAGTATCCTCCACTATAAATTTAATTGAAATCAAAATATACCCAGTTATCAGATTATTCTTTATCTCCTTAAAATAATTCTCACATTACCTCAAACCACTAAATATTTATACCCTTCTTGGAACGAATAAGTGAGTCACTTCAAAATTTGAAATGATATTGATGAAGCTTCTATAATAACCTTCAAACCAAAAAATATTTGGATACATAATATATTTTTTGGATAATCCAATTAAAAAAATTGAACCATCATAGTCTAAACTAATCCACCTTCCTATGAGATTATATTTAAAATAATATAATAAAAAAATTCATATTTATTTCTTAGTGTGTATAAGATGATCTCTCGGTTTATTTTTTTTAAAGTCACAATGACTATAAATTATTTCCTAACTATATGAGTAGTCCATGACTTCATCCATGAATATGACCACAACTTGACCCTGGATCAGATGAAATATACGATAAATAAAAAACATGAACATGGAAGGGTCATTTCTTATCCCAAAATACATCACCATAAACTCATAGATGTGATATCTATTTTTTAATGTGGTCCTTTATAAATCATAAGGTCCGCCCAAAACTAATGATACCATAATATCATATTGATCCTAGTGTACTAGAATTTACCCTTCTACTAGTTAAATTGTTTATCGTTACATTTATGAGGTAATTGGTTCTTGGTCATCATCTTGTTAATTTTTTGGAAATAAATACACATATGAATGGATTCCTCATCATTCATATCAGATTAAATTGAAGATCCCCTATGTGAAAGATCAAATTGATAAAAAAAATTTCTACCAAATACTCAAACTAATTATTAGTCACTTGAGAATCTATTGACTACATTATATTAGACCGAAAATAAATTATCACAATTCCAATAACTAATTTAATCCAAAATTACACTAATATGATTTTTTCAAACCTGAAAAAATCATCAATAAACTTGAAATAAAATTAATGGACAATATGAGGGAATAAATCATGATCCACTCACCCATCACCATGAATATGGATTTCCACATAATATTTGATTTCCCCAATTTTCTAAAAAAAAATTCCATTAAAAAATAGTTTCATATCCCACACTCCATTGATGAACATTAATGTCACCCTCGGGATATGTGATTGTTAGACTTAAAATATTATAATTAATATGATATTGATATGACATCAAATATTATATTCCCAAATTTATCCCAAAACCTATCATCTCAAAAACAATGTCCCAAAGGATATGTTACCTAACAATATATAGGGAAGAATATATAAGATTACGAATACATACACATCACACCACAAAGGTTCATTGATTAACATAAACCAATATGATAAACAAGTATCCAATACCAAAAAATTCAGAAATAAGGAACATAAAATAGGAATGGGATTATCATGTATCAAATATTGGAATATAAATTATCAGAGCTATAATAATTGTACCAAAAATATCAATGATCAATCATTATAATAGAGTGTTTTACTAAAAATGGAATGTAAATGGGAATTCGTTTTCCCTAGGCTCTAATATGTGTTTGGTGAACCTCACATATCAGTTGATATAGGTGATTATTCTATGATATACCACATCCCCCCACATCGACTACTAAGGCCGGTGGATCTCCATAGGTATGAATGACAAAGGGAGTATATGCCTTTCTGATATTCAACATTAGTCAAGGTACTTCATCGTAGAATATCCTTTAGGGTTGAACTTAATTTGGTTCCCCATAACTACACAATATTAGAACTCCACTGGGGGTCCTTGAAAGTGACCACTCATGTTCCTTATCGTTGCACTTTTATAGCAAACTGTATGACAGATTCCATGAGAGATAGATACACTAATATTTCCTTATCTCACACTATCTTTATGGATGATCCCACAATGATGTGTCTTACCATTTGATAATGTACCACTATATCATTAGTAAGATAACCACACAAAATAGTGTTGAATATACATGTAGAATATTACACAACATCATGAGAGAAAATATAAACATATAAGATCATTTGTTTAATAACGTACATGTTCTAACAAGATGAATAATCATAAAATAGGAATCAAGAATCATATATTTTTCTCAAGGGTTACACATGAAATCAGTAGTGATCACAATAAAAAATTGGAATCCATGCTACACAATAATAAGAATCACATTATAGAAAAAAAAATTATATATCCCCCAGAAGTTGTAAGTGTATTCCAAATATAATATATTTGATGAAGTCATCTAAAACACATTGATAAGTAACACCTTATTGACCCCCGATCAATATCTTGATCATGATCTCACACCATGAATCCCCTGAAATAGATTCATCATCAATCCCATGAACATTTAAGAATTATATTCGAAATGATTTTACGAATACAAAAAATGTATATAACAAAAATTTTATCTAGATCCAAAAAATATTGTACATATAATATTTAATAAAGGTTCTTCCACTAACAAACTTGATTCATCATTCTTCTTTTAATGATCAATGAATTCATATCTTGAATGCATTTGAATCCATATATATAATAGTTACATGCCATATATATGATTTTTTCAACGATATACAAGTATATTTATAAAAATAATGATTAATGAAGGATCATAGAAGACATACATTATTTTCATGATCCACATCATTCTTAGTGACAATGGAATCGATCTCAAGTGGGATGGAAATCACATAGAGAGGCATATGGAGTTTTTAATTATCGAGGTATGAAAGGAAGATACATATGTAAATTTGGGTGGTATTTGTTCATAAATATGAATTTTTCCTCATGAATTAATCCAAAATAAATTCGTCTAATATTATTCAAAATCATGATCTATATTTAATTGTCTTCTAAATCTCCTGATCACCCACAATGTATGGTTGCATTGTTTGTTAATCCATTCCCTCATATGGGTTTTCATTACTTCAACATGATTAAAAATTTATAGTAGTATATAATAATGTTTTTAAAAAATGTGTTTTAACCCCTATATATCTCCAGAATTCCACATGTTTTCCTAGGGAGATGTGCATGGTTTCCACAAATTATTCACAAACTTTTTCATTTAAAATGGCCACAAAATCTCACCATAAAAGACCAAATACTCATTAGAATAATCACATATAATTCAATGTAAAAAAACCAGAATGAAACATAAAATTAACACATTAAACATATAAAAATTCCATGCACATTATAATATCCCCATCTATAGATATCACAACTTTGAAAAGTGTCTTCAAAAGTATACTCGAACAACTCAGGCAACCAAACATGTTTTTCATAATCCTACTACAAATATTTATCTCATATCAATTTATGAATCCATTTCAGGGATAAATGTTTCATTTTTATTTTCTATTAGTACTATATTTCTTAGATATCACTTTAAATGAGAGAATTTTAGAAAAAATATTTAACAATAGTTTCCTTTTAAGACGTTACTAAAAAATTACAAATATTTCTAGAAATCAATACTAAATTATGTGTCACTATTTAAAAATACATTTAAAAATATCTAATGATAGAGAGACAGTTTATTAAAAAAATTCAAGATAATTTGTACCTTTTTATTAAGTAATATCATTTTATAAGTATGTGAATAATTTTTTAATAATTAATTAAAATAATTAAAATAAAAAAAGTGAAATTATTAATCATTAACTCACACTCTGTATTACTGATTAGGTATATCCCTTCTCTAACAAATCCCACCTGATGCCACCTTTCCATCGCAATCAATATATAATTGGATCTCCAAGGATTTCACACAATGTCATCACATGATTCCTTTACCTAAATATATGTCTCTCTTCACTTACCAATTCCACTAGATTTCACCCTCCCATTGAACTCCCTCCATCCATGGCACTCACAGAACTAGGAATCAATCCCAGGGCTGGTTAGCAATCATTTTGGAACCTTGACCAACTCACCTATATAATTTTTAGTTATAATACTATTCTATACAACATTTATTCATATATTAATACATTTCAGTGTTTAAAAAATCAACAGTACATATATTATATTTCATTATAATATATATATATATATGTTATTTCACTATTATATTTTATTTTAGGGATATATATTATTTACTACTATTATAGGTTATTACAAAACTGATGTAACAATTGATACCATTACCACATCAATTTCATGGCATTGGATATATTACTGACTATTTAAACAAATAGTGAATATGTGAATGAATATATATATTTGATTGTATGTGTTTTTTAATATATATGTTATTTAGATAATACCTTTGTTTACATTTATGTGTGTGTATGTTTGTTTGTGTGTGTGTGTGTTGACGAAGATGTACAAATAGAAATAAATTTTTATATGCCCATTTATATGTTGTTCTTTGTGTGTATATAAAAATATATATGAGTTATTGTTTATATATATATATATGTCTTTTATATATTAGGATATTTAAATATATGTTAATGTATTTGTATAACTATATATAGTTATATATAAAAATATGGACAAATATTATTATTAAATTATATATATATGTGTTTTTAAAATTAGAAAATTATAATTATATATTTATATAATTAGACTTGTTATAAAACAGTGGTAAAAATGTCACTAAGAAAGTAACACTTTCTTACTCAATGGAAAAAATAAAAATTTGTATTTGTATATATATAAATATATCATTATATATATGTGTTTCACTATTTATATATATTTATATGTTTACACCAAGTATATATCATTGAAAAGAACCTTTACGGATATTTAAATATAAATATATCGATACATATATATATATATATTTACATTAAAATATATGTTTATGTATTTTTATATAAATATGAATTCACATATATACTTGTACATATTTTTAAAAATATCTCGCTATAAATATAAAATAATAGATCAATACATATATATAATTATTTATGTCTCAATATAGTTGTAAATATGTAACTAATATTACATTTTTTTATAAAAAACTAAACTAAATTAAAAAAAATATTAAAATTTTTGGATATTTTAATATTTATAGTTTTTTAAAAATGTGGTTAAATTAGTTATATTTTCATCAAACATTTCTATATTTTATATTTTCCACATTTTAATAGAAACTATATTATATTCACGATGATTTATATAAATATTTTGTACTTCTATATTAATAATTTTTTATATGTTCCAAAATAATAATTGTTTTTTAAAAATATCAATAAATTGGACTTGTTTTTCAAATTTGTCTCTATAATTTCCATGATTTGAAAAAAATTCAAAATTTTACATGTTTGTCTTAAAAACCCACTAGATTAGCTGTGTTATTAAACATCCCTAAATAATATCTTAAGTATAGTCTTTATGAAAAAATCTATCTAAAAATGATGCTAAATATGATTTTCATTATAATGTATAAAATCATACCAAAAATTAAATGTATGATGTGATATGTTCTATCTCAATATCTATGTAGTTGGTAGTATGAATAGGATCATGTATTTACTAATATAGAGGAGACACATTAAACAAATAGTCAATTACATGGTAGGATGGAGGATGGCTCTAATTATAATTCATAATCCTAATAACTCTAAAATCATGAAAAGTCCAAAAGATCCTGGTTATATATTTAATTGAATGTGAAAATGTTAATTGCTTAACTGGTGTTTCAACCCAAATATTACTCTACTAAAAATTTTAACACCAATGGTATGACCCACTGATTAGAATATGGTCTTTTAAATCATAGATAAGTGGTGAATAGGTTTAGGAGTAAAAAACTATATTAGAGGTATCATGAAACATGCTCACACCTACAATTGTTCTTCCACCTATCTTGAGGAAAATATATTGTGACTAAAATAACTGAAAATATATTTAGACATGAGATTTCATATAAATATTTACACAAAATACTTTAATTTATGTTAATTCCACAATAGATAAATGATCATCCAGAAATATATTGGAATATCATATGTATGCGTAAACTATATCCTAAAATATATTTATTGTTATTTCTAATGGGATATCAAACTTTGGATGAAATATTATCTTCCGTTTTAGTGGGGTTTTGAATTCCTTATACCATAACTACATATATACATTGTGAAATATTCATCTATTTAAGATATAATAGTCGAGGGAAATTCCTGAAGGCGTAAAATGTACCATTCATGAAAATTCATGAACTATTCCACAAAAGGGTATAATTGATTAGTAATAAAGGATAAAAAAGCCTGAGATGATCAACTACAACGCAAAACACATCATTTATATTTTGGGATCATGGAAACCTCATTACAATTTCCATCATCGGGTTATGAAACATACACATTGGAACTAGATTTGGCTGATAAAAACCACATAGTTGATAATTCATTGTGATATTTCTCTAGAAATTAATGAATTATTGAAAAAACTAGTTAATTACCTATTCATAATAGGAAATAGATAAATGAATAATTTTATGTTAAACTTCTTCAACATGTGATTCAAAATCCATTTTTACACCTGACTAACTATTATTAGAACCTTTAACAATGAGGTGAGAAATGAAATATGTCTATGTAAACTATTCATGTAATCATAATCATTTGACTATAAAACAACATAATCACTACCACTTAATCATTCTCACATCACCACAGTCTCAGGATATGATTATTGGAATGATTTCATCAGGTCCAACACTAAATATACGATTACTAGTGGTTCATATGTAACGAGTCAAAGAGCCAATCAATCATCTACACACCATTAAATCATTAGAATCATCAGTACACATTTCTATTGGGATGGGGAGTTATTAATATCTAAAATGTAAAGAAATTTTATACTATGTGATTCATAAAAAATAATTTGTTTCCAAATAGGTTAGTCGATCATGATGTCAATTTTTTTATAGATTCAACACCTAATTTCATTGTATCACAACTATATCCGAATACATTATTATATATTAGAGGCCCATACAATCCAAACAAACCATAAAACTCTTAAATAAGTGATAGTGTCTTATACACATGATGTCATAATCAAAATATAAATTATTTTTGTGGGGGTTGGTTCCACTCATTGGATTAGAACTCATATGGCCCAAATGAAACAACACTCTCCTTATAAACATTCACAACTAATATCCCAACCCCAAAGGTGTAATGTTAAATTAAATACCTAATCATAGGATTCAGTAGAATCAAGACTAGATATATCATTAATATTCTGTTTATATTATGAAAATCCTTCTCACACTCACTATTCCATTCAAACATCACACCCACCTCAGTAATACCAATTCTATGTGATGCTAAGTCAGAGAGAACCCAAATTCATTTTATATATAATTCTTCTATCAGGGGGAATATCTTGATCTCAATATAATTTTATAGGTGAGCCTAATACATCATAACATCATTTTTCTCTAGGTCTAGTGAAATTACATCCTCAATGATGTCATGTATAATAATAAATACACCTCATATTAGTAATTTACACCTAAAAATCATGAAATATATTCAATCCAGATGAGATGTACTCAACATAGTGTCAAGGTGAACTATATCAAACTCTGATTCCTAAGAATATATAAGTAAATTTCAATATATACCATTATAAATTAGTCGATATATAGACATATGCAGTTATTCATAAGAGTCATAATCACTGATCGATAAGTCGTCATAATAAAATTCATGAAAATACACATAAATAAACTTTATCTAATCATATATGTTTTCATATGGGCGTCCTCAAAATTTAAATGAATACTGTGGTATCCTAATTGAAAATTATTTTTAATGAACCCCTATGACCCCCTAATTAATATAATATGTCATAAATAATTTGTAATGGATACATATTCCTTACTCACACGTGATTTAGAATCTTCTTGTCCACACAGAGTCATATACTATTATCCACCTTCTTACAAAACAACACTCGAAAACTCTATAGATCTACTCAATCCAGGAAGGAGTGACCCGCAAAAATTTTATAATATTAATTTCATCGATTTCTGGTCATACACACGAAACACTACAAAAATAAAGAATGATATATTATATAGGTTCATCCATGAAATTAAATTTGGTTGATTTATTAAAATAAAATTAATTTTGGACAATATGTATTATGGTATTCTGGAATGAAAAGGAGTTGGTTGATTCAAAATAAATAATTATTTATTGATCATAGATGTCATTTTATTCATCAAAAATAATTTTTATTAAAAAATTCGTTGTATTTCATTTTGATTGTGGAAGTTATAATTAATTTCAAAATCTTAATGATTATTTAATTCTATGAAACTTATAATATTTATCATATCGAAGTATCTTTATTATCATTTAGTTATTTCATTATTTTCAATAAACAAATCCATTTCTAAATGAATAGTGATAAATATGAATGTTTAAAAATAGTTAATATTTTTCATCAAATAATGTTTTCGTAATGTACCATTTTGTTTTCGTTTAGATTTTTTTTATATATTATAAAATATAATAATTATATAAAAATATAAATTATATGACATTATATAATTTATATTTTTATATTTTTTTTATTATGTTTATAATGTAGATTAATAAAAAATATATTTTCTTATTATTTTAGGAATTATAAATGAAATTTATATCACCGAACTCAATTAATATAATCAAAAAAAAAATTCATACATTTAATTATGTGGTATAGATTTGTTAAATAGTCCCCTCTTGTTATTGGTCCTCATGAATAGGAATAATGGAATATATTTATCATCATGGTAATGGAAACAAATTTTTTTAAGGTTAAAAATAATGAGATAATAATTAACAATAAATATAACAACATCTTTATTTCTATTGGATACAATTTTTTTACCACTCCCATTGAATAATGGAATATCAACAAAATTGGATAGATTTCTGTTTGATTATATCAGTACTATTGTTATTAATTAAAAAAAATAAAAAATATTTTTATATTTATATTCATATCCCTAATAATTATCTATTAAAATAAAATTTTTGGCTTATTTTTCAAAACCACCTCCCGTAGTGCTACCTATATTCGGTAGGAAATTCTATGTGGGAGATAATGATATAAGAATCCTACTTTTAATAGACCAAAGGTCAGCATCGAGCACTAATGGAATATCATACATGAATAATATTTATATTAACTTATAAAATAAAATGAAGAATGTGATATTAGAAAATAACACACATAAACACTAGATCAAGATAAATGTAAAAGATCATAAATTGACACATGTAGTGTCATACAACTAAAATAGCTACCAAATATATCTACATGTAAAAAAGATTTAATAACCATCAATGACTACGAATGATAAAAAAACCACTTTGAACAACCTATGTTTTACTATTATCATGAATAACTAATAACCATATCAGTAATAGATGAAAAATTATTTAAATATATATAGGGATGGAATAAAATTTATACAATGAATGATAATCCCTATAGGATCTCTTGAATATGACAATGAAAGCATACTAGAGACCAATAAAAAATTTAAACTAACTCATTATATAAATATGTATTTAATGTTCCTAAACCCACTTTAGATATCTCCCACCACACATAAATTAGTCATGATAATATAATAAAATATCAAATAATGGTACACCACTGCTACATCCACACCTGTTTTTGCAGTCTTCACCAATATCACACATCACGATCTATCTATATCAAAATTATGTCAACCTGAGGAAACATTTGAAAATGTATTTTTTATACACCCCATGAATCATAACATCTAATAATAGTCCATGAAACCCATGTACCAGATCATCTTATTATATAAAGGCCCATATTAAAATTGAAACAAAGTAGATTTTTCAGAGCTATAATGATACATATGTTCTGTATTATTTGGCATGTTATCACATTAAAAACATGTACAACCTATAATAATCAGTAGAATATTACATCGAAAGAATCATTTTTAATAAATAATATATCCCATTATAATCTAATAGTCAAATAAACAAGGAATGATAACCACTATGTATACTATAACATAAAACTAAATGAAGGAGAGTGAGGGGTAAGAAGGGGTATTCAACAATTCATTATTTTCCAAACATGATATTATTTAAAACACAATCCCTTAGTACGTTGGGTTTCATTAATCCAACCATCATGGACGAGTTAGAGTATTAAATCATTTGACAAAAATGATATAATATATCTCGAAAAACTTATAGGCATTAACCTAGTCCTAGGTCCAACATCATCATTCATCCCTTAGACACCCACATACCATATATAATAACTAGACATACTCAACGAAAAAAATAATTGAAGGAGATTTATATAATTAATTATTTCATTATACCCTATCGTTTTCCATTAAATAATTCAATAAGAATTATTAAACATTAATAAATTCGCATTTCATTAACCATTATGTCATATCCGTGAACACTAGGAAGAATCCATCTGATTTCACAATTCATGTAGATTATACCATTTTTATTCTATCTGGAACAAAACACATGGGTTAAAATATATATTAATTATTATCATTCCATACTTCCATGTACTGCAAAGAAACAAAATCTATTATAAATGTGATCCATAAACATAGATATGTTTCGTTATCAAGCTTGGGTAATTGTAATGCAGAAACTAGTAACCAAAACAACTATCCCATAATATGAATATTATCATCCATTAATCCTTCATTCACGAAAAAATGATATACGATTTCTAATAGTGACATATGTGTTTTTAAATTCACATTTTTTTGGAAAAACGTTTTACAAAAACATAAGTCCCTGTTACTAAATTGTTTTGTAATAAATATATCACTAAAAGTTATTGTGATAGATGTAATGATTCTATTTTAATTATAATAATACCAACATATAATATATTTGTTAGTAAAATTTTTTATCAACATATTAATATGACTGATATATCTATTGATACTATAATTAACATTTAAGAAGGATACAGATAATTAATATTTGTTTATAAATATTATTTTAAATGTTGATAATATATTATTTATTATAAAACTTTTATGTTATATTTATTAATATATATGTATATATTATATTTATTAATAAAATATATATAATATACTATTATATATATTATATAATAACTAGAAAAGAAATATATAAGAAACACCAAAAAAACCAAGACATCGAAATTATATATTCAATATAAAATTTAAATACATATACACACTACAAGAAAAGGTATATATCTATAGGAAATAAATTATCATCAATTATAAAACAAGTTCATGCACTAAGATTCTGTTCATGTTAATCATTGAAATTTTATTAATTTATTTCTGGAAAATATTTTATGTTTATGTCATGGATTACTCGAAAATTAACATGATCTATTATATACTCTATTCAATCTTGAAAAAACATAACCACCATAGTAGTGGAATACCATTCCAGGTTTGATGCAACACGAATCCCAGCTCCCTCATGCAAGTTCTAATCTTTTTTCCATTCTAAATCATTAAAACAGTTTCACTAGTAGCATATTTAATGAAATTAATTCATAGTTACATGATTTAAGGATAAACCTAATAGTAGAAGGAAGGATACCTCTAGGGAATTCTACATTCTCTTATTCTAATCCTCCAAATCATCCCCCTTGAAATCCACAGTAGTATTGGGATAGAATGTCACTATCGTTGTGCCTTTCAACATTCCATCCAGCGTGGCCTCTGTCTTCTCTAACATCGTCTCCGACTCTAGGTTATTTTCCTTCAATGTCTTCCCATCCATGAATGTGTATCACACATTGAGTGGTGAAAAAATATTACTATATTTATTTTGGAATCTGAAAATTAGAATTCAAATGGAATGAAATGAGATAAGAAATGCTAAAAATTATTTAAATTAATATGATTTTACAAATACTACATCGGTATTCATGATATATTTTTTGATAACAATATATTAATATCTG
Organism: Viscum album; assembly: GCA_963277665.1. Lineage (NCBI taxonomy): Eukaryota > Viridiplantae > Streptophyta > Magnoliopsida > Santalales > Viscaceae > Viscum > Viscum album. Next base: position 720,905,038 of record OY728151.1, on the reverse strand, counting down.
AAAATAAATGTGAAATTGAATCTACAATTTAAATTATGAGTAATGGTAAATAAATATACAATGTTACTTGAAATCTATTAAGTATGTACAAAAGGCCCCCACCTTAACACCAATTTTGAAAATAGGAAAAATATTTTATATTTCAACATGTACATGATTTCCTCATCTATATGTAAAAAAATATGTAGTTTATAACTAGAATAATACCTAGAAAATTTCCAGTGTCAATAAACATTGAGGATTATATATATCATACTTACGAAATCTATGAGGAATAGAATTTCTCCCATAATGAAAATAAAATTATATAAGAAGAGACTATAATTGAATAAAGCATTAATATATTATAATACACCATCACATTAAAATATATAATATTACTATCAATTTCACTTCCTCTACACTGGCTCTGAGTATCTTATATAGAAACCTATCATTCATTAAATATTAAAAGTCTTGGTAGCTTAGTGGACGATTATAAAATTATTTAATGGAACATTGAATTATATAAAATTTCCATCTATTATAGTTTGTCATGCAATCTAAAAGATGTTTTAAAAAAGGTAATTAAGTACAATAGAAGCCAGAAAATTGTTTCAAAAAATTCTATTCTATAAAATTAGACAATTAATATTCCACACTAATTGAGGGAAGTAATATCACAATAGAAAATAAAATCATTAATAAATGGTTAGTTCATGTGTGGGATAATAATTTATGGTCCATTGAGCCTGCTTATAATTCTACCTTGTAATGACACAAATTATGGGTCAACATTATACATATTTTCAGTTTTTATAAATGAAAATGTGTTCACTTAGCTAGGATGAATGTTCAATGAACCGACATATTATGTTCAATCAATTTCATAAACCAGATAAGGGAATCCCTCAAATCAGTTGAGGGGAAAATGTCACTAGGAAAGGATGGGAATCATGTTTCATGAAATATTTTTCGACTACATGATCATGACGTGGTAACTCTTCAATAATGAAAATATTTCAATGTACTAACAACTTAATTGTTTACCTTTTATAAAATGTTCAATTTTTTGAAGAATGTACTTAAAATAACATACATTAACCACATACATTATCAATTCTATGAATATTGCAACATGAACCTTCAATGAATTGAATTATAGAAAATATCCATGGAATAGTAGAATAAAAAATTAAGGAGATTTAAAAAAAATATAATTATTAATATTATAAAATAAATACACAAATAATGTTTAATTTAACATCATAAATTAAAATCATAACTCAAATATATATATATACATTTTTAATATATCAGAAAATAATTATATTATAATATATATTCATATATATATACAAATATTTGGATATATATTCATAATAAATTCATAAAATAGATTAGAATATATGTATTGTGAATGTATGTATATATTTATATATACATTTAGAATTTAAATTCAGAATAAATTTTCAGAATATATTTAGAGTATATATGTGTCTGTGCCAGCGATCACGCAAATGAATGAATCTAATTATATATAAGTATACATGAATTTAGATTATAAATTCACAATATATCTTACAATATATATTAAGAATATATATATATATGTTGACCATATATACATAGAACACCCACATATATATATATCATATATTTATATATTTATGTTTTGTGATCTATGCACAATCATTTAAAATAAATTTCAGTCATGGAAATAATGATTTATAGTTGTTAAATAGAAGCTGAAAATATGTGGAGAAAATAATATTATATAAAATTAATGAGTGAAATGATGATATGGGTACCATTTAATTAAAAAAAATCTATATAAATATGGGAGTCTTTACATAATATATTCCAATTCTCTAAGCCATTTTGATAAATAAGAATGATATTTTCAAGAAACTCTATATGTCAGATCATTCATAGTTGTGATATAATTAGTGGAACAAGATATACATACATAATAGTTGACATTCCACAAATGAAAGGCCATAGGATCAACAAAAAACAACAAAAATTCATTGTAAATTAATTTTTGGTCATGAAAGTTTCGAAAAAAAATTGATTATGCTGTTAACCCTAACTCCACCACCACTCAAGGAATTCAATAGAGAGATGAAAATACATCAAAGGTAAAAAGATAAATGAAATGACATTAAAGAGAACTATGATTATTGAAAAGAGATATTGTATATAAGAGAACTAAGAATATCTACATGCTTTTTTAGAAGAAGGCATTACAATATAAGGATGTGAGAGGCGATATTTTAATGTTTTTTTGAATGAGAAATATTATATCTTATATTTGTTACTCAGTTTGCAGTATCTAAAGTCAAATTATATTTAAAATGATGCATTAATTTTAAATAATAGTATATATATTTATAAAAACATATCATTTCTCTCTTGTTTGGGTAATTCTATGTTAGTTGATTTAAAAAAACATTTAGTATGAAGATAAAAATCATATAGATGAAGCTATAATATGAAAATAATTATAATCATTATATGTGAAATAACACAATCACGATCTTCATATTTTTTGACATATAATTTATTATAAAAAATGAAACCATTATAAGTAATATAATTTTATTATAAAAAAACCTCATATTATTTGTTTAATTGTTTCAGAAAATCATGAGTGGAAGGTGAGGCTGAGTTATGATAGGGGTGAAAGTTAAAACATATATTTTTTGTAAGATAAATATGTAATTATCAAGCGGTGAATATGAAGCATTCATATAATATATATAGAGTGTGTATTTATCATTAATAGTATGTATTAAAAACCAAAAAATGCGATATGATTTGGGAATAAAAAAATAATTTATTCATGAAATGAAATGAAAGACAATGTAATGTAGGATGAAATAATGTTAACCCATATATATTATAAAGACTATTGTGTTTCTATATTTAGTGAAATGAATACCAATTAGCCTTAATGTTTCACTGTAGTTGATGTTGGAATCTGTGGTGAAGGAAAATATGTGTAGAAAAGAAAAGAGACCTACTAGGTTAGTAATAATCATTAATTGGATAATAAATTAGTGTTTCAATCTCGATGTTCTACTATAATGGATCACTAAGTATAATCCCACCAATGATAGAATAAACTCGTTATTACCTGAAATATATAAACAATCAAAGGAAAACAAAATTTGGCTTATACATATTCTGGGGATCTAGTGTGTTCTCATAGGGATGTTAATAGAAACAAGAAGCGTATTCGTGAGTTAAAATTACATGAATACATATAGGAAGATGACTTACCAGAAACAGTGGTGGGAAACACATCTTAATATGGAGTGTCATATATGAGATCTTAGGAAAATAGTGTTTTCTACTTTATTTGGAGGAATTGGGCATTATGAAATAGTTGTAACATAACAGAGGTGCGGATTTTGAGACACTAGGATTCTGTGATTAGCATAATTATAGGGATTCAGGGATGCAACATAGCGGGAAAGCGTGGAGGGTCAGCGAACCATGGAGTTTTAGGTCTGCTTGAACCAGAAAGAACAGTGGAAATATATGTGATGAAATGTGGTGGGAAAAGAATTTTTAAAAAATCAATATTCCTGTTTTATAATATAAAATAATTTTCTCATATTTGAATATTGATTATCAATCAATTAAATATAAATTTAATTTGTTAATTTTTTTATCAATTTCGATTTTTTTATTATTTATGTATGTGACATTCAAATATTATAATGATTTAAATTTCTTATAAAATTAATTTAAATGATTACTAAAAAAATTAGAAAATAAAAAAAATATTTACGAGGTATTTTTAAAAAATCATCTAAAAAGGATTATTGATTTGGGTTATAAAAATAATAATCTATATAAAAAAATTGTTTTCTATTGATTGTTTATAATAATTTAATGATTTAATGTAACAAATTTTGTTGATATTAAAATATTTTTTAGTCTATTTTTTTGTTAATAACAGATTCAAGAATTGTAAGAATATTGTGGCATTAGTATGATAGTGAAATATATTCAAATATTGGAAAAATATTTTTTTTTGTATTGAATAACAAATAGTGTCATATATATCTCTTGGGAAAAAATTGTTTGTAGAAAACAATTACTAGTAAAACATAATATCTATGGGAATATTACATTTTTTTCCAACAACTCTATTATATGGTAATATATTTCTATTGGTATAAGTCATGCTTTGTAGGGGTTCAATAGTACAATGGGAAATACTAGCATCAACCAGTTCCATCTTTCCTTGTTCTATCTTTAAAAACATATTTCTTATCATTGCACATCATCCATCCAAGGTGCCAACTTCTACCATAAACCCAATTCTCCCATCCGAAGTCTCCCAAAACCATCAACCCTCCCATAATCTCATAACATCACGTAGAAAGATACTCGTACAGATAAAACATAGAAGTTCGAAAACAATATAACCTATCCAGCAAATATTATATACCCTATAAATGAAGTCATCATACCATAATAAGTAAAAATTATTGTGAAGAAACAATTCATGGATATCCAGGTTCAGTACATAAATATTATGTGTATTATTAAAAAAAACAGAAAAATAAAAATTAATGTATTCATTCAATGACAATTTTCGGTCGAGATTTTAAAGAATTAGAAAATTTCATTACAGATTATCAAAGAATTACTACTGATTAAAAAGTCGAATTCATGTTTACTACCTCATTATTTGCAATAAACATCACAAAGAGATTCTAATAAACCTATGAAATTTTTTTAAACTATAGTAGAATCATTAATATTCACAGTTTCGGGTTTTAAAATTCATTTGGAAAGGATTTTGTTTGAAAAATATTATTTATGTTAAAAAACATATCAAATAAATATTATGATAATAACATTACCTAGAAAATGTATTACCATACATTGAAAAACAATTCATTATATCCTCAAATATTTCATATTATATTAATACCCATTTATATTTAAGATAATGATTAATTTTTAAAAAAATTATTTAAAATTTGTGAAAATTGTAATTTTAATGCATTAATCATGATACTCAATAGGAAAAAAGAAAATATATGGCCACATAAATATATAAGTTGAGTGATATCTTCCCATATAGTTAAAGAGTTCACTCCACATACCACACTAAATCATCTGATATTATTGTTCAATAATTTAAGAAATCATTTTAAATAGTCCTTCCATACTCATTAAAAACCCAAATACAATTCAATACCATACATAAATTATTTCCAGAGAAGAAAATAAATTTATTAACCTACTATCATGACTAGAATATCATATTTTGGATAAATCAAATTTCCAAAAAAATAATAATAATTACTTACATTTAAAATACACGAACATAAACGATTTGAAATGTTAACAACAGCTAGTATTAAAAGGATATACTGTCCACTATAATTTTATATTATGGCCATAAATCCATTCATAAATGAAAAAGTATATTTTACATGATAAATATAAATATATCTAATAAAAATAATTCTGTAAAATTAATCATCTTTACTTGAGTTTGACTACTCATATGTTATTCTTTACCTCCCTCTAATTCATTAAATCGCTTTGATGAACCCCTTAAGACCACAGGAGATACTATTCAGCGTAAAATAATACCTCTAGAACGTTGATAGGGAATGTGGTAAAATAATATAATAGTGTATGGTTAGTATAGAAGGATAATGGTGGAGAAGATATGTGATTGAAGGAATCCATTATTATAATTAATGTGGGGGGTAATTCAGGAATTAAAAAACATATTATAACATAATAAGTCTTATATAAGATAAACGACATCTAATAGGACTAAAAATTAAAAGGGGATTATCATTTTTTAAAAATATTATCAAAATATTATCTATTTCATTATTTATTTATTTTTTAACTAATTTATTAAAATATTTCATTATGTAAAGATATTTTTTTTCAAATTTAACACTATTCATAACTATGACATTAAAAACATTTATAATGATAATATTTCGTACCAAATTATATATTTTAATATATAAGTGTCATTTTTATATAGATAATTCATGAATCAGCTTAATTATTCCTGATTATATTTATTTTAATACCTTTAATATCATTTATATTAATTTATCAATAAATAAATAATTAGTACATCATCAATATGCATTCTATTAATGTATTTATTTTTTTCTTAATATATATACTAATTTATCAAGATCAAGATATATACATTATATTTTGAAAAAATATTTATGGTTGGAAAAATATTCTAGAAAACCATATATTAAAAAGTAACACTAATTTAAAACAATATTGTGAACAATGTTTCATTATAATAAATAAAATACTATGAAGTGATAAAATGGATCCAATTGGATCCAAAAGGTCCCATATTTAAATGAAAACAATATAATTTCAAACTATTAATTATCCAAATTGATTTATTAAAATTTATTTGTTTTGTAATTGTTCTTATAATTTTAATTTAAATCTTTTTAATGATTTTTATTATGATTTCACATGCGCATCATTATAGTTTCATAAACATTAATGTATATTATTTCATATATTAAAAATATAAATATGATAGTAACATAAAAATAATATAATTTGATACAATGTAATAATTTCGATTCATTGATTTTGTGTATTTAATCAAAATAAATAAACAATTTCAACATGAAAAATCACATTTTTCGATGAATGAAAATCATTAATAACCATTAAAAGAAATTTATAAATGTTTTAGAAACATAGAGAATCGTATTTATAACCCATTCTATACCCATGTCCTTAATATATGTAGCCCCATTAAATACATCATAGAAACCATCTAGGTTATGTCCCTCCTTCGATTCATCAAAGACAACAAATATTAACCAATTTATAGAAGATCTATAATGGGTATGTCCCATCATATATGTTATACCGAGTTATCCTACTTCTTATTTATAATTATAAAATACCATATCTAGAAATTATTTTTTTATTCATAAATATTTTCAACAATAAACCCTTGAAAAAATCATTGAAAATTATAAGAAAAATAATATATGATATATAATTACCCATTCCATTTTAAAATATATTTTCTAAATATAAATACCTATATAATTGGAATGTGGTTTTATCTATGATGAAAAAATTGAGTCATATAAATAATTCCATTTTTATAATATAAGTTTTTTATGAATTAAATTCCATCGACATTTTATATATTATGATATAAAATTCCTTTTTATCATTTTTGATCAAATGTAAAATAGATTTTATAAAATAAGTAAAATTATTCCATAGAAAATTCATTGACACAATGTGAAATGAGACACTAAATACAATTTAAAAATAAATGCAACTATAATTTTTTATTAATATTAAAACAGAATAAAATGATTTATAATATAGATATTAAAGATGTGGTTTTAAATAAAAGTCTATATTAGATCTCATTACTGGATTCCACTTAATTTCCTTCCCTTTACTTGTTTTCCTTATTAATTTGGCACGTCATGTGAATCCCAAGGGTGGATGCTATTTTTTGTGGGAAATTAAATAACGTTAATTGATGTATATTTTTTTGAATTAAATGTGTCTAGTTATAAATGTGTTTATATATATGTAGGGTTGTCTTTGTGTATAGAGGACACCTTAGGTGTTTTTAATTTTTATAGTTTGAATCTATAGGATTTTTTGATTATGGGAGAAATAAAATCTATGAAATAGGAATACATGATTTTTCATATCTATAGGGTGGATTATGTTAATTGGTTACACCATTGTAATTGATAAAAACATTGTAAAGATTAAATATCATGTATAGTTAACAAGATTGTTTTTAATATAATCGTGATGGTAATTTTTGTGTATCTGAGTCCTAAGGATTTCAAAATGTTTCATGGTATTATGGACTATGTAATCGTTTGAATCATTTTTTTATGGTATCACGTGATTGAAATTTTATTCCATTCATCTACAGATCCTTGCGATCTCAACCTAATAGCCTCCTCTATCGATTTTTGGTGACTGAATTCAATTTAAAATGATAAGTTTCATGATTTATCATTGCTTCAGTTGGTTTGAATTTCTTCAAGTGAGAAATAACTTCAACATATTCATTGATTTCATCACTATATTACCATTTTATTGTGTTATCGTATCTATTAATCTATATTGATATTTAATATATTTTTTTCATATAGATTTGGTGTCTGATATTGTTTTTAGGATCATTTCCATTGTATGTTGTGGTGTGGAGGGTGTCTATTCTTAAGGTATGTTGATTCTATACTCAATAAAATATTTCATTTAATTTAATTAATTCTATAATGTTTAGATTATTTCTAGATTATCTATTTTCAATGTTGTTATATTATAGTTTGAGGATCCATTGTGGGGATGTATGAACCCGAGTTAGGGTTATTTGGTTCATATCTATATTTTGTTGGTGTACTATATTCATTTTATTTTAATATATTTATTTATAAAAAAATTGGAATTATTATTTTTTGGTTAAATGGATTCTTATTAAAAGGTGGTGCTTCCATGTTTTTATGGAAAATTTAAAAAGGTTATTTTCAAGGCATTAGAACTATTTAGGAAATTAATCACATAGGAATCCTTCGGTATATTGGAGGAATGAATATCTTTGGTCCATAATACATGTCACTTTGATTAGTTTAAGTCATGGGGATTTTCTTTATGCCCATTTCCTCTCATTATAGGTACTAATTTTTGACAATGTTTGTGGGGTTCAGTTATGAGGTGTTCCTCTACTTCGTAGGCCTATGTTATATGGAATTATTATGAAATATTAATAATATTTATATTATTATTCTACTATCCTATCATTTTGAGTTCCTTAGAATTATTTTCCGATGAATGGATATGTAAAATTTTGGCACTGATATGAATTATTTAGCTTTTGATAAATGAAAATGAAAATTAATCCCGTAATTGATACACCAACCATTTATTTGAATGTTTTAGAAAATTTATTACTTACTACACTTGATAATTAATCATTACTACTTATCATCCCATGTTTTATTTTAAATGATAAATATTTATCTTATGATAAATGACATATTATGGAACACTAGGGTGCAGCCCCACTAACCATGTAAACTCACAACCCATATAACCTATTAGTGGTGTGTACAACTAGTTATGTATTTTGATCTAGATAATGTAATGGTTCTATAGTGAGGTAGCATAGTTTTCTATAAGATGATTTTAGGAGATGGTGGTGAGATGGGGGGAGTCTAGCCACGCTATGACACAATGAATTTGTTTTTTCACATTTGTTAGTCATGTGTGTTATGGTCTTTACTTAGAGAATTTTTTTCAAATATTGAGATATTTTTTACTATATAATTTATGATATATAATATAGGCATCTTTTTAATTTTTTTTTTCAGTTTTATATATGTCCCATGTTGTTTCTTATGGTTGGATAAATCATTACTTCTAAATGTTGTTTGATTCCCATGTGAAATTCACCCGCCCGCGAGGATGGGGAATGCCATTCTAGTGTGTTATGTGTTTGGTAGAGTACAAAAATGAGAGTGTATTCTGGTCATTTCATTTCTCTTTTGTATCATTGGAGGTTTATCCATGAATTATTTTCATAGAACATTGGCTATATGAGCGATATGATTTTTAGAACATGAGAGGTATATTGCAATGACATCTATTCCAATTATTTCCACGAAGATACAAAAGTTAACATGATATGTTTGTATGTATATATACTATTTTGAGTTCTTTATGGTAATCACTATTTCCAGTTATGGGTTTTCTATTTTTAAATGTTATCTTTATTTTTTCTAATCATTTTTTGGGTTTCTATGTGTACACGATTTCCGTCAAATAACATTTTGTTAGATCCTCAGGTGGCTGTAGTCGATTCTCCTCATGCAAATACATTAATGGACAATATAATTATTGAGTCTATCAATATATAAGATTGAAGGGTTGATCAATATTTTCCCATTTTCAGAACATAGTTATTGGGTTACATTGAGGAGATAAAGGAGACATGGATCGATCACCTAAGTTCTTGCATGAGAATAAACTTCAATTTATAATTAGAATTAATCCCCAAGAGGTGGAATAATGGATTTAAAGATTAATTAGTTAACTTAATTCTTATATATGTCTAAGAGTATCAATATGAAGTTTTTTTTATTTTGAATCGATATTCGAAGCAATATGTGGTGGGATTCAATTATGTAGAATGATAAAAACATAGACTTGAAATCGAAGGGTTTCAAGACACTATTCTTAAAATAGTTTTTATAGAGTCCAGGATTATGAATAAATATACTTAGTGACAATATATATAGTAGGGATAGTGTGAAATATTCAAATAAATCAATTTCATTACTGAGCTGGTTTGGATCTTAGTAGATGTTTTTATTAATGACTATATAATGCTTCAGATCTACCTATACGGTTTTGCGACCAAAAATCATATAGTAGGTGTTTAAAAAAAATTGTTCGACCTATCAAGTGAATGAATAAATTGATTTGATTGAAAAACTAAATATTCATGAAAATGATGTATATTCTACACCTTCCATTCTATCTAGTGGAAGCTTTTTGGGTATTCCATGTAAAATGATGGAGCATAATGCTCACTATAAGTGTGGTGGAGGTTGTTCTCAATAGATAGACTCTTTGAAACCACTTATTATTGTTATTTTTTTGCCTCCAAATTTTTATTATTGTTTAAATTTCAAACACACCTGTTGTAAATGTTATTCAATTTCAAATATGATTGATAATTTTTGGTGTTATTATCATCTATAGTGTTTCTATTAAGACATATTTAGTACTCGATATGGTCAAGTGTTTTCATGTACATAGTCTAATATGACATAGTTAGATTAATCATAGAATATAGGGATATAGCCATAGTTTTGAGGAGAAAATCACATTCTTGCTATAGTTGTGTTTTAAGTAGAGGTAGACAGTGGCCCAATAATAGTTATTAGTACCATCTTTATTGAATCATTATTAGTGGTTTCTTTATTTGATATTGTTTCTTCACAAAAAAATATATCTATCCATTTTATTGATATTAATAAACATTCAATGAAACACATTCCACCAATTATGGTATTACTGACACCTATTGGGAAGAGTAAATAGTCAGGGTTTTTGTTCCCTTCTTATGTGAAATCGATTTATAGTGCATAATTAGACTGGGAATATTTTTTGAATTTTTATCTTGATCCTTCTTAAATCATCATTGGGATAGATTGGCTTATTGATCATCAAGATGAGGTAAATATTTATCATCAACATTATATGAATTTTTAGAAAATAAGGGCTCATACTGTTTTAGGGAAAGTGGTATCCTTGTAATGGTTTCACATGATCTACCTATATAGTGTTTAATAGATTATTGGATACTACTGCGGTCAAACAGGACTACACCTATTCTGTTACGAACCATTCCTCTATGGTTTCATGTTTTCTAATGTTTTTTATGATGATTTCACAAGGATTCTTCTAGTCATGGAGGTAGAATTTTTTATGGACCTAGTTACAATGATGTATCCAATATTTATAAATTCTTATAATATGAAACCATCATGGATGAAAGAGATCAATGCTTAGTTGAAAGAAAATTGGGAAAATGGTTTTGTTCTCAAAAGTGTTTCACCTTGGGTAACACTAATTACTTTTTTCAAAAAGAAATATGGTTCAATCCTATTGTGTGGGGGGAATAAAAATTGGATCATAGTGATATTTATAAACATGAATAATTTTCATCATGTGGGTGATTTTTTTTGAACAGTTAAAGGGGGAAAAGTGTTTTTTGAAAATCGATATTCAATTTTCATAATATCATCTTAGAGATCAAGAGTGTGATGTAGTGAAGAAGCATTACATTAGTAGGTATGGTCATTTCAAATATCTATTTAATCCTTTTCATCTAAATAAATCTAGTATAGCTTTCATGAATTTTATTAATTAGATATTTCATATGTATCTTGACAAAATTTTAAAAGAGTTCATCAATGAAATTTTGATTTATTCGAGATCAGAGAATGATCAAAAGAACTCTTAAAGGCTAGTTTTGGAAATCCTATGAAGTCATTGTCTAAATGGAATGATTTTGAAGTTAACATTCTAGATTCATGAAGTGATGTTCATAGAGAAAACGATTTCTAAACATGGATTATCAGTTGAACGTTTGAATGTAATTGTTTTCTTTTCATGTGATGTTCCATGAGATTTCATTGAAATTCATTGCTTCCTTATCCATGATGATAATTATCACTTTATCATTATGTATTTATCAAATTTCACATAACCATTGACTAATATTACAAGGAATGGGGATAAATTAAAAAGGGATGAAAATTTTAGGTCATATATTAATGTTCTGAAATGACATCAGACATCCACTCCAAAAATATTATTCCTTAATCATCATAACTTAATTCAAATTTTTGTGATTATAATAGAACATACTGGGTTTTTGGGATAGTGTATGAATAACATGTGGTAACCAAAAATTCTTATCAGCAAAAACCAAATGATAATAATTACCCAACTCATGATTTAGATCATTCCAAATATATGAATGGTCTTAAATGTAGGAAGCATTGTCTTCTTTGAGAATGGTTCATACTCTCTTCTAAATATAACTATTTATTTTGTATCGTGTCTCATAAATAAATGAATGTAAAATAGAGATTATGGGTAGTATACCTTGAATCATTTGACATAATTATAGCCTATACCCTAGGGAAGGGTAATGTCATTAAAGTTCATCATTGAAGAAAACTACCATCATAGGATATTACAGAATCAAAGGAAGAGAGTAACATAAAAGGGATTTATTTTTAGTTTCAACTAGATGATCAGGAGGATTTTGAAGGAATGGTTTTGTGTAGTATTTAGTTATATTTATCTCTCCTTAAGTATATTTTTTTAGATTCAGTAGCAGGATGTACAGTTAAGTGGAATCCAAGAAAACCTATATAGCGGGGATACCAATTTCATTTGTTATATATCATTATATGGTATAATTCGTTTTGTGGTTTTTTTGATTCCCCAAAAGTAGTAAATGAATCAATTTATAATGATTTTAATAGTTTATCATGGTTCATTCATCTATAAAAAATGATGATGTATTGATAAATATGGAGGCAATTTTGTTATTTTGTATGAAGCGTGAAATTACTAATTATGTGACTCATTGTAACACATACAGACAGTTTATTCCAAAGCATTTTAAACCATTTATTTAATAAAGCATCTTATAGTGCCTGTTTAGAAATGAAATAAGGTATACATTGACATTGTGTCTATATTACTATGGTAACCCTGATAGAGAAATGTAATCTGGTTGGTGATTCATTAATTGACAATGCCAGAACATATCATGTTGATCAATGATACTATGAACATGTTGATATTATTATTTTTTATATAAATTAAATAGTGAGGTTATATGGGATTCCTTCATATACTTTTGTATATATGGAAGATATTATTGTATAATGGGTTTATAGAAGACATCATGAGGTGATGGAATCTTGGTTTAGAATGAGTATATCTGAGCATCCATGGATAAACGGCCAGACTATGTATATTATTCATATCATAGATGATATCCTTCATGCATGTGTCTTGTACTTTGGAATATTGTTGGATATCAATTTATGGCTGATTATATATTTTTATAATAGAATATATCAATCATCAATAATAGTGGATCACATTGTGGATTTTTTTCATCTATTATGAATGATATATTATTGTTGGGAACAGGTGGGATAAGCTACATTGTAAGACTGAGTTTTGTTCTAAAGACATCAAAAATGATTCTGGATAGACATTGTCATCTAGAAACATTATACAGTCGAAAGTAAAATTATTTTGATAACAAATATAGTAATTTTGAGTTTTCCCAATGTTAATAAGTTTTCTTTAGCATTTATCATGGGTTGGGTCACTGATATATTGGAAAATATAAAAATTTCGCCCTATGATATATTGGAACACTTTAGTTCACTAAGCCTCTTTATAGGTTACATTATAATTAGCATTAACTAATTAGTTTATCAGAAATGATGAATTTCTTCAGATATCACACCTCATGAAATAACACCATTTTCCCCCATATTATAAGTTAGGTAATGATTAATTTATAGATTGATGTATCTATTGTTGAGAATCAAGTAGATATTTTGTAATCTCCAGTGAATGTGTGGTGTGAGATTTCTATTCCATTGGTTAGTGTTTTATGCTGGCATGGTTCAGATTCTTAGGAAACATGGGAGTAAAAATTGTTTATATAGATTAGATGGATTCATCTCTTTACTGGAAATCATTATTCCATAGGACACTATGGTGAGGGAATTAATTATTGTGTGGACTGTGTAATATAGTGTAACCAGATTTTAGGTATTTTTTCCTTATTTACATGTTTTTATTTCCAATTGGGTGTGTAGTGTGACTATCGATGATTGAGATCAATTTTTTGGAAAATGAATTAATGATTATGGATTTATGTTTTTTTAATTAATGGAGTTTAAGTACACATGTGTTAATTGTTTTCAGTGTTCTCCCAAACATTAGAGGATTCCTTAAGTGTTTTTTTCTTTTGGAGTAAGAATATATAGTTATTTCATGCAATAGGATAAATACATGCATTGTAATGGGAAAACATAAATTTTATGTTTTGTAGGGTGGATGTAGTGAAATGGTTATAAATAATGAATTCATTATGAGCCATCTAAAGATTAAAAATGGTATAAGGATAAATGATGAATTTTTAATAAAATTTTATTATGGATTTCCACATATCTGATTCAGGAGGATTTCTAAACATGTAAATGTATTACATGACATGTAACTTTTTGGAAAACGGAATTTATGGTTCAAATAGATTGACATTTCACTTCATTATTATATAGATCCCTTGGATACAGACCTAATAGGCTTCTTTGATTATTTTAGGGGTTTTTATTGAATTTTAATAGACAATATAAACGATTGATCACATTTGAGTTTGGATTTCATATCTCTAGTTGGGTAAGTGTTTCTTATTATTCATTTCATAAATTAGAGTAGTGGTGTTTCATTGTGTTTTAGATCTATTATCCTATTCTGATGTTTTTTATATCAATATGCATTGAGAAAAATTGTTCTGGGGCCCCATTCCTTTTTTAGTTCTGGTGCGATGAGTATGGGTTATTGAGTATTTGGTTTCTTATTCTCCCCTAAAAATTTATTTAATTTAATTAATTTTTTGATTTGAATATTTATTATAGGACCACTATTTTTATTTTATTGATCCTCTTGTTGGAGGATATATTGTGGTTCTGTATGGAACTATGTTTTATGTAGGTGGTTTTATATCCAGAATATACTAAAGAAATATATTTCTCTTGTTTTTATGAAATGATATATATATAAATATTGATTTCATTTTTTGTGTGGTTATATAAATATTTTTGATAAACGGGGGGTTTTAACTTGTTTTGGTAAAATGGAAAAAGAGATTTTTCAATTAATTGAAATTATTCCTGAAATGAAGCACATGGAAATCATTGGGTTTGTATGAGGAATTTTTATCTTACTTTCATCGTCCATGTTACCATCAAGTGGTTAGATCATGTGAATTTTCTCTGATTCTGAGGCATGTGGTCATAATGACTTGTTTTTGGCATAATTGGGAAGATCACTCATGTTCGGTTCCACTACACCATATAATAATGTTCTATGAATTATTTTTTCACAAGACATTGTTATTATACATGAACTATTCCAACCCAAACTATAGATTTCATTAGTGTACATAATAATTAATGTATTTGTACTAATTTATATTTGAAATGAATTATTTGGATTTTGATAACTGATAGTGGGAAGTATTCATCAAATTCGCACAACTACTTTTGTTTTGTAACTGATTGAAAATGGAAGATTTACATAGATTTACATAAAATGAATTTACTTCTTATCATATCATTGATTATCTAAAATGAGTAAACATAATATTTTTTATAGATATTTTATAAATAACACTTATGTCAGAGCCAAAAAACATGTAATGTCACTCCATGCATAAATCTTCATTGATGCATAAACAAGGTTATATCTTTTGTTTTATGGAATGGAAATGCATAATATTGAGTTTTTGATGGATTACATCTAATGAGTTGAGTATATAGTTAGGAGATGGTAGGAGACTTCCCATTTTATCCCATGGACTATTTGTTTTCCTTAGTTTGGTAGTCCATTATGGTTGGGATTGTATGTAGAGATTGTTTCAACTAATTAGTTTTTTGGGTCCTATTATATTATTTATGTTATGAAAGATATATATGTTTTATAATTTTATTACTATTGTAGATAAGAGGATTTTTTTTGTATCTAGTTGGTTAAAATCATTCAGTTAGTTTTTTTATGCATGGATGCTAGAGGCTAGCATACAGTGATCATGAAATTGTTTTAGATATCTGATGTGTTGGGTTGGGTATCAATTTGAGAGGGTATTCAGGTAGGTGCTATAAAGTGTCCCATAACATGAGTTTTCATCATAATTTTTGTTCTTTATCATCATGAATGATAATAATATGTTAAATAATTACTCTTATAAGAATATTTTTATGTTTATTATTCCTTGTATTTTATTTTCTTTATCATGTAATGTCAAATTGCATAATCATTTATGTATATATTAATTATTTTCAATACATTTGTCTCGTATATATAAAAAAATTTCAAGAGTTTTAAAATGTTTAAATAAGAAATTATTCCATCATATCCATATTAAAAAATATATATAATTATATTTTGTATAAATAATTTATTCATTAAATTCCATTCTTTACGAATGGATATAAAATAAATCAATATTACAATCATGGAGATAGTAGGTCATACATATCGATGAGTAAAATTTAAAATTTTTAATGTTCATTATGGAAGAAATAATATTATAATTTTATATTTCCAAAAGATTATATATTCATAAATAATATATTATTTCATTAAAAATGGTTATGTATATAATCCATGTGATGTGGTAATAAAAAATGAATCACAAATCTTTGTTTTTGTAGTAGTTTACCAGTTTTCCCGAATAATGCTATAATTTTCTAGCCAAATAAATTTTCCAAAATAAATTACAAATTACTTGTATGTATTGATTAAATTTCCATTATTGTAATTTATATTGATAAATGTCGTAATTATTACAATCTTTATTAGGAGGTGATTGGAAAAAAATTACACCAGTTCACAAGGATATAGTCTTCTATACAGATGAAATATGGTTTTGTTTCCAATAAAAAGAATGTGTTATGAATATCAGTAATGAGATCTAAAAAATATATTCTAATATATGAAATATACTTGTGTTATTATTTCATGATTTTTGATAAATTTTGGAAGATGGTAAAAGAATAAAAAAAAAATATATATGATTAAGAAATATACATATTCTTTATGTAGCCTATAAATGTTTACCCAATAAAAATTCCAAGGGTAGTTTTCCAATAAGAAAATGACTCTAGGAAAATTGGAGGGATGTATGGAATGGATATGGGATCATATTTGATGAACCAAATTTTTTTATGTGTTATGAAAATACGATAGGATGTTCTCTTGCACAACAGAGTAGTTTGGATCTTTATGGATATATTTAGATCTAAAATTTATATAAAATAATTTTTATATTTAAATGGATACAAATATATATAATTATAATATAATATAATTATTAGTTTATATCTTCTCATTTCATAATATTTTGATGATTATAATTTTGGTACAGAAAACATGTAAAATTTTGTCGTGTTTACCATTTTTATAAATGTAGTGATATCAATATTTATTAAACATTACAGGTCAAAATAAATAATAATGGGTCAATTCTATCATAAATGGGCCATTTTTATTCTTCGATATTTTACCAAATTATGTTTTATGATGATGGATTTTTTTTGGAATGTTACATAATTTATTAAAATATCATTTATTCCATAATATCATTAATGTCAATTCTAAAACTATTTATTTAGTTTGAATACAAATATATAACGATTGAAAAAACCATTGAATACAGTAATTTAAAACATCCCGAAAATGTTATATATATTTTTAAATGTTTGAAAACAATAATTCTGTCATGTTACATTATTTAAATTATTTCTCCTATAATTTTATTTTTTTATTTTAATTAATACAATATTGTGTTGGCATTGCATATGAATTTATATTATATATTTTAATACAAAATGATTTTAAAAAATTACTACGGTAAATAAAAATAATCGATATTTCTAATGTATAATTAGAATAAAAAATATGTTGTTTTTATTCCTATCAAAAAAATAGTATATATTCTAAAATTTTGAATGTAACTTATTTTACATGATATTTAATTAATATTTATAATGTAAAAGTTAATGAAAAATGTTAAAACATTTCCATATATTGAATGTATGGATGGAAATGTATGATATTTACTCATAAAATTAGTATAATTCACATATTATATATATTTTTTAATCAGTATCATATTATGTTTAAACATAATTAAATGATTTTCCATTATTATGGTGAAAAATATTTTGTACCATAATTATTATTGATGAGAAAAAATACATACAAAAAAAAATTCTAAAAAAATTTACACAATAATTCTAAATATTAAATAGATTCATCTGAATTCACAATAATGGGAAGTAAAATAAAATTTCAAAATAATCCTAAAAAATTGATTAATTAATATTTAGAAAAAATCATTTTAGGTTAATAAATTATTTTTATACCAAATTTAAGAATTATTTTAATTGAAGTGACTATAATTGTAATTTTTATCTGAAATTCACTATTGAAAACATAATGAAAATCAATATTATAATTTTAAATTTTAATTAAACAAAATGTTAATATAATTTTTAGTAAAAATCGGTATTTTTTAAAATCCATTGAAAATGAAATATTTTCAGAAAACTATCAAAAATTAATATTAAGATTATATAGAAATATTTTAATTAAAAAATGATGATAGTTTTTTAAAATTATAATTATATATCTTTATAAAATCATGATTTTAAATAAATCAATATACTCCTTGAAAATCCAATTTTGTTATGAATAATTTTTTTTTCAATTGCGGACATTAAAATTAACTATTATAATCATAATTTATTAAATCTCAATACAATTTAAGTAATTAATATTATTATCTCATACAAATTATATATATTAAAATTACCATTGTTGTTAAATTATATACCCTTATAAAATATTCATCATAATAGTTTTATTCATTAAATAAACAGATGGGGATAACATTACCTCATATTATATTCAGATTCCCTTTTTTATTAATTAAAAATATTGTTTTCCCTCAAACTTATTGAATTACAAATTTCATTTTCCTTTAAAAATATATATTTATCCTCATGAAGATGAATAGGTTATTCCCATAAGATTGGATATCTTCACACTAAACAACTTCAGGGCTCAAAACATGAGAAAAACCATGCACATATTTTCTTATTATTCAAAAATTAAATATGTTTTATACATGGGATAAACATGGGGATAAGACTACTTAGTAAAAAAACATATCCAAATTCATATTGGTTTTAATATAGTCAAATTTATTGTATAAATAGAAACTAATATTTATAAACATGTATTACATTTATCTCTTATGAACCATTTAGAAAATCAGGATATCCTTCATCAAGACAAATATCTACCATCCAGTAATCTATATAAATATTTTCCCACATATAATCAATATAGATATTAATTTCAAAAATAATTAAATCCCATTAATTTTATATATTACGTTTGGTCACAATAAGATACCTTTTTAATATCATCTAAAAAATAACGACTTCGAAAAATAATTCCATAAAATGGCTCATATGGTTCCATTAATATAATGAAAAGAAAACTATTTTTATTATTAAAAACCAATAAAATACATCTATCCCAACACCCAAAGTAACCCAATAAATAATAATTAAAATATATTCCATCATTTGAATCATTCTTGTTGGAATTCCATTAGATTGTGGATGAAAAGATGTACAAAATTTTAATTCAGGGCATAATGAATTCTAAAAGAATTTTTTAAAATAAGAATTAAATATAGTATTAGATCTTCTTATAATGGAGAGAGGAAGTCCATGTTTTCATACTATATCCTTGACCGAAAATTGATACTTTTTATCTGAATACATATTATAGTTAATGGTTTTGATGTGTAGTTTAAATTAGTCAATTATCAATACAAAATTGAATTATTACCTCAAGATGTAATTATTAACCCCAAAAAAAATTATAGAGACATATTTTACTATTTATTATCTAGTATCATAAAAGGATTAGCTATCACCACTAAAAATAATTGGTCATCTCTAAAATATTTACATGTAAAACATTTCATTCAAAAATATATCATCTCACTATTTATTACATCCCACCACTAATATCCATGATGGTCTCCATACATCAATGTTATTCTATAGGGGAATAAAGAATATTGAACTATAATAATCCATTAACTACTCATTAATCAAATTGGAAATTGAAGGTCATATAATGTTTTGTAAAACCTAATAACTCCTTTTTTATAAATTATTAAAAATTGGAAGAATACATTTTTAATAGATTTTTTTGCTTCCCTTAAATCCAGATCATAATCCTTATCTTATTTAAATAATTATGAGAGATATTATTATAAGAAAATCTAAAATAAATCATAGTATTTCCCTATATTCACAAATTTAATTCCAAATTTTATAAAATCATTATCCAAAATGTTAATGGTCTAAATATAACTATGATAATATGGTATTATGTATCGGCCACAATTTATTATCGATTTTTTTATTTTCTAGGATGTTATTGAGTAATGAATTTGTAATTAATCATTAGTTACATGCATCTTATATTCCTCATGTATAGATCATTATGGGTGAAAAATACATTAAATGGTTTTTTCATTATATATATATATAACACAATACTACAGAGACATGATTCCTTCAAATTATTAAAGTAAAACCCTCAACATCAAATTTCATAACATATCTAGAAAAATTTTACATAGGTTATTTCAGAAGATGTAATGAATTATAATTTACATGAATTTTCTAAATCAATGCATAAATAATTTACATCATTTTATAATTTATATATTTATAACAATTAACTATTTTTATATGGACATGATGGATCTAGAGTATTCAATATTCTTCATTTTATTTCCTAAAATAAATAATCCAATTTTATTATCATTTAAAATTTAAATAAATATGTGTAATCATACTCATGCTATATAAAATTGATATAAATTTTCATAAAACCATCAATAATAACCAACTAATTGAATAAAATTAATAATAACTATTTCATTTGTAATTCATATCTATTATTAAATTTTTTTTTGAAAAGGTCTAATGTTAGATCATTTTACAAAAAAATAACGTTGTAATGAAATAAGTTTGAAGCAATATTCATATTGAATAATGTTAAAATATAATTTACTTTTTTATAGGGTCTATAAAAAATACATTACATGATTTTATGAACCTAATTAATTTTTATTATATAATTTTATCCACAAAAGCACAAAGTTATCAATATTATCATGGAATACAGTCTTCATATGATCAATAATTATAGTTTATTTTTTATTAAACCCATGGTAATAAATAAAATCTCATAATTCCCATATATATTTTGAAATTTTATGTTAATAATAAACTACATATTCAAATTCATTATTTTTTTTTCAAATTAAATTGTGCCACATCATGATGATTTGTTTTGGATTAACGAAGCCTTTATCTAGAAAGTCAAAAATATTCAATTTCACGTCCTAAAAATATACAAGGTTTATTAAATAGCAGGTGTTGAAATAGGATTAGAAGCCTACACTAAGTCCAGAATTATATATAAACCCCAATAGGGAATGATATCAATAAATTCATCAAATAAATACATTGATATATACATTCACTAATGGAATATAATTATTCTGATCAATTTCATTCTTGTTAACAATATCAGCTTGGTAACATAAACTTAAATATCAAATCGATTTATCTTCTTCATGAAGGGTTATCAAATGAGTGAATTCATTGAATAAAACATTATTGGAATTATATATATATATATATCGTATAATGATTTTTTTAATGATAATATAACCACAAAAATTTAAAATAATACTACAAGATTTCCAACAATATTTTCTAGAAATATGACCCCAAAATTTAAAATATGATTATTCATTGAAACCAGTGTTTGATAAATATTTGAAATGTGTGTTTTCACTAATGATATATCAACATTTCATTATCTAATATTCACATATTAAAGGAAAATTAATCATGTTATTATGGAATGTAATAAACCAGAGTTAGATACAGAATTTATGGAATATGGACATATTGGTAACATTATCATCACCACATCATTAGATGGTCCAAAATAAATCATATTAGAAGCTAAATTTTTTCCATTACCCTTCTTCATTATATGAGGATTATTTCCTCCATGATTTACTAGTCTCATACCATCATTGGAATAGTATCCAAACTAATTTTAGTTAAATATTATCACAATTATCTAGGTATCTATTACAATAATCATAGAATTATAGGGACAAATTTCATTATAGAAATTATCCCTGTGATCAATCATACCACAAAGGTATCACCTTCCATTTCCTATCAAAATATCACAAAACTATATTATACGACACATGAATCTTGTTGGGGGGATTTCCTTTAAACATACCAGTTTGTATCTTCTCAATTTCATAACACATTTATCATTTCGTACCATATTCATATCATCCAACATATATTTTAAAAAACAAATATTTAAATCTTTTTACATCCATATACATAATTCCAATAATTTAATAATTATCATGTTTCAAATTATATTTGATTACATGGATTTAGTCTTGAGTAAAATATATTAATTCGATAATCATTTTAATGATTTAAATTTTTTATCTATCGTGACAAAATTGAAAAATATTCATCAAAAGAAACTTTAAAATAAATATATTTTTTTCTATAATTCCAGGAATTATATCTCTATCGGGAATTGATAACCCAAAGAGGAATATATCTCAATGAAAATGATCTTAAATGTGTCCCATTGCATGGATTCAACATTATCCATAAATATGGTTTTGAAAACCAAAAGCTGACATTGATGAGGTTCATCATAGAAATGATTAATAGAAAGGGTTACCATTTTGAATTTTATTCATATAATTGAATTATAAATTATATTATATTGTATATAATGATCCTATAAATGTCATGGGTTCAATTCAATGAAATACTTAACAATTGACATGTTCCACTTTGGTAAATTGGGTTTCCATCTAACATGGATTCCAACAACATTCAAAGATTATGTCCACTGATCAATCACCATGAAAAATTTATCTATTCGAATTCCAACCATTCTGGGATGAAAATATAGATGAATTAATTTCCTCATGACATATTCATACATTATTTTTTTTGATTCCTCTTTGTAAATACATACTTAAAATAAATAGATTTGATGAAGAAACATTTTAATATTAAATTGATATATAATTTAAAAATAACCATAAGTTAAATCATTCAATGTTATTATATTAACATTATTATAAACTTTAATGCTTTTAAAAATAGTAATATCACAAAAACAATAATTACCAATCCATAAAAAACTAAATAATATCATGTAATTAGTAAAAAATAATTTTTTTACATATGAGGAACTTGACAGTTTAAATTTGTAGTGTATTTGGTCATAAAATTTATATATTAATAATATATTCTTAAAACATGAATAAAATTATTTATCATTCTTTAACACTAATATAATACTTTTAAAAGGTCCCATGTTTTATTTTCCTGAAAAATCATCACAACTTTCTGCTTTAATACATCATTATTCATACCCGGCATTCACTGATACGGAAAATATTTTAAAAAAATTGCTAATAAAAGAAGCACAGTAAGGGAAATTATAAGAATAATCATTTAGTATAGATAAAAATTGAAACACTCATAAAAATAAAACTTTTCACTCACATTTCTTTGAGATTACGAATTAAATCATTTCCACCAAATAATATAACCCCTATTTGTTAATGAAAAACATTAAAACTCATAGAATTTAGTTGCAATACCTTTTTAGGAAACTTATATCATCATCTATAAAAAATATTTTAGACAAGTTTCAAAACAATATGATGAAAATTTAAATTAATATTAGGATCCACAATGGTTAACACCCTTACTATTTTCTATAATGTCAAGGTAAAATACCCATTATATTAGAGAGAAATAATGTTGCTCAGCCATTGTATAATTTATATCTAGACTGCACATTTCACATATAAAATATGAAATTACTATATAAATCTTAAAATATGTTTTTATTTTAACATTTAATCATTAAAAAATTGATAAAATAATTAAAATGAATATAGAAAAACCATATACAAATGGAAATAATAACAAATTTTAAAAACCCATATTAAAAAAATACCAAAAAATAAGTTGGGTGATGAGTCAATTAAAGAAAACAAGTAACTATATAGTTAAAAAAATATAAATTAGCTATTGAAGAATCTTGAAATTTAATTGACACTGCAAACAAAATAATTAAATCCTTGTATATTCTTTTTATAAAAGCATCAATATTCAGTATAAAATATGAAAAAAATATTCCTTTGTAAAATCCATTTAAATAAAATAAAATGGGTCATAAAATATCTACTATAATTAAATTATTTCCACATAAATAAATACTTAAAATATATATATGAATTCTGATATGGTATAAAATTATTTTAAAACTAATTATTATAATAGATGTTTTTAACGTAAAGTATATATTAAATTGAGACTTCAATTTCATTGAAATTATTTGTAATAATTAGTAACAAACATATTTTATTTATTTACTCTCTTAAGAAACATTTCATGTATATTATAACTTTATATATAATTTATTACAATTTTATATAGAATTATGTATTAATTTACATTTATAAATGAATATTTTATGATATTCATCTCTAGTATTTTAAAAGTACATAGGTAGTATGATATTGTTCAATGAATTAATTATTATATAATCTATTTAATAATAGCAATGACATTATTATCAATTTTTTAAATCAATTAAAATTTTAAAAGTAATTAATAATGTTTAATATGAATAATCAACTACATTAAAATTATGGATATCAGAGGACATATATAATCAGGATCATCATCTTAGTTTAGCGCTGATTATTGGGGAAAAAGTAATATTTTTTTTATATTTACAAAAATATTATCATAACATAATTCATATATTATTTATATAAATATAATTATTTAACACTTGAATTTGATGTAGTGATGAAAAATATTAACATAACATCGTGGAGGTGGAATTATACACGTACATATGCATGGAATTATCAATTTTTTTGTGAATATTGTTTTAAAATATATATGGTATAATATTTCACTATTCTAAAAAATATTTCCCTAATATATATATATATATATATATATATATATATATATATTCGTTAAATATATAATTATATACATTCATGAGATACGGTGATAGAAAATGAATTAATTCTATTTAAGAAGTACTACTATGTAATAAAGTTGAATAATTGTTTTGATTCCCATTTGATGGAAGTGGTGATAGATATTAGACATTCCATAATCCTGAAAAAATTTATTATATTTATGATTATTTTATTATTATTGAATAATGTTTGAAATGTAGTGACCCAAACATCTCATATAATGATATTACACCTTTTAGATGACTATTAATTTCATTACAGAACCACATAACGGAAGGCCATAATTATATAATTCCATTGGAGAGTGTATACAAAATATTAGCATTTTTTATATATATTTAAAATGTCACATGATTATCTTCCCCTTATAATATTTTCATAAACATACCCTGTAGAGGATATTTTTATATCATTGGAATGATAACATTAGGGCGTCTTTATATGTTGATTATGAGAAAACATGGCAAATATAAAAAACATAACACGATAATAAGTGTAGGTGAGTATGAGAATATGATTTGAAAAACATCTACTATATATCGATGATAAAAATAATTTTAAATGGAATAATTATTTGTAAGTAATAATAAATGAATTATCATGGAATGAAATAATATGTTCCATGAGAACATAAAATTATAGAAGGATCATATTTTTGGCATACACATATGAAAATAACAATGGGAACAAGTATATATAGAAACATGTACACTCATTAAGCAAATGACATTAAATTATTCTATATCATATATTTATGAACATGAAATCAGGTTCATATATAATCTTATGGAAATTAAATCATGGTACACACATAACATTGTGAATAGGTAATCAGGTTCACACATATCCTTGCATACATAAAAAAAAATTTCATAACATATTTACATATTAGTTTTCATAGTTTGGAAAATTGATTGGATAGATATGT
Source organism: Viscum album (assembly GCA_963277665.1). Taxonomy (NCBI): domain Eukaryota; kingdom Viridiplantae; phylum Streptophyta; class Magnoliopsida; order Santalales; family Viscaceae; genus Viscum; species Viscum album. The sequence continues at coordinate 720,878,537 of OY728151.1, read as the reverse complement.
AGGTCCAACAAGACACATAATAGAAAAAATGAATTATAATAAGATAAAACATTAATAATTTCATAACTCATTATGATAAAATATGTTTCTTAATCATTTCATCAATTCAACTTTGAATAACAGATGAAAATTGAATTTCATTCATAAATATTTCTTAAAAATATACTTTAACCATCTAATGAAATTATAAGTATAATATAATTCAATATTATCTGAATTAAAATTTAAGTAACATCATTGTATTACATCACAGTTGGAAAAGAAATTTTTTCATGATCACATATATCACTTTATGAGGAAAATGTCATTTACACAGAAAATTTTTAAAAAGTAAAAAAACCCTTATAAATTTTATTGAATATAATTTTTTTTATAAAAGAATCATTTAATAAATTATTATTCATGGTAGAAAAAAAATATATTTCATCCTAAAAAGGATAAAAAACAATTTACAGTTTTTGGTAAAATAAAATGTGCATTGTTTTTGAAAATGAAAAAATGATTCCTTTGAAAACATTTATTAAAAATATAAAATTTGAACCGATTAGATAAATAAACCACTAGGAAATGTAAAAAACTATTAAAAAATATATATTACATGGTTTTTAATGATACAAGATTTTTGATTTTGGAGAGATGTGATGTAGGATATTCTTAAAACCAATAATTATAACTCTTGAGTAAATATATAGAAATAAATTAATGGGAAAACATGAGTTATCATGATATAAATATTTTTCAATAACATTAATTTGATTATTGGGATATGGATCATAATATTTCATATGTAGAACAATAAATAAAAATGATCTCAATAAAAAATGGACTAGATTTATAAAACCCTTACCACATTGTAAACAATGTGTCATAATACCAATGATTGTATACAATTAAATGAAATATAAAATATCCTATGAAAAAAATATTTCATTTTATTACATTAAAATGATATTTATATACACCTAACAAAATAATATTGGCATAAAACACAATAAATGTCTTAACTGAGGGAGATGTAGAAAACTATCCTATAATGACTTGGTGGCATTTTATTAGTAAATTAAAACAAATATAGATCGATAACAAGAAATTTAAATAAAAACAATTAAACACATTAATTTGATAAATCATATTTAGGGGTAGTATATACACAATATAAATGAAATAGGTGTAGATAATGGAAAGTGTCTCACAGAAGTAAAAATTGTGAGAAGGAAATCCATTACCATGCGACTCAAAATGATTTATACTTGATTGATAATCTTATACAATCAAAACAATATTATCATATATTAATTATAGTAAAATAAATATATATATTTCAAAAAATATATTATATATTAATGACCTTTATTTAATTTTTTATTAACAATTCCTTGGAAAAATCATATTTCAGGAATGAGATTTTTTTCATGTATGTGTTTATTTTTAATATTTATGTATTATTACCTTAATAATTGTTACATAGTATAAAGAATTTATACCATAAGAGAAATATCATAAATATTAATTGTATATGTAATTTTTAATACATAAAATTTTGAGATTTAAAATGAAATACACCATTTGTAGAGATGGTAGGTCATATTTATGCCTGAACACTATTTCTATTTTTTTATGGAATAAATGTAATAATGACAAGTAATATATTAATAATATAGAATAATTTTTTTAATTTATTTTAAATATTTTTATTCTATGTTCAACTTATTATATTATATTAATGTATGAAAAAATGTGTCACATCTCTCCCCAGGATGAAAGCCCATCATAAAGCGAAGCGATATTAATGTTTCCCTAATTAAATGGAATGAAATAATGTATATGTAATATAATTATTATTGAATTATATTTATATTAAAAATGTGACATTTATTCATTTAATCAATCCCTATTACCATCAATATAATAAATGTAGAAAACAACACATCAGTTCTCATGGTGCTAGTTCTCTATAGAAATGAATAATGAATTTACAAACCATTTGATGGACTATGAAGAAGGATTTACAATATTACATTAAAATTATATAATATTAGTATATCAGTGGTATTATGGTTAATATATCCTTATGGTTAAATATTATTGTATATATATTGTGGAAAAACAAAAAAATGATTAGTTAGAGATGATACCTCTAATTTTGAAAAACTATTTGGGTCTTCGACAAAATACTTTTTTATGATGAATTTCAAAACCATCTAATCAAAATATATTGTGGTGAGGAATGAATGTATTTCATTTTGGTAGGTTTTCCCAAATTAATTCTGTGTATATTTCTAAAGTGAATTGCAAATTTGGCAGCCATTTATTAGTGAGTGAGTAACACAATAGTAATTTTTGGATTGATAATTGAGTACCTTAAATTTTTCAATAAAAAGGATTAAATGGAATATTATCTAATATTTTTTTTGAATTTTATATATTGAAATTAAATTGTTGTTTAAATTTATTTAGGTAATGTGACACATTATTCATTTATTTTATCCACCCAATAAATCCATTTTCACCTTAACCACGATAACTAATTTTAACTATTTTTCTATTCATTACTGTAAAACAATAAGTTGAATATATAATATAATATAAACTATTACTATTCCTAATTTTTAATATTTTTTTAAAAAATCCATTTTATAATATTTTATGTATTTAATTTATTACTAATAATTCATATGAGAGAAGACTGAAATTTTTCATAGACAAAATGTTCAAATGTATGAAAACTTATTGTAGTAAAATTTTATATGAAATTGATTAAAATGACATAAATTGGGTTGATAAATATATTATTGAAAAAAATATTTCTAAAACCATGTTAAAATAATTTCTATATTTTAAAAATCATTTATAAAAATTAATATTCCTTATTAAATCAAATATTTTTCCCATGTCATAAAAAAATTGTACAAAAAAATATCCAAACGTCTTCCAATAATAGTTATCAAATATAGATTTATCAAATGATTTTTATCTTCATAAAATAATTTAAATTAGAAAATATTAATATTAAAATATGTGCGCGAAAGATGATAGAAGACTTTTTTTATAAAAATAAGGTTTTATGTGAAAAATTTGATTTTATCGTATATCATATAATGAATACACATTTGATTAATTTTTAAGAAATTATTGATTATATAAAATATATATTCCGTTAATATAATTCATGATATTCGTTTTATTAAATTTAAGAATATAAATTGCACAAGTATTAATAAAAATATTTTTTTCGGTACAAAATTTCCCATTTTTTTAATAGAGATTATATTAATTTATAATTAATTAGATTCCCAAGAATTAATTACATATAGATATTCAATCCACACATTTTCAAAATATTTTTATTCATATTCTTAAACATAATTTCATTTTATAAGTGTTAAATATCATATTAAATAATAAATTTTTTTATAGAATGTCCTATTTTGTTGAAACTCAATGTTTCAGGTAACACAAGGGAAACCATGTGAAGCTTGCAATTAAAAATATTAAAAATATTAAAATTATTATACATAAGAGCACAAAATCTAATGTAGTACTTTTCTACCCCTCATAAAATGAATTATTTCATTAAATTTCATCACTTTGGTACTAAGAACTATTAAAAATTTCACATCACAATATCTTCATATTCCTATGTAACGTTATCAAGATATTAGTTTTACAAGAAATCATTGATCAGGTGAGTGGTCTTGTATTGTAGAACATTCTATACTCTAGAATCTCTAATGATTGGTCCTAATATTATTTAATGATCTGTTGTTATGACCATAAAGTTCAGTAAGTGTTATGGATCATGAATATATTTACACGTTATAGAAATATATAAAACATAGATATGAATAGGATTTTTGGATGCTACAACTGATATGATATGAACCAGTTACAATCATTAATTTCATAAAGAAAATAATACTCTGGGTTTAAATTTCCCTTCAATAATTAATTAATAAACAAAGAAAAACATATTATCAGTAATATTAAATTTTAGATTGAATCAGTAATTATCAATATAACATATTAGTTAACGATGCGCTAACCTTACATGTCGCGGAATAGTGTGAACATTATTTTTTAATTTAATTAGGTAGATCAGTTCTGAAAAAAATTCATAATATATCATCATTCTAGTACAATGGAGTTGTACACTTCATCATATAATTTAGTTCATAAATTCTATAGTAATGAATGTGTGAATGTTATTATTGGAATGAAACAAAAATAGAGGATCGTTTTAATCCAAAACTCCTGTTAAATACATGATGAAATTCATAGAATATCTTACAGGGTTTTAATTATTCTCATAGAAAGACCATAATTTAAAAAATGACCCCAAGTGAAAAAACTCATCTACATATGAATAGCCTATTGAAGACATTTCCATAAAATCATGGTCAACATGGGATCCCAAGTTTATATAATTGAATGTAGTGCACGATGTTACCTTACCACATTCTAAATTTATATTCTAGTAATAGAATATTGAGAGAAATAATTTCAAAATGAAATGAGGCCTCTTAACATTATTATTTTATTTATAAAATCCAATAATTATATCAATATAATAGATAAGATACACTCTAATGGTCAATAATACCATTAATCATATGTCCAAAATGGGTAATGATATTCCTCCTTAAATACCAATATCTCTAAAACCAATATAATGAAAAATGATATTATTTCCAAATAGATATATCATTAATATATTTATAATACCAATAAAATCCCTTCTTATAAAATCTCAAAATGGTGTAAATGACCTTGATATTATGATCATTATTAAAATCATAGAACCATCATTATAACTATAACACATAATTTAATAGTACACATAGTCATGTTCTATTTGGAATGATAATTTACCCTTTATTATATATCTTCAATCTTATATTATATAAAATAATTTTCATGGGATGAAGGAGTTCATCATTAATCCAATATAATATATTATATGATTCCATTATTCAATAATCTATCTAGATTGATATTATAATTTTAAATTTCATTAAATTATGAACAATAATATTTTTATAGATTTCATTCATAAAAAATAAATCAACAAATTCTAATATAAGGATGGGAGTATAACTGTTCAAAAATTATAATAATTTACTTTTTCAATTTGGATTCTATACACATTCACATTAAACATTGTCTTTGGATATTTTTGTGTTTTACCTCCACAATTTCCCTTGGATGGGGTAATTGATTCTCATAATTCCAATAATAGTTACCTTAGAGACACTATAGTGTGGGTGTTTTTTTTCTATTGAGCTATTTATATATTCATTTCATTGAATGGATCTCTATATCACATCTAAATTTTATTTGTTGATGTGCAGGATTCTCAAACATGTTATTACCTCTTCCCTAATCTGACATTCACCCGGGTTATTCTTCCCACATTAATATAATGTGGGAGACTAAAATTTAATTCCCCCTTTTTTAATTTTTAATAAATAATTCGAAAATATTTTAATATTATTATTAAAATATTTTTAATGTAATGAATATCCAATTTCTATTTCACAGTTTGTGCACAACAAATGAACACTTTTTATCTACAAAAGATAGTTATAACCAACACCTTTCAAGGAAATGTCTTTAATACCTAAAAAATCAATCAATTTTTGATTATAGACTTTTGATTAGTGTAGAATAATATCATGATTGTATCGTAACATTATCTTCATATGTATTCTAAATTAATGATCCTTAATATTATTTTGTAGAAATTGCGTCTCCATCCTTGTTAGTAAAATTCATGGAATGTATTATAGAAAAACATCCACTTAAACACATTCATTTTAATGGAGTCAATTACCTCTTATTAAACATATTATAAATAATGTTACACCATTTATATATTTCCACAAAAAAATAATATATAATGAAAATAAATTTTTCATTCACTAAAAAAAAGATGATGAAATATATATTTTTAGTGGTGTGTATTAAATACTCATCAATTAATGGAATATGGGACGAACTAAATGTTGATGGATGTTGGATCATGTAGATCAAAATATAAATTTTCCATCCATTTTATATATCAATGTTTAGTGTGATTTATATATTGTGAATGTTGTGGGCAAAAAATAATGAGGATTTAATTACATCTCTTAAAATATTCATTTTTATAGAAGGACTATCAAAATATTTTGGGTTTCATTCACTGTTAAAATGGATCTTTAAGGTTCCATCCATTTACTAAATACATGAATTCATTATATGGGATAGATTAATCACAGTGTAAAACAATATAATCTTAATTAATAATTGGCCGAATATTTAAATCATGGCACTATAGGTTGACGCTAGTAATTTAATTATCATAACAAAAATTCTTAATGTTTTCTCATAATGTTTTTAGGAATTTCCAAAATATATCCCCCATGATTTTCTAACATGGGGTGCAAGAAATACTATTTTTATGTACATGGGGGAAATAAAAAAATTTAATGAACCCTTTTTTGATTTACTATCCATTAGAAACACTATATCAAATCCACATCCATAGGTAGTATCCAAATAAGGATTTCATTTTTTAAAACCAACTCACACATTCTCATTGAATAATTTTAGGAAATTTATCTATAATTTAACACATCTATATAATTATCCATAGTAATATTACAGGATATATCCTAACTTATGTAATGAACTGTAATTTTGCATGTAATTTTTTTTAAATATATGGGAATTTTACGAGTTTGTGAAATCTGACGGAACACGATTCTGAGGCCCGGGTGGCCAAAATGATCTGTCGATGTTTTGTTTAGCTTATGTTAACAATCCTAAAAAGTTTTCCTAGAAGAGTTGAACAAATCATAAATCGTAACTCGGATTTGAAATTGGAGGTCACTGTTGCGTTCAGAATGGTGGGTTTACCCTTGGTGCGACTTAAGATTTGTCGGCGTAGGCCTCCAGTGAGGAAACCCAAGAATGGAATAATCGTAAATAAAATAATAAAATAAATTATTTTATTTTTCAAATCCATATAACTGAAAAATTGTAACTGGCATTAAAAATCTGAGACCTCCAATGAACTCATGAGGCTATGATTTTGTTACTTAGGAACAAACATCGGTCGGCGTGGTCCACCAGAGAATGTTAGTTTTTGGCCGCACAGAAAATAATTAAGGGAAAATATTTTATTGTAAAATTAATAACTTATAAATGGTAACTTGGATTGAAAATCTAAGAGTACTATTGGATTCGATGTGGTGTCTTTCAACTAGGAAAATCCTAACATCGACCTGCATGGGTCGAGGGTGTCTGATAATAATTTTCTGAATTCTTTTTCGGTACTTTTAGTAAATACGCAAGTGGCATTTTATAACTTTTGAACGGGTGCTCGGAATTGAAATCTGTGGGCACTGTTGAACTCGCAACGCCAATATTCGATTAAAGAGACTTTGACCTCAACAGTAGTGGATCGACAATGAAAGTTAGATTTTGGATTCTTTGTGCATAATAATTAAATAAAAAGATCTCCACTTTATTTTATTTTGAGCTTCCATGTGGATATTTTAGGTGGGGTTTATTAGAGCTAAACCTCCACATGGAATTTGGAAGTGGGGGCCACCACACCATAACCTCCCTTTATAGGTTATGGTAGTGGGGAAAACCCGAACCATAACCTCCCATGAGAGGTTATGGTGGTGTGGACGACCCGGGTTTTTAAAATTCCTTGAAACCTCCCATTAATGGGGAGAAAATTCTCAAGTCCCTATTAAATGTGGGGGGAGCCGCTTTATATCCTCCCAATAATTATAGCCAACACTTCTCATAAATTGCGTCTGCATAACTTAATTAGATTTCACCTTTTAAATTTAAATAACCACGTTGTTGGAATTTAAGAAGTTTCTAATAAATTAACCCTCTTAAATTCTGACGATGGTTACCTACTTCTCTGCCTCTCCTATATATAGGAAGCATGGAAAGAGGTTTTGGGATGGCTTCACCATGTGATGAAGTAGTGGTAATGTTGGTTGATGCCCAAAACATTGAGGATTATGCCTCCTCCACGAAGAACACATTCTTCCAATGAAGAACGCTGGTGAGGAGCGACTTTGACTTCCTTCCTGGGAACCTACATTGACATAGGATGTCAACGTCTAAAATGTTCCAGAACAAAAACCAACGACCGAGGAAAACGTCGGCGACACCAACATCTAACTTTTCCCAACGATCTATTTTCTTCCCCACACCAATGTCAAAAAACATCGAACAAAGGTAGGCAGTTTATTTGTGTAATATTACTTTCCTTATTTTCTTCTTTTTTGGAGAGGAATCATTGTGGAGGTTTTAAAAATTTATGTTCATCTTTCTTCTTGCTTGATGAGGCAAAAGATACCACTATAAACTCAGATGGTGCAGGCCAAACCAACATGGCACATCCCCTCTACCGTTCTTGTTTGTAATGATATTCGTCAGGGAGACGAAACAACAAGGCGATGAAAGAGGGTAGATAGAAGTGATGAAACCTACAACCATTGGGACCCATGCCATCCCACGAAATCCCGCATCGCCACCTCCCGGTCTGCTCGGCCACCTTGTGGCCTGCCGCCAGCATGCCCGGCCGCCGCTCGGCCTGCTATTGGCCAGCTTGGTTGACCACTGGACTGCCCGACTGCCATCCCAACCACCTCCCGGCCAAACCGAAACTCTATCAGCGCTGGCCTTCCGAGCCACCTCGCTACTCCTCACGGCGCCCAAGCTGAACCGGACCTGGCTGCATCCTTTGGGTCGTGCTGTGCTAGGCCATGCCCTAGCGGTGCTCTGGGTCAATCCGGACCTGAGGCCGGGCCGGACCACCCTCATGGCCTGCTAGGCTATGCCCCGTGGGGCGTGCCAAACCCAACATGCCAGACCGCCCTATGGGCCAGGCTGGGTCAACCCAAACCGAGTCATCCAAGACATAGTTGGGCCAGGTCGGTCAAATAGGGTCGGACCGGGCCTAGACCTTTTACCGACCCCTTTACATTTTTTTCCATATCTTTCGAACGAAACGTCTGTTTGATGAACCATAAGTGGCACTGGTAATATTGGAGAGTGATGGTCCTTTTGACTATAAACTACTGTTTTTCGGGGTAAATTTGAGTAATGGTGAGGGTGGATCATGTACGAATGCAACCGGGCCCCTGGGACTAAAAGGCTAATAACTAACAGACAGGGTGATCGATTTACACGCCATATGTTGTGTTGAGACCCCTATGACGTGGCATACATTTGGGATAATTATTCATGGGAATTTGTGGATGTTTATGTATCGACACATGGATTGAGGAGCGAACCCACCAGGAATCAAGTGTGGTTTTTGCGGAACCTTGTGGTTGGCGGCTCTCGGACTATTGTTCCTGGATCGTGTGTGGGTTTGGCTGTTCTGACCACTGTTCTTGTATCCTGTGTGGGTTCGACAGCTGTGACTACTATTAATATATATTTTGTGGTTTTGACAGTTTTGACCGCAGTTCCTAGATCCATTATTGGTTCGACAACTCTGACTAGTGTTCATGGATCCTGTGTTGGTTCAATAGTTCTGTCCGTTGTTCATGGATCCTGTGTGGGTTCGAAATCTCAGAATAATTTTCCTAGATCTTGTGAGGGTTCGACAGTTCTAACCGTTGTTCCTAGAACCTGTGTGGGATCGAAAACTCTGACTAATTTTCATGGATCATATGTGGGTTTGAAAATTCTAACCACTTTTCTTGGATCCTTTATGGGTTTGAAAACTCTGAATACTATTCATGGATCCTATGTGGTCTTGAAAGTTCTGATTTATGTTTCTTGATCCGGTTTGGTTTGACAGAATAGATGATTTAGTGGCTACATCTATTCTTCTCTAACTCTCAACAAATGTTTCATACCAGTGTGTGTTGAGTCAGTAACTTTTTTTTCCTCATGTTTGAGATGGATTAATTGATAACATTGGAATATGTATGGGCATATACCTATGTGGAGTTATCTGTTGATTTCATAATTTGTGGTTTATCCTTGTTTCATTTTGTGAGACCTTGAGTTTCTCGTGGTCCCTACTAAGTATCGTTATACTCACACCTGCACTGGATATGCCCTCACCTCGTTGTGTAATATGTAGATGACGAACAATGCTGAATGAGACATATAACACTAAGACCGGATGGTACTCGTAGGTAGACCTTATGGCGTGATGATGCATGGAGGAGACATATGGACCTGGAGTGCTGAGGATGTGATATGTACCTACCCTTCAGGTTGGAACCATAGAGGATTACTCAACTAAATCTTTTATTTTCTTTAATTGTAAATTCCATTTTCATGTACATTATAGTTGGGCTTGTATTTCTGTCCCCATTTACATTTATTAAACTTTTTTATATAGTATTACATAGTGTTTTTCATCTAACATGTACAATGTTGTGTGAATTTTTAGATTATAAAAGGTAATTACTTCCTAGTTATATGGATTTATGTCTTTGGTGCTAGTTTCCAACCGTTGGCCGATGGAAGGTGGGCTTTGGGTAGTCGTGGCACGGGCCCTGAGGGACGGGTCATGAAAAATTTGTATTAGAGAGGTCGTTTCTACCTTAGAAATTAGGACTCTGATCTTTTCTGTGAACCAATAGTGTTATGTGTAGTTACTGTGGTTTTTAATCTATGGAGTCGAGTGTTGGTGTGGTGGCCGACATATATATAAACCAGGACCCTGACTTCTGATTTTGGACTCAATGTATGAGAACATTGATTGCTTTTGTGTTTTCATTGTGATTTCTTATGTCATCTCACCATGTAAAATATTTTGACCATGTCACATCTGTTTCAGTTAGGATGCCTCTACGTAGAAAACCAGTTAGTGTTCCCAGAGTTATACGCACGAATATCCCATCAAGCGACAAGGCTCTGGTGCAAGGTCCTCTTACTTTTTCGGCACCTTCGGGTGGAGTACCATCATCACCACCACCCGTTGGGTAGCAGATACAAATAGCCGCATAGCCCAATGGTGCATGCTGACTGAGCAAGTTGTGTGACTTCCAGTAGTAGAGTCCTCCGAGGTTTCAAGGTGAGACAGTTTCCCACGTAGTTGGGGGATGGCTGGTGGCGATTTCTAGAGTTTCCCGTCTCGTTGAGACACCAGTAGAGCATATATTGATCTTATCTACAAGTATTTTTCATTGTGTGACCATGATTTTGGTCAGCATAGTGATGATGCATCGCTACGAGGACCATTTCCCGTGATGGTACCTTCGGGTAGTGTGTTAGTTATATCTCTACCCATTTTTCTGCTGTTACAACTGATGGTACTAGTAAAGGAAACATGTAGGCTTAGTGCCTTAGAAGTGTATCAGCATTAGATGCCCCTTGGGTTCTAATGTGATCCCGACTCATAGGTGACTAAGGACTGGCTCGAGGAGGTGGGTATGATTTCTTTTGAACATATACAGTTTCGGCAGGAAGACATTTCGGTAGTTGAGTATTCATCGAGGCATACCGATCAATCCTCATACTCGATGAATACGATACGATTGGCACCACATGGATCAAACTTCTATGCGAGGAGTGTATAAAGGAAAAATGATCAAGCACTATTCATTTATGCATTCCTACATATGCTAGGGTGCTAAAGGGAACCATTTTGGTTGAATGTTCATTGGCTGAACGGATACACCCAGTGAATGTTAGTTGTGGGAAAGTAGAGAACATGTGCCAGTCTCAGAGACTTTTGCGTGTAAAATTTTTCAGGAAGAGGATGTGTTAGGGACAGATGAATCTGTAGGGCACAAGAAGTGAAAGTAGATGTTGGAGAGCATCATGTGGCTGTGTACTTTCTGATATGTTACAACCACACCCTTTTTGTGTTCCCCTCCTTGGTTAGGGATCTAGTGGAAAATGGAAGAGAGTTGTTTCAAGAGGTCAAGGAATGTGACTCAGGGGATATTGGAATGATTCAAGGTACAATATATTTCTAGTAATAGTTGTTGTTTCAATAGACATAGGTACCAATAATTCCTTCCTTACATGAATCTTTTATGGGGCCTAGAGTTTCCGGTTAAACCATTTACTTAACCCTCTCGTCTGGAGATACCTTTGGGAGGAGACTCGATAATCATAGTTATGCTGACGGTGTGATATTACCCTTGAGGTGAGAGGTTTCGTTGGAACCTCCTGGTAGCAGTGTCAAGGCCATTCGACTTTAGTTTGGGTTTGGACTTGACATCCATAGTTGACACTCAGATTGATTGTATTAGGAAAAGTGGTTGTGGGTTATCTACAATGTTGGGATGGGGTTATCCTTGGTTGGAGAAAAAGGAAACCTAAGAAACACAGGAAAAATTCATTCATAGGAGGGTGAAGCCAAACACTCATGAGTTGGCCAACCTCACCCTCGTGAAATAATAAGATGACTTTGAGATAGTGTATACTCCTGGTAAGGGTAACATGGTAGCATACACACTCAGTAGGAGGTCTTAACTTCATCTACTGAGTGAGGCGAAAAAATAGCTAGCCTCCTTATAGATATCATTTGTGGATCGAGATGGAGAAGTGTTTCTATAGTCTCTTACAATCACTCCCCCACTTCATTACTGAGTCAGAGAGGCACAACATGGGGACATTGACTACGTGAAACTACATGCTCATATATCCATAGGGCAGTCACCAGATGGATTTTCTAAAGGTGGGGAGCTCGGAATCCTCTTCAGAGGATGTACAATGGTACCCGTGTCACTTTAAGATTATGTGTTGAGGGAGTTCTACACATCCCCTCTAGCGGTACATCCAGGAGTGGCAAAGAATGTACTATGATATCCGACGACAAAACTGGTGGCCGTGAATGATGAAAGTAGTAGTAGAGTTTGTCTCTCGATGACTCATTTGTCAGTATGTGAAGGTAGAACACCAGGTAGTAGAAAGATTGGTTCATCCTTTAGAGGTCCCAGAATGGAAGTGGATTGGGATATCAATGGACATCGTGATAGGACTTCCATGTACATCCAGGGGTCAAGACTCAATTTTGGTGATCGTCAACTGACTCACAAAGTCAGCCCACTTCCTACAGATCAATTAACATGGCTCAGTAGAGATCTTGGGACTCCTCTTTATGTAAGAGATTAATCGGTTACATGGAGTACCATCGACGATCATTTCTGATCATGATGCACATTTTACTTCCTGACTATGGAAGGGGTTATAGGAGGCTATCGGGACATAACATCGCATGAGTACCGCCTTCCATCCTCAGACGGATGGCCAGATTGAGTAGACCATTTAGACCCTCAAGGACATGGTGTGTGATTGTGTCCTGGAATTCACTAAATTTTGGGAGGATAACATAAATTTTGTGGAGTTTACATACAACATAATTTATCACTCCACCATTGGGATGGTACCGTTTGAGGTGTTGTATGAGTGACCTTGCAAATCACCTTTGTGCTTGATTGATCTGTGGGAGTCAACACTTGTGGGACCAGAGATGGTACGGTCTACCACGTAGAAGGTGCAGATCATCCAGGAGCTGATAAAGACTACACAGAACACACAAAAGTTGTATGACGATAGGAGATAGAGAACTATAGAGTTCGATTATTGTGACCACCTCTTCTACGAGTCTCACCTCGAAGCGGATTAAAGAGATTGGTCTAAGGCTAAAAATTATCTCCGAGGATCATCGGACCTTTTCAGGTACTCAACAGATTTGAAAATGTGGCATACCACTTATCTCTTCCACCTCAGAAGCACCAGGTGCACGACGTCTTCCATTTATCCCTGCTGAGGAGATACCTGCACGATCGTTCTCACATCATCGACCATGGAGATCGATATGTCGAATATGGGGTGACTTTTATAGATGTTCCAGTATAGATTGAGGATCAACAAGAGTGGGTCCTTCATGGAAGGTCGATACCACTAGTGTGTGTTCGTTGGCAGCACAAGAACCTCTAGGGGAGCATATGGGAGCGAGAGGCTCAAATGCGTTCTCAGTACCCACCCCACTTGTTCCCTTAGTTATGGGTTGTGGATTACGAGGATATAGAGCCCTATGATGGGGAGACTATAATGACCCATAACTTCCATGTCTTTTTTTTAAATATATGAGAATTTTACGATTCCGTGAAATCGAACGGCACGTGATTCTGAGGCCCAGAGTGCCTGGAATGATCCGTCGAAGATTTTTTATGATTAAGTTAACACACTTAAGCTTTTTTCCTAGAAAATTAGAATAAATCATAAATGGCAACTCTGATCATAAATCTGAGTGCACGATTACGCTCATAATGGTTGGTTTTCCCTAGGTGCGACTAAAGATTAGTCGGTGCGTGCTTCCTGTGAGAAAACCTCAAAATGGAATAACAGAAAATTAAATAATTAAATAAATTATTTTATTTTTATAATTCTTATAATACACAAATGGTAACTCATATTAATAATCTAATACCACCACTGAACTTGTGAGGGTATTCTTTCTTTATGCAGTCACTAACATGTCCCGACACGGGCCACTAGATAATGTTAGTTTTTGGTATCAAATAAAATAATTAGGTGACAATTATTTTATGGGAAAATTCATAACAACTAAAAAATAATTCAGATTGAAAATACAATAGTACCATTGGGTTTTTTGTGGTGTGTTTCACTTAGGCAGAGCCTATCCTCGACTAGAACGGGTTGAGGGTGTCTGATAATAATTTTCCAAATTTTTTTATGTTACCATTAGTAAACGCGTGAGTGAAATTTTATAACTTTTGAACTGGTTCTCAGAATTGAAATCTGAGGGCACTGTTGAACTCGTAGTGTCGGTATTCACTTAGAGATATATTCAGCTCAATGACATTGGGTCCAGAATGAATGTTATTTTTTGGGATTTTCATGGAAAATAATTAAATAAAATGATCTCAACTTTATTTTATTTTCAGCATCCACGTGGATATTACATGTGGGGCCCATAGGAGCAAAACCTCTACAAGGAAGTTGGATGTGGGGACCACCACAACTTAACACCCCTTGAGAGGTTATGGTGGTGTGGACCACCTGATCCATAACCTCCTATGAGAGGTTATGGTGGTGGGGACCAGCCGGGTTTTTAAACCTCCTTGAACCCTCCAATTAATTGGGATAAACATCTCAAGTCCCTATTAAATATGGGGTGAGACACTTGGTATTCTTCCAATAATTATAGCCAATGCACCTCTTAAATTGCGTCTGCATAATTTAATTAGCTTACTCCATTTAAATTTAAATAACCTCATTGTTGAAATTTAGGAAGGTTCATAATAAATGAACCGTCATAAATTCCAACAATTGTTACCTACCTCCATCCCTCTCTTATATATAGGAAACATGGGGGGGATGTTATGGGACGACTTCCCCAACCGATGAAGCACTGGTAAAGTGGAAAGACGCCCAACACTTGGAGGATTAAACTTCCCCCATGAAGAACACATTCTTCCAACGATGAATGCCGACGAGTAGTGACTTCAAATTCCTTCCTGGGAACCTACTCCGATGTAGGACGTCTTTGACTACAACAATCTTGAATACCAACCGACAATCGAGGAAATCTCCAACGACACTGACTTCCGTCTTTTAATAATAATATGTCTTCTTCCCTGCGCCATCATCGAAAAATCATTGAACAAAGGTAGGGGGTTTATTTTTGTAACATTACATTCCTTATTTTCTTCTTTGGATGGAACGGAATAATTGCAGTGGTTGTAAAAATTGTTGTTTATCTTTCTTCTTACTGATGAGCCAAATGTTACCACCCTAAAAGCGGAGATTGTAAACCAAACCAACATGGCCCATCCCCACATATGTTCTTGTTTGTGATGATCTTTGGCATGGCGAATAAACAAGGAGGAGATGAAGACGACATCGACATAGGTCGCGCTACACGCGACATCCCGCACCACCACTGGCCGAACCAGCCTCGGCCGAGCCCTCTCCAGTCTACCCGGCCGCCACCTGGTAGCCTTCCGGCCTGCCCGGCCACCTCCCGGCCTACCCTGCCAACTCCCAGCCGCCCTCCGGCCTGTCGCCTTCCTACCCGACCCCCACCCTGCCAGCCTGGCCAAACTGGAACCCTGTCTATGACATCCTTACGAGCTGGCATGTTTCCCCCTTACGACACCCTGGCTAAACCGGCCCTAACCAAGACCTCGGGGTCGATCTGACCTAGGCCACGCCCTGGAGGCACTCTAGGCTGAACCAACCCTTAGTCTAGGTCAGATCACCCTCGTGACCTATTGGGCTGGGCCCAGTGGGCCGGATCAAACCCAACAAGACGGCCTGCCCAACGGGCCTATTCGGAACCAACGAGTCAAGCTAGGTCAACCTGAACTGGGTTGGCCTAGACTAAGTTGGGTCGGGTCCGTCCGACCGGGTTGGACCGGACCCAAACCTGTTACCGACCATTTCACATTCATTTGGCCATCTCATTGGTACTGGACGTCGGTTTGACGAACCGTCAGTGGTGCTAGTAATCTTAGATCATGAGGGTCCCTTTGAGTATACATCACTAGTGTTCGGGGTAAAGATGAGTTATGGTCAGGTTGGATCGTGCATGAATCAAACTAGGCCCTAAGACTAAAAGGCTAATAACTCACATACTGAGCGTCCAATTGACACGCCATCTGTTGCGTTGAGACCCCTATGACGTGGAAGACCATTGTAATAGTTCTTCAAGGGACTTTATGGTATTCCATGAATCGACAATTGTCTTGAGGAGCCGACCCTCTAGGAATCAAGCGTGATTTGCAGGGAACCCTGTGGCTGGCTTCTCTCTGACTGATGTTCCTGGATCCTGTGTGGGTTTGACAGTTCAGACCAATATTTCTAGATCCTGTGTGGGATCGAAAGCTCTATCTACTGTTCCTGGATCCTGTGTGGGTTCGACAATTCTGACCGTAATTCCTGGATCATGTGTGGGTTCGTCAGCTCTGAATACTATTCCTGGATATTGTGTGGGTTTGACAGTTCTAACCGTTGTTGTTGGATCATGTGTGTGTTCGACAGCTCTGACTACTTTTCCTGGATCCTATGTGGGTTCGACAGTTGTAACAACTATTCCAAGATCATATGTGGGTTTGACAGCTCTGACTACTGTTTCTGGATCCTGTGTGGGATCAAAAGTTCTAAACGCAGTTCCTGGATCCTGTGTGTGTTCGACAACTTTGAATTATGTTCCTGGATCCTATATTGGTACAATAGTTCTAATTTCTGTTCCTTGATCCTGTGTGGGTTCTACAGAATAGATGATTTAGTGGCTATTTATAATCGTCTCTATCTCCCAACAAATGTTGTATAACTATGTGAGCTGAGTAAGTAACTTTTGTGTTTTCCTCATGATTAAGATGGATTACTTGATAACTTATGTATATGTATGGGCATATAACTATGTGGGGTTAACTATTGATTTAATACTTTGTGGTTTATATTTGTTTGATTTTTTGATACCTTGAGCGTCTCGCGATCCCTACTAAGTATCGTTATACTCACCGATTCATGGGAAATGCCCACACCTCATTCTGTTGGATGCAGACGACGGTCATTACTGAATGAGGCTAAGAGCACCAGGAAAGGAAGGTTACCAGAGGTGGACCATACGGCGTGATGATACACCGAGGAGAAAGACAGACCTGGAGTGCTGAGGTGGCGATCTGTACATACCATTTAGGTTGGAACCATGGAGGGCGACCCATCAATAACTTTTATTTTCTTCAGTTATACATTATTTTTCCTTTTTATATACAGTTGGGAGTGTATTTCCGGCCCATTTACTTTCATTTACATTGTTATATAGTTGTACGTAGTTTTGTGCTTCAAGCTTGTACTCTGTTATGTGTGTTTTGGGAATATAAAAGGAAATGCCTTCCCTGTTTTAGGGATTTACGACTTTGGTGATTGTCGCCTGCCCCTAGCCTATGAAAGGCGAGTTTGGGGTAGTCGAGACATGGGCCCCGGGGGAAAATTAATGACAATTTATATTCCTTTGGATCTCACTAATGATTTCCCATCATTTTTTCTGAATGTTAAGTACAATATTCTTTAGATAGAAATTCTGGAGACCCAAAAATAACATACATTGATATCTGCTATCATAAGTGAATATTTATTTAATTTAAAATACAAATTATTGAGTATTAATATGATTTTGAAATTTCTAAAAAATAATTATGTGTAGTTGAATATCTTCAATATATCCCATATATATGTTCCACTTTTCTATACATCATAAATATTTCATACATAAATCATTTCTTCATATCATTAGAATGGAAAAATATAAAACGAAATTTTTAGATGTTAGGTATGGGTAATTATAAAAAATATATTAATATAACATGAGAATAATGGTATGGGAATATGTGAATCACATATTAAAATTATTCCATGTATATAAAATATTAAAATCATGTGTCCAGAAATATGGATTGAATATTAATAAGATGTAGATCATAATGGAATCAATGATCATAATCCATGACAACATAATATTGGAATAATAAATATATATATGGAATATAAATAAGCTTATAACATTGTGAACATGTATAAATAGAAACAATTTTACTCATTAAGCTAAGGATAGTAAATCCAGCCCTAAAATACTCATATGTACAAGAAACCAAGTCCAAAAAAACCATACAGATAGGAAATAAATGTCCATTCATAACACTAATAACATGAATTTAGGATCATGGAAAAAATTTACATGTCATCTAGTTCATGTATAACATTGTGAACTTGTAATCAGGTCCTGGCATAACATTTTCAAAATGTAAAATGTTTACACATAATATATTTGATGATGAGGTAACCAAAATTACTAAATGAATTGTATAGAGAAATAGGCACCCCTTTTCATATAATTTGTTCATATATATTAGTCCGGATCATTAAATATTAATCATATATTAACCTATGAACTGAATATTAGATTAAAATTCATTTTATCAAATTTCCATAACATTACCCGTGAAAAATAAATGAGTTTCATAATGATTTAATCACATCGAAAAAAGTGAATGTATAAGGATTATACTATTCAATATTATCCCTTGTAGAGTACAATTACTATCCTATGATTCAATTGTAGTTCGGAAAAGGTTTTTTGAATGATCATATAAACCATTTCTAGAGGAAAATTGTCATTCCAATTTAGAAAACACTTTTTCAACAGATAGAACATTTTAAAATTCCATTTAATGAAGAAACTATTTTTACATAATAATAGAATCATATAGTCATTGAGTGATCATAACAGGAAAATATTCCATTAATTAAATAATGGTTAAATTACATATTCCTATAACATTTTCAAAAATGGATAATGTATAATTTTTAAATGAAATGAATAATATTTTTAAAAAGTTATTATAAAGTATAAAATTTTTATAGATTTAAAAAATAAATCAGTTTGAGAATGATAATAAAATTATGA
The DNA here is from genome assembly GCA_963277665.1 of Viscum album. Lineage (NCBI taxonomy): Eukaryota > Viridiplantae > Streptophyta > Magnoliopsida > Santalales > Viscaceae > Viscum > Viscum album. Next base: position 720,859,111 of record OY728151.1, on the reverse strand, counting down.
AATAATTTCATGAAAGCATTGCTTTAGAAGAAAATGTATTTTTGACCGATGATGTAGATGGAGATGGAATTTATTAATAATCATCCTTTTAACTAATGAGTACATAGATTAAGGAAAATGATGGGAAGAAATGTATTATCCTATAATATCCATAAAAATGGATTTGCATGTTTTTCATGGGATATGGATCACAATATTTCATCATCAAATGAAAAATAATAATCAATTTTGGTAAACAATTAAATTATATCATAAAACCCTTAACAATTTGGTATCATAAAATATGAAACCCATTATAGAATAAAATTAAATTATTCATAAAATAGAATGAGAATAAATATTTTCATTAAATTAAATATCAAATGGGATTTATATACACCTCATAAAAGTAGATAGATGTGATATAAAACATATATCTCATGAAATAATGTTTCCCTAAAATACCATATGGATATGGAAAACTCTGAATCAAAATTCCATAAATGGGGGATCCTAAAATTGAAATTTAAATAAAAATAATTATAATGATATGAATATTAAAATGAAGTCATGAGTTGTTTGAACATACAGATTTGAAAAAAAAATTGCAATATTAAATAGTTTATAAGATATGCCACAATGGGAACAAATGAACAATTATAACATTTTATTTAATTTGACCACTAAAACCTAGCCATTAAACATGATGGAATGAATAGTACCAATGTCATTATGGAATACATAAATTCCATACTAATTGAATATGTATTTTTTTAATTATTTTTAAATAACTAATATATGTTCAGTAAATACAATATATTAAATTTTTTCTGTAAATCTATTTTATTAAAAAAAATATGTTCCTAAAAAAGAGTTCTTTACAAATAATATAATAAAATTTTAGATGTTTTGTAAAATATATTTTATAAAATGAATATCATTTGTTAAATTAGCATAAGAAAATTAGTATAATGTGAAAATTTGAAAATTTTCTGAAGATGTTAAATATTTAATGAATAGTTAAAAAGAAGATATTTTTTATAAGATATTGTATCTATTCAGAGATCATAAAAATAGAATATTAATTTGAGAGTATTATTACCATTTTAAAAAGAGAAAATAAAAATATATAAATCATAACCAACCTAGAATCCACAAAATGGGTGCACTAAAAAAATAACAATAAAGATATTATATTAATAAACGAGTGGAATGATCTTATACACACATATATATAAAGATATTAGAAATATGAACATATTTATAGAATGATTGAATAAAATTCATTAAATAATATAATATGATGTTTGATATAATTTGATGGATATATAACCTTAGGTAACAATATTTCTTATAAAATTAATCTTTTAATATATATTCTTAAAAAAATCATAATGAATGTTTTTATAGTACATGTGTTGAATGAAATTTTCCACATTCATGTCTCTTAAATTTTATTAATCATGAATTATAGTGTTATATTTATACAAAAAAATTGTATTTTTCTATGGTATATTAATTATTTCTCAAAATTAGTGAATTTCAAAATGGAATGTTTAACTTCATCGAAGAGTGTTTTATGATTCATAATTTAATGATTTATTTTGATGATGAAGATCTTGGAAATTGATTAAAATAATTGTTGTTATTTATAAACCATTACTATTGGTTATGTGATAAACCAATTATGGGAAGTACCTTGAAAATCCGATGATGAGTAGTACCATTACAAACCAAGGATGAATGGTTATGTTATAACCTCTAATGCATTTGGTTCGTCAGGGTTAGAGGTTGGCCATACCACTTAATCCATTTAAAATAATGATATAGAAATTTTTTTCTCCATGTTTTAATAATATTTATTACATTATGTATTATTATTTTTCATGAAGACCAGCTGATCTTATTGAATATATGTTTTAATTTTTAAGGTAAAATGTATGTTTAAAAGAAAAGGTTTTATTAGTTTTCAATGGATTAACTGTTTCCATTATTTCATCTCCCTTGCAAATATTTTATTCCATTATATATTTTAAAAATATTTACATTGGAAATATATTTTACTTGAGATAATAATGAGATAATGGGGGAATGTTTGGAATATTTTTAGTGATGTGAAAACATGTTTTATTTTAATGAAAAAAAATTTCCGAAAAAAATTTATAATGTGTATATCTGTACGCATGTAATAGATGTGTTAACCATGTTGAAGATAGTCTTAATTATCAAAATCCCATAACAGTAATTATTTTTGGGATAATAATGTTGTGAATTACTATTCAACATCACTAGAATAGGTAATGTTTTATGTTGGTTAGATAAAGATGTAATCAAAGGGTGGTTTAGATGTTAATATATGTTATTAAGTAATTTGACATTAATTTAATGATCCTATATAACATCATGTTTTATTATCATATGGATAATTATTTTGTATTATGATAATTGTGGTGGATTAGATTAAACACTAAATCAACTATCACATAAGGTGGTAAACATATTTGCATATTATAAAATTTCTATTATATTATCCTTATCATAATGATAATTTTTCCTTTAATATTTAATTTCATTTTTAGTAATGTTCTATTTAGAAAATTAAGGATCATTTTTATGAATCAAGGAACAAATTATTACCCAACCTTATTACACATCCTAGATTATTTGATCATATCTATTCTTTCAAATTATATTCAAATGATATTAAAGGCTTATTGTGTATTTGAATCACCTTAAAAAAAACATATTTAGTTATACACGACTTTTTATATTCTAAAAACATATAAGGGTAATTGTATTGTTTCTTTTTTTTCAATATGTATACTCTTGAAACACTCCCAAATATTGAAATACAATAAATTTCTGAAAATACTCTTTAATACTGTATTAAAACAGACTCAAAGGGTATTAGAATATGAAGAAGATCCCAAAATCTGGATTTTAGGTATTAGTTTTTTACCTATAATGTATGAAACATTATTGGGGTAATATTTAAGAATCATTGTGATATAATTAATATCATTTATTTTCATGAATGAAGTATAATTAAATGTGACATAAATCTATATATAATGGATTGTAAAGAAATCTGAATGAAAATGGTATCTAAAAAAATGGATTATAGAGTTGTGATGTGGTCTTATAATTATTAATGATCACATTTTTAAAACCATCACAACTATTTTTATGTTTATGTTGATGTGAGTACATTGTATATTATTTCTTATCTCATTATATATTTTTGAGTCATACATGTCGCATCTGTTTTTTTAATCAATGGTTACATGTGGATGAAATAACTTTTTTTTAGAAATAAGTTTAAATGTATGGATTAGTGTTATCCTTTTTGTTATATCTAAATTTTGATCTATATATGGGATATTTCATTTTGGGAAAAAATGAATTGTATATGGAAAAAAATTGTTTTTAAAATGTATATTTAATGAGACATATGATTAGTATATTTTAGGGTATTTATAACATTTATTGGAATGTTCTAAGAATTATTGTTCAAAAAAGACATCACTCATGTAGGGAGACAACCCACTGTGTCTAGCATGGTAGTGATTTTTGACCCACTACAATAGGGTGAAAAAGATTCATCAACTAACAGTAACCTATTTGATGTCTTGTTTAGTAAGAAATATTTTTTATATAAACAATAAGACGTATATTGGATAATATGATTTTGGAATGTTATTTTAAAAGAATAGATAACCATGCAATTGGAAAATGATTTGGTGATTTTGTGTTTAATGATATTTTATAAGATGATACCTTTTCATAGAAACCTATATGATATATTTAAACATAATAATATAGTAATTTATTTTTTGAAAAATAGACGATTTATATTTTAAAATAATATATTATTTTATTTTGGGGTTGTTGTGATTAATGTTATTTATATAGATGGTTATCAAACATGCTGATTATGTGTATCATGAAATTGAATGTTTGGAATAATATATTAAGAGTGATTGACATGATTTGGGGATAAATATAAATTTTATCATGGATATAAATGTGATCATAATTTTATAATTTTGAGCATTAAATATTAGTATAGAACAATTATTTGAGGACATTTTATATGTATTTAATTTTCTATTACTTATGAATATTAATATTGATGTAGTTTTTCATCTTAAAGATGTTTTTATATTTTGGGAATTATTTTATCTTATTCTATCTATTTTGATTTTATTAATGTAAAAATACAAGAGAAATATATTTTTTTTCATGGTAAATTTATGACATGTATAGTTTGGTTTAAATTCGAGAATCATGGAAAATTTATACTAAATATTCGGAGAAAAATATGTGTTTGTTGAGGAAATTATCCAATTCAAGTATGAAAATATTCCCATTTTTATCTACTAGGAATCAATGTAATCTTGAAATTTGAAACATTTTATTTTTAAATTTTCTTAAAGAGAGATCAATTTCCTTTTAATCTATATGAGATATAGGATTTTTATCGTGGTTAATTTTATTATGATCATGTTTCCTATTACTCTATCTATGTTAGGGAGTTATTTTTTAATTTTACAACCATTTTTACATCCCATTATCATTATCGTAAACATAAACAATGTATATAGTGTCTCAAGTAACCTTAATACACCCCTTACTCTCTTTTCAAGGGGATGTTTTAACAATCCTTTTTACAATGTCATATTTCAACAATGGTTATTTGGAATGATAAACTATATTTACTGAATAAAATATCAAATTGAATAAAAAAAATTAATTGGGGGGGGGGGGTATTATAATATCAATAGATTAATGTAATGAAATAATTCATTTAATATATTATTATATACACCTCAAGAAGAATAAAATAACAAAGAAATCATTTTTATTCAAATGTGACTATAATAACCATGAAATTAAATTGGAAAGAATAAATAATATTAATGAAATTCTAAAATATATTAATTTTATACTCATTTGTTTTGTAATTATTATTTACTTATAAATAAGAACTTTACATTTTTTAAATACATTATATTATATATTTTTTAATAATACTTCTTTTCATCAAAAGCATATTTCTATAAAAAAAATTTGTTTTATTAAATCATGTGTGCAAAAAACATAAATAATTTATGGAATTATTAGAAATAATATTTTTTTAAATGAAAATCATTTTTTTAATAATCAAATCATAATAATAATATGGTTATATTTAGAAAATTTTATAGAATATTAAATTTATTAATGATTACTAAAAAAATAATGTTTTTATATGATACATCACCATTTATGAAATCATCAAAATATATTCATGATATCATTTTTTAAATATATAGTCAATAAATTATTATATTATATTATAATATATATATAAAAATAATGTAGATCATGTAAATTATTGTTATTTAATGATAATTATGAAAATCATTTTCTATAATGACGTAGTGCTTTCAAATCATTGGAAAAGTAAAATTTGGAAGATGAAAGAGAATAATCGATTGATAAGAAGTATTTTTAGTAGTTTTGGAAAATTATTATGTATTTTAGATTGTTTGGGAAATTTATTCATATTATATAATTATATATCATGATTATTCTCCAAATTATTGTGCAATTCTTATGCAAGGTAACAAAAGTCAAATTTACAAATTAAAAAACTTTTTTACATGTATATTAGTGTATGTGAATAACAAAGGAATATAAAGGATTGAAATTAGAATAATTAATTTATTTTTTTAAGTTTTTTTTTTATTTTATAGAAATTATTGCTTTTAAAACCAACGAAGGACCGATGTATTTCTCATTCATGAAAAAAAATTTATCAAAATGATTTAAATTGATATTATAAGTATTATTTTATAACCCTAATTATTTTATAAATCATTTTTGATAAGTGAAAACATACCACAATCATCTTTGGTTTGAATTTTGTTCCTTTTAGATTCACATAATTGACAATAATTCCATTATAATAAAATATTTAAAAGAAGGTCAAATTGTTAATAATATTTTTATTAATTAGAATTATTTTTTAATATATAACTTTATATAAAATATGTTCAACTATAAATATTATGTAGAAATATAAAAGAGTATTATTTTCCATGGAAATTTATATTTAAAATAATTATCAATTTATATATTATTAGATAATCAAGATAATAAATTAATTATATTGATAACTATTAAAATTCTAGTATATAATTAAATATTTCATTTTAATTTTACAATTTTTGTATATTTTTTAATGTTATATTAATGAATTATATAAAATTTCACAAAATAATTTTTCATAAATGGAATATTTTATTAAATAATTAAATACTCATAAAAATATAATAAAAAACTAGAGGGGATAATATATGGTAGAAAATTTAATCTTCTATTATTTATATGAAATTTATATGTCTTTCGATGTTGAATAGAATTGTTAGATTTTAATATTTTTTGACATTCCAAAAAATGCCTCTCCCATCAATTATAAAGCGGTACTATTTCCTTTATCAAATATCCCCATCATGAGCCATATAGAATTATTGTTCTCTAAAAAAATTATCATATCTACATACCCTGATACTTTATAGTATTTTTGGTCTAACCAAAAGGACGATTCCATGTTCAATAATTTTTTTTTCATGGAGATAATATTCAAGAGGTAAAATCATCACTCTTTATCTTTTTTGATACATCAACTTTTATTCCTTATCCTAATTTCCTATTATAATTTTTATAATAAATATAAATATAAATATATATAATATAACATTATTTTATTGGAATATCCAAAATTATATATTCTCTCTTATCATTTTATTCTTAAAAATGAAATTCGTCACCCATGGTATGTCGATCAAGAGTTCTCTAGAAAATGAATTTTCATTTTCCTTTACAACATTCAAGGAATGTTTAATTTCCCATATAATTTGTCTAAAATTATATATATATATTAACTGCCATTATAGAATAGATAAAATTTTTAAATATCAAACCAAATGAAACTAGAAGTGATTGCTGAAAAAACAGTATTTAATAATTTTCTATCAAAAGAATATCAATCAGGTTAGAAATAAAAAGGTTATATGGAACTATTTCAAATTATATAAGTGTTATAGTAACATATAATTTCACTTCTTGATTACTATTCCGATTTCTTCTGATTATCTATAAATATACACAAGTTAACAAACCACAATACCACTAAATGAATTCTATTGAAATAACTAAAATAATGATATATTATTAATAAATAGAAGGAAATATGTTATAAGTGTATTAAATGAGGTGTAATATATCTTAATAATGTTTATAATTAATTTAAAAACACTCTTTAAAGAATTATAACATAGTTTTAATTTTTTTATTTATATCTATCTAGAGGTAAAGGACATCCCTTTAAATTTTATCTTTTTATGTTTCTTGTTACGAAATTCAAAATGAATATTTCGCAAACTAATATAGTTTGAATAAAATCTAGATTCATAGTTTTCATTTAACATTTGAAAGTATAATTTATAATGATATAATTTTAATTTTGAATAAAAAATTCACAATTATAATTTTTTAAATTTTCAAATTGAGTTATTTTCAGAATGTAATGTTTAATATATGTAAAGAGTGTATTAGGATATAGAAGGTCATGATTTATATGTATTATAATGTACTTGAAATTTTTTTATGATTATGGGAGGTTCTATTATAATATAATGATAGGTGGTTATGTGATAAAAAATTAATGGTGGTGGCATGATAAACCAATGATGGTTGGTTAAATGATAAACCACAGATGGGTGGTCAAATTATAATTTTAAATGAATTCATCGTTTAAAAAAGGTATGATGGTGATTATTTTGACAAGATGATTCATTTTTCATGGTAAAACATTATGTTTAATATATTTTTAAGTAATTTTTTTGCACTACTATTTTCTGTTATTTTATGTACATTATAATGATTTTATGATTATACCACATTTAAAAATGTTTTTCATATTATATAATTAGTACTGGAGGAAATTATCAAATCAGGGGTAAATTGTGATGATTTTTAATAATGTGAAAGTTTGCAGTATTTTAAGGAATTTTGGTTTTGGAAAAAAATTGATACTCTGTATATTCTTCTTCATGTAACATATAGGTTTACCATGTATGGGTTTGTCCAAATTATATAAAACTATAAACATACTAGATCTTCATGATTGTGAAAATGTGATTTATATATTAAAAAAACTAGAATATTTCAGGTTTAAGGATAGATCTATATAGTAGTATGTAAAAAACCTGATGGAAATCAGTGGTTAATATGGAATGTGTCTCATATATGTAAAAAGGGAGGTAAAAATACATAACCACATGTCTTTATATCGTACATTCACATTAGAAACATTTGAATATTAATCATTATTTCATAACATATATATTACCCAACCATAATAAAAATATCATAACATATTTGATTTAATTACGACTATTTAATTTCCTTTTATTAATAATTACATGTTAAAATACCCTTTGTGTAATAACTACATTGATTTTCAAGTATGTTTATACTATTTATTTTCATTATAATTAAATTGTTAATGGTTTTATAAAATAAATAATTTTATCCATGATATAAATAAAAAATTAATTTATCATAAATTTATATCGTTTATTATATAAATTTTTGAGATAAAATATTAAATAGAACATTCATGGTGATGGTGGTAAAAATGTATACATGAACGATTATTCCATTTTTTTGACAGAATAAATGAAATAATGTAAAATAAAATCTATCCATTACAAATTAATTATTAATTCATATATATCTCATATTTTTATTTAAACATTCCATTATTTCCTTCCAAGTATTACATATGAGAAAAAAATCATATAACATCATGTGACATTATAAATTCGTTCACATAAATGATGTTTTATATCCCCTATGAAATGAAATGTAAGTGGGTATACGTGATATAATAATTTCTAAAGTATAATTATCTTTAAATTATCATATTTAATCATTAAATATATATTTATTAACTATCATGTAAAAAATTTAAAAAACATCACATCGGTTTGTGTGGTTATTGTCTGACATATACATTAAGGAGAATTAGGTAACACATTTTATAGAAGATGATAAATATTTATATTAATTAATTAACATTATAAAACACTATTAAATTTAATTTCCAAATTATATTATATATTAATATATTAATGGTAATTTTAGTCATGGTGTAAGAAATAAAATATATCCAATGGTTCGAGATGATATATCCTATTTTTAAAACATCAATTTGAATTCACAAAAAGTAATTTAGGTGTTATTCATGTCCCAAATAAGCCTTTGAGAATAATTTTATGGATTTATTGATGTTATTTTGGTTGTAATTGGTTAAAAATATGGGTTTTTGAAATGTGTAGTGGAGAGGAGAAGGGGTAGCCTTTTTTCTATGTGGTGAGTGACACAGTAGTAATTTTTAATTAGAATAGTCGAACCCTTTATTTAACATTCCACAAGGTGAAATGGTTCATTATAGATCCTTCTCGGTGATAAGGTCTAAATATGTAGTGAATATGGTATTATTTCATTTTATGTGCCACTTTAAAACTTATGTATATAAAAAAGGACCCAATATTTATATATTTTCATTGTATGGTTCGTGAAATATTAATTAATTGGATGAATTAGTATTTGTATCATTATATTATGAATTATATTTCTTTATGAATATTAACATAGTATGAAAGGAAGACACAACGATGACAAATTAGAGGAAAATTGATAATATTTAAAAAAATTAACCTAATGGAATTATAAGAATCATAAAATGAGTATGTTTCCTATCGGTACCATACAACGAGGAGTTGTTGGATGATTTCTATAGGTCATAATTTTATATTCATCCAAGATGTATAATGATGTAGAAAAAATTGGACGATTATTTATAGATGAAAAAATAAAGAGAGATATTGGGGAGTGTGTATCCTAGTTCATATTATGTCATCATGTTAATAATATTTGATGGAATAATATAATTACATTACATATATAACCCATACATTAATGAATATTTTATAACCACACAACTTATTTTTTCATTAGATTGAAAAAAATATAATTTCCATTTTTTTATTTGGGTTAGAAAGGATTTCTATTCAAAATAATTACCTTGAATTTCCATCAATGAATATTTATCTTTGAATTGTCATTAATTTATATAAAATAATTATGATATATTATTTCAAGGAGTATTATTTTCTATTATCTATAAATGAGATCTAATATTTACATCAGTGTTCTATGGAAATCATAAACATTATTTCAATACATAGTTGAACATTAGAAATGAATCTCATCCTCAGATAGATGGTTGGTATTAGTGGACCATGGAAACCCTAGAGTTAATTATTGGAATATTATATAAATTTTGTTAGTGTCTGGGATAAATCAGTTTCTTTTGTATAAATTTTATACAACAATTAAATTTACAATAGTATTCATATGGATCATTATGAAGATGGAATTATTAGGAAGGGACGAACTCAAATGGGGTAGTATGGAGACCGTTAAATAAATCTATTGGAACATGAAATACGTATGTACATATCAGAGAAATTTAGAGATATATTGTATGACATTATGGAACATAGATTCGATAAAAGTATCAAGATTAAAATTGAAAAACAAATATAATGTTTGAGATTCTTGGTATTGGATTCCTATAATTATATCATTAGAATAAGGTTATTATATTTTAAAATAATTTGATAACAATCCCTTGATATATATAGTACTATTGTAAATATTTGATCGTATTAGGATGTTGGCTTATCTCCTTGCATATTAAAAAAATCTCTCTAATGATCTTGATGTCATCAACATATCACCCATGGAGACGTATATACCTAAACATTAAAATTTATAAAAATAAGATATCATAACACTGATGAATTAATTCTCTTAGAATGTACAATAGATAGAGAATTTTGTTAAAATAGATATTTGATTCCAAATAAGATAGCTCACCAAGTTACACTTTTATTGAAAAACAAATAATTTGTGAAAACATTATGTGTATCAAAATTTATGTTATGGGAGTAGTATCCATGGTTAATTTCTTAAGAGTGTATAAATATCTCATGTGAAATTCAAATATTGGGAAATAATGCAACATCTTGATATTTTATAATTTTAAAATATTTGATAGCTTTTTATACATGGAAAAATCCTTCTAAATTACCCTAGATAAAGTTTACTATTTTCACCAAGTAGTCGAATTATCAATATAATTATGAATAACCACGTTATGAAAGTTATGAAAAAAGGTTTAGATAGTTCAATTTTATTTTAAATATTTATAATATACAAGTACGTAATTTTCTAAAATGATAAATATTTTTTCTTGAAATATGGTTTTATTTAATTTTTTGTTCCCAATTATAACTAATTTGTAATATTTTTTGGAATAAATTTAAGGAAATGATTATATTTTTTGAAATACCATGTAAATATTACATATCATTAAATTTAGTTAATTTAGTATAAAATTCATTATTTATGAATGAATTTTGAAAGATACAAATATTTAAAAATTTAATTGTTTATTATTAAATAAATATATTAAAAATTCCTATTATGTTTTATATTTGGATTTAATGTTACATAAGATAGGTTTATAAAAAAATATGAATATTTCAATAATATTAAAAATTATATTATATGTTCAAATAATTATATTTTAATATTTAAAACACAACTGATTAAAAATTGATTTTCATTGAGTTTTATGAATTTGTATTAAAATTAATTTTATCCACATATAAAAATTTAACACTGAAATATGTATTCCATATTTTGAATCTAGAGGGTAATTTTTTTTATTTAGTCTACTTTTATTTATAGACATTATGAATAGTATCTTTGGCAATTATTTGCAACATCAAAAACCCTATATCAGGTAACTAAGATTAAATATAATGTTCCAAGGGAAAAAATATATGGCACGACATCCTAATAAATATTATATTAGTTTATTCAAACCATTCTATAACAATATTTGATTATATTGAAACATAATTCAAATTTTCTCATGAAATGAAATTAATGTTATCTTATATAAAGAATACAAAATGTCATTAATTTTATTTAAATATCTCTAATATTATTTCATTATATTGAAATGAAGTTATTTTATATCCTTAAATGTTACAAGTCATCAAAATTAATTTTTTTTTTTGTATTTTTAATGAATTTTTTATTAGCATAAGTAATATAATTTCCATAATTATTACAAAACAATAACATAGTAAATGATCATGAAATCAGAGAATAAAATATTTTATTTCAAAAATATTTAATTTAATAAAATATTGGTGAATTATTGTGTTATGTTATTTTTATTTGTTAACTATATAATAATTGTGTTGCATAAATTTTTTTATTGAAATTAAATTTCAATCATTTTGTATTTAATCTCAAAATATGTGAATATTCATTGAATTAAATTAATATAACTTTTCGATAGGTAATATTAAATTAAATGAATTATAAATCATGAAAATATATTTAAAAAATATAATTATAAATTGTTTATAATATCATGATTTTTCCACATATGGGTCACGTTTTATTTTAATGTAAAACTCATGACCAATATAGAGTAAAAAAGTGTTATTTTGATAATTTTGTAAAGGTATAATGGGGGTTAAAACATATAAATAAGGGTTTGGACTTAATATAAACTTGTATTAATATAAATGGATGATGAAAATGGGTGTGTTTTATAAGTTATGTGTCATATCATTTTTTAAATGTAAATTATACTTAAATAATATAATTAAAAAGGGATAAAAATATATGTCCTTTACAACATTCGTATCATCAAAATAAAAATACCCATGAATGAAATAACATTGTTTGAATCAATAAATATGGTTAATTTAAAGGGATTAGTGACATAAAATTTTAAATGAGTAGTATATAAACAAGAATTAATGTTTTTGTGAACATGACATGCATCCAATGAGAGAAAAAGTCAGGTGAGAAATCCATAACTCATGTCAAATTTTCATTATTAGTGAATTCTACATGCACCGCTTCGATATAAATCCTTTAAAAACTTAATGATTTTTTTGGATATTTTAGAATACTAAAGCCTCAAATTCATGTATTGAGTTATTTATAAAATGAATTTACAAGGATTGGTTGATCTAGAATGGTCAATGTTGTAAAAATAGGAGAATGGAGATGTGTAATTTTATAAGGGAAAGATGATGAACTCATATAATTACATAATTTATTAAATTTATTATTTTAATAATTCTACAGGGGTATAGAATTGATATATTTTTAATTCATTATGTTTAAGAATCTACATTTTATTATACAATAATATTTGAACATATTTTGAGGGTTGCCTTCGCCCTTATCTTATTTTAACACATGTTAACCATTTTGATGATTATTATGATATCAATTTTATTTACTATATTATTGTTAAAAAAGGAAAAATAAATGTGAACCATATATTGATCTTCATTTATATTTACAACAATATCACATTCACATTGCCTATGATAACATTTTTATTAATTTTAAATCATTTAATAAAAAATAGATTATTATTAATAGTCATTAATTTTATTGTTTACTCATCGTTTAATTTGAAATATATTCATTAATATTTAAAAGAAATTTTAATATATACATTTAAACCTTTCATAATATGTTATATTAATCATTAAAAGTAATTTTCCTATATAAATCATCGTAAAAAATTTCATTTAGTGTTTTTATAATCATTTAATTAATTTTCATTCTACTATTTTAGCATAAATCATATCATCATTCCATAATTATGTAAGGTAATATTATCATCACTAAACACTAAAAATTAATAACCTTCACAAATATAATTTTAATATTTTAAAATTCAATATTATGATTCATTCACAAATTTTTTTCCCCTATTGAAAACAATACGATAATTCTATAATAAGTATATTTTCATTTTTCAAATTTAATTACTTCGAATATTATATGATATTTTTAATGAAAATAGAAAAAAAATATACTACATAAAATAATATAACAATATTATAAATACCCAATAATCTAATAGATCAACGGAATCTAATAAGGTTATTTTTTGTCTTTATCAAATTAGTTTAAATAACAATTACATGATTCAAAAATAATGAGGTGAAAAATATAGTTTTATCTATATTAATAATCAACAATAATAAAAAATGAATATTTTCTAAATATGATCTAACTGATTCCATTATGGAATATATTTATTATAATGTAATTAATTTTAGTGGGATGAATGAAAATAATATTTTCCACACAAAAAATTGATTAAAAATATTTTTGATAATGATTGTTGATTCTACAAATGAACAATCACCAAAATCAAGTATACTAAATATTCGAATATAATTAATTATATACTACCTAAATTGTATAACACTCTAATAATATATTATCATCCTGAAAAAAATAAGTTATATTTATGATAATTCTAATGATAGTCATGAATTAATATTTTTCTAATGTTCACTGAAAAATAATTCATTTTAGAAAATTTTGATAGAATTACAATTAAAAAAAATAAATTAACTTATTTATAAAACAATATCTTTTAAAAAATAAATGTATAATCGTTGATGAATTTATTTATGTTATCAGTTTTTAAAAGAAAAAATTTAAAAATTTTTAATGAACAAATATTATTGAAACATAATTTAATGACTTAAAATAGAATACATAATTACTAAGAATTAATCAATGGATTCATATTAATAACTTATACAAAATGGGTACTCTTATTCATACACACTAATCCAATGGATATATGATAATTTTTATATAATAATAATAATATTGTATATAATGGATTTTTTAAACTTGTTTGTTTTATACAATAGAATATCAATAAAAATTCATTTCTTAAAATATAATTATATAATTTTTTAGTTTTTTTAACAAAAAATAATATATATAAATATCACTACTCTATCTACTATGCTATACTCATTATGTGTTCTATATAATATCCCTAATAATCTTTATCACAAATTATTAAATTGAAATTTGAGTTTATTAACGAAAAATTTTCATCAAAATTATGAACTCTAATCTATCATATATATTACTGGAAATTTCAATGATGTTTAAACAGCATTTAGTGTCATGAAAAATTTTATTTATTTTTCAATATTCTAATGTTTCAAAAAAATCAAATCATTCTGAAAACTGACAATTATTTTTAAAAGTCATCGGTTTATAGAATAATATCTCACATCATCATGCAACTACCTTTATATAAATTCATTCGAAAAAGAATTTAATTAGTGTACACCTTATGATAAAATACAACCCTAACATTTTATCTTTTAATTTCTTGAAACATAAAGAATTGGTGGAGGCCTATATACATGTGTTCCAAATATTTCACCAAACATTTCATAAAAAACACCATTCTTCCACTTATACTTTTCATGTGGGACTAAATTACAACACGAAAAATGAATATATCATGCATTTTACTTGAAACACACCATATATGATCCATCCATACATTTAAGAAACAATTTCCTATTTCAAATTACACATATATTATATTTAAATCCATGTTTTTGTGTGACTCAGAAATTGATAAAGAAACCAATGTCTACAAAATGTTTCTATTAATCTTCTTGACCACAATATAGAACCTAAACCCCTTCTTCATGATTGTTACCAATTATCCCTGGTTAATAAACTTTTATAAAACACAGCTACAACCAAATTGGTATATTTGCAGGATACATTATCAGCAAACACCAAATCCAAAAAAAACTATAAAATAAAATCAATTATATGTTTTACCTAAAAATAAACCCATTTTAGTATTTCCAAAATCAATTTAAAATAACAGAACATTAGTAATTTTGTTGGAAATAACGTTTTCACATTTCTCTTATACAACCATTTGTACATTGAGATTCTAATGATTGATAAATGACATGAAAACACATACACTAATCCATCAATAGTAAATATCACTGTGAAAAGAAAATATAGAATTAAATGATCATAAATTTACAAACACTCCTTTGATACAATCTATTTAGTGATTTCATATCCTAAAAAAAACATACACCATTAATGAGACTAATTACATCTACAGGTTTTAACCACATAGAGTAATCTGGGTAAATCATAAACCCAAGAGTTTCCATATTCTATTTCTCAACATTGAGAGAGTAACTCTTTCATCTTTATATTCAAAACCATTAAAACATCACTGCACCCTCTAAATAATGATTGGGATACTATCCAACTTCATCACATTAATATACTAAATAACTTGTTTAAAAATCACTATAAAATATTTATCATCTATAATATATATCCCCTTTAATTTAGAGTACTCAATGGTTACACACTAATAGTTTTTTGCTGAAATAAATTTCAAATAAAGACCAATAAAACTTCACTAATTCTATAATGATTGGTAAACCCAAGAAACTATTTTAATGTGTATCAATTCAGGTGGACTATGTGATCTAATATATTCTATTTAAGTAAATCATTGTGAATAAATTTATAACAAAATCTCAGAACTGATGATTTTTTGGAGAATGCATCAACATTAAAAAACTAAGATGCATATAATTTTTCATATATTGATATATGAACATAATGCGTATAATAATTATGTAAAGGATTTTATTATTCTAAATATTAATTGTGAACAATTTATTTTAATTTATTTTGATCAAAAAAATCCAAATAACTCAACTAACATGATTTTTGAATTTCATTAAAAATAGATTCATGCATTCATAAGAAGAGAAAATATTTTCTTCTTCTTGAGTGAATAGTGAAAGTAAGGGTTTTATATCTCATTATTGAAATTCCCATAACACCAAGATAAACTCACAAAACCATATATAATATTTATTCGTCTAATGAAATAACCATGTTTTATTATTTGTTTCCTAATAAATAACACTAAGACGTTTTGTTGTACAAGAAACAAAAATATTCCCTCCTTTTAAAATATCATTGAACTATATTATCTGAATGTGGGTGAACTTATTTTTGATTTCATTCATACCATTCCTTGTGGAACATAGAATATGAAATTTTAGTTCAGGTCATTGTTCTATAAAAAATGTTCTCATTCATGTACCTACGATTTGTGTCCTTAATTGATTTTTCATATCCATTAATTGATAACAACATATGATCAGTAGCTATTTGGGTTATCATATATATGGAATAATGAATTAAAAATCCTTATATATCATCCATGAAATATTTATTTTGTATAAAAAAATTTCTACGCCATCATTGAATCACCAATAAAAAATGAAAATGTCAACTCTCAAATCACTATGAATATGAAGATGTACTTGATGAGTTATATTAACTAATTAAATATTCCATCATTAATTACACTTAATATTATTCCAAAAATATATATGATCACCATAATATTTTGTCCCCTCTCATTGTATACATAGATTTATTAATCATCTTATACACACTAATATTCTAGCATATTCGTTTTTGTGTTATAGTATATATTACAATGAAAATGGTTCTTTTACTAACCAATAAAATACCGTATTCAAGATTAAACCATTTTTTATATGTTTATATAAAAGGAAACCATAATGATACTTTATATAGATCACTTATTAAATTATTATAGTTATAAATTTTTACTAGACATCCTTCTAGAAAACTAATAAATTTTTTGGCACTACAATAGATATAAATATCAAACTAGTCTCTTAACTCTCTATGACTATTCATGGTTCAACAATATATATTACACTAATGATGGTCACAGTAGTTGGGTTTTGTTATAAATCATTATGATATAATCATATTATTTTTTAATGATGGACCATTTATTCTTGACGAATATACCCTCTCCTATGCTTAGAATATTATATAATTTTTAATAATCCTTGGTTTCTTTATGAATTTCATTAAGTGACTCAACCATTTAATTATCATAAATAAATTCATCAAAATAGTTTTTCTCAACTTAAGATATCATAGTTTTTTATTGTATAATAATCATTATTTAGATTGATTTTTATTCGGCCACTAATTATATACTTGTCACTATATAATCTTTTTATTATGGTTTCCATAAAGATTTTACTAAAAAATTCTCTTTCATTTCTAGAAATGTATAGTTATATTTACCAAAGGCCATTATCCTCTTATTATTAAACTCGACTTGATATCACTATATTCTTTAATAGTTACTTTTATGGATGATTATTCTAATTATCCACTATGTAGGAATCATTTCATTCAACATACTTATTTATATCATTATTGAATAATTTATGCACTTACCTTTCTTATGGAGTATACATGGAAACCCCATTTGTCTCTATGAGGATAAGACATCATATTATTCAACATAATAAAATTTAGACTCAAAATTCATAGAAATTCCATGTTCTCGAATAGTAAATGCACTCTATGACAAAAATAATATTGATTCATTTCAACAAATGGTATTAATAAAATACCCGGTATATATATATATATATAATGGTGACATGTCTACTTCTATATGAAATTATACTGGTAAGTCCATTTCCATAAGAACCATTCATGATGGAATAGTTATGATTTAATTTCTCATCGTAATAAAAATATTTTTATGATAAGGAATCGGTAATGGAAGATGGTGTCTTATTCCATGTTTTCTAGGATAACACATTATATTCTAATTTGAAAACACTATTACATGTTCAAATAATAATTTCGTAAAAGTTCATTAACATCAACTTGACCATCCAATGATTTAGTGAAATTAATCAAACCAAATCAGAATTTTTGGGGATGACCATTTTCTATTCCATCCTAATATATTCAAATATAATAATAACATAGTACATGGTTATATCAATGAATCATGGTGATGTTAATGAACCAAAATCAACAACAAGAAATTAATCCTCTCTTTATGACATTTGATATTTTTCATTGTATTCTATTAGAATAATCATCTCCTTGAGATTTAAATAATGTATATCAATTAATAAAGGTTTTCTTTGAATGAATTCAATATCAATTACATTCCACCAATTCATCCATTTACTGTTCACAAACATATCCAATCCCTTTATTAAAAAATATATATACAAATTCTATAGATAGAAAGCACGTATCATCATGTACATTGAAATTTCTTAAATTTTAAATAATGTTATTCCATTTATAGACACTTAATCATAAATTTACGTGATGATAATGTTCTTATTTGAAAAATTTATCAAATGGACAGTTTAAAATAGTCCAATGTCACTTTATAAATCTTTATAGAGTCCTACCATAAACAATATATAGATAAGATCTTATTTAATTACCCAAAACATTAGCTACACTGAATCTAAAGATGATTATGCCATCATTATTTCACTTTCAATCTAACATTTTATTTAAATGATATTTTCCTTATATCCCATTGAATATGATGATAAAAAACTATTAAGGATCCCAACATTAGTAAAGTATAATTCATTTAGGGAAATATATATTGTTGTAACATTATTATATCAATTTGTATTTATCCATTTATTTGACTTTAAAACCACTATTTATTATACTATTTTATATTCCTGATCAATTTAATTTCTATGATAAACTATTTATTTTTTATTTTCAACCAAGATGTTGATTAATTGTGCTATTATGTTTGTCCACATTCATTTTTCATAGACATTAACCAAAAATAAAGAAGAAAAATACATATCCATATTTCTAGATCACCCACATTTGAATAAAAACCATAAAAACGTTATTGTTGTATTAACAATTTACCATCTATCAATATTCTACATTCTCCCTTTTTCATATTTTTTTTATGGGACAAAATATTTCTAAATGGCTCGTCATTCTAAAATAATACCATCTGATAAAATGAATATATTTATATTTAAATTAAATTGCACCGTTGTTCCATTACATTATATGATTATTGGGATTTTTAGTTGAGCACAATTAATCCTTTATCATCATAGTGGGTTATTATGGAATGGATTCCAACATCACATAATTTTTTTCTCTGAACATTCATTATATAATATTCATCATTACAAGATGTTTTATTCATAACATTAAAATATTTTCAAAAAATATATAGACATTTATTAACCAAATTAAATTCATTTCACTTTTCCAGCATCCAATCCAGACATTACACTATGAGTCTAGATTTTGCATCATCCTCCTCATAGGTTTGTATATATTTTACATGATTATTCACTCTAATTAAATGTCAGACATAATCCATGATTCATTATACAATCATGATCTTACTATAAAAATTATCTTTTATGATTACATATTAAAATTTAATCCATTAAATCTAATCCATTAATATAGAATTATCCACATATTCTTATTTGATATAAATTTATTCATTATGACTAACTTTATTGACAATATTTGTATTAAATATCCATATATCTATCTAATCAATAAAATCATCTACCATTTCGTTGAGATATTCCCACCCCATGACATATACTCTATCATTATTTATTTTTTCCACAATCATGTAAATACCATCCAAAACCTCTTCAGTTTCTTATATGTGGTCATTTTAGTTTGAGGAATTCATATGTTTTTCTGAATTTTTCTTGTCTACTTAATATAGTTTCATTCAAATGAATATGTTGTGTTTCTAAATCCTCTACACATTATAAATTCCTTTTTATATTTTAATGTGACATTATTCATCATCATAATTATATTGATCACTTTTGGGTAAGATTACTATACGGTTCCCAACATTTCTAATAAAAAATCATAGGTTTGTTTGATTCCAATCAAACATAACATATTCCCATTTTTAATATTAAGGAAATGAAAATCAAAATTTTGATAACCTATTATTTTCTATGTCCAGTCACTATGTTAAGATTCAATATTTTTTTTGAAATAAAAATCCATATACATTCCCTTATCAATATGATATTTTTCATTATCTCTCGTCTAATATATAAAATAACTATTATAAAGACTATTTAATTTCATATCCATCATATCATTAAAATTATGTACATAGTCCAACTAATTGAATCGAAGTACCAATATTATTATGATTCATATTAATTTACCCACGTCATTCAGGGTTTCTCTATGACCACACATGTACAACACAATTACAATTACCTTATTAATGTTTGAATATATAGATTTATTTTTGTGCATCATCATGTCCTGATACATATTAATAATAATCTATTATATGTCTACATATATATTGTAATATAATTTATAGAGAATTAAATATTTTCCATCATGGATTGTAAGGATTTACATGAAAATATGTTTATGTTGAATTTTTTTATAAATATAATCATAAATCACTAATTCATATGGTGTCGACATCCATATATTCTTGGTATCAATTATATGAATCTAGAATATCAATAGGGACTAACTTTATACTCAATAGTTATATATATATATATATATGTTCACATATGTCCTTATGTAGTGCTATTTATGGTTCATCTATTATATAAATGTTTCCTCAATGATTGAAATAATATTGTGTTTGACAACTTCAATAGATTATAATGAGTAATATTTACAGAAATTAATTCTCTATGAAGATTATACATTTTGTCCCCACTATGTTAACCACAACTACAGTGTGGTGACATTAGGGATTAAAGTGTTATGATAGTTCAAATGTTTTTTTAATTGTTAAATAAGTAATCTTATATATATTTCATGAATTAATATAAAAATTGAAAATAAAAAAATTTTATGACCAAAAAACTTATCGGGGTTCTAGATAACATGGGTAATTCAAATATAAAAAAAATAAATTGGTCATATATTGATGAATCACTGATGTAAACATTGAATTAAATGACTATAAAATACTCAATATCCCTCAAGTATCTAACCACTCGCATAGGAACGTCTCATTTCCCTCTATAGGGATGTGTAATCACTGATCATTCAATATTAACACTCTAATTATCTATATAAATATTGATTACATCATTATATTTGTTTCATAATGTTACTATTTCCTTAAATTAATGAAAAACGTTTTACAATAATTAATAATTTTCATTAAATTGAGGTTCTGACAACAATTACTTCCAAAAAAACATTTTCAAAACATTTTTAATAAATCCAAAATGTAGAAAAGCATCATTCACCTAAAAATACTCAAAATAAATAACAAAACTAAATGATTCACCATAAAGAAGATTCATTATATACAATAATTAAGTTCATTTTATGTCATTTTAAAATCTATTATACATAAATATGTATTACATGCGAATATATTAATTATAAATCATTTGAATCTATGATGAAAAATTATATATTAGAAAAATATTAATAGTTTTGGTCGACCATTCCTACAAAATTTTAGGCCGAGAATATATTATTGATATTATTTATATTTCAATGTGAAAATGTAATCCCTTACATAACTACATATCTTTGTAAAATAAATATAACTAGACTTCTTTGTGTCTTAAAAACATGAGAGAAACTCATTGTTTTCACAAATTTGGAATGAGGTTTTTTACATAACTAAATTCACATAATTATAAAAATACATGAAAATACAAAATTATCTAAATTAGTATATATAAAAACCCCAAAAAATAAAATTATTACATACCAATTCATCCTAAATTTTTTTATCTACCTATTTTAGTAAATTTTTTAAAACATTAATTGCCAATAATAATGCAAGAACATTAAAAACTGTTATATTAATAAATCACAAAAAATAAATCGTATTTAGACATCATTGAGGGTGTTTTTTATAAAACATTATTCATTAATAACTATTAAATATCGATGCAATTTCTTAAAAAAATATTTACTAATGTACCAACCTAGATAATTAACATGATATAGTTAAAAATTAGCTTCAAACATATATAAACAAACTATCTCTAACATCCAAATCCTATTAAATATGCCTATGACCTTGTCTTGATTCATGAAAAGAACTCTTTTAATGTATAAAATACATTTAATCCTTAAATAAGGTCATCCAATCATCCCCAATAATTATTTTACATATTTTTATATATGTTTATAATTAGTAAAGAATTGTCTGCAAATATTTATACATTCTCTATAATTAATTTATACAATACATGCTTATACACATAGTTAACCATATTACCATGTTGAGTATCCTTAAATATGGAATATGAAGTCAAATCTATCTTTAGTCAAAAAAATTAGAATGATTATTGTATAAAAACATTAATACTATAACATTCCATTACATTATGGTAGTTATTTCTCATATATTTTTCATTTACCTCTATATATAGTTTTTTTTGGGATTATGGGGATGAATATAAATTTCTATGGAAAATAACTTTATTTTAAGGTATGCATGTAATATGTATGGAACTGTATCTTGGTAAAAAAGTGAAAAATTATAAAGAGGATATCCTTTATGAAAAATGTTAGATCATGTTATTATTACAATTGTATTTATATATTTTTCATACAAAAGTAATTCACATCATGAATGGGTTTCACGATGTGAATATATTGCACTACCGATTCCATAAATTGGTTGAGATCATGAAATTTTTATACATACTAAAACTGTTTCAGGACATGAAATGTTCCATATCATTTTTTACATATTAGGACATTCCCTTATTGATAGTCATATATTTTGATGGATTTCACTTCATGAAACTAGGATTCATGTCATGTAATGCTCACACTCTATAGGTTTTTATGCACTACACGTCTGATTTAGTTTTCATTGGATATAAAATCATGTCAATGAAGAGCTATGTTCACTCATATGAAATATTTTGGATCTCCATTCATTCTAAATTAGTCCATTAAGTGATTCATCTTTGTTATGACTATGGTTCATCTCTTGAGTATGTAATATTTATACTTCAATATTATTTTTAGTCAATGTAGTGGGTTTCAAATTTTTTTGAAAATCCAGTGGCCATGTGGTGTTGATTCTCATGATTTATTCAAGATCAATTATGAAA
The DNA here is from genome assembly GCA_963277665.1 of Viscum album. Taxonomy (NCBI): domain Eukaryota; kingdom Viridiplantae; phylum Streptophyta; class Magnoliopsida; order Santalales; family Viscaceae; genus Viscum; species Viscum album. The sequence continues at coordinate 720,835,118 of OY728151.1, read as the reverse complement.
TAATCTTTCTAAGGTTAACATTTGTGTTGGTTGTGGTTCCTCAAGAGTGTTTCTTGAGGTATATTATATTTTACCATCCCCATCAAACATAATATTAATAAATAAATTATTATATGTAAGGATTGATTCTAGGAGATCAATTTTTTTTAATATTCTTTCATGATTGTGGATCCAGTTGTGAGAATGTGTAATATTTGTTTTAGGGATGCTCCTTCATCTCTATCCATTGATTGATGAATATTGTAATCACATTTTACAAATTTTTTAGTAAATGAGAAAAGGTGATTTCATTTTTTGTGTTGTAATTTCTTTTTAATAAAAAATTTTTTTCTTTCTATTTTTTTAAAATAGATTTTATTTTAAAATCATTGTCAATAAAATTTATGATATGTTTTAAACTAATAGTTTTGATGATTTGGTTTCAAAAATGTAAAAATGAGGATTTCATGGGTATATGGGTATATGGTATGCTAATTGGACGTTTCAATTATACCTATAATATGATTAAATCACGTGGTGTTCCTCTACTACATCTGCTCATTGTTATATGGAATTATTAGAACAATTGGGAGGTTTAAATGATGGTTTGTTCCTCTTACATCAGTATTTGATACATATATCAATAATCCTGATGCACACATCTGACAATTCTTGGGTAAAATTGTTCTTCATAGCTAGACCTGTAGTGATGTATTCAATGATGATATATAAGAATTAGTTTTCACAAAATTTAATTTGATATGATATGTGATAAATGATATTGTTTGACTACATTGATATATATGAAATTCATTGGAATAGTTTAGATTATATTATTTAGAAATTTAGAAAAGAGTTGATTTATTTACCATGCTTCAGATATTTATTTTTTACACATTATCATGCTTTCTATTATTTAATTTTGATCACATGCTCATTATTTTACAAAGGCATGATATATAACACATTGATGGGGTCCCAACGAGCCTTTTTATTTCATATCCTTCACACACCCTAAGTGGTGCATTGAACAATCATTCCCATTCAATTTTGGAAATGGAAGGACATGTCATTATGGTGCCAAGGTATCTGTTAACTATGTAAGGGTTACTAGTTATGATGTTGTGGTTGTATTACCTTGCTATCATTAGGGTAATCTATTTATATTTTATATTCACTATGTTGATGGACATGTATCAGATAGATAATATAAATACATTTTAGTCATATCTCTTCTTTTTTTTCAATTATTAATATGATATATATTTCTTCATTAATCGTCAATTATTTTTTCAAATCGTGTATATATATATATGTTAGCTTTTATAAATGTGTTTCATGAAATAATTCAAAATAGTTTTTTTATTCCTTTATGTATGTTGCAAGCTTATGGGGACTCATAATACCCTTCGAGTAAGGGATAGTTTATGTTGGGAAATGGTAATGAGTTAGTGTAAAAGTCAGGTACATTGATATTTGTTATCATAGGTAGGTTGGTGATCATAATTAAGAAGTTTTAATTCATGATATATGTTAATCGAGACATGAGAGGTATGATGTGGTGCCGATATGACCAGCTCTTATTACGACGATACTCGTGATTTCATGGGATATTAGGATGTGTTTTTTCCAGTTTGGAGTTATTGATGTTCATAACATTTTTTATTATGATTTTCTAGTATAAATGTCAATAATTTTATTCCATGATGGTTTGATATATTTATGTGTTCTATGACATACATGTGACACATCTTCAATTAGAACTTCTATATGGCACGATAGATTCTCCATAAGGGAATCAACCATTAGATCATAATCCTATTGAATATATTTTTTGGTAAATTCATATTTTAGACAAAAATGTAATCTAATTACATGACACTCTTATTGGTGTATAACCATAAATTGTAGTAGAATGTGATTGATCAGGGGTTTTATACATGACAATACACCATCCATTAAGAATACAAGTGATCCAAAAATGGAGGAAGACTAGCTAGACAAGATCAATCATATCATTTATATAATAGCTTCCACACAGATTATCAAGGTGAAGTTCATAAAATTCTCACATGATTGTCCAAACATGAAATGGTGGTATTATATAGTACACAAAAATAGAAATGTGGTATTCTACTAGTATGGATTTTAGACTACAATAATTTATTGGTTTTTCAAGATTTAATGATGATTTTGATTTCAATAGTGTTCCTCTACAAGATGTAGGGAGAGAATAAGATGTCATGTTACACCAATTGGTTTATATATAATGTTCAATATTATCCCAAGGTATAAAATATTGATAAGAATAATTATAAGAATTACCTAGATAGTTATGTACTGGATATCAAATTTTAGGTATTTATAATGAATATTTTTACCTATTTGGATAAATTAGACTGATAAATTACAGTTTTGGGGGTGTGGTTGGAATGGTTAGTAATTCATCCCCTTCTCTACCACCCAATGTTTGTTTCCGTGGTGATTATTAGAGTAATATAATGTTTCATGATCATCAAATGAGTAGTTGTGGTGGTTCTTTATTAGTGATCCACCATTGAACAACCTGATAAAACCATTTTTTCCCCATAACATACAATACATGTAGAAACAATGGGAACTCCATGTATACATATTTTGTCCCAATAATGATTTCTACCAGTTGTGGAAGTTGTGGAAATCTAAATATATTTTTTCGACAATGATTACACCAATTTATAGTCATCGACAATAAAATAAAATGGCTACTACATCACAATCATATGTAATATGGAATACATGGATCTATCTGTAGGGATTAGTAGTGAAGAACCTTCATGATGTCATTGGGTTCCATGTTAAGTTAGATGTAGAACCACTATATTTATGGATACCATATATATCTCATCAACATTAGAAAATTATTTTAATTTATATAAGTTCTTCCAGCTCGTTTATGTCTTCCTGATTTATGGATCTCCATAAATTTTAAATTGATCTCATGACCATTTTTTGGAGTTAGCAGCCCCAAATGGAATGAATTGTGGTTTTGAGGTCCGTAATGTTCGCTCTTAGTATCCAATGTAGTATTAGTCTAAAATTTAATAATTATCAATTTGGAGTTGTTTGATGTAAACATATGTGAGGATTGGCTTATTTCCCCATATGATAATAATAATAGTTATCATTTCTGACCTTTCTTTGTACTATTTATGGGTTCTCTCATGTGGTCCCAAGAGATTCGGAGCTGATGTATAGTTCTAAAGGAAATTCAAATATATGTATGAGAATTTTTATCCTTATATACACTTTATCTTTTTTTATTTTCATTAATTTTTTATCGTTTAGATAATGTTTTGGATTTCTGATGTATTGGATTGTTCTAAATAGGGTGGTAGAGTAAATTTTTTATATAGTGACATGTACACATCCAATTTCGAATTTTTTTCCCAATAGAACCAATATAGGTGAGAGAGATCATGATGTGGTTGGATGATTAGATCATTAAAGGTCATGTCATCCCATGTATTTTACCTTGGGATGCCTTTTTTCACTTCACCAGTAATTCATATGGCTCCCTATGATTGTATGTGGACTTTAATATAGAGGAAAAACAAATGGTTATGAATAGGTATCCATTGCACCATTTTTAAGAGTTGTTTTACCAATTAATATGGATGAAGATATTTTCATGGATATAAATTCGATTTGGTTATCATCATCTCGTAGCTATGGAGTTTCATTAACCACATACAGCTTTTAGGATCATGTATAAAAAATTGGATTACCATTTTATGCCTTTTGGCATAACTGATTCTTCTATTTATATCATTTCATTGATTAGAAATATATTCCATGTGTATCTCTATGATATTTTTTGAAGTGTTTGTGGATGATGTTTTGGTTGATTTCATATCTTTGGTCAAGAACAAGAACAAAATGATTTCTGTTTGTGAGATCTTGAGGATTAATTATTTGTATGAAATTTATTAGCAATTTTTATTTTAGATCCAAGGAGTGATGTTCTTATGACATGTGTTCTCTATAAATGAATTTTCTGTTGACCTTGAAAAGGTGAATGATGTATATTCATTTGTACAAACATGCAATATATTTGTGATTTTGATATTCCATGGGATTATTGGTTTCCATCAATGGTACATAAAGGCTTTCTCAACGTTTGCCAAAACCTAGACTTAACTTAAAATGAATGGGGTAAAATTAATATGGGATAAAAAGTTATAGTCTTCATTTGATGACCTGAAATGAAAACGTATATAATTATATATTCTGAACATACATGTGTTATGTAATGACTATGTGTTTTTTTGGATGCATCTCTTTTGGATATGGGATGAATAATTAAATAGGATGATGAAGTGATGAAATACATATATTTCAATCATTGAAAGAATTTAATCAATTAACCAACTATGATTTTTATATTTCTGTAGATATACATGAACATAAATGATGTTGACACTAACATTTTTGGTAATGATCAATTCCTTTTTTAATCATTTGATTCAGAATTATATCATTTTTTATAATAAGGTAAATCTCAAATAGAGGGGTGGGTATAATACCATTAAACAATTTACTACAACTTCTGTTATACCTTGATGAAGGGAAATGTCATTGCAGACAATCTCAGTAGGAAAATAAAATATCAAACACTTCTAGAGTCACTTGATGTTGTAACGTTATGCAACTATTTTCTCGGTTTAACCTTCATACTCATTAGGATTATTGAGGCATGAAACTGAATATTTGATAGTTATATTAACCTCTAAATTAGACTATTGAATAGGATGATAAGAAACATGAAATGTGTGGGGGAATTTAATAAACCCATTATAGAGGGGAGACCATTTCGTATTTTCCCCTCTCTTTAAATGGTATTATTTATTTTCGGTATCAGTTGAAAATATTATATTTTTAAGGATATCGGATTTGTTGAATATCCAATTTATTCATTAGTGATACATATGGGAACTATTAAGGTGTATTGTGACATGAGATAATGAATTTGGTAGCTAGGAATAAATCATGACATTCAAAAAGAAATTCTGAATATTATACCAACAATAGATAAAGGAAAATTATATGAATCCTTCTAGGAATCTCTATCATCTACTAATACTAGTTAGTACCTATGATGAGCTTTTCAGGAACATTGTTATTAGATCACCGTAGAATCCTGAAAAGTGAAATGCTATATGGATGGTGATTGATTTGTTGAAAATGATATTTCATATCATTCCTATTATTGACACCATAAGGATTATTTGATTTGTATGCTATATGTGTTGAAGGTTTTGAGGTTTCAGGGGGTTCCCCATACTATATATTTGGAATGGTCTCCTAAGTTCACCAATGGTTCTTGAATAGTCTCATGAAGGGAATGTAGACTCAGGTTAGTTTTATTTTAAAATCATGTCCATAAGTATTTTTCCAACTAGAGAATTCTAATAATATCCCTGAGGATATAATATTTTCTAAATCATGGATTTTTTTGAATCATGAGATCTATAAATTGGACGTGTTTAAATTTATTATAACAATAGTTATAATTCATCAATAAAATTTGATACCATTGTTTCTTTTTATTGAAATCCGAGAAGGTCACCACATTATTCGGAAGTGGTGTAAGAGGCCTCTCATATAACAATGAGTATCATTGATGAAATATCCCAAAATATTCATGATATATATCCTGCCAATCTATATATTAAATCCATCACATATTGTATGATTATAATTAGTGTCTTCCATTGTAGATTTCTATTAGTGATCAAGAATTCATGAATGATTCTACATAGTTGGGTCATCATAGACATTAAAAACTGGGATACATGAATATGAGTTAATTTGGACTATTTGATATCACAAATCATCTTGTGTAGGTTACTTTTTACTTGACATTACCAGTTCAGATGATGGGTATCGATTACTTTTTCCACATATCACATCATAAGAAGTACCATTCTAACCCCTCTTAGGTTTTGAGATAGGAAGTCATTAAGTTTGAGATATATATTTATGATTTATAGATTGTAGTGGAAAAAATGGATCCTATTTAAATTTCTTATGTTTGAATTCAATTCCATTATTTAGAGTATTTTTTAGACATTAATGAAATTATCATGATTATTGAGAGAGTGATTCGATAACGTCGGAGCATTGACCTCCGAACATTGTTGATAACATTAATACACATTACATTAAGAGGATGTAATGTCTTATGTTTGGGAGTTTTTAATATAATTTTACCATATTTTATGAATTTATCATCTCCCTTTTAATTCTCCCCTATATTTCACATTACTTTGGTAATTCTGAGGATGGACTCCCTTTACTGGGGAATGTGACCTAATCACTGTGATGTATGTGTATTATAATTAATTGAGTCTGGTTATAAATTTGAAAAAGGATTAAGGGGATGTCACTTGGGTGGCTGATAGACTCATGGGTTTCTATCTATGTGTTTATGAAGAATATACCACTAGAATGATTTCTCCCTTTCATTATATTACACGATCATAATTTTTTTCCAAGAATATTTCATGTTCAATGTTTGTGGGTGGAAAGAAAACATTTCATGAGACTAGTTCTTATCATGAAATGTCTGATCAAATTATATTAACTATGATGATACCCTTTTCATCATGTATTCAAATTTTGGATTTCAGGTCGCCATTATTCTAATCATGTAATTTTCGTAATCTATATGATTTTATGCTCTTTAAATATGATTTCATTATTATTCAATGAACATTGTTTTCTATCAATACTAGGACCTATCCCAAGCTATTTTGGGGATCACTACCCTATCTAGATCTTTTTATTGTTGAATAATCTTCATTATAGTTCATCTATATCTGAAAAGATTAGTGATCATTCATCTTCTTCATTTCCATTGGAGATAATAATGATATTGTTATATGATTTTTGAACCAGGTTTCTTGTTGTTTGGATTATGTCGATCCTTTATACATCGATTGAGTGATCTTACTCTAGAGAATTTATTTTATTCTAGTGGTTCTACATGAATATTTCTTGAGGATTTTATATATTATATTATCTACTAACAAATTTTTTTGAATAGTGTATGATATGTAAGAATTAATTCTATATCATCTGTTATTTACATTGTATTATTTAGTGATGGTGGATCCCATTATGGGGGTGTGAAACCAATGAATGAGGTAGTTGGATATATATATATAGGTACTGTTATATGAACAATATTTATTTTGTTTTATAAATATTTCTATATATTAACTTGAATGAATGAGTTTTGTGTTATAATAATTTTTTTATAAATGATTGTTTTCCACTTATTATTGTAAATGAAAGGGTATTTTCAAATTAGTGAAAGTTTTGGTTATGAAATGGTTTTCAATGCATGGCTTTGATGAATTTTATAAGAAAATCTATCCCACTCTAATACATATGTGCATTGTTTGATGGTTTGGTAATAAGCCTCATCTATTGGTACAATCTGGGGTTTTACTCATTGGGCATTCCTCAACTCCCTATGGAAATAGTTCTTGGGAATTTTTAGACATATATAGAGGTTCACATTCTAGTGTGTTCATATGTTGTCTACAATTGTTGTTTATGTCTAGCAATATAATGCATGATATTTTATAGGCATTATTATGAGTTTTATGGTTAACATGAACTATTTTGATCCTTGGCCCAGTGTTATATATTATATTGTTTTTATAATTTGGGATTTTATATGATATGTGACGCATGAGTTTTTTTAATTCCATTGATTTATTTAATTTTTTTGGAGTTTTTTTAACAAGATTATTGGAAATAGGAAAACATTAAGTCTTTATTTACAACCCTTTTGAAATAAAAAATGGTTTAAATGAATCCCTTGACATGACATATTTAATGTTGAGAATGTTTAAAATGATGTACATAGACATAAATTGGAACATGTGTGTGGGATCCTAATGATCATATTTATCCCACACTTTGTTAACCACGTTGGGACTCTATATCCCTCATTATGTCATTTAATTGAAGGAATTTTAATGGGACATAGTGAGTAATTGAGGATTCTACCAGCTACATTTGTGTAGATGTTGGTATGATGGTGGATGTTTTTCCATGTTCTAACCTAAAGTAATTGTTTCTATTTATGTTCCCTTTTTAATAATTTTATATTGGATATTTTTACATTCTATTTAATCTTATCATTATCCATGATTTTTTTTGAAAATAGTAAATGATTACTCTTATATTGTTTCATCCCATCAGAAATGCATATATGTGTGTTTGTGTGTCAGTGTGTGTGTGTCATTTTTTAGATTCAATATGGGAGAAATAATTCCATACGTTTGTTATTATTTCATAGGTGATATTTTTTAAACTGTGGCAATTGTCAACACTGTTCAGTTATGTGAATGTTTAAGACATGTACCAATTATGAGAGGGTACTTGGGTTGGGTTTCATACAAATATATTACTTTTATTTCAATAAAACCGGAGATTATCATATCCAAAATAAAAAATGTATCATAAAAAATATATGGTTCCAAATATAAAAAACATCTACTACCTACTCATTTATAAAAATACCAATTTTATTTACTAAATATCTAATTAGTATATATAAAGAATTATTCGACCCTTAGTACATGCAGTTAAATGTTACTATTTCTTTTTATTATTAATTACCTTAGATTTATAGACCCATTTTGATTCAATCACATTTCATATTTAATAAAATGTCACATAATACTTTGGTTTTGTGGAAAACCATTTTTATATGTAACTATAGTTTGTTGTTATTGTATGTATCATCTTTGTTTTCTAACATTTCCAAATATTGGATGATTTGAATAACATTAATCCTAAATGAGGTGGAAATATAACTATGTCGGATTACCAAAACAATACATTCAAAATCATATTACAATTTACTAATGTTTTTCTTTCTATGGTTGGATGTATAATAAAATAGTCACAATTTTATTTTCTATTATGTTTCTAAGGAAAAATTTCTTTATCTATGTAAATATTAAATATTAATCAAATATAGACATGTTCCCTTATGAAAATTCCAAAAACTAACATTCTATAGGGTAATCCATATATTGTATGAAATATTAGTCATTAAAAATAATATAAAAATAGTTATTGTTTTTAATATTTTGTTTCTATAAATGTCAATTTAATTTAGATAAATTTATTTCTATCCCTTCATGTTTAATACCCAAAAACCAAATTTTAATGATGTTTTGTGCTTGAAAAATCATAAGAAAATTACATATACTATTTAGGAACATTTAATATATTTTTTATATTATAAAAAACTATTAATTTAGGGAGATTTTGTCAATATAATATTGGGTCTCTATATGACTCTCATAAACTATTTTGATTGTCATCTATTAAAATTTCATTTATATATTGTAAATATATGATTGATAAATGATGATAAAAAATCCTTATTTTTAACTCAATAACCAAATACATTTGGGGTAATTATATGTGTTATGATTCTATAACATATAGAATACTAAATTTTAATGACACAATACATAGATGATAAAAATATTATGATTATTATCTCATACATTGTCTATGTTTATTAAAATATATTTTCTTAGGGTTACACTATTATCAAAATCTAATAAAAAAAATTCAAAATTTTTATTTATTATTAAATTTTAAAAAATCATTAAATGTTAAAATTAATAGATTATTTAGAAATTAGTTAAATTTTATAAAAATACTATTTTAACATATCATGAATTTATGTGTCATTATTTCCATAGGGATCATACTTTTTTGAACTATGGTTATGTTAATATTTTATAATTATTGTTTATTTTTGGATTTTTTGAAATCAAACATCTCACATTGATCCATTTAGATCCATTTATAGGTTGAGGTGATCCTTTGAAATCATGGGTTATTATAAATTTAGTATTGGGGGACTTTTTTTTATTTTTCTCAGAAGATCGATTATCAAACATGATTGGTGAATGACATATTGTGATGTAGGGTGGTTAGGGATTCATGATACACCCTTTATAGAAACATTACATTTTGATTGGGGACTTTTCATAACTGATTGGTGTAATATAATGGTGTAGGGGTCAATGATGGGATAATAACAATTTCTTGGGGACTATGTCATGGCCTACATGAATAATGAAATTGAAGAATTTTTAGGTTATAACTAATGAAAAATTGTTATAAATGGTCCTATAATGGGGGATGGATTCAATTTTTTGATGGATACTATTATTTATAGTTTATGTTAGTTGTGGATAATGTAATTTTTATTGAGGAAATGATTCTCATATCATTCACCATATGTAATATTGGGAAGTATTTCAATGATTTTAATCACTATATAGTGTCCAATTTAATTCTTGTTAGTAGTGGTAATCACACTATATAGAGAAACACACAATGTTTATGGTGATAAATTTTCCATGTTATGTTTAATTCATCCCAAGGATTTTGTAGCACACCATTTCCAAATCTATAAAAATTTGATTATTTGTGTTATAACCTAATGGTTATTGATAAGAGTGGTATGTCATATTTTTATATATGTGTCCATTTGTTGATTGTTCTATATTGGGGAGGTCATGAGATGATTCTTATAGTCACCCCTTCAATGTTTCCATATAAATTTCTATATATAATTTCTAATCCATTCATTTAAGGGGTATCCCCAACCCTATTTATTGTACTATATTTTTGTGGGAAGGCCCATTTAATTAACAATCACCAAATATAATATCCAATAAGTAATATCTCTTTTTAGGATGAACTATGTTTTTTATTCAATATAAATTTGTGTTTAGATGATCATCTGTATTAATCCATTAAACATATCGATTTTTAAATTCTATTTTTACATTTATGGGATAGGTATTAAAGGATGATATGAGTAGATCACGGTATAATTTTTCATAAATTACATGTATTTTTTGTGTTGTGTATAGTGTTTTTTAGGATGATGATCTCTTACATTTTTTACTACTTTTGGGATGTTCCAATGAAATGTGTTTTTTTATTTTCATTCGACAATTATAAACGTGTCATAATGATTTACGAATTTGTAAGAATAATAAATTATGAATATATGTCTTGAGATATAAACTCACGTGTTCCTAATCCATTGAAGATTATAGGAATGGATATGCTTAGGATGACTGTATACTCATGAGGATGATAAATCATTTTTATGGTTGGATTAATCATTGAATGATAATCATGTGATTGTTTATAAATTAATTGTAATTGTATTATGTTTTTATTTGATTACAAGAAAGAGAAAGAAATAGATATTGAAATGGGTAAAGTGATAGGGTGTAAAATAACTACAAATATGTTATAAAGGATCAATAATGATATTTATGGGATATAGATGTGACAAGAGAATATGTAAAAATATGTAAATATTTTCAATTTAATTTAGGAGAGGCCAGAGTTGATTATCAATCATTTTATGAGATGTGGATAGAAAAGGACATTTTAATCTATATGTATTCATGTACGAAATACATAGGCCTTGAGGATTGATATGATATGATCATAAATATCAGGCATGATTATCGAACCATCAGATTGTTCGAGGAGGGTTGCAGAATACTACAGGATTCAGGAATGTCTTTTAGGGAAGGTGGACATATTTCATTGTGGGTTTCAAACTCAATATGGTATTAAAATATCTTTTTCTAGATAATGGGGAATAGACTGTGGCATGGATAATTAAGAAGGATGAACTAACTCAGAAAATATTTTTTCATGTGATATATAGCATGTTTCTGAGAATGGTCCTTGAGTAATATGACTATGTTTTTCTAAGGTAACTGTATGTGTATGATACCAAAGAAATATTCTTATGGTTAAGTAGAGACTATGGTCAATGGGATTAATATGTGTTGTTGGGTATGGTTTACACCCAATTATTAGAAACATAAATATATATATGTCTTTCCTTGTTATATTTATTCGTATTATGTAATGAATACCTGTGAGATTATTGAGTGGATCCCATTTTGAAAAAAGTCAATTAAATTTATGTTTTTTCAATGATTCTAGGGAGATGCTTACATATTTAACATGATATTGGGAATGGGTTGGATGTAATAATTCAAAGTTGATGAGTTAATTATCTTTTATGATGTGGTTCATGCATTCCATGATGATTCAAACATATATCGGATAATGATTCTATAATGTGGGAATCAAATATAGTGATATGATTATTTGAGGACTCTATCTCGATTACCAAGGTATGGGAAATGTTTTGTTGTTATATAATAGACTACCTCATATTAAATTTTATATATCATGTATTAATATGATATCATTCCCTACAATGAGTTCTATGGTTGTGGGTAAGAAAATTGAATCACCATGAGATTGTTATTTTGGTTATAAACTTCCATGAATGATATGATTATCATCCATCCATGATGTGATATCATACCCCTACATTAGTGTTGTGATTGTGGATAGTATTTTGTGATAAAAAAAGGAGAGATAGTACAAATATAACCTCTTATCCATCCAATAATATAATGGTGTAGTATTGTTCAGTTATATTTTTATGCAACCGTATACTAATATTGAGATGGTAATAGTTAGAACATTTTTTTAGACAAAGATAACTATATTTGGTTGTGGGTTGACATATGGAATGGAACCCAACACAAAATATTCAAGCATTGTTAATGTTCTTCATAAAACAAGACTATATTTTGTTATTAATAACAGATAATTTTTGTACATTGATATGAAATCAATTGCGATGAATATTCATCTCAATAAAAATGTACATCCCTAAGGACAATAATTGAATATTATATTTGGAATCATGGTAAAAATTATTATGTTTTGGTCATATATATTCAATATCTCCTACTAGGGTTTTCCCCTTTAGAAATTCGAAAAGAAAACCTTTCTCTAAAACATAGGGATAGGAAAAATAAGAAGTCCATGACCTCATATTCTGAGTAAGGTAGATACATAAATGTAACATGAGAATGTTGGTATTGGAACATGATTGTATAATAAGAATATAATGTTATGAAGGACTAAGATCATAATTATTAATAATGGAATAAATATTGATAGTTTAAAATTCATGAATTAAAAAAAATCATTGAAAATTAGTCATCAGATAATAACATTAGAATAAGATATAAACGTGTGCCTTACACATACACTTTTTAATATGTGATCATGATTAAATTAAATCATGTTCATTAATTAATTTGAGGAACTAAAATAAATCCTCTATATAAACATAGAAACGTTCAACTTTGTCTACACTTAAAATTTTGGTCACAAAATATGATTCATTTTTAACATAGGGAACATATAAAAAACTTCCATCAGAAAATTTTGATCATGTAATCATGTTCATTCATAACATTATTACCATGTTATCTGGTTCACACATAAACATATGGATATTAAACAAGGTCAATGAACAAAATTATGAAGAAGTTATACGGTTTGCACAAAACACTATGAACATGTAATTAGGTAATACATAATCATATGGACCAGAAAATAGGTCCATGCGTAACAATGCTAATATTTAATCATGTTTACACATGACATTGTGAACACATAGTAAGGATCACTATTAAAATCCTGTATATGTAATTAAGTTCAAACATATTAGATTTAATCATGTGTCTTCCATTGTTACCCAATACATTTTATGTATATATAGCACCAAACCATCACATAATAATATTCTACATCCATGTTCCACAATATAATAAAAATAATTTTCACATCATGACCAATAAAATATATAAGTTTCAAATATCATTACAAATGATACAAAATGGGTATCATAAACCCATAATCATATCATAATATGTGGGAAATATATATTCATTAAAATATTTTTCATAATTGAATAAATCATTTAAATTTTTTGGTTTCAAAATAATTTTTTTGGGTATAATCCAGGTAAGATAAATGGATTTCCTAATAAAATATACATCATAAACAGAAACAATTCAAATAATAAATTCGAATGATGACCTTCTATCATACCCCAAATAAATCATAAAATATATGATAGGATCCCATATTAGATGAAAAATAATTTTTAATGAACTTTTGAAAACATTTCTCAATGATAAAATATTTTCCAATCATAAAAAACTCAATTTATAACATAAATCCTTTTGAAAACCTTTTTTTTAAGTTACCTTTGAAAAAATAAAGGAATCATTGAAATCCATTTTAAATGATTTTGAAAAAATAATTAATTTTAAATTAATTTTCCTTGAGAAATATCTTAACATAATATCTAAAGAACTAAAAATTTATTTAGAAAAATGTTTTTTTTTGGATAAAATTGTTATTCGACCAATGAAATAATTAAGCTCAGTATGCCATGAAAACATTATATTATTGATCATATAGTTTATAGAGTGTAAAATGGTTCCTTATTTTTATGATATCATGAAAAAATAGAGGAGAAGAAAAGTAATTATAGTTCTAGATATTTGGAAAATAAATTTTTATCAATGGAAGAATCCTCAAAGATAATCCAAATAAACGATGGGATTGTAACAATAAACTGTTACCACTTGGGTAACATTGAATCATAATTTCAATGATATGATAACAATAATTTAGGATTAAAATATCTTTAATATAATTCTTATTATGTTTTAACTTGTAAAATGGTATTATAGAATCCACATATTATAATATAAGTGAATTACATGGCATGTATCTCAAATAAGGAAAATTGAGACAAAAATATTATACATATTTGTGAACTTTTGCACCCAAAACCAAAAGGAATATAGATTAGAAAATGAATATTTAAATCCAAAAAATTATATTCATAAGAATCATAAAAAAAATACATGGTCTCTATAATATCATCATATAAAAAATATTTGTTGAACATAGCTTCTGTCTCATAGAAAACTAAAAGTGAGATGATAAAACCCTAATATAAAGTTTTAATTTTTTTAAAATTTCTAACCTACATGAAAATACATATATATTTATAATATATATAAAATCATAAAGAATTATTATATCTAATACAACATATGATTTTATAATGAAATTATATTATCCATTTATTAATAATTCCATGTTAATGTTACATTTTTGGTAATATCTTTGTTGTTTTTCATATATTTTTTGACATTAAATTTTTGATCCTCAAACATAGATCATGATTTGATTATTTTTAGAATGTGAAAATGATAAAAATATAATAAAAACTCGGTATATAAGTATTTAAAATTATCTATATAAAATTGAAATATGAAATGTAAAACAGCTTTCATGGAGATGTAGCTCATATGAATGCATGAATGATGTTTCAGTTTTATTTTCATATGGAATGAAATAATGTGAATGAAATATAATTATATATAAATATATTTATTATCATTACAATTGAATTATTATTTCATAATTATCATATAAATTTAATAAAATCATCATTAATATATTTTAAGAAATTTTTCAATGAATCATATCTCTTTTAAGAGGTTGTAGTCCACACATCCACATATAAAGATATAATACTTAAAAAAATGGAAATACGGAAGGCAGGTTCTATATAATAATTTCATAAGAAATATATATCCTATATTTAATACATTTCATTTAAAAAAATAATATCCATCACATTTCCCAACACAAAGATGTGGTAAACAAAAAACAAATGACATCATTTTTCCTGGTAGTAGTTCACCATACACAAATAGTTATTTCGTTACACATTTGATTGAAGAGTGTTAAGGATTATGCCAAACAAATTATCCTAAAAACATATATTTTTATTTTTGATAATTATTGTATTATGAAATAATTAAATAATATGAATATAATGGGTTTAAAAACAAATAATATGTAAATCGATATTGAAAAATGATGCCTCTTTTTCAAGAAAATCATATTCTTTTTCACCGAAGGAAATAATTGGATGTATTTATGAAAAAATTGGGGACTCTAGTATAAGAGTATATATTTTTGGGGCTTATTATGGTTGGTTTATGAGGAGACAAAGTTCTTGACTGCTGTGAATAAATGGAAATGAAGAATTACTTTTTAAAGTAGATTTGAGTGTATTTCTTCTAAATAAAAAAGGAAAACACTATTATAAGTTCCAAAATACCTAATGTGCTTCTTAAATTAAATAAAAAACTATTAAAGGGGATTTATGGTTAATATAAACTCATAAAACCAAAAAATAAAATCATTATATATTTTTTATTAGTATTTATGTTTCATCAATTTTTATTAAGATTTTTCAATTATTTACCTAGTTTCATACCCTATTTAATTTATCCACAATGAATTAATTAAATTGAGAAATATTATAAAATTTATACCCAAATATTATATAATATTTAATCTAATTTATAAAATAAAAATTCCATTTGTTTTGGATATTAATATAAATAGAAAAACATCTATCTTTCGAAAAAATTGTTTAAATCATAATATGCTAACATTGTTTTTTCTATTTATTAGTCAATATGTTCATTATAAAATAAAAACTGTCCACTTTGTGGACTATATGTTATATTTATTATCACATCAGAATAAATTTGTATAATATAATTTTTTAGTAATTTAAAATTATGTAGTAATATAGAACTTATTTTAAATAATTAATATATATATATTCTAGGCATTTCATTTCATAAGCATTTCATGTGATTATTTCATCATTAAAATTTTAAAATAAATGACTATGATAATAATAAATCATTTATCTTCAAAAATAATATTTACAACCAAACCTATGTAACTCTATACATACTCGAATTCATTATATGTATTTTATGAATGGAAGGTTCCTTTTTTGTCCTTATCCTAACTCAATGTATTATATTTTTCAATTTTAGAGAATAATATCCTAATAAATCTAAAAATATATAATATGCCGTTTAGGGTTGAAATATTACTATCTAATAGGTTTCAGTTTTGTTTAGTGTCATTTATATAGATAATATACTATGTTTTATTATTAATAAATCATGTTCTTAAATTAATCACTGTAATTATTTTATACTCTATTACCTAACCATTTTCGGGATAAAAAATAATTTTATCTTATTGTAAAAAATATTTAATAAAAATTACAAATAAATATATATAATTTTATAAATTTAATTCACATAAGTGGGTAACAATAATTTAAAATTAATACCATAATCTCTACAAGAGAGCTTGTTTTTATGTAGAAATGTTCAAAAGATTAATAAAAATTTAAATCCAATTAAAATGAAAAATTAAATAAAATGAACAAAATTTAATTATTTATGTAATATTGATATAATTATATTTTAAAAATAAATTTAAATATTAATTACAAATATTTATAAATTTTAAAAAAAATCTATTTTAAATTAAAATTCAGTTTTTTTGAGTTTTTATTGAAAAATATAGTATTTCATAAAAATCCAAAAAAAATAACTATAATCTAATTTTAAAATTATGAATTCATGAATAATTTTTATATTTTGTATTCTACTGTTCTAATGTGTTCAAAATTAAATTTATTATTTTTCATAAAAGTACATAAAAAGCAGTTCTTTTGAGAAATTGATAATTTTTTAAAACATATAAACTTTACAAAAAATTATATGTTTCACTATAAATATGTTCGTCTATCTGATGAAATAAAGAATAATATTTAAAAATTACTTCATAAAAATAATATTACTATTTTAATGACTTTTTTATAATCGTGCAGATTGAAATAATCAATGATTCTTTCAAAGATACTCAGGGTTGTTTGTAACAGATGCCAAACTATTAATGTGTGTAGCACAAGATTAAATTGTTCTTGAGTAGAATAAATTTTTAAATTAATTTAGTGTAAAATAAAATATATCTATCAAAATTTAGTTAATTCAAAAAAATAATAGATAAAAACATTTGGTGTTACATTGTACCCCCCCTTAAAATGAATCCCTCCCCTAAATTTTTCTGGGTCATTACATGTTTAATATATTAATGTTATTTTTTAGAAATCACATAAGAAAATTAAATACCAAAAAATAAATTTAGAAACAGGTTTTGAGATATAAGAGTTACACAAAGTAACTGATAACTATGTTTCGAAAAAGGATAACAAAGTTTGTACATGAATTTTGGGCCTGAAAGAAAATCATAAAACATAAGAGTTTGTTATTGAAATAATTGATCAAAATAATTTGGATGTTCTATGGAAGTTTGAGAGGATAAAAATGATATATCTATTATAGTTTATATGATCACTGGTTCAACAAAAATAATGTTATTAGGATTTTTTTTTCAATTCATTTTTTTATGTTTTGAGTAATTAATCCCAAGAAGATACACTTACTTGATTTCCTTCCATTCAATGTGACGATTCTGGCCATTTGGTTATTCCATTATCAGTTCCCACATTATCGCTTACATGGGGAAATAACAGTCAATTTTCTATTTCTGATGAAATAATATGTCTTGATATTAATAAATATAATGATAATTTATTTCACCCATTATTAGTTAAAAACACAAATAATAGCCAGAACAGGTTTTCCATTATGTATAAATCCTCGTATAGAGAGATAACAATTTAATATCTGAGACATCATTTGTAGTGTAACTTATACCATTAGATTAATTTTCCACCACGTAATCCATTAAAAATATGAAAAATTTGAATGAAATTCACTAAATCTCTCTAAATCAGCTTAATATTGATCCCCCAAATATCATAAAGTAACTATTGATTGTCACATACTGAACATGTGAATAACATCATCATATATTCTTTTTTAACATTGTAAAAACCTAAATTACTATAATTCATTTGGAAACACTCATTCTACCATATTCTAATGATTATTTGATATATTACATAAATCAAATGAATTTGTAATCTCCATCAACGATAGCATAAGCCACACTTTCATCAAATCCATTTTCATTTCTATGCACATAATTACAATCCAAATTACTCTATCGATATCCACACCACATTAGGCATACTAAATATCATTTTCTCATCCAATTTTAAGTTTATCATTTTCCTTACTCTTTTGATTCCCTTTAATATCACCAATACATTAAATCACCTTTCTAGTTCATCCTAACCATCAAATATTTTATTTCAAATACATTATAGAAATCATATACAATTGGATTCAAATAAACTAATATGTGAATTCTTATAAATTTACACTTCATTCATTTTAAATTATTAACAAACCATTAAATAGGCTTCATCACCTTATTACTTAACACCTATTTTAAAAATATAAAATAAAAATAATATCTTGGTGATCTGTATCTTTAATATAATTATTCTTCTTATGTTTAATGTTAACAGTATTGCTCAACAATCTCATAAAATTTACATTTTATTCACATACACTTTTTTTATAGAAAAATAATAATAATCGAACTCATTCTTGATTATCATCAAGATATTTCCTCGGTGGTCATCAATTTTCATAATTCCAATAAATTATATATCTGAAATATTCATTGTTATAACAGTTCCATCTAGTTCCAACTATTGACTATAAAAAGAAATCATAGTGTGACAGAAACATATCATAGGAGAAAACCACATAATTAGGAAGAATTATGTATTATATTCCAAAATTAAAACACATTCCTTTAAATATATGAAACCATAGGCCTATCTTTAGAAAATGCATAGTAATATACTTAGAAATATGCCTCATTATCTCAATAATATTTGACTACCAATTTCCCAAGGATGACGAAACCATTCCTTTTATAAAAACTATAGAGACCCAAGTTTAACGTACATGGATCTTTCATCAATTTAGATAAATACCTGAAAAATTAAAAAAGTACATTCCTGGGGACCATAAATTATTACTGACATTATAATCTGGGGTCAAATTATTGTAACCTTTTTAATGATATTCAACATAAAACATAATTATATTCATTTTTTTAATTATAATTTAAATATTTCTTTATAACAATTTGAAATAAAACATAAGAAAGGGTTGATCTCATATGATTATTAAGGGTATAAAAGTGATATGGGTACGAATAACATGAGAATAATTGTATAAAAACATGGTCATATTATTATAAGGTTATACCCTACATATCATCGATCATAAACATGATTCATGGAATAATTATTTTTAGTTCAAAAGACATGAATTATAAGGAAGTAATAGAATATTAATCAAGAGAGTATAAAAGTAGCATAATATATTTACACATCTTTTAGAAGTAAATTTCTAACATTGTTTGCATGTATAAATTTAAATTGGTTCACTAATTATGTTAAGGACATAAAATCTGGAACTCGCAAAACATATGGACATTAATCTTCGTCTACACATATCATTATGAATATGTAATATGGTCAAATAATAAAATTATGAACATGTAATGAGATTAAATCATAAGTTTGTAAACATTTAATCAGGTATATGAATAACATTTTCAACATGTAATTAAGTTCTCTCATAATAATATGGACATGAAACATGTCCATCAATAACATTTTGAACCTATAATTAGGGTCAAACATAATATTTTGACCATGTAATATTGATAAATATTAAATACATGTACACGAAACAAGGTCCATTCCTAAAAATATGAATATGTAATATGGTTCACAAATGAGATTATTAAAATATAATAATGTTCACTATTAACATTGTGAATATGTAATAATATTCATGAAAAACATATATACTCATGATTCATCCATCATCTCATAACTAATTGGAGAGATATAGAGGTCCCTCCTATCACATAATAAAATCATATATCCATGTGCGACAAAATAATAAATTATTCAACACATCCTGATCCATAAAATTGATGAATTTCATATTTCAAATCCCATGAAATTGAAATTGATTTCATAAAAA
This sequence comes from Viscum album, assembly GCA_963277665.1. NCBI lineage: Eukaryota > Viridiplantae > Streptophyta > Magnoliopsida > Santalales > Viscaceae > Viscum > Viscum album. Next base: position 720,814,260 of record OY728151.1, on the reverse strand, counting down.
CTGAGTCATATCATAACATGTGGAAAAGATAAAGACATGACAACCATTTCATCATATATTTACCCCAAAAAATTATTTTCAGAATAACATTATCAATTTATAACATGTAGACGAGAAATGAGTTTCATAAAAAAAAATTTATCACAATTAAAAACCAATAAAATAAATAATATTAATCGTTTCCATAGAAAATATAAACAATAAAAAATAAAATATATATTGGATTTAGTCATTGAAGGAAAATAATTTTTAATGTTTCATAAAAACATTTCTTTGTGAAAATATCCCTTCCACTTTTTAGAACTATTTTCATAACATAAAACATTTTGAGACTATTTTTTAAAAAGAATAGAAAACAGATAAAATAAACATAAAAATGTATTTTAAATGATTTATAAAATATAAAAAACTATTTGAATTTATATTTATGTAAAATATCATTTAATTTTCTAAAACCTCTTTATGATTCTGGTTTTCTAATAAAACAGATATTCAATATATCATAGAAATATTGTTAAATTTTCTTCATCAAAAAAGATTATCATCACAAGTACCAATGAGTAAAAATGACTTAGATAGAGTATGAAGGACATAAGAAATAGTGGATAATAAATTAAATTTTTCTTATTGTGAGATGGATCATAAATTTTTTCAATGTAATAATGATCATAAAAAATTCATGATAAATGATAGGATTATAGTAACAAACTAATACCACATTTGTAACATTAAATCTTAATCCACATTAGAGAATAAAATTATGTGAGTCATATAATTTCAGGAATAGAATTAGAATCATGATTTTTCAATTAAAATTGAATTATATTCTCCTCACAGATGAATATAGGTAAATAACATTCCTTTTTTATAAAAGAACTCAAATTGAGACACCATTACATTACACAGTTTGGTAATTATTTTATGATAAAACTGATGAAATTTCTATAAAAAATGGTTATGTAAATCCCAATATTTTTTAAATGAATAATAAAATAAATCTATGTTAATTGTAAAATCCAAATATTGTAAATATTTGGTGAAAATGGAATGCATCTCATGGAAAAATAAAAGTGATATAAGAAAACACATACAATAATACTTTAATTTTGTTGTACATATTCAAACAAATTGTATATCAGAAAAATCTTTTATAAATCTAAAAAAACAATATTATTATATATAACCCCAAATATGATTTTATTATGAATTTATATTACCATTTTATTAGGAATTTCAATTTAATGTAATGTTTCAGGTAATATCCGCATTTTTGGTATAATTTTTGAGTTGTTAATCGTGATCTGATTACAAAGATCATGATTTACTTATTTCAATAAAAAAAATATTATATAAATATAATATATATTCATTATACACAAATTTATAATATATATATATAATATAAATATGGAATTAAATACACTATTCATGGATTTGGTAGGACAAACTTTCACACGTCAACTATTTTAATTTCTATATTTAATTGGAAGAAGGAAAGTAAATTAAAAATATTTATATTTATATTATCATTATAGTATAATTATAATTTCTTTAATATCATATAAATTAACAAAAACCAATATAAATACATTAAAAGAAATTGCGAATGATTCTCATCACTTTGATAAGATGGTAGTCCAGAAAATCATAAAAAGTTATTTTATTTACCAAAAATGGAAAGAATAAATGTATGTTTTATATAATAATTAGTGAAGAATAAATAAAAAATAAATATCATAAATATCATATAATAAAATTATGTAAATCATATCTCCCAACTATTAGTGGTTGGAAAGGAAAAACGAATGACATCGTTTTGCGAGTTGGTAGTTCGATGTAAGCAAATAGTAATATTGACCCCAATTTGATGGAAATTTGTAATGTTTAAAAGAAAAAAATTTACAAAGATATATATCCTTATATTTATGATAGATAATTTTTTATATAATAATTAAATAATATAAATTTAATGTTATGTTAAATAAATAAAACACAAATGGACGATGAAATATTTTACCTCTTTTTGGGTAACTCGTTCTAGTTTGCAGCAAAGGGCATCCTTTGTTTAATTTATTCCGTAATCAGTGATTATAGGGTGAGATTATGGATTTATATAGATTATTATGATATTTTATGGTTGATATGAAGGACATGATATTTGTGAATAAATATTGTGGATGAATGTCTTTTTATAGTTAAGGGGGAGTGGTATTCTTTTAAATATAAAAACCTAAATACTATTCGGAGGTATCCCAAACATAATGTTCTTACAAAATTAAAAAACTATATTAAATGTGTTTTATTTTCCATAATAAGTAACTCAAAATAAAAATAATATCTTATTTATCATTTTTTCATTAGTCATTATGTTTGCTTCTGTTTTTCATTTCGGTTTTCATATAGGGGGCTTGTTTCCCAACCAAACTAATTCATTCATTAAGAATAAATAAAAATGGGAAATATTAGACAATGTATACCATGTTATTTTGGAATTTATATCATATTTATAAAATAATCATACCATATGAGTTGGAAGTTCATGTTAATCGAATCACATGTGACACGCCAAAACACTACTATAACCATCACGACACAAACAACGTTTTCACTATTTATGGGTCTATATGATCATTATAAAAGCACAAATGTCCGTATAATGGAATATTTTTATTATTTATAATTATATAAAAATACTTTGGTTGAATAAAATATATTTTAGTAATTTTTAATGATTTAATAAATGTTATTTTTTTATATAATTATTATGTCAATATTCCAAGCATTGGAATTTCTTTAGTATTTATTGTAATTATGTAATCATTAATATTTAAATATGAATTATTGTGTTAAATCTATATATTTTATCATCCAAAATAATATTTTAAAAAACAAATTTAGCTTTATCCGTACTCCAAAACATTATCAGTGTTAAAGGTATGTAATGTTTCTTTTTTGACCCATTCCATACATAACTAATTATATAGGTAAATATCATGGAATAATATCCCAATATCATATAAAGACCAATAATAAGGGGTGCGGGTCTATATATTTTTATCCAATATTTTTTGGAAATGTTTTTTTTAATTTATACATAATATATTCTTTGATAAATCATCATGTAATCTTGCCCTTACCATAATCAAAATAATTAATTTGAAATATTTATACAAATCCTTTTTATCAGAAAATAAAGCTGATCATTTTTAAAAAATTAACAATAATTCCAAACATGTATATAAATTTTTCAAATTATATTCATAGAAGTGGTTGACATTATATTATAACTAGTCAAATAGAAGTTGTGATATAGTTGTTTGTTATGGAGGAAATGTCGACTGTTTTGAATTTTTTTATATCTAATTTCAATGTGAAATTGGTTCAAATATCCTAAATTTCATTAATTGATTTAAAATATATTTATTATAACATTAAAAAAATATTAATCTACTATATATATAAATTATATAAAAATTAATTTTAAAATTAAAAATCAATATTTGCACCATTAATACAAAAATAATATTTTTCAAAAGAAGGCATAAAATTCACCATAAGATAATTTTAGAATTTTGAATTTAAAATGGATTTTTATATATTATATCCTTATTTTCTAATGTTTCTGAAATTAATTTAATTAGTTCTCACATAAGGACAAAAAAATTATTGATTCAAAAGTTCTTTTTCGACTTCTATATTTTGTTTTGGAAATCACAAATGTTTTTTTAATCGTACCATACTGACTCTGTCAATAGTATCGTACTAACTCTGTCAATCATAGCGTACTGACTCTATCAATCGTATCGTACTGACTCTGTAAATCGTACCATACTGACTCTGTCAATCGTATCGTACTGACTCTGTCAATCGTATTGTACTGACTCTTGCAAATGTATCGTACAGACTCTAGCAAATGTATTGTACTGACTCTACTTTTCATACTTCCATTACTTGTTTTCGTACTAAGTCAAAAACACTTGTTTCATGTGAATCGTACCATTACTTATCATAGACATATATCTTGTTTTAACTAATCCGATGTCATTGAGTTAGTTACAAACTAATCAAAATGATGTCGTGCTTTCTATTTCAATATGACTGGTATGATGCCACGTGTCCATGTTCCTCCGAGTTTTTCGGAGAAATATGACCGTTGGATGCAAAATGACCATTGGAACCTGAGGCTTGTAAATAGGATGTCATTTGAAGCTGAGAAAGTGAACGAATGAGACCTTGTGGAACAATTGTGATGCTTTTCTTCAATCAAGATTCTAGAGAGAGATGTTGTGACTTCGATCATCTGCTTTGTGCGTCCGATCATCGTATCGAGGGCTTTCGAGCAATTGAAAGACAGAGGTCCCGATTACCTACAAAATCGAGGGATGTCAGGGATAGGCAGACAGACGTGCCGATAATCGTATCGAGGGCTGCCGGGGATAGGCAGACAGACGTCCTGATCATCGTATCGAGGGTTGCCAGGGATAGGCAGACAGACAGTCTGATCATCGTATCGAGGGCTCACCAAGGTGTTGGTGAGACATAACTTTTATCCTAGGTTAAAGTATAACCCTTCTCTTTGGGATAAAAGAATTGTAATTCTTTTACATTTCGGCTGTTACTTGTATTGGAAGAGAATTTGTATTTCTTTCCTTTCTTCTTTACAAATTCAATTGTAATTGTTTCAATTACAATAATTCTATTACATAATTTATTGATTGATTCTATACGCTTTAAGGTAGAATCATTCATCTTTGTATAACTTTGATTATTGTGTTCATCTTGAATACAATTGTTCTAAATTACATTAGTATTACAATACATCATACCTTTTTATATTCATTACAATTGTGGGTGTTAATATTTGTATTAGTTTAAGATCATTTAAACTAATCTCTTAGTTGCAAAAACTCAAAGGTTTTTAAACCTAAAATTCACCCCCCTCTTGTATTGTTCCATCTAATAGACATACATATCTATATATATTAGATCCTAAAAAAATTTGATCTTCTAAGAAAATGGAATTTTTTTAAAACATATTGACTTTACCAAAAAATATATATTTGCATATAATTTTTTAGGTATGATAAAATAATGAAAGATATAGCAAAATTAGGTAATTATATTTATAATATATAATTCAACTGAAATTTTTAATATTCATTGTTTAAAATAATAATATAATCTTTTATAGAATCTCTGTGTTTTGTGTAACCCATTCTAGGATGATGTTGAGTATTCCACAATATTAACATGTTCTACTGTGTAACTATTGTATATAATGGTGTATCATGAAATTAAATATATCATTTATATTTAATTTATCAAAACAAAAATTCATAAAAACAAATGGTGTGGCTTGTATGAGATGAATCAATTATTATCATAATTTCATTTCCATAATAGATCTATAAGACATGACATGAAAAAATATGAATTTTAAAATTTAAAATCCTTATTCTTACTTATGTACATGATGTTTTAAATAAGGATCTAATGGTGAGACACTGTATTGATTTTTTCACTCATAACATGGGAACCCTAGTGATAATATAGATGTAATATCTCTTATAAGGTCATGTGATTGGGTGGACTTATAAAATATTAGGATGTATCTTGAATGATATTTGGAGAATATGATTTTTGTGAATATGGAATATGTAATTGTAACAGAATTATTAGTTTTTATTTTGGATCGTTTCAAAAAGTTATTTTCATTATGGGTGACCAATTTTTTTTCATGATGAATGCGTTCATGACTGAATATTTGCATTTATATAATGATGTGATGGTTAATTATGCTTACTCATAATAAATAATGGGGATGATACTTTGTTAATTTTGACATTATTTATGTCTATAATATAGAGAGAATATTCATTCACATGTTTTATTTTGGCCCTCATTATATGACAGTGGACTAGGAAGATTAGATATATATGCCTAATTTCATGTGATAACTCTCTAAATGACATTTAATACTAAGCATAAGTTTGTAAATCACACCCATTACATAATAAACATTGGTCATTTATAATAATTCATCATCATGTACGTAATAATACATGATCCATTTCTACTTTCAACCAATAATGGATAATCATGGGAAAAATAATTTCATCTTTCAAGTTAATCAACAACCATTCATTAACATGTGAATCCAATATAACCCATGGTTTACAATAAAAATTATTAATATATATATATATATTGCTTATTTTTCATTACAATTTTTACATTCTCCACTATAATCATTCATACCATGCATTAATACACAAACAATGTTCTGAAATATAATTTAATAAATTAGACCATGTATCACAAATCTAGAAATATCAACTAAATTCCCATATGGGGACATGTGTATTATCATGATTCCCAATGTATAAAATAGCATTCTAATCCATAAAAAATCTTTTACAAATTTTTTCAAATAAAATATCATATTTCAAATTGAGTAATATAGAATGATCTGTGTAATAATAATTTATTAATATGATTTATCAATTTATAAAAAAAATGATTTTCATGTTTTATATCATTGTAAATTAATAATTTTATATTAAGTCAATTAATTATTTCCCATTCCCATGAAATTGATTCCACTCACCTTGACTTAGTATTGTATTAACTGCATTATTAAAAATGACTCTGATACTTATTCTTTAACTTAATCAATAAAAATAATATCATCATTCATAGCGAGGTATATATATTATTGATGGGTATGTTCTGAGTTCAATTTATCGATCACTTCAGTATGTTTCCATTAAATACAATATAATAAAATTATAATGATAAAAAATTTATTGCAAATCTATATGGGTTAACCTATAATTATTTAATTAATAATAACTTTTCAAAAAAACAATTTAAATTTTCATGATATAAATACAATTTTCTTTCTGAAAAATCCTTATTAGAACAATAAATTAAAATCAATAGTTAAATTTTAATTTATATCAAATCAAAATATTATCCTGAATCATAATTTATATAGAAACCCCATCATAAAAAAACAATGAAACCCCATCCATTAATCTAAAAACACTAAAAAATCAATTTTTATGAGTAAATCATTAGTCTACATTTATTGTATATAATAATTAATATTTGAATAATAATATATAATTATTATTAAATATTTAAATAAGTATTCCAACCATTCAAAAATTATTTTTTATTCCCTATTATTTATAATGATTTTGAGGGATTTTTCATGATTTTCCAATTTAGCACTATAAATCATGATTTTTATGTTCACCTTTATACCATATTATAAGTAAAGGGGTCTAAAAATTACACATCACTAAATAAATATTATCATATTTATAGCCTCAAATATGGTTTTTCAAATAAATTTATTCTTATATATCTAATATAAGAAAATAATCTCTATTTATTAAATATTTTTCTATATGAAAAATATATATCTGATGATATTATTAGTTATCAAAAGTACATAGATAAAAAATTCATTTAATTATCATAATAAATAAAAATATAATTTTTTATTATAGATAATAAATAATTCATCAATGATATCTATCATGAAAATATTTATATTTTCTCTAAAACATCTCATATGGATGATCATTCCAACTTAAACCCCTATTTCCAATTTTAATAATCTTTCATTAATTCCGATTCATGAAATATTTCATAATTATTCCCCCATCGAAGTCATTAATATCTATTTAAAAATTATCATTAACATGTATTAATATTTATCCAATAGTTTTTAACCCAAAATATATTTAATTCCCCCCATAAATTTGTCATTTTCCATTATAACTATCGATCCATGAAGTGTGGTTGAAGACTAATTGGATATGAAATCATTAGTAACTGACACAACCATTGTGTAATATAAGAAAATCATCATGAAATAATTAATTTTATATATAATCACTAGTGAAATATTCATTATTAATGAATATACATCTATGTTCTTCATAACATAAATAATGTAAAATATTTAATAATTTTACATTCCCCTAATTAAATAGTCATTCAATTGAATATTTATTACTATTTGACCCCCAATGTGGACAAATTAAAGATATATATCATGATAATGTGGTTTCTATTACGAATGATGGAATGATATTCATCAATTTATAATTTAATGACTCATTCCTAAAAATTCACATTAATACCCCATGTAAAATATAATAAATGAGTTGAAAATCAATCATTACAACCTGTAATTCCCATTTAACATAGCACATACAATAATCCATTTAAATTAACAACTGTATAAACATCCCACTCTTCTCATTGTAATCATGTATAAAGATCCTTATTAAAGATCAAATGAGAAAATCAATACCTATGAACCAATATACATTAATCATGATCATTTTCCCCCAATAATACTTGTCCTTCTAATTTACGATCATAATCAACAAAATTTATATCATTAGGATTTATGTGATTTCACCATTTTACATGTTGATGAAATTATCAAAATTATTTCTACCAAATAAATTCCTTAACTCCCACCATCACAAGAGAGAATAAAATTATATGAATCTTAATATATCATGAAATAATAAGAAATATGATATAACATTTCAAATAGATGTAAATACAACCCATAAAAATTATAAGTTCATATTGTGGCATGTATCTCAATGAAGAAAAATTAAATAAAATTAATAATATAGATCTTATCATACATTCATGAGTATAGTATATACCACACAATTAAAAGAGTTGTCAATAATACTAATGTCACATAGAAAAAAATGTGACGAGAAAACAATTACAACATGAGTATCATTAGAATCATGATACCCATTAAAGAATAACCTAATATAAGACATTTAATATTTTCAAATAAAGGAAAAAAACTGTATAATATGTAATAGGGTAGTATATACACAACATATATGAAGTTACTGGGGAATATTCCATAGCTCCCATTGAAATAAAAAGTGAGATGAAATTCTCGTAGCAGAAGTCTTGGATTTCGTTGTTCACATTCAAATCACATGTATAATAAATAATTGTCTATTATAAATATATCGGAGAATAATAATATATATATATAATCTGTATATAATTTACATTGACTTTTATTAACTTATTTATTAACAATATCATTATAATTTTATGTTTCATGTAATATTCTCGATGATTTTCATCCATGTTTTGAAATTTTAATCTTGATAGTCTTACTTTGATCACTATTTACTTATTTAAAAATTTTAATACATGTTCTAAATACCATATATATTCATTATATATATATAATAATCTATAAAACATATAATTATGTATGGGAATACACTATTCAGGGAGATAGTAGGGCATACGTACGTAATAAACTTTTTTCCGTTTAATTTTCCAATTAAATGAATGATTATAAATAAAATATATATTTATGTAAATATATATATTATCATAAAAATAGAATTTTTATTTCATATATATCATATACTTTTACTAAGACCAGCATTTATACATTGCACGTAATGATGGAAATAATCATATCGCTTTGAGGAGATGGTAGTCTGTGTGTTATCAGATGATGTTACCGTATTCACACAAAAAAGAAAAGCACGATTGTATGCTTTATATAATAATTAAAGAATAATTAATACATCATAATTATAGTATATATGATCTTAAAACTTTATTTCTATTATAATTCCCACCGATGTGAGATTGTAATGGAAAACAAACAAAATTATCTTGTAAGATGGTATTCATCCACACAAACGAATGTTAATATTATTACCAAATATATTGATATGTGATTATCTTCAGATCTAGTCATTAGTATACATAAATATATGTATATTTACAATTCTATGTTTTTATATAATAACACACATATAGTAGATGACGGGTTGGGTAATGAAAATGGAACAAATGAGCTTGTAGAAGGTTGTTCCCTCTTCTTGGGGGAAATTCTATTGGTTTACACCAATGAGATTCCATGGTTGTATTAAATATAAAATGGAGGCTTATATGGGGAATTTCGAGTAGTTTTTATGATATTTTTGTATTCATTTTTCGATATAAATATCATGGAGGGTATAAATAAGTAGAAGGGTTGAGTACCTTTATTAGTGGGGGAGGGTTGGTATTTTTGTATGTTATTGTAATGTGAATTACAACCATATTTTTCCCACATCATGTTTCTCAAATAATTGTGAAAATCTGATAAAAGTGAGGATATAGAATATATATTAAAATAAAATATATTTTATCAATGTTTATATGTCATTTATTTCATTATGTTTATTTTTCAAACTAACTGCTCTCTTGATCATTGTAAAGAATTTTAATCACTTCAAATAATATTTTTTATGAATCATTCATTAGAATGTACTTATCAATAAAATGTATTGTATCTTTCAAATATGGAAACAATTATTATATATTATAAACACATAATTGGTATAAATTCATATAAATTGATCATGTAAATTGGTCGTGAATGTGGGTTTTTCAAGCGAAATGCTCCAAATATTTGAAATGTTTCATATCTAATGTCAATTTTAAATTGATTGTAATTATCTATATTTGATTAATTTATTATTAATTGATATAATTATTCATTCAATACAAAATAATATATAATTTATCTATATTAATAAAATAGATGAAATAATATTTTTGAATTAAAATTCAATATTTTTCACAATTAATAAAAAAATAATATTTATCTGAAAATTAGAAAAAAAAATTTCCAAGGGAATATTTTATAATATGATTACATTAATGATATTTATTTAAAAAAAACATTAAAATTTTAAAATATAAATTTAAAACGGTTTCACCATTATAAGGAAATAAAATTTTATTTCATAAATAATTTATCATTTACTATAAATATTTTTATTCATATGTTATTGAAAAAATACATATTATATGAGCACAAAAACTATTTAGTGAATATATAATATATAAAATTTAATGATAACATTAATAAAAAATGGTTTGTTTTTTATATAAATTTTTTTTGTTTTTACATTGAAAAATATTTTTTGTAGATATTTGTTATCATTATTTTAAAATAGTTATTACATTCAATTATACTAATTTGAAACCAAAGGATTCGTTATAAATACATGTATTAGTCATATTTTCAAAATTATTTTAATATTATTTTTTGCATCCATTCTTGTAGATATTCCATAGTTATAATATTAATTCAATAAAAATTCCAATAGTATCTTACAAGTCCGTAAAACTCAACATTTCATGTAATATAAGCTTTTGAAGGGACTCGTTAATGTTTTTAATGAAATCCAAACATAGTGTTTCATGTATTAAATGAATTGTTTTTTCATATAGTATAATCTTAACTATGTTTTGTGTATATCTCAAATCTCACATTTTTATTTAATAAAAAATCTATATTTTGTGTCTTCTAAAATGAGAATAATATCAATAATATTATAATAATTTTAATTTTTTTCCAAAAAACACAAGTTGATACATTTTAACAACATTAATATGAAATTCCCATGAAAATTATTATGGGGAATCAAGGGTTTTACAATTTTAAATTTCCATTCATAGAACCCCACATCAAAAAAATTAATTCTAAAACATACTTTTAAAATCAAACTATAGAATAATAATGCTTACCTAAAGTAACTCATAACATGTTGTCCACATAATATTGCATAATTTGTTGGTGAAAACTTATACAAGGAAGAGAAATTAAATTATCAGGATATTATTGAGAGTAATAGAGAAGATGGTTTCGATAAATTTAACAATCACAAAGACATAATCTAATGATGATTTAAAAAATTCATTAATATCATAACAAATGATGATAAATGAACTAAATTTTGTCTCATGATTCTTCGCCTAGAGTATCTAAATTTTAATGAGAAATTTTAGTTAATTAATATCACTAAATATCATAAAAACAATCTCAGCCGTGGTATATTCCTCAATAAATTTCCACTTCATCTCATATTCCAACAAGCCAAGTAGAATTTTTAATTTATGTTCGGTTATTAAATATTGATATTGAAAATTGAAATGATTCGTCATTCAATAATTTTTTAGTTAGAAACACAATGATAACGTTAGTATATTTTATAAAGCATTTATAAAAACCCATATGTCGATGAATAAATTTATTCTCACAAACATCATCAAACAACTATCTTAAATACTCCAGAAATGGTAATACTTATAAACATAATGAAATATAGATGTGCAATTTTTTTTGAAATAAGTTCTTTGATTTTCTAAAAAATGACATAGCATTAATAAAACATATATAATAATGTTGCTCTAGGTTTTCACAAAAAAAATATGTGAATAAATTCATCATGAATTCCCATTAAACACGTTAAGAACCTAAATTATAAAAAATTCATATAAAAATAGGCATTTTTATGTTTTATAATATTTATTGAATATATTACTTAAATCCAAAAGAGATTAAAAATTCATCCAAGATAAAATTAACCACTTATTCAAAAAAATATTTATTGTGTTCCTTTTTAATAAGTACCATCCAATGTAATTATTCATATCCATAATATATTTTTTCCAAAAATCATTATATCATCATTAAGAATGTATTAATTTTTTTCATTTCCTTAATAACATTTTTACCAGGAATATAACCTTACCATAATTCACTTTTTCAGTATATCTAAACAACATATCATATTTATTTAAATACATAGTGAAAAAAAATTTCAATCCTTATATATTTAAAAAATTAATATTCCTGAATAAAAATAAAATAAACACTTTGTTTATGCCACATCATCCTTAAGACATTAACTAGGCTTTATAATCTTAATTCTTAATTACAAATTCCTATAAAATGAAGAAAAAATATTATCTTAACATTAGTTAAAATAAAATATACCAGGTGTATTAATAATAATATTATATCCACTCATACCATTCATATCTCATCCATGGAATCTTCATCATTAACAACCAAATAATTAGTCATACTACCTTGTTGAGTATTTTCATGATATTTCCTATTAAATCACTAATCTACATTATGACCAAACATTGAACACATAAAACATCAAACCATTGATAATTCCTTAGGGAGTCCAATATTTCTATATATTATGTTAATTTAACATTTTATTTTCTATTTGTAGTTAAATTATTCATGTAACATGCCAAGATTTTGAGTAATATTTTCATCCAAAATAATTTAATCTTCTCAATATTTTTTATTTCACACAATACTGAATATAGATATTTTCATATGAAATACACAATTTTGAATTACTATATATGATAATAGAATTTGAGATTGTTCTACAAGATACACATATATTAGCTTGTGGTATAACAACCACTATCCATGGCATGTGTTACCCACAATGCCATGTTTTTTGTTGGATTTTATTTCACACAATACCATGTTATAATGAATAATAGTATATAATTTAAATATTTTTTTTAATAAATGAATATATAATCTAGCCATTTAATTAATAGATTTTGTATTAATATAATATATATTATAAAAATATAGTCTTTATTATATTAATTCATTGGTTATAAATTAATTTGAAATTAAAATATATACAATTTGATAATAAAGGACATAATTTTAATTTTTACTCTCCCAAAGACATTTTTTCCTGAATAATTAAATAAATTACAAAAAGTGAATGATATTACTGAAACATTTTTAATAGATATATTAAATCTAATATTTATTATATTTATTAATTTGATTTTATATGCATATGATGATATCCAACTCAATTTTATTCATTAAAACCTTTATTTACCAAAAAATGTAATTTTACCACCTGGTGATACAATACTACATCAAATTTTTTCACTTTTATGTATTTTATATGAAAAATTAAACATATTAAATTAATTATTAATAAAAAAATTTACTTTGGTGGGATATTTGTTAATTTTATGAGATAATTCATTTTTTATGAATATTGAAAAATAGTGTATTTTGTTAAAAAAATGACATTTCCTTTAAATACATATTATAATTTTGATTTATTTTGAATGTTAAAAGTCTCTACTAAAACATATATTATTTCAATTTTGGTTATTTTAATCATTTTTATATTGAAATTAAATATAAAACATATTGAACATAGGTACATTTTCTTTAACGTGCCTTCTCGCCACATTTTCGGGATTACTATCAATCATAATATAGCCATATCTGTGAACTAAAATTTGAAATATGAAAAAAATAGTGGTAATAAATAATATATTACTAATTTTAATGGTTAAACATAATATTTTAGATATTATTATGAGTAACTTTTGTAAATTTTTATTTACCAGAGTTAATGATAAATTTAATTATTAAATGTAAAAATAATATTATAAAATAATTATACTCCTCTAAAAACTATATTATTTTAATTCGATAAGGGGATTTAGAATAAATTAACCCTAATAAAAAAATTATAACCATTTAAATCTTATTATGAAATAATATTACCTATTTTATATTTTTTAATATAAGATAAAAATTTCATGCTCCTATTTTTAAAAACTGTATCTTATTTAGTATAAGAATTTAAGAAAGAAAAATCATAATATAAAAAATCATTTGAAAGAAAAATTATATAAATAAATATTTATAATTTATTTATAATTTTTTGTGGTAAAATACTAAACTTAAATGGTGACATAATACTGACTTGGTAGTGGTTTAATTTATAAAAGGATCCCAAAAATGATATTAAAAATATTAATAAAAACATAATTTGAATTAATTAAAATAATTAAAGATTTTAAATGATAAATATGACATTTTCAGAGTGTCTTAAATCGATTAGATTGAATGTTTCTTTTATTTTCATAATTTATTTAAGGACAATGTCGGGAATAGATTAAAATTGACACAGCTGATAAATTATAAAAAAATTGTTTTATTAAATTAACTAAAAATGTAATAATATTTAAAAAATATAAAATTATTAATATATACTCTAAAATCACCTAAATTTTAAAACTATTGATAATCTACCACATATAAGAATTTATTTATATCCATTTTATCTAATTAAATTTATTACTATAATTAAATTTGTAATAGATTCGTTAAGTTAAATCAACATGATGAGGTTTAAACTTATGAAAAACATAAAAAAGCATTGGAAGATGATTATTAGACCCTTATATTCTTAATATGTAATTATATTTGTTTAATGGACACTATTTAATTGAAATAAATTTTATAAAATTTAATGCTAATGATAGTAACAAAATACCACTCTTTGGTATTTGATAGATTTTTTGAGACAACATTAGGTCAAAATAATTATATGAATGAATATCAATGTCTATTTTAATACTAATGAAATTAATATCATTATATATTTTATTTTATAGTTTTTAGAAATTATATAATTACATTATATGCTTCTTCAATATCAATATATTATTTATTTAATAAATAAAAAATAAGATAAATGATTTTAATAGTGTTAATTTTGAAATATTTTCAATTAATTCAAGTGTATAATGAATTTTATATATATATAATATATATTATAGATGATTTTATCCATTACATTTGAATTCTTTCATTGTATATATTTAATTAAATCCAAATTAAATCAATACAGTCATATTTTAAAATTGTGATAGTTTATTGAATTTATTGTTACAGAATTTAAAAGACAAAAATATTAATAAATATTAAAAAATGTGATTTTATAGGGTCTAAAAAATCAAAAATAAAAATTATATCTCATTAGAATTTTATGGGCTCAATAATAGCCTTATAATATTTTAATATTTTTTGGATTTCTAAAAGAACCCATCACCTTAATTATAAAGGGGAACCTCCTGCTTTAAATAATCACATCACATTGAACCTTCATGATCGATCATTATCTTCAATGTTCTATTATCAACATACATAGTAACATTATATAGGTTCTGGTATTCTAAAAATACGAACTCTAATGTCCCTAAGAGGATATTGAGAGGGAGATCCTCGAGAAAGAAGCAATATCATCATCGACTTCCAAAATTGATTCTTCATCTACATCATATTCACATGAAGATTACATAATAATTTAACAACTATAATATCACTTATATTCTGAGATGTTGTAATGATTATAGAAAAATTTTATTCCACCTTTTATACATCCTATTAAGAACGAACGTACCATGCGTGCGTAAGTACGACTTTTCGTCTCTATGCCATGGTATAATTTTATTTTCATAACCACTGATTTTGGATGCTTATAATATGGAATATAATTGATATAAATAATTAATATGAAATTATATTGAATATTTATAATTAATATACCATCTTATACCTAAACAATTTACCATTAAGGTAATAAAATCATCGCCAATCCATACATACAACCTAATGACTCCATGATTCGATGAGTTTCATTATCCAGATTATCCATTCTAGAATGATTATAAAAATGTATCTTATGGGTTAATATAATATTTTTTTACTTCATATCATTCTCTATATGATGTAAACATATCCTTTTCCTAGTCAATAGAATGTTCATGAATAAAAACAAATGAAAATTTAGTAGTTAACACCCAAAACAATGTTACTAATGAAATATTATTAACAAAATGATATATAGGGATCATATATAGTATCAAAAATATTAATATTTTTATGGTGGAAATTAATAATATATTTGAAAACATTATATAAGATGTTATATAACATTGAACTATTGTAATATACAAGGTAAGGCGATTTCATCTCACTTTTAATATCATTGAGATAACTTTCATATTCACCAGTCATTTGTATTATGTGGTGTGTAAATATAACTATGACATGTTCTATAATTAATATTATTTAATTCATGATATTATAATTTATAATTGGTTTTATTCTATCTGGATCTCATTATTAATCATTCTATTAAGTAGTAAGGGTTAACTCAACAATCTCATTACTATTGGGATTCTTTATATGTATGAATCTATTGGGAATAATTTTTCTTCAAAGTCTATCTTTTGTAAAATAATTATTCCAACCTTTTTTATGTTATGATAAAAAAAATTAAATCCATTTTTACCCATTTATGAATTTTTAATAAATGGTTTTAATGGAATCCTTTTCCATTTTTTAACAGGGTAATTTTTTTACTATTCCAGCAAAACATTTGGAATATTGTTTTTTAACTTATAAGGCATGATGAATATTATATTATTTCTACATAACATAATTCCATGGATATTATTATAAATTATTATAATGTTCTTTTCAATGAAATATTTTCCACTACCAATTGAGGAGTATTTTATGAACATAATCTAATTTTAATGAAGAATATAAATTTACCCATGAATTTGATTAAGTTGATCGTCAAAATTGTTATCCATATAAGATAAAATTATTTGATGTTAATTATGCTTTATTAGGGATATGTTTCAATTTATAATTTCTTATTCTTTAAATTAATGTGTTATTTTTTTATGGAATGAAATTTTGTAAACCGATTTCTCTTATGTAGGTTATGTTATGGTTGAATGATGTCTGTGAATCCCATTTCATTCCACGGGTTCTGATATGATATATGATTTATCATATTATGGAACATATATGTATGATTTCATTATGATATTATATGGACTTATATCTACATCCAATTAATTCAGTAATTATTTATATCCCCTCAAATAGACAAGGCATGAACGAGAAATTAATATCGTTCATTAAAGGACTTTATCTGTTAAGATGGTATTGAGAGTGAACCTCAACTACTAAGATTATCGGGAGATTGTTACATGACTACCAAGATTGTTTTTTAGTTATCACATACTACCATGATGTTCGTAGAAGTTATTCTGTGTCTACTATTGAAATCATTATTATATACTTCCATATCAACAACATTTCTATGTTTCATTCCAATGTTATTCTTTCGTGACACATGCTCATTATTTTTTATGATTAATTTCTTATGAACTGAAAACATTAAGGTCCTGATTCTTATTTATGATCATTGATATATAGGATATGTTCTTCTTTTTTCAGGATCATTTTCTCATACCCTTATGCTCGTGATTATGTTTATATGTTTCCATTTTGTAACCTTACTGAGAATCATAGCTCACCAATTTTTTAGTTTCTTTTTCCCATGGAAATAAAGACTTGTATTATGATTGATAAGTATAATAAAGGTGGTATTAATGATGAAACTACTGATATATAATTTAAATACCATATGAACCAATTTTTATGATTATAAGATTCTAAATTCTCTTTACTAATATAAGCTAGGGGCGTTTGTCATTGTATTGTATTATGTATTTAGATAAAGTAATGTACTGTCAATGTACATCATCCCTAGGTCATTATATTAGGTATAATAGAAACATTTATTTTACACATTGGAAAATATAATGAGAAAACCTTACTGTGAACCTTAAGGACATTTCAAAGGATACTTATCAGGATAAGAAAAATGTTCTAGAATTTTGGTAAGGATAGAGTGAGTGGTTTCCTTGAAATACATACATTTGTAGATAATAAATACAGATTAAACACTATCATCAATGTACCTAGGCTTAAAAACAATGAAAATGTACATCAATCAATACTCGACATTACCTAGTACATGACAACGAGCCTTCCTACATGCCTAGTCTCACACTCCTAGGAGATATTCATTGGGAATTCACTAACTTTTCACAAACCATCATGATTTTTTTAAATATATTTTTTCAATGTATAACCTAGGATAAACCAATGGGTTTATATATTAAAGATTTTTTCTTAATTCATACATCTTATAAAAGGTTTTTCAGGATTATGTGGTTCCTCACTATGATACTTGTTTCTTACTCAATGATTTTTAATTTTATACCATGGAGGGAACTAGAAATAATTTGTTTAACATTGAATGTGATAGAATATTTCTAAATGATAATTCAAATAGCTTAATCACTATAATAAAATATATTTCAATTTTATCAAATTAGCTAACCTGATATTTGATTAACAATGTTTGTCTTGGTAAAAATCTTAATAAATTTAATAAGAGGAAGTTGGAATTTTGTAAATTTTTAGATGGTATGGAATATATAGGATATGAACATTTGACCTTCAAATAGTTATGATTTTGGGACCATGAAACTTGAAGAATACTTAAAATTCAATGGAATACATTATCTATGAGGGAAAAGGGTCTTATAGTGATAAAATATCATGAAGTTCAATGCATTATCAGTAGAGAACAAGCTCATTACACAACTCACTTCTGGAACATAATAATTTACTTCCATTTAAAGAAAAGACATATTACCTGCCAATCAATAAAGTATAAGGATTGAAGTATTTATTTATTTGGATTTTAGAAATATGAATGGAAAACCAAATAAGTATTTTCCATTTTGTGATTTTATATGGAATTATAATAATATGTTAAATAATTTTGACATAGTAGAAAGGGGATTAAAGGAAAAGTGATATTTTTATTATCAGGAAGTAACCCTTAATTTATTTCGGATGTGGAGATAATGATATTTGGATAATGATATTTTTGATATGAGTAAGTCAATTAGATGGTATGGATAACCACAAAATTGTTAAATTATTTTTTGAAAAATCAGTCCTTGTTATCATGGATTATTTTTAACGAAATATTGGATTTTTGGAATATAACATGTAATAGTTAGAATAATGAATCATGTATGTTTTCAAAAAATATTTTTGATAAATCAGGTTATTATCATGTTTATATAGAATATTTTATTAGTGTATTCAATTGTTTGTAATGTGACAACCAATAAATAAATTATGATATCATTGTGAAAAATGTTAAGTTGTGTTTTTGAATTTCGTTTTAAGGTGTTCGTTTTTCATATATTATAATGGTTATAAGGTTATCCATTTATTCAAATATTATGCTAAACAATGAATGATATTTCTGTGATTAATGTATTGTCTCACCACAAGTGGATTTATGAATATTGGATACAATGCTCAAAAAAACATTATCTATAATAACTGATGAAATATGGAATGGTATATCACGGATCTCATGATCTATTAGTGCTTTAGGAATAAAAAATTCACCTTAATTTATGTGGGAAATACGTGAAATGGATCAAAGATAAAATCTTGTGTTATTCTTTAAATCATATTTGTATATCATTTATTGATAATTTTTTATCTGCTAGAAACAATATACAAAAACCTACAATTTTCCCTAGTACCATTATTTTTTATGAATAATATGGCCACTTAGGTTATTATAGATTTATGGCTCGGTGATTTTTATCATTTTGATGACGTTATTCTCCATCTCTCTCTATTAGAACATGGTGGATGTATTTCTCTTCCATGTCTCTGTTTTTACATCCAACAGATGTTCTTATATGAGGGAAAACAGTTACGAGTTACTTTGGTTAGCAGTTATGGTTCCAACTTTATATTTTAATGAAAATCGTAGAATTATTTTTTATGTTGATAATTTCAATGAAATAAACATCTAAGTATTAATCCTTTGATAACCCAAATTATTTTTTATGGATAAATCCATTTCCTAGGGTGAATAATTTGAAAACCAATTTTTTTGTAAAATATATATTTTCTAATTCACATAATCATTAGGATAATTTTCATTTAACATAATAATGAATATAGATGTTTTTATATGAAAAACAATATGTATGGATTAAATTATATATAACTCCAATGTATGATTGCACTACACATTAATCTCAGATTATATAGTTGTATAAACAACACAATGTTCAACTTCTATTACACACAACACCTTATAAAATTAATATCATTCATTTCACACAATATCATGTTTAACTGAATAATATTATATTATTCAAATATTATTAGCCAATATAATTATATTTAACCCACTTGTTAAATTAGTTTTTATGAATAGTTTTAAATTACATATTAAAATAAAATTTTTATAATATGAATTCATTTTTAACCAATTAATTATAAATGAAAACAAATACAAATTGATTATAAAGGAAATATTTTTATATTAATGATCACAAGGTCGTTTTCCTTGATAAAATTAATAAATTGCAATTTGATAATAATATTAATGAAATATATATATATATTGAAGTCAATATAATATTTTTTATATTTAACCATTATATTTTTTATGAGTAAGATAAAAACCAATATAATTTTAAAAATAAAACATGTTATTTTTTAAAAAGATAATTTTACTACCCTCTAATAGATATGTCAATTTAAATCCATATTTATATAAATTATAATAGAGAAAATAAAATTATTTTTTTAACAATGATTATAAAATTTTTCATCGGTTAAACTGTTGGTATTTCTCTTAGAGGTTTTATTTAAGGATGAATAATATAAAAGGAAAAAAATTTAGTTAAAAACTGAATTATCATTTAAATATTTTTTAAATTTCAAATTGAGTCTTAATGTCACAATTTATCTAATATATCTATATTAATCTAATTTATTTTATTGTAATCAAATTTATATTACTGTTATAAATAAAGACTAATTGAACATTGCAATTTTTTTACGCTCAATCTCTCCATATCTATGGGGATATTGTTAAACATTATTTAGCCACTTCACTAAATTGAAATTCAAATAACATACTTACATGGTGGTAATCCGTATTATATTTATATCCTAATAGGATCAACTTAATATTTTAGATAATCTGATTGATAACATTTAGTGAATTTTTTTACCAACGTTTAGGTTAAACTATATAGTTAAAGGTAAAAATAATATTATAAAATTATAAAATAAAGAAAATACTTGTCTTTGTTTCATTGGATAAGTGAGATTAGACTAAAATAAAATATATGCCTAAATTATTTATTTAGTAATTTTTTGTAAGAATATGAAATTTATAATATTTTATCGAAAGATGTGATTAAAATGACATACTCATATTTTTTAAAACATATAACTTTATTAATGCGGGGTAATAAGGAATAATAGTTTGACTATGAAATGTAATTTTTAATATAATTTTTTTATCTACATCATGATAACATATTTATAATTTTTAGTAATAAAATATTTTTACTTACATAGTGAATCAATGATGAGGTAGTAACTAATTAATTAACAAAAGGATGAAATAAATGATATTAAAAATATTAAAATAAATATATTCTGACATAAAAAAGGATTGAAAAAATATTATAGGCGATTGATACATATTAGGATTTTTATAATAGGATTTGTTTAAAATTAAATTTCTATTTGGTGTTTATTTAAAGTCAAGGTTATGAATATAGTTAAAATTGATGCTAAATATAATTTATAAAAACAATATATTATTAAATTAATTAAAATTCATGAGTTAATTACAAAAAAAAATATATTATTATATGTTAAAAATTGTCATAAATTCCCCATATATAGACAGTTTACCCCATATGACTTATAATTTAAAGCCTCATAATTTTTAAAATTGTGTTACAAAAATTAATATTACCTTATATTAATTAAGGGTAAATGAAAATGGTATGGTTTGAAATAAAATAAAATCTTTTCCAAAAATAATTAGATAAAGGGTATTAGACATGTATACCATTAATATCATATCAGTGTATTTAATGGACAATGTTCTATAAAAATAACATTTATATTATTAAACATCAAGGATAGAAACAAAATATCATTCTCTTGTAATTAATGTCTTTTATATTCCTACATTGGGATAACATCAAGATGTGGAAAACTATAAATTTCTGTTTATATCGTAAAATATTATATACATTATAGAAAATTTTTATTGTTTTAAAATTATATAATTACCTTATGTTCTTATTTAATGTTAAATCAATATTTATTTAATAAATAAATAAATAAAACAAATGGTTTTTATAATATTTTTATGATATATTTTTGTCTAATTTTTAGTTATAATGAATTTTATTTATCTATATTATATTTTAAAGATGTTTTAAACCATTATATTATAATTAAAACATTTTCATGAGGTGTTTAAATCCTAATTAAATAATGTTTATCAAATTGAAAAAAAATTATATATTATTAAATCAATATATTAAATAATTTAATGTCACAAAAAATGAAAAAAAAATCACAATGGTGATAGTAAATTTCATACAATGTCACACCAAATTCATTTATGTATCTCTTGGATGTTTTTGTCTCTCAAACAAACTTAATATATTTTAATATTTTGAGGATTTTCAAAAGTGACCATAACAATAATTATAAAAGGGAAACTCATACCTCAAAAATTAACACAAATTTCATCCATAAATTGTGACCATATCCACCCAATTTCCAATATGGTCTTCATTAGTAACATTCTAGATATTTTTTTATTATCATAATACCAATATTAATGTCCCTAGAAACAGATCTTGAGGGAGATCATCGAGGAAGAGGTAATCTCCTTACCAACTTTTTCAAAACAAAACTTCTTCTACATACAATTCATTTGATGATTAAATTTTAAATTTATAACTAAAATATCACCAATATTCTGATATGTTATTATGATTATGTAAAAACATTATTCCACATTTTATTTATCTAATGAAAAATGAATGCACCACACGTGTGTACCTATGTCTTGATGTCTCCACATTGTGGTGTAATTTTATTCATCACCACTTTATTGGATGGGTATAATTATGAATATAATGGATATAAATAATATATATCAGATGTAATTTATTCTATGTAATTAATATAACAACCAATAATATACCACTTTATCATTCAGAGAATGGTATCATTGCTCGTGCATACAAACAACCTACCATCTACATGAAAAAACAAGATTAATTATATTTTTTAACCATTAACTATTTTTTATAAATATAAACATGATTATTGAATATAATATTTTTGAAAATTATATCATTCTAGATATGTATAGAATATATCTACGCCAAATCAATAAGACATACACAACAAAAAAACATATGAAAATGAAGTTATTAACAACTGATATATTTATCTTCCATGTCTATGCTTCTTAAAAATGTATTCCAAAATATCATTATTGGTCTTATAAATTTTTTTAAATAAATATACACACATGTGTGATTTTTTATTAAATTAATTGAATGAAATAGTTTTCTATTTTTTTAACGTGGTACTTTTTTTACTTTTATAAGAAATGACTGAGAAGAATGTTTTTTAACAAATACAGAATGAATTTATTTTTATAATTTCATTATAATATTACTCCTAGAAGATTCCATTAGAATATTAGATGGTTAAATTTAAGTAAAAATATTTTCTCTCAAAATATCATTGCATTTTATGAAAATGATATAGTGTCAAAGAAGAAAGGATATTCTCCTAAAAATTTTTGTTCAATTGATCTCCCAGAAAAATTTTCTATTTAAGATATCATTTTAGTTGATACTAATGTTTTACTAGGGATATGATTCAATGTTACCATTATTATTCATTTTATGAATGTTTTTTTGTAATAATATTTATGATTCCCAATCGTTTTTTGTGGTTATGTAATGATTTCACGATGTTTATTAAACCCATTTATTTACATGTGTAATGATATGATAAATGTTTAATGTTATTCAGTCACATATTTATTTGATTACATTATTTGATGGGTGGGACCTATATCAATCTCCAAGACACATGGTAATTATTTATATCTCATGGGATAGACATGTCTATAATGGGGAATGATAAATATTCAGTGAAGGACCTTCCCTGCGGAGATTGTCTTTAGAGTGAATCTTTTGTTCTAATATGGTCATGAGAGTGAACATTCACTGCCAAGATGGTACGGGTAGTGAACCCATAATACCATGATTAGATTAGAATATATACCTTCGCTACCATTGAAATAATTTTTCTATGATTATGTGGCCTCTAGAGTTCAATTTTTAATTACCATGTTATTCAGTCACGGATCGTGTTATTTATTTCTTTTTGTTTCACATCTAATGAACTTCCAATATCTATTCATGATTATTATTTAATATAATTTATATGTAGTGTTTGATCTTATTTTTTCATGATATTGTTCTAATACACCTATTTACATCATTATGTTTACATCTCCCCATTTTTTATCCTTACAGAGCCTCTGAGCTCAATCCTTTTAATGATTCCTCTACCCCACGTTATGAAGATATGTATAATATTTGATATATCTACGATGTGTTATAATCAATAAGAAACTAGTAGGAGGATTTGTAGATCACATATGTACAAGTTCTTATATTTCCATGTTTCTAAAGGAGCTAGACTAATATAGTCTTTGGGAATCCTTTTGTGTAATATATTAAGTATTCTGAAAAAGTTATGTAATTTCCATCTACATCAAGCCCAATTCATTATAATTTTAGTCCTCCATTTCCATGGTCAAAATAGATTCTTGTTCCTTTAATACATTTACATGGATTAATCATTACACATTATTAAAATAAAGGAAACTTATTATTTTATCCCCAATGGTCTCCATTACCAAAACTCTAAGTAAACTCCTTACTTATATAGTTTGGTGAGTTCATGAGTTGGTTATAGTACAAAATGTTAATCATGTTCTGAAAAAACTGACCAGGCGTGATAATAAATTATTTCAATCCCATGACCATCCCATTGGACTACTCATCATCCAATTGTCTATCACATTCTATGTTAACCCTATTATTTCTGGTTCCACCATTAACTAAAACATAATACATGGTGTGATAAAAACTTATCCTTGTGAAAAATCAAATAATTATGGAAAATACATTATATTATATATAAATTATTACACATTACTTGTAATCTAAGAAACCGTAGTATTACCATTATATACATCCCTATATATATCTTTAAAAATATCACTAGGTATCTCACTAATGTTTTATCACCCTTGATTCGAATGGTTGACTAAACATTCACCTTTATACCATTCATATTTACCCACGAGTAACAAACATGGATATTACATAATTTTAGGTGAATATTTACAAAAACAAAAATATATATTCGCAAGGATATTAATTATTTTGTGACTTTTGAAACATGGAAGCATAATATTATAACATTACGAAGGATCATCATCCTCTCCCTTCATGATCTTTCTCATTAGTTCTCTCTAAAACCAATATTCAAAACCAAGGGAAATGAACCAAATGAAAGGGATGAGATAATATTCTCTGTAAGTGTAAACAAAGGTTATATTTAATTATAAAATGATTATATGGGTATGATAATTTGATCATAAAAACAAAAGACCATGCCATTCATATAAAATGTCATTATAATTATTCATATAATAATTATTGGAATATCATAAGACATGAATTAGAAGGATGTCAAAGAACATGATTCATGAGATCATAATATTGGCATAATATATTGACTTTTTGGATAATAAAACTTATAAAAAAATTCACTATATTTCATTGATCATTTCCTAAACTAATCGAGGGAATATCATAGGGACTACACGTACTAGGTAGGATAATCCATTATCCCCTGTCATATACCTTTCCAAACAAGTTATTGTGCTTCCCAATATTCCCATAGTGGATCATGTTTCCGTATAAAACTATATTGTATTATGATTACCCTTCTTCCATAGTGTACTTTGTTTCCATCATACATTTTCGGTCAAACCTGTTGAAATTATTACCAAAATTTCCTTGCGATATATAACTATCCACCCAATGCATTAGAGAAAGATATAGGGCCCACCCATTAGGTAATCTATAATGTGACAACCTAATTCTATCTATTCCACAGAATTATATATTCTATAATTGGTTTACATGGGACTATATTTTCTACCCCATCATATATGTTATAATAGGATAAACTGATAGTATCTAGGACACCACTTTATATAACTTTTAATAGGCTTACTCGATGCAATCAAGGCCACCTGAGCATATAAGTTATAATGGTATTACCCATTTCTATCTTATCCACCCCATCATCTAATACATGTCAATGAACTACAATATTAATACAACATAAATAACTTCAAAATCATCATAAAAATTTTGAAACAGTTTTTTATTCATAACATGAATTACCCATGGAAAATAAATGGGATTCATGTCAATCACATTTTGACATGATTATCAGGTATAAAAGAAACATTAAACATAAATAGTATAAGAACAAAACATTAACCATTTATAGGATTAATATGAATGTAATACTTGGATTATATATCTAGTAAATCATAGACTATATAAATAGATTTTATCGTAGATTGATAAAGATATTGAATAATCACATGAAAAAATTTCATACGAATTATAGCCTTTTATTGATAATACTATTCATAAAACCTTTTCCTAAATATTTTTCTTAAAATGAAATCTTTACAATTTCATTTTAAACAATTCATGAGGAAAATATGTTTTTAAACTTTAAATAATGCTTTAAAAACCATTTTGGAAAACATTTTTTAAACAACATTGAATAAAAATAAAAAAATATTTAAAATATTTAGGAATTATTTTTCTTTAATAGTACATTCAAAACATAATAAATTGAAATAATTTAAAACCCCATATTCTAGAAAATGGCTTTGTGATATTATAATGGATGCTTGAAATCATTGAAAATCATTTCCTTGAAAATAATAATATGATAAACTATAAAGGAAATCTATAAATTCACTTTTAATATATAAAAGTTTTTTGAAAAACTTTTTATAAAATATCATTTTGAAATGACAGTGATTATTGACCAAAGAGAGAGATAAATACAGATTTTATTGTAAACAACTTTTTATTTATCGTTAGAACCATTGAGTGAAAATGGTAATATAACATGATTTTATCTTAAATAACTAGATAACAATAAAATATACGAGTCTTCATGATATAAATATCATAATATTTCTTCAATGGTATTGTAATGATAAATTATCCCAATAAGTTATGAGACTTTAAAAATAAACTATTACAACTTATGAATAGATGGCTTGTAATAAAAATTATAGAATATTAGTAAATCAAGATTAAAATATAATTAACCAATGGTATACACTATATAACATGTCAAAGGGTATTAAATACACCCTAGAGAAAAATATTGGTGCCAAAACATGGCATGTATCTCAATAAATAAATTTTAGGAATACAATTACCTTACTAATTTTGTATCTTTTGAACCATAATCCCATTGAAGAAAATATCATCAAATTGAATATCAAATTTCCAAAAATTGAAGTATAAAAATAATAGAATATATAGGATACCAATATATGGAACTCTCTCATGTGGATAGAAGAAGTTAGTTATGAGGCCTCAAGCATGCATCCTAATGTGGAAGAGGATATCGACTATTAGTGGTGGTGTGAAATTTATAGTGGGGAGAGTATACCTCATGGAATGAAATTCATGAGGGTATCAAAAATAAAAATGGAATGAAAATAATCAATGTAATTCCAGATTGGAGGACAAAAACATGATTCAACTAAATAATATAATAAATAATAAGGTATAATGTAATGTTTTGTTATATTGTAATTCGATTCAATGCTATAACTATACAATAAATAGATTAGAAGACTCAAATAATTTTATCATGGTATTGGGTCCTTAAACCCATCTCATTCCCATCTCCAATATTCGGACCATCCACAAATAAACAATCAATAGCAATGTCCATTAACCTTGTCCTATCCTATATCCATAAAATCTTATCATTTTCAAAATGGCAGCCCAGGAAGGGTGTGAATAAAACTCTGTAGGTAGACACTACCATGTAAATACTAACTAATAGGATAATAAAAATTTACAATTATGTTATAACTAGGTGTATTAATTTAAATAAAAACTAATAAAATACAACAACACCTACATTGTCTCCATGAAAATATATATTTGAGCATGTATTATGACCATACCAACCACAATATTATAACCTTGTAAAATAACCTTCATCGTCGCCATTATAGAGTAAATATGATCTTGTCTTTTAGCCATTCCAACCACAACCATATAACCATGGAATAATCAAAAAAATCCATGTCAAATTTCTATAATCATTACAGTATATAATACAATGCCCAATAAGCCTTACAATATAGAACAAGGCATATCCCACTCTCAATACGAATTATAGCATTGGAAAAGGTTGGGCCCGCTTAATATCAGAATTGTAGCATATAAGTGTGGAAGATTTAGGTACATGAAATATACATAAGAATTAAAACATATAATAGAATTCATATCATACAACATCAATATCATAATATCACATCACAATTATGAATGGATAACTATGTGAATTACACTTTTTTATTCATATACCACTTGAACATCAATTAAAAATTGATGAGTAACTATATCCATAAGCAAAAAAAATTATTTTGTTTTCTATATCAATATATCACCCAAACAAAAAGGTCATTCTATGCATAGATTAATCAATTTTCTAATTCAGTTATAATCATGGTTCTCTCACCCCATGGGTAGCCATGATCCAGTTATATGAAATTTGAAACCAATGGACGGTAAGGAATAAATTTATTTTTTCTTTAATTATTTTTTTCACAAAATTATTATGAAATCCAAAAATTGAATAAACCTAGCAATATTCAATCTATAGGGCTAAGATTTAATCCCTTTACCTCTAACTGCCGACCACATGATTATTCCAAGGACCATATCCCTTGAGGAATGAGGTGTGGATGATTAAAACGAGTATCCTAAAAAAAATGATCATGAAGGAAACCATCAATGACATTTTTGTCAATGAACATGACTTCAATGGTTAGAGGAGAAGGAATAGATGTAATAAACCTATCCTAAAAGACATTACCAGGATATATAAATCAAAGGAAACATCGATTATGGATGTTAACCCCCCCCCCAATATTTCCTAGATAAATCCGTAGGGTTGATCAAAGAAGTAAAATTTCTAAAAAAATGATAATTCAATCATATATCATTTTTGAAATATAATGTTGGGAATTTCCGTGGAGTGTAATTTTATTACATTTCATGTTGAAGGTTTAGATGGAAATTATTCAAAAAACGGTTGGTTCAAATTAAAATTACTAAAACCCTTCGAAAATTAAAATACAGGTAAATGTTCATAAATAAATTTCCAATCTCAACTTCCATTTAAAAAATACAAACTAATTTTAAATTATTTCAATGGAAAAATAACCCATGAAACACTTATCTTGTTTATACACAAACTCAATTAATTCAATGAAGCATACATCTCCAAAAAATTAAGTCATTTTATCTAAAAAAGAACTCCACAAGGATAATATCCATTCCTGAACTGATTTCTTTTGAATGAGGGAATTATGTCATCTATGACCCCATTCCCCTACCTATATATTACTTCATACTTTTATTTAATATAGAGGCATTTCCTCACCTTTAATAAAAAAAGGATAATATCCATTCTTTATCATCTATACTCCAAAAACAAGTCATTATTTATTCAAAAGAAATACTTTATGAATGTTAAAAAAACAAAAATATATGATTATTAAAAATCTAATAAATAGACATACTTAAAAAAAGAGTGGATCTTAGAAACCCACTCCACGTAAAATATCTTCCCCAAGCCTCTACAAGTGTCATTATGAGGCCTCAAAAAGAAATTTTTTCCTCTATAATTTAATATCACTCAATCACAGGTATCATTCTAATCTCACCCATTCATCCATTATACCTGAAGGAAGGGTACAGTCTAGCCTCAATGAAACTTATCATTACGATCCACAACATGCATCACGCGATCCTAAAATAACACATATAAAAAATGATCTATGGATTATAACTCTATCACATGTTTAGGATATAGATGATATATCTGTATAGGTGACACGTGGAACCTGTCATTCATGGAACTATTACATTTTGGAAGGTCTATACAATACTTCACATGATGTAACCATTCCTCTATTAAGAATAACCCTGACAAACCATGGTACTATGCTTCCCTAATTCATAAGATGACATTTACCCAACATATGAAACACCAGAATGAAAACATATTGACCAACCTTGAATTCTAAATTTAAACTCCAAGGGGCAGTATATGATTTGGGTCATCTCTTCATGGTCAACTACCACAATCTGAACATCTGAAAATATTTTGAATTCTCCTTTATGATACTAGACCCAACATGTACTAACATTAATGCCTTTATCCAAAAAAGTGGCTAATGTCACGGAATGATATAAAATCCCTCAAAAGTTAAATTTTTATCGATTCATGAAAGAAATTATTATATGAAAACACTATGAGGTTCATATGTTGCAAGCTGGGACAAAAAATATCAAAATAAATTGGTTCATAGCATATCATCCAGATCATGAATTGTCCATGCCAATTGACCAACAGTCTTTAGATGATAGACTATTCATAAAAGAACTCATAATACTATGGAATTATTAATACTGTAATAGAAAAACAATGGGAAACTATGATCTTTGTATAAAATATTACCCATCAAAACACCATGAATTCAAACCACCTTACACACGCGTTGATTTCCAAGATCATCAACATATAAGGCTTCCCTAAAACGTAATAAATTGGATACATTAGTCTGTCAATCCCCAGAATCCAATATTACATAATTCAATCGATTCTTCAATGGACGTTTTATCATAAAATACCTCCTGAAATCATCCCATTTTCACTTTTAAATGGGTAAAGGCTTCAAAGTCCTAGCAATCCTCTGATGTTCATTTTTCAAAATAATATAGGAGAAGAATCTGGCCACAATGAATTCCACATATTTATTCATTATTGACCACCATCACAATCTTTATAGATAATGATATATCATTGTTAAACCTTTATTTACCACCTGTCTAGATGAATTTAATTACCTCATCGTCACTTCAAGAAATCCAGTACAAACCCATACTTACCCAGGAAAAATAATAGAATTTTCATAGCTGAGAGATCATCCTTATAGAATCTCAAATCCCTATAAAATGTCCTTAAAATGTAAGACCAATAGATCAAAAAATAGATTGTCCTTAATCTGGTTCAAAATCGTAGGTATAATAGATGTTGATATTAGAGTGATTCGCCCCAAAGATATCCCATCATCTAGATTCATGTCTAAAGGGGGAAAATTATCCCCCACTTATCAAAAGATACACATATTCACTATGTATGTAACTTTTGTCTAAATTAATAAGAAATAATTTGTTCTATACCTAGTGTATACGCTAATTCAAAATAGAATGACTACAAATACTCATCCCACATCCTCTACTTAAGATTAAAGTCTAACTATGAAAAGATCTACTTAAATATCAAATGATTTGAGTATATCAAAAACCTAACAACCATTTGATATGGTCCCCAATATTGTAGGGATTGTTCCTCTATTGTATTGTCTAGAATTTTTGTAGGGTAATTCCTCTCATGTTGCCTGAATAACCTTGACCCATAAACAACGAGTCGTTCCTACATCATAAGATTTTTCTTGAGTCTGAAATTGAATGCATCACAGTACACAATATATGCTTTACCTGACACAGGTAATCTTTGGATATGTATTGATGTCATCCTTATTTTAATATCTTAAAAGATCTATAATACGCATCTGAAAAAAAAACATCACACCATTCATGGCCAGCCTAGAAATTTGTGCTTTCCAATGAGAGAAATAAAAGATGAAACACATATAATATCATGATAAACATAGATAGAACCAAATTTTGAAGATGTTCTCAGGTTTTTCCCAAGATATCAAGGTTGTGACCTTATCTGGCCCATTAAAACTTTTTTTAAAGATGAAATGTCCCAAGATATTCACATCATAAACCGAAAACTAGATTTTGTTAGCTTACTGAAATGTTGATTCACATTAAATTTAATCAAATATATGTCAAGATGTTTTCATGATCATGTACCGACTGGGTATACACTAAAATAAAATGACCAAAACAATAAAAACTAATCTAAAAATGGTGAATGATCCTATTGATTAAGGACTTGAATAGTAAATTCATATTAATCATCCCAAACAGCATCACAATGAATTCCAACAATCCTTACCTACACACAGATGTAGTATATGGTATTTATGGTAGTCACACCCATAATTGATAAAATATATATCCTAATTAAATCATTTAGAATATATCAATTCCTATGAATATATTGAAATGATTATTAATGTGTGGAATATAATACCAGTTCTTGAACGTTATTTTGTTCAACCTCTGATAATCCGCACAAAATTGCAATGATTCACCATCATTTTTTGTGAGGATAACTAGTGAACCCAGAGGAGTTATACTAGGCCACATGAATACTTTATATTCCAATTCATAATTCTAAAAATTCTACCCATGAATCTCTTCTATTGTAATTTTTTATGGTGGGATATAATTTTTATCTCCTCCTAGATTTAATTGCATCATACACCTGATCTATCACTTGGGATAAAATCCAAAGAACTCATCAGGGGAACTATACTAAAAATACGATACCACTGGTGGATAAATAATAATACTAAATTAAAATATTATTTGTTTGAATATAGGTGATCTGAGCCATGATAATAAATAATAAGCACTAAATTGGTTTTGCATGACGAGCATAATGATCATAATCACCCTAGCGAGAATAGAAGCTTATATCTAGATATAAAAATGTAACTCTCCTCCTATAATATTAAATATGTAAATGGTTTAGAACTAACCAATCCCTACCTTTAATCTAGTCAAATATAGTCATTTCTAGCATGAATGGTTCCAAATAGGAACGGTAACCAGTAATCTATAGAGAACATGCCGTGAGAAATTTGATATTCTCTGACCGCACATCCAATGATATGTCAATGGTTAAAAGGCCATATATTACTTCTACATAAATTCCCAAACTATTTTATAAAAGGTAATATTGAATATAATGTGACTCTACTATGTTAATGAAAACCCAAGCTAATGTGATGATACAATAATCTTACCAAAGATGATATATTTTTTAACTTCCTCATTAGCCAGAGTAGTATCCATAATGCAAAACTATCTTTTCCCCATACCATAGATTCCAATATGACTACCTTGAGTTACATCCTATTTTTGGTATAGTTTTCATGAACTGGCATACCAGGTTTCATACCTCATCATGTATAGAATGTCGAACTCCACCTAAAAACGTGATGAGGGGTACGTGATCCACCTCCCAATTAGGGTGTCCCTCTTTATCATCATCCACATACATATTAACAAAATATCACATAGGACCTATGAGATGACCAAATATGCCACAAATATGTAAAAAAACAACAGTTTAAGGTCATTTTTGGTGTATTCAGAAAATCTTTAGATAATAGTAGGACCAGAATGGAACAAGATCTTGAGATGGTTTTCCAAAACCCTGAATTTGATTCCCCCTATTTCACTACATGAAACTATAATAAACAAGCATTTTAACCCTCAAAGAAGAACACCCCAAAAATGATACTGAGACATACTGTCAACTATTCCGGGACACACATACATTGCCTTCAGTGATGATTTTTTTATTCTTCACATCTTCAATGCTACTTAAATGGAAAAAAATTACAAATGACCTAATCTAAAAAAGAACACTATTATGGAAACTTCATTCCCTAGATATTCAGTTATCTTCTAAATTTGGAACAATGCATTTTGTATTAGAAAAACATCTTGCACATTGGATCACTGAAAAAACAACATGTGTTTGATGTGTTAACTCCTGCTCTTTTTCATCCATAAAGGTATCAATATATAAATTGATTAGGAATCTCATCTCAAATTCCTTCAAAGAACGATCATACTTCTATCTAGTTATACTATAATGTCCCACTAATTCTTGGTTAGTCCATGAATTATATATTCAGTAAGTTTCACCCCCCTTTACAAGGTTCTCTTGATATGATTGAAGACCATATTGTCTAACTAAATACAAAACTAATCTTACTGGGGTCCTCATTCTTTAGTAAAATAAGCTAAATGTTATAGTTATAACTATATTTTCGACTCTAACATCAATAGAATAGTAAAAATAGTCTCTCATTCACTAGATCTCATAACCCCCATGAAGATATCCCGACGCTGAACATGAATATATTCTCATAGAACACTAAGAAGCTCTGGTTTAGATACATTAAAAGTAGGCTGATTTGTACTATCCAGACACTCATGTCAATGATGACAAGGATGCATTTTATATACTAGAAAAATAGACACATTAGAAAACTATCATGAAATAAGGTCAACCCAATAAGTGAGTGTAATGTATAAGGATGGAATCTTTGTCTCTAATGACTTGGCATAAATAAATTATGGCAGGACATGAAAATTAATATCATTTATATAGAGAAATATATATCCAATATCACTGTTCTACATTAAAGTCTATATCACATGAAAAAAATATATATCCCAGTATCATGAATAATTCATTTAAGTATATAACTATATGCCTATTATGATTCATTTAATATCATCGCAAACAATATTAGGCCATGAGTAAAAATATCAAGAAATAGTAAGATCATAAAATAATAATCTCACACAATATGTGAACCACCCAAGGAGAAATAACATGAACAATAAAAAACGTGGGACAAAACCACAATTCCATCATAGAGTACCCATATTTTTTCCAGTACAATGGTTTTTAACTTCCATGAACAATCTCATTACCATTTCTGAAAACATCCTTATCTCCTTGGTACCTTTCCCAAAAATAAATGAAGAAGAATATAAATCATAACCCACTGATACCACATTGTAATGTCCCCCATTATAAACTCTATCATGTTTTTGGAATGGTTTAGTTACGAAACATCCAGAATATCCATATATATGGAATATGGAATCAACTTGTAGTGGGGTTGTCAACTATATAGTGGGGAAACAATACCCCCTAATATGATTTGTCATACAAGTACAGAAAAATCACATCATAATGGAAATAATCAAATTAAAGTCATTAAGGAATATGAAAAATGATTTAATAGAATAGTCTGATAAATAATAAAGAATAATGTAATGATGTGTTGGAATGTAACTTGTTTTTATGATAGATTGATATTTGAAAAATACTATTAAACAAAAAAAAATTCTAATCTTTGGTCCCAAACACACATTGTTGCCTTCTCCAAACCATTACCAATCCATAAACAAACAATCACCAACAATGTCATTTTTCATTGTACAAACCTAAATCCATGAAATCTAATCTGGTTCTAAATGACAGCCTATTCATTGTGGGACTAAAACTATGTTGGTTGAAACAACCATATATTAAAATACGAATATTATAATAATTGTATAAAAAAAGTAATAACATATTGTGTTAATTGATTTAATTGTTAATATACTATGAACACAACATGTATCTTCTCTATATTGGAATATCTTTAAACATATCTTATAACCATGACAACCATAAACATATAACCAAGGTAAAATAAAATTCGCTGATGCCTTGTTAGAATACTATTAAATATTTCATAAGACCATGCAAATGAAAAAAATATAACCGGGGAACAGTCACACCAATCTTGGTCAAAGAATTATAATAATTACATCATCTAGGAGAAATCCCTACAATCATTGCAATGTGGGACCGACCATACCATTATCTCTATAAGAATTACAATATTTGACTAGGATATGCTTGATCAACATAATCATTACATTATATAGGAGTCCTTGAAATAGGGATGTGCCTGATATATAATAATTACTATATTGAACACTATCAATATTATTCCACAAGGATATCACAATATAACAAGAATAATATAAATGGATAATTATAAGAATTACCATTCTTCTTTTAGATTAAAATTGTAATCTTATACACAATTTATTAGATGTTATATAAAAAAATGAACTAGATTTTTGATATTGTATAACATGAAATCACCATAGGCCAGATGTCATGATAAGAATACATTAATATTTCTACTATTTAATTTATAAAAAATATCCTCCCACCCATTGGGTATCCATGAGCTATTAAAATTCCATTTGAAAAATGTATTTCAATTAATAATCCATTTGTTTATTTAATTAATTTGGGTACACACAATAATTGTACAATCAAAAAATAGTATACACATGGAAATTATCAAATAATTAGGATATTAATTAGACACCTACCTTTAAATTATGACAAAAAAATGATTAAAATCATCAAATAAAATTAGGAATAATTTAGGGATGATTGTAAATAATATTCATATCAATAAAGATCTAGATCAAAACCAAAAATGTAATTTTTTAAAGGATTTCACCTCAATGATTGGTGAAGCAGGAGGATAAGGGAGAAACCTTATTGAAAATAATTACTGGTGAATCATCAGACAAACAAGATATCAATAATAGATGTTGGCACCACAAAATAAGTTTTAGAAAGTACTTGGATTGAGAAGAAGAATATGTATTGTTGAAACAATGAGAATTCAACCTCATATCATGTCTAAAATTGTAGGTCTATCATTTCAATTGTATGTAATTTTATTACACTCAATGTATATTTTTTTTAATAGAATATTCCAAAAAACCTGTCACATAATATTTATTATATTAAAACCCTAAATTAATTATATGATGTGAAATACATTTAAAAAACATGTAAATGTATGGTGTTATATTTTTTTTCAAAACTATCCTTTTAAACAAAATCATCATTTTTTAATTTTTATCAACTCACCAGGAACCCATTAAACACTAAACCCATTTATACGTAATCTCTATTATGTCACGTAAACATACATCCCTGATCATTAATTCAATTTATCAAAAAAAAATATCATTTTGGATTCCATTTGTTGATTCTAAATATTTTTTGAAACCAAATACAATGTTTATTCAAATAAAAGTCTTTCATTATGGGAACACAACAGAAAGAGAAGACTAATGAAAATATATATAAGATACATACCATGAAAATTATGGGATCATTTAGGATACATTCATGGGTAGTATATACACCACACAAGGAAATGATTGGGGATTATTTCATAAGACTCATAAACATAATATATTGATATGATAACATTAAATACATGGGAAACATTAAAATTATGATCCCCATGAAATTGAAACATCTATTATTGAATTATATATCAATATACCAAATAAATATAACATAGATCATGTCAAATAGAAATATTCACATCACATAAATGAATTGAGTGGTGAATGTTGCATTTATCTCATGAAAATAAAAGGTGAGATGAAATTCAATTACCTTCTGTTTTGAAATTTTTAGTTCATGTTCAAACCTCTTGTATAATAAATATATTACCATTTAACACATACCGCAAAACCATCTTCATAAATTTAATACGATATATTATTGATATATAAATTTAATATTTTTATTTCTCAATACAAATTTGAGGTAATGTGGGAACCAAAAAAAATTACCGGCAGCACCAAGTATCCAACCGCCTTAGATTTACCAATATATTTAAAAAATAATTAAACTACTTGAATTATTCACCCTATATAATATCCATATAATAGAGGTTACATAAATGTATGTATCATATTTCATGAAATATTGAATGTGGAAATCCAATCATTCCCATGACTGTATAGAATATTCTAGTTAAAATATCCCCGCGTTGATTCCCTGAGCCAGAATCCAGTTCTATTTTTTAACCCAATTGTAATTCTCATTAATAATTTCCACTTGAATTAACCAGTCAAAAATTCAATTATAATCCACCATTGAGACATGGATATCTAAATATTATTCTAATATACATTCCTTATAATGTAGATGAAGAATCAAGTCAGTATCCGCAATCAATGTTTTCTTATAGGACCCATCATCCTCCAGATTCGTCAACAATTTACGTCCCACTATTATGGCCATGTTAGAACAATGGAATTATACATAGAGACCAACACTTTATAAAAATAAGGTAATGTTTCAAACTTAAAATACATTTATTCCAAACCATTACTTCGAGCTTTAAATTTTCCACTTTACTGGAAGAATGTTCTATTATCATATGATTGTTACCTTTTTATGCTACATGAGTATCTATATGTTTTTAAAGGTGTGAATAATACTTCCATCCCTTGTTCTTCCTCCATACAGAAACTGGTTATTTTAAAACATCAATAAATCATTTTCCTCTCTATTGATAGACCATTTTTAATGAACATTGGGGAATGAATGTTGGGTGATGCTCATCCACCTCATATTTTGAAAGGGAATGGGGACTCATATATAAATTTTTTTCATTTTTTATGGTTTTATGACTAGGATGGAAACATTCATAGGATTATAATGATTGACCCTTGTTCATACCCCCTATTCCTCTATGTCTTACAACTTATCATATACAATAAAACACATGTTATGTATATTGAGATCCATTGTTTCAATTGAAGATATCAATTCTCGAGACTTTGAAGATCTAGGTCCCTATATGGATAAAGTGATAGGAATCATGCAGCCTGAATCAATTCCATACCTCAACTTCACACATAATGAATTAAAAATGTTGTTTCTATAATTTGTTTCTGTTAAATAGGGTATATATTTCATGGGAAAAGACCCCATAATCCTAAATGATCTCACAATTTCATTACTCGCTTTATAATCATCACAAAATGAGACCCTATAATCCAATCCATGTCCAACTACATATTTCCTAAAATAATATTGGAGATGACCCAAAAAACCATGGTAGGAATAAAAATCAATAAAAAATCAATAAACACAAATGTTCAAACTATTATTCATTCTCGGTTACAATCCACACAATGTCTACTCGTGTTTGGATACATTGATATCCCCACTGATGCTTGGAAAAAAATTAGAGGAAGTGGTATTATTATTGATTATCAAAACAAAATCACCTATATAATTAGTTTCCAGGAATAGAGAGAATATATGTTTTTTTTTGAAAAATAAGAATGAGGATTCAAAATCATACACATATTGATCCTTTTGGAGGATCCCATTAGAAATGGATGTCTAAAGACAATTAGAAGTGGAAGAACTCACCACCATTGAAGAATCATCTATTCTCAGTTCATGAAATGATATGGTCTTAATAATTATCAAATATAATGAGATGATGTTCGGGATCTAGTAACCGAACAACAATGTGGTGTTTCAAAACAGACAAATCAGAGAAGAAGCGGTCAAAGGCAATGATGGATGGTCGATTCTGACCAAAATTTTCCACTATTGAGTTCCTATACAGGTTTAATGACCATATATATCAATAATGTATGAATATATATTAGGGAAGACCTAGAAAAAAGTGTGATTTGGGGTTGATCTTGATGTTAGGGATGGGAAGAAGCTTCGTTGTTTCTCTATTTGGATGGAATAAAATGGGATGATCCAAGCATTATCAACCCCATCCCATCTCAATATGGGGTGTAATGAAGCTGGAGGCCAAAGCCTTTAGGAAATGGAAGACCTCAATAATGGTAGTGAGAATGGGTTAATCTTCTATAAATCTGATATATTATTTTCTTACTACATTATATTACCTATTTGTTAACAATTACTTGTTGATGTTATTTTTCAGGTAATAAGCATGTTATCATTCATATATGTTTTGAATTTTTATTTATTATAATCTTACATAGATAATTATTTACTTATTTTAATAAATTTTATTTTAATAATAATACCATATATATTCAGTATTAAAATATTTATAATAATCGTTAAAATATAGAAATATGAAATGTAATACACCATTCATGGAGACAATAAGAAGTAAATAAGCACGGACACTGATTCTGTTTTATCATAGTATTGAATGAATGAAAGTAAATGAGATATATTTATATATAAAAATATTATCATCATTGTAGCATTATTATTTTATATAAATCATATAATTTTACCAAAATCATCCATTATATATTCCTTGTAATGCTAGAATGAATTACATCACTTTGAGGAGGAGGTAGTCCACACGTCCACAATGGAAGTTATCGTATTTACAACAAATTGAATGAATGATGGAATTTTTAACGAAATAATTCTAGAAAATTAATGAAATCAAAATTAACATGTACATCATATAAATCCATTTTGTGCTTCATAATTACCACCCATTATTATAGGTAATGGAAAAAAACAAATACAAAATTCTGCATGATGGTAGTCCATCACACACACGAAATTTAAGTTTGTAACCAATTAAATGGATATGTGTGGAAATGTAAATTAAATACAAATAACAAAAAATTAACAGAATATTTATGATAATAAGGATAATATATACGAATAGAATAATAAGAGTTTAGGTTGAGTATAATGAAAATAAAAAAACATGCTGATGGATGTTTCCCTCTTTGTTGGGAAACAACTCTTGGTTTTAATAAAATTGAATCATGTATTTGATCTCATTGTAAAGGGAGGCTTATAAAAGGAATATAGGGATATTGGATGTATATTTTTGATGCATTTTATGGTTTCAATGGGAATTAGAGGTGTGAATAAGGATGGTGGGATGAGTGTCTTATTATAAAGGAGGAGGAGTGGAATTCTTGTATAGTTTTGAATATGGAATTCCACCCACATTTTTTCTAGGTCCAATGTATCCAATAATGATGAATAAAATAATATAATTTAGCGTATGGTCTATATAATAACATTAAATGTGTTTTCGACATGTTTCTATGTCATTTCTGTCCATATGTTTATGTTATTTTCTTTTGTGATGAAAATTTTACTATTAATCTCCATAATTAATTTAAATGACATTCAATAATATTTTTAGTAAAATACTAAGAATACATAACTAGAGAATATAAATTTGGATTAGATAAATCATGTAATCAGTTTTTCCAAATAATAAATACAAAACATGATGAAATTAATTTAAAATCAATCTCATAGATGTGTCTCAGAAGGGTTTTTATAAAATGAAAAAATTTAAATAATTAAAAGGTTTTCATATAAAATTTAAATAAAAATTTGGATCTAAAGAACTAAATTGGATTAATTGATTTATATTTGACATAATTACAATTAAAAAAATTAAGTTGTGTTTTATCAATATTAATAAATTAAAAAAATTAGTAGTTGGGGTTTGGCTTAGTGGTAAGAAAATCGTAATCCAACATGAAAAATGGGGGTTCAAAACTCATTGGGAGCAGGTACAATAGTAGTACTATAGTGGTAATGTATCAGTGGTAGTACAGTAGATCAGCTGGTATTGTAGCCACGATAGGGCACTATAGAAGTGGTGTTACTATGCGGGCACATTAGCAGGTGGGTTACCATTCACATGATGGGCATTGGGCCAAAATTTTGGGCAAA
Organism: Viscum album; assembly: GCA_963277665.1. Classification (NCBI taxonomy): domain Eukaryota; kingdom Viridiplantae; phylum Streptophyta; class Magnoliopsida; order Santalales; family Viscaceae; genus Viscum; species Viscum album. Next base: position 720,772,082 of record OY728151.1, on the reverse strand, counting down.
TGGGCTATGTAATGGGTTGAAGCCCACTTGGACATTGTGTTATTTAATGGGTCCCCCTCTACCTGGTTAATATTTTTCTTTAATTTTCGTTAAAAATAAAATGTGGCTTTGGCCCCAACCATTAAAAAAATAAATTCAAATAAAATTAAATTTTGATTTAAAATTTAGTATTCTTAAGTATTCATCAAAAAATGAAAAATCGTATAAAAATACCAATAAACATCCCAATGTATATATTGATATTATAATTTCAAAAAGGATGGTATTTCTTTTTATAAAAATTTTAAAATAGTATGTATTTATATTTTATATGTGTGTGCTATTAAAACGTGTTAAAATTACCATTTAGATAAAATACATATTTTATTAATACAATGATATTTATTAAAATAATACACATATATATGATATTGTATGAGTAAGAAAAATATTAATATATTATATAATATATATTTATTTTAAAATAATAATCATATATTTATTGTTAAGTTTCTTGATATAAAATTATTTTTGTAGTTAGAAAAATAGTATTCTTAGAAAAAAAATTATTATTTTGAAATAGTTATTACATTAAAGTGTACAAATTTATAACAAAAAGATTTTTTATATATATGTTTAAATTATATTTTCCAAATTTAGTTAATAATATTTGTATCATACATTCAAACAAATAGGTGGTAACATTAATAATATTTCAATAATAATATTAATAAAATCATGTAGTTCAGTAAAACTCACCCTTCTGTGTGCCACAACCTATCAATGGGACAATGTATTTTGTATAATACATTCCATATATAGTTATATGTGTAGTTAAAGTTAATATATGTGTTTTGTGTAGCATAAAAATGACATGGTGTTTCATATAATGCAATCCACACTGAATGAACTTGTATAAAAAAAATTATATGTAGTGTTGTGTGAAATGAAAAATTATATTAAAAATAAATTAATTTGAAAGAAAACAATATTGGGGGTTGTCAGATTATACCCCACCTGAAAATGAATTTCTCCATTGAAATTCATATAGGAAATCATAGGTTTAATATTGGAATGTTTCTTTCAAACAAACATGCATCCTAAAAATGAATTCAAAAACTTTCTTTAAAAAGATAAATTGAACACCATATGGGTAACCCAAAAAAACTCATAACAATGTCCCATAATAGGAAAATAGATGATGTTAGTGGAAAAATTTACATGGAAGTGAAATATTGAAATTAGGCTTTAATGGTTAGTGATATAGAATAGGGTTAGGGGGAGTTTCCGAGAACAAATCCATAACACAAAGATACTTGAAAATGGTCACTAATATCATAAAACTAAAGATTATAGAAAAAATTATTATGTTAATACCATTCTTATAATTTTGATGAGTTTACAAGATAAAATTAACTTACATGATTTATTTAAACCCGACATGTTCAACCTCATCCTTGGGTTATACCTTGATCAATTTCCACTTCATCTATTATTCCATGAAACAAGGGTGAATTTATCATCCAATAATCATTATTAGTTCCAGATATCTATAAATGGAATGATATTTCATTCCACATGTCGATAGTTTGAATCATATAGAAGAGGTTAGGAATGGTTATCTAATAATAATAAACAATCATATGGTGAAATAATAGATTAATCTCACAAACTTCATCTGGTGATTAACCTAAAAACTATATAAATGCTAAACCTTATAATCATTTTGATGTATTAATGTCAAAACATTTATAAATAAGGAAACTAAATTTTTCAAAACCATCATAGAATTTATCCCCCATATATCATAAAGCTTCTCTAGGTTGTCACATATCAATCATGTGAATACGTTCATTAGATATTCTTAAAAAACATATTAATAATAGGAATAAAAAAATTCGTAATGAAAAAATGCATGTTTCCATATTCCAATGTTTATTGGATATATTTCATAAATCTAAAAAATGTTGTATGAATCGTCTCTGATAACATAGTCCACATTTTCAATAAATCATTAATCAGATCATAGGTAACTGGTATCATCCAATTTACTTATTCATATCCAACGTACATGTTATCCAAAAACATTATATCATCACTATAAATATATCAAGGGTTGTAATTAATTTTAATCAGATGTCTCCCATGAATAGAACCTGGCCATACAATATATTTTCTAGTCCAACTGAACCATATAAAAAATTTTATTAAATGCATTGAAAAAAATGGAACTCTTCTTATCTATTTCAGATTTCATAACTCGAGAATACTAATACAGAAACACATCTATTATTTCATATAATCCATAATCCAATAACAAGGATACATAAACATATTCCTTAAAACCAATTTCAACACATGTGAAATATGATTCTTTTTTTACATTCATCAAACTAATAATAATCAATCTTAATGAAAATTCTATTATAAAAGGAAGTACATTTCAAATTTCTTATATTTTATATTCATCATCAACAAAAAAACATTACTCAAAAAAAATTTTTGAGTATCTTCATGAGATTTCCATTTTTGGAATTGATCTTCATAGTTCCAATACATTCCAAACATACAGTATTTAACAATTGATAATAACATATAGAAGATAATATTTCCATCAACTGAATCAACTAAATTTTTCAATCTTTCTTTGTAGTTATGTTATTGGTTTCTTTCTATTCCACAGTTTCCACATCTTCTTGTTACTTTAATACATTCACTGGGGGATGATTTCAACATTCTATACTCAAACAAACTGAACCTTGTTCCCTCGATGGTCTATATTACATGAACACTCAATGAACTCCTTACAAAAAATCAATGGTGAGTTCAAGAGATGGTTAAACTACTCATTGTAAATCATGTTTTTTGAATGCTAACTAGGCATGATGAAAACATCCATCACCCTAGTGACAATCACATTTTACTACTAATCAGAAAATTATTCATCACCTTCAATGATAACAGAGTTCCTTATGGTTCCCACAATTGACTAAAACCAAAAAACTTATTGTGATAAAAAAGTATCATATTATAAAATAAAATAATAAAAGATATTTAGTTATTGGATGTCTAAATTATGAACCCTTATTTAAAATCTCAGACAACATAGGCTTATCAGTAGAGATATCCCTACCCATATCCATATAAATATCCTTTGGTATCTCACTAAAGGTTTCTAACCATAGTTTCGATATGATAACTAAACCTTCCCCTTAGTACTATCTATAGATACCCAGGATTAACATACATGAGTACTACATATTTTAAGATGATTATTCAATACATTAGATAAATATATTCTGAATTACCCTAATAGTTCTGTTTATTTTGAAGCATTAAAATTTAATCATATAATTTGGTGAATTATTTTCAAAATCACTTTAAATGATCATACCCTTTAGCACTCCTACATAAAGCCACTAATCATAACATGGAGAAGGTAAAAATATGAAATTGGGGATATCTAAAGCTAAGTAAGGGTAAACATTGGAGATAAGATAGCATAACATGAGCATACAGGTATGAGAACATAATCATAACAAAATAAGATCATACCCTAGTTATAAAAGATCATAATAATAAGTCATTGAATAATTATTTTAATTTCATAACACGTGTATCACAAGTAAATTAAATAACATGAGTATTGATATTATTAAATTGTCATAATAAATATATGTGTGGTATACATGTATGCATGTAAAAATATTCCTTATAAATCACACCTAATTTCAAGAACCTAATCGGGAACATCACATGGAATACAACTACATGGTGGCACACACCATCTTCCGTAGTTTCATTCATTTCCTTAAAATGGATCAGGATTCCCCATATTCTGATAATGGATTTAGTTTCCCCATATTTCATAGAGAATTGGGTTTCAACAGCTTATATTGTGGATCAATTCCCTCAACATGATTTACATAATTATATCACGAGATATAAATATTTACCCAATGCATTGAAAGGATACATTGGTCCCATCCAATATATATGCTATAACAGTCTAAACCAACTCTATCTAGCCCACTACATAATATATGTTTTAATAATTGTACCTAACTCTATCTGAGCCACCCCATCGTATAAGTTATAATAGGATTACCCAATGCTATCTCGACACCCCATCATATATGCCAGGTCCACATACTAAAATTATTAAAACATAAATAGATCCAATACCATTATAAACAAATTAAAATAATTATTCTTTCCTAACATGAATATCCCATGGAAAAGAATTTTTTTTAATATCAATCTCAATGAAATGTTATTCTCCCTTGAAAATATAACGGGGTCCGTAAACATTATACCATAAAAACAAAAAAAAAATTTATAAAAATATTATGAATGATATCTTTGGATCATGTCAATATTAAAGAATTATCTATATCAATGGATGCTAAATTATATGGAAAACGATTTTGAAAGAACTAATTGAAAATTTCAGAATGAAAGTTTCCTTTTATTGAAAATACCTTTTTCTGAAAACCATTTCAATATTCATTATATTATAAATAATTCCATAAAATATACTTTAAAACATTACATGAGAAAAATATATTTTATTGTTTTAAAAAATATTTTCAAAATAAAATAAGTTTTGAAATTTTTATCATCAAAAATAGATATGAAAATATCTAAATGATGATTAAAAATAATTTTAAATTTTTTTTTAAATTACTTTAAAAACGTAAAAATAATCCTTAAAAACATTTAAAACCCCATTCAAATGAAATATATTTGAAAACAAATACTGAAATATTGAAAGCATTGATCTCATTTTCATTGAAAATAAAATTTTAATAAAATATAAAGAACGATTCAAAAAATACTGTATAAAAGAATGGATTGTATAAATACATTTTAGAAATTATTGTTTTGAATGAAAACAGAATTCTGGAAGAAGAGAGAGATAGAGTCTGAATTCTATGTAACAATTTATTAATTTTTTAAAGAATAAAATATTTTAAAATTGATTCCAATAAATGAAGATATCATTAATTACCTAGTATAATAAAATTCATGAGATTTTATGATAGATATATCATTATATATTCTCAATAGAAGAAAAATTATATATAATACCAACAATCAATGATATATTATAATAACTTATTAACACATTGTTAACATTGAATGATATTAAAAATTAGAAAATAAAATTACATGATTCTTATAATGAAATATGTAAATTCGGGATATAAGATTTCCAAGGTTAAGAACTAAACCTCATATAAAAATATAGGTTCATAACATGGATGTATCTCAAGTAAGGATAATTGTGAAAAAATTTACATTACTAATTTGTTATCATTTTGAATAAAAAATTCCAAAGATATAAATATCATCAAGTAGATATGTAAATATTATAAAGGGTGCTAAAATAATTCAATACATTCATGTATCATATACATATCATATACCAAATGTGTGGTGAATAATGCATAAGTTTCATAGATATAAAAGTGAGATGAAAACACCCTTACTACTTGAGTAACATTAAAACCATGAACCACATAAAAAAAGTTGATAAATTAATTAATATAGTATTATTTAATAGATTAGTTTAGTAAAATAACATGCCATATGATAGTATATGCACTACCCAAATAATCGAGTGGTTAATATGGCATGTATCTCATGGAAATAAAATTTTTAAAATAAATTCCTTTTAATTATGTCTTGATGTTCTTTTTACACATTCAAAACACATATATAATAAATATTATATTATTAAACATCTATAAAAAATAAAAATATTATATATAAAATCATATGTGTGTCTTATTACATTATATTAGCCATTTGAAAACAATTCCATGTTAATGTTATGATTTCAATAATACCCATATTGTTTGTTATATATCATTAGACCTTTTATTGTTGATAATATTACAGAGATCGTGATGAAATTATGTAAAATATATATATAATGACATAAATATTATATATAATTAGTTCATTAATATGTATATTAATATATAAAATATTGGATTATAAAATGGAATCCACCATTCATGGATATGGTATGTTGTACCTTTACATGAAACAATTTTCAAATTAATTATTGGAGTGAATGAAAAATTGTAACGGTAATTTAGATGTGTATATATATATATTAATTATATTTTTATTATTATTGAAAATGAATCATAGTATTTTACAAAAACCATCCTTAATATATTCTATGTATTGTGTGAAAAAATCATATATCTTTGAAAGGGAGGTAGTCCACATGTCCACAAATGAAGTTAACATATTTACATGAAAATTTATATTATGAAGGAATGAATTATGTTGTAATTATAGAATCATATATAAATATTAAACATAATATATATCATATAATAAATTAACTTTAATCAAAATTCCCACCCATGATAGATGGTAAATGAAAAACGAACAAAATTGTTTCATGATGTGGTAGTCCGCCTTACAAAAAAACTGTAAGTTCGTTACCCATTAGATGGAATTGTCTGTAAGTGTAACTTGAAACCATAGAGATAATAAACCATAGAATATTTATGATACATTTTTTTATTTAATAATCATGGAATATGAACATTTTATGGAGTGGATAATGACAATAAATCCAATTATCTTATGGAAGGATTTACTTAGTTTTTGGGTAAATATAAATAGTTTTTTTTTTCAAAGTACTTTTTTGATTTAGATTATAACGTAAGGGATGTTTAAATTATTAATTTTTGTATTTTGGGGAAATTGTTTGTACAATTTATCTTATAAAAGTTTCTTGATAGTTGTGAATTTGTAGGGGGTGTGAGTGCCTTTTTATATTACTGGAGGATTGACATTCTTATAAATTTTTTAAAGGGGAAATCCAAAATTATTTTACCAATGTATAATGTCTCTAAAAATATTTCAAATATTAAACAATTATTATATGTTCTAAATAGAAACAAAAAAATGTATTTTGGACATGTCCTTATGTCATTTTGGGCCTTATCTTTAAGGATTAGTCATCTGTTATGCAAATTGTTTCTCTAAATCATTGTAATTAATTTTAATCACATTAAATAATCATTTTGGACATAAATTAGGTTCTTATATTGGTAAAATATAAATTATTTGGAATAAAAATATTCAATAAACTTTTCAAAATTCGAAAAACATATGTTTCATAAATTAATGTAATCTTAATCCCACATTTGTGTGGCGAAATCGAGTTTTTACTGAAAAAATGTATGAAACAGTTAAATAATTTTTTATCCAATTTAAATTTGATATTGATTATAATGACATATATTGGATTAAAATATTTATAAATTATCTATTTATTATTATAACTAAATGAATATATAATTTTAATATAAAAATAATATGGTGAAAACTATTTTTTGGTTTAAAATTCAGTATTTTTCAATATTCATCAAAAATGATCCTTCTTAATAAAATAAAAAATGATTACCTAAATTTAATTTTTATTTCTTGACTTGAAGAATGATTTTTAATTTTTTATATTAAAATTATAACATTGAAAATAGTTATATTTAAATTGGGTTCTGTAATAAAATGTGGTAAAATTAACTTTTTTAAAAAATAGACATTTTCTTCATAAAATGGGATTTATTATTATCATATACCAACAATTATATTATATGATTATCAAAAATGTTGATTTAAAAGATAATATATAATTATTATTGAATAAATTATTAAAAAGTCATTTGATTAATTTATTTTAACAAAAATTAGTTTCTACATAGTAAAATAGTTTTCATAGAAAATTAATTTCATTATTTTCAAATAGTTTTTACATTAGCCTAATCTAAATTATAACTAATGGATTCATTTTATATATATTTGTAACATATATATTTCAAATTAAGTTAATCATATTCATAACATCCACTCCAATGGCTAGGTTGTTGTAATATAAATATGTTAATAATAAAAAATATAAATATTATACCTATGTGAAATAAGGCATTGTATGTAATGAATGATTTCAATGAGACTCAATATTGTGTGTAATACGAGCAAAAAGTTTTTATTTTTATACTGTAAGATAATCTATGTTTTTCATGTATATATATATTTATTTTGTGTGGTGTATAATGAAATCCACACATAGTGATGTTTCATAACTAATGTTATATTTAGTGTTGTGTGGAATGAAAAAAAAATACAAAAAAAAGTTAAAATAATTTGATAACAAATTTCCCAAATAATCAGGGTATTATATCCTGGGTGAGATTAATTCATTTTAATGTCCTTTTATTTGGATGAACAGGTTAGGTTTACCAACACACAATCTGGATATGTCATGTACCGTTTAAAGTCATGTAGTTATGCCATGGGGTACTTCATATTTTAATATCTTGTTGTGAGGACTTCAAACATGATGACTGTTATGCATATTGTTTCTTAATAAACCTCACAGTGCTGGTGGGTGTGACACAATCCCCATCAATTGTGGCCATTGTCTAACCTCTATAGTAATATAAATTATGTATGATGTATATCATTTCCATTTTGGTTACATCATTATAGGGTACTTTAATTGTATCATTGGGTTTCTGAGAGCAATAGTTGTTCTCCATGGATAAATTAATGATGTAGAAAATTTTTATTAAAGGATTGTATGATCAAATTATGATAGACATAAAGGATTTTCAATTTTTGAATCTTTCTCAAATAAAGACCATCAATTTCATGCAGACTATTTTCTCGATTATCATCAAATGATTGTTTTATTAAATTAGAATTTTGGAGAAAAGGTAGTCGCATAGTTATGGGATATATTTCCTCATTCTTGTACACTAATATGTCAGGCGTTTCTTGAATAGGAATACGTCTAGTGTTGCAGTAGTCCCATAAATCATATATTATCTTGTCTAGCCAAAACTTCATTTCAATTTTAACCATCTTCCCGAGTACATTTTACAGTCTTATTAATGTCTTATTACTATCGATTTTCTACTGTGTGATAATGAGATTAGTTATTGGACTCGATATTATATTCATGGTAAAATCTATTCATATATGTGGAAAATAAGTTTTTGATGCTCTTTTTTAATATTTTGGGATGTAATAGGAACATACATATGATATATAACTATTACAAGTTTATGATATTCATTGTCCCTACTTTTTAGGGGTATTTCCTTAGTAAAATTGTAAGATAAGTCAGTAGTAATAAGGATGTAATTAGACTACCTAGTTATGTCAAGTGTATTTGACCCAATGAAATTCATTCCCAATCCCAAAATGGCAATAAATATTTAGATATATGAAACAATACAGGGGGTTTATAAATATTTTTATTCACGGATCTAGAATTCAATAAATTTATTAGTGAACTCCACATAGGCATATATCATTGTGTTTTAGTAGTTACCCATCCTCTATACTGTGTGGGGGAGCCTGGTCCCAAAATGACGAGCATTATAGGAGAATATGTGGACTTCTTCAATGATTATGTGAATATCACTTTATTCGATTCATTTATGGAGGATCAAGTCAATGCCTAAATTTTGGTGGGATTTTTTCTCATTTGTGTCATCCCATAGTGTAATATTTGTTTCAAAAGGTCTAAACCATTCCCTATTATATCAAAAAAATTTCTGAGAGTTTTTATTTCAATGTTAACCAATTATAGACTCCAACCATCCACTGGTTTATTTTGGTTCACCATGCAATGGGAGGTTTTGACATTATTTATTTGATCTATATCCAATATGACGATCATTGAGACTATTATTTAGTGCAATATTGAAATGATTTTTTCTTCCTAATCATGGTTAGACAATACTGTGAATACATTATGAAATGCATCAGTGATATAATTCTATGTTCATGGATCATGAATCAATGTGGGAAAAGAATACAATTCTACCATTAGTATCCTCACATAGCTAGTGAGAGGGTCTGTTTCTTCTTTTTTGATGCCATATTCACCATTTACTAACATTATCTCTAGATTTGAATCCCCTTTGATATTCTATTTGTATATTATCAGATTTAAGTATAGATCTAATGCAAAATTTTGGGCTTAGTACTCTGACTCAATATTTGTGAAACCTTTATAAATTGACAATGAGTATGTCACATATTCTTTTTAGGGATTGAATAATAAAATTCATTATCCATCCAAATAATGTGTAATATTTTGTATAATTATTATATTTGAAATTATAGATCTCTATCAAAATACATATAACATGTTTGGGTAGTGTCATGGACATAAGACACCATCTCATCAAGGTTCCCAATGTCCACCGATTTATTTTTTTCGGTAGGATGTGCATCATTGAAATAATTAAGAATTTATCATTCAACAATTTTTGTGAAAATAAATGAATTTCATATTGTTACAAAATGAACACACATCAGTCCATGAACCCATTCAGCAATGGGGGTTCAAAGATATACTTTATTGTTTTAATAATATAGACCATATGGATTTTGTGTTGCAGCATGTAATGCCTCGTCTTTTAAACAGTGATGATGGGACCAAGGGTGTTCTTATTCACTTAATAATATCAAATCGTAGTTCGTTGAATTTTTTTAATAATTTATTAGACACATTTACCACTACCCATATCATTTTTTTTATATATTTAGGGTAGCTAGATATAATCCCAAGGTGTTCTAATATAATATGAGTGGCCTTCCTTCAACAAGGGGCATCAAAATCAGTTGGTGTAGTAGATACATATTTAAAATTTTATAATCTTCATGGATGTCTACTTCTCATTGATAGGTGATTCCCTTGGAAATTATACAAGTGAAGGGGATAGATTTTCCATATAATATGGATATGAAATGGTGAATGTTGGTAGAGAACTCTTATATTCCCCTCAGTTAATTTTGATTTCTATCTGGTGACACTGCTAAAATAGAAATAGTCTTATCTCGTTCATACTAAATGTTATAGTGGCGTACCACAATGATAATGAACAACCCATATGTTACCCCAAAATCACATTTCAATATATTTGTCATTATAATATATAGTCCTATAATATCAATGAGAGTTTGGAGATCCGTTAAGAGGTCACATCATTATTTATATTTGAATATCAAGTCGTCCACAAAGATTTTGACTATTCTTCTGTTGAATGGAATAAAAACATGATGTATAGAGTGTTGATATGTAGTGTCTACATTCCTTAACCTTAATGTAATGAACTAATAGTATAATATCCTTATAGGTACCCATGTTCATGTAGATTATTCATTGTTAGAGTCCATGTATACTTAATTGTACCATAAATACCCATCCATGAAGGAAATTTCATTGAATCCAATAGTTGCATCGATCATGATTTCTATTAATGGAAAATAGAAATCATCCATTGAAGAATTACAATTAAGGAATCTAAAAACAAATAATACAAAAAAAATAAATCAATTTCATTATGGGGAAAATAATAGAGATCCATATTTGGTATTTCCCTTATCAAGCAATGTTGGATTGGAAAAAAATTTCAATTTCCAACTCTTCAATGGTTTCATGAAAAGTATTCTTACTCCTAGAGGAATTCTTGAACTTTAATTCTCGTTTGGTTGGTTTAGATGGTGTGTAGATACATTTTAATTCAGTTCAATAATTTATATATAGTTCCAAGAGACCACATATCAATGTTTCTTTATATTTGTGATGCACATATCTTTATCTTATTGGGGAATGTCAGAATAAATCAGTGTAGGTTGTGGGTCATCCTATATTCATAGATTTACAAGCATTATCTCATCATTGGGGGTGGAGACACATTCCAAGAATGTGGGAGCAATGTTCTTGATTCCATCCTCATATTATTATACTTATGAGTCTATGGAGAAATATTTAGATGATGTTAGAAATCCGGGGGACTCATTTTCAATATCACGGAGATAGAGTCTATGATAAGATATATTATTATCCACTAAAACTAAAATCATTAGTGACAGATACCATAAATTATTATCTATTAAAATTTCATTGATTGTATGAGGTAGTTGGTCCAATGGGACTAGGTAGGTCATTTCAAATAGATTATTGGAAAACACATAGTCCTTCTTGAGAACATGACAAGGATTTGATGGATAATTCTCCAAGATGTTGGGGTGAAACATGCATATCATCATCCACAATTAGTAAATTGACTCCCTTTTTTAGAGCCCTTATTTTGAATATGCGGGTTTACATGTTTCATAGGGTCACAATCTTGATGTAGTATGTTTACTTCATAATCAATGAGGTATTTTAGACAATGATATAATTTAGAAGCTTCCATCATGTGGAATTGGATATATGGATTTCCATGAAATAACGCTTTATTGTTTCTTGCTAGATAACCATTAATTCAGTAACATATGTGAGATCTCAAAATAGTTTTTTGAGTTCATTCCTATTGATATGTTCTTTCCTCACACTTATTATTTCCATGAATGGTATATTTACGGGACACAATTTCCCCTTATTTTTCCCAAATATCCGAGTGTTTAAATTAGGTAGATATTGATCCAAAATCCATTTTAAATTCAACCCATTTTAATATGATAATTGTTGAGACTTGTTAAAAACATATAGGGGTCTTTGGTATCCCTGAATAACAACAAATTGATAATTCTTGGAAACTATATGGAGACATGAAATTTTCCTAACATGGTATCCATTTGATATACCTTATCTTCAATTAATTCTATATCAAATTAATGTTGGATTTAGAGATTCTTAGTGAGTTCATATAAATGTTATATTGAATGATGGATCACTTCCACAATTTAATGATTGGTTGGGGAAACCACAGACTTTTAAAAAATTTCATACTTTTATTCCTGAAGTCATCACTACGCACATTGTACTTTATCCTTACCATGTCGATTATGATAAGAATAATTTTTTTTATAAGGTTGGGTATTATTTTGAGGTCATGGTAGAGTTTTATTCTAGTGGTGCTAGAAAAGATGGCCATCCCCATTGTCATGGGTTCTTCAGATAGTCTCACCCCAAATAGGTTATCTTATACAAAAACTAAGCGTCAGTGACTACTAGACGGATATGGGACACCACTATATAAGTTTGGGGTATAATGGAGAACTTTACATTGATTATTGGCTATAAATATGACTTATGATATGATGTGTCAAAAATATTTAGTTGGAACACACCTGGGTTGTCCCTTGTATCCTCAGTTCATGTGAATGTGGCCAATCGATCCATGGTCTTCTATGGGAAACTCATATTATAAGTTATATTATTAATCATAGAATGGTTTTTCCTACTATAACATGATGATATATCCAACGATGATCTCCTCAAACATTGATGGTACAATTTTTAAGGGAATTTATGATTCTTTGGATGTCATGGGAATGGAATGTGTAAAAATAGAAGCAGGAATTCGAGTAGAATAAAACTACTCCTATTTGGATTATTATAGATTCTGGTAGTTTCAACCACTCTTTTTTAGACATATCTAAGGTCACCATCATGGTGGGTGAAATTTCCATGGGTCTACAAAACATTGTAGTGAGGCTGATATGATCTCAGTCAACTATTTTTCGAGACATCCAGTTGTCAAAAATCTTCCCACACATGGAAAAATCATTATACCAATTACTTTCATCCAGTGATTGGGAAAATTTTATAAATAACCCATTTTGAGTAGTTATCTAACACCACCTATACATAATTTATCATTCCTTGAAGTACATTTTTGATATTGTAGAAACATTTCTTCTTATGACCCAACCATGTTTGGTAAGTGAAGTAGTCAGGACTACCATTGAGCTTGACCTCATCAGGATTTATAGGCTATGGTAGATTGAGTAGTTTATTGTCCATGACATCGAAGAAATAACTGGTGACATGGTAATTTCAGAAGAATTTTTATTTATTTATCTATTCCTAAAATCAATGGTAGAAATAATTTATATCTGCTTCTAGACGAGGGTGTTTTTTTGGTTTTCACCACTCAACATAAGGTACTTGGAGGTTTGGTACGTACGTAGATTCTAGGATGGGAACTTCTTCTTTCTTGAGATTGAATTATTTAGCGTCTTTATTTTTTATACTTTTAGACTATGTTGAGATCATGAGTTGATACATGATCCGTGTTCATTAAATTGTATTTTCCATACATTGTATTGTTTCTATGAACTCACAGAACCCCATAGGATGCATAATTTGTATTATATGTTTCTGAAACTCATCCTAGATATTTTTTTCAAAGAGTTCCAACATTTATTATTATGAGATAGGGATTTTATGTGAATAGATTAGTCCTATAAATATTGATATCATTTAAACCCCGTGCATTTTCTTTTTTTTCAATTATTCACATAAACAATTGTTGTTTTCCTTGGTGTGGATATGGAACAATAATTGAATTGAATATGATGGACTTATGTACATTCAACATATCATGCAAGAAGACCTCTATACCAAAAAAAGATGATCCTCTCAGAGTTTTTACAATGCTCAACATCTTGGATTACTTCAATGGATCTTTAGTTCCTATCAGGGACCCACATTAAGATAAAATGTGTCTGAGATGTCGATAAATGTTATATAAACATACAAACAAGGATAAGGGTGGATTACCAAAATTAGGTGGTGGAAAATGTTTCATCAACCAATTTTGGATATGGAGTCATCTCTGGTCACAAAAGACCGTAATTACATTTCATGGTTTCTGTTTGAGTAGATATGGACTCTATGAAAATAAGAAGATTTGGGGAACCATTTTCTAATCCATATTCTTTCTGCAAGGAGATGGTTAGTGCCAATGTAGTGTTTCCACCATAAACTCCTATTATTTCTCAATTCATATAAATAATAATTTATATTGCATGAGAGGGATAATTTCACCGTAATGGAGAAAAGACATGATCATTCTCTAATATCTCATTTATATTGAATGTATGTTCATACAGGAATATGTTCTGAAGAATATATGTCAAATTTTATAGTATATTGGATATGGGAGGGAGAATATTCATTTCTTCTGGAATATGATACTGAGTGGTAATATTTCCCCTATGTAACTCCCCATTGAGTAGTCTGAGAGTTTTTACCTCAATCTGATATCATGAAAACTATTCCTCTAGGGATGGACCATTATATATTTTGGGTGGTGATTGTGATATATCCTCACCTCTCCCTTCTTCATTGGTATGTTTATCATTGATATGTGGTAATTATATATTTGGAGGTTCTAGACTTTTTTGCATTCTTTGGTTCGGGGTTCATGTAACCTTAATTGGTCCATCTAAATCACTATATTCTTGAGGTATATTTTAAATATTGTGGAACACTATATATTCATCGTTATACACCATATCTATTGTGCTTATAATGATGAAATTATTATATATATTAGTATATGGTAGTTATCTCATTAATTTCAATGCAAAAGTAAGATTCTTCACAACATTAATCAGGATCATTATTATAAAACATAGCCATATTAGTCCATTTTTGATAGAGTCCCAGGGGGGGGTCTGATCAACTTCAATGTTTTGTACTCCTATCTTGGTCTCCAATCAGTGAATATTATGGTGGATATATTCATGATTATGTATTGGATACAAAGAGAATAGGTTTGTCTTAATGAAAGAATAGTGGATGGGATACCGACGATTAAATTTTAACACCCAACATATAGAAGTTTTATTCTCTCAATGGTGAATATTATGATGAAAATTATGATAGAATTGTGTAATATGGGTTTTAATGGTATCAAATTGAATTAATTAGTCCTATTGTTGAGGATCCAGTTTCATGTTCGGGACCAAATGACAACTGATATGGGCATTGAGATATATATCCCAAAACCCTAGTGGGATGGGGTTGATCTGAATCACCATTTATTTTTATAAGACCCTCTATTAGAATGAAAAACAATGTAATGGTGACTGAGAAAGAATTTACCCATACTTAATGTCCTAGAGTTTGTTTTAATATCCAAATGATATGTCAAAAATTCTCCCTCAAATTTATATTCCATGACATGGAGGTGGTGGTAAATATTCCCCCTCATTGGGGGGTTGGGTTCACTCTGGAATGGGTTCTATGGTACATAATATTGGAGAAAATATTATGTAGAACTATAGTTCCCACATAAGATCTTGGTTTGATGTAAACCAATTATTGGATTCATTTGTTACAGGAAGTTGTACGTCAGATCACACCTTCAACATCCATGACAGAAATAGATTCCTTTTGCTCTGAGTCCTAGTTAAAATTCCTAACAGATACCTCCTCCTTTTTATCGTGTTGTCTGGGCATCATTGAATTAGAGATATTCTATTGTATTGTCCTAATGGATCAAGCATTACATGATACATTGATTTCACAAGAGTTTATGAAATTAAAGGTCATCGTATAATATGGTCATGTTTTTTGGGGGGCATTGTGTAGTGAAATGATCAATATTTTACCTATCCATAAATATGAACATATGTATGTTCATTCGATATCAGTCAGTGGAATGTTTCCATGACATACTGTCAAACATTTCATAAGAGTATTTCATTCCCTTAAATTCCTCAGTTATAGGTTATTAAAAAGGAACCCATTTAAAGATAAAAAATGGGGTATTGTTAATATTAAAGTGATACTCCAATCTTGGATAGTGGAGATATATAGCCTTTTGTTACTATTGAATAAACAACATATTTTGGAATAGATTAGGAATCAACTCCTTTTATGGATCATTTGGGATCTCATAGTCAAATGTATCAAGGGACAAAACATTATGTGGAGGTTTCCACTAGATAACTATATCCTTTTGAAAATATTTCCCTCATCTTAATCATAGATACAAGCCTCCATCCTATAAGACTATATAATATGGTATATAGGTTTTCCTACTAAAATTAATGGAGTGATCCAAGATGTTTATGGGAAAGTATATGAGATTTAACCCAATGTTTTCATCACCTATATAAATAAAGGCATCTTAATTTAAAATATATATATATATATATACAGGTTTTTAGGATAGGGGATCAATTCTTGGTATAACATAGATATCACTATCGGGAGGTTGATCACAATGTATGTTAGGAGTAGAGTCAATGGGTTCTATATACACATATCCACAAGGAGTACTATCATGATAATGATCCTCTTAGACTTCACATAGTGAGTTGCAATACCATTTTGGTTTTTAAATTTCATCTTTGACAAACTCAAGGATAATATCATTGAAAACATTATAAATATGGGAATCAGTATTCATCTAAGATATAATATTCAGAACTACCTTCTGGATTTGTTCACGGATATGACCCAACTATATGACCATTTCTAAAACTTGTTTTTAACTGTCTATTGATGTGAGAGTATGAGCCATCTAATAAAAATATTATGAAATATTACAACATACATATTCATTATTGAATGGAATATGAATCTATCTAAAGACATATAACATTTTCATCATTTGTTCCTTTATCAGGATGGGAATCAGACTCCGTTCCTGAGCCTTCATAATAAGCCACATGTCTTTCTTGGAAAAATCATAATCCAAAAACGAGCCTTGTTCCACCTCCACTAAAATATATGGAATTACCATTAATAAGGGACAAGGTATGTGATAATACTAATTTATTTTTTTGGGAGGCTATTGGTTTTGTTATTCTTTAGTATGAGTAGTTATATGTTCCTGGATTTTGTGATATGCTAGTATATGCAAGGAATAACCACTGATAGGAATATCTTTCTATCTCGTGGAAAGGTTTCTTGTCACTTGATTTGATATATATAGAATAGTGATACCAACTCGATCATGGTCCTTGGGATTATTTTACTGGTCTTATACAACATGAATATGATCATGCCCTTAGTGTAAAGGCCCAGACATCTTCGGTCCATTACATTGTGAAAATTTGGTGTTGGAGGTGTTCAAGGAGGTCCAGGTGACTTATCCCCATCACTTTGCCAAATTTCCTGTTCTGTGAACAATGTTTCTAGATTGGTAGACTTGTACAGTGTTTCCAGATCTGTAGGTGTACAGTGTTTCCAGATTGGTAGACATGAATAGTGCTTCCATATTGGAATACTATTATAGTGTTTCCAGATTGGTAGACGTGAAAAGTGTTTCCAGATCAGTAGACATGAACAATGTTTCTAGATCGGTAGACTTGTACAGTGTTTCCAGTTCGGTAGGTGTATAGTGTTTCCATATTGGTAGACATGAACAGTGTTTCCAGTTCAGTAGACTTTTAATGTGTTTCCAGATCGGTAGACATGAATTGTTTTTCTAGAGTGGTAGGTGTATAGTGTTTCCAGAATCCTTCAGTTTCTCCCCCTTGACGTTTCCTTTGATGTAAAATAAATTTAAATCATTATATTAAGGACTCGTTAAGGATGATTCAAATTCCATAAATCCTATATTAATTATCCCTATAAAACAGGATGTATTTACTAGGTCAACCCAGGTGGGATAATGCGATCTGCTTTTAATGGAGAATTAAGTGTATCTTAAACATTCGCCCCATTAAATCTTCTAAAGGGACAAGATATCATCATCCCTTGTTCATACTCTTTGTTCTCGTCTATGAGATGCTACAACCTATCAATCCTTCCCGTACTAATTTCACAATCAAACCCTACTCCTCTGATTGGTTCCGCTCTATTTTTGATGCAACCGAGCTGTGTCGGTCAATCTTCCATATAAGGTGTATTTTATCGTCATTCCTTTGGGGTTAATATTCTCCTATTTCTTCCTTCCATATTATACCATGTAATATCCAAGATTCTAATGGTTTTATCTTGGGGTTTGGATGGTGCTGTCGTACCGTGGCATCCTCCGGAGGATGCAGTTGTCACAAGAGGAGGATTGTGACCCGTTGTGTGGATAAAGAACGTCAATAATTGTTGAGGTAGGGGATTCTTTGATTCTATTTTATTATATGTGAAGCTGTATCATTAGAATATTTTATCCCAGGGGATCACAATGGAATTGACATAATAAATATTTGAACAAGATAAATAAATTGATATCTATTGTATGCTATTTCCTCTTGTTTTTCTTGATACTGTGATATCTATGCATGATTTTTTTAGCTGTTTGTTCTCTATGGAAATCAGTAATGAACGTAAACCGGGATTAATTAATAACTGTTGGCTAAAGAAAATGAGGCACGGAAAAGAATCTGGTTCTTATTGTAATATGATGTTAATCAATTTAGTATAGTAAGCATGATTAATTATTTGTGATAGATTACTAATTAGGATTCTTGTATTTGGAACCTATGTTTAATAAATCTTTTAATTGAACATGGATTAAAGAACCTCTTTTTTGATAATTTCTAAAAGGGTATTGAGTTACCCTCTTGATTTTTCAAGGGAAAAGAGCCCATTGATGTGACTGTTGTTTTCCTGATTCTTGTGCATTGATGTGAGATTGGATGGCTATTGAGATATGTGGAGGCATGGAGACTTTTGGTGGTGGTAGGAGATGATTCCTAGAGTGGCGAGATGCATCTGTTTATGCATGTGGGTGTCGGGGAGGACACCCGGGATAATGGAATGGGATGTTTGTGATTTTTGGATACATATTGAGTCATTGGTTGATTACCTGCTTTAATTTTCCCCACTGCTCAAGGCAGTAGGTCTTGCATACCCTTCTTCTGAAAGAGGCGAAGACATGCGGGGTATGCCATGTGCATTCCGTGTTTAGCCTCTCAAGGGAGAATGGGTCTACGCTCTTGCTATAGGCGGCAAAGACTCGACATGTAGTACATATAATCACCAGGTTGAACCCTTTGTGTTTAGTAGCATAGAATGATTTTCTATAATGCCTAGGAATATGGGAATGTAATTCTGAAATGAATAATTTAATAAATTGTGTTAACTCATGTGGTTGGAGTTGCTTGAACATATTGACACGGTTGTAATTTGGAAGGTATAGTTGATAGAGGGTGTAATGCTAATAAAGATTAATCTTAAATTATTCATGGTTAATTAATGTTTAAAAATTAATTAATATACAGTGGAACTGATTAAAAGGGAATGAAGTAATCGAATAAAGTTCTTCATATGGTTTTCTGCTTATAGGATACATAGTCTTAAAAGTAGCAGCCCAGAGTCTAAGAGACTCTAGCTGTAGTTGTGTCTATGACTAGATATTTCACATAGTGTGGTTTTGAGATTTAATATATTCTATATTTTTTATTTTTCTATACGCTATTCCACCCTGTCAGTAAGGGAAACTGACACCCTGGGGATTCTGAGCCCTGGGGGTGTTTTCCCCAACATTCTGATTGGAGGATGAATGACTGATTACACCCTTTGGTCCCACTCTCTTCTCTTGGTAGATACTTGTGCCAATATGCATGACAGTTTGTTTCCTCATATATGTGTTTAGAGGTCTGTAATGGATTGTTGTTATTCACACACATATATTATGGGTATATTATCATATGGTCTACTATAGGTGTAACATGTATAGGATGTGATGAATTGATGATCCCTACTCGATGTATGGATTGTAATGGGTTGAGGTATAATACATGACGTATGATACATGTTATGCGGGTTGTGGTGGATCCCAAAACATTCCTAGTTATGTTTGGTTGTGAGGACAGTGTGGTGATTCACCCAGGTGTCTGCAGGAAAGCCTTTGGGGTGCACAAGGTGTAGATTGTGTTGATTCGCCCAGGTGTCTGCGGGCAGGCCTTTTTAGAGAGAGATGCTTAGGCCGTGTGACGTTGGGGCAATGATGAAAACTAGTTGGGAAGTAGTGTTGGGGTACCCTTGATATTCGTTTCTATATGTTATATTCTTGTATGCGTTACATGTTGAGAGTGGCCATGGTGAGGTTGAGAACTTAGTATACCTGTTTAGGTGACGAGCTAGTTTCACATGTTGTTCACTGTGCATTAGTATGCTTTATTTACTTTTTCACGAGAGGATTCAGGGAGGATCCTACTGAGTATACTATTATACTCACCCTATATATATATAAACTGTTTTTCGGTCACTTGGAGCTGGTTGGAGATCAATCTGGTTTCTACTAGCATGGGGTCGCCATAGATGTTCAGACGTGTGGATGCTGTTGTTTTACTTCCTATTGGGTACTTGTAGTTTTTCCCTTATAATTGTAGTACTCTTTCATGTCATTTCATATGTCTACATGGGTTTCTTTTAAATTCAAGTTCTGATTTTGTGGTTATTCATGACTATCTTATCTCTCTCTTCTTTACGTGTTCTCTTATAGGATAATGCCTCCCATTTGTGTGTTTACTATACCCTCTATGCTAGTCGCCAACCCGGGGCCTACTGTAGGCGGGACTCGGGGGGTCATTATCTCTCTCCTCACATTTCCGGCCTATGAGGGGTAAAAATTGTGAGGAGGGGGTCGTGACACTTAGCACAATCCCCTCTCACATGTTAATCCCCATCTCAAACAAGGATATGAGACTGATCATGGTCTATTGGTATATTCCATCAAGCCTTCGAAAAAATTATGTTCTACATTCATGAGGCATGTGACAATCTCACAAGGTAACCCCCAATTGTTATTGAAATATCATCCAGGTTTTATGAATCATCTTTTTTCAAAATAAGTAGATAATCTTCATGGATGGGTGTAAGAATCAGCACAAGTTTTATAGAAACCACTAGTTCATAATTATACGAGTTTTGATCTTCCCTATATATAGGGATATTAATATGCACATGTCCATGTATATGTACAATTTTTGAAATATGTCAGTGATGTGATTTAGCTATTTTAAATATGTATATGCAATTTAAAATTTTTTGTGAAGTTATGTAATCCTACACATTTCCTTATCAACTATTTAATCATACATATCTCCAATTGAAGTGGTGATATGAACCGACATTTTTCATCCATGTGTAACTGAAATATTTAGATAAAATTTATGAAAGGGGGTAAAGATATGATCATCCCACATTCCTAATGCAGGAATATGCATAGAAACATGTTCTAAGGAATTTTGGATATTATCATAATCACTAGTAACTTATAGAATATTATGGAAATCATCGGTAGAGACAGTGGATTCATAATGCCACTCATGGTTTTCAATTTCCTTCTATTCAAGTTATTTATTCTGTATTACCCACACAAGGGTGTAAGTGGTGGAAGTGTATCAGGTGTTACCCTTAGTAGTAAAGTGGTATATACTTATGGGATGGTTAAGGTGACAGTAGTTGAATGGATCCCTCCATGATGGATCCATAATAGAAAGTGATCAGTATTTGATTCCATTGTCCACCATCATTAGATATTGATTGTTGTAATTATCATGTTCCATGGATAAACTCATGATGTAGTTGGTGTGCCTATTAGGGCAACTAGTATAACTGCAACATTTCATAGACGATGCATACTCATTAGCTTCTATACTCGTATAACCTCATGAGTATCTTCAAGGGTTGGGATATAGCCATATTAGTGGTAATACTAAAAAATTGTATTCCACTTATGGATTTGAAGTTGTTAGGATGGTGAGATAATTTTTATACCCAATGGTGTTTTAGGCATAGATGGATTCTTGAAATGGGTTCTAGATCTTAACCTTATCTCACATCTGGATGTGGTTGATGAGATTAGTATTTTATATTATGCAGAAAACAAGGACCAATGTCACTGTTTAGGGAAATATAATAATAAAAAATAATTGCAATCATATATCAATATTAAATGCAATTTTTCTTTACTCTTAATCTTGACGTTCTACTCATAGGGATTTCTCCAAGATAGGAAGAAATAATATCATGGGAACCAAAGAAACATAGGATCGACTATAAAATTATTTTCAGGCATAAATTATTTTTTTGATATTTTAAGGAAGTGTCCTGATGCATGATAAATCTTGAATTCCTAAATTTGAGAGATGCATGTTGGGTTCAATAGTTTTATTTCGATTGGAATAAAAAGATGAGAAACCCCTATACTGGTTGATTCAGTTTGACCAAAATATTATTTATGAATAGTGTATAAGATTCAAAATCATTAATTTTGGATCAATGTATTCATTCATAATGGAAACTGAAAAAGTTCCCCTATCCATAACTATGTATGGGCATGAATTGTAAATGAAGTTGGCCAACATGGGATTTAGGCCCAATGAATCATAGGGACTAACCTTTCTTGAGAGGATGCGAGTTTGGGTTCATTGAACCCTATTAGGGGGTGGGGGATTTCTAATTTTCATACTCTCGAAAAGATTTATGATGTTCAAGAATCTCCCCTATCAATGATATGAGACCGGTTACACTAAAATTGCAATACAGTAAGTCTCTTTTATATACAAAATAAAAGGGGATCACAATATTGAATCCATATATATTTATCTATGGTTTTCGCATCAATTTTTTATTATTGATTTTTTATTCATATGATGATGTCCTATAACCAGATATATCATATTTTCCTTCCATTCAGAGAGGCTTTTAGTATTCCAATGAGGGGAATGAGCCGTTATGAGATGTAAAACATATCCTTTCTATTATTGGATTAAAAGACGCCTATAGATAATAATCCATTGTATTTTATCATCGAGTTTATAAAAAATATGTATAAGCATTATGGAATTTGATATTTCAGATCGAGTCTCAAGGATACATCATACATATGCTATATGTAGTATCAGTTGAATTTATTGTAGTTTGATCATTAACATTGAACTAACCCTATGGTAGATTCCCTTATATGGATGAAATTTATATTTTTCCACTCATCGGGTATTACATTCATATATTTCAATAGATGTGAATGATTTATCCCTCTAATGAAATATTCATTATAACTCCCTAATATCATGTACACTATGATTGGTGTGAGAAAAAAGATAGAAATTGATCAAGATCATTGTATATAGATGCATGACATGTTTACAAGGTCATCCTTTGTAATGTATAATATAGTATTTAGTCCTTAGGGAGTTGTCCTATATATCCTGGTTCTAAAAGAAATCATATTTTTCAATGTTTAGTTCATTTAGTAGTCTGATTTTTGATGATAAAAAAGTATTTCTCATGTGAATGATTGGGTCTTGATGGTTAAAATGTTAGAGACATGGTGGGACATATACTGTAGTGGATTCCAATTTGAGTTTGGTATTATAACTTATAGCGGAATCCTAAAAACCCTCATTTTCGAATCAATAAATTACCTCATAGTTAAATTGGATGGAGAATTCACATTGGAGTAGCCCTATTATACAGGGGATATCATATAATGCCACTGATTGGGGAAACACATTGTGTATGCCCTTATATAGGTAGTTTATTTTCAGGGGAATGACACGATCATTGGGAATTTACATTTCAAAAATGATCTATGCACAGTGTGGGAAACCTGGCATAGAAAATTATCATTGTCACTACCCATGGATGTAGTACGAATGTTCTAGGACTGAACATCTTCTGGTTAGTATAAATCTATAGCCTCAGAGAGGAATTCTATATATCCTCGTTTTTTTAGGATCCCAGTCATCAGAATTCTATTAATGGGGGATTATAGAATGATGTATCCCTTTTGATTGGGGTATATATAGTAACATTTGAAAACATTATCAAGAAATAGGATTCCATTGGGATATGGACTTCTTGGTTGCCTAATATACTTGATGATCTCATGGAATACCTTGATTGATTATTTAACATGTGAGAGGATGTATGGACTTGTATAGTTATATTGGGTACATGTAAAAAATAAAACATATAGTACATCTGACATTTTTTATGGAAGCTTCATATTCGAGATGATATATGGGAGGTTCATCTCTTGATCAAGGATGACTTGTCCAATGGACATTGCGAGTCCTTGCTGACTGATCCAGGAAGCCATTTTATGATCCAGGATGACATACTTACAGGGAGTTGCATGATCTAGGTGTCGTGCACTTGTTTCATTGTTAATGAAGGATTACATACTTTAATGGTGTCTCAAGAGTTAATGTTATATGTTTCTAGGGTGACACATTATCCTTGATAACATGTATGGAGTTTATCCTGCGATTTCGATGGCATTCCTAGAGGGAATTTTTATTGCAAGTATACATTCATAGGTTCTTTCATGATATTTATTTAACATGTTCTAATATCTTCATTTGAGTTGAGAAATTTATCTCAAGGATATATCAAGGTTTGGGTGACGAGATCGAAAGGAATCATCGAACATTGTTCGAAATCCTGTTGAAAACCTTGAAAATTGATTTTCTAGGACATAACATGATCCAAATAGAATTCTAAGGGAGTGTTGTGAAATTTAGGTGACATTTCTTAGTGCCCAATAATTTCATGTTATTTTCATTTGAAGAGAATGGGGACCAATATATTAGTTATTCACATATGTATATTAGGTTTTATTAATTAATCCATCCATTTATAAAAGTTACATACATTTGTTCTGTGTTAGGTTTTTTTAGGTCTCTTTTGATTTTGTGGATATTTGTGATTTTATTAAGGTTTCCTTCCTCAATTCATTCAAATTATCTATGAATGATCATGAAAAGTTCTCCATTATTGTCATATGGTTGATTTGAAATTTCCTCAATTATTACCTAATTGAAGATGTTTCAAAATCTATGACCATCCTCTTTGAGAAATGTGCTCTTGTGGATGGGTCTACTAGTCCGAGTTTCAAAGGAAATACCTATTTGATCTCAAGGTGAAAATAATGGTCTATATTTCAGGATGGGACGAGGTATTTAATATAAACCACAACATATTTATTCAATTACTTCTATAGATCATAAAACATATATTTTTTATTGAGTTCCTGATGGATTTGGCATCATGTGCTACTTGGTTCCCATCGTAAATTATTTTGTGGGTGACACATAGTGTTCAACAACAACACGATCATCCCATTCACACAACCATTATTATATTATATATAATTAATATAGAATTTTTGAATAATGGGGACATGCATAGGGATTTTATTATTGAAATATTGAAAAGACCATGTTTCATCATGATAGGGACATAATATGATCTCATGCGATTTGTTCAGGTCTTTTTGAGATACAGGGATGAAATGTCGTGGAATTCACTCAATATAAGTGAATATTGTTTTTTGGATCTTTTAGTGTCTTCTAGATCACTAAAGGTTATTCTTGAGACATTAACGACCTCAGGAGGCTCACATATTATCCTCTTTTTATTTCATTAAATATTTTACAAATGTTTGGGTTTTGATGAGGTTCTATTAATGTTGTCGAATGCAACCACTACACCTATTAATTATACATCACACAACCATCAAAAGGTCATATAGGGATGTGGTAGAATTCCATGATCAATTCAATCAATTTTTCTTTATGGAGAAAAAGGGGTATTTCATAGTATCATAGTCATGTCTGAGTCCCATCATGTGATAAAGATGTCTTTCTAGTGGGATTTTGTGTGATGAGGCAGGCATGACATTGGATACATGGGGTGTCTCACAGATTGCCTAGGGTCCATTACATGATCTTTACGATGCAATAGGCTCCATCCATATCTCCCTTTTTTCCATTGTTTATTTTAAAATTCTCTAGGTTATCATGTGTTTTATAAAATGTGGTTCAGACAATGATTCTCCCCATTTGTGATGTGTCACACTAGTTTACCGACTGATAGTGTCTCCCTCTATTTCGATATTTTTAGCGAACATACTATTAATACATGATTATTTAATATTTAAAAGATTAAAAAATAAATTTTTTACAAAACATGGATCCAATGGTTTAGTGTATTCATATAATTAAGACCATAAATAACATTTAAAAATAAAACATAAAAATTTATCTAATTCTCTTGAATATTTGTTCTTATTGTCTCTTGGGTTCTGTTTATTAAAAGTATTTACCTGAGGATATACATAAAAGAAAAGGCTCAACGAAAATCCTAGTAATAGGATGATTAAGATACATGATACATGGGCGATAATAATCATTATTTTAATAATGTAATCAAATGATCATAATCTTAATCATTAGAATAAAAATTAGGTAATTTCATGGATCGTTAAAATGCCTAAAAATAAAATGTCAAGTCATAGTGGTCCAATACCATAAATAGTATTGAAGAAAGAAAAAACCATGTTAAAACATATTAATATTAACTCAAAAGATTCCTCATGTAACTCAATTAATTAAAGAGGTCTATATTTATGTGTTCACCCAACACATAATAACATTTACATGCAGTATAATTTTCCGGACACCCAACACATCATAGCGTTATGATTATAATTATGCCGTATATAATGTATGTAAATCTTGAAAATTAAATAACCCATGAATAGGAGTGGTTTTATTTTAATAAATAATATATTCAGTAACATTATATTTCCTAATGGAATATGATGATTGATGTCAATCATTACCGAATAAGAATATATCTCATGAGAAGTAAAAGTTATTTTTTAATGTAAGAGTTATTTTGCAAAAAAAATTCATTTGTAAAAAAATGATACCGGATGACTGTATATACATGAATATAAAGGTTACAGAAGAATGAAGTAAATGTATATAAAAATAAATGAGCATACACACTAAATATGAAGTGAAGGACTTAAATACCAAAGAAGTAGGATTGGGTTCGAGTATTCCCAAAACCTTTTGTCTGAATGACATCTTATCATTAAAATCATATGAAATCCAATTAAATTAATTAAATAATAAATAAATTAACTTTTCCACATTTATTTAATTTTTTTTTATATTTATTAAGTTCATTTGTGCTATTTTTGATGAGTTATATGGTTTCATTTCATCCTTTTAGAGTGTTATTTTCATTTTTTTAATGATCAGTTCACATGTATACTTGAATGAATGTGGGATTAAAATGGGAATAAATATCAAAAATTATTATTATATCTTATTAACGAATTTTCATATTGTTAATTGATCTTACAAATCATTTGGTTATTTTGTATGATGATCAGTTATTATATAATAGTTAATGATGATCGTTTCAGTTTATTTTTGGTGTATTTCATTCCAAAAGAACATGATTCATTCTATCTTCTAATATTATGGTTATATAATAGTTATATAACATAAATGTCAGTAATATTATACAATCATTATAATAGTTTTATATCTAGTCATGAAGGTGGTGATGGAAAATGAATATATGTCGTCTAGGGATGAGATAAAACTACACCTCACAAACAACGTTTCAATTTTTTGAAAAAAGGGGGTGGAGAAGGGGTTTGATAATGGATTATTACATTACAATAATAAAATTATATTATATTTATGTTTCTATAGTAATCATACCATTTTGAAGATGGGATGATGAGATAATAAGATAACAAATGAACTTCAAAGTGAAATTAAAAGAAAGGAATGAGGATTTTACGTCTTTAATCCATATTCTTAAGAACCTACTTAGGGGGATTGGTTTTTCTAATTTATTGAGACAAAAGAACTATATACATTGCTTATGGTCTTCTGAAGAGATTTTATTATTCAGTTTACAAGGATCACTGTAAGAGTGTTATTAATAGAATAACTAGTGATGGGTGGAATTTATAGTAGATGAGAGATGTATTATCCCAGTATTTTATTCATAAGTTTATTATTTTGACTGAAGACTATGAGTAGTTTGAACATAAAAACTAAATATTTTAAAATATTGAAGGGTATTTAGATATAATGGTTCTTACATAACTTATTATTGATGGCTGAGTTTATTAAACATATAATCTAAATATACCGTAAATTTTCATATTTTAAAAGACCCCATAAATTTTATTTTTTCACAAAAATTTTATAAAATCACAATAACCATTATATAATTTGTAGAATTTAAAAATGAGCTCAATTTCATTAATATATATTTCTCTAAAGGTGAAATTTAATTTTTAAGTAAAATCATCATATACATGAAAATTTCATATTTTTAAATTATAAATGATTATATAACTCTTTCAAAAATTCAGTAAGGTTTCATAAATATATTTTATAATCATTAGAACAAATATATTAATTTATAATTAAATATTATGACAATAAATATTAATTTAAATTTTTTAATTAATTCAAACTATTAATTAAATATTTACTAATTACAAAAAATACAAACAAATAATTAATAATTTCATGTGTATTTATTATCATATAATATGATATATTTATATAATATTACAATTTATAATATAGATAACTTTTATTTATACTTTCATGGGTGAGGTTACTATTCTTTAAGAATGTTCACTTTTCATAAGTGTCATATTAATATTCTGTAGGCCAGGTTACTATTCCTTTGGTATAGACACCAAATATTATTGATATTCATCGTATATAATTAGTGATTCTATTATAAATTTTATATTTTGTAATATACAAGATTTTATATAATTTTTATTATATGAAATAATTATAAGTTGAGAATTTATATTATTTTGATTTTCGGTTGTCACATTTATCCTCAATTATGTAATTTTTCCCTCAAAATTGTGTTTTACATAAACAATGTTGTGTAATTAACTATTATCACTTCCATTCATTCCCTTGTTGCCTCCTCATACTTATGGATTCTTTATATAACTTTTGTCGGGTGGGTAGACCTGCTGGTGGAACGTTACCTCTATGGTCCAATATCATCACTGAAATCTCCTCATATGAAAGATAATTTTCCAACTATACGACCTCTTCATTCCATACATATGAGGTATTTTGGTATGTACATCCATAAGTGGGAGACATGGAATATATCATGTAATTATAACATGGGCTGTGTATGTGTTACTCGATAGGCCGCATCTCTAACATGATCAGGAATGATGAAGGGGCTAATGCATGAGGGTTTCATCTTTACATTCATCCCATTTACCATAATCCTATTCCATAGATATATTCGAAGGAATACCATGTCTCCAAAAATAATCACAAGGCTCCATTGATGGTTTTTAGCATATCTCTTCTATCAAATTCAGGCTGTATTGATATTCTACTGATTTTGTCCCCATTTTAATCATGTCTTCAACAATTTTAGGTGTTTTCTACTAACGTTCAATAACTTCATCATATCATTCTTTTTTTAAACATATTTTACCATAAAGGGTACATTTTGATCCATTTAGATGATCTATGGTGATTTTTTTATTATATGAGAATTCAACCATAGGAAGATGTTAGTCCCATCCACCTGTGAAGTCCATATAATATACCCTCAACATGTCTTCCATTATAATAACATTCAACACTAATTCAACATTAGTTTCAGGATGATAAGACACACTGATCTTCATCTTAATGTTTATATCATATTGTTGTGTTTTCTATAAGATGGAGGTAAATCTCATATCTCAATCAGATACAGTCCAACATGGTACTGCATACATCCTTAAAAATTCTATTAGGAATTTTCATGTATGGTTATCTAGTATGAATTCATGTTTAATTGAATTAATGTGATCTATATTTTTAAGATGATCTACAACAACCCATATGATTCCTTGGGGTATCTTTCAAATTCTAGGGACAATTTCAATGGGGATGTTTTCACTTTTCCATTATGGTATTGCTAATGTTTTAATCATCCCCTTCCATGTTTTTATTTCATTCTTCGCATGATAAAATAACAATCACATTGATGTATATTCGAATATATCTATATTCATATTAACTCACCAATAGTTCTGTTAGAGATCTGAGTATAACTGTTTCCCCCTTGGTTAATTGAGAACGTTATGTTATGTGCATCATTAATAAGATTCAATATTATATCTTAGTAAGAATGTACACATAATGACAATCCAAAACATATAATTCCTTAATCATCAATTTTAATCGCTGAGGATTTCCCCTTTTTCATTGCTTCAAACATATTTGGAATATCCTCATAATTTCATTGCACATCCATTATTTTCATCATGAGGTATAGTTGAAAAATCAATTGATAAAGGATTGAAGATTTTCATTCTTCAATGACACCCACATTCATACTATTCAAAACAATAATATTGGATCCTTATCAATTCTTAACATTGATATTGTTGAAGATTCCTTTATCTATAGATAATCAAAAACATTATTTTATTTGTATAATGGTATTAGATTGAGTAGTCTTAATATTAAATGAGATCTAAAAATATTCATCAATGCAAATCAATTTCCTTCTATGTGAATATATATTTGGGCTCCTATAGTCTATTTATATCTCACACATCTTCCTATATATGGAATGCTACCATTTTTGCAACACAACGAACACATCTACCAACTCTATATCATGTTTGGGACACTATTTATCATGAAATATAAAATTCCATGTAGAAGAGGATATCACCTTAGAATGTTTCATTATTATATAAACTAACACATTATT
This sequence comes from Viscum album, assembly GCA_963277665.1. NCBI lineage: Eukaryota > Viridiplantae > Streptophyta > Magnoliopsida > Santalales > Viscaceae > Viscum > Viscum album. The sequence continues at coordinate 720,740,833 of OY728151.1, read as the reverse complement.
TATGGAATATTTTTATACCAAAACGTGTTCCCCACATGTCTATAGTGTTATTACAAATGCAGTTGAACCCTTTGAAGTAGTCATCACATTCACCCGTCTAAACAAACATTTATACGTTCAATGTCATCATGGATAGTGGGTCTCACAATTGTTGAAAAATCATCACAAATATATGGTAATACCTAGTTTTCCAAAGGAATAAAAAGATATCCATCCTAGATTTTTTGTTTAGATACTCTTTGATTTTCTTTGCCTTGGAAGGGTCCATTGATATCCCTTTGGTGGTGATAACATTCCCCATGATTGATACTTCCACCTTATAGAACTTCAATTTACAACACATTGTATAATTATCTCCTATTTCAATGTTTTTAGAACAATATTCAATTTGTCATCATGTTCCTACTTTCTCTTGGAGTATATCATTATATCATCAATAAAAATTACAATGAAATTTTCAAGGTAATCCATAATGAATCTATTAATCACGTTCATTAATATTGTTGGAGCACTAGTGTTTCCTAAGGGTATAATAATGAACACATTGTTTTTATTACACTTTTGAAAGTAATTCATATAACATTTTCATTCCTTTCCATTTATTGGGGATATACTATCCAATGGTCCACCATAGAGAAATAATTTTCCACATGTTTTTTATCAAAAAAATCTTCTATCAATTAAAGAGAGGACCTATTATATTTCATTTTTTATTTTATCTAATGATAATAAATGTCTAGATGAATCAATTTATCCATATTACTATTGATGATTACTAGACAAATCCAATAGTGAATCTCTCGAGTATCTAAAACCATATTCGTGTTTCCCATATAAGACCATATTTAGTTGTTCAAGCTCAATTGTGGCCATTATATTTGGTTTCATTAAATAGGAAGATATCCAGTAATAGGTTAAATGTAGAACTCAAACTATTGATGAAGTGGGAAATTTGGAAAATATTTTGGGAACAAATATATGTATTCACTAATAATGAGAATGCATATAAGCACGATTATTTCTTTTTCTCACTCAATTGAGATATATAAACATGATCATAAGGAAATAGAATAAACACTTAAGATGATGACTCTATAGGAGATTAATAATCCTATTTAATCTTTTATATAATTTCAGGATTTTATGGGATGTGAATAGAGACCTACCAGTCACAAATAGTTTATATTGCCATTAAAAAATAAAAGTTAGTCTATGCGCAAAATGTCATTAAACTCCGATAAATGATGTAATAAATAAATTGGTGGGAGGATCATTCCACAAACACAAATTGAGTATTAGTTATATATTTTGGCTGTATTAATATTTATATATACTATTCTTATAAATAACACAACCTCCATTTTTTTAGGTGGTGTATGAATAGTTATACTATGTTTTGATGATTTGAAATAAAGGGTAGAACCAGAAAAAAATAGTACATTCACTATTATTAAATGAATAACTTGCATACCTATTACCACATCATTATTGGGCTCCACCTCAGTATATTGATGGAATAAGTTCTCCAATGTTCATTTGTATTTGATGGGTGTTGATGATTATTACCCTCGATGACTAAAGGTTTAATGCACTAGCTTTCATAGTGGCACTCTTCCCTGTAGTTGAAGCATTGAGTCACAGGTGGTGAACTCCATTCCATCAACCCATTATCGATCTTCCTCATATATTTTAAATAGTAATGACCTCAGTTTCCTTCTCTCCCATACTTATAAAATGTCACTATGTCTTTGAGGAAGTTCCCATCATGCTTCTTCCTAAAATTTGGACATGCATTGGGTTGATATTTTCATTCACCTTTTTAATTATACATCCCAACATTATACTCTACCTAAAAATTATAAATAATATATATATTGAACAATTCCTTATGCATTATCATTAATTTGAGATAAAATCAAAAAAAATATTCATATCTTCCAATGTATCAAAGTTTTACTGCCTTTAAAAGGTGTGGTTAAAAACCACTAAGGAATATATAAATTTTTATCTCATCATTGATATATAACATGAAGAATACGATGATATCATTGTCAAAAAAATATTATTAGGTCATAACAGATTCACATTCCTTTTTCTTCAGCTATATGAATTCCCTCTACATCTTTGTGTGATGATTTTGATGGTAATAAATGTTAATAAACATTATCTTAATGTTTCCCACTATATCTATTGAATTTCATCATTCATCATGGTGTTATTAATTATTTACCACCACTTATCAACCTCTACATCTAGACGATTAACATCTAGTGTCATCTTCTCCATATCAAAACATTGAAAAATAATATAAATATTATTAATTTAGTTGATCCAATAATACACAATTTGTGGATTAGAAGATCCACTAAATGTCATTGGTTTTTACGGAATAAAATAATCAATAACCAGTTTCTCCTTCATTGGTAAAGGATCATGTTTCTCATTATTCATGTTATTGTTCATATCATGTTAAAACATGGAATCAATCTCCATGAAATTATGAGCTGCACCTCACATGGAATTGGGGAAGGAATTTGTGAAATTGTAGCATTTTTTCCACACATGGGCTATTGGTCTTGTTTCTCCCGGTTCCCATAATTTTCTAAAATTGAAATTTTTATAACATAACAGAAGTCCATAATTCGTGAATACATATTTTATTCCACATTATAATTATTCTAAATACATATCTTGTATGGTACATATTGTATGAATTTTTTGGAAATAAATATTATAGATTATTTATATATATTTAGTCTCATACTATGGGTTTCCACTAAGGTTCTATAATCATAATTCAAAAATTAACTAAACAAGTACTTGATACTATAGCGGCCCAAATTTTCTTACATGATTATTACATCATATTAACGTCTAAAAAAATAAAAGAGTCACAGAAATTTGATCCAATTAGTTATTGTCAATTGAAAATTTGGACAATCCATAACATTTATAATATTAAACATAAAAATTTACTTAATTGCATCTTCTATAGATTCTTATTCTCACTTACATTCTCTTTAGTACAAGTAATATCTTTAGGATTTACATCAATGAAAAATATGATCTAAATAACCAAAGGAAAAAAGAATAACTAACATGAATCATGGGTGAGAATAATATAATAGTCATCATAATAATTAAATTAAATTATCATATTCATAATCATGAGAGGAATAAATTAATAATGTCATGGATTGTGGTAATTCCTAAAACGTAAAAATCGTGTCTTTGTTTTCAAATACCAAACTTAGTTATGAAAAAAGATACCATATTTTTTACGCATATTTCACATTACCTCAGTTGATTCATCACATTATCTAATTAATTGGATCAGTAAATATTATTTAGCACACCCATCACATCATAAAATTTATATACGATATATAATTCTGATCCCACCCATCACATCATTCCATTTACATAATCATGAATAGCACATAGAACATAGATAGATCATTTACATAAAATAACCCATTAAAATAATGGGTTTTATTTCATAATACATAATTTAATATATAATGGATTTCCCAAGGTAATATGATTCTTGGAATCGATCTTGATTGATGAAGAAATAATCTCTTGATTAGAAAAAGGTGTGTTTTAAAAAATAAAATTCTTTTGGAAATATATTTTCATTTTTCATAAAACAAGATTTGAAGAATGTATATAAAAAAATAAAATTTTTTGAAAAGTAAATAATATTTATATGAATAAAAGTAACATAAATACGAAAAATGGAGTGAAAGAGTGAAGAAAAGAAAGAGAGTTTGGTTGAGGGATTACTCTTGACTTATGTATGAATTCATTCTCAAAATTAATATCCTAGTTAATTAAATTAAATTATTTTATATAAAATTACATAACAATTTATGCATGAATTTTATTCCTTAGTGTTTCATTACGTTCATTTATTTGATTTTTATTAGTTATAGTGTTTAATTTCATTGTTTGGGAGTGTTGTTTATCTTGGTTTTCATGATCACACCACATCTATACGTAAATTGAAGCTCATGTAAAATTGAAATAAATATCCATAATTTTTATTTGATGTTATTAATTAACATCCATTTGTTTAATGATATTATAAATCATTTTTATATAGAATGAGGATGAATCAATAGATAAATGATAATTAAAATTTCTTTCTGTTTATTTTGATGGTGTTCAGTCACTAAAAAATCATATTCTTTTATCATTATTTATTATGTATACATGTTAGTTACCAAATTAAAAATGGGTTAGAACATAAATTTAACTATCAGTTTGAACCATCATAATGCTTTTATGACCATCTAAGAAGGTAGTGATGGAAAATAAAAAAATTTCATCCTTGACGGCGATAAAACCACACATCACCGATGATGTTTCCATTTTTATAATCATATACAGATTATAAGAGGTTTGATGATAAATTATTACATTTTTTAATAAACATTTATTATATTTTTGCTAATTGAGATATAATATCATTTTATGTGGTTATTTTAGAATATCATAATAAATTATAATAATGTGTATTTCAATTAAATAAAAGAAAAAATAGTTTACCTATTGAATCCTTCTCCTTTAGAACCTTCTTATGTCGGGGTTGATTGGGAATTTTGTAGAGGCATAAGTCATATAGACATGGGGGAGGATATTGGGAAGTAGTTTGAGGAAAACACTAAATATGCTCAATGTTTATGTGGGTCGAGGATAAGAGTTGGTGAGGGGAGGTATTTATAATGGATGTGAGGGGTGTTTTGTCAATATTTTCATTAGTTGATTATTTTGGCACTAGAATATGAATAGTTTGAGTATTGTTAGTAAATATATTAAATAATGAAGGGGAGTAAAGGATTATTTCTCCTACAACAATGATGACATTACGAATAGTGAATTTATCTTATAAATAAAATATACCATAAATTACCACATTACACTATTCACCACTAATTCATGTATTTCAGATAAATCCAAAAAATTCACCCTAATAATTTTTCAATTTCATGAATTTCAAAAAGGACTCCATTTTATTAAAATAATTTTATATGAATGAAAATTGTATTATTTTAATAATAATGATCATATATATGGAAAATTCCCATTTTAAAATTATAGCTAATTGTATAACTGCATAAAAATTTAATTTACGTGTCCTAAAATTATTTTATAATCATAGGAATAAAATAATATATTGTAAATACATATTTGAAAAATTAAATTTCCATTAAGACGTTATATTAATTCTAATATTGTATGTAAATATGGATGACATACTAAAAATACTAACACATAAGTAAAAATTTCTAATACATCTATATATTTATATTATGATATAATAATATCATATTCCCATTTATAAGTTTCTTATATTTTATTTATACTTTCATTGGCAATGTTACTATTTTATTTGTTGGGTTACTATTCATAAGAGTTATATTAATATTACAATTTTCATGTTACTATACAATTTTTATAGGTTCTTTAACTTCTATAAATACATTTTATATTATTAATTATTCGCATATAAAGTATTTATTGTTTTGTAAAAGTAAATTTCTTTGATTTATACTATATGATATAATTATAAGAAGGGGGATTCTATGGATAAAATTTTGGTTCATTACAATTTTTCTCTTCTTTAGAATTAATTTTGGGATGGATTTTTAGGTGCCTCATGGTTGACAAGACGGGTGTCTTGGGGAATCTTATCCGGTTTTTGACATCATATCTCTGATTGATTGGGGATCTTTTGCATGAGAACAAGGGAATCTCGAAGGGACTTCCCAACGATCTTCCACAAACTATGATCAGAGAATGATAGTTAACATGACCATAAAAAGGTCATGTGATCATGTTAATTCATTGGGTTCACATGGTATGAATGATAATGACCACATTATTCTTCCTTTTATTTAAAGAGAATATAATTCACATATTTATTTATTTATTCTAATGTAAATTGGTTGATGCTAATTTGGAAAGCGTAAACACCCATAAACAAATAATAGTAAATAAAACATCTCATATCATGTTAAAATATAAAATAATTATATTATATGTCAAAGGGTCTTCATATTTACCTTAAAAAATAGATTGTTGAATAACATGACATAATTCTCAATGATATAAAATTGAGACAACAATACCTTAACACGTTAGAAATATTTTTAGTCACAATCCACAATTAATAATAACTTCCAATGAAATAGTATATATCCTTAAAAAATGTGATTCATGATATGTAATTTTCTATGGGGATTATAAACATCACATAAAATAAATGATTGTTGAATTGGCATATGTCTCTCAGAAATAAACGAGGGACTATAATTACCTTATCTCACACATCCTTTTAGTTGATCATGCATTAACCTCTTTTATAATAGTATTATAATTTTAAAAATATATTAAAAATATATATTAATATTTAACATATCATAAATCATCCATTTATAACATATCAAGAAGTTTTCACTCATAATAATCACTTATTACATTCCTATATTCATGTCTTATTTTTCTTCTTTTCTCATTTTTTATTATGACTGTTATGGATCTTATAAATATTATATAGACAAATAATTTTTATATTAATAATCATGACATAATTATGTCATATTTACATTAATTATACATTCAATAAAATTAATGTATGTTGGTTTTGAGAAATAATGTATTTTATGATCATAGATATGGTATATCATTCTTATGCATGATTAACGTTTCATTTTTTGAATGATAATTGTTCAATTATGTATGTAAAATTATACATTTCCATATTTCCTATAATATAATATGTACTTAATTTTTTTTCATTAAATATAATTATATATATCCCCTATGTGGTGTGGTGATGAAAATTGAGTAACATCACATCATGAAGATGGTAGTACACACATAAAAAATGATGTTATCATATAATTAGTTAATAAAATGAAATATTAACAATCAATAATAATTAATATTCCATTAATATAATAATTATATCACTTATATCATACATGTTCATTAACATTATCCTTATTACATTCTATGTAATGTATTAGCGAAATATTAATCATATCGCTTCGCGAAGTGGTATTCCATTGTACAAATAAGAAACATTATCATTTATCCAATTGATTCTAAATTAACAAATTTATACATGTTATAATTACAAAATAGGTATAATTATATTATAAATACAATATATATACATGACAAGCTTGTGGGAAATCATTATTTCCATACTGGTTTAAATAAAATAAAATATATATAAAGCCATAAATTTTGTTGCATAATTAATTAAAATGTAGTATTAGTAACATAAGAGGTCAAACCTACAAATTCAGTTAATTATATTGATACAGTTTTACAATTAATGTATTATATTATATTGAAGAAAGATGTTTATAAATATGGTTTTGATTAATTTTAATGAACCAAATTGAATATGATGTAGACTTATTGGTAGTTTTGAAAATATAGATGAGATATTATATTATAAAATAGGTTTATTAATTAATTATTTGTGATGGGGTTGAGAGAATTAATATCCAACAGTAATGGAATCCCTTCACTAATGTGGAAATCCCTGTTTTTCCTTGGTTTGGTAATTTAAAGTTTTTTTGAATCATGTTTTTCTTGATACCAAATTTAAAAATTATTTCCCATTTATCTAAAAATGGTTATACACACTTTATAACTACTTATTGTTAAATGTTAGGGTTATTTTTTGATTAAATTATCAATGTTCGTTAGCAGAGTAAAATATTTCATTGTAAGATGATTGAAGAATTTAAGAAAAAAATACATGAATAAATGAAATGAAATCATTCAAACAGAATCATCCCACTTCTATTACATAACAAAATACCAATGAATTTTCACCCATTATCCTAGTTATAAGAGTATTAATGGGAGAAAAAGTATAAAATAAATGCACAATTAAATGGGTGATGAACTCGGGGAGGCATGCTCGTATATGCTAGGAAGAATCACTCATAGGGATATCATTCTATCTTGAGGCATGGGTTTTTATCACATGATTAGCTATATATAAGAATAGTGAAACCCTCTCGATCTTGGGCCTTGGGATTATTCACTAGGACTTCATAGATAATATTATGATCCTACCCTAAGCACATGCCCCTCTCACATGATGATCCCCATCTCGAACTCGGATATGAGACTGATCACGGGCCATTTATATATTCCATCATGCCTTCTCCAAAATTATGTTCTACATTATTAAGTCATGTTATACTCTCACAAGGTGACGGCCAATTTGAATTGAAATATCATCCGTGATTGATGAATCATCCTTTACTGTAATAGGTAGATAATCATCTTGGATGGGGGTAAGAATCAACACAAGTTCTATAGAAACCACTTGTTCATAATTATCCGAGGCTTGATCTTCGGTATCAATAGGGATAATAATATGCACATTTCCATGTAACTGTACCAATTTTAAAATATGTTAGGGATATTATTTAGCTATTTTAAAGATGTATCATCCATTTACAATTGTGTGTGAAGTTGTATAAGCCTAAACATTTCCTTCACAGCTATATAATCATACATATCTCTGATTGATGTGGTGATATGAACCTAATTTTTCATCCATATTTAACCAAAATATGTAGAAAATATTTATTCATGGGGATAGGGATATGAACCTCCCATATTCTTGATGGGGGAATGTGCAAATAAACGTGTTCTTTGGCAATATAGATTTGATCCGACTTTCTTGTAACTTCTCGAATTTTATAGAATTCATCGTTAGCAATAGTGGTTTTATGAGGCAACTCATGGCTTTCAATTTCCATATATTCTAGGTTTTATCTTCCTTATTACCCACACATGGGAGTTAGAGGTGGATTAGTATTAGGTGTTACCCTGAGTAGTAAAGTGGTTAGTAATATTATGAAGGTGAACGCAATAGAGGTTAAAGGGATCCCTCCATAATGGAACCCGAATAAAAAGAGAACTGTATTTGACTCCATTGTCCACCATCATTAGATATTTAAGGTAGTTATTTTCATGATCCATGCATAAGCTCTGGAAGTATTTGGTGTGCCAATGAGGGCCACTAGTATAACTGTAACTTTTTATAGACGACCCATACTCATTGGCTTCTGTACTCATAGAACCGCATGAGAAGCACCAAGGGATGGGGTATAACCATATCATTAGAAACACTAAAAAATTTATTTCACGCATGTAGTTGGAGTAGTTAGGAAGGTGATATAATTTTTAAACCCAAATGTGTTGTAGCCATAGCTGGATTATCGAAATGGTTTCTAGATGATGGCATTATCTCACATCTGGATGTTGTTGTTGAGATTAGTATTTTCTATCATGCAGAAAACAAGGAACATTTTCACTGATTAGTGAAATATAATATTAAACATATTTATTCAATCATATAATAATTGTAAACAGAAATATCCTTTTACTCCCAATCATGACATTCTGCTCATGGGGATTTTTCCAAGCCAGGGTTGAAATATTTCATGGTATTCAATGTTACAATGGATCAGCTATGAAAATAATTCCATGAATATAATATTTTCTTGATATTCTGAGGAGGTGTCATGATGCATGATTAATTTAGAATTCATCTATTTGAGAGATACATGATTGTTTCACTAGTTTTATTTCGTTTGGAAGCAAATGACCCGAAACCCCTATCCTGGTTGATTTAGTTTATCCAAAGGGTAAATAATGAATTGTTTAATTCAATCAAAATCATTAACATTGTATCATTATATTCATTCATAATAGAAACTCCAATAGTTCTCCTATCCATAACTATGTACTGGCATTAATTCTAAATGAATGTAGTCAATTGGGGATTCAGACCCAGTGATTCTTAGTGAATAACCTTGGTTGACAGGATGCGATTTTGGGATCATAGAACCCAATTGGGGGGTGTGGGATTTCTAATTCTCGTACTGTCTTAAAGATCTAGGATATGTTCAACAGTCTCCACCATTGCTTGAAATGAGACCGGTTACACTAAAATGACAATAAGTAAATTCTCTGTTATATGAAAAATATATGTGGATCTAAATATTTATTTCATCTGTATTTATCTAGGGGATTTTTATCAATAATCTATTACTGAATTTTTATTTATATGATGATGTTTAATAACTTGATACTTCATAATTTTCGTCGATTCAGGGAGGCTGTTAGTATTCCAATTAGGGGGAAGAGCCATTATGAGACGTACAACATATCATGTCTATTATAGGATTCAAAAAACCTATAGTTAGATAATCCCATGTATTTTAAAATCATGTTCATAAGAAATATGTATAAGCATTATGGAATTGGATATTTCAGATCAAGTCTCAAGGGTAATTTATAAATATACTATATATATCAGCCATTGAAATTAATGTATCTTGATCATGAACATTAGACTGACCCCATGTTAGATTCCCTTATATAGGGGATATTTTTATCAATTATCTCATAATTTTTTACATTCGTATATTTCTATAGATTCCAATGAATTATCCCTCCAATTAAATAATCATTAAGACTCCGTAAGATCATGTAAGCAATGATCGGTGTGAGAAAAAAAAAGATTGAAATTTATCGGCCTCATTGTATATAGATGCATGATTTATGTACATGTACAACCTCTGTAATGTATAATATAGTGTTCGGTCTTTATGGAGGTTTCATATATATCCTGGTTGTGGAAGAAAACATATTTTGTAATGTTTATTTCATTTATCAGTATGCTATTGGATGATAAAAATATGTAGCCCATGTTAATGATTATGTCTAGATGGTTCAAATTTCGAAGACATGGTGGGGCATATACTATGGTGGATTCCCATTTGAGTTTGGTATTTAAACATTTGAAGGAATCCAATATATCCTCATTTTGGAATGAATAAATGACCTCATAATTATATTGGTTAAGGAATACACATTGAAGTAGCCTTATTATGTAGGGGATATCATATTATTCCACTTATTGGGGACCACACAATGGGTTTCCCTTACCCTGGTAGCAGATTTTCATGGGAATGATATGATCCTTGGGAATTTAGAATTCAAAATGAACTATGCATGGTGTCGGAAACATGTCATAATAAATTATCATTGTCACTAAAAATGGATGTAATACGAATGTTATAGGACTGGAAATCAGATGGATAATATAAACCTCTAGCCTCAAAGAGGAATTCTACATAACCTAGCTTTTTTAGGAACCACGGTCATCAGAATTCATTTATTGGGAGATTATAGAATGATTTTTTCCTTTTGGTCGGTGTATACATAGCAACATTTGAAACCATTATCAAGAAATAGGATTCATTTGGGATATGGACTTCATGGTTGTCTGGTATACTTGAAGTACGCTTGGCATGCGTGGATTGTTTGTTGGGAATGTGGGAGGATGTATGGAAATGTCTAGTTATATTACGTATATGTTAAAAATCTATCATATGGTACATCTATCTTTCTTGAGGGATGTTTCATATTCGAGATGATATGCTTGAGGGTTATATATTGATCAAGGATGACTTGTCTAAATTCCATCGCAAGACCTAGCTGACTGATCTGGGAAGCCATTTCATGATCCTGGATGACATACATAAATGGAGGTTCATGATCTAGGTGGCATGCACATGTTTCATTGTTATGTTAGCTGGAATACATGAATGGTGTCTCAAGAGTTAACATGATTTGTTTTTATAGTGACACATGATCCAATATAACATGTCTGGAGTTTATCGTGTAATTTGTATGGGGTTCCTGGTGGGAATTTTGAGGACTATTATACATTCCTAGGTGATTTTGTGAGATTTATTTAATATGTATTGTTTTCTTCATATGAGTTGAGAAAAATGTCTGAAGGGTACATCATGGTTTGGGTGACACGGTCGAAGGGCATCCCTAGACATTGGTGGAATTCCTGTTGCGAACCATGAAAATCAACTTTACATTTTTTTGAGGACATAAAATGATCAAAAGAAAATTCCAATGGAGTGTTGTTAAAAATAGGTGGCATGTCTTGGTGCTCTTGTATTTCATCTTATTTTCATTTTAAGAGCATGAGGACCAGTGTATATGTTCTTAACATAAGTAACTTGGGTTTTTGTAATTTATCCATCTTTTTTTAATGTTACATAAATTAGTTCTTTGTTATATTTTTTTTAGGACTCTGGTAATTTTTTTCGATATGTGTGATTTTATTCTGGTTTCCATCAAAAATTCATTTAACTGATCTATGAATGATCATGTGAAGTTCTTCATGCTTGTTTCATGGTTGATTTGATTTTTCATAGATGATTATTTAATAGAAAATGTTTCCAAATCTATGACTGTCCTCTTTGAGAAATGTTCTCTTATTAATAGTTCATCTAGTCCGAGTTTCTATAAAAATCCATATTTTCTCCCAATATGAATATTGTGGTCCATATTTCAGGAAGGGATGTGGTTTTTAATACAAAACACAACATATTTATTGAATTTATTCTATAGATTATTTCAAAAAAATGGATGGAGTTCCTGAGGTATTTGTCATCATGTGCTACTTGGTTCCCATCATAAATCATTCTGAGGGTGACACATAATTTTAAAAAAATGATCATCCCATAAAAATATCCTTCATTATAAAATCTCAAATTAATGGGGAATTTTTGAATCATGTGGTCATGCATAGGGATTTTATTATTTAAATATCTACATGTCCATGTTTCTTTATGATATCATGGCTTCTATTGAAAGGACATCACATGATCTCAGGAAATTTGTCCCGAATTTTTTGGGAGACAAGGATGACATGTCATGTATTTCTCTCAATATACGTAAAGATTGCCTTTGGGAGCTTTTGGTGTATTCCATATCACTAAAGGTGCTTCATTGGACATTAACGACATCATGAGGCTCACATATTATGCACTTTGTATTTCATTAAATTTTTTAGAAATGTTTGGGTTTTCATGAGGTTTTATGACTGTGGTCGAAGAAAACCACTGTACCTATTAATTATACATCACAAAACCAGATAACTTTCATATAGAGAGGTGGTATAATTTCATGAACTATTCAGTCTATTTTTCATTATGGAGAAAAATGGGTATTTCATAATATCATAGACATGTTAGAGCCCCATCATGTGATAAATATGTCTTGCTAGTGGGATTTTGTGTGATGAGGCAAACATGACATTGGGAACATGTGGTGTCTCTCCATTCACATGGGTCCATCACATGATGTTCATGACAATGGACACACCATCTTTATTCACCTTTTATTTCCAATGTTTATTTTAATATGTTCTAGGTTATGATGTGATTCCTAAAATGTTGTTCAAACAATCATTCTCACCATTGGTGATGTGTCACACTCGTTTTATGACTAATATAGTCTCCATCCTTTTGGATATTTTTAGAGAACCTATGTTTAATACATGATTATTAAATAATTTAAGGATAAAAATAATAATTTTTTCCCAAAACATTGATCCAATGGTTTATTGTCTTCCAAAAATTAAGTACATACTTAACATTTACAAAGAAAACATAAAATATTATTTAATTCAATTTAATATGGGATCTTATTATGTAACACCCCGCCCCTACCACATTGTATTAATGAGGCGGTGATGATTCATTTTCCTTAATCGGCATTCTCAATGGGCCAAAGGCTGGCCATAAATGCCAAGGGCTTCAGTAAATGATTGGGGATTGATTTTCTCTGAGACACAACCAACCAAACAAACGAGCCACTATCGGAACACTACATGATTCATGTCAACAAAATAACCAACTCATGAATTACCAAAAGGGAACTACACTATTCCACAATACAACCCAATAACCAATACAACCAACACAATAACATAGTACTATTAGGAAGACTAAACAAAATATCCCAAATATGCCAAGACACAATCTACAACTCTACACCAAGCTCCGCTCTCCAAGCACCAAAGAATATCCCAAGCAACACCATGAACCACTAGCAATGAGATGTTTTACCTTTACCTATATCCCAAAATACGACATCTACAAAAACACCAAAGTGAAAAAGAATTGGGTGATTAATAATACTCAGGAGGCTTTTCCCAAGTGACTTCCATACACATGCCAATAAGATAAAACTATTATCACATTTATATAAAGAGGTTTATATATGATAATCACAAGTGAAACCAATACCATGAGGAAAGAATACTCTTACCAAACCACCTCAACCAAACCAAGAACCCAAGGGAAAGCCAAACAATCAATCCATAATCCATCTCACCATTAAAAATTAGCACAAAAAGTTCCATCTTGAAAAAACCATGCACAACAAGACAACCAAAACATTGGGCCTTCCAGACATCCCATTCACCCAATTCTCAAATAGTGGTACATAACGACCACCACCCATAATGGTGGTTCTTATGACCACTATCCATCACCTTTTATAGTGACACTTCCATCCCACTTCCAAAAAACCAACATAAGCCATAACACTCAACCAAACAACAAGAACAAAGCACCAAGGCCATATAATAAGCACAAAACATTTTTCAACAATTTCTATTTCACTTCAATAAATCACCCATTTATTGAAAACACCCTTTAATTATTTTCCATGCAAAAATAAAATTTCAATTAGACATCATTATTGAAAAATATTTTTCATCAACCTTTTTTTATAATCATCCACTAACGATTTTGAAAACATCATTTTAAATTCCCATAACAAATCCCATTTAGCAACAATAACCCATTATCTCCAAAAATCCAACAAATCATCAACAAATTGACTTCCAACATGTTTTTTCAAATAAATAACTCAATTAATTTTAAGAAAACAATTTTATTGTATCCAAAAGAAACTATTTCTAACCCAGTGGAGTCGAGAGAGAATCCACCTACCTTTAGGGTTTTGGTAAAATCGACCCACAAGCAACCAGACCCCAATCCAAGAAAACGCTTCACGAAACATTCTCTAGATCTCTTTCCCTATCATCCATAAGTCTTAAAATCAACATCCATGGAAACCCCAACACTATATTTACATGAAACAGATGTATATCTAGAAAAAATATAGAGGGGGAGTTGTATATTTAGAGGAAACCACAATGAAACCATGAGAAGAGAATTACCTCGGAGAAACCACCGTCAAATCACCAAGACACCCCATTGAATCGCTTCCAAAACAAGTGGCAGAGAACCATAAACCACTGAAATACCAATATCTTGAGTGAGGCTCGAGTGGTGTATGATTGGGAGTGAAATAGGTCTATCTCGAAGCATCCCAAATTTAAAAACCCTTCCTTTAAGTGGTCGCACAGATAGTGTTCACGGTTTGAAAAACCATGCGCTAACAATGGGAATACCACTATCTAGGGAGGAGGGGTATGCATGGTTTCCTCACATGGTTTGGAAAACTGTGTGCAGGTCATGCGTAGCCTATTTCCTCCCCCTACATGGTTTCTTGGAAAACCCACACTTTTTCCCCTAAACGTGCTCAAAACGTTATCCCTAAGAAAAGCCTCAAAATGTATTAAAAACCATTCCAAACAATCCAAACCTCTTCCCAATTCATCGTAAGCACTTTAAACACATAAAAAAAGTAATCAATCACTACAGACCTCAAAATAGGGGTGCTTCATTCTCCCAACCATTTGCCATTACCTCCTTGATAAGTAGTGAACCAACCCTTTTCCAAAAGGGCTTGTCCCATTGCTCGACCATCTCTTTCTCCTGCTCTGATGTCTCCTCTTTGATCTGGCGATACTGCCACAAAACCAAAACTAGACCGATTATATTACACCGCATGGAATTTTCTTTCCTATTCACAACTAGCACTAGCACGTGCACCAATGAAACATCTGACTATAGCTCAACATGATCCATTCGAATAACATGGCCCAGATCCAGCCGATTCATTTTCAACTATGACACATGAAACACATTGTGTACCACACTAGAACCTAGGTGGAAAATCAAAACGATAACCCCCCTCACCAACCCGCTAATGAATCACAAAAGGTCCAATATTCCTCGGAGATAACTTTCCCTACTTCCCAAACTGACGATGTCCCACCCTTGTAGAGATCCTCATGAAAACATGATCACTCATCTCGAACTACAATGACCATCGATGATGATCCTCATACGATTTCCGAAAACTCCGAGATATCTCCATTCTATTCTTTATTAACATGATCTTCTCCATATTCTCCTGTACAAGGCTCGGTCCAACCATCGAGGACTCACTAGTTTCCACACAACATAGTGGAGAATGACTTGGCTGCCCAATCAACTCTTCAAACGGAGCCATATATATGAATTCTAAAAAACTATAATTGTACATGAACTCATAAAACGACAAGTGCTCCTCCAATGAGCCTACAAAATCCATGTTAGAAGTCCACAACAGACCCTCCAATGATTGTATCGTCCTCTCGGATTAACCATCCGTTTGAGGGTGACACAACATACGCATGGTCAACATAGTTCCCCGGGTTTCCTGAAAGGTTTTCAAGAAACAAGATGTTATCCTTGGTTCTCTATCGAATACGATCGAAACTAGAACACCATGCCTCTTTACCACCTCCTAGATATAGATTTTTGACAGATACTCTACCATGTGAGATTCAAAAATTGGAATGAAATCGGATGACTTCGTTAGCCTATCCACTATCACCCAAATGGAATCGTTCTTTCTAAACGTTCATAGGTGACTTGTGAAAAAATCCATCTCTATTTTCTTCCACTTCCAAACAGGTATTGGTAAATAAAGCAACATTCCCATTGGCCTCAGATGCTCTGCATTGACCTGCTGGCAAGTCAAGCATCTAGAAACAAACTCAGTCACTGTTCTTTTAATGCCAGCCCACCAGAAATGTTCTTTCACTACTTTATAAATTTTCTAAATTACAGGATGAAAAACCCACCTATAATGGTGATACTCTTTGAGAAGATCCTCTTTATAATCAATAGGTACAACCATCCCATTCCGTAAACACAAAACTGAATCACCTTTCTGTTGAGTCAATAAGGTTTTCCTTATGACTTTTCCATTTCTTCTTGTTTTGAAAATCACAAACACCTTATCTTTAAGGAAAATCGCTTTTATAAGGAAAATCGCTTTTATAAGGAAAATAGCTTTTATAAGAAAAATTGCTTTCTTAAGGAAAATTGCTTTTATAAGGAAAATTGCTTTCTTAAGGAAAATCGCTTTTATAAGAAAAATTATCCTTATCATTTTATCATTCATATTTTTCTTAAGTATGAGATTCGGATTCATTTTCTCAGAATCATTAAATCTTTGATATAAAGCATTTTGTTTTAGGATTCGGTTCTGGACAAGAACTATAAGGAAGTTTCATTCCAAATTCCAGATATGAATTCTGACTAAGTTTTATTCCAGATTCAGGATACGAATTCTGAAGAAGAATTCTCATTACGAATTCTAATGAAGAAATCCCATTCCGAATTCTCATTACGAATTCTGAAGAAGAATTCTCATTACGAATTCTAATGAAGAAATCCTATTCCGAATTCTTATTACGAATACCAATGAAGAATTCCCATTACGAATTCTAATGAAGAAATCTCATTCCGAATTCCCATTACGAATTCTAATGACGAATTCTCATTACGAATTCTGATGATGAATTCTCATTACGAATTCTGATGATGAATTCTCAATACGATTTCTGATGACGAATTCCTATTCCGAATTCTCATTCTGAATTCACCTATTAAACAGAATCTGATTATCTTTGTTTTATACACTCTGAATTTATTCACTCCGAACCTTCACTCCGAAGATTCTATTCCGAACTTTTGTGTTAGAGTTTAAATGATGTCGTACATTCTGTTACACTTGTTTTGTTATAAAACGATGTCGTCTGTTTTGTTATAAACTAACCGTTGTCTAAGTGACACGTGTACAGGTCCCTCCGATCTTTAAGGAAAATATGACCATTGGAGAGGAGCCGACCATACCTATAAATAGGATCTCATTTGAAAGAGCTCGTAATGGATGGATGAACAATTTGGATTTTGTGCATACATGCTGTTGAAGTGATTTCTAGAGAGAGAGTCTCTTATTAACTCTCAAAGCTTCGTGCGACTCCGAATGTTGGTGATTACATTCGAGGGCTTCCGGGGATAGGAAGACAGAGGTGCCGACTACCTTAAAGTTCGAGGGCTTCCTTGCTGAGAAGGACAGAGGTGCCGACTACCTTAAAGATCGAGGGATTCCTTGCTGAGGAAGACAGAGGTTTCCAACTACCTTGAAGTTGAGGGCTTGCGGGGATAGCAAGACAGAGACTCCGATCTTCGTATCGAGGGCTTACCCTGGTGTGGGTAAGACAGACTTTCTTGAAAGTATAAATCAAGGGACCTTTATCCAAGGTTGTTGGATACCCTTCTCTTTGGGTTAAAAGACTTATATCTTGTTACTTGTAGTTTTACTACTTGTTTTATTTCCGCTGAAATTTGTATCTTAAAGAAAGTATAACTTTCTTATACTTCCTTACTTACTTTGTTTCATTTAGATTCTATACGCTTTAAGGTAGAATCTCATATTGTAACTTTTTGTTAAGTTTCTATTTCTGGAACCATATTTCCGGAACCTACTTTTGGATTCTCTTTCCAAGTTTAGTTCGGTGTTAGAGGTGTTTTGAATTTACTTAGTTTAACTTTGTTAAACTTAGTCCTTTCCTTTTCTTAAGGAAACTTTAGTTATTCATAACTAACTTTAAAGGTTCCAATGGAATTTTTAAAGTATACAATTCACCCCCCCTCTTGTATATTGAGCATCTCATATTATATTTCGATCCTACAATTGGTATCAGAGGTTGGAAACCTCTTACTCTATACCATTCTTACATTTGGTATCAGAGCCAAGGTTACTGAAATACTTGTACTCACATACAAGTTTTTCTTGCTCACTTTTTCCTTCCGAACTCTGTCATTCCGATTTATCCATTCCGAACTTTTCTCATTCCGAACTTTTTGATTACGAATCTTTTGCTACTAACAAGTTTGTGTGCAAAGTTATTTTTGGTATGGAAGGAATTAATGTTGGATCTATTGACAATCTGAATCCTACAAGACCACCAATCTTTGATGGTAATGATTATGAATACTGGAGAGATCGTATGAAGACATTTGTTATCAATACTGGTGTAGACAACTTTGTCATGCTTACTGGTGATTATAAAATTCCTGACAAGGAAGTCAGAACCTTTACTAACCAGGAAAAGCAAGAATATCAACTAAACTATAAGGTGCGCAACACTTTACTATGTTCAATGACTAGAAATATATATATCCAAATTTCTTCTTGTGAAGCAGCTAATTGTATATGGAAGAAGTTAGAGGTTACACACTTTGGGACTTCTAAAGTGATTGAGACTAGAAGAGCTATGCTTAGAGCTGAATATCATGGCTTCAATTTTCCTTATGGAGAACCCATCTGTAAAGTTCAAAAAAGGTTTATGACTATTGTCAACAGTCTACAATCTATGGGAGAGAATGGTTTAGATGATGAAGCTCTTGTGGACAAGATAATTGACATTATGCCCAATGAGTGGGAATCCAAGAGAACAGCAATATATGAGAACAGGAAGGTTACTCAAATTACTCTTGATGAATTATTTGGAACTCTTCTACAACATGAAACAAGAATGAAGAGAGATGCTGACAACATCAAGAAGATGAATGGAAATGGTACTGTTGCTTTTACTTCAACTTCAAATCAGATGAAAGCTAAGACTCCTGAGAGAGTAACCAGATCCAAGTCAAAGAAATTTATTTTCCAATCCGAATCTAGTGATAGTGAAGTTTCAGAAAATGAATTAGCCAATCTTTCTCGAAGGATGAACAAGATAGCTGGGCAAAAAAAACTTTCAATCCAAGTATAAGAAGAAGGATAGGAATGATAAGAAAGATGGAGAAGTTACTTGTTATGAATGTAAAAGAGCTGGACATATTAGACCAGATTGCCCTATGCTCAGAAAGAAAGAAAGAAAGGAAAGACATTCGGACAAGAACAGGAAGAAGTATTACAAATCCAAAGCTAAGAAAGTTCTGAAAGCTAATGACACCTGGAGTGCCAGTGGTGGTGACTCTTCAGATAAATCTTCTGATTATGAATCTTCAGGATAGAAGAATCTTGGTCTTATAGCCAGATTGCCTATTGATAATCATTGTCTTATGGCTAAGGTACGAAATGCTGAATCATTGACCAATGATTCTTTAAATTCTAATGATAGTAAGTATTATAACTCTTCTGATGATGAATCATCTTCTGATGAGGAAAATAATTTACCTAATTTTGAAGAAGTCTCTAGGTTTGCTGAACTTATTGAGATTGAGAACTCCAAACTCAACAAGAAACATGATAAGGCAAATTCTAGGAATTCTATTCTTACTAAAGAGATATCAGATCTTTCTAAAGATCTTGATAAGAAAAATGCTGATTTTTAAAATATTTCAAAAAATCTTGAGGAAGTACGTTCTGAGAAGAATAAACTTTCTAAAGAATTAGAAAAAGTAATTTCTAAGAAAAATGTTTTTGAGCCTAACTCTAGTTCAAAAACTAATGATTTTGAGGATAAAAACTTGGTTGTAAAACTCAAGTCCGAAATTTTTTCCTTAAAGAAGTGTTTATCAAACTTTACCCATGGTAAGGAAAATTTTGATAAAACGTATTCTCAAATACGACCTTTAAGAAATAAATCTGGATTTGGTTATACCCTTGGAAAACCTGTTTTCAGTAACAATTATTTTGTTCCTCAAAGTGCCCCATTTTGTACCAAGTGTCAATGTGGTGTTCACTGGGCAAAAAGTTGTTCCTTAAACAATACCCAATCTCTAGGTTTTGATAAAGATTATTTTTCTAAGAAAATTTGGGTTCCAAAAATTTTATTTTCTGGAAATCTCGGATCCAAACAAGTTTGGATTCCGAAAATCTAACTTTGTTCTTAATTTCAGGAAAATAAAGAAAGTTCCAGCAACAATACATGGTACATGGATAGTGGATGTTCCCGGCAGATGACTGGTAACAAAAGCTTTTTTGAAAAGATTATCAAAACTAAAGGAGATATTATTCTTCAGTTTATCGGAACGCAAGATCAACTTGCTGATATTTTCACAAAATCCTTGCCTTCTGATAGATTTGAATATATTAAACAGAAGTTAAGAATGATAACCGTAAGGTAATCTTCCTTAATTAACTTTCTGTTGAAAAAATCTCCTTACAGTAATAAACTCCTTTTTATAGGGGGAGTACATTTGATTGATTGGTTAATAAAGTTTTTCAAAATTTGTTTTCAAACTTTTCGGAACGAAAATTTCCGGAATGGAACTTCTGGAACTACCATTTTCCAGAATGGATATTTTCGTACAGAATACTTCTGGAATGAAAGTATTCATATTGAAAATTTCCGGAATGGACAACTTTCATACTGGGACTTTCATAACCAGATTTTTGTACCAAGTTTTGTTTTTCGTATTTTGTTTTTCATATTTTGTTTTTCGTAATTTGTTTTTCGTATTGACTTTTTCGTATTGAGTTTTTCTTATTTAGTTTTTCGTATTGAGTTTTTCGTAGTCGTCTTTATATTACCCATTACGAATAACTTTCCTAAGCTGATCCGAAAGGTATGATTTCCTTACTGAAGTTTTCGTAATCATATTTTACTTGCTGGAAATTTCTTATAGTTTGTTTTCGGTTTTTGGATTTCTTAATTCTTTACTTTAATAAAAACCTCAAAAAGATCGGATTCAAGTTCTCAACCGTCAGATTTGATCTCAGATCATTCTAAACCGTTAGATCAACCGAGGATGTTGAACCGTCATCCCATTGCCTATATAAAGGGGACCCTATTTTCAAGTCCCACATCGATTTCAAGCTTTTGCGTGCTGAAGCTCTGACTCTCTGATTTAAGGCCATTCCGAACTTCAGTCTTCTCGATTTCGAACTTCTCAGAGACTTCAGATCCGAATGTCTGCAGAGTTAGCTTCTCAAGAAATGTCTTCAACCAAGCCTATTTCTCAGTGGTTAGTCTACAGAGAAAGGTTAGTCCATCCGACTTTCTTCTGCAACTACGATTCTATCATTTCAAAGAATATCAAGTTGAATGGCTGGGAAGATGTTGCGGTATCAAAAACCGGCAACCAAGATGAAGTCTACTCTGATTTGCTTGTTGAGTTTTATGAGTCAGTTGCTTTCTTCAAGGAAGATAATAGAGATAAGTTTTCTTTCAAATCGTATGGCAAGACATATAAGCTTTCTCACACCAAGGCTGCAAGCTTGGTAGGGCTATCCTATGAAGGAGAAGCCGAGTTTATTTCACACGTATTGCCAGATTCTTTGGGTAGTTTCAACAAGGAAAAGGCCTTAGAAACTCTCGGATTAGATGATGACAAGGCTCCGAAAATTGCAAGCCTATCTACAAACTTCTGGATGCTAGAGTTATGGGTGCAAGGGCTTATCGTACCGAGGAAAGGAGATAAGGATAGTCTGAAGAAGAGTGAGATATATATCTTAGATTTTCTGATAAATCTAAGAAAGTTCAACTTGAAGAAGCATATTCTTCTTAATATTGAGAATTTGAAGAAGGGGAATCTGAGAGCTTAGATTGTGATGTACCCAGCAATATTATCAAAACTCATAGTTCGGTGCCTAGAATCTTTCAAGGTAGCTTGCAGTTCTAAACCAAGAGTGTTCAAGATCATGCTAGTTAGAAATGCCACTCTTAAGAGAATGAATGTAGCCTTCGACAAAAATGTCTAGAATGTTTATTGATCTACCTCCTCAAGAAGAAGTGGCTCCGAAAGTTTCTGATCCGGAATTATCCATGCCGGTAAGGAAGAGAAAGCTGAAAGAAGTGGTAGTCGAAGCTGAGGAACCCAAGTCTAAGGAAGTCCACTCCGGACCACCAAAGCCTAAGAAGAAGAAAACTTATACTGATGAGGTTGAAGCAATGTAGAGAGCTGATAAAGAAACAAGGAAAGAAGGGGATCCGCAGTTCAGATTGGATCCTGTGCAGGCTAAGGCTCTGAAAGAGAAGGCTGCTGATGAGCTCGAGAAACAAGCAATGGAGAAGAAACTTAAGAAGAAAATGTCAGAAGCCGAGGCTGTGAAAGTGTTGTTGAAGTTCAATGAAATGGTTTCAGCAACCATTCCCGTTCCGAGATATTTCTCTCTGGAATCTCTACCTGAGACTCCAGGAAGAAATCTTGATGCTCCATAAGAGAATGTTGCTACGAATTCTGAAGAAGTAGAGCAAGTGGAACAAGTTGAAGAGGCTGCTGAAGGAAGTGGTGAGACAGGAGAAGTGCTCAAACAAGTAGATGAGTACAAGGGAACTCCTTCGGAACACTTGTCGCTCCGAACATCTGAAGCTCAATCCTCGAAGCTTGTTACTCCGACTATGGAAGAAGAGAAAGGTGAAGAAGAAGTTTCTTGTCTGAGAGAAGAAGAACATATTCTACTTGATGTTGCTCAGAAGGAAAATATAGAAGTTGCTGATGAGGAAGATTTGGTTGTTCAAGTTTCTGACAGTGAAAAGAAAACTCCGGAACAGGATTCTATTCCGGAAAAAGATAAGGGAAAGAATGTTCTTACTGAGACTCCGAGCTCAGTAGTAAGAAAGAAGAAGGAAGCTGGTAGTTCTTCTAAGAGGAAGTTGGAGCTTATTGAGGAAGAAAATTCTCCTAGCAAGATTTCAGATTCGGAGTCATCATCGTTGGTGCATGATTTTGTTGTCCAGTCTTTGAAAAATTTGGTGGTAACCATTCCGACCTTCTCTAGTATAGACTCCAGATGCCAGATGCTCCAACATTGCGTTGAATCAGAAAACCGACTCTGTATCCATGGTTATGGATAAGTGTGTTGAGATTGAAGTCCAGTTCAAAAATTTCTTTATTGGTTACGAAGCTCATAAAAGTTCTTGAAATAGGATGACAAGCTGGTCTAAGAAAACTGTGGAAGAGATGAGGCTTTTCGATGAGTTTTAGGATAATGTTAAGGATGCATTTGAATCCGAGGACAAGAAGTTTCATGAGATGACTGCATCATTCGAAGAAAAGTTGACAGAGGAAAAGAACTTTCGGATTCAGGAAGTGAGAGATCTGAATGGAAAGCTCAATTCCGTTAATCAAAGTTGTAAATTTGAAAGGAATTATCGGATCGAGTTTGAAGAAAGGATGAAGGCTCAGGAAGAGAAAATGAAGGCTCAGGAAGAGAAAATGAAAGCTCAGGAAGAAAAGATGAAGGCTCAGGAAGAAATCATTGAAGCTCAGTCAGCAAGAATAGTCATCTTAGAAAAGCAAGCAGAGGAAGATCACAAAGACTTAAAGAAGATCAAGACGATTCTTAAGGGGTTAATGTCGAAGGAGAAAGATCTGAAATGACCAATCCGATCTTTTTTTTTGTCGAGATTCCAATTTTATTGAAAGTCGTACTTGTTGTTTCTATTGTTGTCATTACTAATTTTTTAGGTACTTTGTTAAGTTTTTCCATTCCCTCCAATTCTTTTTGAAAATCACAAAGTGGGAGAAGGAAAAGATCCTTAAAAAAAGAGGAAATCTAATAAGAGTTTATCAAAGGGGGAGAAAGGAAAAATACCCAAGGAAAAAGAACTCTAATAAGAGTTTGTTTAAGGGGGAGTTTTTCTTAAAGAAGACCTTCTTATGAAACATCACTCCGGAAATATGAATACGATCCTTAGAGTTTTAAAGCCTATGGGGGAGTTAGTCGTATTCATCTATATTCTTAAACCAAGGGAGATAAGCTTTAATATGTTTCTTTCTTCTTAGAATAGCTTTTTCGTAAGGATGTTTGTGCTTTCCAAAAAGGGGGAGATTGTTGAGTCAATAAGGTTTTCCTTATGACTTTTCCATTCCTTCTTGTTTTGAAAATCACAAACACCTTATCTTTAAGGAAATTCGCTTTTATAAGGAAAATCGCTTTTATAAGGAAAATAGATTTTATAAGGAAAATTGCTTTCTTAAGGAAAATTGCTTTTATAAGGAAAATTGCATTCTTAAGGAAAATCGCTTTTATAAGAAAAATTATCCTTATCATATTTTCATTCATATTTTTCTTAAGTATGAGATTCGGATTCATTTTCTCGGAATCATTAAAACTTTGATATAAAGCATTCTGTTTTAGGATTCGGTTCTGGACAAGAACTATAAGGAAGTTTCATTCCGAATTCCGGATATGAATTCTGACTAAGTTTTATTCCAGATTCAGGATACGAATTCTGAAGAAGAATTCTCATTACGAATTCTAATGACGAAATCCCATTCCGAATTCTCATTACGAATTCTGAAGAAGAATTCTCATTACGAATTCTAATGAAGAAATCCTGTTCCGAATTCTTATTACGAATACCAATGAAGAATTCCCATTATGAATTCTAATGAAGAAATCTCATTCCGTATTCCAATTATGAATTCTAATGACGAATTCTCATTACGAATTCTGATGATGAATTCTCATTACGAATTCTGATGATGAATTCTCAATACGATTTCTGATGACGAATTCCTATTCCGAATTCTCATTCCGAATTCACCTATTAAACAGAATCTGATTATCTTTGTTTTATACACTCTGAATTTATTCACTCCGAACCTTCACTCCGAAGTTTCTATTCCGAACTTTTGTGTTAGAGTTTAAACGATGTCGTACATTCTGTTACACTTGTTTTGTTATAAAACGATGTCGTCTGTTTTGTTATAAACTAACCGTTGTCTAAGTGACACGTGTACAGGTCCCTCCGATCTTTAAGGAAAATATGACCGTTGGAGAGGAGCCGACCTTACCTATAAATAGCAGCTCATTTGAAAGAGCTCGTAATGGATGGATGAACAATTTGGATTTTGTGCATACATGCTGTTGAAGTGATTTCTAGAGAGAGAGTCTCTTATTAACTCTCAAAGCTTCGTGCGACTCCGAATGTTGGTGATTACATTCGAGGGATTCCGAGGATAGGAAGACAGAGGTGCCGACTACCTTAAAGTTCGAGGGATTCCTTGATGAGGAGGACAGAGGTTCCGACTACCTTAAAGATCGAGGGCTTCCTTGCTGAGGAAGACAGAGGTTTCCAACTACCTTGAAGTTGAGGGCTTGCGGGGATAGCAAGATAGAGACTCCGATCTTCGTATCGAGGGCTTACCCTGGTGTGGGTAAGACAGACTTGCTTGAAAGTATAAATCAAGGGACCTTTATCCAAGGTTGTTGGATACCCTTCTCTTTGGGTTAAAAGACTTATATCTTGTTACTTGTAGTTTTACTACTTGTTTTATTTCCGCTGCAACTTGTATCTTAAGGAAAGTATAACTTTCTTATACTTCCTTACTTACTCTGTTTCATTTAGATTCTATACGCTTTAAGGTAGAATCTCATATTGTAACTTTTTGTTATGTTTCAATTTCCGGAACCATATTTCCGGAACCTACTTTTGGATTCTCTTTCCAAGTTTAGTTCGGTGTTAGAGGTGTTGTGAATTTACTTAGTTTAACTTTGTTAAACTTAGTCCTTTCCTTTTCTTAAGGAAACTTTAGTTATTCATAACTAACTTTAAAGGTTCCAAAGGAATTTTTAAAGTATACAATTCACCCCCCTCTTGTATATTGAGCATCTCATATTATATTTCGATCCTACACTTTCATTTCCCAACCCTTAATGATCTTCCCACCATTGTGTATCAGCCTCATGGTCACAGACTCAGAATCATATATATGTGCCTATTTAACAGGGAAAAACAAGTCTGGAATCAACAAAACCAGAAAAAAGACCACTATATCGCCCTGGTCCTCACATTCCAACTGAATGTCAGCTATAAATGAGATCAACTGCCACTAGTCTGAAGCATGTTTCACCATGTGAGCATATAATTTTATACTTAATGCATCCACCACCGAAATTCCCTTACTCGATATTTACATAAAGTCAAAATTAAGCATCTAGAGATATTCCATCCATCTTCATTGCCTCATGATCAAATCCCTTTTGAGATAATATGCTTCAAGCTCTTATGATCTGTATATACCGTTAATTTATCACCGAAGATATAATGACTCCACACGTTCAAATTATGGACCACTGCTACCAATTTCAAATCATGATTTGGGTAATTCTTCTCATGAAACCTTAAATGTCGTGAGCAATATGCAACCACATGATTCTATTGCATGAGAACACACCACCACCTTGATCTTGATGCATCCCATTACACTACACACCCTTTTCCTGGTTCTGGAAAAATCATGATTATTGCTGATAAAAGAAGACCCTTTAGCTCTTTGAAAAATTACTGACAATGTTCATTCAAACGGAATGGAACATTCTTTCTTGTGAAAGTTGTCATCGGTGAAGCCAAACGTGAAAATTCATGAACAAAAAATCAATAATACACTGCTAGAAAAAGGATGATGTGTATCTCAAAAATATTCATTGGCAGTTTCCATGAGATTACAGCCTCTATCATTTCCAGATCCACTGAAACACCCCCTTCAGAGATCACATGTCCATGAAAATAGACTTACGGAATCCAAAAGTCACACTTTGACAATTTGGAAAACAACAGATGACCCCTCATGATCCCGAACACTGGCATCAAGTGCTATTCATGTTCCACCATTTTCTTTGAATACACTAGAATAACATATAAAAAAACCACCACAAATGAATCCTGATATCACTGAAATATCTTATTCATCAATTCCATGAACATCGCCGACGCATGCGTTAGACCAAAGGGAATAACAAAATATTAATAATTTCTATATCTACTTTTGATAGTTATTTTAGGAATATCATCCTTCCACACCCACAATTAAATATATCGTCACCTCATGTCGATCTTGGAGAACCACTAGGCTCCCCTCAACTAGTTGAAAAAATAATTAATTCGTGGAAGTGGATATCTGTTCATTATCGTAATGTGGTTAAGTCTAAAATAATTAACATAAAGCCTAAATGATCCATCCTTCTTATAACTAACAACACCAACACTTCCCATGGAGACGTACAAGGGTGGATAATCTCTTTTTTTCCTAACTCTTATAACTAGACTTTCAATTCCCACAATTCAGATGGTGCTATCTGATAAGAAGGAAGTGTGATAGGACTGGTCCCAGGATGGAGATCAATAGTAAACTACACTTCTCTTATGGTAGGTAACCAAGATAATTTTTCGAGAAAAACATCGATGAACTGATCCAAAACTATATGAAGAACACTCTGATCAACACCCTCTACCATTTCCAAAGACAACACCGCCAACTAAAATGATAATGTGCTCATTGTTGGTGCCAACAATCCCGTTTCACCCTTCCATTCTTTCCTCTCCCCTCTAAAGTGATGTATAATTACATGTAGTGTTGTAAAAGACATTATTCTCAAATTACAGTCGATGTGGGCCTTAAAACCCACCAGCCAATCCATTCATAGGATTACATCATACCCATCTATCTCAAGCACTATGAAATTCCACATTAGCTCAACCTCACCCATAATTAATAATATATGCTCTACACAGGAAGGCTCAACACTCTATTTGACCTAAAGGTGTTTGAGATTACAAAATTGAAGGAATCATTTATACCATAAAACCCAGCAACTCAACAACACGTACAACAAAAATAGAGTGTGAGGCACACGTATCAAACAACACTTGCATCAAGGTAGAATTTAAAATAATAGTACCTTACACAATGGATGGTCCCAACTGATCATCCACTACTACGTGTTCTACTCTGAACAATGCCTTGGTTGCCACACCCTACTCTTTATTTCCATACTAAGGAGTTGTAGTGTTCCAAGAATCACCATGATTGGATTTTTTCTATTGACGAGGGGTATGCTTCTTTTCTTGTCCTGTCGATGCATACAAACTCTGCGATCTCTGAGGAGTGACACACACACCTGAACTCAGAGCATTCCTAAAATAGTGTTGAAGATGCCCCACATACATGAAATTGTTATATGCCCAAATTTGTGTCGTGAGGTACCTCTTGATGTGTGTCGTAGTTCCACACTAAATACATCCTGGTTTTCTCTGGGGATTTATATGAATATTTACTAATATGGCCATCAGATAGTGTACCACACTCCCGACCTAGGAATAAGTATACCTCCTCCTATTGAACCTAGCATTAGAGTTCCCACTATTCCCCATGGGTGCCACCATTTTTCCTTCATCTAGATCTCCTAACAGATCTCGCTCAGCCACCAATGCTCGATTCACCATCTCTGTGTAATCACTGATACACATCACTGCAATTTTTGAACTGATCTATTGCCATAACCCCACTTCTATGATCCTTACCATCAATGATATGCTACCCGCCACCTCAGGTGAAAACCGATCTATTCTCATAAATGTAATACAAACTCCGTCCCACAAATATTCTCTTTCTTCAAATGGTAGAAATATATTGTCCATTAAATTCTGAACGTTTGTGCGTAGAATTGTTTATAAAATAATTCCTCAAAGCCTTCCAACATCATACCCTAGTCAATCTCCTCTTAGACTACAAATTCCCACCAATGAAGAGAAAAATGCTCTAGCATATAAATTTTCAGCTTTACATTCACCTCTAATGACATCCCCAAGAACTCAAAAAATATATTCATTCAGGACATCCATGCCTCTGCCCTATCAAGGTCCGAATCACCCCTAAAGATGGGTGGATCATGCTTTTGAAAATGAGAAGAATAACCAACATTCTCTGGATCTTCTGCTCTATTCTCACTTCCCATGACATGGAAATATTTCACTATTCTATAGGCTAAAAATTGTTTCACCTGGGGCTCAGGTGTAACCCCGTTCTCATCGGTCACATCTGGTTAGTCTCTATGAAGCCTACCCGATGCCATTTCTATAAACTGAAAAAAAACAACCATGAGTCTCACTTCTATTGTCATCAAGAATCCCACTTTCAAATCTCATTACACAACACAATAACAACGAGGCTTTCCAACATTCCACATTTTCCATGTTTTATAATTTATGAAAACCAAACCATTTTCAAAATACCAAATTTATTCACATTACAATTTCACACATTTGAAAAACAATATATCAATTCAGCCCATAAATCATTATTCCCAAAGAAATATGCATCCATGAGGGAATCCATTTCAACCATATATTCCATGGACATCTCATTGGCTAAAACCATGACAATGAGAATTCCAATGCCTATAATTGTATCTAAAAAACTTCTCTACCCAACTCCCCGGTATCTTTTAGTTCAGAATACAAGGGTTAGCTACGTCCTTCAATGCTATAAATTCCATGTTCTGACATTCCTACGCCTTTCTACCATCCAGAATCAAGGAATATACTACAATGAATGTCATACAAAAATCCTAGAATAAAATCCAAAGGACCAAACAAGATGATACGACTTGTAACACCACCACCCGCACCACATTGTCTTGAGTAGGCGGTGAGGGTTATAGGGCATTAAGCGACGTTACCAAGGTGCCAAAGGAAGAAAATAAATGTTGAGGGCTTCGAGAAATGATTGGGGAACATTTTTACCTTTTGACACAACCAACCAACCAAACAATTAACTAACAAAAAACTACATGATTCATGTCAGCAAAACAAACAACTCATACATCACCAAAAGGGAACTACACTATTCTACAATACAATCCAAAAACCATTACAAACAATACAATAAAAGTGTATTATGCACAATACTAAACAAAAGAACAAAAATAAGTCAAGACACACTCCAAGACTCCACACCAAGCTCCATGCTTCAAGCACTGCCACATATCCCAGGCATCACCGCAAACCACTAGAAATGAGATGTCTTACCTTTACTTGTATCTTGGAATACGACATCAGAAAAAGCACCAAAGTTTCAAAAGAGGGGGTGAGTACTAATACTCAGTAGGTTTTCCCAAAATGACTTCCCTAGAGATTCCACAAGGATAAAACTATTATAGCATTTATATAATGTTGTTTATATAAAACAATCACTAGTGAAACGAATACCATGAGCCAAACATACTCTTACCAAGCCACCTCACAAAACCCAAGAACCTAAGGGAAAGACAAAGTATCATTCCATAAGACATCTCACCATTTAACATTAGCACAAAAATATCAATCTTGTAAAGAAATTCACAATAAGACAACCCAAACGGTTGGATTTTTACCCATCAAATTCACCAAATTCTCAAATAGAGGTAATTACCAACCACTACCCAAAATGGTGGTTATTCCTACCATTATCCATCACCTTTTCTAGTAAGACTTCCTGCCCACTTTCACACAACCAACACATGCCATAAAACTCAACCAACCAACATGCACAAATCTCTATGGTCGTACAATAAACACACAACCATTTTAAACAAATGCAAATTGACATCAATAAATTACACATTTATTGAAAATAACCATTAATTATTTTCCATGCCAAACAACATTTCAATTAAACGTCTTTACTGAAAACCATTTTTCATTATCCATTTTTTTTATAATCATCCACTTACAATTTTAATATAACTATTTTAAAAGAACATAATAAAACCCCTTTAGAAACAATAACCCATTTTCCCCAAAATCCCCAAAATAATCACCAAATGCATTTCCAACAAGATTTGAACATAATTATCACAAGTAATTTCAAGAAATAAATTTAATTGTATCAAAAAACCACTCGTTAAGAACCATGTGGAGTTGAGAGAGAAGCAAGCAACCATTAGGCTTCAGACAAAATCGACCAAAAGCAACCGCACCCCAATCTGAGAAAACTCTTCACGAAAATCGCTCTATATATCCTTCTGTAACATCGAAAAGCATTAAAACCAACACCCATGTCAACCCCAACAATTTATCTACATGGAAAATATGTATATGTAGAAAACTGAGAGAGATAGAGATAATGATTTAGAGGAAACCACATGGAAACCAAGAGGAGAGACTTACTCATGAAAAAACACCTTCAAAACACCAAGATATCCCTTTGAATATATTCTAAAATGAGAGGGAGAGCACCTTAAACCTATGAGAACCCAAAATCAAGAATTAGGATCGAGTAGAAGATGATTGGGAGTGAAATAGGTCAATCCCTAAGGAGCCTGAATTTAGAAACCCTTCCATTATGTGGTCGCATGATTAGTCTGTATTGTTTAAAAAACTGTGCACTAACAGTGCACACACCACTGTCTCAAGATGTGGGGTCTACATGGTTACCCTGCATGGTTTGGAAAACCATACTCATGCGATGCAAAGCCTACTACCTCCCCCATGCATGGTTTCCTAGATAACCCACACAATTTCCCCTAATCATTCTCAAATTGTGCTCCCTATAAAAATCCTCTAAACTTATTTAAAACCATTCCAAACACTCCAATCCTATTCTAAACTAATCCCTTGAACTTTAAACAAATAAAAAATGTAAAAAAGGATACATAACTCAAATTGGTGGTGTTATATGTTGTCCCTTGGGTTCTCTATTGTAAAATTAATTACCTGAGGATACACATAAAAGAAAACGTCCCACCAAAAGCTTGGTAATAGGATGACTAAGATACACGAAACATGGGGATGAATAATCATTATTATCAAAATGTAATAAAAAAATCATAATTTTAATAATTAGAATAAATATTAGATAATTTCATGGAACATTGTAATGCCTAAAAATAAAATATATTGTCATAGTCGGCTAATACCAAACATATCTGAGAAGAAAGATAACATCATGTTAAAACCTATTTAATACTAACTCAAGAGATTTGACATGTTACTCAATTCATTGAAGAGATGTGTAATTATGGGTACACCCATCACACTATAACATTTACATGCACAATATATTTTGGGAAACCCATCACATCATTAAATTATGATTATTATGATGCCACATTGAATGTTTGACAATCTTGGAAATTAAATAACCCATGTATAAGGGTGATATTATTTTATTAAAAAATTCGTTCATTAACATTATATTTTACAATGGAATTAGAAGATTTATTTCAATATTTATTGAAGAAGAATCTATCTCATGAAAAGTAAAAGATATTATTTTTAATGGATGAGATCATTTGGTAAAATATTGTCATTTATAAAAATCGATATTGGATGAATGTATATCCATGAAAATAAATTGAATGGAAGAATAATTTAAATTTATATAAAAATAAATGTACATACACACTGAATATAGAGTGAAGGAGTGAAATCCCAATTAATGAGGGTTGGGTTCGAGTATTCTATATATAGTAGATCTGAATGACTTCCTATCCTTAATATCCTCTAAAATCCAATTAAATTCATTAATTTGAAAATAAATTACATTTTATACATTTATTAAATTATTTATAGATTTAATAAGTCCATTTTTTTATTATTGATGAGTTATATAGTTTAATTTCTTCCTTTAAGAGTATTTGTTTTCTTTGTATTAATGATTGGTTCACCAGTATACTTGAATGATTGCGGGTTTAAAATTGGAATAAATATAAAAAATTAGTATTGTATCTTATTAATGATTTTCTAGATGATTAATTGATCTTACAAATCATTTGGTTATTTCGTGTGAGGATGAATCATTATATAGTAGTTAATGATGATAGTTTCAGTTTTTTTGTGTATTTCATTCACAACGAAGTCGTTTTGTTCTATATATTAATATCATGTATATATATTAGTTATATAATATATATTTTAAACATATATTTCAAACATTATAATGTATTAATGTCCATTCTTTAAGGCAGTGATGGAAAATTAAAAAAATATCATCTAGGGATAAGATAAAACAACACCTCACATGCAACGTTTCGATTTTAAAAAAATTAGGTAGAGAAGGGGTTTGATGATGGATTATTACATTACCATAATAAAAATATATTATATATATGTTTCTATTGTTATCATACCATTTTGTTGATCAGGTGAGGAGATCAAAAGGAAACAAAAGAACATCGAACTAAAATTAAAAAATGAAAAGGGGATTTTATGTCTTAAATTCTTCTTCTTAAGAACCTCTTTAGGGTGATTGGTTTTGGTACTTTGTTGAGAAAAAGGACTATAGACGTGGGGTAGGGTCTTTTGAAGAAATATTATGATTTGGTTTACCAGGAACAAAGAATCAGGGGTGTGTAAAGAATAACTACTGATGATTGGAATTTATAGTAGAGGAGAGATGTATTATCCCATTATTTTATTCATATGTTTATTATTTTGACTGAATACATTGAGTAGTTTCAACATAATTACTAAATATATTAAAAATAGGAAGGGTATTTATAGATTATGGTTCTTCCATATGTTATTTTTAATGGATGAGTTTATTAAACATATAATATATATACATAGTAAATTTCCATATTTTAAAAGACCCTATAAATTTTATTATTACATAAAAATTATAAAAAATAATTGTTACCATTTCACGATATGTAGAATTTTAAAATGAACTCAATTTCATAAAAATATTTTTCTCATAATGTGAAATTTAATTTTTAACTAATATCATCATATACATGGAAAAATCAAAATTTTAAATTATAAATGTTTTTATAACGCATTGAAAAATTTATTATGTTCTCAAAAAAAATTTCCGAATCAATAGAAAATAATATATTAATATATAAATAAATTTTAAGAAAATAAATAATTGTTTAAATTATTTAAATAATTTAAAATTTTAATTAAATATTTATGACTTACTAAAAATACCAACATATAATTAAGAATTTCTAGTATATTTATTTACATATAATATGATATAATAATATAATATAACCATTCATAATATGGTTAAATTATATTTATACAGTCATGGGTGAGGTTACTATTCTATTGGATAGGAAACTTTTCAAAAGTGTCATATTAATATTATGTAGGCCAAGTTACTATTGCACTAGTATAGGTACTAAATATTCTTGAAATTCCTCCAATACAATTAACGCTTCTGTTATAAATTTTATATTGTGCTATATAGATGATTTTATATAATCTAAATTATATAAAATTATTATAAGTCGATAATATCCATTAATTTAAATTTTTGTCGTCACATTCTTCCTCAATTATGAAATTGTTTCATCAATATTTTGTTTTATATAGACAGGTTTGGGTAATTACCTATCATCACCACCTTTAGTTACCTTGATTCCTCCTTGTACTTATGGTTTCTCAATATAACATTGGATGGGTGGGTTGAAATGTTGGTGGAACATTGTCTCTATGGTCCAATATCTTCACCGAAATCTCCTCATATTAATGATCATTTTCCAACTATACAACCTCTTGATTCAATACATGTGAAATATCTGGTATATACATTTTTAAGTGGGAGACATGGAATATATCATTTAATTTTTACATAGTTTGTGTATGTGTTACTCGATATTCCAGATCTCTAATATGATTAGGAATATTGAAGGGGATAACGTACTAGGAATTCATCTTTACATTCATCACATATCTCATAATACTTTTCCATAGATATATGTGAAGTAATACCATGTCTCCAACCATAATCTTTAGGCCCCATTGATGGTTTACAACATAGATCTTCTATTACATTCTAGCTGAATTGATATTCTGCTTATTGTTTTTCTCCATTTTAACCATGCCGTTAGCCAATTTAGGTGTTTGAAACTAATATTCACTAACTTCATCCCAACATTCTGGTTTTTAACATATTTTTCCATAAAGGGTACAAATTGATCAATTTAGACGATGTAGTGGAATTTTTTTGTTGTAAGAGAGTGAAACCGGAGGCAGATGTTTGTCCCATCCTCCCGTGAAGTCCATATAATATACCATCGACATGCCTTCCAGTATAATAATATTCAACACTGATTGGACATTACTTTCCGGATTATAAGACCAACTGAAAGACATTTTTTTTAGATCATATTGTAGAGTTTTCTATAACATAGAGGTAAATCTCATATCTCAATTTGATATAGTTGATCATAGTACAACATATATCCCTTACAATTCTATTATGTATATTCACGTATGGGGATTTAGTGATAATTATTGTTGAATTGAAAAAATGTGATCTGTATTTGTAAGATGATCCATAACAACCCATATGATTCCTCGAGGTGTCTTTCTAATTCTAGTGACATTGTCCATTGTGATATTTTCACTTTTCCATTTTGTTATCGGTAATAGTTTCATCATCCCCTTAGATGTTTTTATTTCATTCTTCACATGATAAAATACCATTCACTATAATGTATATTCAATTATATCAATATTCATATTGACTCTCCAATAGTTCTCATAGAGATCTTAATACATCTTATTTCTCTCTAGGTTAATAGAGAAGGTTATGTTATGTTTGTCATTTTTAAGATTCAATGTTATCTCACGATCATATGGTACACATAATCATGATCCAAAACATACAATTCCTTCCTCATCAATTTTAATCTCTCTGGATATACACTTTATCATTGATACCATAATCTTCATAATATACCCACCAATTCATTGTGCATCCATTTTTTTATTCATGAGGTATAGTTGAGAAATAATTTGAGAATAGATTGATGATGTTCCTTCTTCAATGACAGCCACATTCATCCTTTTCAAATCAATAATATTGGATCCCTATCAATTCTCATCCATGATATTGTTGAAGGTTCTTTTCTATATAGATAATCCACAACATTATTCTATTTGTTTGATGGTAACAGATTGAGTATTCATAATATTTAATGAGATCTAAAAATCATCATTAGTTTATATTAATTTTCTTTGAAGTGAATATATATTTGGGCACCTGTGGTCAATTTATATTCCACCCTTCTCCCTATTGATGGAATTATGCCATATTTTAAACACATTGATCATAGATACCAACTCTATATCATGGTTGGGACACTGTTTATGATGAAATCTCAATGGCCATGTATAATAGGATATCACCGTATAATATTTCATAAGTATATAGTCTAGGAAATTAATTACGACATATTTTTATACCAAAAAGTGTTACCCAGATGTCTATAGTGTTATTACAGGTGCAGGTGAACCCTTTGAAGAAGTCATCACATTCACTGGTCCAAACAAACATTTATACATTCTATGTCATCATGGTTATGTATTTCACAATTCTGAAAAATTCATCACAAATTTATTGTAATACCATGTTTACCAAAGTAATATAACGATATCCCTTATATATGTTTGGTAGACACACTCATTGATATCTTTTGTCTTTGATGGGTACATTAATATCCCTTTGCGGGTGATAACATTACCCATGATTGATATGTCCACCTTCTAGACCTTCAATTTGCTACACATTGTATAATTTTATCACATTGCAATCTTTTTAGAACAATATTCAATTTATCCTCACGATCTTACTTTCTCTTGGTGTATATCATCATATAAACAATAAAAAGAACACTAATATTTTAAAAGTAATCTATAAAGACTCTATTAATCAAATCCATGAATATTGTTGGAGTACCAGTGAGTCCAAAGGGAATAACATTGATCTCAGTGTTTTTATTATACTTTTGAAAGTAATTCATATAATACTTTCCTTCCTCACCATTAATTGGGGATATACTATCCAATGGTCCACCTTATTGAAATATTTTTCCCCATGTTCTTGATCAAACAAATCATCTATCTATTGAAGGGGGTACAAATTATTTATCTCATAATAAACAATACATAGCCGAATCAATTATTCCTTATTATTATTAAAGATTAAGGAAAACTCCAACAATGAATATCTTGAGTATTTAAAACCCTTTTCTAGTTTCCCCTATAATAACATCTTCAATTCTTCTAGATCAATTATGGAAATTATATTAGGTGTCATTAACATATAAAGCTATCCAGTAATATGTTCAATGTAGAACTCAAAATATTGATCAAGTGAAAAACGAAGATATTATTTAGGGAACAAATTATTGTATTTCCTCAGAAAGGGAATGTATTTGAGAAGGATTCATTATTTTTCTCAGTCAATTGAGATATATATACTTTCTCATAAATCAATAAAATAAACACATATGTTGATGACTGTGAAAGAGATTCATCCTCCTCCTTAAACATGTATAGAATTGAATTATTTTTTGGGATGGGAATAATGACCTAACAATCATAAATTCTTTATTTTGTCTTTAAATATTGATAGTTAATCCATGCAAAAAATGTCATCGAACTCCCATAAAGAATGTAATAAAATATTTGCTTGGAGGATCACTCTACAAACACTAATTGAGGAGTAGTTATATATATTCGATGTAGTAATGTTCCATATACTATTCTTATAAATATCACAACCTTCATATTTTTAGGTGGTGTATGTATAGTTATACTAAGATACCATGATATGAAATAATGTGTACAAATAGAATAAAATAGTACATTCACTATTCTTAATTGAATAACATTCATACCTATCATCACGTCATTATTATGCTCCACCTCATTAGTAGTGATGGAATATGTTTTCCCATGTTCCATTGTATTTGATGGGTGTTGATGATTATAACCCTCGATGAATCATGGTTTAGTGCAGTAGCTTTTATAGTGGCACTCTTACCTATTTTTGAATCCTTGAGTCACGTGTGGTGCACTCGATTCCTCCAAAACATTATCCATATTCATCATATATTTTCTATATTCAGGACCTTAGTGTCCTTCTCTCCTCTACATATATAATTTCACTATCTTCTTGAGGATTTTCCCATGATACTTCTTCTTACAATTTGGACATGCATGTGGTTGAGATTTCCATCAACCATTTTAATTATACCCACAACATTAAACTCCACCTATACATTATTACCAATATGAAGATTGAACAATTCTCCATTCATTATCTCTCATTGATACAAAATCCAAAAACATATTCATATCATCCAATGTATAAAATTTCTATTGCCTTTAGAAGGTGTGGTTTAAAACCACAAATGAATATATCAATTTTTCTATCTTTATTGATATAAAACATGAATAATACGATGAAATCCTTGTGAAAAAATATTTTTAGGTCATAACTTATTCACATTTATTTATATTCAGCTCTAGGAATTCTCTCTCCATATATCTGTGAAGATTCTGATGGTAATAATTGTTAACAAACATTATTTTAATGTTTTTCCACTCAATCTCTTCAATTTAATCATTCATCGTTGTATAATTAATTGTTGACCACCATTTATTAGCCTATACATCTTCATGATAAACATCTAGAGTCATCTATTCCATATCAAAATTGTGAAAAATAGAAAAGATATTATCAATTGAGTTGATCCACTATTCCACAATTGTCGTATTATAAGATCCACTAAATGTCGGTGGTTGTTACCATATTAAATACTCAATACATAGATTCTCCTTCATAAGTAATGGAGAAAGATTCACATTATTAATGATATTGTTATTATCATGTGAAAGCTGGGATATAATATACATGATATTTTGAGCTACAACTCATGTAGAATTGGGTATGTCATTCATGAAATCGTATCATTGTTCCACACATGGGTTGTTGGCCTTGTTTCTCCCAGTTCCAATAATTTTTTATAAATTAAATGTTTAAAATATAACATAAGTCAAAAATTAGTGAATACATATTTAATTAAATTTTAATTTTTTTCTAATTCCATATATTGTGGTTTACCTATGGTATGATATTTTTGAAATAATTTTTATAGACTATTTACATATATTTAATCTCAAACAAAGGGTTTCAACTAAGGTTCTATAGTCATACTTCCCAAATTAACTGATCTATTCATAGATACTATAGCGACCCAACTTATAATACATGATTATTAAATAACATTAAAGACTAACCAAAAACTGTAGTCACACAAATTGGATCCAAATAGTTATTGTCATATGAAAATTGGGATAATACATAACATTTCAGAAATTAAACATAAAGATTTACTAAATTAATTCTTCTCTAGATTCTTATTGTCTCTTGCATTCTCTTTAGTACAGGTAATAACAAGAGGATGTACATAAATGAAAAATGTGATCTAAATAATAGTAATGACATGAATAACTAATATGAATCATGGGTGAGAATAATAATAACAGTCATCAAAATTATATAAGTAAATTATCATATTCATAATCATGAGGGGAATAAATAGAAAAATGCATGGAATGTGGTAATGCATAAAAATTTACATCATGTCTTAGTTTTCAAATACCAAACATAATAATAAACAAATATACCATCTTTTTTATGCATATTTCACATTAACTCATGAGATTCATCACATTATCCAATTCATTGGAGAACTAAATATTTTCTATCACACCCATCACATCATACCATTTCTATACGGTATA
Source organism: Viscum album (assembly GCA_963277665.1). Classification (NCBI taxonomy): domain Eukaryota; kingdom Viridiplantae; phylum Streptophyta; class Magnoliopsida; order Santalales; family Viscaceae; genus Viscum; species Viscum album. Next base: position 720,700,521 of record OY728151.1, on the reverse strand, counting down.
TAATTTCGAGACCACCCATCACATCATACGATTTACATTATCATATATACCATATATAACTTGGATCAATCATGGACATAATATAACCCATGGTAAATAATGGGTTTTATTTGAATAATGGATTTTTCAAGGTAATATGTATCTTGGAATTGATCATGATTGTAGAGGAAATAATCTCTTGAGATATAAAAGATGTGTTTTAGAAAATACAGTTCTATTGGAATTATATTTTCATTAGTCATAAAACAATATTAGTAGAATGTATATCCCATACAATAAGATTTAATGAAAATTAAATAATATTTATATGAAAAGAATGGAACATCAATACAAAAAATTGAGTGAAATAGGGGAAAATAAATAAATAGAGTTGGGTTGAGGGATTTCTCATACCTTATATCTCAATTTATTCTTCAAATTAATATCATGGTTGATTAAATTAAATTAATTTATATAAAATTAAATAACTATTTATACATTTATTGTAATCCTTATTGTTTTATTAGGTTCATTTATTTGATTTTTAGGAGTTATAGTGTTTAATTTCATTATATTTTATTGTTGTTTTTCTTTTCATGATTAGACCACATGTATACGTAAATGTAAGCTCATGTAAAATGGAAATAAAGATCCATAATTTTTATTAAATGTTATTAATTTACATTACAAAGTTTAATGATCTTATAAGTCATTTTTATATGGTATGTGGATGAATCCAAATATAAATGATAATCACAATCGCTTTATGTTAATTTTTATGGTTTTCGATCAGAACAAAATCATTTTCTTTTATCATTTTGTATTATTTATATGTGTTTTTTACCAGATATAAAATGGTTTTTAACATAAATATATCTATATTTTTGAACCATCATAATGATTTTTTGGCCATCTATGAAGGTAGTGATGGAAAGTAAAAAAAATTATCCTTGAATAGGATAAATCTGCACTTCACAGACTCTGTTTCAATATTTTGAATCATAGCGGGATGATAACGGGTTTGATGATGGATTATTACATTTTTAATAACATTATAGTATATTTATGATAATTGATATATCATACCATTTTTATGAGGGGAGTTGAAAATATCATAATAAATGAAAAAACATGGAATGTAATTAAGTAAAAAAAGAATATTTTACCTCTAGAATAATTATCCTTGAGAACCATATTTCAGGGGTTGAATTAGTAATTTTATAGAGACAAAAGGCCTACGAACTTGGGGGAGGTTCTTATGAAGAATTTTCAGAAAAATTTAGAATATGAAAAATGATTAAGAGGTGTTAGGATAATAGGTGGAGAGGGGTGGTATTTATAATGGAAGAGAGTGGTGTTTTCTCATTATTACTTTCATTAGTTTATTATTTTGGCAGAAGAATTTTAATAGTTTGAGTATTATCACTAAATATATTAAATAATGAAGTGGAGTTATAGATTGTTGTTCTTACATCAATGCTGACTCAAAGAATAGTTCATTTATCTTATAATGAATGTATACCACAAATTACAATATTACACTATTCACTGCTAATTCATGTAATTCAGAGAAATCCAAAAACATCACCCAAATAATTTTTCAATGTTTTGAATTACAAAAAGGTATCCATTTTATCAAAATAATTTTACATGAATGAAAATTTTAGTTTTCAATTAAAATCATCATTTATATGGAAAATACTCGTTTTAAAATTATACACAATTTCATAACTCCTTGAAAAATTAATTATAGTCTCATAAAATACTATTGCAATCATAAGAAAAAAAAATTAAATTTTGAAAAAATTTATTTTCTTTTAAAACATTATAGTAATTATAATATTGTTCCTAAATATTGATGTCACACAAAAAATACCAACACATAAGTAATAATGTATAAAAAATATATTTATTTATACTATGATATAATTATATCATATTACCATTTATAAGATTATTAAATTTTTGTTATACATTCTTTGGCGACATTACTATTATATTTTTTGGATTACTATTCATAAAGGGTATATTAATATTACAATTCTCAATTTATTATTCCATTTTTATAGGTTCTTGAGCTTCTATAAATTCTTTTTATATCATTCATTATTCACATATAATGTTTGTATTGTTTTTAATAAGGAAATTTATGTGATATATACTATGTGGTTTAATAATATGAAATGGATTTCTATTGATAAAATTTGGGTTCATTAAATTTTTTCATTTATTTCCATGAAAATATTGGAAATATTGTTAGGTGCCTCATGTTTGACAAGTTGCGTGGATTAGGGAAGCTTATCTTGTATTTGTCATCTTATCCTAGATGGATTGGTGATCGTTTGCATGAGAATAAGGGACTATCGAAGGGACTTACCAAGGATCATCCACAAGATATGATCAATGAATGATAGTCAACATGGAAATAAAATGTTCATGTGATTATGTTTCTTCATTGGGTTCACATGGTATGCATGATCATTACCACCTTATTATTCCTTTTATTCAATGCGAATATAATTCCCAAATTGAAGTATTTATTCCATTGTAGATTTGTTGATGCTCATTTGGAAAGTGCAAACACCGATGAATGGGTAATAGTAAAATATACATATTATATTATGGTTAAATATAAAATAATTATATTACATGTCAAAGGGTCTTTATATTCAGCCTCAAAAATATATTGGTGTATAACATGACATAATTCCCAATGACGTAAAAATGAGACAAAAATACCTTACCACATTAGCAATATTTTAAGCCAAATCACTAATAAATAATTACAACAAATGAAATATTATATATCCATAAAAAGTCTGATTCATGATATGTAATTTTATGGGGGGATTATACACACCAAAAAAAATAAATGAGTGTTGAATTTTCATTTTTCTCCCAGAAATGAAATATGGACTATAAATACCATATCTCACACATCCTTTTATTTGATCATGCATTAACATATTTTATTTCTGGTTTATAATTTTATTAATTTATTAAAAATATATATTAATATTTAAAATATAATAAATGTTCCATTTATATCATATCAACAATTCTTATCTCATAATCTATTATTATATTCATATATTCATGTGTTATTTTTCATGTTTTCTCGTTTTTTGTTGTTGTGACTATTACAGAACTTATGAATATTATATAGTTAAATAATATCAATAGTAACAACAATGACATAATTATTACAAATATACATCAATTATACATTCGATATAATTAATGGGAGATGGTTTTGAGAAAAGAATTATATTATGATCATATATATGGTATCTCCTTCTTATATATGAGCAACGATTCATTTTTTCAATGATAATTATGTAAGTATGTAAGTAAAATTTAACATTTTCATATTTATAATAATAGAATATGCAACCAATTTTTTTCATTAAATATAATTATATATATCCCCCATGTGGTGTGGTGGTGCAAATTTAGTTACATCACATCATGAAGATGGTAGTTCACACATACTAAAAGGATGTTATTATATATAAAGTTAATAAAATGATACATTGATATTAAATACTAATTAATATTCTATTAATATAACAATTATATCATTTATATCAAACATGTTCTTTAACATTATCCTTATTAAATTCCTTGTAATGTATTAGTGAAAGATTAATCATATCGCTTCGTGATGTGGTAGTCCATTGGACACACAAGAAACGTTATAATTTATTCTATTGAGATTAAATTAAAGAATTTATATATTTGATAATTACTACAGAGGTATAATTATATTATAAATACAATATATATACATGACATGCCTGTGGTTAGTCGTTATTTCCCGGCAGGTTCAAAAAAATTAAAAAATTTATAAAGATATAAATTGTGTTACATAATTAATTTAAATGTTGTATTATTAAATTAATAAGTTGAACCTACATAGATATTTAATTTTATTGATACAGTTTTACAATGAATTTATTATATTAAATTGAAGAATCTGGTGTAAAAATATGATTTTGATTGATTGTAATCAACCAGAATGAATATGAAGTAGATTGATGGATAGTTTTGAATATATAGATGAAATATTATATTATAAAATATATTTGTTAATTCATTATTTTTGTTGGAGTTGAGGGAATTATGATCCAATGGTAATGGGATCCCCTCATTGATTTTGGAATCCTTGTTTTTCATTGGTTTGGTAATTTAGTGTTTTATTGAATAATATTTTTATTGATACCATATTTAAACTTGAATTCCCATATATTTACAATTTTTCATGAATACATTATAATTAGCTATTGTTCATTATTATGGATAATTTTAGATTCAATTGTCAAAGATCCTGGAAAAAGGAAATTTATTTCATGGAAGATGAATAAATATTTGAAGAAACAAATCATGAATAAATGAAATGAAATCAATATAACAGAAACCTCCCAATTCTATTACATAAAAATAGACCAATGAATGCTTACCCATGATCCTAGTTAAAAGTGTATTAATGTGAAGAAGAGAATAATAGAATTGCATAATTAAAATTGTGATGAACTCGAGGAGGACCTTGCAGAGTCCAGGTTCTTGATTAAGTCTATGGTATAGAGGATCTTCTCCACATATAACATCTAAAACTATATTTGAAGTCTCTATATAGGATCTGTTAATAGTTTATTTATTTATGGATGGGTCCAATATTGGTTAGGGGAGGGTACCCGGAAATAAATTTGTTCAAAAATAAATGATACATCAAAACAAGCTACTAAATGATTGTCTAGAAAATTTACGAAATGTATAATATATTACATGACATCTAAATTAAATTTAAAATTTTCATCACTCTAGGATGTGTTACTATATCATTACATTCACCAGTTCATTATGTTCATTTTTTAATATTGGTGTAATGTAATTATTATTTTCTAAAAGCATCATTTTATGTTAGTTCTACAATTCTATTCCTTAAAAACTGTCCTGATCATGATTAGAAATCTAATTTTTTGTTGGGACCATTGTTTTCATTATGATGTGTCATCATTAAAATTCTAAAATTATCACTTTTATCCTACAATAACACACAATATGAGTTAAAATATTGAAAATTTGATTATATAATCATGTAAATAGAGATATCATTATATTAAAACACTAAAAAACATATATTATTTTAAGTTATCAATTAACCTCACACTTGAATTTATACTTTTCCTTTCGTATGGAATCTACTCATACTAAAAAGGGAGGTCACCTTACCATTCATAAAATTCATTTTGAATAAAATAAATTAATAAAATGGAAAATTAAATGATTATTCATCATATATAAAAAACTTATAAATGTCATATAGATTAAAGAATACTAATCACCCATGTTTTTTCTTTTTATTATTGTGAAAAATAAAGGTCTTTTTGATCAACCATTATCATTTTTCAATTAATTATTAATATACCTAACAATTGTAATTTTTTTTTCAAATTAATTATTCTATTCATTATCCAGGTATAAATAAATAGATTAATTCACATACCTTTAGAAAATATCACTTATCATAGGTATGTATGTAATCTAGAATCTCCACTATATGACGTTAGAATCACTAGTAATAACGAGGGATTTATCATTTATAATTGAATGAATATGAGTCATATGTTATCTTGGTAAATGAAAAAATAAATAATGCTCTAAATGGATTTTTAACTCTAAATTACAATTCATGATAATCTAAAATATTTCAATGAACGTATCCACATCACCAATATCTGGAATTAGGTTTATCAAAATTTAAAATTGAATAAAAGAAACACACACTTTTCATAAAATAATATTACATTTTGACTTATTTTTATAATTTTATGTTTGGGAAAATCATTACTTCCACCACTCAACCCCTACCCTCATGAAAATATTTGCAATAGTTTGAACTAGATCACTTGTCATTCAATGATTATTTTTTAAATTTCCACTGAAAAAACCCATAATATTACTATTTTTTAAGAGTGTGTTCAATAAATACAATAAATTCCCATTTTCGTAATCTCATGAAATTTCCCCCATACAAATTCTTTAATAAAAGAACATAACTTCCACCAGTTGTTGTATCCCAAAATAAAATGTTTGATATTAATGAAAAATTATAAAATAAAGGTATGATATGATAATATGGAATTGTAATATGGATAATTTCCTAAAAAGTATGCTCATGAATTATATGGGATTCAACACGGATTAATGTTATGTGTGTCTCAAGTTAAGGGTAAATAATATATTCCTCTTTTATATTAATTGTAATTTTTGTTAGTCATATATTTTATTTGATGGAAATAATGTTTTAGAAGAAATCATGCATAAATTTATCAACAATTTTATGGGTGAATGAATCCAAAATATGGGAAAATATGATGTCTTGAGATTGATATTAATGGTTGTCATAACCACTGAATAAAATGCATATGAATAATTAATTCAATTAATGAAAACGATGAAATTCATAATATAGAAAATCACTAAAAATTTTAATTTTCAAGGATAATAATTCATTACTAAAACATAATTTGTTAAATCATAATTTTTAAGTATATCTAAAATAATTAATTTCCCTATTTTTCATTCAAATTTAATAAAAAAGTTATTTAAATTCATGTCATGATATTTTTCATATGTTGTTAATGTATCTATGTTAATTTGATTAAAGATTGAAAAAAATACGAGGAATAAAACTAGATGTTACAAACACTGAATACTTTCAATTTAATGTCCCAAACATTTAAAATAAACTATTATTCTTGAAATTGTTTAATATAAGAAACAACGAGCATAAAAAACAAGTAAATATAATTATTTAAAATGTGATCATTATATAATAATAACTTAATTGGTTTGTATGAAGATGAATAACTAATTTATGAAATAAATATATACATCCCTAAATATATATATATATATATTAGTAAATTATTATTGAAAATAACATTCTTTTGTTAAAGTCATTTTAATGATGAAAAATATTTTTTTTACAAATATGATTTCTATTTTTCAATGAAAATAATAATTAATTTCTAGATGATTTAGAACATTTGTTTGATAAAATTAAGTTATATTTTTAAATAATAATATCGTACTTAGTCTATGGTGAAAACTCTATAATATTTACAGGATGCGAATTTTTTTGAATCCTACAAAATATTGTTATTTTTTAAATAATTAATTTTTTGGCATCGTAATGACATTAATATGATTTAAAATTTATTATACTTTTATAATGACTAAATTATGATATTTTTAAATAAATATTCTAAAAAAATAATTCAGGACATGTTAATTAAATTTTTTTTCACGATACGTATAAAAATCCTTGTCACTTCTAATGTAGTGCTCAGACAATTTTGAAAAAAATAAAATTTGGTTCCTTATTGATATGAATTAAGTGATGAAAACTATTTTAATGGATTTATTATTACTTAATATTTTTATATATTATTAATATAATATAAATTTTTATAGTTATAAAACATGAATCTTATCCATATTCATGTTCATTGCTTGTGAAAAGAAAGGAAAGTCAAATTAACTCAATTAATGAAGTTTTATTTACATGGAGATCTTTAAATATACAAAATTAATGAATATAAAAATTATCTTGAACCAAATTAATTTATTTTTATGATTTTAATTTATTTTTTAATATGAAAAAATTAAATTTAGTGATTTTTTAATGTTTAGGCAGTTCTTTTGCACGAAAAAATGTAATAACGTTAATTTAATTTAAAATATATGGACCCATAAATGATAAAAATAGTTTAAAAAATACTTCTAGAGGAATAATTTTTGGCTACAATATTATTCTGTCTCAATATTATGACCTTTTTGATCCACATGGATCACATTAATCCCATTATCGTATTTTACTTGTATGAAAGTGAAGTTCACCCCATGGTTTTCATTTAGTGTAGCCTTTTATAATATAAAATCATCAAGAGGGGTTATATGTCCAAATTTATTTTTAAATATAATAAATTCTATTAATCATGAAAATATTTACAAAAATTATTATCCTAATGGATTTCCCAACAATAATGTTTTTTGTTAATCTAATGAAATAGTGAATGAAATGATATAAAAAATAAGATAATAAAAATATTCTGATATAATAAATATTTTTCATAAATATTCGACATATATATGAAATTATATGATATAATAAAATATTTTTTTTTTAATTTTAATTTTTAATTTTTTTTTTGAATTTTAATTTTACAATTTTTAATATTGTCAAACATGAAAAAATTATATTTTATTAATTTAATATATATATTTTTTTAGAAAATATAAAATGTTTAATATTTCAAAATATGATATATTTGGATGAAAATTTAATCTTACTTAAAAGTTTAGGCCTTAAATTAGTCATTAAACCAATTAAAGTATTACTTTATTTTAATATTTTATATAATTGTGAAATTGTCCCTAACCTCAATTGTATAGGGGGGATCATTCTATAAAGTAATATCATCACCTTTAAAATTATTTTTCCACTATCCTCTAATAAATTCACTTCCACTCACACCTTCACATATTATAGTGTTTTTTCCAACAAAACACCAATTCCATTTTTCTTAATTATTTTTTAATGATGTTTTTTTATGGGTCAAATTCCACATTCTCTTTTAAATTATCTCTCACTTATATTGTATCCTCAGAAATTATACATTATTTCATTATAACATTAGTATAATATATATAATATAATGTTAATTTGTAATGGTATATCCATAGAGAAAAATATTATTTTGTCATTTTATTCTAAAAAATGAATCATTTCCATTTGTGTGTGCATTTTTTTCATTAATCGACAGTGTGTTTTTCTTTATCATTATTATATTCATGAAAATTTTAAACACTGATTATTTTTTTAATGAAGGATATATATATTATATCTTCTGATGTTTTATTTACATTTTACATGAAATTCCACAATAAACCGAACATGAATCCATGAAATGAACGCCCAAAAAAACTTTTGAAATAACAAAAAAATGGCCATAAAATTGTGGAAAGATGTTATTATATGAACATGTAAGGAATTATAAATGTGAATACAAATTTTTAATAAATAAATAACATTCCATAAATCATTATATTAGAGGTCTTAACACATTTAATTGGTGTTAAACCATTAAAAATATACTATTTAACAAAAAAATTTATTTTAAATTTTTTATGGTTATTTATTCTAAATATTTCAATTTCATTTAAATGTATTCAAAATAAATTATATGAACATTTTTATATGGAAATAAATGATTTTTTTTAAATATTTTGAATATTGTCCAACTGTTTTAAAAGGGATATTTATAAGGTTTTATATAATAGATATTCCAGTTTGAAATCCCTAAAATATATGTTTTTAAGAAATGAATTAATTTTTTTATTTTTAACAAATACATAATGAAAAGATTTTATGGATTTTATGACACCACATAATTATGAAATCATATTTACATGATTTTATAAATATTTTAAAATAAACATTTTATTGTCATAAATATTCTTCTAAATTATGTTCTATTCCTTTAGGTATTGTTTTTATGATGAAAGTATTAAAGTTTTATAATTATAAGCTGGTTCATTGGAATTTTTTGTAATGATGGATGGTTATATTATAAAAATATATGGTTTATTAAATGACATCCCCTAATTAATTATGTATTTTGGATGATGATCTAAATTGTTATTCCAAGTAAAAACTATGATTATTATATTATAAGGTATCCATGAGGGTTACATTTTAATATAGTTATGAGGGTTACATATCATATAGTAGCCAAGTGGATTACAATAATATGAATGTATTGTATTATTGTCACGACCTGTCCTCGGGGCCAAGGTCGTGACTACCACAAGCCCTCCTTCCATAGGCCAGGGGCTGGCGACTAGCACCAAAGGCTTAAATCCCGATAACTGGGAAGGAATTTCCTTTATAAAAGTAAACAAAACACCACAGAGTACAAGCAGAAGTAATACAATAAGTACAAAAGAAATTGATGAAATTTAAATGGGCCAGAATACAAACCCAACTGAAAAGTACAGCTACAACTGAATAGAAGTACAACAGAAAGACATTTTTCTAGAAGAGTAGAAGCATCTCCTGGGTCATCCACCTCAGATCCTACCTGTAGAGTAGGAACAGATAGAGCAGCTCCTGGATCATCCGCCATGGATCCTACCTGAAGGGTTGGTACAGATAGCCTCCACAACGCTCTCTCCATTCACCCTCCTTCGAGTATCATCTTGTCGTGAAGTCCACCTCCGAATACTGACTCGTCGTGAGGTCCACCTCCGGGTACCGTCCAGTCCTCAAACACTCGGCCTCTGCCACCTGCATCAAACAAAACGATGTGCGGGCATAGCCCGTGCAGGGGTGAGTATAACGATACTCAGTAAGTCCCCCGTGACCCACACGGTCTCTCTAAATCCAACAAGGATAACCACAAGAAAAATCTCAACAGATAACCCTTACATAGGTATAAGCCCATATTTATACCTATGTTATCATGTAACCCATCTCAATCATGAGGAAACCCAAAGGTCTTGAAATCAACGTATAACCACTACTTAGATATATGCTCATACATATACCTATGTTATCAAATGACCCATCTCAATCATGAGTTAAACACAATGGTCATAGACTCAGCTAAAACCACGATTTTCATTATCGAAACCGTAACTGCTGAAGAGCCCCGTCTCTGTAGAGTATAGTGATCCTATCACGTCTCCGAGGTACTGCTCACTAACCTAAGACTGCTGATGTACTCCTCCTATCGGGTACCGTGGGTCAGCCACGCAAACAAAGTAGTGCTTCCCACTAGGGTCTACCACCCAAACACAGTAGTTCATCCACTGTAATAGCCTGCAGAGGTACTCTCCAGACGAGTACCGTTGGTCTACACCCAAACTCAGTAGTGCTCCGTCCGCCATGGGTTTGCACCCAAACAAAGTAGTGCTCCGTCCACTGGGCTAGTCGACTCACTCCAAGTCGAGTTGGTCAAGCAGTCGTCAAGTCTCAGCCGGCTACACGGTCTCCGTACTCTATACGGTCGTCTTTGGGAGGGTCCGCTCCATGAGCTATAGGTCGATACTCCATGTATCACAATGTCCCTTGAAGAAGTATTTCAAAGGACCGCCTCTTCATAAGGGTCTCAATGCAAAAGACGTCACATCAATCGGGTGCCCAGTATGTGAGTTATTAGCCTTTTCGTCCCAGGGGCCTGGTTGGTTTTGGGTGCAAACCAACCCAGTCGTATCTCAATTGTACCCCGAACTGTCATAGGGTATACTCATAGGGACCTTTTCGCAACGTGAACACCAACATCACTGACGGTTCGTCAAACAGACGTACGGTCTGAAAGTTATCAGTTTTTCCGTTCTAGGGGCCCGGTTGGATTTCGGGTACAATCTAACCCGACCATACTCCAACTGTGTCGAAATATCATTCTATGTATGCCAAAAGTTCTATCTCATCAAGAGTAATCTAACAAAGTTGATGGCACGTCAATCGGACGTCCGGAGCTCAAGTTATAAGCATTTCCGCTCCGATGGCCATGTTGGTTTCGTGTTCGATCAAACCCGGCCATAACCAAAGTTCTCCGAAACCTTGAGTGTAATTTACCAAAACGACCGTCTCGATTCAAGGATCGCATCACAACAGACAGTGCTTTGATCGGAGGTCCTTAGCCCATGTTATGGGCATTTGAACGAAAACGGTCCGAAATGGGGGGAATGGGCCCGACCCATCCCCCTGGGCGGCCCGAACCGGGTCGACCCGACCCGGGTCCGGGTCCGGCCCGGCCTGGCTGCGCGGCCCCGCCCGGCCTGCGTGGCCGGTTGGCACGGCTTGAGAACACCTGCACGGCCAGCTGGCCGTGCCGTTGGGGAAAAAGGGCGGCGGTTGCCCCCTTGATTGAAGTCGCCCCCCCCCCCCCCCCACATGGGGGCCGCTCCCTTGACCGCTGGGGGTTATGACCCCCGGTCTCCCTCTGTCCCGTGCGGCTGCGGGACCAGCCACGGCACCCCATCCCGACGACGCGTCGGGCGCCGCCGCCTCCTGGCGGCCCTTCCCGCGTGGCACGCCGACAGACCCTTCCGCAGACCACCGAAGTTGCTCCAGTGGTCCGTTTTCAATTCCGTCTTCGCCTGCGGTCCTCTCGGGACCTGCCCTTCGCTACAAAGCCTTCAAATCGCTCATGAGGCCCGTTCTTCCATGGACCGTCGATCCACACACCCAATAAACAAACTGCGTCTCTTCATGGTTTTCCGGTGCGGCGTGACGGTGTCGCGACTTCGTTCGGCCTCCACGATGCGACACAATGGCACCCCGCTTCATCACCGATGATCCTCTTTGTTTCCGCGCGATTTCGTTGCACCACACCACCTTTGATCGAGCTGCGAAAAACACATTAATGAAGGGGGAAGAGGGTCGGCTGTGTTCGTGCAGTCCGACCTCCTCCCGTTAATCCGATATCAAGCAACATAAGAAAAAAATTGATTTTGGATGGTCAAGAAAGATTCATGAACCAAAATCAAACCCCCTACCTCTAAATTTATATCTCACTTCATTGGGTCACGGAAGTCGAATGTCGCAGAAGACGGCATCGTGGATCAACGCTCCGTAAGCATCATCGGCGTTCGCCCGATGAAGGATGCGGCTCATCGTTGTTCTTCGACGAAGGCGTCTCTCATCGGCTTCAGAGAGGGAAGAAGAACGCCACGTCATTCACTCTTTACGGTGAAGGAGTTCTTCGTTGGGTTCTTGACGTTCTTCACGTTCTTCAACAAATAAAATGACTTCTATCTACTCCCATTCTCCACACAACCATCCAACCCCAAATAAAATAAGACTCTTCTTATTTTATTACCCATCCCATGCATTTTAAAAACATTTCAAAATGTTGAATTAACATAACTTAATTAATCTTGATCTTTTCAAAATTAAATGAAGTAGAGTTGGCATCATTAATGTTAGGGTGTGTCACAAGGGGGGTTGGAGTGAGTTATGGAAGATGAGAGGTCACCCACTTAATGGGGCTGTTAGAGGAAGTGTAAGGAATGTGAAGGGGTGGTGTTCGTGTGGACCCCACCTCACCATTAATCCTTTCATGGGTAGTTAACTACAAGTTGGTCCCACCCCTAACTCACTTACTTTGGTTATAACCACATAAAAGAGGGATAAAGTGTTGTGACACAACACTTAATCCACTTAACATTAAATGAAAATTTAATTTTAAAACAATTATATTTTTATCCCTCACATTTTTTAAACAACTCATCCCGAGAAAACACAACTCCAGAAATTGTCTTCTTATGCAATTACAGGTGCTGTGGTTTCATCGGTGCCCTCAGATTTCAATTCCGAGCACCGGTTCAAAAGTAAGAAAAACCTGCTCGTTCGGTCACTAAACGTACCCGAGCTAAACATCGAATAAATATTTTGGGAACACCGGGCCTCGGAATCAGGCGCCGTCAGAAAACTCATTCATGTAAAATTCCAAAGAAATTATGAAAAAAAATTCCATGAATTTTCCGGGTCTTTACAGTACTCCCACCTCATAGCTTTACATCCCTATAAAGCTATAACACAAACTAGGGAAACAAATGTGGTACTGATCACGCATCTGAGCCTTCTGCTCCCATGTGCCCACCTAGAGATTTCCATGCTGCCAATGAAAGCGCACAAGAGGAATCGACCGTCCTCATAGGACATGTTCCTATCGATCCCCAACCACTACTAAAAGCCCACAAAAGTCACCACATCGCCAATTTCCAGCTCCCCATGGTCGATGATATGCGTCGGGTCAAGCACGTATCTCCCTAAGTGAGATACGTGGATGTCGTCATGCACCTGGTGAAACTGAGATGGATGGGTCAAACGGTAAGCCACCTCACCTACCCTGCTGAGGACCTGAAAAAGGTCCGATGAACCTCAGATATTACTTGCCTCCATGGCCTCATCTCCGTAAACCATGTCGAGGTGAGACCCGTATAAGGCCGTGATCGTCATCCTCAAACTCTAGAGGTCTCCCATTCCTGATTAGAACTGAAACTCAAAACTCCTAATGCCACAAGGGTAAGGTTGGCCGACTCAAGGGTGATCAACTACACCCTCCTATGCATGAGTTTATCTTGTGCTGCCTGGGGTTTCCTTTTCGTCAACCAAGGAAATCATGTCCCAATGTTGTAGGTAAACCACAACCTCTTTGCCTAATACAGTAAATCTATGTATGAACCGTGAATCCAATCCATACCTAGACCAACATGATTATAATTATTCATAGACTAGTTGTTTCATTCAACAATATTTCTTTTATATACATTAGTTGTATTTTTTCCCAATACTTTTTTTTAAAATGTTTTCCATTGGATTTAGGGTTGGTTAAAAGAAAAAAATATCAATGAAGAATTATTTAATGATTTTTCCTCAAAAGAAATAATATTTTTTTAATGAATATTTCATTACGGACACTGATTTTGTAGTATTAAAATTTAATTTTTATGGTTTTATATATATTAATTTTGATCAAATTAGGAAAAACTATAATCTTAAGAGATATTTTGTAATTTATAATGTTAATTATATCTTATATTCACTAGAATATGTAATTCTTATGGTTGAGTCTTTACAATTGGTATCTTAGTATGGATTTGAAAACATTGGATATTATGATGTCTCATTGAGAGTTATAAATATTTTTATTTTTTATAACATTATGTTTGATCATAATAAACATTAATTTGATATATCTTTTTAGGTTTTATGTTGTCAAATTTGATGCTGAAAAATGGTATTTTGGAGACATTTTTTTTCTATTATGTATGCATTAATTCATTATTTTAATGAAATATGAATAGTATTAGATAATTATTATGGATATTTAATTTCGTTAATTATAAATATTTTATGGTTATTTCATATAAAGATTTTATGTTTTTTATGTATTTTATGAAAACTATCATTTAAAAAATAGAATACAATCTGTAAGTCGGGAAACAACATGTCGCGTTCGGCATGGGAGTAATAACTGAACCCATTACTTAAGGGTGACAAGGGTGAAGCACCTACCCCAAGACTATGTGATATCCTAGTTTGTTTGATTTTTTTCTTAATAAAAATATTTAATTTATATTAAATATGTTGATTTTTGGGACATATATATTATCAAATAATATATCATTGTGTTCAGAATATATTTGATGATTTAGTGATTAATGTTATATAAGAATACATTCAAATTTTAGGGAATTTAGTATTATTTTGGTATGTAGAATATTGTGGTATTATGTTTGATGAATATTTTTTAATTATATTTTAGAGTAATGTATGATTTAATTGTGCAATTTTTGTGAATTAGGTTGTTTATAGAAATGATTCCCATATCATAGAGATTTTATGATTTTTAAATTATAGTATAGTATGAGACATTAAGATTTACTAATATTTTTTAAGGATAAATGTTAATATTATATTGGTATTATATTCTTTTGTATATTTGGATTTTAGCCATATTATGGATTTTTGACGAATTTAAAGCATAAATACTTGATTAATGATCTTAGTTGAACATAGGGTATTAGTTTTTAATAATGGATATTAAAACAATTTTTCAAAAAAAAAGATTATTCTTTTCATATAATTATCTTATCAGGTACTAACCATTTTGAATTCAGTTAATGTTGGATGTCAAGATAAATAAGATGAAAATATTTTGTTAATAATGTGATTTTTTATATGTTGATTCTAATTATTTGGCCTTGAATAACTCATACTAATCATTTTGAGAAAATGATGAGTTTTTAGTGGCTATTAATTAATGGAAAAAGATATAATTTTCAATTATGAACATTAAATTGAACTTTTAGTATAGATATTAAATGAATTCATCAACTCCACATAAATAATTATCAAATAAAAAAGTTATTTTTTACCTTTCTCATCGAGAAATCCATGCCTCCATAACCCATCAATGATATATGGTTTTGTGGTGATTAACATTCCCCTGAACTGGTTCTATATCACTCTGTATAGATATTCATGAGTAATTTTTTTATTCATTGTCAATAATTTCCTACAATGAAACCAAATATCTGATTGCTCAGGTGATCTTCAAACATTATAATCTCTCTTTTCACGTGTTTGTTACAGTAATAATTTTTAACATGTTTGTTTCAAAATAAATTTTCTCAAAAGTAGAACCCAGGTTACTGAACCCTGTTTCATTTTGAGAGGATGAAATTCAGTAAGGGGGGAATAACATTACAACAATATGTTTTAATATGAAACACTATGCTTGATAGCATACAAGATACTCAGCACCCAAAGAAAAATGAAAATCTAAATATAATTATTTTTAATGTGACAATTATAAGATAGGCATAAACAGGTTGGTAATAATAGGATTAAATTAATTATTGAATAACTGTATAGAAACTATTAAATATAAATATATTTTTACATTAATTTTTTTTCTTATACCATATTAATTATAAGAAATATGTTTTTTTCCAATATTTATTTATATATCTTGTTATGAATTCATTTTATATATAATTTTTGGATATTTAAAAAAATTAATATTATAAAAAAAATTATTTATGAAATCATCGTATTATAATTAGATTATGGTGAAATTTTTATATTTTCTTTAAAATTTATATGTTTGTGAGTGGAAATGAATACTACAGTTTGTTTTTAAATATAGTATATCTATGACATCGTCAAAAAATAACTATAATAATAAATTTATTATACTTATTTAAATACTAAATTATGAAATTATTGGTTAAATATTGTATCAAATAATTTTGGAAATTTAAATAACAATTTATTTTATGATAACTATTAAAATCAATTTCATTGTCGACGCGTTGTATACAAAATGCTAAGAAAGATAAATTTGGTACTAATTGATAATAATTTAATGTTAAAATATATTTTCATGACATTATTAATAATTATTATGTATAATATATGTTGTTTGGTGATATTTTATAAATTTTGAGTTATATAAAATTAATATTATCTAAATACATCTCCAATTCTTGTTCAAGATAATAAAAGACATATTAGAAACATTAATGATGTTTTCATGACATGGATATGAGTAAATATATATTATTAACGAATTTAAAATATTATCTTTATAAAAATTAAATTACTTTTATGATAGTAATTTTTTTAAATCAAATATGTATCATTAATTCTTATGTAAACCAGATGCAGTGCTAGTTCATGAAGAAGAAAAATCAATAAAATTATTTTATTTAAAATTATATGAACACATAAATGAAAAAAAAATTATTAAAAATTTATGATGTGTAATTTTTGGCCTCATTATAATTTTGGAATGAATTATAGATAGTTTGGATCCACTTGAATCACATTGATCACATTATAATTTTATATCTAAAAAAATAAGGTTTTTCACACATTGGTATTTAATAATTATTGTTTGTTTGATATGAGGTTTACCAAAATAATTTTTGACCACATATAATTTTGGAAAATATAGACTATGTTTATTAATCATGAATATATTTTTTTAGGAAATTAATAATTACCTTAAATTCTTCCACAATAAATGATGTAGTAATAATTAATTTAATTAAAAATTCTAATAAAATCTAATAAAATTATTAAAATAAATATAATAATAGTTATCTATGTCGATCCATGAATTATACATAGACCTTTAGAGTTTATAAGATATAATAAAATATTATGGTCTAACATTAATCTTTTATTGATGTTTTTGAATTCATATTTTTTAATACTTTTAAAGGTGAAAAACATTATAGTTCATGAATATAATACCTTTTAAAATAATATAAAAATCACAAAAAATTTCAATAAAGAAAAATATGATATTATATGGTTGGAAATTCAACCCCCTTTATAATTTTAGGCCTTTTATAAGTCTTCAATCCTATAATTTATTAATAATATGTCATTATTTTATGTAATTTCTATATTTATGCTCACCTAAATAATAAAATGAGACTCATTCCTTCAAAAAATTCTGTCGCCATGATCCATCTTGTACAACTATCATCTGAAAATTATCATCTCTGCATCCTTCAAACAAATATGGGGTCTTTCTTCTCACAAAAATATCAATTCCATGTCCCTTAAGGTGTATGTTAAGGATATGTATTTTAGAGGTAAATTTCTTATTCTTCACTTTTATATTAATTATCACATAAATCATATCATCAAGACTATACAACATTTGATTATATTTAAAATTTTTAATATACACTTTAAATTCATTTCCTAGTAATGTATACATAATTACTTCTCTTATTTTCTCAACCAATTCCTAAAAACAAAATCATCACCCATGGTGTGTCAATTCACTTCCTTATAGGATGGGGAGTTTTTATTTTCTATATTGAATTAATGGGATGATTAAATTCATTTAATTTTTTAGTAGCCTGAAATATTTATATGTATTCTCTCTTAAGTATTTCTATTTCTATTTTACATGAAGATAAATAATTAAACAATTATGAAATAAATGCTCATGAATCAATATAAATAACTATATATTTCTAATATATTTGACAAATGATGTTTTCATAATTTCATGTTTGTTATTATAAATATGAATTTAATTTTTTTATAAATTAATTACACTATTTAAAGCATTATACAAGAGTTTTGAATAACTTTTATAGATGTCGAACCTGAGGTAATGGACTCCATAACAAAAACATTTTTAAAATTTTTAATGATTTTTTATTGTACATCCTTATTTTTCATGTTCATCATTGCAAATTTTCTATAATGTATATATTTATATGATATTATATTTTGTAAAATATTTATATTCAATTTTTTTTAAATTTTATTAAAAAATGGATCATTTCGGGTTTTATGTAAGGCACACTCTTTATAAAATCCACACCAATGGATGTTTTAAAAAAATTAAAAATATTCGATTTTAACTTATATAGACTGGTCATTTTTTTATTTCGTGATGAATTCTTTCATTGAATTTATAATTATTCGATTTTATTTTTTATTTATAGACATTTTTTTCTTGTGAATAATATTCTTTAAGAATAAGTTATTTTCATAATGGATTTTTTTTACAATGCAAGTATTCATGTTTTATGATAATATACTAGTTTATTTTTTATTTATTTATAATGGTTGGTTCCCTTATACCCCAATTTTTGATGGTTATATGGTATCCCTCTAATTCATTGGTAATGTTGGACGTTAACATTATATGTTATTCGAAGTGTTACTGCGATAGTTATATCATAAGTTAGTCATGAGGGTTACATTATAAGGTTGACAAGAGGGTTAAAAATAATTTGGTATCCATGAGATTTAAAATAATATGTATTTATGGTAATAAAAGCAATCTCCAAGATAACTAAATTATTTTTTTAATATTTCAATCATTTATTTTGACCTCATGTTGTCAAAATGTTTTTTTTATTTTTCTTTTAAGGGAAAGAAGTATATATTTTATGTGTTTATAAGTATTCGTGGATTAACTGTTTTTTGCACATTTTTTTATGTCATATAGTGGGATTTTTTTTCAACCCCTGTCAAAAAATGTTATTCACAGGTTTTATGGTTCATTAAGATAATATAATAATGCAAGTTGAATGATGTAAATGATTATCAAAAATGATATCCTGTTTTATTTTAAAATTCATTTGTATTATGTTGACTCTTTACATAGTATTCAATTTATATCCTTGTGGGTTATAAATTCCGAATTAAGAGCTAACTAGCTAATACTATAAACCCAAATGATCTTTAAGAATCAATGAATGTGAATTATACCTAAATTCACTAGAATATATAACGATTTATGATGATTTATTACATTCAATTAGTGGAATATAATAGAAATATTTTTAATTGAAATAATTGCTCCTATAGAAATTGGTGCTTCAGAGATGATTTTACATGTTACACTGATATTATATTAATGACATCTGTTGATTACATGAAGTTTAGTTTTTGATTACATGATGTGAACCAGGGTTACGATGTGTAATGGTTTTGCAGTTTCTTCATATGCTTCATGACTCTTATAGATAGATTTTTTCATGATGGTCCAACAAATTATAAATAAAAAGAATAATTAATATGATGTTATCTATATATATTCAAATATTTTGAGTAAGAGAATGTGTTCCTCTAAATAACAAAAATAAATAAATAAAAAATTGGGTTTCCTCCACAATGAGATACTTTTTACTATCATTGGATCAACAATATCTCTGATAGATCGATATAAATATATGAATGATTTTTACTATTTAGGATATCAGTGTCCATAAATAATATCAATTGAGTCTTATCCATGTATGATTCCCCATTTTTTTCACCTCTAAAAAGTATAACTTTTATGTGTGGTATTACTTTTCAGATCTCCATTGTACCAATACACTATTTCATCATCAATATTGATGAAGTAAATGGATGTTCATATTACATTCAAGTCAATTTTCATTTATCAAATATTTTGGATTTGGTTTCCCTTATACTATATGTTTCCATAGTTTCAGATTCACTGTCTTTTTCAGTAGATAATAGTATCTCACAACAAAATATCATTTTTATAGATCATAGGTTTTAGTTATAACCTTATATTTGGGTGCACATTCAGTTCCAAAATAATTTCTTCTCTCATATCATAGTTTCTCATATCTTGATTTATTTTTAGTCATACCTATCCTTGAACAACTCATAAAAAAGGTTCTCCACATTGGATGTTGATCAATTCACAGCTAGTGGATACAGATGGTCTCCCTAAAATGATTGTATTTTGTTCCTCTATCATGTACAGAATGAGGAATTATGTGGGGATGTTGATATTATTGAAACTAATTAGTATATCCTTGACCAATCGTCATGTTTATTTAATTTTTGACTCTACTAACCAAGTAATTTATTTTTATGGATTTAGTGTACATTGTCCAAATCTATTGAATGTTTTGTATGACCTAAAATTGACACTATCACCAAAGTCACGCAAAGATGATCCAAATTTTTTAGATATGATGAATATGTGAATTCAAAAATTACAATGATGACATTTATTTTTATGAATGTCTTCAGATACTACAACCAACAACACCCATGTGAGTGGAATGGTTCTAAAATTTTATAACGTATTCTTGTAAGTTACTAGATCTTTCATGATTTTTTAATTTTCTATAATATTCTTGATATAATCTAAAAAAGGTATTTTAATTTTAAATTTCTAAACGGTTCTATAAATCTACCTTTTTTGTGTTCTTCATAACATTAACTATTTATTCAATGGAATGACATTATTGCTTGTACAGAGGTTGTTCTTCTTATTATTCTTCAACTACTTCTTTACTTTTTTCATTTAGCTTCAAATTCGTTTTCATACATTTTTCGTATTTAAAATTTTATACCAATTATGTTTATATTTATACCACTTTTAATATAAAAATCTTTTCAGAACATCATGTGGGCGTAGTATACAGAATCTTGTCCATATTCCACATTGTCTCTCTCTATAATGTTCTTAAATTTTCTCAACATATTGATCCAAATCCCACTAATGTGGCCTTATGGTTTAATTATTATTATTTTATTAAATTTTCTATGACCTCATAAGATTCATGAATGTACATAGTGTCTCTTCAAATGTGGGTACTTGTATCATAAGTGTGAGACCATGTGGTGCTTTTCCTTGGTTCCCTGAAAAATATTTTTCATATTATTTACCAAGTTTTTGTCGAGTTGTCAACTCCTAAATTTTTTAAAATTATTGTTATCAGAAAAATTTATATTTTTATTTCAAAAATCATGGGATTTTATTCATCGATCCAATCATTATTTCTATATTTCTTGTTAATGAATCTAGTTGTACCTCTATATATTATGTGTTATTGAATGTATAAATGCATTTGTAATCCAAACCTTCCACTTGACAATAGAATCTAATATTCTCTATTTGACCTAACAAGTTATATCTCCCTTCAAGATAATTTTTCATTAATGATCCTCCAATAGAATCATCTAGAATTGACATCTTTCATTATGATAAACCCTTGAAAATATAATTATTTTTTCTCGTAGATCTATTCCATGAAAGGGGGATATTTGAGTTATATATTAATATAGTTACCAAGAAAAATAGACTGATTCATCTTCAAATTAACAAATTTTTAGAATGTTTAACCATATATCAGTTGAATTAGAAAATAGAAATATATTGGTGTAGAATTTGTTTCCATGTAAATTCAATGTCATGATTTAATGATCAAGAGAGAATTTAATTAAATATAAAAATCTCTCGTATATAATGAAAATAGGAAAAGATGGAGTCATACTATATTTGATGAGATATTATGTAATTGGAATGTGTTACAGAGCCTCAAGATGTATCTCATATTCTATTTCAGATATCATTATGAATTTATAGTGAATTACAGACAATTTTTTATCATTAAAATTGATACAAGCTTGATCAAGATGGGTTCTATATCAATAAGGGCTTATTGAAATTTCATTTGTAATGCATTATTCAATGGACACCCAATATCTATGAGTGTTAGTAGCTCGAGATCTCATTGATGAAATAGGTCATGTTTTTTTCTCAGTGCTCACCATGGTTTTAGTTCAATTATTTTATAGGATATTCTCTAGTTTATAATAATACTCAATGTCTTATTCTTATGTGTTATATTTAATCAATAAGATATAAAATATCATAAATTTAATGAACAGAAACACCAAAAATAATTATAAAATTTAAATAATGAAACAAAATAAAAAATAAATCAATGAAACAAAAAAACATATAATCATAGTCCGAAACATACATCTGTTTAACATTTCTTTTGGTTTTTATTATTTCCCAACAGTTCTAATCGAAATATCAAATTTATAGTGACGCAGAAAATATTTTAATGTAAATAAAATAAAGTATTAGGCTTGTTCAAGTTTAAAACCACATAAAACATGAATTAATTTGATTAGTTATTGAAATAAATTATTTTTAGTAGATTCAATAATTAACTGAGAAAATAATTTTTTCTTTATAAGAATAATCATTAAAATGAATCATATTGATTGATTGGTTTGAAAATAAATTTGAATGTTGTGGAATGGTATTTGAAATTTACATTTTATGTGTTATTGTATTTTATAAAATAGGTAGATTAAGATATGATTATTATATTATTATAGATGTGGATGATTCAATGGTCATATTATACTCTCTGTGACATGATAATACCTTTTATTTCTTGGACCTTTAATTTTGGGGTCTTTCAAAACAAATTTTCCTTGATACAATATTAAAATCTAATTTCCCCAAAATTTTAAAGAGGTACTGCCTCCTTTAGGGGTATAAACTTCACAATTTGAATGATCCTTTTAGATATAGTTCTGAATGGTCCTGGTAATAGTAAATTAAAGGGATTGGAATGTGATTCAATAAATACAACAAACCAAGTACATGAATAAATAAAATAAAATCAATCCAATGAGTCTTCCCTCCTAATAATAAAAAAATCTAAAATGATGTTGTGTTATCCGTAATCATATTGATGAGTGGGCTTGACAGAAGGAGAAAAAAACATAATTAAAAGGCAGATGATCTCATGGAGAAACCTATGAAACTTAGCCTCATTCTCTACCCTCTGATATCTATGTTATCATCTATGGAATTAGGCTTGGCCTCTATTTATTGGATAATTATGGGATATGGTATTATTTATGCTCATTAATGATGGGACCAAAAGTGACCCAATGTGGCTCTCAGGTGATAAAATTGGTCCAAAATCGGTGACACATTAAACATGGATGCAAAAATAATATCCTGATAGATAACATCTTATGTAAAGTATTACACCATGTATAAATTAGGTTTTCAGTCTTCATCACTTCACTACATGTTCCCATTCCAAAACACTAACGAGTTTATGAAGATTAATGATTACAAAATGTGTAATGTCAAATTTTATATCTGATAGCCCTATTTTTTAAAAATTATTTTTTATTGTTCCTTATAAATTCACAATAATCATCGATGAAAATATATTTTCATGTCGATTATCTAATGTATCCTTCCTTAGCAGACATTTTTTGTTAAATAATTAAAATATTTTTAGGAATTATAATTTAGATAATTTAATAATTAAATTAATACACAATAAAATACATGAATGGGAAAAATATATAAATAATTATCATCCATATTCATAGAATCCATAATAGGATTTAAATTAATTAAAAATTTCATAGATTCTGGAGGTAATAGCTAGATATACATAGAAATTATGATTTCATAACACATTTGATGGATGTGAATATTGTTAGAGTTCATAAAAAGTTATTAAAACTTATTTTTATATAAAATATAATTTTTTTAATAAAATTATAATAGCCTATTTAAAATTTGAGTAAGCGAAGGAAGAAACAGGATAAAATAAATCACGACAAATAGTATATTTTTGTTGGCTATCCCACATATGTTTTCACCAGTTCCCTTACTAGTATCACGTTTTGAACAAAATAATGATTATATGATGAGTTTTTGGAAGTTGAGAATATTTTATGGTAAGTAATGATGAATCCAATGAGGTTTACTGTGTGAATTTGTTTAAGAGTTTGTGGACTTTTATAAATGATGTTAGAGGCAGACGTCATTTTTTTTTTGTAAAGCACCTATAAACAAACGTTTTTATCATATTTTTTCCAAAATGGAGAATTTTAAAACAAAGAAGATAAAAGGTCGAAATTGTTAAATAATATGGGGGTTATATATGTTTTTATGAAATTTTACCCTTGTGATACTAGATTATATCCCTACAATGATAAATCTAAATTTACATTAACCACATTAAATATTTTGTATCTGTTTTCATTATTAATATTTATAAAAAATTAAGCTTACATTTTTATAAATTATTAATTATTTAGATTAAAAATATGGAATCAAAATTTAAAAATTATATCTAAAAAATTAAAAAATTGGTTTAAAATAAATCATAAGAATGGTATGAGAATAATTAGTTTCAGAGAGAAAATATTAAAAATTCTACATTGTTTTTATATTAGAATTCAATATGAAAATTATACCAAATTATAAAATTTGATTAATTTATATAAAAAATAACTAATAATACATTTAATAAAATTTAAAATATAATTTATCATTATATAGTATTTTAGAGAATATTTTTTAATTAACATTCATTATTTTATATATTTAATCAAAAAAATATATTTTAAAAATTAATTAATTAAAATAAAAATACTATTACATTCATATTTAAAAAATGAAAAATATTTATAAACAAAAACTATTTTATTATGTAAGAAATTTAATTTAATACAAAACCTATAGATGCGATGAACAAACTAGTTCTCAAGAAGTACTTTTTTCAAAAACAATATGATTTTATATTAAATATATATATTACAATAAAAAATGTATGATCATATATTAAAATATATTAATATTTAAAAATAAAATATCTTCATAAACATTTAATATCAATTGTTATTCTAATTAGTCAATAAGGGAAAACATTAATTGCTTTAAAAAATATATCATACAATCCATTATTAAGCCCAAAAATGAACCCATACAAAAAAAAACTAAAACCTTTGCACGAAATAAATTATGTTTTATATATATAACTAAATAATTATAATATTTTAAAAATATAATTCAATAAAAAATACGATGTGAATATTTATTAATATTTTAAAAATAAATCACATTTTTACATGA
The DNA here is from genome assembly GCA_963277665.1 of Viscum album. Taxonomy (NCBI): domain Eukaryota; kingdom Viridiplantae; phylum Streptophyta; class Magnoliopsida; order Santalales; family Viscaceae; genus Viscum; species Viscum album. Next base: position 720,674,764 of record OY728151.1, on the reverse strand, counting down.
CTAATTATTTTCACTATACCTAACAAATCAAAAAAATTAGAATAAATCACAAATATCAGCAAAAGTAAATTTGGATTTTATGGATTCGAAAATAAATATAATTTTATCAAATAAATTTTATAAAAATTTTAAAAAATTATATGAATATTAATATCAATTAAAAACATTAAAAAACTATTTTTGAAGAATTCATATTTTTGATGAATAAAATCCCATTAAAAGTGAATGATTATTTTCTAAATATATTATAAATAATTTATATCTATATTTATATATATAATCTATAATTATTTAATTTTATTCAAACTCAGAAATTTATGAGCTATTTCTTAATGGTTATATATATATATATCTTATGTCATTTACGGTCAATGTACTGTGTTGAATGTGCTATAGAAATTAAAAAAAATCATTGAGTTTCGTATAGTAGTATAAATTTTAGATGATGTATCTAGTTATACATAAATATATCTTAAATTTATATTGAGTTACATTATTTATAATCTAAGTGTTGTGTGTAATTTATGTTATCGATCATACTTTTCATCTTTTACAATATTGAACTGTTATATCCTCCCCCATATATGTCTTCAAAATTTAATCATTATCATGGTAATCAAATATTTAAAATTTCAAAATATTTTTTTGTAAACCCATATCATAAAACATTTCAATAAAATATACTTTAACAAGGGAGAAAATTTAGTGAAACAATCATTTGAAATAACACATTACTAGGTTTATATATTAGAAAACATAATTTGAAACGAAATAATGGAATAAATAATATAAGAGAGTGATAAAGGTCAATAAATATAAAAAATTAAATGATCAATGAAATCATAAGGGCCTAAAACCATAAATATGTGATGATATAAATGACCATATTTTTTAGTAGTTATGAATGCATTCAGATATCATTTTTGTTTCAAAATAAATTTCCTAGATTTAAGGAATTTTTTACATCAATAATACAATATAATGAAATTTACCTAAATTTTAAGATTAATTTCATCCTTTTTAAATTTACAGTACAATAACATATTTTCATTAAAACAATGTGTATTGAAGAACAATGTTTCATTAATTAATTACTAAAATCAATATTTAATGACCACATAACTATAAAAAGGATATCCAGATATTCCACATATATTAGAAATTAATGATAAAAAAAATAGTTAGCACATGGTATGTTAATTCCCTAAATTTAGAACCATCTTAAGATACATTAATCATAAAAATTAAATATTAATTCCTAATATTGAATCTAAATCCTTAAAAAACGCTATATATAAAAAATTGCAATAACCAAAAAATTAATGAGTTATTAACCACACCGGTTATCTAATACCATTATTTTTTCAATCCAAAATGGTGATCATATATTGAGGTAACATTAGACACATAACTAAACATGAAATTTCATATATATTGTTATCTATACAATAAAAATTATATACTATATATGCAAGATAATATAAATGGTAAAGGATATCAATATATTTTGTCTTATTTTAACAAAACAATAATTTATGCTACATGGAAGACTATTAAAATAAAAATGATTCAAACAAGTAAAATGTCTCCAAATTTTCTTAATCACTATATGTTATCCCCACTTAAAACCACAAAGTGGTTTCAAAGACTTTAAATTTATTATCATACTTTTGATTTTGGGCCTATTAAAGTATTTATTACACTTGAGACAACATCACACGAAAATAACCTAATATAATTTTTTCTCAAAACCAAACTACAATACCAAAAATAGTGGCCTAGAACATACACACGTGGATCCAACATAAAAATGAAAATATTTAAATTTTGGTCATTGATAATGTAAAATTTGGAACTAATATTTTATTAATCTAAACCATAAGATATTTAGCAAAACATACATCCCATAGATTATCAAAGGATATTTATATTTATATATTTAATGAATTATGAAAGACTGCTGCATAAAAAATACCCATGTCCTTAGATGTGAATTTTCCCAGTTAACCTAGCTTTTCATATTCCAAATTATGTCATTATATATTTAAAATGTCATCAATACATAATTCATTAAAACTAATTATTTATAACCATTGGTAGTGGAAATATAAAAAGAATGATTTGAAATTATTATTATCATAAAATATAATAATTAACATTTTAAATTTATCATTGAGCATACGAAGTGAATAAATGTATGACAACATTTTCAAAGTGCAAGAGTCAATAATAAAAGAACTCAATCCCATAAATAATTCAATTATAAATCATGAATCATGTTAAAAAATTTAGAAATATGAAATATTCAAAATAATAAATAATAATTATCAATGTGGTATTAAATATGATCAAAAAAATTATTAACACATGGAATAAATCAACATATCATATTTGTATCTTAGATCACAATCATCATTTCACCATTCCAAAACATTACTATTATCATAAACATATAAATATTATTATAAAATTTTATTTCGAATAAAAAATTTTACTAATTTGTTGGAAAATAATTTTCAATCACCCATCATTTAATCTATAGGGGGATCACAATACACTATCCGGGCTGCTCCATTGTGTAATATTTAAATGGTACATCTAGAGCTATCTTTTCCACCACATAATATATATTTTAACAGGATCAGATCTATATTTCCCACCCCATAATATATAATTTACAAGAAAATAAATAAATTAAATATATCTAATATAAGGACATATAAATAAAAATGATAATTTTTTTTGATAAGTACTTGATAATACTGTGGAAATGAAATGAGTTTCATAGAAAAAAGATTTAAATATGACTAAACCATGTAAAATAAATGGTTTTCATATTATTACATTTTAATAAATAATAACACGTGTAAAATAAATGGGTTCTATAACAATCTATTTAATGCACGATAGAATCATTGAAAAAAATAAGTAACATAACAGTTTTTTGAATCAATAATAATGCATTTAGAGAAAGAATGTTGTTGCTGTCAAATAAAAAAACATTAGTTTAATTTATAACACGGTTTTTTAATTTTTATCAATACCATTGAAATAAAATTAAAAAATTATTAAGAAAAAATACATTTCATTTTGAAAATCACCATTAAAATAATATATCGTTTAAAAATTATTTTCCTAGAAAATCACTATTATAAAGTATAATTTTAAATAATAATAACAAAAAATATTATCAGGGGAAAATATAATTTTAATATTTCAATATAAATTTTAATGAAATGGCGGTCATGTAGGTGGGTAACTCAATACATGAATAGAAAATACATATAAAATTACATTTTCATTATAAAAAGGATATAAAATTTTCTTTTGAGGAAAATGAAAAGAATATTTTATTTAAATAGTTTTTTCAAAAGTAAAACATATGTTTAAATTTAAATAAGAAATCATTTAAAAAATTGATAAACAAATTAAAAAACATTTTTAAAATAAATGGATTTTGATGAAAATTGATTTTCAGCTAAAGATATACATTATTTTGGGATTTTCACATACAAATTATATTGAATATTAAGTACCATGATGATGGAAAATGACACTATTACTCAAAAATTCCATTGATAATAAAAATATATGAAAATAAATTAGATTTATTGAGATTTATAATGTATTATTTCAACATTAGATACTTAATAAAAACAATCTCATCAAATGGTGAGATTGTATCATAAAACTCTTAGAACCTTAGTAATATGAATTTTTAATCCCCATACAAGGATAACATAAAATGGGGTTTTAAATTTCATGGAAATAAATAAATAATTGATATTTCCTTTCAAATGGTCTATATATACACTTAATAAACAATGATAGGTGTATAGTATTGAATATTTTTCAAAGAAGGATAAATGATATAAATAATCCATTACAACATTAGTAATATTATTAATCATAATCGTAAATAAAAAAGAACATAAGATGAATTATTAACCTTAAATAACGGAATAAGATTCATGATATAACAATACAATGGTGCATTATATAAACCACCCAAAATAAACCAATGGTGAATTTTCAAATTTATCAAAGATACAAAAGACATACTAGAAATCCATTAACTCATATTTACTTTTGGATGATCATGATTTTACATCCTACAGAGTGAATTTAAAAATGGTTATTAACTTATAAAATTACCATTATAATACTTATAATATCATATATATATTTTATTTCCACTTACAACCCATTCTTTAATAACCACTAACTATTTTATCATATTCATGTGTTAATTTACCTGTTTTCTCATTTTTTATGAATGTTGAGGTTATAATGTATAATATATATTTAAATAATGTAAAAAATAATAATAATGAAATATTTGAAATATTTATTCCCCAATTTTTATCTTTATACCAACATGAAATAATGTTTTCAGATATTAAGTATGCTACAATCATAGAGACAGTTTTTCATTCATACGCATGAGTAACAATTGAATTTATCAAAATTATTTATATATAAAAGGTAAGTAATTTAATATCATTACAGAATGGTCATAAAATATTATATTCCATATTAATTATTCAAATAAAATTATACATCTATAATCCATGTGGAGAGGTTATTAAAATAGGGTCATATCACATCATGATGGAGGTAGTCCACACATACATGAACAATATTAAAATATTTTTATTGAATAAAAGAAAAATTATATAATAAAATTAATAATTATAAATATTTAACTAATATTTTTTATACATGTGAAATATATTAATTAACGTTGTCATTATTAAATTCCATGTAAATCATTAATTAATGGAAAATCAGGTCTCATTGTGAGGCTATAGTTAGCTAAACACTTGAGAGACATTATCACAACCTCTGGAAAATGGAATAGAAAATGTTATATAGGATTTAATGAATAAAACTATATAATCATGTTTAAAATATCTTATATTTATTGTATATTTATTAACCATAAACAATTATCAAAGTCTTTATTTAAAAAATCAATGTCATTAGTTCATGAAACGATGTTCCCCCAAACAAATGAATATGATATAAGAACAAATTAGATAGAAATGGTGATGTTTATAGGTCATGTAATTATTATAAAAACATCATATATATGTAATATATTAATTTTAAATAACATAATTGTTTAATATTAGTTTTAAGTGGTGGAGAAAAAAATTTGGGCACTATCTTTGAATAATGTTTCCTCCTCATCGCGTGTCCTTAGGATTTCTCGAAATCCCATCACATAATGGATTTCATCCAAGACCAGTGCTTTTCGGATGACTTTAGGGAAATTTATGGAAATATTTTTTTATGAATCAAAAGATCCAAATAGGTTTTAAGGTTTAAAAATAAGAGAATAGGTGTTCTTTTATAACATATGTGAGTGGCACACTAGTGATTTTTTTTGAATGTATTCAATTATAAAGATGTTTTTATTGTCACGACCCCTCCCCCAGAGCCCGTGTCGTGACTAACCCAAGCCCGACTTCAATCAGCTAGGGGCTAGCGACTTGCACCATAGCCATAATTCCCTAAAACATGGAATACATTTCCCCTATAACTAGTAAACACACACAACAGAGCACACATCCAGATACAAAACACTTAGTAAACTATATAACAAAGAGTGATGAAAAGTAAAGGGGCCAGAAATATAAGCCCAACTATAAAATACATGTTACTAGAAGTACATGTACTACTGAGGAAATTAAAAACAGTAGTTGGGTTGTCCTCTGGAATTTCTACCTGAAAGGTAGGTACAGATAGTCGCCTCTACACTCCACGTCCATCATTCTCATCCATGTACTGAGTCGTCGTAAGGTCCACCTTCATGTATTGTCTAGTCAAGACACTCTCAGCCTCAATCAGCGCTATCCATCTTCTACATCCAAAAAAATGAGGTGCGGAAATTACCCATATAGCGGTGAGTATAACGATACTCTGTAGGGGCCCCGAGATAGTTAAGCTCTCAAATTATCCAACAAGGATAAACCATAAGGTATGGAATCAACATATATCCCCACATAGGTATATACTTATACATATACATATGTTATCAAGCAATTCATCTCAAATCATGAAGAAAACAAAAAATTTACTGAATCATCTTAACCAGGATTTTATTTTAATTTTCGAAACCTCAGCTGCTAGAGAACTCCTCCTCTATCGAGTACAGTGGGCATGTCACGACACCAATGTGCTTCCCACTAACCTTGTACTGCTGAGGTACTCCTCCTGTTGAGTACCGTGGGTCTGCTGTGTCACACAGAGTCTCTCCCCACTGTGGATCTGCGACCATAACTAGGTGCTACCCCGAATAGCCTATAGAGGTACTCATCCTGTCAAGTATCGTGGGTCTGTCGTCACAACCAGGCGCTCCTCTACCATGGGTCTGTTGGGACACCATCGTGCTTCACACTGGGCTAGTCGAGTCACTCTGAGTCAATCAATCAGCAGTCGTCATGTCTCACCAAGTTACAAGGTCTCCACACTCTGCTCGCTCATCACCTGAAGAATCCGCTCCATGAGCTACTGGTCTATTATCCAACTGTCGTGATGTCCGACGAAAATGTATCTCAAATATTTGTCACGTCATAGATGCCTTAGCGTAATAGACGATGCGTCAATCAGAAACCTGGTCTGTGAGTTACTAGACATTTAGTCTCGAGGTCCCAATTGGATTCAAGCACGATCCAACCAGACTGTATCTCAACTATACGCAAATAACTAGTGGGGAATACTCAAAGGGACCGTCATGCTCCAAGATTACTACGACCACTAACGGTTCTTCAAACGGACGCTCGGTGCCTATGATATGGCCAACAGAAAGTAAAAGGGCATAATGGGCCCAGGTCTGGTCCGACCCGGCCAGACCCCATCTGGGTTGACCCAGCCAGATCCGTTGGGTCTGGACCACCCCGTTGGGAGGGGCATCCCGTTGGGTTTTCCCTAACTAGCTGGACCCCGCCCAACAGGCTGTGAGGGCGGTTCGGCCTGGAGACGGCGCATAAGCGGCTCGGCCCGGTGGCGCAGGGCGGTTTGGCTCAGAGGCGCCATGAGGGATAGTTTGGCCCGAAGGCACCGCGGGGGCATTGGATACCAGCTCGACCGTGCGCCATGAGGGGCCCGAAACGAGATTTTTAGACCCGAAGGCTGGCGCCATTTCGGCCGGCTGCGGCACGGGGCACGTGGGATTCGTGGAACGTAGAGCCCTGGGGGTGCGTGGGGCACTCATGGCGCACAGGCTGTGGAGCTATGGGGTGAGCACGACCCTCAGAAGGTAGAGAAGTGTGTCCAGTGGGGCGGAACAACTAGCAGGGTGGCACGACCGGTGGGGCGGCTTGGCCGGTGAGGCGGTGCGATTGGTGTGGCAGTGCGTCCGACTGGGCGGCCCGGCTGGCGAGGTGGCACAGACGGTGGGGCGGTGCATCCGGGGCACGGGGTACGGTTCAGATGGCGGTCGGAACGCCGTGTTGGATGCGTGGGATGCGGAAGCCTTGGGAAGTGACACCAATATCTTCTTTGCCTTCGTCGTCTCATTTCTTCGTCGCCTTTCTGAAGAACATCTTAAACAGGTTAGTCGCAAGAGTCAGACATATTTTTTTGGACCGCACCCTCCGTATTTTGGATGGTAGCAGTTGGCTCAAACGAATGAAGCACAACAACTCTCCCACAAAGATTAATCCAAAATCTCACAAAAGGAAAACAACCTCATTCTTCGTTTTAAATGAAAGAAGGAACATGGGAGTAAAACATGCATAAATAAAATTAAACCCCTACATTTTTTTCTTGATTTTCGATTTTGTCACGTGAAGGAGGACATCAATTTGTTGTAGACAATCACAATCTATGTCGAAGGAGTTTCCAAGGATGGAAGTCGAAGTTTATGTCGAGGTCGATGTTCTTCGTCGGTTTGAGGGTTCTTCATCAGTGGAATACGTTCATTGTTGGGATCTTTATCCCATGTTATCTCCTCTCCCATGTTCCTCCAAAATGATAATTCCAAGCAAATATAATAGATTATGCTATCAATTATTTTGTTGGAAGGAATTAGAAAAGCCAATTGATTAAGGTGTGTGGGCAAATTAAATGTTATAGGGGTTGGCACATATAATTAGTATGTGTGTTGGCCCAATTATTTGGGTAGAGGTGGTAAAGAGGCTCCCCCTCATTAATTATGGGAGTTGAGATGTTTTCCACAATTAAAAAAAGTGTTTACACTCGGGTGGTCAGCACTACCATAACCACTCAAAGGAGGTTTGGTTCAGGTGGACCCCACCACCATAACTTTTCCTAGGAGGTTATGGTCAGGTGGTCCCCACACATCAACTCCCACAGGGAGGTTTAGTTCTGGTGGACCACACCTCAAACATCCACATTGAGGTTTAAACCAATAATTAAAAATAAAGATACACGAATTTATTTTTATTTTATTCATTCATTAAAAACCAAAAACATATCTATTATTCTTGACCCTCTTCTGTCGAGGTGAATGTCTTATAAAGAAAATACTAGTGCTGCGAGTTCAATGGTGCCCTTGGATTTTAATTCTGAGAACTAGTTCACATGTTATAAAAACTCGCTCGTACGTTTACTGAACGTGCCCAAAAAAACATCAACAATTGATTTTGGGCACACCGGTTCTCAGAATCACGCGACATCAATTTTCACGATCACATAAAATTCCAATATATTTTAAAAAATCATTACAAATTGTTGTCTTTAAATTCTCCCCACCTCAGGGCTCTACATCCCCATAAGAAAAAACTCATAACTAGGGTAACAAGTTGGGGTACTGAGCACGAATCTGGGCCTCCCTCTTCCATGTGCTCTTTTAGAGGTTCTTGTGCTACCAGTGAATGCGCACCGTAGGTATCAAACGTCCATGAAGGAGCCTTTTCTATAGATCCTCAATCTATATTGGAACCTCTATGAAAGTTTCCCCATCATCAGAATCTAGTTCTCGATGGTCGATGATGTGAGAAGAGTCTTGCATGTATCTTTTCAGTTGGGATACATGGAAGACGCCGTGCACCTAGTGCAACTGAGATGGAAGAGATAAGCAGTAATCCTCCTCGCCAACTATACCAAGGACCTGGAAAGTCCAGATGAATCTTGGAGATAACTTGTCACCTTGACCAAATCTCCATAGACATCATCGGTGTGAGACACGTAGAAAGACATGGTTGACATCGTCGATCTCTAGAGGTCTCCGTCTCCTGTCAGCATATGACCTCTGCTTGCTCTAGGCAGTCTTCATATACTTCTGGATGATCTGTACCTTCTCTATTGAAGCCTGAATCATCTATGGTCCCACCAGTGATGGCTCACCTGGGTCAGTCCAGAACAAAGGTGATCTACATGGTCGCCCACACAATTCCTCAAAAGGTGCTATCGAAATGGTGGAGTGATATATGCTGCTGTATGAAAAATCCATCAAAGGATAGTGATCCTCCGAGATACGATCATAGTCGAGGACACAAGCATGAAGTATGTCCTCAAGTGTCAGAATGGTCTGCTCAGTCTAGCCATACGTCTGTGGATTGAAGGTGGTTCTCAAACGAAGCTATGTCCCAAAAGTTTCGTGCATCCCCTTCCATAGACACGAAGTAAAACATGTGTCACGGTCGGTGACAGTATTTGAAGGTACTTCATGTAACTGCAAAATCTCTTGCACATCGAGGCATCCTATGCTTTCTACTAAACACTACTCTCTGATCGGTAGGGAGAGGGTCGTCCTGGTGATTCGGTCAACGATCACCCAAATCAAATCATGACCACTAGATGCATGTGGATGTCATGTCACAAAGTCTATGGATATCCCATCCCATTTCCACTCTGGGACATCTAAAGGATGAACCAATCCTACTGGTACCAAATTCTCCACCTTCACTTGTAGACAAGTGAGGCATCAAGAGACAAACTACACTACTGCCTTTTTCATTCCTTTCCACCAGTGCTATCATCGAAGGTCCTGATACATCTTTGACACACCTAGATGTACCAATAGTGGGGATGTGTGTAACTCCCTAAACACATCCTCCTGAAGTGACATAGGTACAATAGTACATCATCTGAAGAGGGGGAAATGCTTACCACCTTCAAACAATCAATCAGGTGCTTGCCCTGTGAATATCTGACCACGTCGTGTCTCGTAATCAGCGTCCCCATGCTGCGACTCCCAGACTCGCTGAAGAAGTGGGGGAGTGACTGTATGATACTGAAGGAAGGATGTTCCATCCCAATCCACAAAGGATATCTGTAAAGAAGCCAGCTACTTTGTCTCCTCTGGAAACAGTTGTATACCAGACCTTCTACTTAGTGTATCTCCAACTAAATTCCCCTTCCCAGGAGTATAGAATATCTCGAAGTCATAGTCCTAGAGAAAATCAATCCATCCTTGTTGTCTCAGGTCCATGTCCTTCTGAGAGAAGATATAACAAAAAATCATGTGATCAAAGTACACGGTAAAACGTTCACACATCAGATAGTGTCGCCACATCTTTAAGGCGAAGTCCACTGCTGCTAAGTCTGGGTCATGGTTAGTATAGTTCTTCTCATGATGTCTTTGCTAAATAGAACCATAAGTGATCACTACTCTCTCCTTAATCAGGACACATCCGAGCCCAGTCCATGATGCGTCGCAGTAGACTACGTACCCTATGCCTTCCTCTGGAATCCTCATGATGGGGCCACTATCCAGCCTATGTCTCAACTCCTAAAAGCTCTTTTGGCCTCTCTCCGACTACAAAAAGAGTTTTCACTTAATCATCAAGTATGATAGTGGTGTTGCAGCTCTAGGGATGTCTGGAAAAAACCTCAGGTAATAACCATCAATGCCCAAAAATCATCGTACCTCCTTCACACACTTGGTTGGATCCCAAGAAAGTACCGCCTCAATCGTCGCTGGACCCACTGGAACTCCAGCCTCCGATATGACATGTCCCAGAAAGTGAACCTCTCAGATAAAGAACTGGAACTTCTAGAGAATAGCATAAATCTGATGCTCTCGGAGTGTGTCCAGTACCACATATATGTGATAAGCTAGATCCTCCTCCATATTCCAGTAAATCAGAATGTCGTCGATGAAGAATACAACAATGTTGTAACATCCCAAGTAATTAATGAATTATAGATATTTTGTCTATGCCTATTAATGAGCTAGATAGTGTTTTAGAGGCTTAAAATGAAAATAAATCCAATCTTAAGCATGGAATACACTAATTTTTTTAAAAGATTGTTTTACTGCCTTTTGATGGCAAACCATTTTTGAATCTATCTTTTGACAATTTTATAATCTATGTTTGTCAAAATAAACTTATTCTTTATGATTAGTAAATCAAAATTTACTTTCTGCGATTTTTTGGTATTTTTCAAACAATGTTCAGTTTTTTAATGAATAGTGAAAAATACTGCATTTTACATCAAAACTTCTTTTTAATCAAATTTATTTATATGATTATATTATCTTTTGAATTGGTTTTGAAGTGAAATAAGAATATATTTTTACCATTTAATCCAATGGTGGTCATCGGAATCAATTTCACTTTGAAATTGGACTTAAACTGGTGTCAATCGTTGGATACTTATTGTTTCATAAAACACGCTATTTGCTCTGACAGCGGAAATTAATTCTTAAATTAATTAATGTGAATTATATGTTTTGAATTTTGTAAAATAGACTTCATTTTTGAATTCAGAATATTAAATATCGCTTAGGGTGAAGTTTTGGTATTTTTCTGAAAAACTTCAATTTTTGATGAATAGTGAAATCACTAAGTGGGAGTTAAAGAAACTGATTTTTCGTTTAAATGAAATTTTTACACCTTTGTGTATTGAATTTAAAAAATCCGACATATATGGTTGTCATTAAGAAGTAAAATGTGGTTCAATGAGATTAAAATAATTTTTTGGTGAATACTAACTTATTAAGTTTTTAATCGAGATTAGTGGTAATTAGTGTAGTTTAAGGTAAAAATAATGCTTAAATAATATAAAATGACCTAGACACATGTCCTAACATTATTGTATGTGTCATGTCCGACCAAGAAAATCCATGGGTCAACTTGGGGACCCCATGGAGAAACTTTGGGTGGGAAATGGCATAAATAACATTTTATTTAATGTAAAAGTAAAAATGACACAAACATAATATGTTTTACGAAAACAATTTTTATATGGGGTTATACAAGTCAGATTTTTTATTATAAATATTAATTGTAATGATATAAATATTTCCTACATCATAGTATTTTTTTTATAATTTTTCGACTTTAAATAAATTATATTATTTATGACATCATGATGATGCAGCGATTATCTCATTAATAAAGGATTTAAATAAAATGAAATGATAATGTAAAATATATGACCTAAACATGTCCAAAACCTATCGGATGGTTTTATTTCTAACCTTTGTCCCCTTATCCTCGAATTATATCATTGTGGGACCTTTTGAATCACAAAATCATTTTAAAATAAAGTAACTTATCTTTACTTTCCAAGAGTTCCCCTCCTCTCCTCTTAAAAAAGCCCCCCACCTCTACCTCTTTTTCCACACTCCCATAGCCTTTGGCTCGGCCGACCCATGCCCATTTTGTCTCTCCACTTCCCTTTATTACTCCTTGAAGCCTCACTTTGGGCAGAAGTCTTCCCAACGGAGCCTTTGAGCTCAAATCTAAGAGAGTTACCTGATTTTAAGGTAATGTCTTCACTTGAGTCCTTTTGTTTTATCTTGCTTCTCAAACCCCCTAAACTCTTTTTATTTATTTATTTCATAAAAATTCAAGTATCTTAAATATAATAGGATGTTGTTATAAGAAGGATTCAAGATACACTTACACACACCTACATCTAATGGTTAAAGAACATACGGTTTCCGTGGATGGTGAATTTATGCCTCCCGAAACGATGATTGTTCATCATTCTTTTAACACCTTCAAAGGTGGACATTAAGATGACACTATATTTATATATGATATATAATATGTTTATGTTTTCCTTAAGCTTCTGTATTTTTCATTTTGGGCATACCTTTATGGTTTCCATTATGGGTAAACGCGATATCTTCATTTAAGGAAGTGCGGACTATCGCCCCCTCAAAGTGATTTGATTTGTTAAATACCATATGTGGGACATATAAAGGCTGGAACTATGATATTATATATGATATTATACTGTATTTATAATATACCTTTATATAATTATGATTCCATTCTATAAAATACTAAATAGAAATGATTGTAGCGTTCATGCGTACGTACAGCTTACCGTCTCCTTGAACGGTGCATTTCATTTCTTACCTCTAAATGATTATGTATTATTATAAATGCATGAATGTACTGGATATATATGACATATATGATATCTACATCATGAATACCATTCTGGATATAATGGATACATGAACAACTTGTAATTATAAATGGCTTATTTTTTACTCAAGTACCAATGATCGTTAAAACGACCGTTATTAACATAAATAATTACATAGTGTTCATGACATGGAAATAAGTGATATAAAAGGAATACTGAACTTAAAAAAGGTTCTTAAACAAGTAGAAATTAACTCAAGTTTATTATTCGGGAGATTAAAGAACGACCGAGTCAAGTCAGACTCGAGGTATGGGACTTCGTCTCAATCTCCTTTCATTGAGGCATATTTTATTTTATACACAACTTTCTTTTATACGGTGTATAAACCCCTTTGAGTTTTACGTTTATTCAAAAGGAATATTTTTTATATGAAGCATTTACTAAATGACAAAAGGGGATGTTTTTGTCGTACGTATGAGGCGACAATGACTTCTCCGCCGTCGTGACCGTTATTTGAATTTCGACTTCCTCTACAAGTTATACCTTCTTTTAAAAGAATAATAAATACAATGTTTAGATTTTATTTTATTTTGGTATTGAAAATGGTTTTCATAATTTTTTTATATCAATGTGTTTTATTTATATCTTGTGATTGAAAGGTGGAAATGTTATGTTTCATTTATGCATGTTTTATGTTATACGATTATGTTGAGGTTGTTGGGAATTATTCTGAAGACGGGTGGTTCCATGATAAACTAAGGTCTGGTGAGCCCGATATAGCTCTCCAATGCATTGGGTAACGCGAAGGAGTGAAACGTTAAGGTTTCTCCGAAGAGATTTAGGGAATATAATGTGATGGGTATTCCAAACGTAACCAACAGGGTTACTCCCTACGTAAGAATGTTATGAATGCCTCAAGTTACATTTATGTCTTATGATTTCAATGATTTATTCATGATTTGATGAGTTATGTTACGGTTTTTATGTTTTATGGGTAAAGTATGATCTCATCCTTATGTAAATATGTACCCATGTTTCCTTTCCATATTTTTAAATCCCTTACTGAGCTTTTTATGCTCATCCCAAGTTTTTTTAAATGTTTTTCACAGGTCAAGGGAAAGTTACATGATATGATGTTAGTGTAAAGGAAGTGTCAAGAATGAATTCATGTTTTATTTAAGATATGTTTCCATTGATGGGAAAGAAGAATACTATCTTTATGTAACCACTTTGTTTATATGTGGAATGTATGGCAAGTTTTATGATCTAATTCTCTAAAACTCTAAACCCGAAAAGATCCTCAATATGTAATCTTGTAATAACTCAGGATTAAGTAAGGTTTAATGTTGGGGCCTTATAGTTGGTATCAGAGGTCGGTTTAGATAACATTACGAGTTAGAATTCTATTAAATGATTATCCAGAAATATTTTTTTTTGAAATGATATAGAATTTGAAGATTACCATGTTGCTTCATCTATGACATGTTTGTTCAGAATGGTTTTCCGCAGAGGAAACAGGGAAGCAGTGCTAGGAAGGCATACAGAAGGAAATAACCATCCGAATCTGCATCCCGAGATGGTCGGAATTGGAACTGAACAGTTTGTTGCAGTGATGGCACAGTTGACTCAGGCTATAAATGGTGGTGGTATCCATGCACGAGATCATCCAGACCAACCGCAGAGAAACATGTCAGTGGTGGAACATTTCATGAGGCAACATCCCCCATCATTCAGAGGATCATCTGACCCTGTGCTAGCTGAAGGGTGGATTAAAGCACTGGAGATGATTTTTGATGTCATGGGGTGTTCAGAAAATCAAAAGGTTAGTCTTGTTATTTACCGTTTGGAGGGTGAGGCAGATCAGTGATGGTCGATGGTTAAAAATATTAGGGATGCTGATGAGATTGATGCTCTCGACTGGGATGAATTCAAAGGTATGTTTCTTGAGAAGTATTTTCCTAAGGATGTTCGACTTAGGATGGAAAAGAAATTCTTGAATTGAGGTAAGAGGAAGACTCAGTGGCTACCTATGATGAACGGTTCATTCGATTGGCAAGGTATGCTCCAAATTTTATCCGAGACCTTGATAATAAAATCAACCGATTTTACAGAGGATTAAAGCCAAAATATAAAAGGGAATTAGCTTCTCGTGAGTTTAAAAGTAATGAAAATCTTGTTCAATGTGCTAAGAAGGTGGAAATGTAGTTTGCCGATGATCAAGTGTTCTATAACAACCAACAGAAGAAGAGACCGAGGAGGCATGAGAAAGGTAAAAAATCTTCAAAAAAGTCTGATGGTAAGAAAACTAAGTTTCTAGTTTGTGATAAATGTGGAAAAAGGCATGCTGGGGAATGTCTTCTGAATTCTGGAAAGTGCTACCGATGTGGTAAAATGGGACATAAGGCTTGTGATTTCACTGAAAAGGATCAGGGTGATGGTAAGACCAAATTTGATTTATAGTTAGTGAAATGTTATAAGTGCAATGAGATGGGTCACTATGCAAACGAGTGTCCTACAAAGAGCTTGAGTGATGAGAAGTAGTTAGACTACAAGAAGAAAGGGGTGGTGAAATCTTTTGCAACTACTTCGGTAGACGTCGGGCCATCAAATGAAGTTGTATCAGGTACTTTGTTTGTTTTTTCAGATTATGCCAGTGTGTTGTTTGATTCGGGGTGTACACATTCTTTCATCTCTGAAAAATTTTCTAGTAAAATTGGAATACAATATCAAGAAGTGACTCTTGAACTTGTGGTAAAAACGCCTGGGGGAAATGTTGAGGCAAAAATAATTTATAAGAATCTTCATATCCTTCTATGTGGAAAGAACCTACTTGAAAACATTATTGTTCTACCTCTAGTAGAGTTTGATGTTATCCTGGGTATGGATTGGCTCTCTATTTACCATGCTAAGATTGACTGTAGAGCTAAAGAAGTTTCTTTTCAGAAAGGCTTTCAGTTTGTGTAGAAGAATGAACCCTTACTGTTGATAACTTATCAAGAGGCCAAGAAACTTGTAAAAGATGGATATGAATGTTACCTTGCACACATTGTTGAAAATAAAGGAACTGTTCAGATTAATGATGTGCCAGTGGTAAATGAGTATCCTGATGTTTTTCCTGATCAGTTGTTGGGAATAATATCAGATCGGGAAGTTGAGTTTACCGTTGACTTAGTTCTTGATGCTAACCAAATTTCAAAACCCCCTTATCGAATGGCTCAAATTGAACTTTTAGAGTTGAAGGATCAATTGCAATATTTATTAGAGAAAGGTTTAATTCGACATAGCACATCACCATGGGGTGCTCCTATTTAATTTGTTAAAAAGAAAGACGGTTCAATGAGACTTTTAATTGATTATAGAGCCTTGAATAACATCACTGTTAAGAAAAAATATCCTTTGCCTCATATCGAGGAATTGTTTGATCAGCTCCAGGGAGCTCAGTATTTTTCAAAGATAGACTTGAGATCAGGGTAACATCAGCTGAAGGTAAAGGAAGCAGATGTTCTGAATACCGCGTTCCGTACAAGATATGGCCATTATGAATTTTTAGTAATGCCTATTGGGCTAACCAATGCACCTGTTGTATTCATGGACTTAATGAATAGAATTTTCCATGAGTTCTTGGATAAGTTTGTGGTGGTATTCATTGATGATATTTTGGTGTTTTCAAAAAGTAAAGAGGAGCATGAAAGACATTTAAGGGTTATCTTGCAAGCCTTAAAAGAAAATAAATTGTATGTGAAATTCAGAAAGTGTGAATTTTGGTTGCAAAAAATTTCATTCCTTGGTCACATTGTTTCTAAAGATGAAATAATTATTGATCCTGTAAAAACTAAAGTTGCGGAAGAATAGCCAAGACCCACAAATGTAACCGAGATTCATATCTTCCTTGGATTGGCATGCTATTACCGAAGGTTTTTTAGAAATTTTTCTCGATTATCTAGTCCAATGACTAATCTAACGTGGAAGGGTGTTAAGTTTATCTAGATAAAATAATGTGATGACTGTTTTCAGGAATTGAAAATAAGATTGGTGAATGCTCCAGTTTTGGAACTACCTTCCAGGAATGGTGAGTTTGTTATATACAGTGATGCTTCATTGAAAAGACTTGGTTGCGTCCTAATGCAGAATGATCAGGTAATTGCTTATGCTTCACGACAGTTGAAAACTCATGAGGTAAATTACCCTACACATGATTTGGAATTAGCTGCGGTTGTTTTTGCTTTAAAAATTTTGAGGCATCATTTGTATGGAGTAAAGCATGAAATATATAGTAATCACAAAATTTTAAAGTATATATTTACTCAGTAAGAGTTAAACATGAGACAGAGGAGATGGATGGAATTAATCAAGGATTATGATTGTACAATTCATTACCATCCGGGAAAAGCAAATAAATTGGCTGATGATTTGAGTCGAAAAAGTAATGCTTCATTAGAAATGTTGTGTTTGGAACGTGATCCTATGGTTAAGGATTTGATGAAATTTGGCATAGAAGTTGTTGGTGCATGAAGTTATTCTGTTTTGTTTCAGGTATCAGTGAGATCATCTCTATCAGATAGAATCAAGTAAGCACAGAAGCAAGACAGTGAGTTGCAGAAAAAGGTAGAGCTGGTTCAGAAAGGTAAGTTTCCTGAATTCAACATTGATAATGATTGCATTTTGAGATTTGGGAAGAGATTGTGTGTGCCTTGTGATTCACAGTTGAAGAGAGAGTTGTTATGTGAAGCTCATAGTTCTCCTTTTTCAGTTCATCCTGGCAGTACTAAGATGTATAGAGATCTGCGGGAGTATTACTAGTGGGATGGAATGAAAAGAGATATTTCTGATTTTACTGTGAAGTGTTTGACATGTCAACAGGTTAAAGCAGAGCGGTAGTTACCGAAAGGGATGCTTCATCCTCTACCAGTGCCAGAGTGGAAATGGGAGAATATATCCATGGACTTTGTTGTGGGATTACCAAAGACATCTTGAGGTAATAATGCAATCTGGGTTATTATTGATCGCTTGAACACATCTGCTCATTTCCTTGCTATACGAGATACTTTTTCCCTAGATCAACTTTCCCGCTTGTATCTTAAAGAGATAGTAAAGTTACATGGAGTTCCTCTCTACATTGTATCTGACCGTGATCCCAGGTTCACTTCTATCTTTTGGAAAGGCCTTCAGAAGTCGTTGGGTACTGAATTAAATTTTAGTACAACATTTCATCCTCAATCAGATGGGCAGTCAGAACGAACAATTCAGACCTTAGAGGATATGCTACGAGCTTGTTCTATGGATTATCAGGGAAGTTGGGACCAACATCTTTCATTGGTTGAATTTTCGTATAATAACAGTTTTCATTCCAGTATACAGATGGCACCATTTCAGGCATTATATGGGAAGCGGTGTCGAACTCCAGCTTTCTGGGATGATGTGGGTGAAAGGAAGTTGATGGGACCAGAATTGGTAGAAGAGATGGCAGAACAAGTTCAGCTGATTCAGAAGCACATGAGATCATCTTAGAGAAGGCAGAAGAGTTATGCGGATAACCGGAGGAAGGATCTATCTTTCGAGGTAGGTGATCATGTTTTTCTCAAGGTTTCTCCTTGGAAAAGTGTGATGAGATTTGGTAACAAAGGAATGATGAGTCCAAGGTTTTTTGGACCATATGAAATTATGGAGAGATTTGGATTAGTTGCATACCGGGTGGCTTTACCTCCGAGTTTATCTCAGGTACACAATGTTTTTCAAGTTTTGATGTTGAGAAAGTATATGCCAGATCCATCTCATGTTTTGAGTTCAGAGGTAGTTCAGATGGAAGAGAAACTATCTTATGAGAAACAACCGGTCCAGATTCTTGACCACATGGAGCAAGTGTTACGGAATAAGGTGATTCACCAGGTAAAAGTTTTGTGGAAAAACCACATGATTGAAGAGGCAAAATGGGAATTTGAAAATGCAATGAGGGATAAGTACCCTCATTTATTCGATAAGTAAATAAATTGCGGGGACGCAATTTTCTAAAGGGGGGAAGGATGTAACATCCCATGTAAGTAATGAATAATATATATTTTTGTCTATGACTATTGATGAACTAGATAGTGTTTTAGAGGCTTAAAATTAAAATAAATCCAATCTTAATCATGGAATACACTAATATTTTTAAAAGATTGTTTTACTGCCTTTTGATGGAAAACCATTTTTGAATCTATATTTTGACAATTTTATAAGCTATGTTTGTCAAAATAAACTTATTCTTTATGATTAGGACATCAAAATTTACTTTGTGTGAATTATTGGTATTTTTCAGACAATGTTCATTTTTTTAATGAATGGTGAAAAATACTGCATTTTACATCAAAACTGCTTTTTAATCTAATTAATTTATATGAGTAGATTATTTTTTAAATTGGGTTTGAAGTGAAATTAGAATATATTTTTACCATTTAATCTAATGGTGGTCATTGGAATCAATTTCACATTGAAATTGGACTTAAACTGGTGTCAATCTTTTGATACTTATTGTTTCATAAAACACGCTATTTGCTCTGACAGCGGGAATTAATTATTAAATTAATTAATGTGACTTATATGTTTTGAATTTTGTGAAATATACATCATTTCTGAATTCATAATATCAAATATATCTTAGGGTAAAGTTTTGGTATTTTTCTGAAAAACTTCAATTTTTGATGAATAGTGAAATCACTAAGTGGGAGTTAATGAAACTGATTTTTCGTTTAAATGAAATTTTTCCACCTTTTTGTTTTGAATTTCAAAAATCCTACATACATGGTTGTCATTAATAAGTAAATTGTGGTTCAATGATATTAAAATAATTTTTTTTGAATAGTAACTTATTATGTTTTTAATCGCGATTAGTGGTAATTAGTGTAGTTTAAGGTAAAAATAATGCTTTAATAATATAAAATGACCTAGAAACATGTCCTATCTTTATTTTATGTGTCATGGCCGACTAATACAAGCCATGGGTCAACTTGGGGACCCCATGGAGCCACTTTTGTTGGGAATGACATAAATAACTTTTTATTTAATGTAAAAGTAAAAATGACACAAACATAATATGTTTTACAAAAACAATTTTTATATGGGGTTATGCAAGTCAAAATATTTATTATAAATAGTAATTGGAAAGATAAAAATATTTCCTACATCATAGTATTTTTTTTATAATTTTTAGACTTTAAATAAATTAAATAATTTATGACATCATGATGATTCAGCGATTACCTCATTAATAAAGAATTTAAATAAATTGAAATGATAATGTAAAATCAATGACCTACACATGTCCAAAACCTATTGGATGGGTGTATTTTGAACCCTTATCACCTTATAGTCGAATTATATCAATGTGGGACCTTTTTAATCCGATACTCATTTTAAAATAATGTAACTTATCTTTACTTTCCAAGAGTGCCCCTCCTCTCCTCTTATAAAAGGCCCCCACCTCTACCACTTTTCCCACACTCCCAAAGTCTTTGGCTCGGCCAACCCCTGACCATATTGTTTCTAAACATCCCTCTCTTACTCCTTGAAGCCTCACTTTGGGAATAAGTCTTCCCAAAGAAGCCTTTGAGCTCAAATCTAAGAGAGTTACCCGATTTTAAGGTAATGTCTTCACTTGAGTCCTTTTGTTTTATTTTGCTTCTCCAACCCCCTAAAATATTTTTATTTATTTCTTTTATAACAACTCCAGTATATTCAATATACCAGGATGTTGTTATAAGAAGGATTCAAGCTACACTTACACACACCTACATCTAATGGTTAATGAACATACGGTTTCCGTGGATGGTGAATTTAAGCCTCCAAAATGATTATTGTTCAACATTCTTTTAACACCTTCAAAGGTGGAAATTAAGATGAAACTATATTTATATATGATATATAATATTATTATGTTTTCATTAATCTTATGTATTTTTCATTTTGGGCATACCTTTATGGTTTCCATTATGGGTAAACGCGATATCTTCATTTAAGGAAATGCGGACTACCGCCCCCTCAAAGTGATTTGATCCGTTAAATACCATATGTGTGACGTATAATGGATGGATAAATGATATTATATATGATATTATACTGTAATTATAATATATATTTATATCATTATGATTCCATTCTATAAAATACGAAATAGAAATGAATGTAGCTTTCATGCATACGTACGTCTTACCGTCTCCATGAACGGTGCATTTCATTTCTTACCTCTAAATAATTATGTAATATTATAAATGCATCCATGTACAGAATATATATGACATATATGATATCTACATCATGAATACCATTCTGGATATAATGTATACATGAACAACTTATAATTATAAAGGGCTTATTTTTTACTCAAGTACAAATGATCATTAAAACGACCGTTATTAACTTAAATAATTACATAGTGTTCATGACATGGAAATAAGTGATATAAAAGGAATAATGAACTTGAAAAAGGTTCTTAAACAAGTAGAAATTAACTCAAGTTTATTTTTCAGGAGATTAAAGAACGACCGAGTCAAGTCAGACCCGAGGTATGGGACGTCGTTTCAATCTCCTTTCATTGAGGCATATTTTATTTTATACACAACCTTATTTTGTATGGTGTATAAACCCCTTTGAGTTTTACATTTATTAAAAAGGAATCTTTTTTATACGAAGCGTTTACTAAACGACAAAAGGGAATGTTTTTTTCGTACGTATGCGGCGACAACGACTTCTCCACTGTCGTGACCGTTATTTGAGTTTCGGCTTCCTCTACAAGACATACCTTCTTTTAAAAGAATAATATATACCATGTTTCAATTTTATTTTATTTTGGTATTGAAAATGGTTTTCATAATGTTTTTCTATCAATGTGTTGTTTTGATATCTTGTGATTGAATGGTGGAAATGTTATGTTTCCTTTATGCATGTTTTATGTGATACGATTATGTTGAGGTTCTTGGGCATTATTATGAAGACGAGTGGTTCCATGATAAACTAAGGGTGGGTGAGCCCGATATAGCTCTCCAATGCATTGGTTAAAACGAAGGAGTGAAACGTTAAGGTTTCTCTGAAGAGATTTAGGGAATATACTGTGATGGGTATTCCAAACATAACCAAGAGGGTTACTCCCTACGTAAGAATGTTATGAATCCATCATGTTACCTTTATGACTTATGATTTCTATGATTTATTCATGATTTGATGAGGTATGTTAATGTGATTATGTTTTATGGGTAAAGTATGATCTTATCCTTATGTATATATATACTCATGTTTCCTTTCCATATTTTTACATCCCTTACTGAGCATTTTATGCTCATCCCAAGTTTTTTGAAATGTTTTTCACAGGTCAAGGGAATGGTATATGATATGATGATAGTGTCAAGGAAGTGTCAAGAAAGAATTTACGTTTTATTTTA
Source organism: Viscum album (assembly GCA_963277665.1). Classification (NCBI taxonomy): domain Eukaryota; kingdom Viridiplantae; phylum Streptophyta; class Magnoliopsida; order Santalales; family Viscaceae; genus Viscum; species Viscum album. The sequence continues at coordinate 720,652,055 of OY728151.1, read as the reverse complement.
GATATGTTTCCATTTATGGGATAGAAGAATACTATCTTTATGTAAGGACTTTGTTTATATGTGGAATGTAATGAAAGTTTTATGATCTAATTCTCTAAAACTCTAAACCCGAAAAGATCCTCAATGTGTAATCTTGTAATAACTCAAGATTAAGTAAGGTTTAAGGCTGGGGCCTTATAAATGTGATCAAGGTATTTTTGAAAGATAATGTTAATGAGTCCCATAAACCCTACTGGTGCGTTCTTTACACCGAATGGAATAGCCAAGAACATGTAGTGGCAGTACCGACATCTAAAGGTCGTCTTCTGCACATCCTCGGCTCGAACTCTAAGATGGTGATAGCCTGATCTGAGGTCTATCTTCCAGAACAACCTTGATCCCTTCAACTGATCAAAGAGGTCGTCAATCATCGGGAGTGAGTACTTGTTCTTCATGGTCACCTAGTGCAGACACCAATAGTCAACACATAGCCACAACCTCCCATCCAACTTCTTGGAGAATAAAATTAGGGTTGACAAGGGAGAAACTCTAGGTCGGCTGAATCCCTTCTCTTACAAGTCCTCTAGATGTACCCGCAGCTCGAAAAGATCTATGGGACCCATCTGATACGCTAAAGTATATATCAGTGCCATCCTATGGTACAAGTCAATATAAAATTCTACCTCTCTGTGAGGGGCTAGACCTGGAACATCATCAGGGAAGAAATCTGCATACCAGTCCACCACTACAGGATAGTTTAGACTCTCCACATCAATAGCTCTGAGGGTAAGGCTAGCCAACTGATGATTGATCGGATGCACCCTCCTTTGAGCCAGTCCATCATGTGATGTAAAAGTTCATTGCTCACTTGTTAAGGTACACCTGGTCCATTCTGTGTGGACACACCGCACATTGTGCCAAATAAAGTTAATCTGAGCATGGAATGTAGATAACCAGTCCATACCCAAGATGATGTCGTAAGGCCTTGATCACACTATTATGATATCCAAGTTGAGGATATCGACACATAGAGTAAGCTCACACAACCAGAACTAGTGCGTAATCATTGAATCTCTTCCCGTATGAGTCTCTAGACAAATGGATAGAGCCAACTACTTTGTCAGAATCTCTGAGCTCTGAATGAGTAGAGTGGCAATGAAAGTGTGTCTAGAACCTCTGTTTATAAGTAATGCAGCTATGGTGGAGTAGACACAGATAATACTCTGAATCAACTATGGTGTACCATGATCATAGGCCTCACCTTCTTGGAGTTGTGCTCTCCCCTATCCACCTGCTATATGTGGTCGGGGTGGACCTTTTGGTGGTGGTGGTGGTGGTGGTTACACCTCGAAATATCATCCACCCCGAGCAGCACATCTAACTCTGCTACCACATCCGCCTAATCCCTGTGGACCACCTCGATTGAATCTCTATCCCAACCCAGGAGGTCCTCTGACCGTATGCTAATCATCTGAAAGGAGTGTTGGACATTCATTAGCCATGTGACCCTCCACGTCGCAAGAGTAAAATTTCATGCTGCTAGCATGTCTGGCTTTGTCTCATGTGTTCCGCACAAACGATCCAGATACATTCGATCATCCACCTGTGGGTATGGTCCTCCTAGACCCCTATGACATCTGTCTGTTTCCAACTATATAATACTCCTATACATGTCAAATGGTGGTGGGAATCAAAGCTGGTTACTGATCAACAAGGAAACTCTCCACCAGGAGGGCTCTTTCAAGAACCCCCGCCAGCATCGGGATGCTGAGGGAGATCATCAGAGCTATGATGTCCTGTCTGATCCCTTGATCGATGGTCCGGGCCCAGAATAATGGATCCCTCACCATATCGGTGGCGTAGAATGATATTTCAATGAACCTCATTGAGTACGGAGCTATATTCATGCTTCCCTACTACGGATGAAGTATCTCTTGTATGCGCACTATACGAAGAGTCACTGGCACAAACTCTGCCCAAAATAAGCTCTCGAAGTCTACCCAGAGCAGTGTCATATCATTGTGGACATGGATCATCAAGATCCACCATCTTTCTACTGCTGCCTATAGAAGGCTGGAAGAAGGAATCACCATGAGGCGGGCTTGTGTCCCTATTAGTCGGAAAACAATAATTACATCCTACATCCAATACTCAGTCGCATATGTGTCAGTCTCTCCCCTGAACATCGATGGCCTCTAACACTGGAACTCGTACAACATGCTCTAGTGGCCTGCATTATATGTTTATCGGAATAGTGGCATCAGTGGACCAACAAGGAATGGTACCGCTGGTGCCTCAATGGGAAAAGGGCCATGCCCCATGGCCTCGTCGCTCGGTGGGCTATCTACGCGTAAAACTCTCATGCATGTAGTTGGTCATCTGCTGGGAGGCATTCTGAAAGAAACAGATGCGACACGGACAAAATATTATACATCGTGAGTTGACCTGGTTGAGCTAACTTAAAGAGATCTTTTGAAAACAGACACACAATTAGTGTTTTCGTGCACTGAGCCATAATTCAAAAGTAAGGGTCCTTGTGTATGGATACGTTGGCTGCCACACAAACACTAGATACCCTGAACTAAGAACCACACTCAATACACATAGCACTCCTTCATCATTTAAAGGAAAGATCAAATTCTTATTTCCTATTGTATAATGGACTCCTCTGATACCAATTTGTCACAACCCATCCCCCACGTCATGTTCTGTGACTACCTCAAGTCCGTCTTCCATAGGCCAAGGGATGGCGACTAGCACCAAAGATGCAATTCCCTAAAACTGAGAAGGCATTGCATTTATAACCTGTAAACTCACACAATAGAGCACACAACCGGATACAAAAAAACTAATTAAACTGTATAAAAAATAGTGTCTAAAAGTAAAGGGTCTAGAAATAAAAGCCCTATTGTAATGTACACGGAACTCTAAGTACCGGTACAACTGAAGAAAAGGAAAATAGTTTTTGGGTTGTCCTATGGAATTCCTACCTGAAGGGTAGGTATAGATAGCCTCATCTCCACTCTACTCTGGTCAGTCTCTTCTGTGTACCGACTCATCATAAGGTCTACCTCCGTGTACGATCAAGTCATGAAACTCTCTATCTCAATCAATGTTGTCTGTTGTCTACATCCAACACAACATTGTGCGGGCATAGACCGTGCAGGGGTGAGTATAATGATACTCAGTAGGGACCCCGAGACCCCTAAGGTCTCACAAAATCGAACAAGGATAATAAAAAAAGTTTGAAATCAAGAAATAAACAAACATAGGTATATTCCCATATATATATACCGAAGTTATCATGTAATTCATCTCAATCATGAGGAAAACACAAATGTTACTGACTCATCTCAACCAGGATTTTATTCACATTATCGAAATCACAACTACTGGAGAACTCCTCCTCTATCGAGTATAGTTTTCTTGCCTCAACAACAAGGTGCATCCCACTGACCATAGACTACTGAGGTACTACTCCTATTGAGTATCATGGGTCTGCCATGTCGCACAAGGGAGCTCACCACCATGGGACTGCCGCTACAACGCAACACCCTCCCTAATAGCCTGCATTGGTACTCCTCCTATCGTGTACCATGGGTCTGCCACCACAACCAGGATCTCCTCTGCCATGGGTATACTGTGACAGCAAGGATCTCCCCCCGGGTCTAGTCGAGTCACTATGAGTCAATCAGTAATTATTCGTCAAGACTCAGCCAACTACAAGGTCTTCAAAAACTAGCCGCTCGTCACCGGAAGGATCCGCTCCACAAGCTACTGGTCGATAATAAAACTATCACTAAACCCATGAAGATGTATCTCAAAGGTCCGCCACGTCCTAGAGGACTCAACGTAATAGACAACACGTCAATCAGATTCCCAATTTGGGTGTTATTATACTTTTAGTCCCAATGGTCCTATTGGATTTGTGTGCAATCCAACCTAACCTTATCACAACTATACACCAAACTCTATTGGGTTGTACTCAAAGGGACCATCATGCACCAGGATTACTATGGATAATGATTTTTCATAAAATAGATACCAGGTGCCAATGATATGGAAAAAAGAAAGTAAGGGGTATAATGGGCCCAGGTCCGGTCCGACCCAATTGGACTGACCAGGCTCGACCCACTTTGGGTCGACCCGGCCTGACCCATTTGGTCTGGCCCCGCCTGTTGGACAGGCCAGCTAGTTGGGTTCCGCCCAGCCCATTAGGGCCAGACTATCATGCCGTAAGGGTGGTTCGACATGGAGGTTCCACACAAGTGTCTTGGCTCGGTGGCACTGAGTAGTTCGACCCGTAGGAGCCGAAAAGTCGTGGGAGGCCGGCTATGTCGGGCGCTGTGAGGGGTGCGGATCGAGCGGCTTGGCCCGGGAGACTATGGCTAGTTCGGCCAGTGAAAGTGCAGTGCATGGGATACGAAGCCGCGAGGCGCTAGGGCGCACAGACGGTGGAGCTGTGCTGTCGGCGGGGAGATGCGGTGCGTCCGGTGGGGCGGTGCGGTCGGCGAGGTATCACAACAAGCGTGGCGACATGACCAGGGTGTGGGGATTGGTTCAAACTGTGGTCGGAAGGCCGTAGGGGAGACACCAGTCGTGGAGGTCATGGATAGCATGACCATTACCTTCATCACATTCATCGTCTCATCTCCTCGTCACATTTCTGAAGAACATCACAAACATGAACGACGAAGGGTTCATCCATGTTGGTTTGGCCCACACCCTCCATGTTTAGGGTGGTAGAAATTGGATCCCAAGAACAAAGCACAATAACCCACCCAAAAAGATTAATCCCAAAACCCAAAAATGAAAACATTTGCGTTCTTCATTTTAAAATAAATTAAGAACATGGAAGTAAAACATACATAAATAAAATTAATCCCCTACCATTGTTCGTTGATTGTTGACATTGGATTGATAAGGAGGAATTCTATTAGTTGTAGATGAACACATACTACATCGAAGGAGGTTCTGATGATGGAATTCGAAGTAAGGGTCGAGGTCGAGGTCAACGTTCTTCTTCGGTTGGAGTGTTCTTTGTTGGTGGAATAAGTTCTTCGTTGGGAGCTTTCTCCCATGTTCTCTCCCCTACTAAGATCCCCAAAAATTGGAATGCCAAGAAAAAATAATATATTATGTTATATATTATTTTTTTGGAAAGAATTTGAAAATCCATTTGATTAAGGTGGGTGGCACAACTAAATGTTAGAGGGGTTGGCCCATTTAATTTTCATGCGAGTTGGCACAATTAATTAGGTAGAGGAGGTCAAGAGGCTCCCTCTCATTAATGAGTGGATTTGAGAGGTTTTACACAAATAAAAAAGGGTTTAGTCCCAGGTGGTCCCCACTACCGTAACCTCTCACGAGTGATTTGGTTTGGGTGGGCCCCACCACTATAACCTCTCATGGGAGTTTATAATCAAGAGGTCCCCACACTTCAACTCCCACAAGGATGTTTACTTCAGGTGGACCCCACCTCCATCTTCAACATTGAGGTTTTATCTAAAAAAATAAAAATAAATCTAAAAAACTTTATTTTTATTTTATTCATTCACTAATAACCCAAAAACTAACTTTTATTCTCGACCCACTGCCGATGAGGTTAAAGTCACCTTAATAAAATACCGGCACTGCGAGTTCAATGGTGCCCCCATATTTCAATTTCAAGCACCAGTTCAAAAGTTATAGAAACCCACTCATACATTTACTAAACATACCTGAACAGAACTTCAGAAATTTATATCTGGAATACTAGGCCTCAGAATCACACGCCGTCAACTTTTGTGGACTCATAGGATTCTAATTTATTTTTAAAAAAATTACATGGAAATTCTCGGTCTTTAAATTTATCATGTACTTAGATTCCTAATTGGGAAATTATAGACAATTGATGAGATAAGGTCAATATAAATACATAAAATTAGTGTTTTATATTTTTTTTATACCATGTTATATGTTTTTCATATTATTTTAACCTCGACTAAATATTTTTTCACCCTAAACCCAAAAATTATTATTTTTTACTATTTTCCCTAATAATTTTTTTTAAAATAATTTTGTTCATATTAGAAAATATTAAAAAAGGAGATTAGAAAATATGGAATCCATTTTATCAAATTAAATACACAGATGTGGAAAATAGTATTTTAAATTTAATCACCTAATGGTGATGAGAAATATGGTTTTAAAAGTGAAAATGTTCAAAAGTTTACTATGTTTTTATATCAATATCCATTATAAAATTTATTCAAAATACCTAAATTAGAAAACATGATATAAAAATGAGATAATATTACAATAAATATACATTAAAATATATTTTTACATTATAAATAATATAATTTAAAAGGATGTTTTCAATTAACATTTATTTTTTTCCACTACTCAATAATAAATGATTTTACATTATAAACCAATTTAAAAAAATAATAATTTATGCTTAACATTCGGATTTCAAAAATTATTTCTAATTATTAAAATATATTATCTATAATTTAGAAAATTAAATTCAAATGAAAACCCACAAACTTGAAAAAAGAACTAGTTTTTGAGAAGTCGATTTTTGAATAATAAAATGATTTTATATTAACTCGTTGTATGAAAATAATCATTATAGGAATATCAATTATAATTTATGTATATATAATATATAAATATCTTTTAAATCATCTTAATAATATAATATATTAATAAATTAATTTTTATTCACATTTTGTGATTAAATTTTGATTTTAATAGAAACCCCCTATAAATCCTAAAAAAAATCTTATATTAAAATAAATTATAAATTTTATTATAAGGAATGTATGTTTGTATAATATTAATAAATAAACCTTATTTTTATTCAAATTACCAACATAATAATTATTTTAAATTTCATTATCTATTAAAATGAAATAGCATTTTTATAGAAATTTTTTTTTTCCATTATTCACTGAAAAATAATTATAGACATTAATGTTAAAAAAATACCAAAAATAATATTTTCATTTGAATTTATAAAATTAATATAATTTAATAAAATATATTTTTTTAAGGTTTCAAAAATTATTATGATATTTTTTACAAGAAAATTAATAAAAAACCACCCTTGAAGATATCATATTTGTGAAGAATAAAATCACATTAGTAAAAAAAATTGAATGATTATTTCCTAAAAATTTATAAATAATTTATTTTCATTAAGAAATATGTATATATATTTCATAATGTAGTTAATTATCTTCATATCTTCAAATTTAATGGAATTTTCCTAATGGTTACTTATATTATGGGTTGTTTAGACTTAGTCATTCCTATTGACTATTATATGAAACATAAAAAATTAATCTATTTCCTATAATAAAATATATTGAAGTGGATGGATTTGTTTATAATGAAATATTTCCTAATTACGTAGGGATGTAAATTATTCTCTATTATCTGTATTAAATGTAATTTATGTTATCAAACATAATTATATTATTTTATTGCCTCATAGTATAAATTGATTCAGCATAAAATAAGTATAAATACAAAAAATTATAATTTGCTTACAAAAATAATCATATATTATCAAATACAATGAAGGTGTAATATAATCAAATGAAATGACACTGAGTTATGAATTTATTTTTCATTGTGAAAATTTTAATTCTAATCCATATAGATTAAAAAAATATTAATAAAATAGAAAATACCATTAATAACATTGTATAATTTATAATATATATAAATATGTCATTATATTCACTAAATAGAATAAATTCAATGATAAACATTAAAATTTAGCTCAATGAAATGAAAAAAGGTGAAATTCCTTACCTCATGACTCTTTTTGGATAAATGTGATTTAACCATAATTATAGTAGTTATAAATATGTTACTATCTTATTACAGGACCATAGTAATATTTAAAATAACATATATAATAAAATTTTAACATCTTATCACCTAATTGTTAATAATATTTCATTGATTTCATTGATTCAGGTATTGATTTCCTTGCTTTTTTCATGAAGTTATTTCAATGATAGATATAGTTCATTCAGTTATTATATTCTTCCAAAAACTATAGAATACTAATCATGAATTAAATATCATATATTTACATCAATTATACTTCTAAAAATAATATTTAAATATGGTTATGAAAACTTAATTGTGTTCTGATTATGGTGAATGTGATGTGTATATACTCTGAAGTAATATTTCAAATAATCAGTTGTAGTTATGAAAAATAGGTATGTAATATGTAATAACTATAAAATGATCATTATATTATAAATATTATATTATTTTTTATAATATTCCCATATATACTATACACATGTTGATGTGATAAAAATAGAGTCACATTGCTTCATGAAGGTAGTAGTCCACACATACATGAATGATGTTATTAACATTAAGTGTATGAAATAAATATTATCTTTTCCGATTTTTTAATATTCCGTGAATATAAAAAATTATTTCATTTATAAAAAATATATTCATTCACATTATACATATATAATTTCATGTAAAGTGTTTCTGAATGACTAGTCACATCACATCGTTATTTAGTAGTCCATTTTCAACATGGGAAATATTATCATGTCCATTAAGTAATAGAATGTGGAAAAATTATATAATTAATTTAGAGGTATAAATATTTAATAAATATAATATATATATGATAAATCCATCATTATAAGCTGTCATGAGAGGTGGTTATTGAAAAATGTATGACATTAGTTAAGAATGATGAAGTTTGATTAAGAAATTAATGTTGATTTTGTAACCCAATTGATGTTAGTAGATATAGTTTTTGTTAATGAACTTATTTTGAAAAATTTTCAATATAAAAAATATATTTTATGTAATATATTATAATTTCTTATTAAGAATTTAGGGTGGTCATGGAATAATTAACATATAAATTATATATGTAAAATTTTACCTCTTCTTTTTCTATGCTCATTAGGTTTTCCAAAAGAGTATTTAATATTGAGAGGCCACTCATACATCATATGAAAAAAAGATCAATAATGGACTAGAGGGATTATATGGTAAATAAACTATTCAAACACATAAGATAAATTATGGAAAAATCCATGAAGGTATTGTCACTCTGTATTATAGTGATTGTGTTTGTTAAAAAATCCAGATGTCTCCCTTTATGTGTGGATGGTGGTGATAAAGAAGATTCATTTTTTGTGGTGTAGTTTTCTAGTGATTTTTAAAATATTATTCCTTAAAAAATGAGATTTTATTATGTAAAAAGGGAAATATTATGGAAAGTAGCTATGCTATACAGACTACAGAGATGTTTGTGGACCGAAATAATTTTGGAAGAACAAAAATTATATTATTTAATTGCTAATGAATATAGTTTTTAATCCTTCAACATATGGATATGTGCTATGAAAACCCAAATGTGATCTCCATGAATCATAATGAAATTTTATTTTATAGATGTATCATCAATCAAGGGAGGCTCTACCTTTGATGAATGATCTTTGTTCATGGGTTGTTAATCGCTCTGAGAAGGCTTGTAATTTGTAGATAGAGGAGGTGATTTATGGATACGTCAATGAGTTCTTGTTTGAAGATGACGCCGAACATCATAATGTACAAAAGGTCTACGAATACCGCATAACATGTTCATTGTGAAAAGAACTACCTTATATTATTTGGTAATTATTCATTGATTCTTCGACATATCCATTTTACAATTTAAATACCCTTAATATAATCATTCTGTATATAAAAGGTCATATATATATGATTTAGGGTTAGACCAAACTAGATAACGGGTGAGGAATGTGTGAAGGAGAAATAAGTTCACGAGGGAGATACTGTGTAATGAAAAATGAGCATAATGAAATATCACAAAGTATGTTTGAGTATTTTAGTATATCATAATGGAAGAGGGGCCACAATGCAAAGGTAGTTCATGAAGCATCAGTGGTTTTTGATGCATCATTGATCCAAAATATAGAAAAAACCTAAGAAGAAAATAATATATGTGAAGCACTCACACTACATGATTAAATGTATTTCAAGGATGATAAATTATTTTTTAAGGAGGGTGGAAGGAAATTCATGAAGGTACCAACATTGTTTATGAATGAAATTTCCACAATCTAATAGTATGGAGAATAGAGGATTTCATATAATGGGTGATGATATGGATTCATCTAAAACAAATATATATGTGAAAAAATTCTGAGGTGATTCAAAAATAATATATTATTATGTACGATAACTGAGAATACAACAATATATTGAGTATTGAGAATTCAAATTGGGATTTGTTTAAAACAACGAGGTTTATTGAGAACACTCTGATCTTTTTTAGTCTTCTGAGAATGTCCATATAAGTGATCTTTCATGGGAATTTTTTAGTGATACTTAGGAGATATGGTACATTATAACTGTACTATTTTATGATATTTAGACTAATCCTAGTGGAACTGAAACAAGGAAAATTTATCTGGCTCGTGCATTATTTCTTTTCTATACATACATTCATACGATAACGAGAGAGAAAAAAGTTTTTTTAATAATGAAAAAAGGTATGATGAAGATGTTATTTAATCACTCATAACCTGATTCACCCCCCCTATTAGGTAATTTAACCATGCTGGTATAATAAGAAATAAAAATTATCAAGTTATTCCATCGTCATTAAATTTACTTATCATTTTAGTTTTTTTACCATGCGAAAATGTATATTTTTATTTACAATGGTAATTTTACCATTAATACTAAAATAAAAATAATATTTACTAGATAATATATACCTACTGATTATAAATTTTAAATACTATTTATTAAATTAAACTATGTTGTTTTTGTTAAATTTATTTTAACACAAACACTAATAACGGCCAAAAAATTATTTTATCCATAATCATGGTAATTAATTTTAATTTTTATAATTAAACATTATGGTTAAAAATAAGTTTTATTTTTAGATAAAATTGATTACTATAATTATAAATATGAAATATAATTTTTTAATTAATTTCATATAAGTGGAAAATTTAAATTTAAAATTAATCATGTAAACACAATGTGAAAGTGGGGGTTTTAATGAGATTGTGTTAATAAGTTAATTTTTTTTAATAGAAATTAAATTTTAAAATTACTACAATAATCTAATTTATATGAATTGATATAAAATATTACTAATTTTACATGAAACCAAATTCAAAATATTATTTTTCATTATAAACATTCTTAATGAGAAGATGTTTTGAATAAAAATTTCTATATTTTTATTAGTTATAAAAAATATATCATCTATTAAAAATCAATGAAATTTACTCAGAGTCATTTACAAGTAGATCTAAAAAATGATGTTTATTCATTAAAAACTTATTTTCAAAATATTGTAAAAATTAATTATAAATTATTAGTGCAAAGTGATAATAATATTTGTTTTTCACAAATAATGTTTATTACAAAACATTTCATTTTCATTAAAAAGACTATAATTATATTACTAATCAAAAGAAAACTACTAAAAATATTAAAATATATATTTTAATAAATAATTTATTATATTAAAATATTTGATTCCAGTGTCTATTTTATAATAATAATAATAATAATAATAATATGGTTGTTTGGTAAAACCCAGTATTATGTGTATTGCATCATATAAAAGAAACTAATTTTTTTTTGTATAACGAAATATAATATAATTGTGGTCCGTAATGAAATCTATATAAGAAATTAAATTTATTTAAAAATGAATATATAATAAAGTATCAATGTGTTATATTTTATTTATGTTATATGGAAATGTTTCGTAAATTCTATTGAATTTATTTATCTTTGAGAATTTTATGGTGTTGCGGTGAATATGGCATATGTCTCACTAGAAAAAAAGTTATGTCATAAATCCACAACATACCGGTATCTTCTTACAAAATTCATTTTCAAAACACTTATATAATAAATTTATATTTATTAAAAATATATTCTTCAACCATATTAATACATAACATACTATTTATCTATCACGACCCGTCCCTCGGGGCCCGTTCCATGACTACCCCAAGCCCACCTTCCATAGGCCAGGGGCTGGCGACTAGCACCAAAGGTGTAAATCCCAAAACTGGGAAGGAATTTCCATTATAACATGAAAACACACACATCATAGCACATAGCTGGATTCAAAACACAATGTAATACTATATAACAAAATTGTGCTGAAAAGTAAAGGGGTCAGAAATAGAAGCCCAACTATAAAGTATATGTACAACTGAAAAGAACAAAACATATGAAAGGTGAAATTCAGCTCCTAAATCTTCCACCACAGATCCTACCTAATGGGTAGGTACAAATATCCTTCTCATCAACCCATGTCTTTCGGTCTCCTCTATGTACCGACACGTCGTATGGTCCACCAACTGGTACCGTACAGTCCTGGTACTCTCATACTCAGTCAGTAATGTCTGTTGTCTGCAACCAACACAACGAGGTGCAGGCATAGCCCCAACAGGGGAGAGTATAATGATACTCAGTAGGTACCCCGAGAGTTTCAAGGTCTCACAAAATCCAACTTGTATAAACCAAAAAGTATGAAATCAATAGATAACCCTAGTTATGTGTATTCACATACATATACCTATGTTATCAATTAATTCATCTTAATCATGAGGTAAACACAAAAGTTATTGACTCAGATCAACCAGGCTTTTTGTTATAGAAACCTCGACTGCTGGAGAACTCATGCTCAATCGAGTATTGTGGACCTACTGTGACACCAAAGGGTTTCTCACTAACCTTGGACTACTGAGGTACTCCTCCTGTCGAGTACTATGGGTCTACTGCGTCACCAAGGTGATCACCACTGTGGGTCTTTCGTATCACCAAGGTGCTCACCCTCGTAGCCTGATGAGATTCCTCTCCTGTGGAGTGCGATGGGTCTATAGTGACACAATGGCTCTCCCCACTGTGGGTCTTCCATGATACCATGGTTCTCCCCTCTGGATGGTAGAGTCATTCCAATTCAAAATGGTCAGTAGTAGTCATGTCTCAGCCAGCTATTAGGTCTCCGCACTATGTCTGTTCGTCACTGGAAGGATCCAATCCACAGGCTAATGGTCGATACTCCAACTGCATGAAGTCTGAGGAATATGTATCTGAATAGTCTTCCACATCATAGGGGTCTGAATGTAATAGAAAACACGTAAATTAGGCACTTGGTCTGTGTGGTATTAGCCTTTTAGTCTTGGGGGCCCGGGTGGATTCGTGCACGATCCAACCTGACCGTATCTCAACTATACCCCAAACACTAGAGGGGTATACACAAAGGGACCGTCATGCTCTATGATTACTAGTTTCTCTGACAGATCATCAAAAACTTTTCTGGTGCCAAAGATATTTCCAATGAAAGTAATGGGTCGAAGTGGGCCTAAGTACGGTCTGACCGGGTCAGACTGACCTGGTCTGACCCAATCATGACCAACCTGATCTAGGTCGACCCGGTATGACCTGTTTGGTCTATCCTAACCCATTGGGTAGGCCAACCTGTTAGGTTCGGCCCAGGCTTGGGGCATGTTCGTCCAAGAGCACTGCGAGGGTGAGACATGACGCGGCTCAGCTTCGAGGCCATGGCTGGGCCGGTTTGCCCATGGCACCATGAGGGCAGTGGGGGCGGCGCGGGCGACACATGGCGTGTTGGGAGCATGGAGCGCACGGGCCAGCGTGGGTTGGTCAGGTGCCCGGGAGGTGACTGAGCAGGGCGACGGGGTAGGGCCAAGCTGGAAGGCGGCCGGGCAGGGCGCCAGGTAGGCCGACGTGTAGTCGGGTAGGGCCCCAGGTGGGCCAGCGGGTGGTGGGGCGGGGAGATCGGTGGGCCAGTGGGCGGCTGGGCAGGGCGCGGCCGGGCCGGCAGGAGGCCGTGCAAGGGGGGTCCATTCCGACCGGCAGCCAGACATGGTGCCAGGCAGGCCACCGAGTGTCCGAGCAGGCTGGTTGGTGTGGCCGAGCGCCGGCCAGGCAGGCCGGCTCAGTGCGGTTCAGGCCTGTGCAGGCTGTTGGGGTTCAGTCCGAGTCGGCGGAGCCGATATCATTGGAGCCCCACGAAGGCGGCGCAGTTCATGGTGGCCATGGGTATTGTGACTGTTGGTTTCATTGTTCTCTCACCACATTGGTTTTTCCTCTTGTGGTAGATTATCATAAGAAAGATCGACGGAGGGGGTCAGGCCATGTTAGTTTTTCCCAAACCCTCTGCAGAGAGGGTGATAACAAGAGGCTCATAAGTATGAATCTCAACAACCCTCGTTCATCATTTTGAGAGAAAACAATAACATGAGATTAGATCAAACATAGATAAAATTAAACCACCACCTTTTTTCATTGAATGATGATGAAGTCACGAAAATAATATGAAGGAGATCGTCATTCGTCACATTCATTGCACACTTCCAATCCCAAGCTGCGTTGCCTTTTTAATGATGATTTGAGGGGTATGTCGGTTGAAGACATCCCACATCAGTAGGTTTCTGGTGTAGAAGTTTGAAGAAGATTATTTTTGACATTCTACATTCTTCATTGTAATCTTTATCCCAAGCTCTCCCTTTCCCAAAGATACCACCAAATTGAAAATTCCAAACCAAAAGTGATATGATTTCCCAAATTTAATTGATTTCACAATATTAAAATTGGGAAAATTAATTATGTAGGTTGGTGTATTAAGGATGGAGAATTGGAAACATTATTTTCAGAGGAATCATGGGGATCTCCCTTATTAATGAGGGAGAGTTGAGAGGTGTTACTCTCCTCCCATTAACAGGGTGTTTAATCCCGTGTGGTCCCCATGTCATAACCTCTCTCGGGAGGTTATGTTCAGTTGGGCCCCACCACCATAACCTCTCATGAGAGGTTAAGGTGTGCTTGTCCCGCCTCCAACTTCCATGAGGAGGTTTTAACTAACAAACACCCACATGGAGGATTAAAGAAAAATAAAGTGAAGCACAATTTATTTATTATTTTCCATGAAAACCCAAAAACTATCTTTTATTCTCAACCCACGACTATTGAACATAATGTCTCCTTAAGCGAATACAAGCACTACGAGATCATCAGTGTTCTCGGATTTCAATTCTGAGCACCAGTTCAATAGTTATAGAAACATGCTCGTATGTTTACTGAACGTACTCGAAAAAAAATTTAGAAATTGATTCCTCGTACACCAGGAATTAGAATCACTTGCCTTCATTTTGTGTGGACTTGAAAAATTACCATGTATTTATTAAAAAAATTATCCACAGAAATCTCGGGTCTTTACATTCTCCCCAGCTCAGTGCTTTACGTCCCCATAAGATAAACTCCATCTAATGGAATATGTATGGTTATATAGAATGCATCTGAGCCTCCCACATCCATGTGATCTCTTGGAGGTCCCCGTGCTGCCAGCGAATGCACACCAATTGTATCAACCATCCACGTGGGACCCGCTCTTGTCGATCCTCAATCTCCACCGGAACCTCTGTGAAGGTCGCACCATCGTCGACATCTAGCTCTCCATGGTCGATGATTTGAGAAGGGTCATGCACGTATCTCCTCAGTTATGATAAATGGATTACATCATGCACTCAGTGAAATTGAGGTGAAATAACTAAGTAGTAAGCAACCTTTCCAACTCTGAATAGGACCTAGAAAGGTCCGAGGAACCTCAGAGATAACATGCATCATAAGCCAAATCTATATAGACCTCATCATGGTGAGACCCGTAAAAAGATCTGGTCTCCATCCTCGAACTCTAGATGTCTCTGTCTCCTATCATCATATGACATATCCCTACTCTGTGTAGTCTTTATCTACTCTTAGATGATCTGAACCTTCTTTGTTGTAGCCCGTGCCATCTCTGGCCCCACCCATGGTGACTCCCCTGGGTCTGTACAACACAACAATGATCAGCAAGGTCACTCGTATAACATCTCAAAAGGTGCCATATCTATGGTGGAGTGATAGATATTGTTGTATTCAAACTCTAAAAAAGGTAAGTGTTCCTCCTAGCTATGACCTATGTCGAGGATGCAAGAACGGAGCATGTCCTCGAGTGTCTGAATGGTTCTCTTAGTATGGCCATCTGTCTGAGGATGCAAGGTAGTGCTCCGAATAAGCTACGTCCCAAAAGCCTCCTACAAACATTCCATAGCCTGGAAGTGAAACGTGTGTCATGATCGGAGACAGTAGAAAAAGGTACTCTATATAGCCTCCCCATCTCCTACACATTGAGGCGTCTCATGATCTGAACTGAACCCTTCTCTCTGATCGGTAGGAAGTGGGACGATTTGGTGAGTTGGTCAATGATCACCCAAATTGAGTCGTGACCCCTGGATATACATGGAAGTCATGTCGCAATGCCCATGTATATCCTATCCCCCTTTTGTAAAGTCCCGGAAATTTCAAGGAAAATTTTTTATTGTTAATTTTCTTTGGAATTTTATGAGTCCGTAGTTTCAGACGGCACCTGATTCCAAGGCCCGGTGTGCCCGGAATCAATTTCCGAAGTTAGGCTCGGGTACGTTCAGTAAACGAACGAGCGGGAATTTCTACCTTTTGAACCGGTGCTCGGAATCGAAATTCGAGGGCACCGTTGGAACCGCAGCGCTGGTAATTGCTTAGGAACATCAGTTCCGGAGTTTCGTTTGCTCGTACGAAGATAATAAAAAAATTGTGGAAGTTAGAAATAAAAATTTAACAATTTTTATTTATTTTTCCTACATTGTAGTTTTATCCTAAGTAAGGGAGTTGGGGGTGGGACCCACAAGTGTTAACCAACCTTGAGAGGATAAGGTGAAGTGGGACCCACACGAACCCAACCCCTCACTTTCCTAAATCCTCATTAAACTCCACTTTATTTAATTTGACAACTTGTGTAATTTATTACATGAGTTAGTTTTATTTTCAAATTCTTGGAATTCAAGAGTCATGTGGAGTTAAGGTTGGAAACTCAATAAACTTATGTTATAACTTAAGATTTAAATGAGGAGAATTAAATGAAGTGGTTTGGATTTCAAACCTTTGAAATTCCAAACCCTTCTATTTAATTCATGGTTTAGTTTCCTTTGTTTTGGTTTTGGGTTTTGCTGTGCGGAGAGGAAAAGAGGGAGGCTTCTTGTGAGTTCTTCCTCCACGACGAAGAATGCGACGACCTTCTTCCACGACGTCGGACTGCAACGCGTTGGATTTCCTCCACGACGCCGCAATGCATCCTTTCCGCGACGTGCTTTCCGCGGAGAACCTACGTCCGACGCCGCAACGCACTTTCCGCGACGTGCCTCTCGCGGCGAACCCACGTCCGTCTACCACGACGCCATAACCGCGATGCCGACGACGTCTTCTTCCGTGACGACCGACCTCCGTGACGTCCGACTTCCGCGACACTCATCTCCCGCGGCCGTTGACGAATTCCGAGTTGTTAATTGAGGTAGGGGTTGTTACCTTTATTCCTAATTTAAATTTACGCCTTCGTAAATAATTTATTTGGACCACTTGTTATCATTCACATGGGAGGGGATCGGACCGTACGAACATGGTCGATCCTCCACCCAAACCTTGTTGTTGGATTACTCGTGGATCGAATAGGAGGCGGTGCAGTGCCGTGACACCGCGCAAGGTCGTAGAGGGCTTCATGGGAGTGCGCAAGTTTGACGCGCCACTCCGGACGACGAGGGCCGTGGTGGTCTCCCACAGCCGGACTGAACAAGCCGCCGGAGCAATGAGACGCGGCCCGTTGGCCGCGGCGGAGTAATGGAAGTGCGACCGTTGGATGCAACGCCGCCGCGACGCGTCGGAGGAGAAAACAAAGGCGTCGCGGCCGGAGCGGGGCTGTGGAGAAGGCGCGCGGTGCCTTCGCACCGCGCCGGACGACGAAGGCCGCGGCCGGTTCCGGGCCGCGGCGGATTGAGAAGACCGGCGGCCAACCGGGCCGCCGGTGTCGGAAAACGAAAGGGAACCGGCCGGCCAGGTCGGGCCGGCCGGAAGGAAGTCAAACCGGGGAAATTAATTTTCCCCGGTTAGCCTCTAATGGCCCCCAATTAAATTGGGGGCCGGTTATCTTTAGAAGGGGGGGGGGGGGCAGCGCCCCCCGTGTCGTCCAGCAGGCCCCCTCATGTGAGGGGGCGGTTTATTTTTTTTGAAACCGGCGCGGCACGTGCCGCGCCGCCAGGGGGAAAAACGGGGGGGGGGTCTCACCCGCGCGCCGCCTGCGCGCCCAGCGCGCCGCCGCGCCGCCTCAGCGCACCACCGCGCGCCGCCGCGCGCCGCCGGCCGAACCGGCCGGGCCGGTTCGGGCCGGGTCGGCCCAGACCCCTTCCTTCTCGAACCAGAACGGTTATTTACCCGTAACTTGAGCTACGGGCCTTTGAATGACGAACCGTCTGTGGCTACGCGATCCTTGGATCGAAACGGTCGTTTCGGTATATCTCACTCAATGTTTCGGATTACTTTGGGTTCGGCCGGGTTGGTTCGTTCACGAAACCAACCGGGCCCTCGGAGCGGAAACTCTCATATCTTGAGCTACGGACGTCCGAATGGCGTGCCGTCAGTTCTGATAAGTTCCTCTTAGTGAGACGAATCTTTTGGTATACTCCGCCCGAGGTTTGGATGCAGGTGGAGTACGGCCGGGTTGGTTCGTTCACGAAACCAACCGGGCCCTCGGAGCGGAAACGCTCATATCCTGAGCTCCGGGCGTCCGATTGACGTGCCGTCGACTTTGATGGAATCCTCTAAGTGGAACGGATCTTTTGGCTTATTCCTCTCGAGGTTTGGATGCCGACGGAGTACGGTCGGGTTGGTTCGTACACGACACCAACCGGACCCCTGGAACGAAAAAGCCAATAACTCACAGACCGGGCGTCCGATTGACGCGCCGTCTGTTGCGATAACTTCCTCTTGATGAGACTGAACTTTTGACACACTCCGCCCGAGTTTTGGATACAGTTGGAGTATGGCCGGGTTGGATCGTATCTGAAATCCAACCGGCCCCTGGAACGGAAAAGCTGACATCTTTCAGACAGGACGTCCGTTTGACGAACCGTCAGCGGCGTTGATGACCACGATGAGAAACGGTCCCTATGAGCATACCCTATGAGAGTTCAGGGTACAGTAGAGATATGGCCGGGTTTGGTTCGCTCACGAAACCAACCGGGCCCTCGGAATGAAAAGGCTAAAAACTCACAGACCGGGCGTCCGTTTGACGCGCCGTATGTTGCGTTGAGACTCCTTTGACGAAGCGGACGTATGTGGCACTTCTTCATTGGACTTTGAGATACTTGGAGTATCGACCAGTAGCTCGTGGAGTGGACCCTTCCGGAGACGAGCGGGCGGGGGAGCGCTTGGGTGTAGCGGCGGACCCGTGGTACTTGACAGTGGTGTGTGCGCTTGGTTGTAGCGACAGACCCGCGGCGGTGGAGACATGCGTGCAGAGTACGGAGACCGTGTAGCCGACTGAGACCCGACGACTGCTTGACCGACTCGACTTGGAGTGAGTCGACTAGCCCAGTGGACGGAGCGCCCAGTAGTTGGCAGCAGACCCACGGCGGACGAAGCACCTAGTAGTTGGCCGCAGACCCGAAGTACTCGACAGGAGGAGTACCTCTGTAGGCTATTTGGGTGAGCGCCCAGTAGTTGGAAGCAGACCCTCAGCGGACGGAGCGCCCAGTAGTTGGCAGCATACCCGCAGTACTCGACAGGAGGAGTACCTCAGCAGTCATAGGTTAGTGAGCAGTACCTCGGAGTCGTGACAGGACTACTGCACACTTCAGAGACGGGGCTCTTCAGCAGCTACGGTTTCGATAATAAAAATCCCGGTTTGAGCTGAGTCAATGATCTTTGTGTTTCCTCATGATTGAGATGGGTCGCTTGATAACTTAGGTATATGTATGGGCATATACCTGGGTAATGGTTATCCGTTGATTTCATAAACTTGTTATAAACCGTGTGAACTTGTACTGTTTTCCTGTGTGGATTTACTGTTTACTCTTCTTTGTGGATTGGGTTGTTCTTGGGCTCGGTGTTGGAGCCGAAAGGAAATTGGTGACATAGGTATATGTATGGCCATATACCTAATCAACTTTGGATGTTACTTCGTGATTTTATCCTTCATGTGGTTTATCCTTTGTGGATTTCGGGAGACCTTAGAGGGTCTCGGGGTCCCTACTGAGTATCTTATACTCACCCCTGCACGGGCTATGCCCGCACTTCGTTGTGTTGGTTGCAGATGACAGACAGCGCTGACTGCGGTTGAGTCTTTCGGAGTAGGTCGGTACCCGGAGGAGGACCACTGATCGGGACGTGCTCGGAGCGGACGGTTGGACCCGAGGAGTTGTGGAGCTATCTGTACCTACCCCTCAGGTAGGATCCGTGGTGGACGATCCAGGAGCTGAGCCATCTGTACCTACCCTTCAGGTAGGAATCGAGGAGGACGTCCCAGGAGCCACTTGTACTTTCAGTTGCTGTTTTCCCTTTCGAGATGTACTTTACTTTACAGTTGGGCTTGTATTTCCGGCCCCTTTACTTCAGCACAGTTGTTCTAGTTTTGTGTACTGCTTTACTTCCGCTTGTTACTCTGAGGTGCTTGTTTACTTTTTTTAAGGCAATGCCTTCCCTTTTTACTGGTATTTTACGCCTTGGTGCTAGTCGCCAGCCCCTGGCCTATGGAAGGCGGGCTTAGGGTAGTCACGGCACGGGCCCCGAGGGCGGGTCGTGACAAATTGGTATCAGAGGCGGTCAGTTCTACCGCAGACTCTGATCTTTTTTTTTTCTATGGGAAGCAATAGTGTTTAGTGTATTGGGTGTGGTTATCAGTTCAGGGAGTCCAGTGTTGGTGCGGCGGCCGACGTATCCGTACACCAGGACCATGGCTTCTGATTTCCGACTTAATGCATGAAAACACTGATTGCGTGTGTGTTTCCCAAAAGGTTTAAAGTCAGCTCAAACCAGGTTAGCTCACCAGGTATAATCGTTGACCATGACACAACTGTTCAGGATGTCACCATGCAGATAGTTAGCTGGAGTTCCGAGAGAGTTCTCGATGATGGCCCACCGAGCAGCGAGACTCCGGTGCAGGGCCCTTTTTCAGTGTTGGCACCTTCGGTTGGTGTACCAGCAGCACCACCACCCATTAGGCAGCAGATGCCACTAGCAGACGGTGCACGCTAGCAGAGCGTGATGCACGAGTTCCAGCAGTAGAGGCCTCTGAGGATACGAGGCGAGACAGATTTCCCAGGCAGCAGTGGACTGGATGGAGGCGATTGCTAGAGTTCTACGCCTAGCATGGATACTAGTAGAGCGGATGATGATCTTATCTCCTGGTGTTTCCAGTGAGTGACCATGAGGTTGGTCCTTATAGTAATGAGACTTCGTTACGCGAACCGATACCTGGGATAGTACCTACGGGTAGTGCGCCAGCTATGTCACTACCTGTTAGTCAGCAGACACTACCGGTGGTACCGGTAGTATAGACTCACAGGCTTAGTGCCTTACATATGTTTTAGCACCAGATATCCCTCAAGTTTCGAGGTGAGCCTGACTCGTAGGTGGCTGAGGACTGGCTTGAGGAGGTGGTTGTGAGTTTTCTGGAGCTAATACAGCTTCGACAGTACGACATGTTGGAAGCAGAGCACTCAACGTGGCTTACCAATCAATCTTGGTACTCTTTGGTTACGTTGAGATCAGTTCTTTAGACTCGAACTTCTGAGCGAAGTGTGTCTAAAGGACATCCGAACCATTACTTTTCCTCTATGCATTCCTACCTATTCTAGGATGCTAGAGAGAACCTTTGTGGTTGTGAACGTTAGCAGTGAAAGGAAGGAAACTAGCGTCAGTCTCAGAGACTCGGGCATGTAAAATGTTTCAGGAGGAGGAAGTGCTAAGGACAGATGAATCTACAGGGTAGCAGACGTGGAAGCGGAGCTTGGAGAGCAGCATGTGGAGGTGTACATTTCGACATGTTACGACCACCCTACTTAGTAGTCCCCGCCAGGCTCAGGGAGCAGGAGGGCTGGGGAGGAGAATAGCTGCATTACGGTCAAGGAGTGTGACCCAGGAGCTCTAAGAATGATTCGGGGTACGAATTATGTCTACTACGAGATGCCATATCTATAGACATAAGAACCAATCATTCTACCCTTCCACGAATCATGTCCCAGACCTAGAGGTTCCGGGTAAGCCGTAGACTTGACCCTCACGTCTGGATATACCTTTGGGAGGAGACTCGATAATCACACTTACGCCGACGGTGTGATTTGACCTCGAGACGAGAGTTTCGGTTGGAATCTCTTGGTGGCAGCGTAGAGGCCTTACGACGTTGATCTGGGTATGGTTTTGATTCAAAAATCATACCCCGGTTGACTGTTTTAGGCAAACGTCGGATTGGGTTTTCCTTGGTCGGCGAAAAGGAAACCCTGGGCAGCACATGTTAAACTCAGGCATAAGAGGGTGTGACCGATCACTCTTGAGATTGGTCAACCCTACCTTTGTGGCAGCAGGAGTTTTGAGTTTCAGTTTTAACCTAAAAAGGGAAACCTCTTGAGTTCGAGGGTGACGAACACGTTCTTATACGGTCTCACCCCGATGAGGTTTCGGAGATGTGGCCGAGGCGGCATGTTATCTCCGAAGTTCGATGGACCTTTTGATCTTCAGCAGGGTAGGCGAAGAGGTTTACCGCTTGACCCTACCACCTCAGTTGCACCAGGTGCATAATGTCCACCACGTGTCTCAGCTGTGGAGATACGTGTTTGTTTCTTCACACGTCATCAACCTCGGGAAGTTGGACGTCGATGACAGGGCGACAAGCACATAGGTTCTAGTAGAGAACGAAGATCGACAGGAGCAGGTTCTACATGAACGGTTGCTTACTCGGGTATGCTTCGCGGGTAGCACGAGATCTTCAGGTGATCATATGGGAGCGTAAAGCTCAGTTGCGTGCTCAGTACTGCTTGTTTCCCATAAGTGTGAGTTGAAGCTTTACGGGGACGTAAAGCCCTGAGGTGGGAGTAATGTAAAGACCCAAAAATTTCAAGGAATTTTTTTGTTGTTAATTTTCTTTGGAATTTTATGAGTCCGCAGTTTCAGACGGCACCTGATTCCGAGGCCCGGTGTGCCCGGAATCAATTTCCGAAGTCAGGCTCGGGTACGTTCAGTAAACGAACGAGCGGGAATTTCTACCTTTTGAACCGGTGCTCGGAATCAAAATCTGAGGGCATCGTTGGAACCGCAGCGCTGGTAATTGCTTAGGAACATCAGTTCCGGAGTTGCGTTTGCTCGTACGAAGATAATAAAAAAATTGTGGAAGTTAGAAATAAAAATTTAACAATTTTTATTTATTTTTCCTACATTGTAGTTTTATCCTAAGTAAGGGAGTTGGGGGTGGGACCCACAAGTGTTAACCAACCTTGAGAGGATAAGGTGGAGTGGGACCCACACGAACCCAACCCCTCAGTTTCCTAACTCCTCATTAAACTCCACATTATTTAATTTGACAACTTGTGTAATTTATTACATGAGATAGTTTTATTTTCAAATTCTTGTAATTCAAGAGTCATGTGGAGTTAAGGTTGGAAACTCAGTAAACTTAAGTTATAACTTAAGATTTAAATGAGGAGAATTAAATGAAGTGGTTTGGATTTCAAACCTTTGAAATTCCAAACCCTTCTATTTAATTCATGGTTTAGTTTCCTTTGTTTTTGTTTTGGGTTTTGCTGTGCGGAGAGGAAAAGAGGGAGGCTTCTTGTGAGTTCTTCCTCCACGACGAAGAACGCGACGACCTTCTTCCACGACATCGGACTGCAACGCGTTGGATTTCCTCCACGACGCCGCAATGTATCCTTTCCGCGACGTGCTTTCCGCGGCGAACCTACGTCCGACGCCGCAACGCACTTTCCGCGACGTGCCTCTCGCGGCGAACCCACATCCGTCTACCGCGACGCCATAACCGCGATGCCGACGACGTCTTCTTCCGTGACGACCGACCTCCGTGACGTCCGACTTCCACGACACTCATCTCCCGTGGCCGTTGACGAATGCCGAGTTGTTAATTGAGGTAGGGGTTGTTACCTTTATTCCTAATTTAAATTTACGCCTTCGTAAATAATTTATTTGGACCACTTGTTATCATTCACATGGGAGGGGATCGGACCATACGAACACGGTCGATCCTCCACCCAAACCTTGTTGTTGGATTACTCGTGGATCGAAGAGGAGGCGGTGCAGTGCCGTGACACCGCGCAAGGACGTAGAGGGCTTCATGGGAGTGCGCAAGTTTGACGTGCCACTCCGGACGACGGGGGCCGTGGTGGTCTCCCACAGCCGGACTGAACAAGCCGCCGGAGCAATGAGACGCGGCCCGTTGGCCGTGGCGGAGTAAAGGAAGTGCGACCATTGGATGCAACGCCGCCGCGCCGCATCGGAGGAGAAAACAAAGGCGCCGCGGCCGGAGCGGGGCCGCGGCGAAGGCGCGCGGTGCCGTCGCACCGCGCCGGACGACGAAGGCCGCGGCTGGTTCCGGGCCGCGGCGGATTGAGAAGACCGGCAGCCAACCAGGCCGCCGGTGTCGGAAAACGAAAGGGAACCGGCCGGCCAGGTCGGGCCGGCCGGAAGGAAGTCAAACCGGGGAAATTAATTTTCCCCGGTTAGCCTCTAATGGCCCCCAATTAAATTGGGGGCCGGTTATCTTTAGAAGGGGGGGGGGGGGTGCAGCGCCCCCCGTGTCGTCCAGCAGGCCCCCTCATGTGAGGGGGCGGTTTATTTTTTTTGAAACCGGCGCGGCACGTGCCTCGCCGCCAGGGGGAAAAACGGGGGGGGGGGGGGGGGGGCGGTCTCACCCACGCGCCGCCGCGCGCCGCCGAGCGTCGCCGCGCGCCGCCGCGCCCCGCGCGCCGCAGGCCGAACCGGCCGGGCCGGTTCCGGCCGGGTCGGCCCGGACCCCTTCCTTCTCGAACCAGAACGGTTATTTGCCCGTAACATGAGCTACGGGCCTCCGAATGACGAACCGTCTGCGTCTACGCGATCCTTGGATCGAAACGGTCGTTTCGGTATATCTCACTCAAAGTTTCGGATTACTTTGGGTTCGGCCGGGTTGGTTCTTTCACGAAACCAACCGGGCCCTCGGAGCGGAAACACTCATATCTTGAGCTACGGACGTCCGAATGGCGTGCCGTCAGTTCTGATAAGTTCCTCTTAGTGAGACGAATCTTTTGGTATACTCCGCCCGAGGTTTGGACGCAGGTGGAGTACGGCCGGGTTGGTTCGTTCACGAAACCAACCGGGCCCTCGGAGCGGAAACGCTCATATCCTGAGCTCCGGGCGTCCGATTGACGTGCCGTCGACTTTGATGGAATCCTCTAAGTGGGACAGATCTTTTGGCTTACTCCGCTCGAGGTTTTGATGCCGACGGAGTACGGTCGGGTTGGTTCGTACACGACACCAACCGGACCCCTGGAACGAAAAAGCCAATAACTCACAGACCGGGCGTCCGATTGACGCGCCGTCTGTTGCGATAACTTCCTCTTGATGAGACTGAACTTTTGACACACTCCACCCGAGTTTTGGATACAGTTGGAGTATGGCCGGGTTGGATCGTATCTGAAATCCAACCGGCCCCTGGAACGGAAAAGCTGACATCTTTCAGACAGGACGTCCGTTTGACGAACCGTTAGCGGCGTTGATGACCACGATGAGAAACGGTCCCTATGAGCATACCTTATGAGAGTTCAGGGTACAATAGAGATATGTCCGGGTTTGGTTCGCTCACGAAACCAACCGGTCCCTCGGAACGAAAAGGCTAAAAACTCACAGACCGGGCATCCGTTTGACGCGCCGTCTGTTGCGTTGAGACTCCTTTGACGAAGCGGATGTATGTGGCACTTCTTAGTTGGACTTTGAGATACTTGGAGTATCGACCAGTAGCTCGTGAGGTGGACCCTTCCGGAGACGAGCGGGCGGGGGAGCGCTTGGGTGTAGCGGCAGACCCGTGGTACTTGACAGAGGTGTGTGCGCTTGGTTGTAGCGACAGACCCGCGACGGTGGAGACGTGCGTGCAGAGTACGGAGACCGTGTAGCCGACTGAGACCTGACGACTACTTGACCGAATTGACTTGGAGTGAGTCGACTAGCCCAGTGGACGGAGCGCCCAGTAGTTGGCAGCAGACCCACGGCGGACGGAGCGCCTAGTAGTTGGCCGCAGACCCGCGGTACTCGACAGGAGGAGTACCTTTGTAGGCTATTTGGGTGAGCGCCCAGTAGTTGGCAGCATACCCTCAGCGGACGGAGCGCCCAGTAGTTGGCAGCAGACCCGCAATACTCGACAGGAGGAGTACCTCAGCAGTCATAGGTTAGTGAGCAGTACCTCGGAGTCGTGACAGGACTACTGCACACATCAGAGACGGGGCTCTTCAGCAGCTACGGTTTCGATTATAAAATCCTGGTTTGAGCTGAGTCAATGATCTTTGTGTTTCCTCATGATTGAGATGGGTCGCTTGATAACTTAGGTATATGTATGGGCATATACCTGGGTAATGGTTATCCGTTGATTTCATAAACTTGTTATAAACCGTGTGAACTTGTACTGTTTTCCTGTGTGGATTTACTGTTTACTCTTCTTTGTGGATTGGGTTGTTCTTGGGCTCGGTGTTGGAGCCGAACGGAAATTGGTGACATAGGTATATGTATGGGCATATACCTAATCAACTTTTGATGTTACTTCGTGATTGTATCCTTCATGTGGTTTATCCTTTATGGATTTCGGGAGACCTTCGAGGGTCTCGGGGTCCCTACTGAGTATCTTATACTCACCCCTGCACGGGCTATGCCCGCACTTCGTTGTGTTGGTTGCAGATGACGGACAGCGCTGACTGCGGTTGAGGCTTTCGGAGTAGGTCGGTACCCGGAGGAGGACCACTGAGCGGGACGTGCTCGGAGCGGACGGTTGGACCCGAGGAGTTGTGGAGCTATCTGTACCTACCCCTCAGGTAGGATCCGTGGTGGACGATCCAGGAGCTGAGCCATCTGTACCTACCCTTCAGGTAGGAATCGAGGAGGACGTCCCAGGAGCCGCTTGTACTTTCAGTTGCTGTTTTCCCTTTCGAGATGTACTTTACTTTACAGTTGGGCTTGTATTTCCGGCCCCTTTACATCAGCACAGTTGTTCTAGTTTTATGTACTGCTTTACTTCCTCTTGATACTCTGAGGTGCTTGTTTACTTTTTTTTAAGGCAATGCCTTCCCTTTTTACTGGGATTTTACGCCTTGGTGCTAGTCGCCAGCCCCTGGCCTATGGAAGGCGGGCTTAGGGTAGTCACGGCACGGGCCCCGAGGGCGGGTCGTGACACCTTCCACTTTGGGAAATATAAAGGCTAAACCAAGCCTGCTGGTACTTGATGTTATGCCATCACTTACTGAAAAGTGAGGTATCGAGAGAATAACTCTGCTACTACCTTCTTCATACATGACCACCACTTCTGTTGTCGATTTTCCTAGTACATCATTGCCACTCATGGATGTAGCACTAATGGGGATGTGTGGAACTCTATCAACACCCCTTGATGAAGTAACACTTGTAACATAGTACATCCTCTAAAGAGGATGACGTGCTCCCCACCTTCAGAAAATCCATCAGGTGCCTGGCCTATGGATATATGAGCATGTTGTTTATCGCAGTCAGTGTCTCCATATTGTGCCTCCCTGACTCACTGATGAAGTGGGGCAGTGACTGTAACAGAATGTAGAAAGGTTGATCCATCTCTATCCATAATGGATATCTGTATGGCAGCCATCTTCTATGTCACCTTTCCTAGCAGCTGTATACCAGATCTATTGCTGAGTTCTTCTGCGATAATGTTCCCCTTTCCAGGTGTGTAGACTATCTCAAAGTCATAGTCGTGGAGGAACGGAAGCCAATTCTGTTGTCTGGTGTTCATTTATTTCTGAGAGAAGATATACCAGATAATCATGCGATTAGAGTATAGGGTAAAACGTTCGCCCATCAGATAGTGTCACCACATCATCAAGTAGAAGACCACTGCTTCTATGTCCATGTCATGGGTATCATAGTTCTGCTCATGTTGATTCCGGTGCCGAGAACAATACGCGATCAATGGCCACTCTTGCGTCAAGACACACCCAAGTCCGGTCCCTGATGCATCATAGTAGACTACGTACCCTATGCCCTCCTCTCTAAGCCTCAAGATGGGGGCACTGGTCAACCTTTGCCTCATCTCCTGAAAGATCTGCTTGCATCTCTATGACCACAAGAAGGGTTTCCCCATCTTCATCAAGGATAATAGTGGTGCTGAAACTATGGAGATGTTTGGAACGAACCATCGGTTTTACCTATCCAAACCCATGAAACTTAAGAACTACGTCACGCTCTTGGGTGGGTCCCAAGCAAGTTCCACCTCATTCTTCGCTGAATATACTGCAACTCCAGCCTCCGAGATGACATTTCACAAGATGTCAAACTCTTGGATCCAAAACTGATACTTTGAGATCATACTATAATGATGGTTCTCTTGAAGTGTGTCCAGTACTACCTATAAATGAGAGGAATTCTCCTCCACAGGAGGTGAGTAGACCAGAATGCAATCGATGAGGACTATGACAAAGCGATCAAGGTAACACTTGAAAATCCTTTTCATGAGTCACATGAACACTGCAGGAGCATTGGTTACACAGAAAGGAATATAAACGAACTCATAGTGGACATACCGACATCTGATAGCAATCTTCTTGAACATTATCGTGTCGAACTCTTAGCCGGTGATTGCCTGATCAGAGGTCTACCTTCGAGAACAACTGTGCCCCCTTCAACTGATCAAAGAGGATGTCAATCCTCGAGACTGGGTACTTGTTCTTCACTGTCATCTAGTTTAGGCGATTGTAGTCAACCCAATTCCTCAAGGATCCTTCCGCCTTTGTGGAAAACAGAATCGGGGCTTCCTAGGGAGAATCACTAAGCCAAATTAATCCCTTCCCCTGCAATACCTCCAGCTGTACCCGAATCTCATGATGCTCAGTGGGAGCCATCCGATATGATGGTGTAGATATCTGTTACATATTGGGGTACCAGTCAATTTAGAAGTCCACATCTCTATGACGAGGATGACCTAGAACATTATTAGGAAAAACATCTGTGTACTGGTCCAACACTACAAGATAGCTCAGACTCTCCACATCAACTACTCTGAGGGTACGGTAGGGCAACTAATGAGTGATCAACTGCACCGTCCTCCGAGTATGTCCATCCTTTGTTGCATAGTCTCCTTCTTGCCGGTGAAGGTAAAAATGGTCCCATATGTGAGGACACACATCATTTTGATTCTAATACATCCAATATGAGCATGGACTATAGATAATCACTCCATAGCCAAGATTACGTCGTTAGGCCTCGACGCCACTACCAGAACATCTTAGAAAAAGCTCTCAAATCCTAGAGTAAGCTCACACTATTGGAACAAGTGCATAATCATATAGTCTACTCTCGTAGAAGTCTCTAGACACAAGAATCAAACCACCGACTCCGTTCAAATTTCTGTGCTCGGAACAGGGGTAGTAGAAATGAAAGAGTGACTGGAAATCGTGCCAATAATAACTACAACTATGGTGGAGTAGACCCAGATTATACCCCAAATATTCTCCGAAGCACCATTATTGTAAGCCTTAGATACCTAGAGCTGATCTCTCCAATTTCCACATACTCCCTACTTTCATGGTGGACCACCTGGTGGTGGTGGTGGTAACACATCAAAACCTTTCCCATCACCAGCTACACAACCAAATCCTCTCCCATGTCTACCTGGTCCCTCTGTACCACCTCGATCGAATCTCTTCCTCTGCATGGGCAGTCTCTCAACCATCTGCTGATCATCTAAACGGCAGGTTAGACAATCACAAGCAATGTGACCCTACCCATAACATGAGAACCACTACCCACTCTTGGCATGTATGTATCTGCTCCAGGTGCCCCACACAAACTGATCCTGAGTCAAACAGTCATCCACCTGTCTATCTGGTCCCCTTGGACCTCTCTGACATCTGTCTACTACCAGCCGTAGAAGAATCTGCTACATTTCAACTATTAGTTGGTCTCATTGCTGGAGACTTCTCAGTGAGAAGAAACTCTGCTAAGAGTGCTCGCTCCAACACCCCTTCCTTTGTCGAGATTCTGAGCGAGATCACCGAATCTCTTATATCTCACATGAGTCCCTACGCGAATGTTTGGGCCCTGAATAATGGGTCACATACCATATCTGTGGAGTGGAAGATAGGTTGGTGAACCTCGATAAGTATAAGGCCCCATCCTTAAACCTTACTTAATATTGAGTTATTACAAGATTACACATTGATGATCTTTTTGGGTTTAGAGTTTTAGAGAATTAGATAATAAAACATTCATTACATTCCACATATAAAAAAAATGGTTACATAAAGATAGTATTCTTCATTCCCATCAATGGAAACATATTTAAAATAAACATGGATTCTTTCTTGACACTTCCTTGACACTATCATCATATCATGTACCTTTTTCTTGACCTATGAAAAACATTTCAAAAAAACTTGCAATGAGCATAAAAAGCTCAGTAAGGGATATAAAAATATGGAAAGGAAACATGGGTACATATATACATATGGATGAGATCATACATTACCCATAAAACAGATGCACTTTATCATACCTCATCAAATCATGAATAAATCATAGAAATCATAAGACATAAAGGTAACTTGAGGCATTCATTACATTCTTACGTAGGGAGTAACCCTCTTGGATACGTTTGGAATACCCATCACAGTATATTCCCTAAATCTCTTCGGAGAAACCTTAACGTTTCACTCTTTCGCATTACCCAATGCATTGGAGAGCTATATCAGGATCACCCGCCCTTATTTTATCACGGAAGCACCTGTCTTCATAATAATTCCCATGATCTTTAACATAATCGTATCACATAAAACATGCATAAAGGAAACATAACATTTCCACCTTTCACTCACAAGATATCAATACAACACATTGATATAAAAACATTATGAAAACCATTTTCAATAACAAAATAAAAGAAAAGTAAAACATGGTATTTATTTTTCTTTTAAAAAAAGGTACGACTTGTAGAGGAAGCCGAAACTCAAATAATGGTCACGATGGTGGAAAAGTCGTTGTCGCCACATATGTACGAAAAAAACACTCCCTTTTGTAGTTTTGTAAACGCTTCATATAAAAAAGATTCCTTTTGGATAAACGTAAAAGTCAAAGGGGTTTATACACCATATAAAAGAAGGTTGTGTATAAAACAAAATATGCCTCAATGAAAGGAGATTGAGACGAAGTCCCATACATCGGGTCCGACTTGACTCGATCGTTCTTTAATGTCTTGAATAATAAACTTGAGTTAATTTCTACTTTTATAAGAAACTTTTTCAAGTTCATTATTCCTTTTATATCACTTATTACCATGTCATGAACACTATGTAATTATTTAAGTTAATAACGGTAGTTTTAACGATCATTGGTACTTGAGTCAAAAATAAGCCCTTTATAATTACATGTTGTTCATGTATCCATTATATACAGAATGTTATTCATGATGTAGATATCATATATGTCATATATATCCGTTACATGCATGCATTTATAATATTACATAATCATTTAGAGGTATGAAACGAAATGCACCGTTCATGGAGACGGTAAGCTGTACGTACGCATGAACGCTACTTTGATTTCTATTTCGTATTTTATAGAATGGAATCAAAATGATATAAATGTATATTATAATTCCAGTATAATATCATATATAATATCATATTTCCATCCTTTATACGTCCCACATATGGTATTTAATGAATCAACTCACTTTGAGGGGGCGGTAGTCCGCACTTCCTCAAATGAAGATATCGTGTTTACCCATAATGGTAACCATAAAGGTATACCTAAAATGAAAAATACAGAAGTTTAAGGAAAACATAAACATATTATATATCATATATAAATATAGTGACATCTTAATGGCCACCTTTGAAAGTGTCAAAAGAATGTTGAACAATCATCCTTTCGGGAGGCATAAATTCACCATCCACGGAAACCGTATGTTCTTTAACCATTATATGTAGGTTTGTGTAAGTGTAGATTTAATACTTCTTATAACAACATCGTAGTATATTTAAGATACTGGAGTTGTTACAAAAGAAATAAATAAAAAGAGTTTAGGGGGTTGGAGAAGCAAAATAAAACAAAAGGACTCAAGTGAAGACATTACCTTAAAATAGGGTAACTCTATTCGATTTGAGCTCAAAAGCTTCTTGGGGAAGACTTCTGCCCAAAGTGAGGCTTCAAGGAGTAAGAGAGGGAAGTGGAGAGACAAAATGGGAAGGGTTTGGCCGAGACAAAGGCTTTGGTAGTGTGGTAAAATAGGTAGAGGTGGGGGCCTTTTATAAGAGGGGAGGAGGGGCACTCTAGGAAAGTAAAGATAAGTTACTTTATTTTAAAATGAGTTTCGGATTGAAAAGGTCACACATTAATATAATTCGAGGATAAGGTGATAATGGTTCTAAATCCACCCATAAAATAGGTTTTGGACATGTGTAGGTCATAGATTGTACATTATCATTTCATTTTATTTAAATCCTTTATTAATGAGGTAATCACTGCATCATTATTATGTCATAAATACATTTATTTATATAATGTCAAAAAATTATAAAAAAATACTACGATGTAGGAAATATTTTTATCTTTCCAATTAAAATTTATAGTAAAAAATCTAACTTGTATAACCCCATATAAAAATTGTTTTTGTAAAACATATTATGTTTGTGTCATTTTTGCTTTTACATTAAATAAAAAGTAATTTATGTCATTTTCCAACCAACGTGGCTCCATGGGGTCCCCAAGTTGACCCATGGATTGTATTGGTCGGCCATAACACATCCAATAAGGTTAGGACTTGTTTCTAGGTCATTTTATATTATTAAAGCATTATTTTTACCTTAAACTAAACTAATTACCACTAATCGCCATTAAAAACTTAATAAGTTACTATTCACCAAAAAAATATTTTAATCTCATTGAACCACATTTTACTACTTAATGACAACCATGTATGTCGGATTTTTGAAATTCAAAACACAAAGGTGGCAAAATTTCATTTAAACGAAAAATCAGTTTCTTTAACTCCCACTTAGTGATTTCACTATTCATAAAAAATTGATGTTTTTCAGAAAAATACCAAAACTTCAACCTATGCTATATTTGATATTATGAATTAAAAAATGATGTATATTTTAAAAAATTCAAAACATTTAAGTCACATTAATTAATTTAATAATTAATTCCCGTTGTCAGAGAAAATAGCGTGTTTTATGAAACAATAAGTATCAAAAGATTGACACCAGTTTAAGTCCAATTTCAAAGTGAAATTGATTCCAATGACTACCATTGGATTAAATTGTAAAAATATATTCTAATTTCACTTCAAAACCAATTCAAAAGATAATCTAATCATATAAATAAATTAGATTAAAAAGCAGTTTTGATGTAAAATGCAGTATTTTTCACTATTCATTAAAAAATGAACATTGTCAGAAAAATAACAAAAATTCACAAAAGGTAAATTTTGATGTCCCAATCATAAAGAATAAGTTTATTTTGACAAAAATAGTTTATAAAATTGTCAAAAGATAGATTCAAAAATGATTTTCCATCAAAAGGCAGTAAAACAATCTTTTAAAAATATTAGTGTATTCCATTCTTAGGATTGGATTTATTTTCATTTTAAGCCTCTAAAACACTATCTAGTTCATTAATAGGCATAAACAAAAATATTTATTAATCATTACTTACTTGGGATGTTACATCCTTCCACCCTTTTGAAAATTTCGTCCCCCCAATTTATTTACTTATCGAATAAATGGGGGAACTTATCCCTCATTGCATTTTCAGATTCCCATGTGGCCTCTTCAATCATGTGGTTTTTCCACAAAACCTTTACCTGGTGAATCACCTTATTCCGTAACACTTTATCCCTATGGTCAACAATCTGGACCGGTTGTTCCTCATAAGATAGGTTCTCTTCCAGCTGAACTACCTCTAGACTGAAAACATGAGATGGATCTGGCATATACTTTCTCAACATCGAAACATGAAAAACATTGTGTACCTGAGATAAACTCGGAGGTAAAGCCACCCGGTATGCAACTGATCCAACTCTCTCAAGAATTTAATATGGTCCAATAAACCTTTGACTCAGCTTTCCATTCTTACCAAATCACATCACACTTTTCCTTGGTGATACTCTGAGAAAAACATGATCACCTACCTCGAAAGATAGATCCTTCCTCCGGTTATCCGCATAACTCTTATGCCTGCTCTGATCTGTTCTCATGTGCTTCTGAATCAGATAAACTTGTTCTGCCATCTCTTCTACCAATTCTGGTCCCATCAACTTCCTTTCACCCACTTCATCCAAGAAAGCTGGAGTTCGACATCGCTTTCCATATAATGCCATAAATGGTGCCATCTGTATACTGGAATGAAAATTGTTATTATATGAAAATTCATCCAAAGAAAGATGTCGGTCCCAACTTCCCTGATAATCCATAGAGCAAGAACGTAGCATATCCTCCATGGTCTGAATTGTTCGTTCTGACTGCCCATCTGATTGAGGATGAAAAGATGTACTAAAATTTAATTCAGTACACAACGACTTCTGAAGGACTTTCTAAAAGTTAGAAGTGAATCTGGGATCACGATCAGATACAATGGAGAGAGGAACTCCATGTAACCTGACTACCTCTTTAATATACAAATGGGAAAGTTGATCCAGTGAAAAAATATCTCGTAGAGCAAGCAAATGAACAGACTTGGTCAAGTGATCAACAATAACCCAGATTGCATTATTACCTCGAGATGTCTTTGGTAATCCCACAACAAAGTCCATGGATATATTCTCCCATTTCCACTCTGGAACTGGTAGGGGCTGAAGCATCCCTTTCGGTAACTTCCTCTTTGCATTAACCTGTTGATAAGTCAAACACTTCACAGTAAATTCAGCAATATCTCTTTTCATTCCATCCTACCAGTAATACTCCCGAAGATCTCTATACATCTTAGTACTGCCTGGATGAACTGAAAATGGAGAACTATGAGCTTCACATAACAACTCTCTCTTCAACTGTGAATCACAAGGCACACACAATCTCTTCCCAAATCTCAAAACACAATTATTATCAATGTTGAATTCAGGAAACTTACCTTTCTGAACTAGCTCTACCATTTTCTGCAACTCACTGTCTTGCTTCTATGCTTGCTTGATTCTATCTGATAGAGATGATCTCACTGATACCTGAAACAAAATAGAAGAACTTCCTGCACCAACAACTTCTGTTCCAAATTTCATCAAATCTTTAACCATAGGATCACGTTCCAAATGCAACATTATAAATGAAGCATTACTTTTTTGACTCAAAGCATCAGCCACTTTATTTTCTTTTCCCGGATGGTAATGAATTGTAAAATCATAATACTTGATTAATTCTAGCCATCTCCTTTGTCTCATGTTCAATTATTTATGAGTGAATATATACTTTAAACTTTTGTGATCAGTATATATTTCACACTATACTCCATACAAATGATGCCTCCAAATTTTTAAAGCGAAAACAACAGCAGCTAATTTCAAATCATGTTTAGGGTAATTTACCTCATGAGTTTTCAACTGTCGTGAAGCATAAGCAATTACCCGATCATTCTGCATTAGGATGCAACCAAGTCCTTTCAATGAAGCATCACTGTATATAACAAACTCACCATTCCTGGAAGGTAGTTCCAAAACTGGAGCATTCACCTATCTTCTTTTCAATTCCAGAAAACAATCATCACATTATTTTGTCCAGATAAACTTAACACCCTTCCGAGTTATCTTAGTCAATGGACTAGATAATCGTGAAAAATTTCTATAAACACTTCGGTAATAGCCTTCCAAACCAAGGAAGCTATGAATCTCGGTTACATTTTTGGTTCATGGCCATTCTTCCACAACTTTTGTTTTTGCAGGATCAACAGTTATTCCATCATTAGAAACAATATGACCAAGGAAAGAATTTGTTGCAACCAAAACTAACACTTGCTGAATTTTCCATACAGTTTCTTTTCTTTTAAGGTTTGCAAGATAACCCTTAAATGTCTTTCATGCTCCTCTTTACTTTTAGAAAACACCAAAATATCATCAATGAAAACCACCACAAACTTATCCATGAACTCATGGAAAATTCTATTCATTAAGTCCATGAATACAGCAGGTGCATTGGTTAGCCCAAAAGGCATTACTACAAATTTATAATGGCCATTTCTTGTACGGAACGCGGTCTTCGGAATATCTTCCTCCTTTACCTTCAGCTGATGGTACCCCGATCTCAGGTAAATCTTTAAAAAAAACTGAGCTCCCTGGAGCTGATCAAACAAATCATCGATATGAGGCAAAGGATATTTGTTCTTAACAGTGATGTTATTCAAGGCTCCATAATCAAAGCAAAGTCTCATAGAACCATCTTTCTTTTTAACAAATAAAAGAGGACAACCCCATGGTGACGTGATAGGTCGAATGAAACCTTTCTCTAATAAATCTTGCAATTTCTCCTTCAACTCTAATAGTACAATTTGAGCCATTCGATAAGGGGGTTTTAAAATTTTCTTAGCATCAGGAAGTAAGTCAACAGTAAACTCAACTTCCCGATCTGGTATTATTCCAGGAAACTCATCTGGAAAAACATCAGGATACTCATTTACCACTGGCACATCATTAATTTGAAAAGTTCCTTTATTTTCAACAATGTGTGCAAG
Source organism: Viscum album (assembly GCA_963277665.1). Lineage (NCBI taxonomy): Eukaryota > Viridiplantae > Streptophyta > Magnoliopsida > Santalales > Viscaceae > Viscum > Viscum album. The sequence goes on along the minus strand of OY728151.1, from coordinate 720,615,251 downwards.
GTAACATTCATTTCCATCTTTTACAAGTTTCTTAGCCTCTTGATAAGTTATCAACAGTAAGGGTTCATTCTTGTACACAAACTGAAAGTATTTCTGAAAAGAAACTACTTTAGCTCTACAGTCAATCTTAGAATGGTAAATAGAGAGCCAATACATAACCAGGATAACATCTAACTCTACTAGAGGTAGAACTATAAGGTTTTCATGTAGGTACTTTCCACAGATAAGGATAAGAAGATTCTTATAAATTCTTTTTGCCTCAAAATTTCCCCCAGGTGTTTTTACCACAATTTCATAAGTCATTTCTTGATATGGTATTCCCATTATACTAGAAATGTTTTTAGAGATGAATAAATGTGTACACCCCGAATCAAACAACACACTAGCATAATCTGATAAAACAATGTACCAGATACAACTTCATTTGACGACCCAACATCTGTTGAAGTAGTTGCAAAGGATTTCACCACCCCTTTCTGCTTGTAGTCTAACTACTTCCCATCACTCAAGCTCTTTGTCAGACACACATTTTCATAGTGACCCATCTCATTGCACTTATAACATTTCACTAACTGAAAATCAAATTTTTTCTTACCTTCACCTTGATCCTTTTCAGTGCAATCACGAGACTTATGTCCCGTCTTACCACATTGGTATCACTTTCCAGAATTCAGAAGTCATTCCCCAGCATGCCTTTTTCCACATTTATCAGAAACTGGAAACATAGTTTTCTTACCATCAGACTTTTTTGAATAATTATTACCTTTCTCCTACCACCTCCGTCTGTTCTTCTGTTGGTTGTTATAGAACACTTGATAATCGACAAACTCCATTTCCACCTTCTTAGCACATCGAACAAGCGTTTCATAACTTTTAAACTCACGAGAAGCTAATTCCCTTTGATATTTTGTCTTTAATCCTGAGTAAAAACGATTGATTTTACTATCAAGGTCTCGGATAAAATTTGGAGCATACCTTGCCAATCGAGTGAACCTTTCTTCATAGTTATCCACTGAGTCTTCCTCTTGCCTCAATTCCAAGAATTTCTTTTCCATCCTATGTCGAACAGCCTTAGGAAAATACTTCTCAAGAAACATACCTTTGAATTCATCCCAGTCGAGAGCATCAATCTCATCAGCGTCCCTGATATTTTTAACCATCGACCACCACTGATCTGCCTCACCCTCCAAACGGTAAATAGAAAGACTAACCTTTTGATTGTCTGAACACCCCATGACATCAAAAATCTTCTCCAGTGATTTAATCCACCCTTCAGCTAGCACAGGGTCTGATGATCCTCTGAATGATGGGGGATGTTGCCTCATTAAATGTTCCACCACTGACATGTTCCTCTGCGGTTGGTCTGGCTGATCTCGTGCATGGATACCACCACCATTTATAGCCTGATTCAACTGTTCCATCACTGCAACAAACTGTTCAGTTCCAATTCCGACCATCTCGGGATGCTGATTCGGAAGGTTATTTCCTTTGGAATGCCTTCCTAGCACTGCTTCGATGTTTCCTCTGCGGAAAACCATTCTGAACAAACATGTCTTAGATGAAGCAACATGGTAATCTTAAAATGCTATATCATTTAAAAAAAAATATTTTTGGTTAATAATTTAATAGAATTCTAACTCCTATAGTTATCTAAACCGACCTTGGATACCAACTATAAGGCCCTAGCCTTAAACCTTACTTAATCTTGAGCTATTACAAGATTACACATTGAGGATCTTTTCGGGTTTAGAGTTTTAGAGAATTATATCATAAAACTTGCATAACATTCCACATAGAAACAAAGTGGTTACATAAGGATAGTATTCTTCATTCCCATCAATGGAAACATATTTAAAATAAACATGGATTCTTTATTGACACTTCCTTGACACTATCATCATATCATGTACCTTTCCCTTGACCTGTGAAAAACATTTCAAAAAAACTTGGGATGAGCATAAATAGATCAGTAAGGGATATAAAAATATGGAAAGGAAACATGGGTACATATATACATAAGGATGAGATCATACTTTACCCATAAAATGTAATCACTTTAACATACCTCATCAAATCATGAATAAATCATAGAAATCATAAGACATAAAGGTAACTTGAGGCATTCATAACATTCTTACGTAGGGAGTAACCCTCTTGGTTACGTTTGGAATACCCATCACAGTATATTCCCTAAATCTCTTCGGAGAAACCTTAACGTTTCACTCCTTTGTGTTACCCAATTCATTGGAGAGCTATATCGGGCTCACCGACCCTTAGTTTATCACGGAACCACCCGTCTTCATAATAATTCCCAAGATCCTCAACATAATCGTATCACATAAAACATTCATAAAGGAAACATAACATTTCCACCTTTCACTCACAATATATCAATACAACAGATTGATATAAAAACATTATGAAAACCATTTTCAATACCAAAATAAAAGAAAAGTAAAACATGCTATTTATATTTCTTTTAAAAAAAGGTATGCCTTGTAGAGGAAGCCGAAACTCAAATAATGGTCACGACGGCGGAGAAGTCGTTGTCGCCGCATACGTACGAAAAAAACACTCCCTTTTTTCATTTAGTAAACGCTTCATATAAAAAAGATTCCTTTTGGATAAACGTAAAAGTCAAAGGGGTTTATACACCATATAAAAGAAGGCTGTGTATAAAACAAAATATGCCTCAATGAAATGAGATTGAGACGAAGTCCCATACCTCGGGTCCGACTTGACTCGATCGTTCTTTAATGTCCTGAATAATAATCTTGAGTTAATTTATACTTGTTTAAGAACATTTTTCAAGTTCATTATTCCTTTTATATAACTTATTTCCATGTCATGAAGACTATGTAATTATTTAAGTTAATAACGGTCGTTTTAACGATCATTGGTACTTGAGTAAAAAATAAGCCCTTTATAATTACATGTTGTTCATGTATCCAATATATACAGAATGGTATTCATGATGTAGATATCATATATTTCATATATATCCAGTACATGCATGCATTTATAATATTACATAATCATTTAGAGGTAAGAAATGAAATGCACCGTTCATGGAGACGGTAAGCCGTACGTATGCATTAACGCTACTTTCATTTCTATTTCGTATTTTATAGAATGGAATCATAAGTATATAAAGGTATATTATAATTCCAGTATAATATCATATATAATATCATAGTTACATCCTTTATACGTCCCACATATGGTATTTAACGAATCAACTCACTTTGAGGGGGCGGTAGTCCGCACTTTCTCAAATGAAGATATCGCGTTTACCCATAATGGTAACCATAAAGGTATACCTAAAATGAAAAATACAGAAGCTTAAGGAAAACAAAAACATATATATCATATATAAATATCGTGACATCTTAATGGACTCCTTTGAAGGTGTTAAAAGAATGTTGAACAATCATCGTTTCGGGAGGCATAAATTCACCATCCACGGAAAGCATATGTTCTTTAACCATTAGATGTAGGTGTGTGTAAGTGTAGCTTTAAAAAATCTTATAAAAAACTCCTAGAATATTTAATATACTGGAGTTGTTACAAAAGAAATAAATTAAAAGAGTTTAGGGGGTTGGAGAAGCAAAATAGAACAAAAGGACTCAAGTGAAGACATTACCTTAAAATCGGGTGACTCTCTTAGATTTGAGCTCAAAGGCTTCTTTGGGAAGACTTCATCCCAAAGTGAGGCTTCAAGGAGTAAGATAGATAAGTGGAGAGACAAAATGGGCAGGGTTTGGCCGAGAAAAAGGATTTGGGAGTGTGGGAAAAGAGGTAGAGGTGGGGGTATTTTATAAGAGGAGAGGAGGGGAACTATTGGAATGTAAAGATAAGTTACTTTATTTTAAAATGAGTTTCGGATTCAAAAGGTCCCACATTGATATAATTCGAGGATAAGGTGATAATGTTTCTAAATCCACCCATCCAATAGGTTTTTTACATGTGTAGGTGATAGATTTTACATTATCTTTTCATTTTATTTAAATCATTTATTAATGAGGTAATCGCTACATCATTATTATGTCATAAATACATTTACTTATTTAATGTCAAAAAATTATAAAAATATACTAAGATGTAGGAAATCTTTTTATCTTTCAATGAATATTTATAGTAAAAAACCTTACTTCTATAACCCCATATAAATTTTTTTTTCGTAAAACATATTATGTTTGTGTCATTTTTACTTTTACATTAAATAAAAAGTTATTTATGTCATTTCCCAACCAAAGTGTCTCCATGGGGTCCCCAAGTTGACCCATGGCTTGTCTTGGTCGGCCATGACACATAAAATAAGGTTAGGACATGTGTGTAGGTAATATTATATTATTAAAGCATTATTCTTACCTTAAACTACACTACTTAACACTAATCGCGATTAAAAACGTAATTAGTTACTATTCACCAAAAAATTATTTTAATCTCATTGAACGACATTTTACTTCTTAATGACAACCATGTATGTTGGATTTTTGAAATTCAAAACACAATGGTGGCAAAATTTCATTTAAACGAAAAATCAGTTTCTTTAACTCCCACTTAGTGATTTCACTATTCATCAAAATTGAAGTTTTTCAGAAAAATACCAAAACATCACCCTAAGCTATATTTGATATTCTGAATTCAAAAATGAAGTATATTTTACAAAATTCAAAACATATAAGTCACATTAATTAGTTTAATAATTAATTTCCGCTGTCAGAGCAAATAGCGTGTTTTATGAAACAATAAGTATCAAAATATTGACACCAGTTTAAGTCCAATTTCAAAGTGAAATTGATTCCAATGACCACCATTGGATTAAATGGTAAAAATATATTCTAATATCACTTCAAAACCAGTTAAAAAGATAATCTAATCATATAAATAAATTAGATTAAAAAGCAGTTTTGATGTAAAATGCAGTATTTTTCACTATTTATTAAAAAATGAACATTGTCAGAAAAATACCAAATATTCACACAAGGTAAATTTTGATGTCCCAATCATAAAGAATAAGTTTATTTTGACAATCATAGTTTATAAAATTGTCAAAAGATAGATTCAAAAATGTTTTCCCATCAAAAGGCAGTAAAACAATCTTTTAAAAATATTAGTGCATTCCATGCTTAAGATTGGATTTATTTTCATTTTAAGCCTCTAAAACACTATCTAGTTCATTAATAGGCATGGAAAAAAATATCTATTACTCATTACTTACTTGGGATGTTACATCCTTCCCCCCTTTTGAAAATTGCATCCCCGCAATTTATTTACTTATCGAATAAATGGAGGTACTTATCCCTCATTGCATTTTCAGATTCTCATGTTGCCTCTTGAATCATGTGGTTTTTCCAAAAAAACCTTTACCTGGTGAATCACCTTATTCCGTAACACTTGCTCCATATGGTCAAGAATCTGGACTGGTTATTCCTCATAAGATAGGTTCTCTTCCAGCTGAACTACCTCTGGACTCAAAACATGAGATGGATCTGGCATATACTTTCTCAACATCGAAACGTGAAAAAATTGTGTACCTGAGATAAACTCGGAGGTAAAGACACCCGGTATGCAACTGATCCTACTCTCTCCAGAATTTCATATGGTCCAATAAACCTTGGACTCATCTTTCCTTTCTTACCAAATCGCATCACAGTTTTCCATGGTGATACTTTGAGAAAAACATGATCACCTACCTCGAAAGATAGATCCTTCCTCCGGTTATCCACATAACTCTTCTGCCTGCTCTAAGCTGTTCTCATGTGCTTCTGAATCAGCTGAACTTGTTCTGCCATCTCTTCTACCAATTCTGGTCCCATCAACTTCCTTTCACCCACTTTATCCCAGAAATCTGGAGTTCGACACTGCTTCCCATATAATGCCTGAAATGGTGCCATCTGTATATTGGAATGAAAATTGTTATTATATGAAAATTAAACCAAAGAACGATGTTGGTCCCAACTTCCCTTATAATCAATAGAGCAAGAACGTAGCATATCCTCCAACGTCTGAATTGTTCGTTCTGACTGCCCATCTGATTGAGGATGAAAAGCTATACTAAAATTTAATTTAGTACCCAACAACTTCTGAAGGCCTTTCTAAAAGTTAGAAGTGAACAGGATATCACGATTAGATACAATAGAGAGAGGAACTCCATTAACCTGACTACCTCTTTAAGATACAAACGGGAATGTTGATCCAGTGAAAAAGTATCTCATATAGCAAGGAAATGAGCAGACTTGGTCAAGCAATCAACAATAACCCAGACTGCATTATTACCGCAAGATGTCTTTGGTAATCCCACAATAAAGTCCATGGATATACTCTCCCATTTCCACTCTGGCACTGGTAGAGGCTGAAGCATCCCTTTCGGTAACTACCGCTCTGCTTTAACCTGTTGATAAGTCAAACACTTCACAGTAAAGTCAGCAATATCTCTTTTCATTCCATCCCACCAGTAATACTCCCGAAGATCTCTATAAATCTTAGTACTGCCTGGATGAACTGAAAACGGAGAACTATGAGCTTCACATAACAACTTTCTCTTCAACTGTGAATCACAAGGAACACACAATCTCTTCCCAAATCTCAAAACACAATCATTATCAATGTTGAATTCAGGGAACTTATCTTTCTGAACTAGCTCTACCTTTTTCTGCAACTCACTGTCTTGCTTCTGTACTTGCTTGATTCTATCTGATAGAGATGATCTCACTGATACCTGAAACAAAACAGAAGATCTTCCTACACCAACAACTTCTATGCCAAATTTCATCAAATCCTTAACCATAGGATCACGTTCCAAACTCAACATTGCTAATTAAGCATTACTTTTTCGACTCAAAGCATCATCAACTTTATTTGCTTTTATCAGATGGTAATGAATTGTACAATCATAATCATTGATTAATTCTAGCCATCTACTTTGTCTCATGTTCAATTCTTTCTGAGTGAATATATACTTTAAACTTTTGTGATCAGTATATATTTCACACTTTACTCCACACAAATGATGCCACCAAATTTTTAAATCAAAAACAACAGCAGCTAATTCCAAATCATGTGTAGGGTAATTTACCTCATGAGTTTTCAACTATCGTGAAGCATAAGCAATTACTTGATCATTCTGCATTAGGATGCAACCAAGTCCTTTCAATGAAGCATCACTGTATATAACAAAATCACCATTCCTGGAAGGTAGTGCCAAAACTGGAGCATTCACCAATCTCTTTTCAATTCCTGATAACAATCATCACATTCTTTTGTCCAGATAAACTTAACACCCTTCCGAGTTAGCATAGTCATTGGACTAGATAATCATGAAAAATTTCTAACAAACCATCGGTAATAGCCTGCCAAACCATGGAATCTACGAATATCAGTTACATTTTTGGGTCATGGCCATTCTTCCCCAACTTTTGTTTTTGCAGGATCAACAGTTATTCCATCTTTAGAAACAATATGACCAACGAAAGAAAATTGTTGAAACCAAAACTCACACTTGCTGAATTTTCCATACAGTTTCTTTTCTTTTAAGGTTTTCATGATAACCCTTAAATGTCTTTCATGCTCCTATTTTCTTTTAGAAAACACCAAAATATCATCAATGAAAACCACCACAAATTTATCTAATAACTCATGGAAAATCCTATTCATTATGTCCATGAATACAGTAGGTGCATTGGTTAGCCGAAAAGGCATTACTAAAAATTCATAATGGCCATATCTTGTACGGAACGCGGTCTTCAGAATATCTACCTCCTTTACCTTCAGCTGATGGTACCCCGATCTCAGGTCAATCTTTGAAAAAAACTGAGCTCCCTGGAGTTGATCAAACAAATCATCGATATGAAGAAAATGATATTTGTTCTTAATAGTGATGTTATTCAAGGCTCTATAATCAATGCAAAGTCTCATAGAACCATCTTTTTTTTAACAAATAAAATAAGAGCATCCCATGGTGACGTGATAGGTCGAATAAAACCATTCTCTAATAAATCTTTCAATTGATCCTTCAACTCTAAAAGTTCAATTTGAGCCATTCGATAAGGTGTTTTTGAAGTTGTCTTAGCATCAGGAACTAAGTCAACAGTAAACTCAACTTCCCGATCTGGTATTATTGCAGGCAACTCATTAGAAAAAACATCAGGATACTCATTTACCACTGGCACATCATTAATCTGAACAGTTACTTTATTTTCAACAATGTGTGCAAGGTAACATTCATTTCCATCATTAACAAGTTTCTTAGCCTCTTGATAAGTTATCAACAATAAGGGTTCATTCATGTACACAAACTAAAATTCTTTCTGAAATGAAACTTCTTTAGCTCTACAGTAAATCTTAGTATGGTAAATAGAGAGCCAATCCATACCCAGGATAACATCTAACTCTACTAGAGGTAGAACAATAAGGTTTTCAAGTAGGTTCTTTCCACAGATAAGGATAGGAAGATTATTATAAATTCTTTTTTCCTCAACATTTCCCCCAGGTGTTTTTACCACAAGTTCAGAAGTCATTTCTTGAGATGGTATTCCCATTTTACTAGAAAATTTTTCAGAGATGAAAGAATGTGTAGACCCCGAATCAAACAACACACTGGCATAATCTGAAAAAACAAACAAAGTACCTGATACAACTTCATTTGACGCCCCGAAATCTGCTGAAGTAGTTGCAAAGAATTTCACCACCCCTTTCTGCATGTAGTCTAACTGCTTCCCATCACTCAAGATCATTGTCAGACACTAATTTGCCTAGTGACACATCTTATTGCACTTATAACATTTCACTAACTTTAAATCAAATTTGTTCTTACCTTCACCTTGATCCTTTTCAGGGAAATCATGAGCCTTATGTCCCTTCTTACCACATCGGTAGCACTTTCCAGAATTCAGAAGACATTCCCCAACATGCCTTTTGCCACATTTATCACAAACTGTAAACATAGTTTTCTTACCATCAGTCTTTTTTGAAGAATTCTTACTTTTCTCCTACCACCTCGGTCACTTCTTCTCTTGGTTGTTATAGAACACTTGATCATCGGCAAACTCTATTTCCACCTTCTCATCACATCGAACAAGCTTTTCATAACTTTTAAACTCACGAGAAGCTAATGCCCTTCGATATTTTGGCTTTAATCCTGAGTAAAAACGATTGATTTTACTATCAAGGTCTCGGATAATATTTGGAGCATACCTTTCCAATCGAGTGAACCTTTCTTCATAGGTAGCCCCTGAGTCTTCCTCTTGCCTCAATTCCAAGAATTTCTTTTCCATCCTAAGTCGAACAGCCTTAGGAAAATACTTCTCAAGAAACATACCTTTGAATTCATCCCAGTTGAGAGCATAAATCTCATCAGCGTCCCTGATATTTTTAACCATCGACCACCACTAATCTGCCTCACCCTCCAAACGGTAAATAGAAAGTCTAACCTTTTGATTGTCTGAACACCCCATGACATCGAAAATCTTCTCTAGTGATATAGTCCACCCTTTAGCTAGAACAGGGTCAGATGATCCTCTGAATGATGGGGGATGTTGCCTCATTAAATGTTCCACCATTGACATGTTCCTCTGCGGTTGGTCTGGCTGATCTCGTGCATGGATACCACCACCATTTATAGCCTGATTCAACTGTTCCATCACTGCAACAAACTGTTCAGTTCCAATTCCGACCATCTCAGGATGCTGATTCGGAAGGTTATTTCCTTCTGTATGCCTTCCTAGCACTGCTTCCCTGTTTCCTCTACGGAAAACCATTCGGAACAAACATGTCTTAGATGATGCAACATGGTAATCTTCAAATGCTATATCATTTCAAAAAAAATATTTTTGGATAATCATTAAATATAATTCTAACTCTAAAATTTATCTAAACCGACCTTTTATACCAACTATAAGGCCCCAGCCTTAAACCTTACTTAATCTTGAGTTATTACAAGATTACACATTGAGGATCTTGACGGGTTTAGAGTTTTAGAGAATTAGATCATAAAACATGCATTACATTCCACATATAAACAAAGTGGTTACATAAATATAGTATTCTTCATTACCATCAATGGAAACATATTTAAAATAAACATGGATTCTTTCTTAACACTTCCTTGAAACTATCATCATATCATGTACCTTTCCCTTGACATGTGAAAAACATTTCAAAAAAACTTGGGATGAGCATAAAAATCTCAATAAGGGATATATAAATATGGAAAGGAAACATGGGAACATATATACATAAGGATGAGATCATACTTTACCCATAAAACATAATCACTTTAACATATCTCATAAAATCATGAATAAATCATAGAAATCATAAGGCATAAAGGTAACTTGAGGCATTCATAACATTCTTACGTCGGGAGTAACCCTCTTGGTTACGTTTGGAATACCCATCACAGTATATTCCCTAAATATCTTCGGAGAAACCTTAACGTTTCACTCCTTTGCATTACCCAATGCTGTGGAGAGCTATATCGGGCTCACCAGCCCTTAGTTTATCACGGAACCACCCATCTTCATAATAATGCCCAAGATCCTCAACATAATCGTATCACATAAAACATTCATAAAGGAAACATAACATTTACAACTTTCACTCACAAGATATCAATAAAACACATTGATATAAAAATATTATGAAATCCATTTTCAATACCAAAATAAAAGAAAAGAAAAACATGGTATTTTTTTTAAAAAGGTATGCCTTGTAGAGGAAGCCGAAACTCAAATAATGGTCACGATGGCGGAGAAGTCGTTGTCACCGCATACGTACGACAAAAACACTCCCTTTTTTCGTTTAGTAAACGTTTCATATAAAAATATTCCTTTTGGATAAACGTAAATGTCAAAGGGGGTTATAAACCATATAAAAGATGGTTATGTATAAAACAAAATATGCCTCAATGAAAGGAGATTGAGATAAAGTCCCATACCCGGGTCCGACTTGACTCGATCGTTCTTTAATGTCCTGAATAATAAACGTGAGTTAATTTCTAATTGTTTAAGAACCGTTTACAATTTCATTATTCCTTTTATATCAGTTATTTCCATGTCATGAACACTATGTAATTATTTAAGTTAATAGCGGTCGTTTTAACGATCATTGGTACTTGAGTCAAAAATAAGTCCTTTATAATTACATGTTGTTCATGTATCCATTATATCCAGAATGGTATTCATTATGTAGATATCATATATGTCATATATATCCAGTAAATTCATGCATTTATAATTTTACATAATCATTTAGAGGTAAGAAATTAAATGCACCGTTCATGGAGACGGTAAGCCGTACGTACGCATGAACACTACTTTCATTTCTATTTCGTATTTTATAGAATGGAATCATAAGGATATAAAGGTATATTATAATTTCATTATAATATCATATATAATATCATAGTTCAATCCTTTATACGTCCCATATATGTTATTTAACGAATCAACTCACTTTGAGGGGGCGGTAGTCCGCACTTCCTCAAATGAAGATATCGTGTTTACCCATAATGGTAACCATAAAGGTATACCTAAAATGAAAAATACAGAAGCTTAAGGAAAACATAAACATATTATATATCATATATAATTATAGTGACATCTTAATGGCCACCTTTGAAGGTGTTAAAGGAATGTTGAACAATCATCGTTTCGGGAGGCATAAATTCACCATCCACGGAAACCGTATGTTCTTTAACCATTAAATGTAGGTTTGTGTAAGTGTAGATTTAATAATTCTTATAAAAACATCCTAGTATATTGAAGATAATGGAGTTGTTACAAAAGAAATAAATAAAAAGAGTTTATGGGGTTGGAGAAGCAAAATAAAACAAAAGGACTCAAGTGAAGACATTACCTTAAAATCGGGTAACTCTCTTAGATTTGAGCTCAAAGGATTCCTTGGGAAGAGTTTTTCCCAATGTGAGGCTTCAAGGAGTAAGAGATGAAAGTGGAGAGACAAAATGGTCAGGGTTTGGCCAATCCAAAGGCTTTGGCAGTGTGGGAAAAGAGGTAGAGGTGGGGGCCTTTTATAAGAGGAGAGGAGGGGCACTCTTGGAAAGTAAAGATAAGTTACTTTATTTTAAAATGAGTATAGGATTAAAAAGGTACCACATTGTTATAATTAGAGGATAAGGTGATAAGGGTTCTAAATCCACCCATCCAATAGGTTTTTGACATGGGTAGGTCATAGATTTTATAGTATCTTTTCATTTTATTTAAATCCATTATTAATGAGGTAATCACTACATCATTATTATGTCACAAATAAATTTAATTATTTAATGTCAAAAAATTATAAAAAAATACTATGATGTAGTAAATCTTTTTATCTTTCCAATGAATATTTATAGTAAGAAATCTTACTTGTATAACCCCATATAAAAATTGTTTTCGTAAAACATATTATGTCTGTGTCATTTTTACTTTTACATTAAATAAAAAGTTATTTATGTCATTTCCCAACCAAAGTGGCTCCATGGGGTCCCCAATTTGACCCATGGCTTTTCTTGGTCGGCCATGACACAAAAAATAAGGTTAGGACATGTGTCTAGGTCATTTTATTTTATTAAATCATTATTTTTACCTTAAACTACACTAATTACCACTAATCGCGATTAAAAACATAATAAGTTACTATTCACCACAAAATTATTTTAATCTCATTGAACCACATTTTACTTCTTAATGAAAACAATGTATGTCGGATTTTTGAAATTCAAAACACAAAGGTGGCAAAATTTCATTTAAACGAAAAATCAGTTTCTTTAACTCCCACTTAGTGATTTCACTATTCATCAAAAATTGAAGTTTTTCAGAAAAATACCAAAACTTCACCCTAAGCCATATTTTATATTCTGAAATCAAAAATGAAGTCTATTTTAAAAAATTCAAAACATATAAGTCACATTAATTAATTTAATAATTAATTCCCGTTGTCAGAGCAAATAGCGTGTTTTATGAAACAATAAGTATCAAAAGATTGACACCAGTTTAAGTCCAGTTTCAAAGTGAAATTGATTCCAATGACCAACATTGGATTAAATGGTAAAAATATATTCTAATTTCACTTAAAAACCTATTCAAAAGATAATCTAATCATATAAATAAATTAGATTAAAAAGCAGTTTTGATGTAAAATGCAGTATTTTTCACTATTTATTAAAAAATGAACATTGTCAGAAAAATACCAAATATTCACACAAGGTAAATTTTGATGTCCCAATCATAAAGAATAAGTTTATTTTGAAAAACATAGTTTATAAAATTGTAAAAATATAGATTTAAAAATGTGTTGCCCTCAAAAGGCAGTAAAACATTCTTTTAAAAATATTACTGTATTTCATGCTTAAGATTGGATTTATTTTCATTTTAATCCTCTAAAACACCATCTAGTTCATTAATAGGCATAGACAAAAATATCTATTACTCATTACTTACTTGGTATGTTACAATAAGTACTGATCTATAGTCATGCTCTCCAGCTGCAAATGAAGTAACACTTAAATGAAAACTGCACGAAGAGTTTCTGGGAAAAAATCTACCCAAAACAAGATCCCAATGTCTGCCTAGAGGAGAGTCACTAGGTCATGAACATGGAGAATCATGATCCATCATCTACCCGCTAATTCCTTTAGAAGGATGGATGAAATAATCACCTTAATGTTTTCCGGTGTCCATACCAGTCAGAAAACTCTCACCACAGCCTCCAGCCAATCCTCAGCCACTTGTTGGTTTGTCTCCCCCCTGAACCTGGGTGGCCTCTGGCGCTCGATCTCGTAAAATTCGCTCACGAATTGTACATAATATTATGATGGGGGCTGGTAGAATCATTGGACCAACGGGTAGGGGTACCACAGGTGCCTCTGCTGGAAAAGGGACCTACACCGAGGCCTCGTCGTTCGGTGGGCTACCTACGAGTACAACTCTCAAGGCTCTAGTTGGCCGTCCACATGGTGGCATCCTGAATGAAAAAAGATTCACACGATAAAAGGTTATACCTGGTGAGCTGACCTCTTTGAGATTACTTACAGAAAAACTTATAAAAACACACACACAATTAGTGTTTTCATGCACTTAGTCAGAAATCAGTAGTCATGGTCCTTGTATATGGATACGTCGGTTGCCACACAAAAACAGGACTCCCTGAACTGAAAACCACAATAATTACCCTTAACATTATTGCTTCACAGAAATGAAAGATCAGAGTCCTAGGTTCTGTTGTAGAACCGAATCCTCTGATACCAGTTTTTCATGACATGTCCCCCAGGGATCGTGCCATGACTACCCCAAGCCCACCTACCATAGGCCAGGGGCTGGTGACTAGCACCAATGGCATAAATCCCAAAACTAGTAAGGCATTGCCTTCATTACATGAAAACAAAAACAATAGAGCACACGACTAGATACAAACCACCAAGTAAAAAAATATTAATAGAGATTGTTGGAATGTAAATGGGTCGGAAATACAAGCCCATATGTAAAGTAAAAGTACATATCAAAATGAAATAATAGTTGAAAGGTGAAAATCTTCTCCTGGATCGTCCACCCGGATCCTATATAAATGGTAGGTACAGATATCCTCCTCAGCACTCCAATTATGTCGGTCTCCTCCATGTACCAGCACGTCATATGGTCCACCACCGGGTACCATCTAGTCCTGGTAATCTAATCCTCAGTCAGCGGTGACTGTCATCTGCAACCAACACAATGAGCTGCGGGCATAGCCCGTGCCGGGGTCAGTATAACAATACTCAGTAGGGACCCCGATACCCTCAAGGTCTCACAAAATCCATCAAGGATAAAACAAAAAGTATGAAATCAACAAATAACCCCACTTGGGTATATTACCATACATATAACTATGTTCTAAAATAATCCATCTCAATCATGCAGTAAACACATATGTTATTGACTCAGATCAACAAGGATTTTTGTTATCGAAACCTGTACTGTTGGAGAACTCCTGCTCAATCGAGTACAGTGGGCCCGCCAAAACCCCAAAGTGCTACCCACTAACCTTGGGCTGGTGAGGCCCTCCTCCTATAGAGTACCGTGGGTCTGTTGTGTCACCAAGGCGCTCCCCATCGTGGGTCTACCACATCACCAAGGCGCTCCCCCTCATAGCCTGTTGAGGTACTCCTCATGTTGAGTACCGTGGGTCTTCCGCGACACAAAGGCGCTCCCCACTGTGGGTCTTACACGATACCATGATGCTCCCCGATGGGCTAGAGGAGTCACTCCCAGTCCAAATGGCCAGCAGTCGTCAGGTCTCAGGTAGCTACTATGTCTCCGCACTATACTCACTTGTCAACGGAAGGATCCACAATAGGAGATATTGGTCGATAATACAAATGTCATTAAGTCTCATGAATATGCATCTCAACGTCCCACCATGTCATTGGGGTCCCAACGCAATAGACAGCGCATCAATAGGACGCCTGTTCTATGAGTTATTAGTTATTAATTAATGGGGCCCCGGTTGGATTCGTGAACGATCCAACTTGACCGTATCTCAAATATACCCCAAAATAAAATACGGTATTCTCGAAGGTATTTTCATGCTCTATGTTGAACAGTGCTACTGATGCTTCATCAAACGGTCGTTCGATACCACAGATATCGCCAAAGAAAATAAAGGACCGAAGTGAGCCCGAGTCCGGTGCGACCACGTCTGGGCTGACCCAGTCTTGGTCAACCCAATCAGATCTGTTGGGTCTGGACTGGCCCATTGGGCGGGCCAGCCTATTAGGTTTGGCCCAGGCTTGGTGCATGTTCGGACCGATGCTCTACGAGGGTGCGGCCCGATGCGACTCGGCCTGGAGTGCGTGGCCGAGCTGTTTCGGCTTGGGCGCCGCGAGGGGGGGGCTCGGGAAGCAAGGACACATGAGGCACATGGGCTGGAATAGTTTGGTCGAGTGCACGAGCGGTTTCTGGGTCGGAAGACGGGGTACAACAATGCCAACTGGGCATAGCGGGGCCGGCAGGTGGGCGTCCAAGGCTCCAGGTGGGCGGGTGGGCAGTGAGGAAGGGTGTGAGGCGGGCCTGCAGGTGGACAGGTAGGGCGTGGCCATGCCGACAGGCATCCGGGCAAGGTGCCACTCAGCCCTACGGGTGGCCAAGCCGGCCTGGCGGCGTGGAAGCAGTGCTGGCTCGACGTTGTTCCGGATGACGCAGGCCGGTGAGGTTCGACCTGAGGTGGTAGAGCCGATCCGGTTGGAGCACCACGTGGGCGGAGAATTTCTCAAAGGCTATGAGTAACACGATCGTGGCCTTTTTCATTATGTCTCCTCATTTCTTCATCATCATTCCACACAATATCATAAACAAGATCGACAGAGGGGGGTCGAGCCATGTTGGTTTGGCCCACACCCTCTACGGTTAGGGTGATAACTAGAGGATCACAAGTATTAAGCATAAAACCCATCGTTATTCGTTTCGAGAGAATGAATGAACATGGGAATAAATAATACATAGATAAAATTACACCCCTACCTTTGTTCTTTGATCGATGATGAAGTCATGAAATGAATGGAAAGGAGATGTTCGTTCGTCGCGTTCGCCGCACACTTCCAATCTCGAGCTGTGTTGGCTCGTTGATGACGATGCAGAGGGTGGGTCAGTTGAAGACATCCCACATCGGTAAGTGTCCAAGGATGAAATTCGAAGAAGATAATTTTCGGTGTTCACCATTATTCATTGGAAGATTTATCCCAAGCTATCCCCATCCCAAAGATTCTACCAAATTGAAAATTCCAATCCAAAAGTGATATCATTTCCCCAATTTAATTGTTTTCACGATATTCAAAATTTGGGAAATTAATTACGTAGGTTGGCGTATTAAGGATTGAGAGTTGGAAAAATTAAATTTATAGGAGTCAAGTGGCTCTCCCTCATTAATGAGGGTGTGTTGAAAGGTTTTCCTCTCTTCACATTAATAGCGTTGTTTAATCCCATGTGGTCCCCACATCGTAACCTCTCACGAGAGGTTCTGTTGGGGTAGGACACAGCACAATAACCTCTAATGGGAGGTTATGGTGTGGTGGTCCCACATCCAACATCCATGAAGAGGTTTTATGAAATAGAAACCAACATGGTGGCTCAAATAAAAATAAATTTAATCTCACTTTATTCATTATTTTCCACAAAAACCCAAAAATTAACTTTTATTCTCGACCCACTGATGTCAAAGTGAAAGATTCCATAAGTGAATACCAGAACTATGGGTTCATCGGTGTCCTCGTATTTTAATTCTGAGAAACGGTTCAAAAGATATCAAAACACCCTCATACGTTTACTGGTTGTACTCGAACAAAACTTTTGAAATTGATTCTGGGCACATGTGGCCTTACAATCACATTTTGTCAATTTTCACCGTCTCGTAAAATTACCACGTATTAAGAAAAAAAATTCCACGAAAATCCCTGGTCTTTACATTATCATTACATTATAATTTATAATAATTCTTATATTGATAATATCTTCATTTGAATGAGTATTCTTGTGAAATCATGCCTTTTACCATGAACTTTCCATGCAATAGTTCGAATCCTTTAAAACTGATCATGGTTCCACCATATATATAATATTCACCATGTTATATTTATTATGATTAATCAATATAAAATATTTGATAAAAATTATATAAATTAGATATGAAAAAGAAATTAAATTATATATATTGATATTGTTTTCCAAATGTACAGACAAGCACGATTTCTAATTATTAATGGATTTATAAAAGGAATGTAAAAAATATTTCACCAACCTAGATCCATTATTATGAAATATATATCAACTATATTCATTTAGTATATCATTATTGCAATCTATCACAATTTAATATGACAATTTAAACACATCATCTGGAAGTGATGGTAGTCCACATATATGCATGTGCGACAATAATGTTTTTCAATAGATTGAAAGTTAATATTGTTTACATTATAATACTACATCCTAAGAAAAAATATTTACTAAATTTCTCATATAATACATAAATTAATCTATATAATATAATCATCCATGATAGGTGATGATGGAAAATGAATCTAATCGGTTCATGAGGTTGTAGTAAACCCTAAACATGTTCTATTATATATGTACTAAATAAAAATAAAAATATAAGGACACATGTAGGTATATTATGATGGGAGTTGTTTATGAAATACATTAATAATAGATATATTAGTGTGTATTTCAGGGGATATTGTGTTTAATTTTTAAAAATAGGTTAGGGGAACAATAGAAATATCATAAAATTTTAAATTTATTTATATTATTTTTTATAAAAGGGGAACCAAATTGATATAATTAGAAAAAATGATTAAAATGAGTAAAAAAATTCATCAAACAATGTGTAAAATAATTATCGATGTTTTAACCTTTTTATTTATTCATTGAGGCCACTCCAACCCATTTTATAACTAACAAAAATAAAATATTTGTCCATAATTAATGTTTATAAATTTATTTCAATGGTATAAATTTTTACAAAATAGTCAAATGAAGTAATTTTATTCCTTATAATAACCCCAAGTCATATTTAATCAGTTTCATGGATTATATATAATATAAAAAATATATTATTACCATAAAATACATTAATTTCAGTTTTCCAACTACTATTTTAATATAACCATATTTTATGTAACATAGAAGTTCATTGAAATATAAAATCATTAAACGTAACATATGAATTATTATTACACATATATATTATTTATTAACATAGGAATGATAAATACACATTTAGGTCATTTAAAAAAATTCTTTAATGTTCATCAATAAAATATTTTTATCTATATGTTAAAATAGATTTGAAATTAATAACCACAATATTTACATTTTATAATTTCCACTAATTAAAAAAATTATATTGAAATTATCAAAAGAAGGTTGATAAAAATATAATATATTATAGTTTATATAGGATATTTTCTAAATAATATTTTATAATGTCAAAATCATAAGTTATATTTTTGTTATTGGACGTTGTATAAATGTTTTTACCCATAATGACACATTCGACCATTATCAAGGTGAAAAATACATACCACGGTAATTATTCATGATGAAAAAAATAAAAAGGGCTTGCCAAAGTTGAACTCATTAGTTCAAAATTAGACATCCAGTTTTCATCAATAAATCTATATATGTGATAGAAATTAGTAATATTTTAAATTCATCAAAAAAGGAACCCATCTTTTGAAAAAAAAAATAAACATTAAAATATTCTTATATAAAAATAATGAATATTTATTATTAATAAGAAAATAATATATATTAATAAATATAAAATGGATAATTTTTCCCATAAATATAAAATAAAAAATATAATGGAAATTTATACATACTTGATTTAATTGGTAAAAATCACATGTAGTTGAAGAATAATTATTTATGACAATTCGATGAGTAATTATTCATTTCCAATGAATCAAATAATTTATCCAAATACTTATTTTTTTTAAAAAAAATTATTAAATTTATAAAATTAAATTTCTATAATTTATAAATATTTTTATAACATTTACTCACAAAAATGAAATATTTTTTTTTCTAAAACGAAATAATATTTGATGAATAAGTTTAAATTACTAAAAAATGAGTGCTTATTTCATTATAATTAATAAAAAAATTTAATGACTCTTACAACCATATATATCTTTAATTATATCTTAAATAATTATTATACACTCCAATTCAATGTTTATCAAGATTACTATTATTTGAAATAAATTTTTATGTGTGTTAAATTCCCCCCAATTAATTTATTTATACCGTGATAATTTCATCATTTCCATAAAAGGTATTATAATTTACAATACAATAGTGGAAAACCAAATTCATATATAGGTATTAATAAAAATTCAATAAAATTAAAATATGGAAATGAAAGATTCGATCTAAAATAAAGAATAATCAAGTCCCCAGATAAAGTGAATATTTATGGGATGTTAAAATGTAGAAATGGATGATAAGGTAATAAAAAAGTACTGATATTGAGTGACAGAGAACATGGTCATGAGAATGTTAATAACTAGAGAACTATAACCATTAATGGTTTAAAAGTCCATCAATCCATTTAAATGATGAAAAAAGAATAAAAAACTTATTTCATGATATTTTATTATTGTTGAGGGACTCATTAAATATTTTGATAGAGTTCATGAGAAAATACACATACATGATATAATTTCTTTTCATAAACACATTGTTATCCAATGATCGTCATTAGACAAATTTAAATTGCATTTATTTCACCATGTAATAAATTTTCATGATTAATTATTTAATCAGACCAAAAAAACTCAAAGATATATTTAATGGACTGAAAAATACATATGGGAATTACAAGTCATTAATTCCAGATCATAAAGTTTTATAAAATCATGAATGAAAAAACATGAAATCCAATATTGATAAATAGAATACAATAATTTTATTAAATAAAATAATGACAAAATTTTTTTAAATAATAGTAAAATTATTTAAAAAATTACATTCCATAATTTTTTCCAAAAAATTAAAATTATTTCTTCTCATATTCATCCAATAATATAAATAATAATCGTAATAAAGAAAGACAATATCCTAGATTTCTATATGTAAAAAAATGTGTATTCCCTATGCATATGATCAGTAAAATATTTAATCGTTTTATATTAATATAATGAATAAATATATTAAATTAATGAAATCATATTTTCTTCTAAAATTAACTATAAAAGAACAATCATACTTATTTAGTCAATATTAATAAGCTCTATATCCCAATTAAGTTAACATCATGAAAAAATTATCTGTTATATATCTAGGAATTATGTTTATTTCTAAAAAATAAATATTCCATTTATTCACTTTCTAGGCACTCAGTACAATTCAATATAGGATTTCAAATCCATAAATACAAACTCATATAGAATGAACCATATCATTTTCCGAATTATTTCACCATATTATCATTGAATAAACTAATTTATTGAAACCCAATATATAATCACATTAATCAGAAAAGAAAAATAATTTAATTTTCATAAAACCATAGTTGTAAAGGGAGATAATCATTAGAATTTTTTATTCACATTTATAGTTCCCAAATTCCCCAAACATAAGGAATTAAACTATAAATGTTACTTTCTTATGTTATATATATATATATATATCCCCATCAAATCCTACATTTTATGTGGTTATTACATTCTCTACACCCCACTAATCTACACAAAAGACATAATATCTTTCTTATATGACATTTTCTTGGGTGATTCATCCCATATTATTGACAGGTTAGAAAATAAATCAACATTTCTTCATGGTCATTATAATATAAACTCCCATGAAATAACATTTTTTTTCTTATTAGATATGATAATATGTAATGAAATCTAAGGTTATTAATTATATAATTTGTTAGTTGATGGGGTAAAATAACACAGTTTCTTATTCTTACTCTCATTTCATTTGGTTCCCCTAAGGAATAAAATTTCAATGTGTATTGAATCATCTTTAACCATGTTCTTTCTGGTTACATCTATTTACAAAAACCACAAATCAAATTGGGAGAGTAACTAATCATTGTAATAAATAATAATATATTTTTGTTTAATATTGTTTTATAATAATATAAATATATTTTAAATATTTGAAACCTTATTCATATCCAATTCCATCACTAATCATCATATAATCATTCATAATAGATCATAAATGAAATTTTAATTAATACCAACATATATTGTTAGAGATTCATGATATGTTACTAGTCTGGGTCCCACTCATGATTCATCAGTGATGATTGAATTAATACCAAACCCACCTTATCTATTTTTGTTACCCATAGCTACATCTATCAATAGGAAGATACATAGGATTTTATCTATAGATAGATGTTTTTTTCTCGGAAAGTGTCCCTCTATTATTTACCATTACAGAATTTCACCTCAATAAATTGTTTTTTCCTATATATTTTCACTAAATCAATATTGTACATATCTAATAATATTATCAAAACCATTTTATATGCAACAAATAATGATATTTGATTCAGAAATATATATATTGTATCATTATAGATGAATATTCAATAGTTGATATGATAATCAACGTTGTAAGAGTAATGGATTATTTTCATTGAAAAAATAGATTTGTGAACATATTATTTATAGAAATCTATATAGTTTCTGAAATGGATATTCACATCTATCAACCTTCATAGGTTTTATATAAATCAATTTTTTCATAGTAAATGAGGAATGGATAAATAAGGAATGGAGGCCACATATTTTCATTTAGGGTTGATAATATATATATCAATCATAATATATCATATGATTATCTAATGATTTTGAAAACATAATCATGTATATATTCTCAATATTAAATATTCTATCCTTGAAAATTATATAATGAAAACTCTAAACATCATATCATAACAAGATTAATGTTCAATAAGGATGTCGATGTAGTAATTATAATTCATCTATTATTATATAGACATATGGAATTAATAGTATGTGAAATATTAATATTTGGAATATGGCACTTCAAAATCATGGTAATTCTAATATTATGTTGAAAATAATAAATAAATTATATAAAGACATCAATATTTTAATAAATATATCCACAATAGGTTCCTTTTATAATCATATTGAAAACATAATGTTAGAATCATACTTTTTCATATAAATAAAAATATATTTATTAGAAATCATGTCGAAGCATAATCGAGTGAAGAAAATAGTGAATTAAATCATTTTTACACATCAATAGTCGAACACATAATTTTTTAATCTTGTCCACTAATATCAACATTATTTAATTAGATACCAATATCATATCACTTAATTAATTAGAAGGATACACTAAACCCAACCAATAGATAATAATTATTAATTCAAATTTGCAAAAAAATTTCATAATTAAATTCATCAATTTCAATATCTATAGAATAAAAATAATCATCCAATTATTTTATCCTAAACAAATAATTCCAAAAAAATAATAATGAATTTTTTATTAAAAATTGAATCTCATTTTAAATTATGTTATATAAAATATAAATTACATAATAAAAATTTATTGAAATATTTTATTTCATATTAACCCATGATATTTTTAAAAAATAAACACAGTTAGTTTAATTATAAATGGTAATTATATTCATGTTGTAACCCTTCAAATGTATATTTATTCACACGTTCTATAGATACTTCCTCATTAAAAAAATTCCAAAATATTTCTTTTAATAAATTTAATATAATCATAATCAAGGTTAAATATTATTTTGAACAATAATTGAACAATATTAAGACCATTATTCAGTAAATTCATGAGGAGAATAATGTGTAATAACAATATTCAAGAATAAAGATTAAATAAAGAATTTTTTTTAAATAGGTTGTCATGATCTTTTAGAAAAAAAATATAAATATGGATCTAAAATATTTTAATTGTAAGAATAATAATAGGAGGGTAAAAAATAAGTGGTGTTTATAGATAATTATAATTTAATATCAGCAATGGAAATTCATAAATAAATATTCAAGATTAAAATGAGATTCAAACAATGTTCCCCTACCACAGTGTAATTATTTGAATCATAATTCATAAGAAATAAAATACATGTAATGAATATTTTAATTTTATTAATTTAATGTGTTATGGGATATATAAAATCCAATATTCAATATATGCACTACATTAAAAAATCAATTTGTGAATACGTCATATATCCTGCAGGAACAAATGTGTGATGAGAAATCACATTTTCTAAAGACTCGTGTTTCTTCATACGTGTCTGAATTTATTATATATTAGATTTATATTTGTTATAAATCTATTAAAAAATAATTTTCATATTTTATATATATTATTATTTATTTATATTTCATTATTATTATATTCATGTCGTTTTATTAATTAAAATGTACGTTCTTGAAAACGATCTTGTTTTTCATTTAGGTATTTGTTTTAATGTTATAGGGATTTTCCGTTAGTCCTTATTCATTCCTTTAAATAATTTGTTTCCTTTAATATAAATCATATAAAATCACTGCAATCAAATTCAAAACAATATATATATATATATATATATATGTTATTAATTCATACTTATGTCACTTCATGGAGGGGGTTTTTCTACACATATAATCCATTGATGTTTTGATGATTTGGGAGATAGAATGAAATGAAGGAACATAATATTTAACCTTTAATGATTCATTATTATATCATATATACTGTATATATACATATATATTAAATTTAAATGTTTTATATACCATGTAAAACTTAAATGAAAATCAAATCGTATCACTTCATGGAGGTGGTAATGTTCAATTACTCATGAGTGTGGTTATAAATCCACATGAGGGAGAAAATTAGTAAGATAGATAAGATATTATAATTATATATATTATTTTGTAATATATATAATAAATAAAATTTATATGCTTCATCGTAACCTTTCTTAAAAGCTAGTGATGAAAAATAATCAAATTTTATCATGAGGAGACAGTCCACCATACAAAATAATACAAGATTATTTTATCTTTAGATTAATAAATAGGTGGATTGATGTTATTTAATATTCATAATATCGTGTATATATATATGAGATACTTATATCACATTGTTAGGAAGTGTTTTGGAGGAGTTTTAAAAAAATAAAACAAAAACATTCTATTAATGAATAAAAGTATTATTGATACAATATTTTTTTCTTTAACAATAACCCTAGTAATGTTGGAATTATTCCCATAATAAGTCCTATGGGGCATGAATATATATATTAGTAAAGTATTTGGGTTGGGATAGAGAGATATAAGTTTATTTTTTCATGTATAGTAAAGAGGATAGGGGTGTCCATATATATCTGAGTGGCGGGGAATTCATGATATTTATTGATGTATGAAACTTAAATAAATATATTAACAATTAAATGGGTAATAATTATTTTATTTAAAATATTAATTATTTATTAATAGAACTAATTTTATAAAATTAAAATTTACCAATTTTAACTAATTTTTTAACCTAATATCTTTATTTTTACCCCAGATAAACATTTTTTCCTCAACAATGATAACATAGTTTTCCACCATGAGGTATTATAGATTTAATTATATATTATAAATTGGTAAAAAAATTCAGTGGAATAAATATATGTCCCTAATTCATCAACTATCATAAATTAATATTTTTTGTATTTTTAAATAATTTAATAATACATTATTAACATAAAATATCATTAATGTTTTTTTATTCATTTAATTAATAATTAGTGACTATAAGAAAAAAATTTATAAATAATATAGTGTATTTAAAAAATATTATATTTTTAATTTATATGTAATTTTTTTTCAACTGGAATTCAACCATAAAAATATATATTATGGTTGTTAGAAATATTTAGCAAAATTTCATACTAATTTCTTCAGCAATGTGTAATCATTATGCCTACATTTAATCTCATTGTAAAATTAATAAAAGTTTAAAATAAAATAACATCATAAAAATAAATGAAGAGTGCAAAAGATAACAATTTACAATCAATAACATCGTCATAAATTCAATATATGATATTATAAGGGAAATTAAGAGGCAATAGTGTGGCATTTTTTGTAGTTTTTTCTCATAAATGAATTTAAATGTAATTAAAAAATTATTATGGTACAAAATGATATAAATTAAATCTATAATTTTAATGATAAAATTACTTAGGTAAAATTCAAAAATTGATTTTATTAAATTATGAGTCATAATCTAATAGGTTAAACCCATTTTTGATTTTACCATTGAAGAGGTGTCTAATATTTACCAATGATAAAATTCATAAATAAGTAAAATATATATAAAATATATACAAATTTTCAAAAATGAAAAATTGCATTTAAGAAAATCGTGTATTTATGAATTATGATTATTATCGATCAAAATAATGATTATTTAAATTCAATTAAATATATAAGATAATTAAAAATAAATTTATTTCATATGTCAAATATTGTTAAAATAAAAAATATATTGGGACATTTAATTAAAATCATTTAATTAAATGGAATGAAAATATATATGTAATAATAATTTATTCTATTAAGATAAAAAATATTCATTTCAGAAAAATTCGATAATTTAATAAAATATTCATAATGAAATCATAATTTAAAATTTCACTTTCAATTTTTTTTATTTTTTTTATGATTTATTCAAGAATTTATTAGATTATTTTCTTAGATAAAACATTAAAAAATATTTTTTATGATAATTAATTTTGGATGCATAAACTGAATTTACTAAAAACTGAGTTCCCATTTCATATATATTAATGAATATATATAAATTGATATGTTCTCATATTAATATAGTTTTTAATGAATTCACTCTTATTCATATGTACTAATTTAAAAGCAATATTATAATGGTAGGATTTGAATATTAGTATTTTTATATTGAATCCTATTTCTTTTGAAGCCTAGTGTTGAGTTTTAAGAAGGATATCAAGATTATTATACATCAAAATTATAATTATATGGTTTTACATGGTTGAAAAAAATTATCCAATAAAAATAAATGAGGTCATTGAATGATCATTATTTCTTTATCACCTTATAATTAATCATAAATAACCTATTTATCATTACTAATTTGACATATATATAACAAAGATTATATTCAGTACTACCAAAATTTTTAATGAACTATTTTTAAAAAATATCAATTATGATTCCAAATAATATATGTATTTTATCAATATTATTAATTATAATTTTTATAATACTCTTCAAAAATTAATAGCAAAACATAATGAGCGATGATCCTCATATAATTAAATATTTTTTAATAAATATTTTTGATACTATTATAAAGTGAAATTTTGATTAATGTGACATAAATTGGAATATAGTTTATTAAAATATTTATGATAAATATTAAAATTAATTTAAATTACGGATTTTTTTAATACTGGAATGGGGACAGAGGTTTTCTACTAATCAGTATTTTGATGCACTATACACTAAAAATTAATGCTTTTACATTTTTCTAAGGAATTATACACTGATAAAAAAGATATGCTAATTTCATAAATAAAATCCATTCAATAAAATACAATTTCAAATATAATGTTAAATTAATAATATTTTATTAAAAATATAAATGAATTATGATGAAAATCTTTTTTGAAGCATAAAATGATTTCAAAATAAATTAGTTTCAATTTATTAATATTTTAATAATAAATTATTATTTACATGGTCATTATAAATATAGTTAATAAAATTGTTACTCCAATTGTTCCCATAAAAATCAATGACTAGAAAAGAAATAAAATATTTAATAATTTATATTAATTTAGTATATCACCATTTTCATAAATGATGTTCTTTCTTGTAAAGTAAAATATTGTTTTTATAATTCATTGAAATAATTTTTTTATATTTTTACATTATAAGCAATTTAGGTAAACTATATCTTTAAAGTCATAACCACATCATCCAATGAAAATTGATCAAAAATACCTTTGATAGAGACTCGTTTTCTCAAAAATATATATCAAATCATTTTAGATGAATATTTATTGCATTACATGGACCCACACCTATGAAATATAATATTTTATTGTATTTGGAGACTATGTAAAAAATCTTAAAATTTGGTTAGTGATCTTCAATATCATCCATAAATATAATCTCACATAATAATCCTATTTGGTTTACCATAAGAAAATCATTCCTCAAAACTAGGGGTAAAACCAAATGAATGTGTGTTCCCAGATGCTTAGTAAGGGTTAACAAAATATATATGAATATATAATAATGTGGAACCATAGGACAATTATAATAGTATGTGGTCATAATAAGAACAAAATTTTTTGATAACCAACCTATCAATAATCATAATCATTATTAATGGTATAAAATATTTGGATTTTAAAATACATGAACAAAATTGTGGTAAATAATATGATATAAATCCTAATGCATTATATCTTGTCCTAAAATTGTGGAACCATAATAAGTATTGAAAAAACATTCATTAGTCAAGGATAAATACTTACACTATAAACATAGTTTATATGGAATCATTAAATTAATCAAATTTGGATCAGGACACACCTATTTCTCATAGTAGATCGAGACACAGTTATTTCTTGAATTATATTAAAAATACCTATTTATCAAAGTGAACCACTCCCATGAACTATTATTTATCTCATGTGATATAATGATTTACCTACTGTATTGCAGTTATATATAGGTTCTACCCATCCCATTATTAAAGTCATGCATGTGTATGTGTTGAAATAAAAAAAATCATCATATCATATCCCATGAAATGAAATTATATTCATAAATATTCAATCATATAATAAAAATTCTAGAGAATAAATGTTTCAAAATATATTCATCAATTCACCATTCGATGAACTGTATTGAATGATGTTATTTGGAAAAGAAGTTTATCTTGTTATATAATGTGGAAGAGAAACATGTTTCATAAACAACATTCCCTTATTAACATAAAACATAAATAGAAAGAATAAAAATTGTATCCCTGGTTCATATGACCGTGGAAGAATAATTTATATTATTCTATTTCATCATATATGAAAATAATTTGATTGATATATAACAAGGAGAATTTTCTAAAGAAGATAAAAAATCAATGAATATTAATTTTTAAAACTAAAAAATCATAATATAATTTTAAAATCCTTTAATTTGAATATTCCCATGAACTAACATAATTGATTATTTTAATATAATTTAAAGACATCATTGAGGAAAATATATGTTCCAATTTTAAAAATAATTTTTTATAAAACAATTTTAGGATCAATAAATTTTAAAATAAATAAATAAAACATATAATGGATGGTTTAGAATTAATTTCAAAATATTCTTTTAAAAATAAGTATTCATATTATAAAACATTTTTATTTATATTTAATATAAGAATATTTATATTTTTAAGTATCCTTGGAAAAAAATAAATTTATTTCTATTGAAAATAATGGACAACATGAAGGGATGCTTTGTACATGTCGTACTCATTAAAAAGATGTTTTCATTAAAATTTTAGTAAAATACAAATAGAAATGGATCAGGAATTTAAAAAAAGATCATTTAAATTAATATTTTTTAAAATTAAATAATCTTAAAAAATTTAATTTTTAAACACAAGAGAATAGAAAATTATTTTTGTTATAATTTTTAGAAAACCTGGTTTGGGATGTTAAATGATTTCTGACCGAAGAGAAAATTAATCTCATAATTTTATGAAAACATTTTCCAAATTATTTAAAGTAAAAATTATTGGAAAATGGTTGAATTAGTATAATTAATAAACATATGATAAATAAATTCATATTATTAATGAGTTATGGAACATAATTCTTTATCATTAGAAACAAAATCATATATAATCATAATAAATGATGAGATTGAAAAAAATATTGACTTAATTGAGAAGATAGAAATATAAAAAATGAATAAAAATAAATAAATTATATATAAAATATAGATAAAATCATGATATAACTTGCAAATGTTTCTTCTTATATACCTTATAAGGGATGTTTGGTTAAAAAATTAACATATGTCTCAAAGAATAAAAATTGTGACAATTTTTGTAAAGGATTTTATAATATTATTTATTATAAGACCCAATAAATTCTAAAATAAAATGAAAAACAAACAAATGAAAAACAATATACTATTTATATTAAATTTATATATATTATTATGTATACAAGATAATATAAGTGAGTGTTAAATTATCATATGTCTCGCAAAAATAAAAGTGTGACCAGAAATGTATTACCTTATGTAACTTGTTTATAGATACACATTAGAAACTACAGTATAATAAATTTATACTAATTATGAATATATTAAATAATCACAATTATATATATCATTTTATACATGAAATACTTATGAATTGTTATTACCCATTTATTAAATATACAAGCTTAGTGTAAGGTTCTACGTAATAACTACATTGCTTTTCGGATTTATTATTATTTTTTATTTCAGTTAATCTTACATTTATCAAGGATAAAATAACTAAATATTATTAATATTCTATTAGTATAATATTTACTCTGTATATATATGTTTTTAAATATATATATTAATGATAGATATATAAAATGAAATACAAACTTATTTTCATTTAATCAAACATTTTTAGCTTCAATGTTTTGTGTGAACGAATCACCTAGCATTGTGTTGTGGTATTTTGACGTATAAAGGAATTATATTACCAAATTCCCACAAAATGGAGTGTAAAAATTAAAATATTTATAAAAATAGTATATAATCTTTTATTGTCATAAGTATACAATATAAAAATTTATTCCATAATTTTATGAATATGTGTGAGGTTTTAATGGAAAAATTAATGAAATCAATTCATGAGGTGGTAGTCAACTATATACATGAATTATTATTTCATAGCCAATTTTATAGAATAGGAGATGGTGATAGTCCCTTACATAACATAAATTCATAAATGTATATTTATGAAGCTATTATTATTATATAATAATGATAAAATAATAATTAAATTATTTGGAGTATTAAATAAAACAAATACCCTTGATGACAAATGTTATACCTTGCTCATTTATCCACATTTAATATTCACCAAAAGCCTAACTATGATAGATTTATTATGGAAAAATTATTATATAAATATATTATAGTATTTGGTAAGATAATTTTTCATGTATTAGTAAATGAAATGTTTTGAATTTTTGACTAAGATAGGACATGTGGTGGCCTTTTAAAAGTGAGGTTGGCGTAACTCTGGTAATTTATTAAAAGAATAACGTGTACACACATTCTAATTGTTACAAAATACTCCCTAAGGAAAAATTACATAACTTATAAGATATAATTATCATATATAGACATATACTATGTGTTGGAAAAATTCTAGGTGAAATATAACCCTTATTTTTTTTATCCCCGTAGTAATCCAATTTTCCTCTTCATTGCATAATATAATTTTTACATTTTTAACTATTCTATGAGACCAAAATTAAGATGAAGTTATTATATAATATAAATTATTCTAATTCAATAAATGTTATCCAGATTTCTAAAATACATTTACAATAATACATAATTTTAATTTAAAATAAATCCCAAATATGTTATGAGAAAATGGTTATTAATGGGAAAATGTTAAAATAAATTCAATGTTTTTATATCAATATTCAATATGAAATTGTTTAAAATGGCCTAAATGAGATTAATATAAATATTTTTCAACTAATTTTACTTTTTTATTAATTAAATATAAATTTTACATTCTTATATTCATTAAATGAAATGAAATTATTTTTACAATCCATTATTTTTAATTATTCATCCCAAAAATTAACATCTCTAGAACATAAGAATATCATCCAATGTGAAATATGAAATTTTGATTTAAATAGATAATTACATCAATAAATTAATGTGATAAAATATTAAAAAATTAATTTTAAATAATTGGGAAAAAATTGAAATAAAATGTTTTTAGTAAAATACATTTGTAATCATAAAATATGATTTATATGATCTCTTATCTAAAAAACATAATGAAAATATTTATATTTAATTTATACAATATAAATTCAATTATAACATTTCATAAAATTTTATTTATTTAATATTTTTATGTTAAAAAATTTGTTCACAATAATAGTTTATCAAAATAAAATATTTCATTTTCTTTTCAAATTTTATTTATTTTTACTTAAAAATTATTTGTTTAAAAATAATTAAATAAATATATATATATTATAAATATCTTAAATTTATAGTTAATCTAATTCATGCCTTAAATTCCAATTTCCATGTGATAACAAACTAATTAATCTATTTTATTTTATTAGTATATCACATTTTTGGAAACATAGAGTTGTGTATTGTGAATGTGACACTCTTTAATTGAGTGTAATGAAATCTATACTCGATGATGTGTATAAAGCAAAAAATATTTTATATTAAATTTATATTAAAATTATTGTATTTAGAATATCAGGGTATTAAATTATAGACCTTTTATGTTAACTCCACCCTCAAAACTCATCACTTTTATACAAATAACTGATGATACTTATGACTAATTACATCCTGAGGTTCCTAAATAACATCATCAAGCTATTTGTTATGAAATTAATCATTAACCAGTTTAGTGTTATTAATTCTCGTGACATTCTCTATTTGGTCCAAAATCGCCACTAGTTGTTTCACAAAATAATGTTCATGCTCCAATGGGATGACCATCATGTTCTATTGGTATGATGGATCAGGTATGTACCTTATCATGAGAGACACATGGAACACATCATTGACCTGATAGAGGATTTGTGGAAGTAGCAAGACATAGTTTATTTTCAAAATACTATCATTAGTTTGAAATTGGGAGAAATATATATTTGTTATTTTCCCATTATTTCATAAACAATTTTTTTTAGTTTAAATTCTCATCGACAACAAAATCTACATCCCAATGAATATTATCAATATAACATGTTTTTGAATTTTTTCTGTTATTTTGTGTGCGTTGAGTAGAACTATGCAAATATAAAAACTCAATAACTTTCTCATGCCCCAATTGTTTTGACTATAAAACATAACAACAATACAATGGATTTAAATAGTTTTTTGTATAAATGGATTCATAGGGAGAAATATGAGTACTTGGATGTAATCTATTAATGTGTGAAAAACTAACTACTGTATAAATTTAATCCAAACCACATTTTTAATCAATAGAAAATATCTATTTATATCCTATCATGTTTTTCTATTATTCCCTCAGATTGACCATCAACATGTGGATGACAAATATTTTCCAATCTCAATTATGTATCAAAATCATTTATATGACTTTTCCAATACATAATGGCTAACTTATAATCCTAATCAAATACAATTTAATTCAGTACTCCATTCATCTATACAAATTTCATAATGCAGATTATATACTGTAGATCCGTGTCAAAATATTTTCTGATATCTATGAAGTGTTTTGACATCGTATAGTGATTGAATACAATCCATAATTACATTATCTAAAACAATAAGTTAAACCCCAATTGTAACAAATAAATATAATCATAGGTTTGAAATGTGTAATGTAATTCATACTAAAATTACACATTCACTAAAACATATACCAAAACATTAACTGTATTTCGATAAATATCTCATTAAATATACATTATCTTGATAAAATCCCCTGATAGTTTACCTCAAATGGGTGTTAGTGACATTGGACTAATGGTAAACCTTATTCTCATTATCCCATGTCGTAATCCTTAACTCATAAATTAATATTCAATAGAGACTTATATATTTTATAAAAATCACCATATATCCCTTATATAAGATGTTATCTTATATGGCATCATTTTAATTGTATTCATGGGTTCATCATTATACCAATATAATATCAAAGGTGATTTCATTATTCCAGAATCTAGGTATATGTATATAATCACATGATATTTCAACATATTATGTGAAATATGATCTTCATAGTGGTTACTCACATAATATATAACATGACATTTCAATCTAAGGAGAGAGATTAAATCTTATATAATTATCAAGATTCAGATTAACCATTTTTATTCCACATGGGTTTTCTTTTTCTAATGTATTCAGAGGTTGTTGTGGCTTACCATTCACATTCTCCCTAATATTGGTGCATTGATAAAAATAATTCCAAAACTACATACACATGAAACATTACTGTGTATGTGGTGAATTATTTGGAATCCACTTATCCCTTTTTCATTAATAATACCATAAATTTTATTTTTGATTATATTGTTTTTTATGACATGAATATTCACATTTTGTTTTATATGTGATATTTCCAAGGTGCTTATTCCCATATATCAGACATGAAGATGTATGGAATTTATTTCCACAATTTGAGTGTATATGATACTTTATCTTCCATTTACATAAAAAAATTGTAATGTATGGAATATATAATTTCTAATTTTACAATTACATCATGTCGAATGGATTATATATTTCTACAATACTCTATTACATCTGATTCTTTTTTAAGGAACGATTTTAGTCAATCAAGGAATCAATCAATTTATCCTATAGCAATGACGATAAAAGAATAATCATAATATGAAATTGTTACAAAATTAGCTTGAAGGTACCTATAGATTCATCTTAATTTTTATGAAGATCAAGGAATCACTTCTCTATATTAATTTATAGATTATTAGGGTTTTACTTAAATATAAATGTCCCCATAAACTCTTCCCATTTATTTGATTTAATTTCTTAATTATAACTCATATTATTATAAATACTGTATCATTGATCTCCGTCACCTTCCAAATAATAAATATACAATATAAAATATCCATAAACTATTAGAAAAAATATGTTTTACTATAGAGATTTCACATCGGTTAATTTTAACTAAAAAATAATTTGGGTTTATTATTTCTTATGTTATTTTTATTAATACCTATGTGAAAAATGTATATATGCTGCTTATTCACATCGGTACTATTATTTAACTGACAATAATGTTCAGCTATTATATCGGATATAGTATAACCATCATGAATGTGTTGTGAATATTTATTTTTCCCATCGGTTATAATATAATAGATGTGAAAATTATTTTAAATTTTTTTGAATCTTTTGTGGCTTTCATAATGTAGTGTTCTCATATCACTATAGAGATCTCATTTCTAACTTACTAAAGCATTAAAACTCATTTTTCATTGATACACGGGTATTAATATGACATTATAATCAAAATCATGCCAAAGGTTTTCATTTAACTTGGGATAAACATAAATGATAGATCATATGTAAGTCTCAAACATTTTTTGTTTATATCATTTTTATCATTATTTGTATTTCAATTTCTAACTGTGTTCTTCATTATCTTATTACCATCTTCACACATTCAGGTTTATTAGCTTCATTATTGTGTGTTTGTCTATATTTTAAATCATCTCCAACTATATTTCTTGATGGGTTGAATATCATTTATAATGTTTTAATTAGTTGTTCACGTTTTTAATTCTTTTATGATTTTTTTTATCAAGATTTTCTAAAGTGTTAATTATTTGTACATAATTTTAAAATATTTTATTTAGTTTCTCTTTATTTTATTTCTATTATGATTTAGTTTATCTGTTCATTTTAGTTATATATAATTCAATTTTTGGAGGTTATGATGATTTGATAATCGAGTGTTATGAATTTTTTGAGACTATGAGGAACATTAGGTGATTTTTATGCATGATCATGTGTATCAACGGTACATCGGGGCATTAAAAAGGGTTTAATGAGTTAATGGTATAATATTTATAGTATGATACCAATCAAGTACCCTATTAGGGAATAATATATACCATATAATGATCCAAAAATCGTGGATGAATTTTACATTTTTCTAAAACAAAGGCTTAATTAAGGAATATATCATATAGTTAATTACAATATAGAATACAAGTTTAGTTTTTATAAATAATTATATATGAATTAGTTATTCTCATTAGATATTTTCTATTTATATTGTTTTATATATTTCATTGCACGTATTTTTTTAATAATTTATCAATGTAATATTCAATTATTATTAATTTAAATTTTTAAAATGAATTTTATTGTCTATTCATTTTATTTAATTGAATTTTCTCATCAACATATTCTATTTTCCTGATAATGTTTCAATTCTTGTATTTTTATATTTCATTATGTAATTTATAATTTCAATACATTATAAATTACTATAATTTATTTTTATATTAACGTGGGATAGTTTTTATAGATAACAAATAAATGATAGATTAATATACATAGAATAGATAAATAATATGACAAAGTTGTTGATGATTTTATAGAATTTCCTGAAGGATATTTTCCAAATAACGACATGTTTTTTCCATACATAAAATGTTTACATTTCTTAAAGATGAAATGTTGAGATATTAAAGATCATTTATTTTCTCATTGTTTTAATTCATGTTGTTGCCCCTGTATTTGGAATGGAAAAGAATGGTTGAATTTTATATTTATTTATGATGGTTCTTTTCAAGAAATATAATTTTATAATCATGATGAAATGTTTCCTTATATTGATATATAAGAAATATTGATATTAAAATCAATTGAGCGTTATTATAGTGACTGCAAAGATCCATTTTATTCATATTGTAATGAATATATAGTTTCATCGATAATGTTTACATGTGTAATCCTGAAGGTGAAACATGGTTGGAGTGATATGTATCTAATAGATCTACTAAAATTTATTGAAATATTTTCTTCATAAATATAATGTAAACATAGATTCACATTATATAGACTGGAAAATATTATTCCAAATAGAATTGGGTAAAAGAAAATACTTTCATTCCTGAATAATGTGTGATATATATGAATGAATACGTTTTTTTTCAGAGTGTCCTAAACGTGGGAAATCATGATATCACCATACTATAAATTTATTCAAACAAAGAACATTCAAAACACAATAGGGGTTGGACCATGGATCAAAAGAAGGAAAAAAGGCCTAATGGGGGAAAAATAGTGGAGGCTGAGGGCATCCCCTAGAACCAAGTTGACGCCCTCCACCTTCATGGTGGTAGCATGTGAAAATAGCAACGGGCCGAACCAGGGACATCGATGGAGGCAAGGTAGTCTGAAACCTTATTCCCATCGCGCCAAGTGTGGACAACGCTCATATTGCTACTTATCATGTCCCTGCATTTCCTGGTAACGTCGTGGATGAACCATGGGATGCTGGATCCAGGGATGGCATTGTGGAGGATTAGGGAATCAGTTTCCACCTCTGATAAGGTGATCCCCTCTTAGTGAAATAAGGAGATCTCCATCAGCATTTCCTTGGCCTTGGCCTGGGGAGAAGTACCTTGCCCCAAAGATCTATAGAAGGCTATAATGACCGACCCCGAAGAGTCCCGAACCACCCCTCCTCCTCGGATCGACCCCATGTTGCATGATCCGTCATAGTTGAGTTTGAGCCCTGTGTTTGGCGGTAACCAGCGAACCCAGTTGCCTCTCTTATCAATAATACCTAAGGTATCAGTATCGATACGTGTTTGGAGGCGTTGTACAGTGGGAGCCTCATTCCATTTGCGAGAAGAACTGAGCACATCCAGCAGGAGGATCTTGGTGTGAGTAATGATTTTATGGCCGGAGGTGGGGTTTCCATCATACCGAGCCTTGTTCCATGCTTTCCAAATCGACCAACAGCCTGCATGGAGGACCATTGTGCGGGATGTCTGCTCTGGGCTCTTCTCCTCCGCACAGTGAAACCATCAGTCCAGAAATGGCATGTCAGCAATGCGGAAGTCAGAAAAAGCAGTGAACTCACCAAAGTGCAGCCACACTGCCCTTTTCCAATCGCCTTTAAAGAACAGGTGATCCACATTCTCCTCGCAGTGGTCTGAGCAGTAGGGGAACCTTGAGGCCAACATGTTTCCACAACGTTGGATATTATCGTCAGTGGGAATGGCCTTGTGACGTAGATGCCATGTAAGAAAGCTCTGTTTGAGCGGAGTGCCTTTGGACCATAGGATCTCATTCCACAGATCACTCTGAGTGCGAGGGGACATGGAGCGTCTATAATCCCTAGAGGTGAAGGACCCCGTGGAAGAAAGAAAAAACATGCACCTGTCCGGATCAGAGTTTTTCTAAATTAAGTTGAAGTTATCGCGATGGTCCTCGCCTATGATCGCTTCAACGAAGGACATATATGTGCTCGTCTCCATGAAGGTTATCAATGAGCACGAGAACCCGGGAAATCCGAGGATTGTTCCGGCCCACGATCCATCTTGACTATGGTTCAAGAGAGGGAATGAGAGGGGAAATCACTAACTAGAAATGATAGGTTTGGCCGCCATCCCTAGCCTCTAGACCAACATGGGATTTGTGCATCGTAATTCCCTATAAGCTATGTTGTTCCTAAACCTCCTAGGAGATCTTGGCATGCATGCAGTGGAGAGTGTGTTTGAGCTGACGGACGTTGATGCCCCCTTCCCCTGTTGGTCTTGCCACCTTGTCCCATGATGCCCAGTGACACCTTCCCACTGAACGAGGATCCCAGATAAAGCTGATGAGAATATTTTCGATCCTGTTGATGATGCACTTCAGGACATTATTGGACGAAAGAGAATGGACGGGGGAGGCAAGAAGCACACTATTGATCAGCGTTATCTGGCCCCCAGACAAGAGAAAAACATTCTTCCAATTGAGGATCATGTCTGTAATCTTGTTGGAAATGGCGTCGAAGTCACCTAAGGGGAGACATTTTGGGGAGATTGGCACACTGAGACACTCCATAGGAAAGGAACCTATGTGCATGTCCAGGATTTGATGAATGTTCTGGGTCAAGAGGTGGTGCAGCCATTGTGAATATAGAAATTTCTCTTTTCCATGTTGATGACCTGCCCACTCCAGAGGCAATATTCTTGCAGCACCTTGTTGAGGCCACTGATGGACCGTCGGCTTCCATTCAAGAAGATGAACGTATCGTCTGAGAACATCAGATGAGACACGGGAGGGTCCCTCCTCCTTCTGCGATATGTTGTAATATCTCCATTGTTGATGCCCCTGTGCAGGTGCCGGCTGAGGACGTCCTGCGATAGGATGAAGAGACTCGAGGACAGGGGATCACCCTACCTTAGACCACATGTAGCCTTGAAAAAACCATATGTTTTCCCCATGAATGAGATAGCTACCCAGGGGGAGCTGAAGCAAATAAACAGGATGTCAATGTTCCACGTGGAGAACCCGATTTTTACCATCACCCTGTTGAGAAAACCCCACTCGAACCGGTTGAAGGCTTTACTCATGTCCAACTTGATACCCAGGTTGGAGCCGCGAGACTTAAAGTCATGGTCTCCGATCATCTCATGAGCCAGTGCGATGGATCCTTGAATGGATCACCCTTTCACGAAGTCGTGCTGTTCCAAGGACACCCACTGTGGAATATGGATGGCAACCCTTGCACTGATTAGGCCAGATATGATCTTGCAGGTAATGTTGTAGAGGATGACAGGCCGATAGTGGGAAATAAATGTGGGGTGCATGATCTGGGGAAAAAAGATTACAGTCATGGCGCAAGCGGCATTTGGATGGTAACCCCCTAAAAGAAGTCGTGGACGGCTGTGATGATATCCGTTTTAAGGATGTCCCATGACACACTATTAAAAGTTCCTGGGAACCCGTCTGGGCCTGGTGAGCTTTCGGGATTGAGCCTCATCATGGCTTCCTGAATTTTTTTATTTCCGGGATGGAGCTTATAGAGTCATTGTCCTGTGCCGAAAGATGGTTGGGAATCACCTCAAAATATCCTCCTTCCTCACTTGGATAGCCATTGGGAAGATGAGGATTGGGACCAGATAGGAGATCTTCCAATTCGGCCAAGGCCATAGCTCCTGCAGTATCTCTATCATCGGTGTAAGTGCCATCATCCAGTAAAAATATGGGACTCACCATGCACTTCTGTTCCTTAATACAAGCATGAAAGAAACATGTATTCCTATCTCCCTTCCTAAGAAATTTAATCATTGACTCCTCCCTCCCCTTGCACTCTTGTTTGTGTAACATGTCCTCCAGAGCGCTCTTCTTGCTTGAAAGGTCATCAAACACCCTATTGTCCCAGTCGGTCTCCAAGTTCCCCTCTAGGCGATCCACGTCCTGCATGGTGGCCGTGATGTCATCATCTGTGAAATATTGAGCACTTGACCACAATTGGAGCTTAGCCTTGAGCCTTCGGTGTTTGTTATGGATGACAATCCATGAATGTCCTTGAGTGGGATCCCCCCAGGTGGTGCTAACCAGGTCTTGGAACCCTAGTAGGCTATCCCAGTGGTGGCAGTATCTGAAATTTTCGGGTTGATCCTGGCCTAAGGAAAAGGATAGGAGTAGAGGAGAGTGGTCAGATAGACCCCGCGTGAGGTGAGTTACCTTGGATTCAGAGAACAAAGAAATAGAATGAACATTGGCTAGGCATCGATCAAGGAGACTCCAAGAGTGATTCCTCCCCTTTTGATTGTTTCACCTTGTGAACCTATCTCCCGAGAATCCATGATTGGAGAGCCCTATCCCAGCCATGAACTGAACGAAATCCAAGATCGTGATCCTCTTGAAAGGACATCGTCATTTCCTCTCTTTCACGTTTGCGATCACGTTGAAATCACCCCGATGATTCCCATAGAGTTTCTCGGATCGAAGGAGTTAATGTCATTCCACATGGATCTCCTTTGAATCACATTGCAGCTCCCATAGACGAAAGTGATGAAGAGAGTCGTGCTGCTGTTCCCCACCCTCATGGTAATATGTTGGTCGCTGGCTTGTACCAGATCCACGGTGAAGCTCCTGTTCCACATTACCCATATGTGAATATTGATAGGGTCGACGTGCAAGCATCCTTGCAGGTTGATAATCTTATAAACGTATGTGACTTTGGTTGGAGATTGTTTGTGCTCGAGAACTGCTACAATGGAGGACTTATGCCTTCTGGTTTCTTTTGTGAGGAAATCAGCCTTATCCCAAGCTCCAATGCCACAAGCATTCTATATGATTATCGGGATCATTTTTCGAACAGTATCGTGGCACTGGCCCCAGAATTCATGGCTTTGTCGAAGTGTGAAGACGAATATTCCTTAAGGTGCCTGGATCGGGAACAGGTACAAGATCCGGCCGACATGGGTGACTACGAGGCCACCGGAGAGGGGGTCACCCCGGAAACATCGAATGAGTGGCTCCTTGCACTGGAGGGGGATGCAAGTGACCGCCCTGAGAGCCTGGAACTGTGCCATTTGGGTTCTTCCTTTAGGGGTCGCGACATGTTAGAGGCCAGCGGGACTGACCACCTCCCTGAACAGATGCCATGAGGGAGTGCTGGGTCTGAGTCCGTCCTTCCCCTGTTGGTGGCATCCTGAGGGAGAGCGACGATGAGAGTTAAGGGTGGAACCTCTGCAGAGAGGATGGATACCAAGGAGCACGGGTGGGGTGAATCCGGGGGGACAAGGAGACTATCCAGCCTGCAAGAGAGGATCCCCTCTAGTAGAGATCCCCGGGATAACCATTACAAGATTATGGTAGGGGTCAGGACTCCATCCAGAGATGGGGTCATGAATCTGGGTGGGGAGGCATATAGGTTCAAGCAAGATAATGAAAGGCGGGGGAGATGAGGGATCAGAGCCACTTCGGAACCTGGGGTGGGAGCTAAAGGGGTCGTCATTGGCCTTGGAGAGAGGTCCACTGCGGAGGGCATCGTAGAAAGGGAACCTAGAGTAGGATGATGTGACCCCGTCCCCGGTTGGCGATGAGATAGCGAGTGCCGGTGGCGTCGAAAAACCTAAAGAGAGTGCCCCTGGAGCAAGAAGAAGGAGCAGTACCTAGTAAAGGCTGAGTATGAGACGACCTGGTCCCAAGCCAACCCGTCTTCCACCTGAAGGACGATTTGTTCCAGAATAGGCTGGGAGAGATCCATCTCGACACATAAATGAGCCGTCGACGCATCCTCACAACATATGGTATTGTCATCAGCGCATAGGGAACCCCCCCAGAGAATCTCCGATCAAATTGAGAAAACCCCCATTCAGGAATGGGAGCGGCAACCCAGGCAGGTCGATCCAAACAGCGGCACACAGACTTTCATTTCCTTTGTGTACTTCCATGGACCAACGGGACAGGCTACATTACCAGCAGCTAAACGATATTGGGGAATTTCACCACACAAACAAGAAATCTGCTTCCAAGGCTAGAATGATGCAGAAGGAATTTCAGTGAATCAGTGAAATTCGTGCCTGATGCTGGAGACCCCAAGAGGAGAGAAAGCACTGAAAGGAGTGGGGTGGGGGTTATCGGACCTGAAACGGGCTACGAGGGTCCATTTGAGGCTCACCTCCACCGTTGAGAATGCCGACCCATGGAAGACCATGGATACGCAGAGACCTGTGCATGAAGAAGACGATCCTGCCAGGCTTACCTCAGGAAAGCGGGGGTATCCCCCGAGCGTCCCGCGGAGCGCGTCTCTAAAGGATCTGGGCCGAGGAGCCACGACAGGGAGTGACACCAGAAGCTGGGGAGCACCGAGGGGCGCGAGAGTAGATGAGGGAGGCTTGGCGCCTAAGGGACATGGAGGCCAAGACATGGAACCGAAGGATATCGCCTAAGGAGACAAGGCATGATGAGGTAGAAGGGGGGGGGGAATCGCTCCCACATCCGAGGCCCGGTGGCGGAGGATCCAGAGGCCGAGCGAGGGGAGGGGTAAGGGGAAGAAAATTTGAAATGAAGGGTGGCACGTCAGCCACGTTCTCGGGAGCAGCAAAAGGTATTATCCTGGGCTGGCCTGGGACATCATGATATAATTTGACTGAAAACCCATAGTATGATTTATAAGTTTCAAATACGTAGGCCAAATAATTCTAGAATCTTCCAATAATTCTTGGTCTAAAATGTTTCCTTTCCAAATAATATGATGTGAAATTGAATAAGTGGCATTCTGATGAGAAGATATTTGATGGAAAAATACATAATCATGTCGATCATCCATAGTGGATGATAATTGATCACTTGTTTCTTATTTTTCAAAAATGACGTATGAAATCTTTGACATCGAATGTAAACATGTGGAATAAATCTATATCAAAGCCTTATTATCCCAAATAGTTCATGGCCTATTTTATTGGTAATATAATAATAATCAACAAAATTTTAAATGATGTGAAAATATTTCATTTTGAGTTTAATGATATGTAGACCAAAATAGCCAGGAAATGATATTGACATTATATTGTCACCATCAAATGATGATTTCAAACTATTACGAGAGGAATGTATGATGGTAACGTAATGTTATTAAATTTAATATTTTCAAATACATGTAATTATTAGGTTGACTATAAATGTATTCCCATCATATGTATATTATGTGGATATTTTGTTAAGGGGAAAATCATATCCAATTTTAGAATAATATTATTCTTATTTTCAACTGCATAAGGGTGGAAATGAATATACAAGGATTATCAAATGTTATTCCCAATGGATCACTCATAATGATGATTGAAAAATCCTTCCGATGGATCATTGGAATTTGATATTTTTCCAAAACTTGAATCCACGGGAATATATTTTGGGATGGTGAAAAACACTGATGTGACTTTTAGAAAGACACATAAACATGGTAACGATAGAAATATTTTAAAATAAATTAAACATTTTATTGATATAATATACAGGATATATCTTGAGGTGAATCATAAAATTGATATCATGCACCTGAAGAACAATATATGTTAATGATTTATTAGAAAAATTTTACAAATTAAAAGAAACAAAAAATATGGGTTGAATTGAAGAAAGGAATATATCTCAATGGGAATATGTATTAAGATTTCTCCAACCCCTAATACAAGGGGTACATTCCTACCATTGTCTTTATGTAACATATAAAAGAGGGATAAAATAGATATTTTTTATTTTCATCATGATATCAAAGTGCCACATCATTACTATTCATATGTAAAAATATTTTCATCCTTAATGGAATTGAAGTTAATAGTTATGAAATATCATGACTATCAATTAATTATTAAAGAAATCCTAATTGTTTCATGTTATGGAATTTTTCCAATACATGTTATAATGAAAATCATGAAGGTGTGTTATATATTTAAATAAATTTTAAATAAGTTTAATTATTTTAATACTTTGATCCTTTGGGAAAATTAAGTGGTTTATTTCTATTGACAATTGGAAATGTATTTTCCTCAAAAATAATTATATCATTTAATCTCTCATTAATATTATGTAGATTTATTTTATATAGGACAATTGATATCTCATTAATATTATATAGATTCATTTAGAAATATCATTTCATATATAATTAAAAATATTATAATATTATTTTACTATGAAGTATATAAAATTATGTGTTACATTTGGTATAAATTTTTTGATTGATAATCATTATCTTTTTAATTACATTTGTATAAATTTTTTAATTTTTATATTTTTTTACTAATTAGTTTTGTTTTGATTGGTAGGATAATGACATATCAATATTACAATCCGCCAAATATTTCTAGAGATGATCATACTCATACTTTTTGGAGGAACTTACACATGCTCTTGTTGACGTGCCTCATCATCCTTCACATGGGATATCTATTACCACTTGATAAAAATGAGTTCTAGGGTCAGTAATTTCGGTACC
Source organism: Viscum album (assembly GCA_963277665.1). Taxonomy (NCBI): domain Eukaryota; kingdom Viridiplantae; phylum Streptophyta; class Magnoliopsida; order Santalales; family Viscaceae; genus Viscum; species Viscum album. The sequence goes on along the minus strand of OY728151.1, from coordinate 720,570,990 downwards.
ACATGTTTTCTTAAATTATCAATAGCATGTAGTGTTGACCATAACTTAAAATGGACTTTGAGGATAATGATATTTTAACATGTCAAAATTTAAAACAATGAATTTCTCATGTATCAGTATAAGATAAATGAAAATTTGGTATTTCATTTGATGAATGTAGAAGTGCTGATAAGGAAACATCATCTCTATTGTGGGAGACCATTTGGATATATTTATTATTATTATTTTACATAACATGATCAGTTTATAATAATATATTTTCACCATTGTTATCAGATGACATATGAAATACCTTACATAAGAGGAGTTGGGAGAAAATGATTATGAATTTCATATATGAGATGGAGGGATTTTAAATAATGAATCACATAACAATACCATTTTGGGAATAGATATCATGAAAATACATGGAATATAAATTCATTTTAATATTCTGATACATAGAGATAATTTGTTTAATTTTGATTATAATAAGTGTTTTTATTAAGTGTATTGTTACCTTTTAAGATGTTTTTTATATTAATTACCATGTTAAGGATTTATTATTCATAATTATTAATTTACAAAAATCAAGGAGATCTCATCTGGAGATTCGTGATTGAAATGTATACCGTCATATCTTATCTCTGGTAGAGTATAAATTTTTGGAAGAACATATTATTTAAGAAAAACAACACAACTTGAGAGCATGTTCATCAAGATATAGAGAGGATACCCCCCAATATACATGAACAATTACTGAAAGAACCAATGTGAAAAAAACGAAAATATCATACAAAAGAGTCAAAGTTTTTATCTGATAAGAGTGTAAGTTATTTATTTATTTATTAATGTTAAATAAACTCTTTATATATTGTGACCCATTCCTGTTTTTTTTTAATTTTTCATAAACTATTTTATTGAGTACCTTTAAAACAAGGGGGTCTTTATTTTTTAGGTTGTTCAAGATATCGTCGCTGAAGAATTGTGAATTCATGAACAATTTGGTCTTTTATGAAGATACATAGTATGTTTATCAATATGAAAAGGGGATTCACATTCAAAATCCTATATTGAGGAATAATTTAATAATAAAATAGATTCATTGGATTATAATTTTACGATATTAAAGTGGCGATGGAATGAATGATCAGAGATTTGGGACATGCGATGTTTCCTATCATGCAAGTACAGTTTCATCCTACCAACATGACTCCGCCTCCTCTGCTAGCTAATCCCACTCCTCCAAATTATCCTAATAACACATCTATATTTCTATACCCCCTCATTCTTATCCTATACAATACCAACTCCTATACTACTTTCGTATTTTTTTGAGTTATATGTTGATGATCCTTCTCATATTTTTGCATATGAGGTGATAAGTTTTATCAATGATATTGTTTATCTTCTCTATATCATGATATTCAATTATAGGGTCACTGTATAGTCTATTATAGATATATTTAAACAAAAAATGTACTTTTGATGATGTGAGTGCAGTTTGGCAATGTATCAGTCATTTTTATTCTTTCAAACTAGACTACTTTATCATATAACCATATAGGTATATATATTTATGTTATATTTTATTTCAATTTATTAGTAAAATTATTTTCACTTTTTAATGATTATATATTTACATAATTTTTTACAAAAATTCATTAAATATAAATTAATAATGTATAGACAACAAAAAATCAATGATCCTTAACTTTAGATACAGATACAACTAGTCTTGATCTATTGTCAACAAACTCAATTTTCATGGGAGTATATGACATTCCATTGGATTTTATTGTTTATGGGTGATCAATGACTATGGGGAATATGAAAAATTATAACATGGAGCATGTAACTGGAAATAAATTGGACATCAACATAAAGAAAATATTTTCCATGTATAATGATTATGAAAATTTTATTATTCATTTAATTTATTGGAAATTTATAATTATTCCTTCTTTATTTTAGGTAAGTATTTAAAATATGTAAAATGAATGAAAATATCGATGTATATAGATTTATGGACCCACAAATTTTTTATCTTATAGATTTGACAAAGATCAACGATGAAAGAAGAGTTTATATATCTGAATGATTTGAAAAGAATGTCATCTTTCAGTGTTCGATGTTCTTATATCATGCATGGTATGAAATTTATTTATCACAATATGATATATATATCTTTACCTATTTTCAAATTAAATTTTATTTTCTTCTATATTACTCATCATTGGTTTTCGGGTGTTTTATTTCAAGAGAGAAGAAATTATATTCGTCCTAATCTATCCATAGTGAAGTGAGAGACAATATTTTTAATATATTTAATACATCCGTTTGATTATTTTGAAAATATGCAATATTATAGTGATTATTTTTTGAAATTAAATTTTTTTTCAAAAAAGACATGGAATTTAATTAAATAGAGTAAAAAAAGAGGATTAAAAAGATAAAATTTTTAAAGGATATGGTGATTTTACAAATTCAATTATTAAATTATGGATATATTATTTAAAATGTTATTTTGAATTAAAACATCATTTAGGAATTGTCAAAAAAATTATGTGGAACAAAATGTGTATATTATATTTTATGAATGATTTACGAAATAATTTCGACAACAATAATTATAATGTTTTATATGGTTAGATTTATTAATATAGATTTCTGTAAAAGTTAATATGTTTTAAAAAAATCATATAAATTTATATCGGTATTATTTTTTGTAGTTTCATTTGGATGAATTGTCATATACTACATAAGAGTTGAGACATTTATAATTTGAATGAAAAAATCATTTTAAAGGATTGATTGGTTTTTAGTTTATTTGAATGTTCAATTGTATGTGACTTTTTTTATTTTACATTTTCTTCTGCATTTTCTAATATTTTCGGGCTAACGCTGTGATGGAGAATGAATCAATGTATATTTTTAAAAAAATCATATCGGTTATTGGATACCATACAAGAAACAAAAAAAAACAATATTTTTACCAATTGTTGTTCGATAACTGATCTGAAAACCAATTTATCAAGTAATTTATTTAAAATAACCAATGTGATAAATGGTGGGTAATTTTTTTAAGTTGGCTATCTAATAACCCTTGTAAGAAATAGTTGATATTTTTGTTTCACGTAGGTTATTGGATAACTGAAATGAAAAAAAAATTACTCATGTTTTTTCACGTTGGTTATCCAATAACTAACGTGAAAATCCATTTATCACACCGGTTATTTTAAATAACTGACTTGATTAATGGGGCATAAATTTTTCATTAAAGGTTATGCAATAAACGTGGTAAAAACTATTTGGAGATTTTATTTTATACCCTCGGTTTTAATAAACTAATGTGAAAAATATATATACTAAATCCACTATAATAATGTCACTTCCATTTTGACCTGAAAATTGCAAAAGAACAATGTGAATACCCATTTATGCACTAGTGATGCACTGAATGTGATGAATAGAAAAATAATTTTTTTTTTTGTTATTGATCCATTTATATGAAACAAGTGGATCACTGTAACCACTAAAATAAGGTTTATGTGTCTTAATTATGTATACAATAAAATTATTTTTCAAAAAATTTCCCATTTAGATGTTAACGAAATTCATAGTTTGAGAAATGTTATTATAATATGAACATAAATTTTCATTATAACTCCTATAACATTTGGATTCATATGAGGATAATCATAACATTTTTATTTGAATTTATAATTAAGATACTCTCTCTAGGTTCCATCCATATAATAATAATAGTATTTATAATATAAGAAATGCTAGTCATAGTGTAAAACCTCATAATTATGAAAAATTTCATTCAGGATGTCTAAATCATGAAACATTCATTTTGATCTAAGACACCAAATATTTATCCTATTTTATTTATAGTCACCATCAATATAAATAAATCATGGTAGTTCGTAATGATATTAGTAATTTCAATTGAATTTCCCAAAAGAGTATCAAACTAGGTGCACGTCAAGGACTATTTCTTGATCAATTTCACTATCATGTCAGGTATAATTCACCCATTTAAAATTTACTACCCGAACATTACTCTATATTATATAAACATCAATGTGTATAATCTAGACATAGATGTTCTTTTTGGAAGAAAATAACTCTATTTTTATCAACATTCCATGAAATTTTTCTTCACATTGATTCATCCATACACATATCCATCGACTTATTAATCGATATATAATTTGATATATCTCTTGGTATTTCACTAAAAAAATTTGTACGCTTTTCCAATAGAGAACTAAAACCTTTCATCCTATACAAAATTTCATGACCTATGATTTCTTTATGAGGATATTACATATGTTTTGATGATTATTTAATAGATTAGACATAAAATGTAGATGGACTATAATACTTTATTGTCTTTGTACAGTAGTTATAAAATCATTAATTTTTTTGAAATATCTTCATAACATCCCACAAATATATTTATAGATAGTATTCCTCTTAGAAATCTCCTACCTAAACCCTTATTCATAACATGGGGAAGGAATCCTAAAAATGATGAGATGAGAATCCATGTAATGGTAATCTTATTTGATATAAATATATGATCCTTTTAATAATTAAGTTATCTATAAGGGCATGACATACTTAGGAAAAAATTTAAATTTTTTCCCTACTTATAATATACCAAAAATTATTCATGGTATAAAACAATATCGTTTTAAAAAATATGGTCTATAAAGGTGATGCATAATTATAAATAAACCACGAACCATAAACTCTTGTCATATAACTATGGAAGGATCATTAATATTGATAACCATTTTCTAAGTCAAGGATCACTATGATGAATATAAGTATAGTGGCTCAGGACAGACCACTTCTTCACAGTGGATGAGGAAACACCTCTTTCCTGTAGTTGATCAATCTCATCAACTTTTTTTCCATTTTTATCTAACGAGAAAAATTGATTTAACCAATTCATTCGATGGAGATATAGGTCTCACTGATCACATAATGAAAATATATGATATATGTTCCAGAAAATCATAACACATTCATCGTATCATAAACTATGAAATGAAATCTGTTACATATATAATTATTCATATTAAAAACTACCGAAATGATATTTGTTTCATAATCAATAAACCATTTGATCATTTCATAACCCATTGATAATTAATTAGGTTTCATAACAATTTTATCACGGTATAACTGGTGGAAGTGGAATGGAATTTATAAACATCATGCCATTATAAACATAAAGAATTATGAGAAATAATAATAATTTTTTTCTTGGTTATTATCTCTTGAATAATATAATTTGGATTAAATTATTTCATCACATATGGATAACTATTTAAAAAGATAAATCGCATGGATCAATTAATTTGGAATATAAATTTTCATTGAGAATCCGTTTTAAAAACAAAACATTCATAAAATAATTTTCAAATCCTTTTACTTGAAAATAACCATCAAATTTCAGAATTGATGCATAAAAATAATTTAACCCATTTCATGAGGAAAATATACATTCTTATTTAGATAAGACAACTAATAATATAAAATATTTTTAAAATATTTTTATTTGGAAATAACCTTGGTAACATATAATGAATTCATTAAAATTAATTTAAATCATTTTTTGAGAAATATATCCACTCCAATATGAAAATATACTTTTAGATTTGGAAAATAAATTAAAAAACCATTTAAATGAAAAAAAATATTTTCTTATTCCATGAAAATAATTTTCATGATGATGTGATGTTTTGTTCATTATATAGGAATTATACCAATGATTACCTTAACATTTTCTGTAAACTCAAAATGGATATTTTTTTGGTTAAGGATATGAATATTCAAAAAAAACTTCAAAAAAATGTAAAACCTTTTTTATAATATATTTTAAAAATAATAAAATAATTTTAAAAATTATAAATAATTCTTAAAAAACAATTTGTTTTAATCAAATGAATTTTTGAGCAAAGTGAGAAATAATTTTTAATTTCCATAATTAAATTCAACATTATTATATGAAAACATGTGTAATAATCATAAAATTAACAAAATTAATAACCAATGTACATTAAAAGTCGATAGTTTCATGAGATATGGATCAAAATATTTTATCATCATAACCATAACCATAAAATATTATGATAAATGATGAGACTATAACACAAAGTCATTACAAATGTATAAATATAGAAATTTAATAACCATTAAGGAAATAATGTGATGAAACATCAAATATAAATATGATTATAAATACAATGAAATTACATTTAAATGTGTTTTTATATACTCCTCGTAAGGGATAATAGGTTTATAACATAACATATGTCTAAAAGATAAAATATTAAAAAAAATACCATACAATAATTATTGTATTTTGAAATGTGACCCCCAATATAATATATAATGTAAAATTAAACATTAATTATAATTGATATTAGGTGATTAATTATATATCATGTTAGTAGGGTAATATATATAATAGAAATAAGTAAGTTGGGTTGAATTTTCATATGTCACCGTGAAATTATTTAGAGACTTGAAATCAATTACCATATGTCTCAATATCCGTTGTGAATGTTTGAATATAATATATAATAAATATATATTAATTATAAATATACTAAGAAAAAATAATTACAAAATAATATAATTTATATGATATTAATTACATTTTATTAATTTTTTATTAACAATCTCTTGTTGAAGTCACATTGTAGGTAATATCATTGTTGTTTATCGTATCTATTTTGATTTTATATTTATATTACTCTAAAATTTATCATCTTTATATAATCTCAAAATTTTATCATGATAGAAATATCTTATATATTTATTATATATGGGTTTATATTAATCAATGAAAATTGGAGATAGAAAATGAAATATATCATTCATAGGGATGGTAGGTCGTACATATATATTAATATTGTTCCTATTTTCCTAAAAACATATAAATAAAGGCAATTATATATTAACATTCCAGAAATTATTTATTTAAAATATATCACATATATTCATTCAATACATCCTTATTACCATCCATGTAAATCATGAACGAATAGAATTGTTCTTCTAGGTATTAGTCCATCATACACAAACAACTACATAATTCTATTCCCACTGACTGTATAATAAAAGACAAAAATGTGATATTTTATTTTTTAGAATAGTATTAATAATATATATATATAGGTTTATAAAAAATAAAAATTTGATTTCTCATCATAACAATGTGGGAGAATTATAATGTAAAAATGAATGACATCAGTTTCCGAGGCTATAATCTGATGTACACACGAATGAAGAATTCATGTCCTTTGAGAGGGAGTAAGAAATTGTTATAGGGTATTCTATTAAAAAACAAGATAGTATATGAAATATAATGATTTTATTATATAACATAATTTTGTAATATTATTAAGGAAGCATTAGATGAAATAAAATAAAAAATGCTCGATAACAAATGTTACCTCTTCTTCACATAACCTCTTTAGGTTTGAAACACAAGTCAACATATGGTTTATATATTTCCAAAATCATTAAAAATGAGGGGGTGAATATTTTATATGTGATTTGTTTTTGTATTGGATGAACCATAATTTTTAGATGGAGTGAAGTAGAGATGATAGGGGTTCACTTTTATAATTGATGTGATTGGCACAGTTGTAATTTTTAGAAATATGAAGGTGTTCCCGCATTTTTGACATCAAAGAAGGATAAAACATGGGAAATTATAGATATTTTATGATATATGGTATAAATAATTCCACATAATGAGTTTTAGACAAGTTATTTTAACCCATATAATTTTAGATTAACCCCCAGTATCCACATTTTTACCTTAACCATGTTAAATGGTTTTTAGTTTTTTACAATTACATTTCGATTAAAATTAAGTTTACCATAATATATAATAAATATTAATATGATTAAAAATATTAAATTAATTTTTTAAAATTTAATTCAAATAATTTAAAATTTAAATTTATATTTTATCTTTTGTTGGAGATACTATGTGGGGTTTAAATAGAAAATGTTTAAATGATTACAAATTTTAATATCAATGTTAAATAATAAATTAATTCCAATGAACTAAATTGGATTTAAACATATATAATTGAACTCATTTTAATTTTAATATCAAAATGAATAAATTACATTTTAAATGAATTAAATGAAATTAATGTTATTAAATAAACATTATTTTTTCAATATTCATCGATTGTTTTATTTTCATCTAATTAAAAAAATTATCGATATGGTTAATATAAAATTATGTAATAAAAAAGAATGATTATTTTATCAAATTTTTTTCTTAAAATGGTACATTTTATTTTTATCATATGTTTGTTAAATCTGTCAAAACTATTTTTTAGAAAAATAAAATTTCAAGGATAATGTTTTTGTTATTCTTATGTATTTTTTAAAAAATACATATGTTAGATGTTAAAAATTATATTGAATAAATAATATATAAAGTCATTTAATATAAATAAATAATCATTTTTTGATTTCATTTTGAAAAAAACAAATTTTTTCATAAAAATAGTGTGGATAAAGTGATTCCCTTTTATTTTCAAAAAAGATTTAATTTTCATTCTGAATCATGTTTTCACAGTGTAATTCATTATATATACATGTTTAAACCATATTTTATTAATTTAGACAATAATATTCATACGCTTTATTCCAATTTCTATGTGATTAATATCATTTTAAGTTAAAATATTTTAATTGTACATAACGATTTCCTGAAACTCAATGTTGTGTGCAATGCAAGCTAGACATGGTTTTCTTCTAAAATAATCCAATCGTGGTGACACTTATAATGCAAAATATTAGATTGATAATATCTATATGAATTTTCTTTCTCAACATCTCATGGTGTCACATGATTATCGAATAACCACATCGTACAATGGGATAATAAAATTTACTTAGATAAGGGTATGTGGGGAACATAATGGTCACATGATATTACACAATATCTGGTTTATAGATAAGAATGATTTTATTTTTAAGATCTCATATAGGATTTAAGGGAAAAATTGGAATCCATGGGTGGATAAAGAATTATATAAAACATGTTCATGATAATGTAAATGACCGTAAGACTATATATATGTGTGGGGTGAAATGAAAATAATTTCCCATAAATGATTTTAATATAATATAATTTATTTCAATTTTATTTTTTTAAAATATTTTTATATAATTTACTATAAATATATTTTAAAAATAAAATATATACTGTCTATTTATTTATATTCCATAATAATGATTCCACCATTTGGCTTCACATCGATCAATATTTAGATCATCCATTAATCTATAAAATAAATAAACAATATTATTTTTTTATTCTCGAGGCACAAAAAATCACATATAATAAATCATATATCTATAAATGAATGAAAATTAATTCATCCTATCATAAAATATTTACCAAAAATTGGTCATCAATGGTTATATAATTTGGATAAATCATAATTTGATGGAATAAAAAAATAATCCATATATTTATAGTACTGAAACTGTCTGTTCAGCATAATAAATTCCTTACGAAGATAACCTTAAATATCCTAAAATTTATTTCAATATAGATTCAAAAAAAATTATTATTATGTTATGTAAATTTTATAAACTAAAAAAACAGAATTCCATAAAAGAATATTGATGATTGTAATGTCACAATCCATACATGTGAATAGTATGATCATATATACCATTAAAAAAATTTCTCCCTTTTCATAATAAATTTGATTCAACTTAACATCATATTCAAAAAATAAATTCTAGAAAAAATAAGTCTATTATTATTCATTAAAAAAATCAGACAATACATAATATATTCTACAAATCAAAAAACGTAATAATATATCTCACTATAACATAATAAAATTTAAAATAAATTTAATATTAACTTTAAAAAAGAATCAATACATTTAAATTTAATTAATTATTATCATTAATCAATTTATCCAAACTAAATAAATTAATCTCAATCGTAGAAATGTTTCATGTTCCATATTTTCCTCAATAATGTTTTTTACTAATATAACACATTACAAAAATATACTTTTACTTCTTTTTATATTCCACTCTAGCTATTCATGGAAATAATTAAATAAAATATACTACATAGTAATTTATAAATGTTTTATAATTCATATAACCAAAATATCATTGATAAAACACATTTATACTAAAACTATTGAATAATAATATATAATGAATTTAGTCATTAAATATAATCATTTGGAAGATCATATCACGTTCCATGTTCTATGACATCAGCTACAGACCATGGAATTTTCATATATATATATATATATATTTATATTAACAATTCCCCCCCTTCATAAATAAATAAAAAATAAATAGTACCAAAAGATGTACATTATTTATCTCCAATTAGAACATCATTTTACAATGAATATTATGTTGTAGACCCTTATTTCAAAAACATTAACCATCAATTATTTCTGTCAATATTCTTATATGAGTTAATCTTCCAAATTTCCATACATTTAGGAACCATAATCTTATTTCTTCTATGGTATTCAAGAAACTCTATTTATTATTATTCGTTTCTTATGAAACATTTCCATTTTGTTATTTTTATATTTATATTGGAACACCAAGTTATATATACAAACAAGCATTTATTTTCAATCTTAAATTATATTATATACCTCATTTGGACAACCATATAATTATATATCACAATAATTATTAAAATCATTCTTCTAGTTCATTCTATTCAATCGAACCAAACAAAATGTCTGTTGAATATTAATCTCATATATATTAATTATTGTAACATACATGAATTCAAATACCATAATATAATTGATGTATTACATTTTTAGTAAATGATACAATATAATTCAAAGTATCAAATAGACCGCTAGTATTTTAATATTAGATACATACATATATTGCTCTATAAAAATTATACCACATGAATATTATGATATAATTATTTCCTGTTTTATCATATCTCTAAAAAATAAACAGTGTCCGCCTATAATACTCATATAGAATGGAAAAAATATAAGTGTGAGATATGATACACAAAAATGGGTTACATGCTACTTATGATTACATTACATCAAAATTGATTAAGTATTATAAAATTTAAAAATAGACAACAGGAAGCAATAATTATCTGAAACTAATGGCATTCAATATCAATTAAATTAACTGAAATCATAGATAAACATATTCATTGATCTACCAATGATGAAATGAATCTTTATGGACATCAAAAATGTATTTAGAAGCCTTTTTCTATATTACACTATAGTCATGGGAATAGTTAACTTATTTTATTACATGGGACATAATGACCCAATAAGAGGCAATAGATATCTAGGATTTACATATAACCTTATAATATCCTATAAATTCACCATTTCTATGATCAAGACATTTCATTCCATTATATTCCATGTGAAACCTAAATATGAGTTAATAATAGATATATATATATATATATAATGAGATAATTTTATAATCGTACACATCTCTATTCAATATTATAATTATGGATTTCTAGGGGAACATCCATTAATCCACATGATGGACTTATGGTAAAATCTATGTAACAGGATAAAAAAATTATCATGTAATTGTAGATGTTATGGTATATAAAACCTTCAGGACATCCTTTTAATATAGTAATTTGATTTAATAAGATGTATTGGAAAGATAATAGTAAACTGTTATGAAATATCATTTGTCAAGTTTCAGAAAGAGATTGCGAATATTCAAATGCTTTTATCCAAAAAATGTCTATCAAGGTGTATATTTTTGGGCTACCAATCGTGCATTATGGTGGAGATTAATTCAATACTCAAGAAAACCATTTTAGAGTTACTAGACCTATCTATTTCTATAGACACCTGACCTTTATACATTACATAATCATGAATTTCATTCAAAAAGTCACTTCCTTTCACAATGAGTATCATTTCACATTTATAGTATTAGATAATTGGGATATAATACATATATAACATTTCATATTTATATATAGTGGATGCCTCCAAAACTGTATCAGTTTCTTCCAAAATATAAATCATATCATATAAAATATTTTTCATTGACAAATATTTATTACATTTAACTTGTCGTCCTTCATTTCAATTCACATCCTTATAACATGTGAAAATAATATTAGAACCAAGGATGATTAAAAAAACTTTGTAATAGATATAAAAATATTTAAGGATCACATTAATCATTGAATACTTGTAAATGTATGAAATCATTTGCAAAAAAATGTACTTCTCACCCAAATATACATATTTTTTGAAAATTGGGATTACCGCGAGATTTAAACAAAATATAAACAAAATAAATATAACCATAAAGGTATATTAGATAATTAAATACATTATATTGTAACCGTAATGTCTACCTTATCAATTGTAACCCAAACGACTCCCATACAATGTAACCCCCATGACTACCATATTGTGTAAACATCGTAGTTACAAATGAAATAACTATGAAAAAAACCTCCATCAATCACTTACCCAATGAATTAGAGGGAGATATAGGTCCCATAATTAATTATAGAAATTTAAAAAGAACAATAAAATTATAATAAATCATGAATACATTCATATAAACATTAAAATTGAATTTTATTAAATTGAATTTTAAAAGTGGATTTGGAGGGAATACCTTTTAAAAATATCATATAATTGATGTGAGAAATTAATAGAATGCATGTAAAAAGTGTATAAACTATTAATAGAAAAATAAAACATAATATAAAACAAAAAATAATTACACAAATAATCAAAATACAACATAATGAATGATTTAGATTTTTAACCCAATGAATAGAAATTGAGTTATGAATTGCCTTACCTCAGGATCTTCTTACTTAAAAAATGATTAAAACACATTTATAATTGTTAAAATAGTGTTATTAATATTTTTTAAAAACATATCTATTTTATAACACCTTATATGATCATTTAATAACATCATTTCACACTTTAATAATTGTTATTTTGTTCCTACTATTGTTTTTTCTGTATTCCATACATGATTTCCATGGTTGGTTAATATTTGATTATCTTGTCATTCTGAAATGAAATTATAGAAGTGGAAGAAAATTGTATTAATATGTTTATAGAATATTAAATTATACCATAAATTTTTTTTGTATATGGTATGAAGAAGAATCATTAGATAACAAATAAGGGATATCCATTTAGATAATTGTGTTAAGTTTTTTAATAACCACAAACAATTTCAATTATATAACAAAATATTATGTATATATATTAACTATAGAACATGAAAGAGGATATATAATACACATAAAAATATGTTTCATCGATAAAAAGAGTTTTATCACTGGTTTCGAAGGACTTAATGGAATTGAAAACACATTTTCCATGTTTTTGGTTCATCATCCCATCACATATGATGTTATTTATTTATTTTTAAAATAAAATAAATAGGATAGGAAGAATGATGATAAATTTTTCAGTAAAATTTATTAAAATCCAAAAATATTAATATTGGAGATTTTATGTCACATAGATAATTGGAGGAGAAGATAATATAATAAATTAAATAATTGAATAGAAACACAAGAAAATGGAAGAGGATATTTATGTTTGGATCACATATCCTTGAGATCCACCTTAAGTACCTTGGTTGTGGCCTATTGATGAGACCAGAAGGACGTGGATGAGGTGTAGGGGTCTTTGGGAGATTATTTTTCAGAACATATACAAGGCTCATGGATTGAGTAGTAGGACATGAAGGTGGTGAGGGTGGTATTTATAGAGGTTGAGAGGAGGGGTTTTACATTATTTTATCCAATAGGTTAATATTTTGCTAAAAACTATTTATATTCAGGATTCTTCTAACCCAAAATCATTATAAGGGAATTTGAGTTCGAGATAATGGCCATTTGAATCATCCATGGTGTATGAATGATGAAAAAACTCATTTATTTATCATATTTTGGTAATTACCATATTTCACTCTTCACAAAATATTCATTTATTTCAAAAAAATACTATAAAAACAACCTATTCATTTTTTATGTATAAATTTCAGAAATTGACTCCTTTTTTGAAAATAAATTTCAAAATATGAGTAATTTAATATTTAATAATATCTTATTTTATTCCAAAAATAACAATTTTCTAACTATAAATAATTTTATATCACATTGAAAAATTAATCTCTATCTCATTATCATATTAATTTCATGAAAAAATATGATTTACTATTCCTAAGGGGAATATTATTATTCATATATATATATATAAGGTTTTGTTACCATTCACCAAAAAACAAGTTGTTCCATATAATTTTTTTACTTGTTAAACAAATGTGTGTACCATTCCCTCATAGATTTTTTGGATTCCCAGGATACTTCTTCAACCATTTGGATTCTCAAAAATTCCATTACATGGCATATTAACATATTCCTTACTACTTGTGGTATCATTGATAAAAATATATCATGTCATAGAGGTGACTGCCTGCACGTCACATTGAATATATTTCTATTTTTATTAATGGATGTGGAATATAAAATTAATCATAATACCATTAATTTTTTAACATTAAATTAAATACATGTTTATAATATATATCTTATTGTTAGTAAAAAGTAAATTTTAATAATTACATTAATGAATAATATTATTTAGTTTATAAAATTCTCTTTGAAATTATAATTATCCCTTGATGTCTCATTGAATTTAATGGGATCAGTTAAATTATTAGTGAATGGGGGATATGTTTATGAGGGAGTTTTATATTCAATGTAAAATGTTATATTTAGTGTTTATTATTCACCATTTAAGGGAAATAAAAAGAAAAAATTCATTAGGGAAAAATTATTGGTCTATACAATCCTAACTATTCAATAGAAATAATGTTTTTATAATTAACAGTTTTTTACCAAAGGTTAAAATTAATTTTCCCAATTTCTAATTTCACCATGATTATTAATTTTTTTTCATAGTAATTAATTTTAGTTCAAAATTTTAATATTGTCCTTTTTACATAATTTCATACTTGTGATAAAATATTTTAATAATATTTTATCATTTAGAACATGTAATGGAGTGAATTGAAATGTTTTATACAGATAGAGTTTATCAAATAAAAAAAAATCCGTTAAATAAATTTTTTATATTTTAAATTTATATATAAGTTAAAATTACTTTAGATAATTATTTTAATATCATAAATTTTTTGTTATATTAAAAATAATTATTATCGTGACATAAATGAAATCAATGACCAAACACTATTGACAATATCTGATTGAATTAATGTACTAAAGGTAAATGTTTTAATTCATAACATTTAAACATTCTTTAAACATGTAGTTAGTGTTATTTATAAATTAAATTTATATTTTAGAATATATTTTAAAATTAATTAAAATAATAATTGATTACTAAATTGGTTTTCTAATCAACCTTTTTTTACATTTATAAAGACATATTCTGAAAATTTTTTACTATAACAATAGCCATTATTCGACTTTTAAAAAACATTTAGAATAATGTAAAAAATTCATAAAAATATAATTTAGATTGTTTATTCCAAAAATTAACTTAGTTTGATGAATTTAAAATTATTAAATTAATATATTAAATTAACTCGGGAACAATGGTGCCTTATAGGTTTAATTTCATGATTTATCCTGCTATAGTTGTCACCAAATATAGAAAAATATATGGTGTTACATTCACCCCATTAAGAAATTTTAATCCTCAAAATTGGGGTATAAATATGTTTTTTTTTAAATGTTGATACTATTTCCTTTTAGTTTATTCAATTTCCCTTATCACTTTAGGTACATTTTGATTTATCCATTGGAATTTCTCGAATTTATTTGACTAATTCCATATCACATTCTATTTACTGTCATGAATATGAAATTGTCCTTAATTTAAGACAGGTCATGATCTTACAGTATTTTCATTGATACGAAAAAATAAATTGGATCGTAATATTATTTCATTACTAATGAAGAAATAAAGGCATCATATAATTTTTAATTATTGGTTTTAATGTAATATTTGTGTTATACAACCGAAAATAATTATAGAATAACAAAATTATCAATGAAATTTGGAATTGACAATGCCTTGTAAACAAATCATAAAACACCCTCCAATCTTGTATCCCCCAAAATTACATGAACCATCACATTAAATTCAAATTATTTTTAATAAATATAGTAATTTAAATTTTTTATTCAATATGATAAATTTATTAGGTTTTAGAGAATCTATAAATCAGCATTTTTCTCCCCTACAATAATTAGGAAATATAATACACATTCATCAAGCTCATACCAACATGTTAGTGTGTTACACATCTTTAAAAATATTTTACAATATGGATTCCATTATATTCACTAAAAGAAGTAGTTACTGAATTAAAATTCCAATAAAAGTGTATACTAATCCAATATTTTGTAGAATTCAAGTAAAAAAGGTTGGAAATTTTCTTCTAAAGACATGAAATCCAATTTAGTCTCCCTGTTATTATTGGGTTGAGAATAAGTTCATGTAGTTACCTCAATGTTTTAAGCCCCTTGCAAAATATTCCATACATGTAATTTGAATCAAGAGTCATTAATAGATACAGTTGATAAGTGGTCCCATATATAATTAAAAATTCATTAAATAATTATAGGTTAGGTGTTTGTATGAAATTTCATCATTTATTAATATTATATGAGAAAAAATGGAACGATCATCAATGATGACCCATATGACATCAATCCTATATGGATTCATTGAGAGTATAGTAAAAAATTATATCGAAACATTGTCCGACATTCATATAAGTAATGGAAGAGAAAGAGGACATAACTCTTTAAGAATGTTGTTTTTAAATCATTAGCTACTTGCATAAAAAGAATATAGATTTATAGTTTATAGAATCAAAAAATTCATTCCACACACAATTCGATAAAATTGAAGCTATATTCAACACATAAAAAATGTTTAGTTTGATTAGGAAATTTTCTTTATGATGAAGGAATAAGAATATTCAATTACCCAACACTAAATTAATTATCTTACACCAAGGAATGGTGATTACTAAGAAACAATTCCGAATCTAATAGAAAAGTGGCAAGAACCTCCCTCCAAAAGTAGGCGACGAATTTTTTAAATTTTATATAAATATTTGTCAAATATATAAAACACATTCTTTTGTTCTATTGAAAATTTTTCTCATCAAAAAAACCCTAAATGTGTGTATAAACTACAGACCATGGTTATTTTTTACATTGTAAGATTTTATTTGATTAGTTATGGAGACAATATAGTATTATAAATCAAAAGATATTTCTTTTTGAATTCATAAAATATTATAATAGAATTTGAGATTTCAAATAACTCATTCACCCATATTCATCATGTAACAACCTGTATGGGTCATTTATTTGAATAAAATCATGGGAAAATGAAACAATCATGATCCATCTCTTGAAATAACATTACCTTATCTTATTCAATTCATCATGATGAACCTCTGTTAACATCTTGTGAAAGGATCCCACATCATCATGACTAACATGATGTACTATTAATAAGAACCATTAGCATCCCATTTGAGAAGGGTAAAAATGATGGGAAACTATATGAACCCTATTAGATATGTGACCATTATAGCCATTCTTACATGACATCATACCCCATATTTTTTTCTCTATTTAAAAAAAATAAGTTGTACATAATGAAATTATTAGGATTAATGTACCTGAATGAATAAAATCAAAATACATATTCATGGGGTCTCTTCCATAAAATCCAAATGTAGTTTAGTTAATATCAATTTCCATGATCAAACATGCATGGGACTTCCTCCCTCTAGAAGGAGTAGAGGAGACCATTGGATGCCTTAAAAAGGTCACACGTATGCTATTTTACCTAGGGTTCTATTCACCAATTTCATCCTAGATATCCCCCCATAGTTTATCATTTAGTTTACCGTGTATTCACCTTCAAGGTATTCTCCTACATTCCACAGGAAACTGATAGGAGATGAAACCACTATATCACATAGGCGCCATGTATGAGATGTACCCACTAATCCACTTTTATATCACTAATGATTGAGAACCACTTTCAATGGAACCCACACCTGAGGGGGAATAATTTTTCACCCCTACTAAGCATCCATATATGTATGGATATATCACATAAAACACCAACATGTCTTCTCAAGTATAGATTCCCATAGAAGTAGAAGTCAAATAATATTGCTACCTAATATGTTATACATTAACAAGGATATTGAAGTAACAAAAAAACTACCTTTTATGTAGGACCCTCAGAAGATTCTAAATTATTGATACCCATAATAACGAGGATCACAAACTTATGTATAAATATTGGTCATCATTTTTTGAAAACAAGTGAGTAAACTAGAATATCTAAGCCTCGTATCTCTTCTTGACATCCCATCCTTGACTCAATCCTAATCTACAAATTGGAATGAAGAAAATTTCTCTTATGGAAATCCCTCCTATAGTATGAAACTAGTCATTATTGTGAGAAATTACCCTTCCTCTCATATCATAACCCTCTTCATCCAATGGATGAAAAATATCATACAGATTTTTGGATATTTCACTTCCTCATGTTCCCCACACCAGGCGTAAATCATGTGGGATTAGATGTTAGTGAAGATCGTGTCATATATATGATCAAATAAAACCTTTGTTCCACATATTACGTGTATGTAAAAAACAATAAAATCTATGTGAGATTTTATTTTAGTTATTCATGAGATACATAGGAATAATTCGTGAGATCCAAAAAAAACTTTTAAATTACGAGTATCCTTATTGTCACACATTATCTATAAGATAACACCCCCAACACATAAGGCCATATTAATTACATATCCTCCTTATTTAAAAAAAATTATCAAATTTGAAATGAATAACACCTTAATGACGGGCCATATTCCACACCCGATTGGCCAGTTGGGCCGCTTCAGCATAATTCCCATGTCTTACCTAGGAAAGGATTCTATCAGTTCTTTGTAGCATGTTGATAATCTATATGGATTGGTCCATGTAATATGACCTAAAATGATATAAGTTAAAGAATATCATTGTTTCTAATTCCTTCCACAAGGGTAACAATGAATCACATCTCATGGTCTTGATCTAACCATAATAAAACCAGGTCTTCCAAGATAATTATTAATTCATAAGCTCCACAGTACATGTCTTAAAACTCATATCATAATAATAAACAAAATTTTAATATCTATTCCATATAAAAATTTACTATTGAAGATGAACCTCAGATACATATGAATGTATCTAGTCAACAAATCACCAATGATACCTAATAATGACTATAAAGTCAACAAATTCTAAAAATTCATTGTTAATAGAATGTTTACCATGTGTATATTTATAATTTAATTTTTTTCATGATTATGTCTTTAATTTGTATAAGTGTCCCAGAGTAGGTAATACATCTTTACAAAAAATGTACATTGTTCCCGAAATTCCATCATTTGGATCATTTTGAGACCATATGTGTTTTTGTAATCATTTTTCTATGACCTCATACCATTTCAATGTACGTTCAAAATAAATTATGAATAAAGAATCTATTGGGTTGTTCAAATTTCACAAATAAGACCTACTAGAAGTCACATGGATTATATGTAGATATATAATTACTTTTAAATTGTGAATGGATGTCAACCAACACCAAAAATAACATTCAAAACCTTATTTACATTTCTAAATTAAAACCGGTGAACTTGACATGATTCTATAACTGAAATTATAGTTTGATCCCCATTTTATTCCCCATTAATTATTTCAAAATATTAATGTGGTCCAAAAATGGATTCAATAAGAAATTTAGCATTTGTTAATTTATTATAATGTTGATATTATAGGGTTTTATTTTTTGTGTCTCTCAAAACCCTATGGTACTATCAACCACCGTACATTTAATCAGAATGGGATCCATCTAAAAATCCAGAACTCATGATGTTAATGAATCTCAAGACACATCTCCACAAAATAAATGGATCACATAACTAACCTAGAAATATCATTATTGGGTATATAATGTTATAATCAGAGAGTAAATGTTCCATGGTATTATCCCAACAATAGAGTATTTATAGGAATCTCTCCACAATATTATGCCCCTTCATTCATTAACCAAAAAACTGATTTTGGTGTTGAAACAAGATGTACCAATGGTTATTTAAAATAATTTCAAAATAATATCCCTATAAAAAATAAATATATTCCTCTCTTATCATAGATTGGAATTTGAATTTTTAATCAACGATCTTATCCAAAAAAACACTTTCTTCTAGATAATGGAATCCTACTATCAGCCAACTCCATCAACACCATGTCGAATAATTTTCTTAGATCTATGAGGGCAATACCCTGGGGACTGTAGACACTGTCATCAAAACCGAGGAACCAAAAGAATCCTATTGAGGGTGGAATTGAAACAATAATTTAAAGGATCCCTATCTTGTCCCACAAAAATATTTCCACAAATAAAATATGGTGGAAACATAGAAGATTATGCATATTCTAATCAGCATCCTGGAAACCAAAAAATAAATTATTTGAGAAAAAACTATCATTTCAAAAAAATATTGTGTCAACCATCATGATAATTCAAACACCTACTCGTGTATATCAAGACTACTAATTTGAACTATGACCACCAAGATAGAAAAGATAAATAATTACGCCATCAAACAAGGGGAAGAATTGGATCTCCACCCCCAAACATGATGATAGTCTATTTATATAAACTATAAATAGAGAATAGGAGAAGGCCATTATACCCACTCCAACCACATAATAGGAACATATCCATATTCCCAAAAAATAATCCCCCATAGTATCTTGAAAATGATGACTGATAATTTAATATAACACCCCACATCCTGGAATAATGCTAATAAATAATTACCATAATGGAAGAAGTTGGTGGGGGGGGGAGAACGGACACAAATATAAAATTGGGGTGAATCCTCAAACTACTAAGAGGGTCACTCAAGAGTATATTAGTATTTGTATCCCTTCCAATATGTTTATTGGGAAAATGCCATGATAAATGGACTTTCAGATCAGTTTCACATCCCTGTTCCAACTAGTGGTTTTTGTTCCATCATAACTTCCACTCTATATAATACATATA
Organism: Viscum album; assembly: GCA_963277665.1. NCBI lineage: Eukaryota > Viridiplantae > Streptophyta > Magnoliopsida > Santalales > Viscaceae > Viscum > Viscum album. The sequence goes on along the minus strand of OY728151.1, from coordinate 720,549,778 downwards.
TATCCAAGGAAAATTCAAAAATATGACTACATATATAGAAAAATAGTGAGGTACTCCCAAAATCCCATATATATGAATGATTCAATCTAATGCTGGCATCCCAAACAGTATATAGGAGTGCATCCAAAATCTAACCAAACTAATGGCCATTAGAAATTGATGAATTTTCCAATGATCCCACCATCTCCCATACTAGTGTTCTTAAATCCCTGATATGTTTATATATTGAGGATTAGGATACAAATAATCCATTATCATATTTCTAAAAGTTTAGCAGCAATTGAATAGTCTTGCCCCTGAACATTGCTTCCATAAGTAATGGAGCTCTTCTTTATTATCATCCCATGGAGTATGACTTCATGTCCATTATCTAATAAAAAACATTATCCAATATCCTTAGGAGTAATGTGAAATACCTCCTCATATATATATGAAAAAATATAATTATGTCACTAACCTTTTCATCATACTCTCTATATGTCCTATTAATGTATAAGAGGTATAAATTGACCATGTAGTTGGACATGAACATGTGGTGGTATTCCTAATTATGATGGAATTATCTATGAAGGACATCCATGCATTGAAACAACATTTCATAAATATGGTACTATTACAGATATATAATAATTGATAAATATCTCATATCATGAGGATATTTGGAATATGATGATCGTAATACTTGATGCCATGATAGTGAAAAGTGATATTATATCCCAAATAATAAGAAAAACCATGGAAACTATAATTCTAAGATCTACCCCTGGATATACTTCTTTTCAATATGATTGTCAAAATTCCTACCAGCCGTAATTTTTACAAAAATGAAATGTGGATACATCCACCTTAGTCAAATCCAATTGAGGAACAACTTGAAAAAGGGAAAAAAGAAATGTTTTTGATGAGGAGACTTCAGCTAAATTCAATATTCCATCCATGTTCTATTCATTATAAACTCCCTATTATATAACTCTATAGGCGTGCGTAGAATAATATGTTCTTGAAATCATCCTAAATTTATGGATAACTCTTCCTCGCCTGATGAAAACAATATATCCTTATGATAAAAATTTGACCAACATAATGGTAATATAACAGTCCCTGTATAAAATTAATCAAGCATCAATTCTAGTAATTTTGATCCAGATTATGAAAAACCCTCAAGGATTCCATAAAAAAAATGTCTCAATTGGTTAATTAGGTTCCATAATCTAATCAATGATTCCCAATTCAGTTTCTATATCAAATTATATTGGGAACACTGGCTATTCCATTTCACCTTTATCTCATATAAGAAAATCGCATGTAATGTGACACCATGAATTAACATTAATATTGGTCTTATTGGAAAAATATTATATGCATGACAAATTTGTTATTTCTCACAAAAACTACAAATTAATGAATCTCAAATACTTCAATAAAAATTAGATAGATCTATCGACAGACTACATCATCATGTCTCGGAAGATATTGACCAAGACTACCGTTAATGGGAGGATAATTATCATCTAGTTCAAATATCATTGTAAGAAGATGTATCATGTGAAAATAGTATAATGACACACAACCATGTTCAAAAAATGTTTTTTAATGTCTTGAGAGAAGAATTAATAACTAATTATGTTGGAACCACGACTATAAAAAATTAACCAAAGCACATCGTGCTTGGGTAAATTTTAACGCAACCTTCAGAGCATAGAATCCAAGACTACGAGGAAAAAAGAATTGATTTCAACGAAAACAATAAGTCCGGACTAATTCTTATGTCATTATCCCCATTTTCAAATGTTAGTTTTTTCCAATTTACAGATAGTGTAGTAAAATAAATTTACTATTTAATCATATACCATGAAAAAATCCTCAAAATGAACACCTGTTACATTTTCCAATGATTAAATTTGGATCCATCATTATCAAATGATTACAAAAGGACTAGTGAAGGATATTATGGGTAACTATTGCTGTTATAAATAAAATCAATCTCTCAATGCTAAGAATGATCATGAAGAAAATATTTCTTTTGGAATATCAAACTTAGACAATCATACCTTTTGTAATTTTTATTTTAATATACCACATATAATGAATTATATATTGGTTCACATAATTAGCACCACCATTGTAAACCCCACTAAACATAAGGCTGATAAAGATGAATAATAGGAGGAGGATTTGAACTTAATACATTCTGCACTGAAGTTATTGAATGATTCAATATCTAAAACCACGTTCTTTATATGTATATGGGGATTCCCTACCATTGCACTACCAACCCTTTAAATAATTATCTTATATTCAAAATGATAAAGGTGTAGATATATCACAACCACCTCCTAAGCGATTTAACCCCTAACCTATGAATAATTATTTTCTCTGACTCAGGAATATATGAATAAGTTGTATAAACACAATAAATAAATACATTAACTCAACAACCCTAGTAGAAATGGTCTTAAATTGGATTCTCACCACATGCTCTAAGAAAAATTACAAAACAATATTGTTTGACGAAGTAATATAAATATAGTTATAACATCCTCTACACATGGGGGAACCTAAAGCTTATATATATTGACTTTAATAAATCAATCTATCCATTTTAGCCTCCATTAGTTTTAAAAAAACATCAAGGTCAAAAACATCCTCAGAATATGGAATGGATAGGTTACACGCATTGAGTATAAGTAGAGACACCAAAACAAGACCAACATGTTATTCCGTTATTTTGGATCTTTCTAGGTTTTTATTCCACCCATCTAAACAGAAATTATGTGACACTAATACCATGATTAAAATTTGTGAAAATACAATATGTTCTATTAAAACTAGAATGAAATCATTGAGCTAAATGGGTTGATAGGAAACTAACTCTAACAAAATTTTTGAATCACTGGTTCCCATCATTATGTGGGTAAGGTGATCTAGAAAATCATCTGATACAATAGATTTCTTAATTAAACCCCATGATGGGACCGTCATTCAACATGAAATAGCTATTAGTAGTTTTATGATGACAAAATCAGATGGACTATCCTTGATCATGTGTATGATTGTACCATATATGTCAATAAAAGGGTGGGAATAACAGAAAAAAATTATTCTATCAATTAATCTCTACATTGAAATAACAAAAATCCATGATCTCTTAAAACCTAAAAACTAACAGATGATATGGTATCATATTTCACTTATATGTGGATGCTTTTAATTGTTCATCAAAGTCACAATTTTTTAAGATGATTTTTCAGGTCTATTAAATAAGAATCATCATGTAAAACTATTAATTACACATTCCATTGTAATATATCTATTAATGGTAGAAATATGTCAGAACAGTCTTATTAACAAAATAACGCTGACTCATATCCAGTGTTGGTGTCTCAATGAAACATTATGGGTAGAGTTTAAGCTGAAATAGTTAGATAAATACTAAAAAATATTCTAGGTCCAACACCAAATACCACACCTTCTTGTACGTGACCTCATATTGAATGAATGTTTAAGAAATAATGTCATTGTAAAAATATAAAGGATTAATGTGTATTCCTTATAAGATGAAGAGTTTACCAATTATATTTTAATGACCATGGGAAATAAAATACTAAAATTTTTAGAGCACAAGAGTCCAGATTAATATTTAATTATTTATTTCCCATAGTATAGCTCATGTGTCAAATAGATACAAAAACAATTTAATTATAAAAAGTCAAATATGTCCTTAAATGGATACTAGACTCAAAGAATGTAATGGAAGAGATACCACCAGGAATATTAGAATGTTTTTAAACCACTACTGATGATGAAGGTGAATATAAATTAGTCATTATAAATAATTAAAATGTTTTTAGTGGACGGATAATGAGAGAAAAATAATCAACGTTATTACTGCAATCCTACGACCATAGATAAATGAACTGATTTTCCCCATGTCACTTATTCTACGGAATGACCAAAAAATCACCATAATAACCCCCAATGTAAAATACTAAAATGAAAAAATAGTTATGGAAGATAAAAAACAAAACCAAGATGGTGATATAACACCAATTCCATTGAGAACCTTAAATCTCTCAGACTTCATTCCATCCACCCCAAATAAATAGACACATCCTTTGCAAATATATGGACATGAATAATACTAAACATGGTTCTATGAAAATCATCCCACAATATTGAATCATAATGAGATTAAGAGATCATTTTCAATTCCATTACTATCATTCACATAATGGATCCATTCTTTGATGAAAATCGGTTTTATTAACATTAATTCCTTAAGACAAGATGAGAATATGTAGGTAGAAGTCAAAAATTCTAAGGAGACATGGGCATGAATACTTTTGTCCAGAACAATTACCTTAACCACTTAAAATGAATGAACATTAGTTCTATTGATTCACATAAAATTATCCTTTATAGAATAAATATAGAATATGGAAAATTCAGCTTCATCAAATAGAGATTTCTACCCCGATCATTCTAGAAGATCGACTAAAATAGGTCTAGGACCCTCATCATCCTAGTCATACAAGAAAGCTAAAATGGTCCAATATATAAATGTAGATTCCTTTTGAATATGAGCAATGACCTCAATAACCTATACTAGGAATTTCATCTCATACAGTTCTATCTAGGGATCTAATCCTGAAATAAATTAGACAGTTGACTCAAAAATATCACATCATGAGTTGTTGGATTTGGTTTTAGTAAGACATTAAATTATTTATTCCCTAAATATTTTACATCATCTATAAGAATTTCATGTAGAGGATATATAAATACAATAATAGTTATAATATTAAGAGAGTACCACTAGGATATATCATGAATATATTGACATTTCCAAATTTCATGGAATTTTATTCTTCATAGAACATGATATAAATTAGATTGTATTGGAACATATCGTGCCCTTATTCATATGTGGAAGGCTATATATAATTTACATCCATCAATATTTTATTGTCCATGGAACATAGGTGAAACTCATTCATATCATAACACTCAATCATTATGGATACACAAAATTTGATTTGTCCATATCCACTATAAAGCATTTATGGAATGATAAATGTGAACAAAAACACCTTATCAACATCAAGATATGATCTTATTTTGGAGGTATTGTGTTGTGCTATATGTTAGTGGTAGTCTAGCAAGATAAAAAATTCAATATCATGATAGGAAATACTATGATGTAATAGAATTTAGTGATCCCCTAATAATAACGTCGTTTCATCAAATACAATCGAAATTGTTTGATTGCGAGAATACATAATAATAAATCTACTTTTGAATTTTCTAACTCTCAATATAATTATTGGGGATTCTATAAAAGAGAGTAGAATCAAAGAATAATTTATGGTTCTCTCAGTATAACACCATAAATGGTATATATGTGAAATAGTCTAACCAACTTAATGACCATGGTGACTAATATTTATTTTTGTTCAATCATGTTGAATTTAAATTCTTAAATTTTGATATTTTCATGTAGATATTCATCATAACAAAAACATTGGAGGAATTTGAAATTTCATATAAGGTCTATAATTTCCATACTTCTACTCACACTCAAAAATTAAATTCCCAAGCTTCATTGCTTGAACTAAAGATGCTCTTAAAATTTCGATAAAATATGTGGATTTTATTATATCTACATTGAAATATGGATGTCAAAATAATAACCTCCCATCTAGCGTCAATAATTTCTCTTTTTATCCCATCCATCATAACATGGATAAAATGTATTATTATGAGTCATATAAAGAATAATATAGGGATGAAGATGACATCATATATGCTCATCAAACATTTGAGGATGGATTTTACACTACTATCACTGAAATTATAATAATAAATTTAGGTAAAATAGAGAATCTGTGAAAAATGTTGATCATTGTAGCTATTCCCCTAGAGGGGATTGAATTTTATATGTCCCTTATGAAGTAACATAGAGACATGTTTTCTGAGAATTAAAAATAAATTATTTCCTTTGATCCAAATGTGGACACCCAATGACAAGCTCTACCAGAAGACCATCATGGGTAAAATCAAGATACCATAAATACACATACATCACATGATTCTAATTAAAATAATGAAATTTAAAAGATCATCAAAAAATAAATCATTAGGGATGTATAAAACAGAAAAGGCTCGCTAATTATGTCTCCATGACAAAAATGATAATATTCAGGTTTTCAATGATTTCATAACAATTAGTAAGAATTATCCAATATATGAATTATAGATTCTAATTAAAAAATATCTTATCTACGATTGAAATGGATATGAAAAAATTTATTTCATTTATTTATATTTATGATAAAAAAATAAATATTGCCTAGGAAAATTAATAAGCTACATACATTAGTGACCATATGGTGTATTATTCTATAGGGTGATGCCCATTATATTAATGAATGTTGTCTATATATTTCAATGTTCCATGCAAATAACCTTCAATGAATTATTGGAAAAATAAATGGAGTGATATTATAATGATTTAATGGTAATATTATAGATATTTTTTATCACATTTCTTATTTGTAAATCCTTTTTTGAAATACAGAAACATCATAGTCAAAAAATAAATCCCAAAAATTGTATTTTTCACATTATCATAAGATTGTTTATCAAATTTATATGTCTCTACCATTAAATTAAATGTGATACTTATATGGAAAAAGATATATATTATATTTTACCTCCTTGAATTCATAGTTAGTATAGGGGGTTGTAAGGATGCTACCAATTCATTCAGCACAATATAGAACGCCTTATAGTAATATGATTTCCTTTAAAAATTTTGTCAAAAAAGTAGCAACATATCAGTTGATTAATGTCTATCAGGATGTATTAAATACTCCTTATAAATTTATTTTGATTCTAAAAGTGCAGATGCATCATGTTAAGGAATGTAGGATGAATTTATATTTGACAACCTTTTTATCAACTTGATGGTGCTTTCATTTCACTATAGTATGAAATTTTGAATGAAAAGTCCCCTATAATCTAAATACAATAATTTTGGATACTATAACTCAATATTTAGTTATCAATAACAGATTTCTGGTGGTAATCATAAAAGATAAAAAAATTTATAAACTACGTGTATCATAAAGTGGTTCATATGGCCTATCCTAATAAATAGATCAAAGACATCCACAATTGTCAAATGTTGACTTGAAATTTGGCATGATGGGTTGTCAAAATGTGGTAGTTTGAAATTTAGTTAATTCTTTATAATGAGGAAAAAGAAAATTCATTATAATAACATATTGTATAACACCCCACAATTAAACATAGTTATTAAATAATGAAATTCATGATACTAAGATCTAATCTATTCAAAAGGACCACATGATAATGGAGATGTATTTCGATGGAACATACAGTAGCCGAAGAAGTAAGAGGATATAATAACCCAAGATCAATAAATTAATTTTTGGGGTTATTATAATCTATGTAAATTATAAAAACATACATTAAACATACCTATTTTCAGAATTTTGAAAAACAATAAGGCATCATGTTATGGTGTCATCGTAGGGTAGGAAATGTCACTTAAAATATAAATGAACATTTTGAATGTAAAAGGATATAATAAATTAGTTATCACGATTATAATGGTTTATAAATCATTTATAAAGGAATAGCTGATCCATCTATATAACTATGTTTGATTAATAATCGATGAGTACCATTGGAGATAATATTGAATCATGTCGCATAATGATAGAATTCATAGGCATATGCATTTGAAGACGTGGATACAACTTTTTTGGATCTATACTAAGATGATAAATCCATCATATTTATGTAAATTTGAATTGGTTAAACATTATTATCATGTTGACATAAAATAAATCAACGAGGATTATTCCATCCAAAACTAGATAGTCGTGAAACCCAATATATTAGACTTAATGTTGAATACCATAAAATAGAGTTCTCCAATCAGATATTGCAAGAAAAGAGAATACCCGATGATAATGAACCAACATAACTAAATAAAAAATCCAAAAAAATAAAAAATACTATATAAACCGTTAATCAATAGAGTTAGTAATAGGTGTATTGATTGATACGATTCTGTTGATGTCACAAAAGTGATTTTTATACGGGTTTGAATTCCACACTAGTTAGCTTTCATTATTTTCCATCAAATATGGAGTCTTGGTTTCTTAGACACTTCTATGACATGGGATTTCAAAAAAAATCCAAGAAAAGGTTCTTTTCTATCATTGTCATTTTGTCTCTATCCAGCAAGCCAGATAATTGATACACACAAGAAAACAATCTTGTTTAACTGACTTATGGTTAATGAATGTTTTAAGAAATATCCTCCTAACACATCCAATCAGTTCATGTAAATTACCAATACAAATTAATTTTACTAAATTATGGATGAGGCTATAATCCTTAATTGATTTGGGATAATGAATATTTTCAACATTGTAAAATCCACTATTTTAACTATAATTGTTTTTCTTTCTAGAATATTGATCTAAAGTGGGATAAATTTAAACTCAAATGGGTTTTAAATGATATATCAGTAGGATAATATCAAATACAACCATTAATCTCAATTTCAGGCAGTGAAAATGCATGACTATAGGCCTTTAAAATATCATTTTATTTGAAAATACTAATGATGTTGGATAATGATATAAATTCTGTGCTTGAAAATCTATTTCTTGCATTATGTTCTTAGAAAACACTAAATTGAACTGCCACATAAGTGATCCCATATTCACTAGTATACTGGATAAAATCATTCATTCCCCATAATTCTCTTTTTTCATTTCTCCCAAATTCCATATGCATTTAACAATTTCCATATAACGAATATAATACATGAAAATATTAAATGGATTTTATAGATGAGAAAATGATATATAAATTTCATTACTTAAATATCCTCCAAAATCACGTATCATGATATATTAACAATAACATTCAACTACACTCATTCCATCAATGATAAATAGTCTTAGACCTTAGAGAAAATATGATAATATGGATGAAACCTCCAATTCATGAATCATAGTTTGAGGGATATTATGGAATACAGAAGATACCTTTGACAAAGGAAAATCATTTTCCTTGATCGATGTGTATCACAATTCTACACATCCCAATGTAATATTTACCAATAAATTTATTATTTAATCCTTATTCGGTCTTGTTCGTATGACCATAGATTATATGGAATTGGATCCAAATTATTAGGCTTGAAATAGAAAGTTAATGTAATTCATGATATATGACTATATTGTGTTAATGATAATTTCATAGTCACCATATTTTATGTTGTACAAAAAATTCCTTCCTTAAATATTAATTAATTCATGGTTCATAACCATATTAAATTATGTAAAATTGTGTAATAATTTGGAATACACATAAATATTCCATAAATTGTTGTTCTATTTTCATACTACACCACCTAAATATCTAGTTTTAGAACTACGTGTATGATTAATTTTTTTTTTTGAGATTTTCCATGATTCGTGACACTTTTTACACATCTTAGCCTCAAAATAATGAAAATCCCCCTCTCTTACATACAAATAATGTCGATGAAGGGGACAATTACAAGACTCCTTTCATTGGAAATCATGTTTGATGTGAAATGAAATATCTATATACATCTATTTTATCTATGATTAGAATCATTTATACATCTATGTCTGCCTCGATTCATGGTTTTATGAGATATATTGCAAAGAATTTGAAATCAATATTTGTCCCAACAACCACATGAAAATAATTCACAATTAGATTCTTTTAATCACATCAATGAGGTGGAAAATCTATTTAAATTCCATGTTTCTCACACATAATTTAGGCATAGTAATTTTCTAAATGGCGTTCTCTCATATTTGAGACATTTCAATTCATGTTGGGTTTTAAACAGCCCTCTTCAATACCCACAAAATAGAATGTATTCATATTTTGATAGGAAAAAAATTTAGATTTATATACAATTTCCAAGTAATGTGATTTTAAACTACTTAAAAACATCATTAGAATGAGACTTTATCCTATATACATGAATAATGTTTTGAATATAGGATGCCCTATTAATTTCATGCATGAGATAAGACTCCACAATGGGTGTAGGTTTCCCCCATAACCCTCTATTACACAATTTAAACTATTAGGTAGAATCTAGTCTTAAAATGTGTGTAATCTCCACATTTCCTCTAATTATATCCCCTTCCATGAAACATGAATATGTACAATAAAAATAAAAAATGACAATATATTTTTCTCCTTAAATGAGTGGATCCTTTTTATATGATATATATCATTTAGTATATAATTTTTATGGACTATGTGAGGATTGATTATAAATATTTTGAAATATGTAGTGGAATTTAAACAGTAGGATTTGGTTCAAACTATAATATATAATGAAAATTTTCAATTTTCATGATGTTTAGACCCATGTAGGGAAGATGCATTCAAAGAACAACTTATATCATGATTATCACTCATGTGAGTATCATAGATATGTAAATATCGATTATCTTGTGTGATGTTGAGAAATGAAATTCCATCCCATCACAATGAATTTTGTTTTTAATTCATCCTTTGTATTGACCCAAAATATAATATAAAAAATTAGTTGTGTTATTTAATAAGAAGCCAAATTATGTATTATGGCTAGAGAAAAGTCATGCAGTTATTTGTATTTTTATATTCTATCTTTTGTAAAATACATTAAACCATGATAACCAATGATTATAGAGTCATTAAACAATGATCACATGATTAGTATAAATATATTATTTTGAAAAATCCAATTCACATGAAAATAAAGATGTGATGGACACAACAAGTAGGACCTCACATTATTTAGCCCATTTATTAGTGAATATTATGGATATAGAATCAATAGTATTTTCTCTTCACTAACATGAATAAAATAAAAAATAGCTAAATAGTGAGAGAATCCATTAAAATAGATGTTCAATCACATCAAGATCACAACCCAACCCATGAATGTTGATCCAACTATGAAAATATAACCTTTGCAAACATTACCAACATGGAATTTCATGGTTTAATAAAGTGATATGTTTAATGAACCGAACAGTCTGTGTATTTATATGGAAAATGGTAATTAATCTTTTTTAATCTTTTTCAATTGTAATTTGTAATGGATTTTTATAAGACAAAAGACTAATTATATTTTTTGTTATCATTAAATTTCAATTAACAATTTTTTTCATTATTTAATGTTTATTTAAATATAAATATTTAAATAAAATATTTTTATTAAATAATGACTATTACATTAAAATGATAATATTATTTTTGAAATGATAAATGTTATTTCTAAAATCAATCAAAATATACTACTGTAAAAAAATAATGCATTTCTCAATAAAATTTGACTCTTTTATTGAAGTCAAATTTTAAATCATTTAAAAATTAGTTTTATATAGTATATAGTATTTTTTGAATTATTACATAAAAATTATCCAATGGAAATTGTTTTAAATATTTTTCGAGGGAGATGATTTTTTTGGTAAAAATTAAATCCAGTATAAATTTATTATGTGTATTATGATATCGTAATGATTCGAAAGTGATCTCATAAATTATATAAAAGGTATCCTTGAACAGATAAATTTTTTCTCTTTCAAATAATTTGTTTTTATGTAATTGGATTAATATTATAAATCCAATATAAATCCTCCAATACCTATATTAAATGTAATGTTTTTCAAATCATTTATTTAAAAATCATTACTCACATCAACATTAATATGTATAATATTTTGATAAGATCATCCCATGGAAAATTAAAATATTTAAAACCACTCAAATTAAGAAGTAACCATTCAAAAACATGGGAATGTATTTGGTTTCAAAAGCTTATTATATAGAGTCTATAAATGATGTCCGAGATTTATTAAAGTAATTCCCTCTCATTTCCTATATAAATCCACCCTTACTCCCATTCAACATTACAAATTAATATGTGAGCACTTTTTACTCTTCCCTCACCTCTCGATATTCGTCTATAGGTTCCCCCTATCTCTCATGAAGATCGTCCAAAGAAATTGAAAACATATTTTCATGGTAAGGGAACCTACACTTTTCCTCTTCATTCATGAATATGATTTATTTGATTCCATTTATGTCAATTTCCTTATATTGGGATATGATCTGTCATATTTCCCTAATGGACATTATTATTTATAAATTATGGGATTCATATTCCACTCTCATTATTCCATTCCAAAATCATTTAGGCCCATCGTTATGACTGTAAAATTTCACTATGATTTCCCATTCCAAAAAATGGTGTAGTAATTTCCTTTACCCATTTTCAATCAATGGAGTTCACATTATTACATGTGTTTTTCTTTTATAGGTGAATTACATATTTTTTATGAAAACTATATTTTTTATTAGAAATGATGACATTTTTTATTATGTATATAATATATGTGGAATATTTATGCATGTACTTGATATTATTATGAAGGGTGTGCCTAGAGATATTTCCAATGGTTTTCGTAATGTATTCATCCCATAATATGCCATGTGTGGTAGGTAGGATGATATACAATGAAAATTATTTTATTATTTAATGATTTTTATCCTTTCAATATGATTATGATATAATGTTTTCACTTCACTGTTTCAACACCTTGAAGGTTATAATTTTTTTAGTAATTTCCACATTTCCGTGTTTTCGTAAATGTTATTATGTTATATCATTCTGAATTTTTCATGTTTAGGATTCTAACACGTTTTATGATTGATTAAAATACCAATTTGTCCAGTATGAAATAACATATATATATTGTGATTTATTATCCCCTTTATTGGATTTACAACTCCTCAATGTTTTATGTATATCTCGATGTTACGCCATGCAGTTTTATACAAGATGAAATATTATGACCTTGTTATGTAATTTTTCACTAATATTGATGTAACACTTATTTTGTGACTATTATTTAATGTAAATAGTAATCCAAGAAAACTATAATTCTCGGTATTTAATGTTTTATTATTTTTAATCACATGTAATTAATTATGAATTGATGTGTAATAACGATAGGGGTTTTCATATTTTGTATCAAATGATGGATTAGTTATTTTTGAATTTGGGATTCGAAATAATTAGGGAAATATTTTGGGATAACACTAAACATAATGAGATATTAATAGATTTTGTTTAGTTCTAGGTAATTGGTTATTAAGGATGTAAATTATTATCTGGATACATTAGATTCTTGTTTCTCTGGCACTAATGCACATAGGGGTAAAACCGAAGAACACCAAATTATGTTTGACTCAATTAGGAACTCGTTAATGAAAATGGGCCAAGATACACAACTATTTTGAATATATGGAGGTATATTATTAAGAAAATTTATAATCTTAATATGATCCATTAATAATGGATCATAGTTCCCAAAACTAGTTATGTTTCAAAAAAATATTATCTTTAACAAAGATTGATGCCTCAAAATTCATATGTTAGGAAATAAATCGCATTTATCAATTATCATTTTAATGAAATCATATTCCAATTTTTCTATTTAATAATTCAATAATAGTCACCAATAATATAATATTAGTTATAGACAATGTATAGTAAAATAAATAACTATGTAAATATGAAATATGAAGAGAAATGTGATGACTTCCAAAATGAGATGCTCCAATGGATGATAATTGGAACCATGATATTTGTGCCAATACTATCTCATTAGACATAGGTTCTAAGTATAATATTTAATTAGGACTAATTTTTAAATCCACCTAATAAGTGAAATATATATTTTTTTTACAATTATGATAGAAAATACTATGATATTATATAGATCATCTGATCACTTAATAACAAAACAATGTATAAACTCCACTAACACGATCTTATACATCCTTAGATGATATTTAATGAAAAATTTGTAGTTGATATTTATTTTATAATGGTATATATATATCATTGGTGTACATTTATCAAGAATAATAATTCATGTAAAGATATATAAATTTTATTTCTGGAGGAGATTCATAATATTTTTAGAAATATTTATATGTACAATTTGACATAAATTGGAAATGGATTTCCTATTCCTCAAAAAAATTGGAAGAATAAATCATGGAGTTTGAGGGAATATTTTATGAATTTAAATGTGAACCCAAATAATTTTTATTCCATATAAATGCGATGTTGTTATCTTATATTGTCAACTATATCATTGTCTATAAAACTAATTTTTCATCCGACACAGTGATAACTACAATGAAATAGTATGGTGTCACCTAAAATATGAAATAGAGAGTATTGAATCACAATGTATCCAGGGGGATGAGACGTATGAAGTGGAGTTTAATTTTATTTTTTTGATGGTTAAATATGACAATGGTAAAAGATTTCAACATCCCACTTGTCAAATGTGAGGAATAAATCACCCAATAAATTCTTTTTGGGTGGAATCACAATTCATTCGGTTCATAATGGAGGAGAACCTATCTAGTGATTTATAATAGAAGAAACCCACAAATTTAGTGGAATAGAATTATACATCCTACCCCCAGACTACTTTTTTATGTTTATACTACACGGAACATAGAAACTATGCAGACCACTACCCAATGCTATGGTTTTTTATGGACAATATACACCATCATTCTCCATGTAAAAAACTGATGAATATGCCATCAAAAACACCAATATGGATCCAAAAATTTTGTACATGAATTCTAGTTTATCATTCTTGAATATAGAAAATATTTTTTTTTATTCTAGTTCAATGAATATATTCATATCATTAATGTTAGTAAAAAAATTAAAAAACTACCACAATCCAGGGAAGTATTGAAATCGTGGAAAAGCGAAAATGAGGAACATATTTCATCCAAAAATATTTCAGTTCCCCCTATCAATATTGGTGTTATTAAATTCCCAGTGAACCATAAGATACTACCATTTCTAGATTCAAATGCAATTTGGGGTACAAATTAGATTTCCTTATATAGATCCAACACAAATTATTGCAATAAGGAAACCACACTCTGTATATCGAATCATCCCCATCATTTTAAAAATTCTAGAAAGAGGAGGACTCTTTTTAATTACCAAAAAAAATCAATAACAGATAATGTATCCCTATAACAAATCACATCTATCTCAAATTAGTATGTCTAAGGAAAATATCATCATTGAATACATCCCCATTGTGATAGAATACACTATTGTGTTTCTTAATGAATTTCATGGTCATTCCAATAGATAAGATGATCAAAATATAATAAATATTCTACCTTTTTGAATTTATAGTATCCCATGTTCTATATATAATGGATGTAGTAAAACATGAGTATATTAATTAAATGTACAGGAGAATCCGGAGAAGGGTTTCATATACCCAAGTGCAACATCATGGTGCCCCACCAGTATTTCTTTTCAAGAATAATGATTGGATAATGTACTATTTCATTGAATATTATGAACAATAAATGATCATGATAATGGAAATGTATCCTTTTCCATGGATTGATATCTTGATCGATCAAAAACATTGAGACTAATAATTCTCCATTGTGGATATTCTGTTAAGGTATTATATTTTATGGGTGAAGAAGGGGGATATGTGAAAAATTTAGTTTGGTACATTGTATGGGAACTATGAGTTCGTAAATATTTAATTTGGACTCTGTAATTCTAAATAAATAATTATGTTATTCATTAATAGTATATATATAGATAATACCACGATAAAATTATTGTAGTATTTATTGGTGATCTTCTAATATAATTCAAAATAATGTATGATCATGAGGAGAATTTGAGATGCGTACTTTACAGAAGTTGAACATTTATGAATAGTACACAAATATTGAGTTATAGTTTAAGATGTATCACTAATGGGGAATATTATCAAATGAAATTTGATATCCTTGGACCCTTAAACGACACATGTTATTTAATAATGGAAAATTCCAACATATGTGACATAAATTTATAGAATCCCCATATAAGATGGTTAATATCATTGATTTATTATAAATTTTTAAATATTATCAAACCCTCTATCTAGAGTGACATTGTATGGATTAATGTTTTTTAACAATTACTATGAATAGAATTTTAGGTGTTGAAAAAGTGACTTACCACAACACTTATATAGAAACAACACATGAGTGGGGAACTATTCATGGAATAGATAACTTCTTAAACAAAGGTATGTCGTTGTGTGTTAATTAATATTATAAAAGTGATGGAATATGGATAACTGTAATTTAATGTTTACAAATAGAATTTCCCTACATAAGATATTTATTTTTATTTAGTTACCTTGCTGATGAAAATATGGTGGCATTATATCTTTCGGGAGATGTGTGAAATATATACTGATCATATGATAATATAGATTATATTCACATTTAAATAGATGAATATGCACTAGTGAATACAGATAGTGTGGAATAAGGACTTTGACTGATCAATCTAGTACCATAAAATGAATAAATATAATGTGGTTGATTCTCTATGGTGAAAGGATCTAATAATTTTATTAGTAGTGAAATTTTGGATGAATCATCACTCTATATACTAGAAATGCATGGATATATGAATAATAAATTTTGAAACATCATCAATACCTTCACAAGTGATTTTTGAAAAATCCCATTTAAATAAGATACAATATTCACCATGTGAATATGTTGAAATTCAAAAGAAGGTGCAAGATTTGAGAAAAGGGAGATCCCCATTTTTAAAAATTAATAGAGAAATATTTGTAATATTTTTTTCATGACAATGAGTACTAGGAATTCATAGGTTAAAGAAGTATTTTTTGGATGTTGTTTGTTGCTTGACCGTCTCCAAACATTGAATAAACCCATATATGTATCGAGACCTCCAAGAGAACTATTATTTGGATAATTTTTAAAAGTGGTCATAGAATATAACTTAATGTGTCTTATATGTCATCATGTGGAGGAAAAATGTAGAAAATATATTTGGATGATGAAACCATTAAATAATCATATAGGGAAATGGGAAACCATAACCACATATGTTATTAACAATCATTAGAAAACATTAATTATAAATAATACTATTTTTGGGGAGGGTACTGTTTTAAAAAATGGATCACATCATTTTAATTTGATAGAAATTATTAATTGATACCTGAGAAATTATATATATTAGTGAAGTGTCAAGGCTTCATGGAACACCACTATTTATAGTATCTGATCTTGTTTGAATATATACCACTATGATCTACTAGAGTCTCCAACATGATATAAATTTGGAGTTTAACTTCGTCATGACTTCTCACTATCAAATTAAGGGATGAGCTGAGAAAAATATAAACAAACATGATGACATGTTGAGAGAATGGTAAATTAACATCAATGGTTGATTGGATCAGAATCATTTAATGGTCATTTTATCATATAATATTAGTTACCACTCATCCTTACAAATGGACCCCAAATAATCTCTTTATTGGAAGAAGTGTAGAATATCTACCTCGTGGGATGATGTTTGATAAAAAAGTATTAAATGTGATAAAATGTTGATGGAAATGGTGGAAATGGTCAAGACCATTCAATATCACTATAGAGATTCTCATATTCAATTGCAGATCAATGTTAACCATCATGGACGAGACCTAGAGTTTGAGGTTTGAAATATGGTATTCATATACATATATTTATGTGAGTAAAATTCATGGGTTTAGGAAGATTGGAATGTGTTGTCTACAGTATGTTGTTTCCTATGAGATCCATGATTGCATGGAGCGGTGGCCTATTGACTCAAAATCCCAAATTACATATCTCAAGTACATGATATATTCTTTGTATCCCTATTGAGGGTATATATACCATACACACCATATGATCTAAATATTAGGTGGTGCCATTATAAATTACAATTCATATAGGGTATTCAATGAAGATCTTTCATCATCGGGAAAATGTTATGAGAATTGAGACAATCCACATCCTAAAAGATCAATCAGGATACGACAAGATTGATGAATTGATTTGGTAACTATAGGAGGTGGTGAAACAAAATTACCCTAATATTTTATTTGTGGAAATTTGAAATTTATAGGTTGATTTTTCTGAATAGGTAGATTTTATTTTCCAATACATTTATTAATAAAATTGATTTTATTATTTAATTTAATCTCTTATTATGTATTTTTTTTATAGAAAATAAATCCACTTATTTTAGTGATTATCTCCAATTAGCATAAATATATATTATTATTAATTACAATTAATTATATAGTCATTAAATATTTATTATTTTATTAGTATAAACAAGTTGTTTAAATAATACAAGAGACACATACAAAAGAAAAGATGACCCCAACCATTAGAATCATACACTTGAAAGCACATTTATCAGGGCATCCGAGGATGATAGTAACACAACAATATTCTATTAAAAAAACAAATATTATATGTACTACCTATATCATTGGTGAAACCATTTCTTGGGGATGATCGATGTTATTGAGATCATGACCCAAACCATGTACGTCAAACCAACCCAAGAAAATATCACTATTACACACTTTACCATAAGGGTATTTGTCTGTGTAATAATAGTACATATATCTATACCCTAATATTATGAATATATTTATTATTATATAATAATGAAAATATATATTTCTAATTTTTTTCATTATAAATGATATTGACATGATATAGTAGAAATCGAATATTTTTACTAATATCAAATTCCGAATAAGAATTTTGTTTATTATTTTATGTAACTATAAAATAAATAGTAATTTATAAAAATATCATTATTAAGTAATATTATTTTATTCAAATGATAATAAAATTTTTATAATGTAAAATTTAATTTCTATAATGGTAAAAAAATTGTTATTTTCAAAAACCCAACATTTCATAATAATTGTCAACTATTTTATAAAAAAAATATTGATATTTTTAGAAAATTATTAGTATTAAATAAATAATATATTTGGAATTAGCATATAAAATGTATCAAATGGTGATTTTTTTTAATATTTTGATATTGTTAATTTTTATGGGAGATATTAAATATTATATAAATTTTATGTGTGTAATATGATATCATAATGTCTTAAAATCTAGGTAATAAATTCTATTAAAGGATTCCATGAATAAATATATATTTACCCTTTAATTTATTATATTTTATGTTATTTATCAAATTTTATAATTATATTATGGAACCTCAAAATCCTATATTACATTTTGTGGTTCTAAAATAATTTCTTTAAAAACATGATTCACTTCCACATCAACAAGGGAAATAATATAGCATCCCATGATTTTTATATATTAACACAACAAAACATTTAAATAATAGATAATAATTTATAAAAATATATTCCCAAAGAACCAATAGACTTTGGGCTGTGGAAACATGGAAACACAAACACATCAATATATGTAAGTTGCATTATCACCCACTAGGTTCTTCATGACTAGAACCCATTTTAGAGACATCCAACATAATACATATCATGATATCCTAGACACAAAATCAGTAAAAGGGGTGAGATCAAAAGCTCCTTAAAGTTATACATGGGAGATATGTAAGCACAATAATGAGCATAAAATTACAAGAACATGATCATGAATATAGATGATCATACACTATATATAAAAGATCAAATACATGGATCATTGCATAAATCATGGTAGTTTAGAAGACATGAATCATAAGAAAATAAAGAACATAAAACATGAAAGCATAACATTGTAATAAAACAGGGAATTGATGAAGACACAAAATTATATATAATTATTTATGTAGTAGTAATGAAATTTTTGTGAATACCATTGTGGTTGAAAATTTTTGTTACTATATCGGGTTCACACCCCATTCCATCCTTATATTAACAAACCAAGTTAACCAATCATTAAATCCTGGTAAATCTGAACTGATTTCATTTCCAATTCCAATCCAATAATACTATACTAAATTCATCTATAGTATCAACCATTTCTATCTCATAATAAATAAACAATTACATAATATATTAAAGGGGGAGATAGTTCTACCATTGTATAAACAATTGTATATTTGTTTTTACAAGGCTAGTCATACTTCGATCCTTGTAAATCAATGATATCATAACCAATGAAATTAAATGGGTATTATAAACATGTAATCATTTAATAACCAATGGAAAAATATATGTCTCACAATAATTTCATCATAATCATATCCTGTGAAAAGAAGCGGGTTTCAGAAGCATAAAATTCGTGAATGAGAAAAAAGATTCATATACATAATGCTATGAAAACATAATCAATTCAGATACTTAATATGAATAGAAACAACGAATAATTTCCATATAAAGTCATGAGTGAAACCAATTTATGATAACTTTGATGGAAAATAATTTTGAAATACCCTTTAAAAATATTTTGTAGGTAAATATCATTTCTCCATTGAATATTTTTTAATCATAATACCTTTTTAAAAATACTTTTCGTTAAAATAGAATTGAAATAATATAAAAGAAGTATTGAGAACTATACAATATTTTTAAATAACTTTTTCTTTGATTATTTGATTCAATGATATATTAGAATCATTTTGGGAAAAATTTTGTTGAATATTATAGTTTTCTAAATGGAGAGAGTGGTTGTGAAATTTTATACAAAAAATAACCTTCACTAACTATTAATGGGAATATGATACTAATACAGGTATATATAACTAATTAATAGATTTTAAGGAACCTAATTAGTGTTCTTGATAGTTAGATCATAATATTTCAGGATATGTGTCATAAATATAAACAATCATAAATAGTTATGGGATTGTTCCCCTATAATCATATAACATGGTAACTTGAGATCATAATATCCATGTAATATACGTAAATTACATAATGATTAAATTATAATGAATTTTAATTCGTGAAATATCATGTAAAATTGACGAATATACACCTCGAATTATAATTTTGGTGTATAAAAAAACATGAGTATCAAAGAAGGAAAATTGAGAAAAAACTATTTTACCCATTTAGTAACTATTGAAATGTAATCCCGATGAAATAATTTTCATAAAATGGATATATCAATAACATTATATTTATTTATTTCATTTATAGAATATAATCAAGGGATGTACATTCCCCACTCAAAAGAAAAAATTAGCAGACACATAATGTATCTCATGGAAATACAATGCGAGATGAACTCCCCTTACCTTGTGTCACAACTCACATTATATTCATTCAAAAAACCTATATAATAAATATAAATTTAGTATACATCTGTTATAGATCCATTTTATGTATTTTATTCGATATATTTTTTGTTCAAGTCATTATATTACCCTCTTGATAACCATCCTATGTTAAGGTTTAACTTCGGTCAATATTCTCTTTATTCTTCCCATGTGTCTTAATTTGATATATTTTTTTCTCTATACTTATTTAATAAATAATGGATGTAAAAATTGATATAAATATAATTTAAGTTAATTATATATTTATAATAATAATCAATATAATTTATATGCACAAAATTAAATACAGTGTTCATTGAGATGGAAAGTCGTACATACATATTATTGTCGTTTCAATTTTTATTGTCATATTAAAAGAATGAAACAGAAATTCATATATGTATATATTTATATCATTATTTCTCTATGTTTATTATATATTATATATCATATATGTACACTAAAACCATAATTAATATAATCCATATAGTGTATCAAAAAAACATATCACTTTGTGGGTGTAGAATCCCACATATCCTCAAACTAAATAATAGTGTTAACAACAAATTGAAATTAAAAAAGGAATGTTTTATAAAATGAATAAATAATAATATAAAAATAATAAATAAAATAAATAATATATATATATATATTATATTTTACTACATGATAGAATGTAATGAAAATTGAACAATCGTTGTTTTGTGAGGTGGTAGATCACCGTACACATAAATAGTATGATCATTACCCATTAGGTGGAGGTGTGTCTAAGTGTATGTATAAAAATTATCAATAAAAAATACTAGTATATTTACGATAATAGTGTTGTTATAAAAGAATGGAATAAATATAGTGGCGGGTGGAGATGGAAAATAATAAAAGGATCTTGAGAGAAGGCATTACCTCTAAATCGGGAAACTTATTTTGTTTTGTGCAAAAAGTATTCTATGATTGACTTGTTCCCAAGGTAAGGATTATAAGAGGAAGGTATTAATCATGTGAAGTTTATTCAGATGATATTTTATGAACATAAGTGGATTGATATGTGTGAATATGTTTGAGAAGTGCTGACCATTATAGGTAAGGTAAATGTTTTGCATGGCATTTTTGAAACAAGTGAGGTCTAAACAATGTCTCAACTAAAAAAGTCATACCAAACTATCATGAATCTATAATGGAACGTTTATGGGAAAATTATTTCCAAATTTTGTATTATGGACATGTTTCTAGGTCATTTGGCCTGTTTTTATTAATGTTATGCCCCTAACTATGATTAATTTTCCCTTAATCGATGTAAATAAATTTAATAACATTTTAATTTCAATTTTGCAAAAATTAACCATGATATAATTATACACCAAAAAAATATATGTTATAATTTTTTATTTAGGTTATTTTTTATTCAATTCATTGAAGCATAAAATTTAATATTAATGATAATCCCACTGATGAGACAAAATTAAGAGTCATTATAATAGAAAAATATTCAATGGTTTATAATGTTTATATATTAATTTTAAAAGTGAAATTGATTATAATGACCTATATTTTATTATTATATGTATTATTGTTATAATTTAAAACTAAAAAAATTAACATGTAGTTTAACATTAATAAATATGTAAACGAAAAGGGAGTTTTTACACAAAATGTCGTATTTTTTATAATTCAAAAATAATTTAAGTTTCTCAGAATAAATCCCCCAATGTAACCAAAATATAATTATGAAATTTCAAATTTAAAAATTAATATGATGTTCTCAAATTAAATTTCTAAATGTGTCGAAAATAAATTTTATTATTTTTCACATAAGTACATTAAAAAAATTCCTTCGAGAGAATGGTATTTTAAAACATAAAGGGAATTTACTGAAAATCATAAATTCCCTTATCAATAAATTTTATTTATATAATAAATTTTAAAAATATATTTGAAAACATTTTTTTACTGTAATATAACAAATTTTAATGTCCATGTTATAATTATCTCATTTAAATAATTATAAAAATGGAATGATATTTTATAGAAACATTACTATTTTCTATAACATATGCCTACATGATGTTCTATATAACACTCTCAAAGTTCATGTTCCATGAGATTCATTTGAAATAAGTTCCATGTGAATGGAATTAATGAACATGTGATTTGGATGAAATAAATTATATTTTAATTTATTCAAAAAAGGTCCATAAAAACATGGGGTGAAACATTCTACCCCCTTAAAAAGAACATAATCCTTGAAATTCATCACTCGAGTAACAAATTGAGGACTCTTAGGCTTCATAATATCATCATGATTCCATGTAGCTTCCCTTAACTATTGATTTATGCTAAAAACGTTGACTATGTGATTGGTCTTGTTTCATATAAATTTATTTGATCAGTCTAGCATTTAAACAATTTATTCCCGTTAAAAAGGATCTGGATCTAGGGGATGTACTTTGGGTTCTTTACATAGGAAGGTTCATGTATATTATTCATTAGGAGAGATACATGGAACTCAACATGGACTTGATTTAGATTTGGATGAATATTCAAGATATATTCTGCCATGCCAATATGAAAAATTATCTCAAAATAACTGATATACATATGTATAAATGTCCCATTATTCCAAAAACACATAATATTCTTCCAGGGTGAGATTTATAAAAAACACATTTTCAACAAATTAAAATGTTAGGTCACTTGATATATTATCATTATATCATTTCTACTGACTTTGAGCTTCTTTGATATTTTATTTTATGGTTCAATTATTCTCGACCATTTCATCATCAACCTTTGGTCCCAATAGCATTATTTCTCTAAATTCATCTCATAACATTTGATGTCTGAATTTCTTATCATATAGGGATTTGTATGGTCCCATCTGAATGCATGATTGAATACTATTTTTGTAATAAAATAATACAATAAAAAGATGTTGATCCCAACAACCATTGAATTCTAGAGAACAAGATCTCAACATATCTGTTAGGGTTTGAACCTCAGATGATGATCTAAGACAATGGAATATGGTACTCCATGAAACATTACCACTTCATTAATGTATATTTTTGTTTGTTGTTCTAGAGAGAATTATTCTACGATAGTGAAAATATTTTGTCTTATTAAGGTGAACGAATACCTCCCATAATGAAATAAAACCTTTATAAGATTTGGGTACTCGAAAGATAAAATCTATAGTGATGTTATCTGATTTCTAATCTTGTATGGGTAATGGACACAACATCCCCATTTATATTCTATCAAGGTATAATCATGTATGGGTGAATAAGGGGTATATGTGTAAATTTTAGTTTTGTACATGGTATGGGAACTATGAGTTCATAGATATTCAATTTGGACTCTTTAATTCTATATAAATAATTTTTTTATTCATTAATAATATATATAGATAATACCATGATAAAATTGTGGTATTATTTATATGTAATATTTTAATATAATTCAATATAATGTATGATCATGAGGATAATCTGAGATGTTTAAACTATAGAAGTAGAAAATTTGTGAAAAATACACAAATTGTGAGTTCTATTTTATGATGTCTCACTCGGGGGGAATAATATCACATGAAATGTGATATCATTTTACTCTTAAATGACACATGTAATTGAATAATGTAAAAGGCCAACATATGTGACATAAATATGTAATATCCCTATACTATATTGGTAATATCATTGATTTATTATAAATTTTCAAATATTATTAAATCCTCTATATAGAAAAACATAGTATGGATTAATGTTTTTTTTGTTATAATTACAATGAATTGATATTAAAGGTGTTAAAAAAGAGGCTTACCACTACTCTTATACATAAACAACGCATAAGTGTGGAACTATTCATGGAATAGAGAATTTCATCAATGAAATTATGTCGTTGTGTGTTAAATCAAATTGTAAATGTGACAGAATATTCCTCAATGTAATTCAATGTTCACAAATAGAAATTACCAACACAAGATATTGAGATGGATGTAGTGATCTTCATGATAAAAATCTGGTTGCATTATAACATTTGTCAGATGTGTGAAATATATACATATCATATAATACTCTAGAATATATTCCCATTGAAATATATGAATATGCACCAGTGAATATAGATAGTGCGGAATAAGGACCATGATTGATCAATCTACTACGATACGAGGAATGTAAATAATGTGGTTGATTCTCTATGGTGAAAGGATCCAATAATTATATTATTAGTGAAATTTGGGATGAATCATTACTCTATAGACTAGTAATACATGGATACGAGAAATGGGACATCATCAAAACCTTCACACGTGATCAATACCTTCACACGTGATGATGGCACATCATCAATACCTTCACACATGATTTCACAAAAATCCCATTTAAATAAGATACACGATTCACCATGTGAATATGTGGAAATTCAAAAGAAGGTGTGTGAGATGAGAAATGGGAAATCCCAATATATAAAAATTAATAAAGAAAGAATTGTAATAATTTTTTCATGAAATTCTGTACAATGAAATCATTGGATAAATAAGGATCTTATGGATGTTGTTTATATCTTGACCTTCTTAAAAGAATGAAGAAACTCACATATCCATCGATATCTCCAAGAGAACTATTGTTCGGAAAAGTTTTAACGGATATCATAGAATATATATTAAGTTGTCTTATATTTCATCATGTGAAGGAAAAAATTATCAAATATATTTGGATGAAGAAACCATTAACCAATCCTATAAGGAAATGGGATAACAAAACAACATATATTACCAATAATATTTTCAAGATATTAATTAGAAATAATAATATTTTTGAGTAGGGGAATGTTTTAAAAAACTGATCACATCATTTTCATTTTAGAGGAATTTTTAATTGATCATCATGAACTGATATAGATTAAAGAAGTAGTGAATATTCATGGAACACCACTATTTATAGTATCTAATTTTGTTTGAATATATACCTTATGATCTACTCGAGTCTCCAACATGATATAAATTTGGAGTTGAACTTCATCAAGACTTCTCACTATCAAATTGATGGATGATTGGTGAAAAATATCACCAAACATGAGTACATGTTGAGAGAATGATAAATTAACTTAAATGGTTGATGGGATCAGAATCATTTAATATTTATTTTCTCATACAATAATAGTTTCCACTCATCCTTCCAAATGCACCCCTATGAATATCTTTATGGGAATAGGTGTAGAACATCTACCGGATGGGATGATGTTTGAAAAAACAATATTAAAGGTGATAAAGTGGTGAAAGAAATTGGGGAAATGTAGAGACCATTCAATATCGCATTAGTGATGATCAGATTCAATGGAAGATCTATGTTAAAAATCATGGACAAGACATAGAGTTTTAGGTTTGAGATATAGTTTTCATATACATATATATGTGTGTGAATGAAATTAATGGGATTTGGAAGAATGTAATGTGTTGTCTATGGTATGTCGTTCCCTATGAGATCCTTGATTGCATAGAGAGGTGGCCTATTTAATCAAAATCCCACATTACATATCTCACGTACATGATATGTGATATGTATCCCTATTGAGAATATATATACCATACCCCCCATATTTTCTGAATATTTCGTTGGTTACATTATAAATGACAATTCATATGGGGGTAGTCAATGAAATCTCAGTTCATAGGGAAAATGTGATGATAAATGAGACAATGCACCTTATAAAAATTCAATCGAGATACCACAAGTTTGATGAATTGATTTGGTAACTAGAGTAGGTGGTGAAAAAAATTACCCTCATCATTGTTTTGTTGAAAGGGAAAATTTATAGGTTGATTTTTCTGAATGGGTAAATTTTATTTTCATAAACATTTATTATTAAAATTCATCTTATTCTTTAATTTAATCTCATATTATTTATTTTGGTTATATAATTAAAATTCACTTATTTTTATGGTTTTCTCATAGAAGCATTAAAGTATATTATCAATAATTTCCATTAATTATATAGTCATTAAATAATAATTGTTTTATTAGTTCAAATAATTATTTTAAAAAATACAATAGACACAAACAATAGAAAAGATGACCCAAACTAGTAGAATCATACCCCAGAAAACACATTTATCAGTTCATCCGAGGAGGATAGTAACACAAAAATATTCGATTAATCAAAAAAAGATGATATATACTACCTATAGCATGGGTGAAACAATTTCCTGGGTATGATCAACGTCATTGAGATCATGACCCAAACCATGTACATCAAACCAACCAATGAAAATATCAATATTATACATCGTACCAAAAGGGGATTTGTTGGTGTAATGATAGTATATATATCTCTACCCTAATATTATGAATATGTTTATTATTATATAATATTAAAAATATATCATTCTCATATTTGTTTCATTATAAATGATATTGACATGATATAGCAGAAATTGAATTTTTTTTCTAATATCAAATTCCCAATAATATTTTTTTTCATTATATTATGTAATTATAAAATAAATATTATTTAATTAAAATATCTTTACTAACTAATATTAATATATGTAAATGATTATATAATTTTTATAATGTAAAATTTTATTTCTATAATGTTTCAAAAATTGTAATTTTAAAAAAACCCAATATTTCATTATAATAGTCAACACTTTTATAAAAAAAATTATTCCTATATTTAGAAAATTAATTGTATTAAATAAATATTATTTTTGGAATTTGAATATAAAATGTATCAAATGGTGGATTGTTAATTTTTGAGGGAGACATTAAATGTTTTTTAAATATGATGTGTGTATTATGATATCATAATGGATTAAATGCAAGGTAATTAATTCAATTAATGGTATCCATGAATAAATATATATTTACCCTTTAACTTAATTTCTTTTAGGTAATATAACAATTTTTATAATTACTTTATGGAACCTCAAATTCCTATATTACATTTTATGGTTCTAAAATAATTACATTAAAAACATGACTCACTTCCACATCAACATGGGAAATCTTATTGAATCCCATGATTTTTATACATTAACAATACATATCATTTATGGAATATATAATAAATTATAAAAACATATTCCCATAGAACATATAGTATTGTGCCTTTGGAAACATGGAAACAGAATCACTACAACATTAGTAAGTGGCATTATCTCCCCCTAGGTTCTTCTTTTCTAGAACCCATGTTCCTGAAATCCAACATAATAAATATCATGATAACCTAGGGACAAAATTATTAAAAGGGGTGAGATCAAAATATCCTTAAGGGTATATATGGGAGATTTGTAAGCACAATAATTGTCATATAATTTGAAGAACATGATCGTGAAAAGAGAAGATCATTCGCTATATATAAAAGATCATATAAATGAATCGTTGCATATTTCATTGCAATTTATAAGTCATGAATCATAAAGAAAATAAAGAACATAAAACATGAAAGCATAACATAGTAAAAAAACAGAGAATTGTAGATGACACTGAATCATATATAATTATTTATATAGTAGTAATGAATTTTTTTTCAAGACCATTATAGTAGACAAATTATATTATTATACCGTGTTCACACCCCATTCCATCCTTACATTATCAACCCATGTTAACCAATCATTCAATCAATGTTAAACTGAACTAATTTCATATCCCATTCTAATCCAATAATACTATACTAAATTAATCTATAGTTC
Source organism: Viscum album (assembly GCA_963277665.1). NCBI lineage: Eukaryota > Viridiplantae > Streptophyta > Magnoliopsida > Santalales > Viscaceae > Viscum > Viscum album. The sequence continues at coordinate 720,520,826 of OY728151.1, read as the reverse complement.
CATCCATATCTATCACATTATAAATAAATAATAACCTAATGTGTTGGAGGGGGAGATAGTTCTATCCTTGTATAAATAATGATATATTTGTTTATACAAGGCTATTTATAGTTTTATCCATGTATAAACAATAATATCATAACGCATGATGTAAAATGGGTATTATAAACATGTAATTGTTTAATAGGAAATGGAAAAAATACAAGTTTCATAATCATATCATCATAATCATATCTTGTGAAAAGAAGAGGGTTTCTAAAGCATACAACTCATGAAATAGAAACAAGTTTAATATACATACTTCCATCAAAACATAATCAATTCAGACAAAGAATATGAATGGTAGCATTGAATATTTTCCCTATATTTTCACGAGTTAAACCTTTGAATGAGAACTCTAATGGGAAATAATTTTGAAAGACCCTTGGAAAACATTTTGGAGGTAAATATCATTTCTTTATTGAATATTTTATAATAATTATACATTTTTGAAAACAATTTTCATTGAAATAAATTGAAATACTATAAATGAAGTATTGAGAACTATAAAATATTTTTAAATACCTTTATCATTAGAAATTGTATTCAATGATATATTGAAATCATTTTGGGGAATACTTTTTTGAATATATTATTTTTCAAAATGTAGTGAGTGTTGGTCATATTTTATTCAAATAAATATCTTTAGTACCCAATAATGGGAATATGATATTAATAGATATATATATCATTAATAAATAGATGATAGTGAACCTAATTTTTCTTATTGAGATTTAGATCATAATATTTAATCATATGTGGCATAAATATAAAAAATCATAAAATATTATGATATTGTGCCACTAAAATCATATAACATTGTAACTTATGATCATAATATCAATGTAATATACGTAAATTACATAATGATTATAATATAATGAATGTAAATTCGTGACAGAACATGTAAAATGGATGCATATACCCCTCTAATAATAATTTTTGTATATAAGAAAACATGAGTATCACCGAAGGAAATTTTGGACAAAACTATTTTACTGATTTAGTAACTATTAAAATGTAAACCCGATGAAATAATTTTCATAAAATCGGTATATTAAAAAATGTATGATTATTTATTTCATTCATCGAATATAATCGTGGGATGCACATTCCCCACTAAAAAGAAAAAATTACCAAGCATTGAATGTATTTCAAGGAATTTAAATGAGAGACGAAATCCCCTTACCTTGTGTCGCAACTATATTCAAAATTATTCAAACTACCTATATAATAAATATAATTATACTATACATCAGTTATAGAAAAATTTTCTGTATTTTATTTGATATATTTTTTCATCATGACATTATATTACCCTCTAGATAACAATTCTATGTTTAGGATTCACTTCGGACAATATTCGCTTTGTTCTTCACATGTGTCTTAATTTGTTATATTTTTTTCTTGTATACATATTACATAAATAAAGGATGTAAAAAATTATATAAATAAAATTTACATTAATTATATATTTATTATAATAATCTATATTATTTGTATGTACATAATTGAATACATTTTTCAGAGAGATGGTAAGACGTACATACATATTAATGTTGTTTCCATTTTTGTTATGGTATTGATAGAAAGAAACAAAATTTCATATATGTATATATTTATATCATTATTTCAGTATATTTATGAAATATTATATATCATATATATACACTAAAACAATCATGAATATAATACATATATTTTATCAAAAAATCATATCACATTATGGGTGTAGTAACCCACATATCCTTGAACAAAATAATCAAGTTAACACCAAATAGAAATTAAAAAAGGAATGTGTTATAAAAGGAATAAAAAATTATAAAAAAATAATAAATAAAATATATAACAAATATATATATAGTTTTTATTATATTTTCTTACATTATATAATGTAAGTAAAATTGAACAATTTTTGTTTTGTGAGGTGGTAGATCACCACACACATAAATAGTATAATAATTACACATTAAGTGGAGGTGTGTCTAAGGGTACATATAAAAATTATAATTAAAAAATACTAGTATATTTCTGATAAAGGTTTTGTTATAAAATAATGGAATAAATATAGTGGCGGGGTGGGGATGGAAAATAACAACAAGATCTTGAGAGAAGGCATTACCTCTAAATCAATAAACTCATTTTGTATTGTGCCAAAAGCATTATTTGATTGACTTGTTCCCAATGGAAGGATAATAAGAGGAAGGTATGAATTATGTTAAGTTTATTTAGCAGATATTTTATGAACATAAGAGGTTTGAGAGGTGTGAGTATTCTTGAGATGTGGTGTCCTTTTTCCAAGGAAGGAAAAGGTCTCAGATGGAATTTTTGAAACAGGTTATGTGTGAACAATGTCTTACCTAAAAAAGTGATACCAATCAATAATGAATCTATAATGGATCTTTAATGGGATAATTGGTCCCAAAATATGTGTTATGGACATGTTTCTAAGTCATTTGGCTACTTTTTATTAAGATTAAGTCTCCAACTATGATTAATTTGACCTCAATCAATGTGACTAAATTTAATCACATTTAAAAATCAATTTGGTCCGAATTAAACTTGATGTAATTATAAAATAAATAATATATATATTATAAATTCATATTTTGGTTTTTTCTAATTCAATTCATGGATGTAGAAAAGTTTAAACTAATGCTTATCCAACTGACTAAACAAAATTATCGGTTATTAAAATAGAAATATGATCAAATGTTTATTGTGGAATTATATTCATTTTCAAAGTGAAATTTATTATATTGACCTCTATTTTATTAATATATTTATAATGAATCTAATTTGAAACTTAAAAAATTAACATGTAATTTAACAATAATAATTATGTAATGGAAAGGGAAATTTTTACCAGAAAAGTCATATTTTTCATAATTCAAAAATAATTTATATTTCTCAGAACAAATCCCAAATAGTAACCATAATATAATTTTTTAAATTTAGAATTATGAAATTAATATGATGTTATCAAATTCAATTTCTAAATATTTCTAAAAATTTTTTTATTATTTTTTCTAGAAGGTCATTAAAAAAATTCCTTCGAGAGAATGGTATTTTTAAACAAAAAAGGCATTTACAGAAAATCATATATTACCTTATCAAAAAGTTTTATTTATATAAATAAATTATAATAAATAATTGAAAACAATTTTTTAGTGTCATATTACTAATTTTAATGTCCATGTTATAATTATCTCATTTAAATAATTATATCAAGAAAATGATATTATATTGAAACATCAGTGTTGTATGTAACATATGCCTACTTGATGTTCTATATACCACACTCAAAGTTCATGTTTAGTGAGATTTATTTGAAATAAGTTCCAAGTAAAAGGAATGATTGACCAAGTGATTTGGATGAAATAGATCATATTTTTATTTATTCAAAAAAGTTCCATATAAACATGGGGTGAAACATTTTCACCCGTGAAATTCATCACTCAGGTAAGAAATTTAGGATACTTCAGATTCATAATATCTTCATGTTCCCATGTAGATTCCTCTAACTATTGATTTATGCCCAAAACATAGACTATGTGATTGGTCTTGTTCCATAGAACATTATATAATGATTCCTTCATTTTAACTAGTTATTCCCCTTTAAAAAAGCTGACTCTATTTGGATGAAATTTGGGTTCATTACATAAGAAGGTTCCAATATATTCTTCATTAGGAGAGATGCATGGAACTCATCATTGGCTTGATTGAGATTTGGGTGAAGAGTCACGGAATATTCTACCATCCCAATATGATTGAGTATCTCAAATTAACCAATTTACCAATTGCCTAATTTACCTTTATTCAAGAATCACATAATATTATTCTAGGGTGAGATTCATAAAAACAACTTTTTTAAAAATTCAAATTCATGGTCACTTGATATATTATGAGTATATCTTTTCTACCATGTTTTATCATCATTGATAAGTTATTGTATTTTTCAATCATTCTCATCCATTCATCAGCAACCTCAGGTCCAAATAGCATTATTTCTCTAACTTCATCGGATAAATTTTGATATCTACATTTCATAACATATAAGAATTTATATGGTCCCATATGAATGCATTGTTGGAAACTATTGATGTAAGGAAACACAACAATAAGAAGTTGTTGATCCCAACAACCTTTGAAATCTAGAGAAAAAATCTCAACTTATCAATTAGGGTTTGAGCCTCAGATCCTGATATGATACAATGGAATATGGTACTCAATGAAACCTTACCACTACTTTAATTTATATTCTTGTATATTGTTCCAGAGAGAAGTATTCTACGATAGTGATGAAGTGTTTTTACTTATTAAGTTGAAGGATTACCTCCCGTAATAAAATAAACACTTTATTGGATTTCGGTACTCGAACAATAAAATATATAGTGATGTTCTCCGATTTTCATTCTTCTATGGGTAATGGAACCATCATTTCCATTGACTTTTTTCTTTATCCATAACATTTTATCATAAAATACATTAAGAGAAAAACTCTATGATAAATATCATCATGACATGCCATCATATAATTTATTTTAATTCCTTATACATCTTCATACTTCTATGATGAATTAATAATTAAAAACTATAATCTACCCTTAACATATACTTCATCAAATATATTCTCAATGCAAGGAGGACATTTTTTTGAAACCTTATCATTCCATCCTAATTATGGTTATGATCATGATGATTTTTTTACTTTCTTTTATAGATCATCATCTTCCTGCTATGCCTCTTTAGTCATCAATATTATTGGTGGTTTAACATTAATTTGAGAATGATATGATTTTCCCCCTTCTTTAAGAATTTCTAGACCCGTCGCTTGAAAATATAGAAATATTTGATCTTTTGTGATCCTCATCATGGATAATCTATCATGATCATTCTGAATCAAATCATTGACCACCTTGTTCGCATTCCCACGGTGGTAATGTATTGAGAAATCATAATCCTTTATTATCCCCTATAATCTTCTTTAATGCATGTTACACTTCTTTTTTGTGAATATATATTGCAGAATTTAATTATTAATATATATATGATAATTTTCTCCATATAGATAATTCTTTTATATCTCTAAAAGAAAAATTTCCACTTCTAACTCCAAATCATGAGTTGGATAATTATTCTAATGAATATTCAATTTTCGTGAGTCATAAGTGAGAATATGTTATTCTATAGATGAAAAATCCCAATACCTTCATAAATGAATCACCATATATTTAAAAACCCTTCTCTACTATAGGGTAATGTATTTATAGGTACACAAAATAACCTTCTCTTATATAACATTAAATTTTCCTCACATTCATCTATCCAGATGAACTTTACTACCTTTTGAGTTAACTTGGTTAATGTATTATGAATTCATAAGAAATTATACAAAACAAACATTGATAATATATAGGAAAACCAAGTAATATATTGATATTATTCACAATGGTTGGTGTAGTTTTTCATACAATAGACTCTGACATTGATGGATAAACTTCTATACAATCTATTGAAATTATGTGTCCCAAAAATAAATCTTTTTCAAATCCAAATTAACAAATTTTATGTTATTCATTTTTCTTCTCTATCCTTAGGGACATTAGAAAATTACCCATGTGATTTTCATTATCTTACTTGAAATTTTAGAAGATAACAACATCATCTATAAAGTCCATTAAAAACTAAAAGAGGTAATATTTAATGAATTTATTCATTAAATCAATGAATATAACAGAGGAATTAGTATGTTCAAAAGGAATCAATATATATTCATAGTTCCCAAAACATGTATAGATTACCATCTTGGGTTTATCATCATTCATGATCCTAAATTGATGATATCCAAAATGATGGTCAATCTTTGAAAGGTGTTGAGCTCCACATATTTGATGAAACAAATCATCAATATGGGGAAGATAATAAATTTTATTGATTTTGATCGTGTTCTACTCATGATAATCAATAAATAGTCACATTGATCCATTATTTTTACATGAAGAATAGATTCTCCCCACAGTGGCCCACATGGATGAATGAATCACTTATTACGGTTTTAATTGTACATCTTCATCAATTCATACAACTCACTTGGAGTCATTATATAAGGATTCATTGAAATTGTTTTGTAACTAGTTATGGATTCTATTGAGAACTTAACATCTCATTTTGGTGGATTATAGTTTGATACTTAATAGAGACATCCAAAAAATCCTGAACAATAGGCATGTCATTAATATAGATTTTCTCCCCATCCATTTGTGATAAACAACACTTATGAATGGGAATTGAAACCCATACACTGGATTTAAACAAGATTAATTGTTCATGCCTGTCGTCACATGTATGTATAATCATATAAGTGTATGAATATTTAGATATTACTTCCATTGATTGAAAATTGATGCGGGATTTATGAGCCCAATGTTAAAGAAGGCCTACGATGATATCAAATTCAACAAAAGGTAGAATGAAGATATTTTAATGATGAAAATTCACAAAAACATCATAAAAAGATGAATCATATACTATAGATATAATAATTGTACCATTTGGGGTTTGTAATTCTAATTCCACATCTAATTTTTTTGGTGGAATCATAAAACCCATAAAAAATTTAGATATGAAGAAGTTAGAAAATCCAGAATCAAATATGACATTAGTTGTTTTAGATTTGGTGGTATGTGTACCTTTCATCACATAATTTTCATACCCCTCATCAAAAATAGAGATTGCATGTGATTTTCCATTATCTGTTAGCTTAAGAGGTTGTTGAAGTTGATCATCATCACCAACCCCTGGTTTTGGGAAAGGGATAGAATGATGCATATTCTCCTTACCCTTATAGCACTTAATCATGGGAGACACATTTTATTAAATATTATATGCATATAATTTGGAGATGACATCATCCTATTATTTTTAAAATCAACTACCATGTAATTTTCCACTCAAGGCATAAAAGATTTACAGGACCCAATAAGGTAATTTCCATCAAGCTTCGTCCCATGCCTAGTGCATAAAGGAAAACTCATATTCTTTTCTCCATGGTTTTTAGAGTTTCCAGTGAACATCATCTTTCTTTTCCTTTTAAAACCATGTGATTTATATGTGACTCCAAACCTCTATTTTAACAATTATTTCACAATGCCAATCTATTCATAGATACCATTCTCTCTTATGTGCATATCCATTCTAGAAAATGGATTTAAACAACTAAATAAAAAATACACATTATATTCAGGTTTTATGACAATTATTGAAGCATACCTCACATGTATCATAAAATTATCCTCATTGGTACAAACTGATTCATCAACCCTTTGCTTCAACTACAACAACTCTTCATCCATCATGATAAAAATAATTTAATGAATTTAATTATTGAAGAATAATTTCTAGAACTTTTCATTATCAATGGATTCAATATCATTTTTCTTCCTTATATTATTGATTATATTCTACCACCGGTCATCATCTCCTTAAAACCTATCAACATCTAGAATGAATTTATAATGCCCTAAAGACTGGATAATAGAGAATATATTTTAATTAGTTGTGATGAATTTTTCAGGAAAATGTGGATTAGACTAACATTTGATATAATGTAGATGTTTCCTCATGAAGGAATCAACATAATGTTTTTTCCACATTTTGTCTTTTTTAATTACAACCTGATTTATATCGTAAGAAAGTTTAGTGTTCTTAGTAATGACGTTTTTCATTCCTTCTCTATATAAATTGGTTTCTCAGGAGTAAAATCAATGATTATTCCATTTTAATCACCACTAACATGGTTGTTCTAGGTTCCAATTAATGATGAAAATAATAATCATAGATTAATAAACATATATCATATCAATGAACTACATAATTATGAAAACCAAAAATTCAATGCATAAATTATTCCACCATTATTAATATATGAAAAAATATTTTTATCATTTTTTATTCATTTATAATATCTATATATATCCATCATGTTGTGTTGTTAAAAGATTTTCATTTTAGAATCATATCCCTGTAGATTGCCAAACTAGTTGTGCAATAAGGCATGTTTTTGAGTCAGGATGAATTGTTTTTAGCGAATTTACCCAAGGGAATATCTCATCCAGAACAACATCTACTTTTTTATTTATAGACAAGTATGTCTTGTTTGGAAACCAATCAGTCAATAATTTACTACCATTATGATACATTTTAACATATTTTTCATATCCATTGACTTATCTTAGACATGTAAAAACAGTTCCCACTACGGTTTTCTTGCCCTAAATTCCAATGTGAAACTAAACCTTTTATCTAATAAAAAATGAAGAAACCATATCTTTTCATAAATTAACATTACATATCATATGTGGAATACAGAAAACATTATTCAAACTGACATACAAAGGAAATACTATCCTAGTTCCATTGAAACCCTAAAAAAAACTAATACATAATTTTACTACATTTTCAGCAACTAAGTTATTATTCACTATTGCCCTTATTAGACACATCCAACATAACACATATCTTCATAACCTATGAAAAGAAACATAGAAAAAGGTTAGAATAAAGGATCCGTATTGGTAAACAAGAGAGATATATATCATAATCACGAGAATAAGGTCATATAACCATTACCATGAAAATATAATGTAATACCATGCATATTAATGATCAAATTCATGAATCATGGAATAAAGCATGGCATTTCCCTAGACATGCATCATAATTAAATATAGAACATAAGCCATGAAATCCTAAAATAGGAATAAATAATTGAATTTTATAAAAAATATATGAATATATAATGATTTCCAAAGTGTTCATGGATTTGATGTCGAGATCATATTAGTGGAAGAATACCTTTAATGAATTGGGTTCACTTCCCAATTTAGCCATGTTTTATAGAACCATGTTCACCCCTCGTTTCACTTCAGGATTACTGAATCCAGTTCATTTCCCATTCAATCCCTTTAACAATAAATCGATTTTATTTCACATTCTTTCTTTATATATATCAAATTATATAAATAAATAACCAATTAATTTGAGAGAGATATATATCTCACCCCTCTTATAACGATATCATACATAAATTTTCTAAAAGATCATAAATAATAATATCATAAAGCATGAAATGAATTGAGAAATATAAATATGTAATCATATAATAACCTATGAAAAAACATTGTATTTAAAAAAAATTAAAAAATAAATATAACTAGTGAAATATTATGGGTTTCAATGGAATATAACTCGTTATGGTTAAACGGGTTTCATAATCATTATTCCATAAAATAGAAATTTATTCACAGAAACATTAAAAATGAAAAAATTGAATAATTTCACCAAAAAAGGCATTAGTAACACTAATACATGTTATATATTTTGAGAAATAATTTTTTTATTGTCATTTATATTCATTTCCTGAGAAAAATATCTTTGAAAAATAGAAAACTATTATTATAACAGAAATCATTTTTTAAAATGTTTTTCTTTTAACAATGTTTTCAAATTATATAAAAGAAGCATTGAAAACTATAAAATGGTAATAGAGTCCTTTTACATGGTAATGGTCTTAAATACTCTTTTGAAAACAGTTTGTTTAAATCACGGTTATATAATAAAATAGGTTTCTAACCAGAGATAGGGTGAGACTATCATGAACCAAATCATGTCTCCATCAACTCGACACCCGACCCGGCCCGTGACAAGGCCCAAAGGGCATTCCAGATCCCCACGGGCTGACACACGTGCCTGGGTATGAATTTATAATTTTTTGGAAACGATTTACGGGTATAACAACCCAAAAAAACCATGAGTAAACTGAATTCTGAAATAAACATTACAACCTCAAGTTTTGAAAATATCATGAACGAGTCTCAACAAAAAGTGCAACTACAACTCAATCACAAAAAACTCCCAAAAAGGGTGACCAAAAACCAAATCAGCAATTATCACCTGATGGAAGAATATCATTATCAGACCTCCGCCACCAGTGCCAAAACAGAAGAACCAACTAACAACTCAGGCCACTGTGCTCAAAACCACGACATTTCCTTACATCAGACATAATCAGATCTACTTACACCCAAGGGTGTTAGTAGGGTTGGAGGAACACTCAATAGGTTGGCACCGGAGAAAAGCTTCCGCATAAAAAGGGGTTAGATGACCAAACCAGTTTGCATGTTCAAATTTTAGAGAAAATAAATAATTTCACTCACATTCTGATGGAAACAGTTTTAAAGAAAGGAATAGAGTTTTTAAAATATGAAAAATGGGTTTTTGGTATTGAACGAAAAATAAAGATTCTTACCTTTTGAAACCAAAGAATACAAAAAAACCAACCAGTAATGAGTATATAATCACACAGGACCAAAAAAAGTTAGAGAGGACCTAATGAACTAAAGAAGTGTGGGACCCTAGAACCTCACGTCTCGGAGAACCATATCATACATTTCTCATGCAGAAGCCACCGTTAGGCAAACACCTCCTACCATAGTGGTCTCCAGTCATCCAATGTAATTTTTGTGTCATGAGCGTCTATCCAGCTAATTGAAACTGGGCCGAGGCCACTCTCGTATCACTAACACGCTAGTCTAGTCAGCCCACCTAATACCTAGGATTCCCCTTTTGTGCTCATTATTCACAGTTCACCATACTCATCAAGTTCAAGACACAACACACAACATAGAACCTCACAACATGTAAGAACTACGACATTTCGAGAACCAAACTAAAGTATACCAATCATTTTAAAAATTGGTTTAGGAATTTAAATAAAATAAGACAACACATTCAACAGTGCAAAACCCACTCGGACACACACTAAGACTGTAACAAGGATAAAATTTCAACTGTGGAATTTGTTCAAAAACTAAGGCACAACACGGTATAAACCTGACAATCTAAAAAAGCCACTAATAAAAGTAAAACATCACGCTCTACCAGTCAAACCGAAAACTCACAATTGCATTTAAATAAAAGATATATTAAATTATTCAAACCAGCTGACTAAATGATCAAATTCCCTAAGCATGTGAATCCACCTACCTGAAATGGGTACAAAAAGAGACATGGCAGAAAAATCTCGTTGTACAACGGTCGCATCGTAGGGAGCCGTCAAAAAGGTCCTAAAACAGTTAACCAAATCACAATGGTGCTATCCCAGAAAATATCATCAATTTAATTAACCATTAAACAGATCCAATTACAATTAAATAAGTTGATTAATAATTATAAAACTCCAAAACTAACTAAATAAGTTAATTAACAATTTGATAATTTCAATTAAACAAGGTGATTAACACATTTAATAATAATCAATTAAATTAATTAAACATTTACCAAAAGTATTGATCATTAAATAAATTGATTATTAATTTACCAAATTAAAATAAATAAAATGATTCACCAATTTAATAACAATAAATTAATTTATTAACACTTAAAAAAATAAATTAATAATTAAATAACTCAAATATCAATTAAAACAATTAAAATAATTAATTAAAATTAAAAACAATCCCTTGTGGAATGTCGGGAAAGTGAAGAGGGTGTGGCATGGTGGTCTGGTAGCACGAGAAGGGTGCGGGAGGGGGCCCGACAGCGTGAGCATGGTGTAGGAAGTGGTCTGCCAGTGTGAGAAGGGTGTGGGAGGTGGTCCAACAATGTGAGCAGGGTGCGGAGGCCGCTTTCCGGTGAGTGGAAGGAGGGCCGCCGGCTGCTTGTCGTTCTGGCTAGAAGAGGGGAAGAGAGGTGAGGTGGGGCGCGACGCTGGAGGGAGATGAGTGAATGGGGGAGTGCAGCAGTGAGGGTGAGAAGGGGAATGGGGAGGGTGGCGGTGAGGGTGAGAAGGGGAAGGGGGAGTGCGGCGGTGAGGGTGAGAAGGGGAAGGGGGAGTGCGGTGGTGAGGGTGAGCAGGGGAAGGGAAGGGGGAGCGTGCAGGTGAGGGGAGATGAGGGGAAGGGGGAGTGTGGCGGGTGAGGGAGAGGTCGTAAGGGATGGGGAACGAGGGAGCGTGGTGGGTGAGGGTGAGCACGGCAGGAAGGGGAGGTCCTGAGGGGATGTGGGTGCGTGCAGGAGAGGGAAGGGGGAATGGACTGGCGGAGAAGAAGAAAAGATGGAGAGAGGGATACATGGTGTGGAAGAAAGAGGAGGGAAGAATAAAAAAACAAAGAAAAGAGGAAAATGGGTGGTGGCGGCTAGGGTTTTCATGGAGGGGAGTTAAATAAAAAAAATAAAAAAACAAATAAAAAGATAGAACTACCAAATTCCAAAAATAATAGAACCATATGAAATAAAATAATGTAAAGACAAAAGGTTCTAATAATAATAAAATTAGTAATAAAATAAAAATAATAATAATAATAAAAACATTAAAAAATTATAATAAAAACAACAATAATAATAATAATAATAATAACAATAAAACTGATGTTAATCATCTGGTGTTTGAAACCCCCACGCAATGGGCACCGCACGTTAAAATGGCTAAGTTGCACGGCTTCTCTTGTTCCCTTCCAATGCACCGAGAGGCGTTAGGCCCGCACACACACATCTTTCCATAACGGGAAACCCGCAACGGGTTCATCCCATGATACAACCAAGCTATTTAAATAAACAGATAATTAATTCACAAATTCAAAGTTTAAAATTAATGTTGTACCTCAACGATGTCTGGGCGTGACAATTATCCCCACCATGAAAACTTTTTTCCCATAGAAAGTCAGCTCGATTCCTGATCAGATAATAGAAATGGGTACTCCTGCTTTACCCATGACTTCCACTCCCAATTCTCTTGCTCATCATTCCAGTGATGCCAGAGAATACGAACCAAAGGAATGGACTTTACACACAGCACCTTCTCCTGAGAATCCAGTATCTGCATTGGTCGCTCAAACACAGATAAGTCGGACTCTATCTCCAGCTCCTCCAAATTCATCACATGCGACAGATTGGGGTTTAACTTCTTTAGTTGGGAGAAATGAAATACGTCGTGAATCTACGTCAACTGCGAGGGAAAAAATAACATGTATTCCACCTTGCCAATCCGCTGAAGAATCTCGAAAGGTCAGACAAACATTAGTGTCAGCTTCCCCTACTTCCCCAAGCGACGGTGACCCAAGAGAGGGACCAATTTCAGGAACACTTTGTCCCCCAATGAAAACTAAATATCTCGCCTCCTCTGATCTTCATAAGACTTGTGACGCATCTGAGCTATCAACAACCGCTGGCTAATCCTCTTGACCTTCTCAGACGACTCCTGAACAAGGCTCGGTCCCAAGAGCGAGGTCTCGCCTACCTCTTCCCAACACAGAGGAGAACGAAAATACTAGTCATAGATTGCCTCAAAGGGTTCTATTTTGATGGAAGACTGGGAACTATTGTTATAAGAAAACTCGACCAATCCCAAATGGCTATCCCATGAACCTCCAATATCTAACACATATGCATGGAGCATGTCTTCCAGAATCGTATTCGCTCACTTTATTTGGCCATCTGTCAGAGGGTGGTATGTTGTGTTCATCTTAATTTGCGGCCCCAAAGCCTTCTGGAGGTCTCCCCAAAACCAGGAGGTAAAGTAGGAGTCTCGGTCGGAAACAACTGCCAACGGCACACCATGAAGATTGAACACCTCCTGAACATACAAGCGGCCCAGCTCATCTATCTTCGATGTATCTCTAATCTATATAATGTGAGATGACTTGGTCAAATGATCAATCACTTCCAGATAGAATTCCTCCCCTGAGGTGTATGAGGCAATCCAATAATGAAGTCCATTTGGACCTCGTCCCACGTCCACGTAGGAATGGATAATGGCTGGAGTAGGACAAATGGTCTCTGATGCTCTGCTTTCACTTGCTGGCAAGTGTAGCATCACGATACATAGTCGGCTATGTCCCGTCTCATACCTGGCCACCCGAACTGATGGAAAACATCGTAATACATCTTGGTGGTACCAGGATTGACGACCCACTATGATTGGTGGCTATCTTGCATCACCACCTTCCGCAGAGACAATGACACCACATCACGGCCCTTGAAGCAGAAAACCCTCTGGGAAGACAAAGGCCAATCTAATATAGTCTCCCCGCCATGAAGAAATTGCATATATCACTGACACAACTCATCACTGAGCTACTCCCGCTGAATCAACTCCAGAAGAGAAGGAGTCAACTGAATGCTATCCAAGAAAGTATATCCGTTGTGCTCCCGTCTCTCCAAATGCATCTGGGTGAAGAGCCCCATCAAATTCCACTCATTGCTGGACATCCTCAACGCCTGCACTGGTACTTTTCTACTCAAAGTGTCAACTACCACATTACCCTTTCCAGGGGTATATACAATATCAAAATCAAAAACCTGTAGGTACTCGACCCAGCGGCGCGGCCTCAAATTGAGATCCTTCTGAGAGAAAATGTTGGACATGTTATTATGGTTAGAATAGACCAGAAACTTCTCCCCAAAGAGATAGTGATTCCATGTATTCAAAGAATACATCACCACTTCCAAATCTAAGTCGTGAGTCAGATAATTATTCTCATGCAGTCGGTACTAGCAAGAACCATAAGCCATGACATGGTCATCCTGCATGAGCACACATCCAAGGCCCATAACTGAATAATCACAATAGAAAACATAGCCATTTCCCGACTCTGGTATGGTCAACACAGGTGCAGTGGTCAACCATCGCTTCAACTCCCCAAAGGATTCCTGACACTCCGGGCTCCAGTAAAACTTCACCCCTTTCTGGGTGAGTGCAGTCATGGGGGAGGGAAGCCGCGAGAAGTCCCTAACAAAGCACCTGTAACATCCAGACAAGACCAGAAAACTCTTGATCTCAAACACATTTCTCATCTGCTCCCATGACATAACTGCCCTAATCTTCTCGGGATCCACTGGAACCCCTTTTTCTGAGACGCCATGCCCCTGAAACTTCACTTCCCTCATCCAAAATGAGCACTTTGAGAGTTTGGCATACATTATATGGAATCGCAAAGTTCCCAAAGCAACGCGCGGGTGATGCTCATGCTCCTCCTCAAATCCTGAATAAACCAGGATGTCATCCACAAATACCACGACAAATGAGTTGAGAAATTGGTGGAACACCCTATTAATGAGCGCCATGAAAACTACAAGGGAATTTGTCAATCTGAAAGGCATGACCAAGTACTCGAAGTGACCGTACCTGCTTCAGAAAGCTATCTTCGGGATATCTGCATCTCTCACCCTGAGATGATGGTATCCCGAACACAAATCAATCGTGGAGAACCACTTTTCGCCCCTTCAACTGTTCAAACAAATCGTCAATCCTAGGAAAAGGGTATCTATTTTTGATGGTTACCTAGTTCAATTTCTAGTAATCAATGCACAACCAGAAGGTTCCATCGGCCTTCTTCGCGAAAAGGACTGGGGCGGCCCAAGGAGAGACGCTCGGGAAAATGGGTCCTTTGGATTCCAAATTCCCAGCTGTATCATTAATTCCCTCAATTTGGTGGGGTCCATGCGATAGG
Organism: Viscum album; assembly: GCA_963277665.1. Lineage (NCBI taxonomy): Eukaryota > Viridiplantae > Streptophyta > Magnoliopsida > Santalales > Viscaceae > Viscum > Viscum album. The sequence continues at coordinate 720,505,278 of OY728151.1, read as the reverse complement.
AGGGAAGAGATATATTCTGTGTTCTTGGTGCCAACTCAATCGAGAACTCCACATCTCGCTCTGGGGGTATGCAGGAAAAATCATCTTGGAAGACCTCTGGGAAATCATCCACTACATGAGGTAACCCGCCCTGAGGAACACCACCACCATCCACTAGTGTGAGAGAAGATAACTGATATGCAAGATTTCACAACTCAGGGAGTGGAGGACCCATGCGTCCCGACCGAGGATCCCATTCTTCGTGAAATAACCACCGAGTCCCATCTGGTGTCGTAAAACTGACTCGTCGACGATAGCAATCAATGTTCACCTTAAAGAGCACCAGCCAGTCCATACCGAGGATCACATCAAATTGGTTCATGTCAAGGACCAAGAAATATCATTCCATCTTGACTCCCAACACATAGAGTGTGCACAAGTGCAACCTAAGGCCTTACTCCCTATTTTTCCCCAACAGTGTTGCCAACTACATAGCAAACGATAACAGCTTGGTTGGTAGCTTCAGCAGATTCAGAAGGCGAATAGATATAAAATAAACTGAAGCACCAGTATCAAATAAAACTATAGCTGTAGAAGATGCAACCATAATGGAACCTCGAATAGTTATTGGCCCTGCATCAGATCCTGCTGTTGCTGATCCACAACATGCAGTTGCCTGGTCCCTGCCTGAGAACGACCGCTTGCCTGCGGCTCTGTCCTAATCTGACTCTTCCCAGAAGATGATCTGGTCCTACCACCCTTACTACTGAACCGAGATCCCATCATCCTGGTTATCTCTAACTGCACAGATACACCCCTGGAATCTACATATCCAATCCCACTCTGGTAAGTGTGTACAGTCTCGAAGAAACACTATAGGTTCCCCATGAATCCACACCCATAGCAAGGTCTAGGAGGATCTGGACACGCAGGTCAGATGTTCCCTACCTTTCTACGCTAATCACACACAATGGGCCTCACATCAGAATCCTCAGATGATGACTGCCTAGAAGGATGTCCTGAGCTACCACCACTCTTCTTCCACTGCTCAACACACTTCCTCTTCTTTTCTGAGGAACTGTCGCTGCCAAAGCCTGACACTGATCCATAAAACCTCAACTTTCATCTATGGTCAATATTGTCCATTCAAGCACCATCGACTACCTCGGAATAAGTCTTCATTGTGAATAAGAAATCATGAGAGTGGATTTTAGGTCGAAGGCCCTTCTCAAACATCCGAGCTTTCAAGAATTCGCTCGAAACTATCTCAGGTGCATACTGCACCAGCTCAGAAAAGTGGTTCGCATATTCCATCACTCTCTGATTTCCCTGTGAAAGCTCTATGAACTCCTAAGATCTACCGTAGGCTAGACACTATGGACAATATTGCTCATTGAAGATAACCTTGAAATCTTTCCAACTCATGTGCTCATGTTTCCCATCCTAGACCACTGATTCCTACCATTTTCGACTTGGACCCCCTAGCTGGAATGAGGCACACAACACGATTACTTCCTCAGGCATGTCAAGGAAATAGAACATGTGTTATATCATTTCAAGGCATTCCTCTACCTCCCGAGGTTCTGAAGTACCTTAGAATGATTGAGGTTTGTTCTTTAGAAACTCATGAGCTCTATCCTTTCTGGAGAAAGATTCTTCCCCTCTAGCTGGAATAGGGGCGGGGGAAGGAGTCTCCCCTTGCCCCAAATCTTGAATGGCTCGGACCACAGCCTCTACCAATCTATGATCAAGCGGCGCAGGTGAACTCTCTCTGGATTCCTCCTATAGGTGCATGAGACATCTTTGGGGAGGCATCATGCTACAAAGGTCAACATTCATGAAGGAATATCATCAATATCACATATCATAAGAGGAACCACATTTTTCTTAAAGATAAACAATCATCAGTAAATATAACATGAAAAAATGACTTCATGTTAAAACTCTACATTCCTGCTAGGCATCCACGTACAGTCAGCAGCATGTACGTCCCACCTAGAAAAGAAGTCAAATAAGCACCCTGACATCCCATGGTGACTCAGTACCTATCACGAGGCATGCTGGATAGGCACCATACTCGCAACATGAATTCCGAGCCCTGACAGTCCCAACGTCTGTATAACCAAACTCATCCAAAAAAACATAAACCAAGAGCTTAGCCTCCTCTGATATCATTTTTTCATGATCCAAATCGGGTCTCCATCAACCCGATGCCCGACCTGGCCCACAGCAAGGCTCAAAGGGTGTTCTCGATCCCCAAGGGCTGGCACAAGTTCCCTGGTATCAATTTAGAATTTTTTTGGGAACGATTTTCCCATATAACAACCAGAAACAAACCATGGGTAAAATGAATTCCGAAATCAACATTACAACCAAATGTTTTAGGAAGAGCATGAATCAGTCTCAATAAAAACAGAAACTACACCTCAATCAAAACAAACTCCCAACAAGGGTGACCAAATACCAAATCAGAAACTTTCACCAGATGGATGATTATCACTATCAAGCATCCGCCACCAATGCCAAAATAGAAGAACCAACTAACAACTCAAACCACCGTGCTCAAAACCTTGTCATTTCCCTGAATCAGACATAATCATATCTACTTACACCCAAGGGTGTAAATAAGGTGTGTGAAATGATAAATAGGTTGGAACCAGAGAAAAGATTCCGCATAAAAAGGGTTAGATGACCAAAGCAGTTTGCAGGTTCAAATTTTAGAGAAAATAAATAAATGCACTAACATTATGAGGGAAGCAGTTTCAAAGAAAGGAAGTCTGTTTTCAAAATAGGAAAACTGGGTTTTTTGTTCTGAAGGAAAAAGAAACATTCTTACCTTTTGAAACCACAAAAGTTACCAAAACTAACCATTGATGAGTATATAATCGCATGGGAGCAACAAAAGTGGGAGAGGGCCTAATGTACTAAAGCTGTGTGGGACCCTAGAACCGCACGTCTTAGTGAACCATATCATACATTTCCCATGCATGAGCCACGGGTAGGGAAAAACCTCCTACCATAGTGTTCTCCATTGTTCCAATGTTTAGTCAGTATTGTAAGCGTCAATCCGAATAAGTGAAAGTGGGTAGAGGCCACTCCCGTATCACTAGCACGCTAGTCTAGTCCGCCCACCTAATACCCAGGCTTCCCCTTTTGTGATGATTATTCATAGTTCACCCTACTCATCAAGGTCAGGACACAACAAACCACATAGAACCTCACAACATGTAAGAACTACGACATTTCGAGAACCAAACTAAAGTTTACCAAACATTTGAAAAATTTGTTTAGGAATTTTAAGAAAATAAAACAACACAATAAATAGTGAAATACCCACTAGAAGGCACACTAAGACTATAAAAAGGATCAAATTTCAACTACTACATTTGTTCAAAAAACCATGGCACAAAACGGTATAAAACCAGAAATCTAAAAAAGCCACTAATAAAAGTAAAACATCACTCTCTACCAGTCAAACTGAAAAGTCACAGCATATTTTAAATAAAAGACATATTAAATTAATCACACCAGCAAACTAAATTATCAAATGCCCTATGAATGTAGAACCACTACCTCAAATGGGTACGAAAAGCCACATGGCGCAAAACTCCCATTGTGCAATGATTGCACCATATGGAGTCGTAAAAAACATCCTAAAATAGTAAACCAAATCACCATGGTGCCAACTCAGAAAATACCAGAAATTTAATTAACTATTAAACAGATCCAATTACAATTAAATAAGTTGATTAATAAGTATAAAACACTAAAACTAACTAAATAAATAATATAACAATTCATAATTTTCAATTAATTAAGATGATTATCAAATATAATAAAAATCAATTAAATTAATTAAATAATTACCAAAAGTAATGATCATTAAATTAATTAATGATTAAATTAACCAATTCAAATAAATAAAATGATTAACAAATTTAATGACAATAAGTTAATTAATTAACACTTAAAAAATAATTACTAATTATATAACTCAAATGTAAAATAAACCAATTAAAATAATTAAATAAAATTAAAAACAAACCCTTGTGGATTGTTTGGAAAGTGAAGAGGGGGTGGAACGGCGGTCCGGCAGCACGAGTGGGGTGAGGGAGGTGGCCCGGCAGCGTGAGCAGGGTGCGGGAGGTGGTCCGGAAGCATGAGAAGGGTGTGCGAGGTGGTCTGACAGCGTGAGCAGGGTGCAGAGGCCGCTGTCTGATGAGAGGAAGGAGGGGCGCCGGCTGCTGGTCGGTCCGGCTGGAAGAGGGGAAGAGAGGTGAGGTGGGGCGCAACACTGGAGGGAGATGAGGTAATGGGGGAGTACGGTGGTGAGGGTGAGAAGGTGAATGGGGAGGGCTATGGTGAGGGTGATAAGGGGAAGGGGGAGTGCGATGATGAGGGTGAGCAGGGGAAGGGAAGGGGCAGCACATGGGTGAGGGGAGATAAGGGGAAGGGGGAGTGCGATAGGTTAGGGAGAGGTCGTGAGGGAGGGGGAACAGGGGAGATAGGTGGGTGAGGGTAAGCGCGGTGGGAAGGGGAAGCCGTGAGGGGATGGGAGAGCACACAGGAGAGGGATGGGGGAAGGGACTGGTGGAGAAGAAGAAAATATGGAGAGAGGGATACGTGGGGAGGAAGAAATAGGAGGGAAGAAGAAAAAAAAGAAAAGAGGAAAATGGGAGTGGCTGCTAGGGTTTTCATGGGGGAGTTAAATTAAATAAATAAATAAACAAATAAAAAAGAAAGAACAACCAAATTTCATAAATAAAAGAACTATATGAAATAAAATAAAGTAAATACAAAAGGTTCTAATAATAATAAAATTAATAATAAGAAAAACAATTAAAATAATAATAATAAAAACAATAATAAAATAATAATAAAAACAATACATAATAATAATAATAATAATAATAATAATAATAATAATAAAACTGAAGTTAATCATCTGGTGTTTGAAACGTCCACGCAACGGACACCACACGTTAAAATGGCTAAGCCGCATGGCTTCGCCCATGCCCTGCCCATGCACCGAGCGGTGTAAGGCCCATGCGCACACAACATTGCCACAACGGGTAACCCGTATCGAGTTTAGCCCGTGATACAACCAAACAATTTAAATAAAAATACAATTAATTCACGAAATAAAAATTACAAATTAAACGTGTACCTCAACGAAGTGTGAGCGTGATAGAGACAATCGTATTTTACATAAAAATATTATCTTATTATACATAGAGTTTAAAAATGAAACTAATACATTGATATATCCTGAATAAACATAGTATAAAGAAACTGATGATAATAATTTAAAATTAAAATTCAACTAAGATAAAATATCATGGAATTTAATTCATGATATAACATGTTAAATGGAAGTACACAACCCAAAAAATATAATTTACGTTCATAACAAAACATGAGTCTAAATGAATTAAAATTTAGACCAAACTATTTTATAGATTTGGTTTCTTTTGAAACCTAATCCTCATGAAAGAAAGATAAATAATGGATAGTTGAATACCCATAAATTTATTTATAATATACAAATAATATATAAATGGGTAGTAAATACACAAAACAAATTCAATGAGTGGGTAACATAGAATATATCTCAATGAAATATAATGCGATATGAAATCCCCTTACTTTATATCTCATCATAGTCTTTCAAACCACAAGAATGATAAATATAAAGTTACTAAACATATTTTAAGTAAATATTTTATTATATCTAACTCCATATGTTGTTTTATCATGATCTTATATTAAATTCATGTTGACTATCCTATGTTTAGTTTTCACTTCGGATAATGTTATCTTTGTTCTTCACAAGTGTCTTATATGGTTATATCATTGGTCCATATACCTATATAATGTTTCCATAATGTGAAACATCATATTAAAATAATTTATATTAATTTTATGTTTATTATAATGTTCTATATAATATATACGAAAAAATGGAATCCATCGTCCCTGGAGACAGTAAGCTAAACGTACGCATGAACATTGTTTCAATTTTTATTATCATATTGACCGAAAGAAAAACAGAAATATATGTATATAATTATTTAATTATTATTATTTCATTAAGATATCATATATAATCACTAATATCATTATTCAAAAAATGTATTTATCTTATTAACGAATCATATCGCTTTGAAGGGGACGGTTGTCCACACACCCTCAAACGAAATTATCAAATAAACACCAAATGGAATGTAAAAATTATATATGATTTAAATTGAATACATATGCTTAAATATATAATATATAGAACATATAAATAGAGTTTTCATTATAATATCTACAGTGATAAGTGATATGAAATATTGAAAAAATCATTGTTTAGTGAGATTGTAGTTAATCGTACAAATTAACAGTAAGTTCCATAACCATTACATGGACGGGTTTGTACGTGTTGGCCAATAAAATTGAATAAAAATATAAAATTATATTTTTTATACGGTATTTTATACATGAATGTAATAATGTGAGTTTTTGGGGAAGGAAATGAAAATAAAAAAAATGATCTTGAGAGAAGGTGTAAATTCTTAATCAGGTGACTCTGTTTAGGTTGTGCCAAATATATTAATAGAAATTCCTTTTGGCCAAGGAATCGATTCAAGGAGAAATACAGGATTATGGGAATTTATTTGGTAGTTATTGGACAACCTAATGTGGTTTGAATGGTGTGATTTTGTGGGAAATTTGGTACACATTAATAGGTAAAGAAATCATCTCACTTGGAATTTTTGATACAAATTAGGTGTAGAATTGATTTTACCTATAAAAGGTAATTAAAAACCTAATTCCATAATGGGAGGTTTATGGCAGAAATATTTCCATATAATTTGTTTTTTAATTGTTCCTTGTTTATTTGGTACCCTAAAATTAATGTTTTGTCTCTAATTACGTTTTATTCGACCTTAATTGATGTGACAAATTAAAATAAATTTTACAAAAAAATAGTTCAACAAGAAATATTACATAATTATATAATAAATATTATTTTGATTAAAATGGTTTATATATATTTTTTAAATTCAATTAATGAATTAGAAAAATTAATAATAATGACAATCCAATGTACTGGGTGAAATAAAGGGTCTTTAAAGCTGAATGCAGTTCAAATGTTTATTAAGATTTAATATTCATTTTCAAAGTACTATTTATTATAAATAATAGATTTTTATTAACATATGTATAATTTATCTAATATCACCCCAAAAAGTTTATAATTTAATTTATCATTAATAAATATTTAAATGGAATGGCCGTTTTTATCCAAAAACCATTATTTTTACATTTCATAAAACAAGATGACTTTAAAAAAAATACTAAAAAATCATGCTAATATAATTGAATTATTCTAATTTTAAAAAAATATTAATTTAGCAGACTAAATTTATAATTGTTTCTAAAATTAATTTTATAATTTTTCATAGAAGGCCATTAAAAAAAGTATATTCTAAAAAATTTATTTTAAAAAATACAAGGACATTACAAAAAATCATAATGTTAAATATCAATATGTTATATTCATATAAAAATATTATAAAAAAATTTATAAAATATTTATTATTCTTCATATTACATGGTTTTACACCTTGATTATAAGTATCAAATTTAAATAATTATTACAATATAATATGTTTTGTAGAAACATAGGTGTTTAATATAACACACTCCAAGTCCATGTTCCTTGTATTGTATACAATTTTGTTGTTATGTGTAAAGTATTCCAAGTTTGTTCCATGTGAATGGAATTAATGACTTAGTTCATTCCATGAAATAAATGAAAATTTAATTAATTTGAAGAAAATGACCTTAAAAACACGGGGTTTCTAAAATACATTAATATTTTCAGCACTTGACCTTATAATATTATTAAAAGAAATCATCTTCGATTTAAACAACTGTTAAAAACCAATTTTTTATAATATGGTTCCAAATAATTTATTATATATTTTCAAATACCTATTTTTGGTAAATAATAAACAACTCCCACCACTTTTCTTATATAAATTCACTCACACCCCAATTAAACATCACTAAAAAATATTTTATACTTCCTTACACAACCCTCTCCTCTATATATTACTCCCATAATGATCCAATGTTCTCAAGATGAACCTCCCATTCTTTTGGATTCACCAACACATGGTATGGGATCCTCTTATTCTTCACTACATTCATTCCTATTAATTATCTTATTCTCTTTATATCATATTCAATGTGTTTGGGTATGTTGTTACATATCCCTCAAAAGGCCCTTATTATTTCTAAATTTATATAGATCTATCTCAATCGGATTATACCCTCCCACAAATATTTATGAATACCCATTATGCTATCAATATTTCACTGCAATTTTTCTTTCCGATCGATTGGGTGGTGAAAAACCATATCCATTTCATATCAAGGGTGTTCACTATTGTAAAATTTTAATTATTTTATTAGTTAATTACATGTATGTAATTTATAATTTATTTTCATCGGATTAAATGTGATTAAATATGTTCATTTTTATATGGTATTTATGGGAATCTTATGAATGTTCATGAAATAATTATCATCAGTGTTCCCAAATAATTCTTGAATATATTGGATAATGTTTTTTGTCATGATATTACATGATTAATTGGTGTGTGGGATGACTTTTTGAAGTCATTATCATGTTATTTCAAGGTTATAAAACTTGTCTTATTCTTATGAGGTCATGTTTAATAGTGTTGCTACATTTCCTTGTTTCTTTTATGTTATAATTCTATATAATTATTTATTATTCATGTATACAATTATCACAACATTGTATATCACATGTAAATTCTTATTGTCTAACGTGAAATACTATTATCAAATTATTCATCATTTCGTTCATTACAAGGATTTGTATATCACCAATTTTAAAAGTTTTTACCTTTGTTTTCCTATTAAGTTTAAATTATCATAGAATATTTTGATAATGTAATAAATTATTCCAATAATTACGATGTACATATGTTTATGGATTTTTAATGTAACTTATTTATCAAAGATAGTATATGTCACAATATTCTTGGTAGTAATATGTATACTCTTATGTAATAAATAAATAATTAAAGTGTAATAAACACAAGGGTTGTCATATATTTAATATTCCATGGGAAATGTTTTATTCATGATTCAGAATATATTTCAATGGATATTAGGTGTAAAATAGCATATCTCGACCATCGACAATAGAATATTATATTATGGAGGGATCCATTTTTTGACTATGCATACTATTTTATAGTTCGGAATCACATAAGTTATCACCAAAATGGTCTATTTACCTAAGGATCCTTCACCCTCAATATAGACTTCATTATCTCTATGCTTCTCAACAAAATCAAAGTAGTAAAATGATTTCTAATCATAGATAATTGTTATTCAATACAAGATTGTCCTGTATCACCCTTAAATCAATGACTCCTAAAAAAATAGTTTAAAACTACACTTTCCAAATCATGTTTTAAAAATAATAATGATTTAAATATACTTAAAATGGATATGATAGATTATTATGAATGACTATCATAACCATTATTACAAAATTATTTTTTGACTGGAATTTTTGATCGAAAATTTCTTATATAATGTGATTAATAAGATATAATTATTATAAATACTTATGTTGATGATATAATATTTTGGTTGAAAAATTATTTGATATATTATGATTGATCTAAACACAAGACATGTGAATTGGACATGATCCTAAATAGATAAATATATGTTTTCATTTTTTAATAAATCATTCATATGTATTCTTGTAATTTATTAAATCAATTAAAATATGATAATTAACTTGTCAAATGATTTTTATTTGATTATTATATTGATTGAAAAACATTAAAGAGTAATAATTGTAAATTATATATATATTATTAAATTGTTTTAATTGATATCAAACTATACAAATACATGATATCCAGATTATTATATCTCATTAATTATAGAACATGCATAATGTTCTCATTTTTTTGTGTTATAGACATAAGTACAACCCTAAATATATTAGTTTTGAATTATATCATAGAATGATTAGATATATCCAATGTACTATTAGTAAAATAATATTATTTTTATAATGATATATTTTTTTTCAATATATTAATCTGATTCTCATTTTGGATGCAATATACTTTTCTGGAAATCCTCTACTGTTATATTTCATTTTAACATAAAAGATAAATTTTGTGGTTTTATAAGATAAAACCTTATGTAGAATTATCAATAATAGAACCTATGTATGTTATTTATTCTAAATTTTGTTCAAAAATTTTAATGGAAAAACTATCATTGTATGCTATTATGTTTTTTCGGATAATGTTACATTTTTGTATTAATTAAAATTCTATTTAAATTTTTAAAAACAATGTTCAACTCCCAATATAACACCCAAGAAATTATAAAATCACAATTTTTTATTCAATAGTTTGTATGACACACAAAACTATGATTGTAATAAAATAATGTTTTTTGAGACTTCATGATATAACTATTTAAAAATAAAATCAATCACATCAAAATATTGTGTTACATGAATCACCAAGATTATCATACATTTCACACCACCATGGTTTTTGCATAATTTACACGCAATACCATGTTTCCATGAAATATAACATACTAATAAAATATTTCAATTTAATATGGTAGTTATCACGTAGAAATTGGAATATGCGGTATGACTAGTACTAGATAAATTAACAAATTTATTTTTATCTATTGATTATTAATAAAATATATATCATTCAAAAAAATAATTTTTTTTTGGAAAAAATATGTAACACCCCAAGCTTCCACAGCACGTTTCTCTTTGAATAATGCAATGACATGAATTGTACGCAACATCGAGATTCTAACACACCACAACCAATCAAACTAGCCGTTATAAATAGTAATGCCTAATTTTTAAAATTTTAGAAATTTTATCTCTCAAAATGGACTTCATTTTTGGATTTGGAGTATCTAATTTTGCCTAAGGTGAAATTTTGGTACTTTTCGGATAACATTAATATTTTTATGAATACTGAAAATTACTAAATTTTAATTAAAAACAAACAATATAGTCAAAATAATTAATAGTGATAAATTATGAATTTGAGTGGTATTATAGTATAATTAGAATATATTTTTACATTTTTATTCAATGGTGTTCATTATAATTAATTTCAATTTGAAATTGGACATAAACAATTGTCAATCTTTTCATATATATTGTTTCTTAAAAACACTCTATTTGATGTGACAGTGGGAATCAATTATAAAATTAATTAATGCAACTTATATTTTTGGAATTTTTTAAAATAGACATCATTTTTGAATTTGGAATATCAATTATAGCTTAGGGTGAAATTTTGGCATTGTTCTAAAAAACATCAATTTTTTATGAATAGTGAAACCACTAAGTGTTAGTTAAAAAACTAGATTTTTTATAAAACATAATTTTATTGATTCTGTGAGTGGAATTTCAAAAATACGAGAGACACGGTTAATATCAATTAGTAAAATGTGGTTCAATGAGATGAAAATATTTTTTTGTGAATAGTAACGTTTTACATTTATTTCCCACGGTTAAAAGTAAATAGGGTAATTAACGGTAAAAATTATATTAATATTACCCTAACACATGTGATAATTCTATTGGAAAAGTTTATCTCGACCAAAAAAAACCTTAGGAATAAAATATTATCATTTAGGTCCACTTGTATTAGATTAGGACATTTATTATTATTTAATTCAAAGAAGAGTTAAAAGAGTTAAAATCAAAGTTTATTTACTAAAACATTTTTAATTTGGAGTTACACATAAGATAAATTCTATTATAAATATTTATTAGAAATAAAAAAATATTTCCTACATAATGATATTTTATTTATAATTTTTAGACCCTAAATAATTTAATTTATTTATGACACAATGATGATGTAGTAATTACCATAATAGTGAAAAATTAAAATAATTTATATTATAAATACACAAATAAATATAATTTCAGACTTTTATTGAATTACAAAAATTTTATAGGTTAATACGACATATTAGGATTGATTTAATTGACTTTGATGGAAGTAATCATTCTGATTTGAGTTTCAAAAAAATCAATTATTGAATAGTGTCAAAATTGACATAAAAGAGTTTTTAAAACAAATATTATATTATTAATTGATATTAAATTCCTAAATATAAAAGGCTCGGCCACAAGACTTATATCAAGATAGGTGTATCAGTAATGGACCACATGGGGGTCTTTTTGATGTATATAGTATGTTTATTATCCATATAATATAAAAATACAAAGAGACATTGTAAATCTGAAACTAATTAACTAAGAGATAATACTTAAAGATAAGGTTAATATAATGACCCAAACCTGTCTAAATTCTATTTGGTTGAGTGGTTTTCTACCTACCCCCGCCTCAACCTTTAAATAATCCACATTTTGTCCATTAGAAACCGAATATGAATTTATTATAAAATATTATTTCTAGCTTTTACAAAGGTTCCCCTCACCCCTCCTATAAAAGGGAACTCCTCATTCTCATTACTTCACACCATCAAAGCCTTTTGTATCTTCAAAAATCTGCTCAAATACTCTCTCAACTTCCCTCAATTCATCCTAGAGGCCTTCCTTTAGTCAGAAAGCCATCTTAAGGAGCCTTTTTGATCAAATCAAAAGGAAGAACCTGAAAAATAGGTAATGTTTTTACCACCCATTTTCATGTTCCTTTATTCTCCCACTTATTCATTCATTGTTATTACCATTCTAAAATAATAACTCCAGTATCTTATAAATACTGTGATGATATTATAAATATGGTACAATAATATTCAGTATTCTATCCATCCTTTGATTAACATTTCACCATACGTGCATACGTACAGCTTACCGTCTCCAAGTCGTGGTGTAATTGTTATTCAATAATTAATTATTTTGATGGGTATAATAATGATGTGTAATTCATGTAAATAATAAATAAAAAATGATAATGATTCATTATATATGATATATAATCCAATTATATATTATTTTAATATCAAAAGAATGATATTGTCGCTCGTGTGTACGTACGGACTACCGTATCCACGAACGTGATGAGATTCATTCTCCATCGTATCCATTCAAATATAAATCTCATTTGATGACTAAAAATAATGTTTAAGGACTTGATATAATTCGGGATATTAATAATATACAACCTATCCATAACAAACACGGCTTACGTAACAAAGAATATAAAGGAAAACGAGTAAGTTAACACCCGAAATTACGATAATACTAAGATATTATTAACAAATCAATGTTAAAAGATCATATATGATATCATATTAATGTAAATTATTCTTTTATAATTCAATAACAATTATTTCACCATTATACAGGAGGCTAACATACCGTCTACTAAGAAAAAAGTACAATGTAAGGTGTTTCATATCTAACTTTTAATTCCGTGAAAATTCCATTGTTCACCACTTATTTATTATATGTGGTGTGTGTACTGCCCATGTTTGTATTAATTGTGTAATATAATGTAATTTATGTATATCTACATCATCATGGTATTATCCTTCTTTCATGGGTGTATGTTTTGTATGTCAACAAATCGATAAGGGAATTTGAAATTTCAATTTCCATTTATTCGGCTTTACGCAAACTTCATTGATTATTTTACTCCGAGATTATGTGTGTAATCACTATTCATTTACTTCTATCATAATTTCCACTCCCATTTTCTATGGATATAATTTTGATACACATAATCAGTCCATTGTTAATTTCTCAAGTCATCGATATGATTTTGATAAGAGTAATTTTGACTCATTCTCCATTTGTTCAGTTAAACATCCAATTCATTGGTGTTGTTTTTGCAAGATTATGTGTGAATGTCCTTTGATTGTTTTACAATGAATATCCAATCATATTTAGTGTATTTATATTTTTCACACATAACTATGTCGTTGATTTATCTTTAACCTAATGATACAGCCTTTATGAGATATTTCATCTCAATTTACATTCAATTGAGACTTCATTATTGTTATACACCAAATCACTTTTATGTGGTGTATATAATGTACTTTGACATAGTATATCATGAATCCCTTTATTCTCATGATATTACAATGTTTTTATTACCTCAATTATTTGTATTCACATGTCTCTCTTTTGGTTATAAACTCTAACTAAAATACCATTTTTAAATGTTATAAAGACTTATTCTTCTAAATCTTTCTCATTAGTGTCCCTGTTTTAAAAAAATGGTTTTAAGAATTTTTTATATGGAAATTAATGTTTCAAAATTAAAACTCCTTTTAAATGTTTCGAAGTGGTATGGGACACTTTGATTCAAAAATCTAGTTTTAAATGGCTTCTTGAAAAATATTGTTACTTTTAAATGTTTTCAAGAAAAGGGGGATATTTCTCTCAAATAGTTTTGATGGTTATTTTCATCTATGCCAATATCATTCATTATTATCGATTGAGGTTAATATGATACAATACAATATACTATATTGTATTGAATGAGTTATGTTTGAGTGTGGATGTGCTATTTTTATACCATGCATGGTTTGTGGTTAAAGTATTGAAATTTCGTATGCTAGTTTTAATAAGAATGTTTATTTTATGTTTATACATGTTCATATTAGGAATGCATTGGACTTAGTAAGTTACAGGTGGTGCCATCTTTAGATCCTCGATGCATCGGTAGGTCTAATGAGACAAACTAGTGACTTGGCACAAGGCCTTGGAAAAATCTTATTTGTAGTCTTGGCTCGAGGCCTTGGCTATGTGGTTATGATAGTCTGGAATTATGCATTCCATCATTATGAAAGTGGTTATTGATATTGCATGTGATTATTCGATTAGTATAATTTCTATGTGAATAATTAAATGGCATTATTTCATTTTTTCCATACTATGTTGAAGTTCAAGTTTAAATGGATTTTGTTTTAGTTATACATTTCCTTAAATGTTTATTTTTATTTATGAAATTTTTAGCTATATTGTTATCCTTACTGGGCATTTGAGCTCACCCCTTTCAATGTTTTATTTTTCCCAGGATGTGAAGAAGTAATTTATGAATGACCTGCAGAGATAGTATGTGGGGACATGAGTGTGGACTCTGAAGAAAATATGTTGTTGTAGTTTTCATTTTATGATTTAATGTAAACTTTATTAATTTATCTAGATATTCCAAGGCTACTAAACTAATCGGTATTTTGATACTTGATCTTTCTTGTGATCATGCCAATGTTATGTAATAATGCACCGACTCTGGGTAACTGGGGTTAGGGTGTTACAGTTGGTATCAGAGAAAGTTTATTACAAACCTTAGAAGCTAGATTTAGATAAACTCTGATTAGAGCACGTATACCTAAGATGAACTTTGAGGATTATT
Source organism: Viscum album (assembly GCA_963277665.1). Taxonomy (NCBI): domain Eukaryota; kingdom Viridiplantae; phylum Streptophyta; class Magnoliopsida; order Santalales; family Viscaceae; genus Viscum; species Viscum album. The sequence continues at coordinate 720,489,862 of OY728151.1, read as the reverse complement.
ATATAAGAACTTCCTATAATTTTGGTATTGTACAGATTTTGTGAGTTTTACAAGAAATATATCCCTGTCTGGATATGAGCTGGTAGAGGCGGATCTGGCACAGATGTACCTAGGGGTAAAACCCGAAAGCACCACTTTGAGCTATACTGGAATAGGAACTAGTGCACGACAATGGGTCTTACTGCACTCGTGGTGAGGACACTCCCGGGGGATATGCTTAGGATAATTTAGATTTTCTATTCAAACCAATTTGAGGTATTATATATATAAGATGAGAGTAAATGACCTTGGTTAATCCTAATGTGTTTCAAATTGAAAATATGGTGACATGATAATCTCTAAATGTTTTTATGACTACTGTTACTCACACAATGCTTTCTTGTTTTAGTCAATGAATGGCTTCCACAGAAGTCATAGTGACTTTGAGAATGATGTACAATGTGGGAACGGTGGTGGAAATGAGCAAACAAATGGAATGTTGATAGGCGTAAAAGATATCGTCTTTATGCCAAATCAATTTTCCAAAAATATGATCAATAATATATATATTAACCAATTCCCGCAATCAAAAAAGAAAAGAAAGGTGATGAATGATAAGAGCTCCAGTAGTGGAGACCATGGTAATTGGAATCCACAATTACCATCATGCAGGAAATGTGGAAGGAGACACCCATGAAAGTGTCTCAATAGGATAAGGAAATGCATTACATGCAGGAAGGAATTACATAAAGTGAAGAATTGTCGAAGAAAAATGAAGAGTACTATGGAAGAAGATAAAAATGGTCCCAAGATTCCATTTACAGTCATTTTCCATAAATGTAGGAGACCTTAACATTACCCGAGTGAATGCCATATTCTATAGGATATTTTCGTGGTCAAAGAAGAAGCTATGTGGAAATAAATGGTTGGAGAAATGTTTAAAAGTTGTTAGTTCTACTTGTTGTTGGGTTTACTTTGGAATAATTTTCTATTGTATTTGTATCCTTGTTGTTTCCATGTGATAATGATATTTGAGAAATAATTATCTTTTCTCTTGTGGATATAGTTATGAATAACCATTTGGTTTTATATGATCATTGGGATTGAGGCAATTATATGTTATTATAATTTGGGATAAAAATGCAAGGTATGACATAAAATTTGGGGTTAAACTATGTTATTGTTATTTTGAGGAATTTATCTCATTTTGATATTGTTATAAAATATAGTTTTTAAAAAGGGACAACGCGCAGACCTTGTGAAAACTCGTCACGTCGGACAAAGGTGTGGGAATCGAACCCACAACCAAAGTGCGATTGCGATTTATCGCCTACCACTGGACTACGTGAAGTCCCTGGTTAGTGTGACTGTTATTTTTAGTTAAATGATTTTATTGATCATTAATAATTTGATTTGGGATCATATGTCTTATCAAATGAATACCCTTAGTATAGGAAAATGATTTAAAAATTAAGTGATAAATGTTATTTTAGATGTTGTTCACTTTTTTGTATGGAAAATAGAATAGTATCGGATTTCATTTGAGTAGTAATGGTGGATTTTTATCTATGTTTTTATTGTGTATTTATAGTGATTTTGGTTGTTTATTGAAATGATTAGGTTAATTACTTTTAAGTATGCCACATTAAGAGTAATTAATGTCATTTGGAGATCCAATTTAACATGGAATACTACATTCTTATAAGTTTTGAGTTTCAATATTAATTTGGATTATATTGAATGATTTTATGGACAATTGATTATTGAATGGTATTTATTTAACTTTGGGGTATTGATGGTTTAATTTTAGAAATTATGATTAGTTTTTTTTATCTAATAGAATATCCATTTGGGGGGGTCATCATATATATACTAACCATTTTGGATTTTATTAATCTCTAAAGACAAGGTAAATATATAGTTTATCCTACGTGGATCATGTATTTCTATAGACGTTTATTCTAGATCTTCCATTGTTGCCAAGTCTTCTTGAATACTCATTGTTCAAAAAATTGAGGTAGTGGTAAAACGTTATTATAGAATAAAAATCTACTTAAAAATTAATTATATATCTTTATGTTGTAAGTCAATATCATAAATGAATTCCTCCTACTTATGTAATGTAACTTAAAACAAAAAATGTTGTCTGTTTACTTTTACTACTAGGAGACTAAGGACTGTTTGTCCCAACACAAGTTTGTGGTTTTCTTATTGTTAACTTTCTCCTGATCTTGTTTTCTATCCCTCTCCATCAGAACTGAACGCATAGTTTATCATCCATATCCATGTTTTCCAACATGAAATCCTAATATGGGTTATCTTGGGTGGCCTTTATACCTATCTTCCTTTCTTTTGAAGTGATAGTTTTATTGACTCTTTTTCTGATGTGGGACATTCCATTGTATTCTCAATCCCAATTTTAAAAAATTGCGAGGCCTCAATTTATTGAAGGAGTGTAGAATGTAACACCCCATACTTCCACAATACGTTTCCCTTTTAATAATGCAATGACGTGCATTGTACGCAACTTCGAGATTCTAACACACCACAACCAATCAAACTAGTCGTTATGAATAGTAATACCTACTTTTTAAAATTTTATAAATTTTATCTCTCAAAATGGACTTCATTTTTGGATTGGGAGTATCTAATTTAGCCTAAGGTGAAATTTTGGTACTTTTCGGATGACTTTAATATTTTGATGAATTGTGAAAATTGGTAAATTTTAATTAAAAACAACATTTTTAATCAAATTTATTTATTGTGATAAATTATGAATTTGAGTGGTTTTACAGTATAATTAGAATATATTTTTTCCTTTTTATCCAATGGTTTTCATTAGAATTAATTTCACTTTGAAATTGGACATAAACAAATGTCAATCTTTTAATATATATTGTTTCTTAAAAACACGATATTTGTTGTGACAGTGGGAATCAATTATAAAATTAATTAATGCAACTTATATGTTTGGAATTTTTTAAAATCGACATCATTTTTGAATTCGGAATATCAATTATAGCTTAGGGTGAAATTTTCGCATTGATCTGAAAAATTTCAATTTTTGATAAATAGTGAATCCACTAAGTGGTAGTTAAAAAACTAAATTTTTAATAAAACTTAATTTTACTGCTTCTATGAGTGGAATTTCTAAAATTAGAGAGACACGGTTAATATCAATTAGTAAAATGTGGTTCAATGAGATGAAAATAATTTTTAGTGAATAGTAACTTTTTAATTTTATTTACCACGGTTAAAAGTAAATAGGGAAATTAAGGGTAAAAATCATATTAATATTACCCTAACACCTATCCTAATTCTATTGGACAAGTGTATCTCGACCAAAAATAACTGTAGGAATAAAATATTATCATTTAGGTCCACTTGGATTAGATTAGGACATTTATTATTATTTAATTCAAAGAAGAGTTAACAGAGTTAAAATCAATGTTTATTTACTAAAACATTTTTAATTTAGGTTTACACATAAGATAAATTCGATTATATATATTTATTAGAAAGATAAAATATTTCCTAAGTAATTATGTTTTATTTATAATTTTTATAGATTAAATAATTTAATTATATATGACACAATGATGATGCAGTAATCACCATAATAATGAAAAATTAGAATTATTGATATTATAAATACCCAAATAAATATAATTGGAGACTTTTATTTAATTAAAAAAAATTATAGGTTAATATGATATATTAGGATTGATCTAATTGACTTTTTTGAAGTAATCATTCTGATATGAGTTTCACAAAAATCAATTATTGAATAGTGTCAAAATTGACATAAAAGAGTTTTTAAAAAATATATTATATTATTAATTGATATTAAATTCCTAAAAATCTAAGGTTCGGCCATGAGACTTATATAATGATAGGTGTATCATTAATGGACCACTTGGGGGTCGATTGGATGTATATAGTATGTTTATTAACCATATAATTTAAAAATACAAAGAGACATTGTAAAAGTGAAACAAATTAACTAAGAGTTAATACATAATGATAAGGTTAATATAATTACCAAACCTATCTAAATTATATTGGTTGACTGGTTTCCGACCTATCCCCACCTTAATCTTTAAATAATCTACTTTGGAGCCATTATAAACTGAATATTAATGTATTATAAAATAATATTTCTATAGTTTCCAAAGGTGCCCCTCACCCCTCTTATAAAAGGGCACTCCTCCTTCTCATTACATCACACCTTCAAAGCCTTTTGGCTCTGCCATACTCTACCCAAATACTCTCTCAACTTCCCTCACTTCATCCAAGAGGCCTTCCTTTAGTCAGAAAGTCATCTTAAGGAGCCCTTTTGATGAAATCAAAAGGAAGAACCCAAAAAAGAGGTAATGTTTTCACCACCCTTTTTCAAGTTCATTTCTTCTTCCACTTCTTCTTTCTTTGTTATTACCATCATAAAATAATAACTCAAGTATCTTATATATACTGTGATGTTATTATAAATATGGTACAATCATATTCAGTATTCTATCCATCCTTTGAATAATATGTCACTATACGTGTGTACGTACGGCTTACCGTCTCCACGTTGTGGTGTAATTGTTATTCAATAAATTATTATTTTGATGGGTATGATAATGATGTTTAATTAATGTAAATAATAAATATAACATGATAATTATTCAGTATATATGATATACTATCCAATTATATATTATTTTAATATCAAAAAAATGATATTGTCGCTTGTGTGTACATACGGACTACAGTCTCCACGAACGTGATGAGATTCTTTCTCTGTCGTATCCATTCAAGTATAATTATCATTTGGTAAATAAAAATAATTTTTAAGTACTTGATATAATTATGGATATGAATAATATACAACCTATCCATAACAAGCACGGCTTACGTAACAAAGAATATAAAGGAAAATGAGTAAGTTAACACCCAATATGACAATTATACTAAGATATTATTAACAAATCAATGTTAAAAGATCTTATATGATATAATATTAATGTAAATGTTTCTTGTATAATTCAATAACAATTATTTCACAATTATAAATGAGGTTAACCTACCATCTACCAAGGAAAAATTACAAAGTAAGGGGTTTCTTATCACACTTTTAATTCCGTGAGAATTCCATTGTTCACCACTTATTTATTACATGTGGTGTGTGTACTACCCATGTTTATATTCATTGTGTAATATACTTTAATTTATGGATATTTACATCGTCATTGTATTATCTTTCTTTCATGGGTGTATGTTTCGTATGTTACCAAATCAATAAGGGAATTTGAAATTTCAATTTCCATTTATTCGGCTTTACGCAAACTTCATTGATTATTTTACTCCGAGATTATGTGTGGAATAACTAGTCATTTACATATATCATAATTTCCACTCCCCTTTTCTATGGATATATATTTCATACACATAATCATTCCATTGATAATTTCTCAATTCATCGATATGAATTTGATAAGAGTAGTTTTAACACATTCTCCATTTGTTGGTTTAAACATCCAATTCATTGGTGTTGTTTTTACAAGATTATGTCTGAATGTCCTTTGATTGTTTTACACTGAATATCCAATCATATTCAGTGTATTTATATTTTTCACACATAACTATGTTGTGGATTTATCCTTAACCTAAGGATACGACCTTTATGAGCGATTTCATCTGAATTTACATTCAATTGAGACTTATTTATTTTTATAAACCAAATCACTATTATGTGGTGTATATAATGTACTTTGACATAGTATATCATGAATCCCTTTATTCTCATGATATTACAATGTTTTGATTACCTCAATTATTTGTATTCAAGTGTCTTGATTTTGGTTAGAAACTCTAACAAAAATACCATTTTTAAATGTTATAAAGACTTATTATTCAAAATCTTGCTCATTAGTGTCCATGATTTAAAAAAATGGTTTTAAGAATTTATTTATATGGACATTAAAGTTCTTATATTAAAACTCCTTTTAAAATTTTGATACTGGTATGGGACGCTTTGATTCAAAAATCTATTTTTAAACGTCTTCATGACAAATAGTGTGACTTTTAAATGTTTTCAAGAAAAGGGGGATATTTCTCTCAAATAGTTTTGATGGTTATTTTCATCTATGCCAATAACATTAATTATTATCGATTGAGGTTAATATGATCCAATACAATCTTCTATATTGTATCGAATGTGTTATGTTTTACTGTGGATGTGTTATTTTTATACCATTCATGGTTTGTTGTTAAAGCATTGACATTTCATATGCTAGTTTTAATACGAATGTTTATGTTATGTTTAAACATGTTCATATGAAGAATGCATTGGACGTAGTAAGTGACGAGTGGAGCCAGCTATAGCTCCTCGATGCATCGGTAGTTCTCATGAGACAAACTAATGTCTTGGAAAAGGGCCTTGGAAAAATCTTATTTGTAGTCTTGGCACGATGCCTTGGCTATGTGGTTATGATAGTCTGGCATTATGCATTCCATCATTAGGAAAGTGGTTAATGATATTGCATGTAATTATTTGATTAGTAGAATATCCATGTGAATAAGTAAATGGGATTATTTCATTTTTTTCCATACTATGTTGAAGATCAATTTTAATAGGATTTTGTTTTAGTTATACATTGCCTTAAATGTTTATTCTTATTTATGAAAGTTTCCGCTATATTGATATCCTTACTGGGCATTTGAGATCAACCCTTTCAATGTTTTATTTTTCCCCGGATGTGAAGAAGTAATTTATGAATGACCTGTAGGTATAATATGTGGGGTCATGAGTGTGGACTATGAAGAAAAGATATTGTTGTAGTTTTCATAATATGATGTAATTTAAACCTTATTAATGTATCTAGTTATTCCTAGGATACTAAACTAATCGGTCTTTCGAGACTTGATCTTTCTTGTGATCATGCCAATGTTATGTAATAATGAACCGACTTTGGCTAACTGAGGTCGGGGCGTTACAGTTGGTATCAGAGGAAGTTTAGTACAAACCTTAGAAGCTAGATTTAGATAAACTCTGATTAGAGCACGTAGACCTCATATGAACTTTGAGGATTATTATATAAGAACTTCCTAGATTTTTGGTATTGTAGAGATTTTGTGAGTTTTCCGAGCAGTATATTCCTGTCTGGATACGAGAAGGTAGAGGCGGCTATGTCAGAGATTTACCTAGGGTTAAACCTGAAAACATCGCTTTGAGCTTGACTCGAACGAGAACTAGTGCACGACAACAGGCCTTGCTGCACTCTTGGTTACGACACGCCCATGGGATATGCATAGGATAATTTACATTTTCATTACAAACGAATTTTAGGTATTATATATATATGATGAGAGTAAATGACCTAGGTTAATCCTAATGTGTTTCAAATTGATAATATGGTGACATGTTAATCTCTAAATTATTTTATGACTACTGTTACTCACACAATGCTTTCTGGCTTTAGTCAATCGATGGATTCCAATGAAGTCATAGTGGATTTGAGAATTATGTACATGGTGGGAACGGTGGTGGAAATGAGCATCAAAATGGAATGTTGTTAGGCGTAAAAGATATCATCATTATGCCAAATCAATTTTCCAAAAATATGATTTCTGTTTACTTTTCCTACTGGCAGACTAAGGACCGTTTGTCCCAACACAAGTTTGTGATTTTTCTTATTGTTAACTTTCTGTTGATCATGTTTTCTATCCCTCTCCATCATAACTGAACACTTAGTTTATCATCCATGTCCATGTTTTCCTACATGGAATCATAGTATGGGATATCTTGGGTGGCCATTATACCTATCTTCCTTTCTTTTGAAGTGATAGTTTTATTGACTCTTTTTCTGATGTGGGACTTTCCATTTTATTCTCAAGCCCAATTTAAAAAAAATTTGAGGACACTATTTATTGAAGGAGGGGAGAATTTAACACCCCAGGCATCCACGGTACGTTTCCCTTTGAATTATGCAATGACGTGCATTGTACGCAACTTCGAGATTCTAACACACCAAAACCAATCAAACTAGCTGTTATGAATAGTAATACCTACTTTTAAAAATTATAGAAATTTTATCTCTCAAAATGGAATTCATTTTTGGATTTGGAGTATTGAATTTATCCTAAGGTGAAATTTTGGTACTTTTCGGATAACTTTAATATTTTGATGAACAGTGAAAATTATTAAATTTTTATTAAAAACAACCTTTTTAATCAAAATAATTAGTATTGATAACATATGAATTTGAGTGGTTTTAAAGTATAATTAGAATATATTTTTACCTTTTTATTCAATGGTGTTCATTAGAATTAATTTCACTTTGAAATTGGACATAAACAATTGTCAATCTTTTGATATATATTGTTTCTTAAAAACACGCTATTTGTTGTGACCATGAGAATCAATTATAAAATTAATAAATAAAACATAAAGTTTTGTAATTTTGTAAAATAGACATCATTATTGAATTCAGAATATCAATTATAGCTTAGGGTGAAATTTGGGCATTGTTCTGAAAAACTTCAATTTTTGATCAATAGTGAAACCACTAAGTGGTAGTTAAAAAACTAAATTTTTCATAAAACATAATTTTACTGCTTCTATGAGTAGAATTTCTAAAATCCGAGAGACATGGTTAATATCAATGAGTAAAATTTTGGTCAATGAGATGAAAATAATTTTTTGTCAATAGTATCTTTTTGCATTTATTTACCACGGTTAAAAGTAAATAGAGTAATTAAGGGTAAAAATGTAATTAATATTAACCTAACACATGTACTAATTCTATTGGACAAGTGTATCTCGTCCAAAAACAACCTTAGAAATAAAATATTATCATTTAGGTCCACTTGGATTAGATTAGGACATTTATTATTATTTAATTCAAAGAAGAGTTAAAAGAGTTAAAATCAATGTTTATTTACTAAAAAAAATTTAATGCAGGGATACACATAAGATAAATTAGATTATAAATATTCATTAGAAATATAAAAATATTTTCAACATAATTATATTGTATTTATAATTTTTAGACATTAAATAATTAAATTTATTTATGACACAATGAAGATGTAGTAATTACCATAATAGTGAAAAATTAAAATAATTGATATTACAAATACCCAAATAAGTATAATTGGAGACTTTTGTTGAATTAAACTGATTTTTTAGGTTAATATGACATATTTGTATTGATTTAATTAACATTGTTTCAAGTAATCATTCTTATACGAGTTTTAAAAAAATCAATTATTGAATAGTGTCAAAATTGACATAAAAGAGTTTTTTAAAAAAATATTATATTATTAATTGATATAAAATTCCTAAAAATTTAAGGATCGGAAAAGAGACTTATATCATGATAGGTGTATCATTAATGTACCACTTAAGGGTCTCTTGGGTGTATATAGTAAGTTTATTAACCATACAATATAAAAATACAAAGAGACATTGTAAAAGTGAAACTAATTATCTAAGAGTTAATACTTAAATATAAGGTTAATATAATGACCCAAACCTGTCTAAATTATATTGGATGAGTGGTTTTCGACCTATACCTACCTTAAAATTTAAATAATCCACATTGGAGCCATTAGAAACCAAATATAAATTTATTATAAAATAATATTTCTAGCTTTTACAAAGGTGCCCCTCACCCCTCTTATAAAAGGGAACTCTTCATTCTCGTTACTTGACACCATAAAATCCTTTTGGATCGGCCAAACTCTGCACAAATACTCTCTCAACATCCCTCACTTCATCCTAGAGGCCTTCCTATAGTCATAAATCCATCTTAAAGAGCCCTTTTGATCAAATCAAAAGGAAGAACCCGAAGAATAGGTAATGTTTTCACCACCCTTTTTCACATTTCTTCCTTCTTCCACTTCTTCTTTCTTTTTTATTAACATTCTAAAATAATAACTCCAGTATCTCATAAATACTGTGATATTATTATAAATATGGTAAAATAATATTCAGTATTCTATCCATCCTTTGAATAACATGTCACCATACGTGCGTACGTACGACTTACCGTCTCCACGTCGTGGTGTAATTGTTATTCAATAAATTATTATTTTGATGGGTATAATAATGATGTTTAATTCATGTAAATAATAAATATAACATGATAAGTATTCTGTATATATGATATATCATCCAATTATATATTATTTTAATATCAAAAGAATGATATTGTCGCTCGTGTGTACGTACGGACTACCATCTCCACGAACATGATAAGATTCATTCTCCATCATATCCATTCAAGTATAATTCTCATTTGATTATTAAAAATAATTTTTAAGGACTTAATATAATTCTGGATATGAATAATATGAATCCTATCCATAAAAAACAGGGCTTACGTAACAAACAATGTAAAGGAAAACGAGTAAGTTAACACCCGAAATGACGATAATACTAAGATATTATTAAAAAATAAATGATAAAAGATCATATATGATATCATATTAATGTAAATGATTCTTGCATAATTAAATAACAATTATTTCACCATTATACTGGAGGTTAACCTACCGTCTACCAGGAAAAAAGTACAAAGGTAGGTGATTCTTATATAACTTTTAAATCCGTGAGAATTCCATTGTTCACCACTTATTTATTACATGTGGTGTGTGTACTTCCCCTGATTGTATTCATTGTGTAATATACTTTATTTTATGGATATTTACATCATCATTGTATTATCCTTCTTTCATGGGTGTATGTTTCGTATGTCAACAAATCAATAAGGGAATTTCAAATTTCAATTTCCATTTATTCGGCTTTACGCAAACTTAATTGATTATTTTACTCCGAGATTATGTGTGGAATCACTATTCATTTACTTATGTCATAATTTCCACTCCCCTTTTCTATGTATATAAATTTGATACACATAATCAGTCCATTGATAATTTCTCAACTCCTCGATATGAATTTTATAAGAGTAATTTTAGCTCATTCTCCATTTGTTGAGTTAAACATCCAATTCATTGGTGTTGTTTTTACATGATTATGTGTGAATGTCCTTTAACTATTTTACACTGAATATCCAATCATGTTTAGTGTATTTATATTTTTCACACATAACTATGTCGTTGATTTATCCTTAACCTAATGATACGACCTTTATGAGATATTTCATCTCAATTTACATTCAATTGAGACTTCTTTATTATTATACAACAAATCACTTTTATGTGGTTTATATAATGTACTTTGACATAATATATCATGATTCCCTTTATTCTCTTGATATTAAAATGTTTTGATTACCTCAATTATTTGTATTCAAGTGTCTCTCTTTTGGATATAATTTTTAACTAAAATACCATTTTTAAATGTTATAAAGACTTATTCTTCTAAATCATGACCATTAGTGTCCATGTTTTAGAAAAATGGTTTTAAGAATTTATTTATATGGAAATTAATGTTTTAAAATTAACACTCCAATTAAATGTTTTGATTTGGTATGAGACACTTTGATTCAAAAATCTATTTTTAAACGGCTTGTTGACAAATAGTGTGACTTTTAAATGTTTTCAAGAAAAGGGTATATTTCTCTCAAATTGTTTTGATGGTTATTTTCTTCTATGCCAATATCATTTAGTATTATGGATTGAGGTTAATATGATACAATACAATCTTCTATATTGTATTGAATGAGTTATGTTTTACTGTGGATGTGCTATTTTTATACCATTCATGGTTTGTCGTCAAAGTATTGACATTTCGTATGCTAGTTTTAATACGAATGTTTATGTCATGTTTAAACATGTTCATATGAGGAATGCATTGGACTTAGTAAGTGACGGGTGGATCCAGCTATAGCTCCTCGATGCATCGGTAGGTCTCATGAGACAAACTAGTGTCTTGGCACAAGGCCTTGGCAAAATCTTATTTGTAGTCATGGCACGAGGCCTTGGCTATGTGGTTATGATAGTCTGGCATTATTTATTCCATCATTATGAAAGTGGTTATTGATATTGTATGTGATTATTCTATTAGTAGAATATCCATGTGAATAAGTAAATGGCATTATTTCATTTTTTCCATACTATGTTGAAGTTCAAGTTTAAAAGGCTTCTGTTTTAGTTGTACATTGCCTTAAATGATTATTTTTATTTATGAAAGTTTCCGCTATATTGTTATCCTTACTGGGCATTTGAGCTCACCCCTTTCAGTGTTTTATTTTTCCCAGGATGTGAAGAAGTAATTTATGAATGATCTGCAGAGATAGTGTGTGGGGACATGAGTGTGGACTATGAAGAAAAGATGTTGTTGTAGTTTTCATTTTATGATTTAATGTAATCTATATTAATGTATCTAGTCATTCCAAGGCTACTAAACTAATCGGTATTTTGATACTTGATCTTTCTGTTGATCATGCCAATGTTATGTAATAATGCATCGACCCTGGGTAACTGGGGTCAGGGCGTTAGAGTTGGTATCAGAGGAAGTTTAGTACAAACCATAGAAGCTAGATTTAGATAAACTCTGAATAAAGAACGTAGACCTAAGATGAACTTTGAGGATTAGTATATAAGAACTTCCTAGAATTTTGGTATTGTAGATATTTTGTGAGTTTTCCGAGCAACATATCCCTGTATGGATATGAGCAGTTAGAGGCGGCTCTGGCACAGATGTACCTAGGGGTAAAACCCGAAAACACCGCTTTGAGCTAGACTTGATCATGAACTAGTGCACGACAACGTTCCTTGTTGCACTCTTAGTTAGGACACTCCTAGGGGATATTCTTAGGATAATTTATATTTTCATTAAAAACCAATTTGAGGTATTATATATATAATATGAGAGTAAATTACCTTGGTAAATCCTAATGTGTTTCAAATTGACAATATGGTGGCATGTTAATCTCTAAATGATTTTATGACTACTGTTACACACATAATGCTTTCTGGTTTTAGTCAATGGATGGCATCCATGGAAGTCATAGTGACTTTGAGAATGATGTACAAGGTGGGAACAGTGGTGGAAATGAGAAACAAAATGGAATTTTGATTGGCGTAAAAGATATCATCATTATGCCAAATCAATTTTCCAAAAATATGATCAACAATATATATATTAACCAATTTCCGGACTCAAAAAATAAAAGAAAGGTGAAGAATGATAAGAGCTCCAGCAGTGGAGAACATGGAGAAAGGATTCCTCAATTTCCATCATGCAGGAAATGTGGAAGGAGACACCCAGGAAAGTGTCTTAATGGGACAAGGAAATGCTTTACGTGCGGGAAGGAATTACATAAAGTGAAGAAATGTCGAAGAAAAATGAAGAGTACTATGGAAGAAGATAAAAATGGTCCCAAGAATCCATTTATAGTCATTTGCCGTAAATGTAGGGGACCTGAACATTATCCAAGTGAATTCCCTATTCTATAGGATATTTTCATGGTCAAAGAAAAAGCTATGTGGAATTAAATAGTTGGAGAAATGTTTAAAATGTTTTAGTGCTCCTTGTAGATGGGTTTACTTTGGAATAATTTTATCTTGTATTTGTAACCTTGCAGTTTTCTAGTTAGGAATGATATTTGAGGAATAATTATCTTTTCTCTTGTGGATATAGTTATGAATAACCATTTGGTTTTATATGATCATTGGGTTTGAGGAAATTATAAGTTATTAAAATTTGGGACGAAAATGAAAGGTATGACATAAAATTTGGGGTTAAACTGTGTTATGGTTATTTTGAAAAATTTATCATATTTTGATAATGTTATAAAATATAGATTTTGAAAAGGAACAACATGCAGACCGTGTGACAACCCATCGCGTCAGACAATGCTGTGGGAATCGAACCCACAACCAAAGTGCGATTGGGATTTATCGCATACCACTGGACTACGTGAAGTCCATGGTTAGTGTGACTATTATTTTTAGTTAAATTATTTAATTTATCATTAATAATTTGATTTGGGATCTTATGTCTTATCAAATGAATACCCTTAGTATAAGAAAATGATTTGGTAATTATGTGATAAATGTTATTTTGGAAGTTGTTCACTTTATTGTATGGAAGATAGAATTGTATGGGATTTCATTTGAGGAGTAATGGTGGATATTTATCTATGTTTTTATTGTGGATTTATAGTGATCTGGGTTGTTTATGGAAAAGATTGGGTTAATTACTCTTAAGTATACGACATTAAGAGTAATTAATATCATTTGGAGATACAATTTAACATGGAAGACTACATTCTTATAAGTTTTGAGTTTAAATATTAGTTTGGATTATATTGAAGGATTTTAAGGACAATTGATTATTGAATGGTATTTATTTAACTTTGTGGTATTGATGGTTTAATTTTAGAAATTAAGATTAGTGTTTTTTTATCTAATGGAATATCCATTTGGGGGGTCATCATATATATACTAACCATTTTGGTTTTGATTAATCTCTAATGATAAGGTAAATATATAGTTTATCCTACGTGGATAATGTATTTCTATAGACGTTTATTCTATCTCTTCCATTGTGGCCAAGTATTCTTGAATACTCATAGTTCAAAAATATGAGGTAGTGGTAAAAAGTTATTAAAGAATGAAACTCTACTTAAAAAGTAATTTTATCTCTTTGTGTTGTTAGTCAATATCATAAATGAATTCTTTGTCCTTATGTAATGTAACTTAAAAAAAATATTGTCCATTTAGTTTTCCTACTAGGAGACTAAGGACCGTTTGTCCCAACACAAGTTTGTGATTTTCTTATTGTTAACTTTCTCCTGATCATGTTTTTTATCCCTCTCCATCAAAGCTGAACACTTAGTTTATCGTCCATATCCATGTTTTCCTACATGGGATCCTAGTATGGGTTATCTTGGGTGACCTTTATACCTATCTTCCTTTCTTTTGAAGTGATAGTTTTATTGACTCTTTTTCCGATGTTGGACATTCCATTGTATTCTCAAGCCCAATTTTAAAAAATAGTGAGGACGCAATTTATTGAAGGAGGGGAGAATGTAACACCCCATTCTTCCACAATACATTTCTCTTTGAATAATGCAATGACGTGCATTGTACACAACTACGAGATTCTAACACACCACAACCAATCAAACTAGCCGTTATGAATAGTAATACCTACTTTTAAGAAATTTATAAATTTTATCTCTCAAAATGGACTTCATTTTGGGATTTGGAGTATCTAATTTAGACTAAGGTGAAATTTTGGTACTTTTCGGATAACTTTAATATTTTGATGAATAGTGAAAATTGCTAAATTTTAATTAAAAACAACCTTTTTAATAAAAATAATTAATAGTGATAAATTATGAATTTGAGTTGTTTTAATGTATAATTAGAATATATTTTTACCTTTTTATCTAATGGTGTTCATTAGAATTAATTTCACTTCGAAATTGTACATAAATTATTGTTAATCGTTTGATATATATTGTTTCTTAAAAACACGCTATTTGTTTGACAGTGGGAATCAATTATAAATTTAATTAATGCAACTTATATTTTTGTAATTTTTTAAAATAGACATCATTTTTGAATTCGGAATATCAATTATATCTTAGGGTGAAATTTTGGCATTGTTCTGAAAAACTTCAATTTTTGATAAATAGTGAAACCACTAAGTGGTAGTTATAAAACTAAATTTTTCATAAAACTTAATTTTACTTCTTATGTGAGTGGAATTTCGAAAATCTGAGAGACACGGTTAATATCAAGGAGTAAAATGTGGTTCAATGAGATGAAAATAATTTTTGGTGAATAGTAACTTTTTAATTTAATTTACCACGGTTAAAAGTAAATAAGGTAATTAAGGGTAAAAATGATATTAATATTACCCTAACACCTGTCCTAATTCTATTGGACAAGTGTATCTCGACCAAAAACAACCTTAGGAATAAAATATTACCATTTAGGTCTACTTGGATTAGATTAGGACATTTAATATTATATAATTCAAAGAAGAGTTAACAAAGTTAAAATCAAAGTTTATTTACTAAAACATATTTAATAGAGGGTTAACCATAAGATAAATTAGATTATAAATATTAATTAGAAATATAAATATATTTCCCACATAATGATATTTTATTAATAATTTTTAGAGATTAAATAATTTAAATTATTTATGACACAATGATGATGCAGTAATTACCATAATAGTGAAAAATTAAAATAATTGATATTATAAATACCAAAATAAATATAATTGGAGACTTTTATTGAATTAAAATAATTTTATAGGTTAATATAACATATTTGGATTTATTTAATTGACTTTTTTTGAGTTAATAATTCATATATGAGTTTCACAAAAATCAATTATTGAATAGTGTCAAAATTGACATAAATGAAATTTTAAAACAAATATTATATTATTAATTGATATTAAATTCCTAAAAATTTAAGGTTCGTCCAAGAGACTTATATCATTATAGGTGTATCATTAATGGACCACTTGGGGGTATATTGGATGTATATAGTAATTTTATTAACCATATAATATATAAATACAAAGATACATTGTAAAAGTGAAACTAATTAACTAAGAGTTAATACTTAAAGATATGGTTAATATAATGACCCAAACCTGTCTAAATTCTATTGGTTGAGTGGTTTTCGATCTATCCCCACCTTAACCTTTAAATAGTCCACGTTGGATCCATTAGAAACCGAATATGAATTTATTATAAAGTAATATTTCTATCTTTTCCAAAGGTTCCCCTCACCCCTCTTATAAAAGGGAGCTCCTCCTTCTCATTACTTCACACCTTCAAAGCCTTTTGGCTCGGCCATACTCTACCCAAATACTATCTCAACTTCCCTAAATTAATCCTAGAGGCCTTCCTTCAGTCATAAATCCATCTTAAGGAGCCCTTTTGATCAAATCAAAAGGAAGAACCTGAAGAATAGGTAATGTTTTCACCACCCTTTTTCAAGTTCCTTTCTTCTTCCACTTCTTCTTTCTTTGTTATTACCAATATAAAATAATAAATCCAGTATGTTATATATACTGTGATTTTATTATAAATATGGTACAATCATATTCAGTATTCTATCCATCCTTTAATAAATGTCACCATACGTGCGTATGTACGGCTTACCCTGTCCACGTCGTGGTGTAATTGTTATTCAATAAATTATTATTATGATGGGTATAACAATGATTTGTAATTCATGTAAATAATAAATATAACATTATAATGATTCAGTATATATGATATAATTTCTAATTATATATTATTTTAATATCAAAATAATGATATTGTCGCTCGTGTTACGAATGGACTACCATCTCCACGAACGTGATGAGATTCATTCTCCATCGTATCAATTCAAGTATAATTCTCATTTGGTGATTAAAAATAATTTTTGAAGACTTGATATAATTATGGAAATGAATAATATACAACCTATCCATAACAAACACGGCTTATATAATAGAAAATATAAAGGAAAACGAGTAAGTTAACACCCAAAATGAGGATAGTACTAAGATATTATTAACAAATCAATGTTAAAAGATCTTATATGATATCATATTAATGTAAATGTTTCTGGATTACATGAAGTCATAGGTTAGTGTGACTATTATTTTTAGTTAAATGATTTTGTTGATCATTAATAATTTGATTTTGGATCTTATGTCATATCAAATGAATACCCTTAGTATAGGAAAATGATTTGGTAATTAAGTGATAAATGTTATTTTGGAAGTTGTTCACTTTGTTGTATGGAAAATAGAATAGTATGGGATTTAATTTGAGGAGTAATTGTGGATTTTTATCTATGTTTTTATTATGGATTTATAGTGATTTGGGTTGTTTATGGAAATGATTAGGTTAATTACTTTTATGTATGCAACGTTAAGAGTAATTAATGTCATTCAGAGATACAATTTAACGTGGAAGAATACATTCATATAAGTTTTGAGTTTCAATATATGTTTGGATTATATTGAAGGATTTTAAGGACAATTTATTATTGAATGGTATTTATTTAACTTCGTTTTATTGATGGTTTAATTTTAGAAATTAAGATTGGTGTTTTTTTAATCTAATGGAATATCCATTTGGGGGGTCATCATATATTATACTAACCATTTTGGTTTTTATTAATCTCTAAAGACAAGGTAAATATATAGTTTATCCTACGTGGATCATGTATTTCTATAGAAGTTTATTCTAGCTCTTCCATTGTGACCAAGTCTTCTTGAATACTCATTGTTCAAAAAAATTTGGTTGTTGTAAATAGATATTAATGAATGAAACTATACATAAAAATTAATTATATCTCTTTATGTTGTTAGTCAATATCATAAATGAATTCCTCATCCTTATGTAATGTAAATTAAAACAAAAAATGTTGTCCGTTTACTTTTCGTACTGGGAGACTAAGGACAGTTTTTCCCAACACATGTTTCTGATTTTCTTATTGTTAACTTTCTCCTGATCATGTTTTCTATCCCTCTTCATCAGAAATGAAAACTTGATTTATCGTCAATATCCATGTTTTCCTACATGGAATCCTAATATGGGTTATCTTGGGTCACCTTTATACCTATCCTCCTTTCTTTTGAAGTGATAGTTTTATTGACTCTTTTTCCGATGTGGGACATTCCATTATATTCTCAAGCCCAATTTTAAAAAATTGTGAGGATGCAATTTATTGAAGAAGGGGAGAATGTAACACCCCAATCTTCCACGGTACATTTCCC
Organism: Viscum album; assembly: GCA_963277665.1. Lineage (NCBI taxonomy): Eukaryota > Viridiplantae > Streptophyta > Magnoliopsida > Santalales > Viscaceae > Viscum > Viscum album. Next base: position 720,471,183 of record OY728151.1, on the reverse strand, counting down.
TTTGAATAATGCAATGACGTGCATTGTACGCATCTTCGAGATTCTAACACACCACAACCAATCAAACTATCTATTATGAATTGTAATACCTACTTTTTAAATTTATAGAAATTTTATCTCTCAAAATGGACTTCATTTTTTTATTTGGAGTATTGAATTTAGCCTAAGGGGAAATTTTGGTACTTTTCGGATAACTTTATTATTTTGATGAATAGTGAAAATTAATAAATTTTAATTAAAATCAACCGTTTTTATCAAAATAATTATTAGTGATAAATTATGAATTTGAGTTGTTTTAAAGTATAATTAGAATATATTTTTACCTTTTTATGCAATGGTGTTCATTATAATTAATTTCACTTTGAAATTGGACATAAACAATTGTCAATCTTTTGATATATATTTTTTCTTAAAGACACGCTATTTGTTGTGACAGCGGGAATCAATTATAAAATTAATTAATAAAACATAAATGTTAGAAATTTTTTAAAATAGACATCATTTTTGAATTTGGAATATCAATTATAGCTTAGGGTGAAATTTTGGCATTGTTCTGAAAGACTTCAATTTTTGATGAATATTGAAACCACTAAGTGGTAGTTAAAAAACTAAATTTTTCATAAAACATAATTTTACTTCTTCTGTGAGTAGAATTTAGAAAATCCAAGAGACACAGTTACTATCAAGTAGTAAAATTTGGTTCAATGAGATGAAAATAATTTTTGCTAAATAGTTTCTTTTTACATTTATTTACCACGGTTAAAAGTAAATAGGGTAATTAAGGGTAAAAATGTTATTAATATTAAACTAACACATGTCCTAATTCTATTTTAAAAGTGTATCTCGACGATAAACAACCTTAGAAACAAAATATTATCATTTAGGTCTACTTGGATTAGATTAGGACATTTATTATTATTTAATTCAAAGAATAGTTAAAATAGTTAAAATCAAAGTTTATTTACTAAAACATATTTAATGTAGGGTTACACATAAGATAAATTCGATTATAAATATTCATTAGAAAGATAAAAATATATTCTACATAATTATATTTTATTTATAATTTATAGACATTATATAATTTAATTTATTTATGACTCAATGATGATAAAGTAAATACCATAATAGTGAAAAATTAAAATAATTGATATTATAAATACCCATATAAGTATAATTGGAGACCTTTACTGAATTAAAATAATTTTATACGTTAATATGACATATTTGGATTGATTTAATTTACATTGTTCGATGTAATAATTCTTATACGAGTATCAAAAAAATCAATAATTGAATAGTGTCAAAATCGACATAAAAGATTTTTTAAAACAAATATTATATTATTAATTGATATTAAATTCCTAAAAATTTCATGGTCATACAAGAGTCTTATATAATGATAGTTGTATCATTAATGGACCACCTAAGGGTCGCTTGGATGTATATATTATGTTTATTAACCATATAATATAAAAATACAAAGAGACATTGTAAAAGTGAAACTAATTATCTAAGAGTTAATACTTAAATATAATGACCCCAACGTGTCTAAATTGTATTGGTTGAGTGGTTTTCGACCTATCCATACCTTAAAATTTAAATAATCCACTTTGGATCCATTAGAAACCGAATATGAATTTATTATAAAATAATATTTCTAGATTTTACAAAGGTGCCTCTCACCCCTCTTATAAAAGGGCACTCCTCATTCTCATTACTTCACACCATAAAAGCCTTTTGGATCGGCCAAACTCTGCCCAAATACTCTCTCAACATCCCTAAATTCATACTAGAGGCCTTTCTATAGTCAGAAAGCCATCTCAAGGATCCCTTTTATCAAATCAAAAGGAAGAACCCGAAGAATAGGTAATGTTTTCACCACCCCTTTTCACCATACGTGCGTACGTACGGCTTACCGTCTCTACGTCGTGGTGTAATTGTTATTCAATAAATTATTATTTTGATGGGTATAATAATGATGTGTAATTCATGTAAATAATAAATATAACATGATAATGATTCTGTATATATGATATATCATCCAATTATATATTATTTTAATATCAAAAGAATGACATTGTCGCTCGTGTGTACGTACGGACTACCGTCTCCACGAACGTGATGAGATTCATTCTCCATCATATCTATTCAAGTATAATTCTCATTTGATGTTTAAAAATAATTTTTAATGACTTAATATAATTCTGTATATGATTAATATGCAACCTATCCATAAAAAACACAGCTTATGTAAAAAAGAATATAAAGGAAAACAAGTAAGTTAACACCCGAAATGACGATAATACTAAGATATTATTAACAAATCAATGTTAAATGATCATATATGATATCATATTAATGTAAAAGATTCTTGTATAATTCAATAACAATTATTTCACCATTATACTGGAGGTTAACCTACCGTCTTCCAAGAAAAAAGTACAATATAAGGTGTTTCTTATCTACCTTTTAATTCCGTGAGAATTCCATTGTTCACCACTTATTTATTACATGTGGTGTGTGTACTGCCCATGTTTGTATTCATTGTGTAATATACTTTAATTTATGGATATTTACATCATCATTGTATTATCCTTCTTTCATGGGTGTATGTTTCGTATGTCAACAAATCAAAAATGGAATTTGAAATTTCAATTTCCATTTATTCGGCTTTACGCAAACTTCATTGATTATTTTACTCCGAGATTATGTGTGGAATCACTATTAATTTACTTATGTCATAATTTCCACTCCCCTTTTCTATGGATATACTTTTGATACACATAATCAGTCCATTGATAATTTTTGTAGTCATCGATATGAATTTGATAAGAGTAATTCTAACTCATTCTCCATTTGTTGAGTTAAACATCCAATTCATTGTTGTTGTTTTTACAAGATTATGTGTGAATGTCCTTTGATTGTTTTACAATGAATATCAAATCATATTTAGTGTATTTATATTTTTCACACATATCTATGTCGTTTATTTATCCTTAACCTAATGATACATCCTTTATGAGAGATTTCATCTCAATTTATATTCAATTGATACTTCTTTATTATTATACCGCAAATCACTTTTATGTGGTGTATATAATGTACTTTGACAAAGTATATCATGAATCCCTTTAATCTCATGATATTAAAATGTTTTGATTACCTCAATTATTTGTATTCAAGTGTATCTCTTTTGGTTATAATCTTTATCTAAAATGCCATTTTTAAATGTTATAAAGACTTATTCTTCTAAATCATTCTCATTAGTGTCCATGTTTTATAAAAATGGTTTTAAGAAATTATTTATATGGACATTAATGTTTTAAAATTAAAACTCCTTTTAAAAGTTTCGAAGTGGTATGGGACACTTTGATTCAAAAATCTATTTTTAAACGGCTTCATGACAAATAGTGTGACTTTTAAATGTTTTCATGAAAAGGGGATATTTCTCTCAAATAGTTTTGATGGTTATTTTCATCTATGCCAATATCATTCATTATTATCGATTGTGGTTAATATGATACAATAAAATATTCTATATTGTATCGAATGAGTTATGTTTGACTGTGGATGTGCTATTTTTATACCATTCATGGTTTGTGGTTAAATTATTGACATTTTGTATGCTAGTTTTAATACGAATGTTTATGTTATGTTTAAAAATGTTCATATGAGGAATGCATTGGAAATAGTAATTGACGGGTGGAGCCAGCTATAGCTCCTCGATGCATCGGTAGGTCTCATGAGACAAACTAGTGTCTTGGCACAAGGCCTTGGCAAATTCTTATTTGTAGTCTTGGCATGAGGCCTTGTCTATGTGGATATGATAATATGGCATTATGCATTCCATCATTATGAAAGTGGTTATTGATATTGAATGTGATTATTCGATTAGTAGAATATCCATGTGAATAAGTAAATGGCATTATTTCATTTTTTCCATACTATGTTGAAGTTCAAGTTTAAAAGGCTCTGGTTTTAGTTATACATTGCCTTAAATGTTTAGTTTTATTTATGAAAGTTTCCTCTATATTGTTATCCTTACTGGGCATTTGAGCTCACCCCTTTCAATGTTTTATTTTTCCCAGGATGTGAAGATGTAATTTATGAATGACCTGCAGGGATAGTATGTGGGGACATGAGTGTGGACTGTGAAGAAAAGATGTTGTTGTAGTTTTCATTTTATGATGTAATGTAAACCTTATTAATGTATCTAGTTATTCCAAGGCTACTAAACTAATCGGTCTTTTGATACTTGATCTTTCTTGTGATCATGCCAAAGTTATGTAATAATGCATCGACTCTAGGTAACTGGGGTCGGGGCGTTACAGTTGGTATCAGAGGAAGTTTAGTACAAACCTTAGAAGCTATATTTAGATAAACTCTGATAAGAGCACGTAGACCTAAGATGAACATTGAGGATTAGTATATAATAACTTCCTAGAATTTTGGTATTGTAGAGATTTTGTGAGTTTTCTGAGTAATATATCCCTATATGGATACGAGCAGTTAGAGGCGGCTCTGGCACAGATGTACCTACAGGTAAATCCCGAAAACACCGCTTTGAGCTAGACTCGAACATGAACTAGTGCACGACAACGGGCCTTATTGCACTCTTAGTTACGACACTCCTGGGGGATAGCTTAGGATAATTTATATTTTCATTACAAACCAATTTGAGGTATTATATATATAATATGAGAGTAAAGGACCTTGGTTAATCCTAATGCGTTTCAAATTGAGAATATGGTGACATGTTAATCTCTAAATGATTTTATGACTACTATTACTCACATAATGATTTCTGATTTTAGTCAATGGCTCGCTTCCATGGAAGTCATAGTGACATTGAGAATGATGTACAAGGTGGGAACAGTGGTGGAAATGAGCAACAAAATGGAATGTTGATAGGCATAAAAGATATCCTCTTTATGCCAAATCAATTTTCCAAAAATATGATCAACAATATATATATTAATCAATTACCGGACTCAAAAAATAAAAGAAAGGTGAAGAATTATAAGTGCTCCAGCAGTGGAGACCATGGAGAAAAGAATCCTCAATTTCCATCATGCAGGAAATGTGGAAGGAGACACCCAGGAAAGTGTCTCAATGGGACAAGGAAATGCTTTACGTGTGGGAAGGAATTACATAAAGTGAATAATTGCCGAAGAAAAATGAAGAGTACTATGGAAGGAGATAAAAATGGTCCCAAGAATCCATTTACAGTCATTTGCCGTAAATGTAGAGGACCTAAACATTACCTGAGTGAATGCCCTATTCTATAGGATATTTTCATGGTCAAAGAAGATGCTATGTGTAAATAAATAGTTGGAGAAATGTTTAAAAAGTGTTAGTGCTCCTTATTGATGGGTTTTCTTTGGAATAATTTTCTCTTGTATATGTAAGGTTGCAGTTTTCCATGTGAGAATGATATTTGAGGAATAATTATCTTTTTTCTTGTGGATATAGTTATGAATAACCATTTGGTTTTATATGATCATTGGGTTTGAGGAAATTATAAGTTATTATAATTTGGGACGAAAATGAAAGGTATGACATAACATTTGGGGTTAAACTATGTTATGGTTGTTTTGAAGAATTTATCTTATTTTGATAATGTTGTAAAATATAGTTTTTGAAAAGGAACAACACGCAGACCGTGTGACAACCCGTCGCATCGGAAAAAGCTATGGGAATCGAACCCACAACCAAAGTGCGATTGGGATTTATCACCTACCATTGGACTACGTGAAGTCCCGGGTTAGTGTGACTATTATTTTTAGTTAAATGATTTTATTGATCATTAATAATTTGATTTGGTATCTTAAGTCTTATCAAATGAATACCCTTAGTATAGGAAAATAATTTGTTAATTACGTGATAAATGTTATTTTAGAAGTTGTTCACCTTATTGTATAGAAAATAGAATAGTATGGGATTTCATTTGAGGAGTAATGGTGGATTTTTATCTATGTTTTTATTGTGGATTTATAGTGATCTGTGTTGTTTATGGAAATGATTGGGTTAATTTCTTTTAAGTATGCAACATTAAGAGTAATTAATGTCATTTGGAGATACAATTTAACATGGAAGACTACATTCATATAAGTTTTGAGTTTAAATATTAGTTTGGATTATATTGAAGGATTTTAAGGATAATTGATTATTGAATGGTATTTATTTAACTTTGCGGTATTGGTAGATTAATTTTAGAAATTAAGATTAGGGTTTTTTTATCTAATGGAATATCCATTTGGGGGTCATCATATATATACTAACCATTTTGGTTTTGATTAATCTCTAATGACAGGGTATATATATAGTTAATCCTAAGTGGATCATGTATTTCTATAGACATTTATTCTAGCTCTTCCATTGTGGCCAAGTGTTCTTGAATACTCATAGTTCAAAAAAATGAGGTAGTGGTAAAAAGTTATTAAAGATTGAAACTCTACTTAAAAAGTAATTATATCTCTTTGTGTTGTTAGTCAATATCATAAATGAATTCCTCGTCCTTATGTAATGTAACTTAAAAAAATGCTGTCTCTTTACTTTTCCTACTGGGAGACTAAGGACCATTTTTCCCAACAGAAGTTTGAATTTTCTTATTGTTAACTTTCTCCTGATCATGTTTTCTATTCCTGTCCATCAGAGCTGAACACTTAGTTTATCATCCATATCCATGTTTTCCTACATGGAATCCTAGTATGGGTTATCATGGGTGGCCTTTATACCTATCTCCCCTTCTTTTGAAGTGATAGTTTTATTGACTCTTTTTCCGATGTGGGACATTCCATTGTATTCTAAAGCCCAATTTTACAAAATTGTGAGGACGAAATTTATTGAAGGAGGGATGAATGTAACACCCCATGCTTCCACGGTACATTTCCCTTTTAATAATGCAATGACGTGCATTGTACGAAACTACGAGATTCTAACACACCACAACCAATCAAACTAACTGTTATGAATATTAATACCTACTTTTTAAAATTATAGAAATTTTATCTCTCAAAATGGACTTCATTTTTGGATTAGGAGTATTGAATTTATCCTAAGGTGAAATGTTGTTACTTTTCGGATAACTTTAATATTTTGATGAATAGTGAAAATTATTACATTTTTATTAAAAACAACCTTTTTAATAAAAATAATTAGTTGTGATAACTTATGAATTTGAGTGGTTTTAAAGTATAATTAAATATATTTTTACCTTTTTATGCAATGGTGTTCATTAGAATTAATTTCACTTTGAAATTGGACATAAACAATTGTCAATCTTTTGATATATATTGTTTCTTAAAAACACGCTATTTGTTGTGACCGCGGGAATCAATTATAAAATTAATTAATAAAACTTAAATGTTTGGACTTTTGTAAAATAGACATCATTATTGAATTCGGAATATCAATTATAGCTTAGGGTGAAATTTTGGCATTGTTCTGAAAAACTTCAATTTTTGATCAATAGTGAAACCACTAAGTGGTAGTTAAAAAACTAATTTTTTCATAAAACATAATTTTACTTCTTCTGTGAGTAGAATTTCTAAAATCCGAGAGACACGGTTAATATGAAGGAGTAAAATGTGGTTCAATGAGATGAAAATAATTTTTTGTCAATAGTATCTTTTTACATTTATTTACCACGGTTAAAAGTAAATAGGGTAATTAAGGGTAAAAATGTAATTAATTGTAACCTAACACATGTCCTAATTCTATTGGACAAGTGTATCTCGACCAAAAACAACCTTAGAAATAAAATATTATCATTTAGGTCCACATGGATTAGATTAGGACATTTATTATTATTTAATTCAAAGAAGAGTTAAAAGAGTTAAAATGATGGATTATTTACTAAAAAAAAATTTAATGTAGGGATACACACAATGTAAATTAGATTATATATATTCATTAGAAATATAAAAATATTTTCAACATAATTGTATTTTATTTATAATTTTTAGACATTAAATAATTAAATTTATTTTTGACACAATGATGATGTAGTAATTACCATAATAGTGAAAAATTAAAATAATTGATATTATAAATACCAAAATAATTATAATTGGAGACTTTATCGAATTACAATAATTTTCTAGGTTAATATGACATATTATGATTTATTTAATTGACTTTTTTCGAGTTAATCATTCTTATATGAGTTTCACAAAAATCAATTTTTGAATAGTGTCAAAATTGACATAAAAGAGTTTTTAAAACAAATATTATATTATTAATTGATATTAAATTTCTCAAAATCTAAGGTTCGTCCATGGACTTATATCATGATAGGTGTTTCATTAATGGACCACTTGGGGGTATATTAGATGTATATAGTATGTTTATTAACCATATAATATAAAAATAAAAAGAGACATTGTAAAAGTGAAACTAATTAACTAAGAGTTAATACTTAAAGATAAGGTTAATATAATGACCCAAACCTATATAAATTCTATTGGTTGAGTGGTTTTTGACCTATCCCCACCTTAACCTTTAAATAATCCACTTTGGAGCCATTAGAAACCGAATATGAATTTATTATAAAATAATATTTCTATCTTTTCCAAAGGTGCCCCTCACCCCTCTTATAAAAGGGAACTCCTCCTTCTCATTAATTCACACCTTCAAAGCCTTTTGGCTCGGCCATACTCTTCCCAAATACTATCAAAACTTCCCTCAATTCATCCTATAGGTCTTACTTTTGTTATAAATCCATCTTAAGGAGCCCTTTTGATCAAATCAAAATGAAGAACCCGAAGAAGAGGTAATGTTTTCACCACCCTTTTTCAAATTCCTTTCTTCTTCCACTTCTTCTTTCTTTGTTATTAACGTTATAAAATAATAAATCTAGTATCTTATATATACTGTGATGTTATTATAAATATGGTACAATCATATTCAATAATCTATCCATCCTTTTAATAACATGTCACCATATCTGCGTACGTACGACCTACCGTCTCCACGTCGTGGTGTAATTGTTATTCAATAAATTATTATTATGATGGGTATAATAATGATGTGTAATTCATGTAAATAATAAAAATAACATTATAATGATTCTGTATATATGATATAATTTCCACTTATATATTAATTTAATATCAAAATAATGATATTGTCGCTCGTGTGTACGAACGGACTACTGTCTCCATGAACATGATGAGATTCATTCTCCATCGTATCCATTCAAGTATAATTCTCATTTGGTGATTAAAAATAATTTTTAAGGACTTGATATAATTCTGTATATAAATAATATACAACCTATACATAACAAACACTACTTACATAACAAAGAATATAATGGAAAATGAGTAAGTTAACACCCAAAATGACGATAATACTAAGATATTATTTACAAATCAATGTTAAAAGATCTTATATGATATCATATTAAGGTAAATGTTTCTTTTGTAATTCAATAAAAAAATATATCACCATTATAAATGAGGTTAACCTACCATCTACCAAGGAAAAAGTACAAAGTAAGGGGTTTCTTATCTCACTTTTAATTCCGTGAGAATTCCATTGTTCACCACTTATTTATTACATGTGGTGTGTGTACTACCCTTGTTTGTATTCATTGTGTAATATACATTAATTTATGGATATTTACATCATCTTTGTATTATCCTTCTTTCATGGGTGTATGTTTCGTAAGTTACCAAATCAATAAGGGAATTTGAAATTTCAATTTCCATTTATTCGGCTTTACGCAAACCTCATTGATTTTTTTACTCAGAGATTATGTGTGGAATCGCTATTCATTTACTTATGTCATAATTTCCACTCCCCTTTTCTATGGATATACTTTTGATACACATAATTATTCCATTGATAATTTCTCAAGTCATCGATTTGAATTTGATAAGAGTAATTTTAACTCATTCTCCATTTGTTGAGTTAAACATCCAATTCATTGGTGTTATTTTTACAAGATTATGTGTGAATGTCCTTTGATTGTTTTACACTGAATATCCAATAATATTTAGTGTATTTATATTTTTCACAGATAACTATGTCGTTGATTTATCCTTAACATAAGGATACGACCTTTATGATAGATTTCATCTCAATTTACATTCAATTGAGACTTCTTTATTGTTATACCCCAAATCACTTTTATGTGGTGTATATAAAGTACTTTGACCTAGTATATCCTGAATAGATTTATTCTCATGATATTACGAAGTTTTTATTACCTCAATTATTTTTATTCAAGTGTCCCTCTTTTGGTTAGAAACTCTAACAAAAATACAATTTTTAAATGTTATAAAGAATTATTCTTCTAAATCTTTCTCACTAGTGTCCATGATATAAAAAAATGGTTTTAAGAATTTATTTATATGGAAATTAATGTTTTTAAATTAAAACTCCTTTTAAAATTTTAGAAGTGGTATGTGACACTTTGATTCAAAAATATATTTTTAAACGGCTTTTTGACAAATAGTGTGACTTTTAAATGTTTTCATGAAAAGGGGGATATTTCTCTCAAATAGTTTTGATGGTTATTTTCATCTATGCCAATAACATTCATTATTATCGATTGAGGTTAATATGATCCAATACAATGTTCTATATTGTATCGAATGTGTTATGTTTGACTATGGGTGTGTTATTTTTATACCATTCATGGTTTGTGGTTAAAGTATTGACATTTCATATGCTAGTTTTAATATTAATGTTTATGTTATGTTTAAACATGTTTATATAAGGAAGGCATTGGACTTAGTAAGTGATGGGTGGAGCTAGATATAGCTCCTCAATGCATCGGTAGGTCTTATGAGACAAACTAGTGTCTTGGCACAAGGCCTTGTCAAAATCATATTTGTAGTCTTGTCACGAGGCCTTGGCTATGTGGTTATGATAGTATGTCATTATGAATTCCATCATTATGAAAGTGGTTATTGATATTTCATGTGATTATTCGATTAGTTGAATATCCATGTGAATAAGTAAATGGAATTATTTCATTTTTTCCATACTATGTTGATGGTCAAGTTTAAAAGGATTTTGTTTTAGCTATACATTGCATTAAATGATTATTCTTATTTATGAAAGTTTCTACTATATTGTTATCCTTACTAAGCATTTGAGCTCATCCCTTTCAATGTTTTATTTTTTCCAGGATGTGAATAAGTAATTTATGAATGACCTGTAGGGAGTGTATGTGGGGACATGAGTGTTGACTATGAATAAAAGATGTTGTTGTAGTTTTCATATTATGATTTAATGTAAACCTTATTAATATATCTAGTTATTCCAAGTCTACTAAACTAATAAATCTTTAGAGAATTGATCTTTCTTGTTATCATGCCAATGTTATGTAATAATGCACCGACTCTGGGTAACTGGGGTCGGGGCATTACAATTCGTATCAGGGGAATTTTAGTACAAACCATAGAAGCTAGATATAGATAAACTCTGATTAGAGAACTTAGACCTAAGATGAACTTTGAGGATTAGTATATAAGAACTTCCCCAAATTTTTCTATTGTAGAGATTTTATGATTTTTCCGAGCAGTATATCCCTGTCTGGATACGAGCAGGTAGAGGCGGCTCTGGCACAGATGTACCTAGGGGTAAAACCAGAAAACACCGCTTTGAGCTAGACTCGAACGGGAACTAGTGCATGACAATAGGCCTTGCTGCACTCTTGGTTACGACACTCCCGGGGGATATGCTTAGGATAATTTACATTTTCATTACAATCCAATTTGAGGTTATATATATATAAGATGAGAGTAAATGACCTCGGTTAGTCCTAATGTGATTCAAATTGAGAATATGGTGACATGTTAATCTCTAAATGATTTTATGACTAGTGTTACTCACACAATGCTTTCTTGTTTTAGTCAATGGCTGGATTTCAAGGAATTCATAGTGACTTTGAGAATGATTTACAAGGTGGGAATGGTGGAGGGAATGAGAAAAAAATGGAATGTTGATATGGGTAAAAGATATCGTCTTTATTCCCAATCAATTTTCCAAAAATATGATCAAATATATATATATTAACCAATTTTCGTTGTCATCAATGAAAAAAAGGTGATGAATGATAAGAGCTCCAGCAGTGGAGACCATGGAGAATGGAATCCTCAATTTCCATCATGCAGGAAATGTGGAAGGAGAAACCCAGGAAAGTGTCTCAATCGGACAAGGAAATGATTTATGTGCGGGAAGTAATGACATAAAGTGAAGAATTGCTGAAGAAAAATGAAGAGTACTACGGAAGAAGATAAAAATGGTCCCAAGAATCCATTTACAGTCATTTGCTGTAAATATAGGGGACCTGACCATTACCCGAGTGAATTCCCTATTCTATAGGATATTTTTGTGGTCAAAGAAGAAGCTATGTGGAAATAAATGGTTGTAGAAATGATTAAAAAATGTTAGTGCTCCTTGTTGATGGGTTTACTTTGGAATAATTTTCTCTTGTATTTGTAACCCTGCAGTTTTCCATGTGAGAATGATATTTGAGAAATAATTATCTTTTCACTTGTGGATATAGTTATGAATAACCATTTGTTTTTATATGATCATTGGGTAAGTTATTATAATTTGGGATGAAAATTAAAGGTATGACATAACATTTGGGGTAAAACTATGTTATGGTTATTTTGAGGAATTTATGTCATTTTGATAATGTTATAAAATATAGTTGTTGAAAAGGGACAACACACAGACCGTGTGACAACCCGTCGCGTCGGACAAAGCTTTGGGAATTGAACCAACAACCAAAGTGCGACTGGGATTTATCGCCTACCACTGGACTACGTGAAGTCCCTGGTTAGTGTGACTATTATTTTTAGTTAAATGATTTTATTGATCATTAATAATTTGATTTGGGAGCTTATGTCTTATCAAATGAAAACCCTTATTATAGGAAAATGATTTAGTAATTAAGTGATAAATGTTATTTTGGACGTTTTTCACTTTATTTTATAGAAAATAGAATAGTATGGGATTTTATTTGAGGAGTAATGGTGGATTATTATCTATGTTTTTATTATAGATTTATAGTGATTTGGGTTGTTTATGGAAATGAATAGGTTAATTACTTTTAATTATGCGACTTTAAGAGTAATTAATGTCATTTGGAGATACAATTTAACATGGAAGACTACATTCATATAAGTTTTGAGTTTCAATATTAGTTTGGATTATATTGAAGGATTTTAAGGACAACTGATTATTGAATGGTATTTATATAACTTTGGGGTATTGATGGTTTAATTTTAGAAATTAAGATTAGTGTTTTTTTAATCTAATGGAATATCCATTTGGGGGGTCATAATATATTATACTAACCATTTTGGTTTTTATTAATCTTTAAAGACAAGGTAAATATATAGTTTATCCTACGTGGATCATGTATTTCTATAGAAGTTTATTCTAGCTCTTCCATTGTGACCAATTCTTCTTGAATTCTCATTGTTCAAAAAAATGAGGTAGTGATAAAAAGTTATTAAAGAATGAAACTCTACTTAAAAAGTAAGTATATCTCTTTATGTTGTTAGTCAATATCAAAAATGAATTCCTCATCCTTGTGTAATGTAAATTAAAACAAAAAATTTTGTCCATTTACTTTTCCTACTGGGAGACTAAGGACGGTTTGTCCCAACAAAAGTTTGTCATTTTATTGTTGTTAACTTTCTCCTTAACATGTTTTCTATCCCTCTCTATCAGAACTGAACACTTGGTTTATCATCCATATCAATGTTTTCCTACATGGAATCCTTGTATGGGTTATCTTGGGTGACCTTTATACCTATCTTCCTTTCTTTTGAAGTGATAGTTTTATTGAATCTTTTTGTGATGTGGGACATTCCATTATATTCTCAAGCCCAATTTTAAAAAATTGGGAGGACGAAATTTATTAAATGAGGGGATAATGTAACACCCCAAGCTTCCACGGTATGTTTCCCTTTGAATAATGCAATGACATGCATTGTACGCAACTTCGAAATTCTAACAAACCACAACCAATCAAACTAGATTTTATGAATAGTAATACCTACTTTTTAAAATTATAGAAATTTTATCTCTCAAAATGGACTTCATTTTTGGATTTGGAGTATCAAATTTATCCTACTGTGAAATTTTGGTACTTTTCGGATAACATTAATATTTTGATGAATAGTGAAAATTGCTAAATTTTAATTAAAAACAACCTTTTTAATCAAAATAATTAATAGTGATAAATTATTAATTTTAGTGGTTTTAAATAATAATTAGAATATATTTTTACCTTTTTATCCAATGGTGTTCATTAGAATTAATTTCACTTCGAAATTGGACATAAACAATTGTCAATCATTTGATATATATTGTTTCTTAAAAACACGCTATTTTTTGTGACAGTGAAAATCAATTATAAAAATAATTAATTCAACTTATATGTTTGGAATTTTTTAAATTAGACATCATTTTTGAATTCGGAATATCAATTATAGCTTAGGGTGAAATTTTGGCAATGTTCTGAAAAACTTCAATTTTTGATAAATAGTGAAACCACTAAGTGGAAGTTAAAAAACTAAATTATTCAGAAAACATAATTTTACTGCTTCTGTGTGTGGAATTTCGAAAATCCGAGAGACACGGTTAATATAAAGGAGTAAAATGTGGTTCTATGAGATGAAAATAATTTTTGGTGAATAATAACTTTTTAATTTTATTCACGACGGTTAAATGTAAATAGGGTAATTAAGGGTAAAAATGATATTATTATTTCCCTAACACATGTCCTAATTCTATTGGAGAAGTGTATCTCGACCAAAAACAACCTTAGGAATAAAAAATTATCATTTAGGTCCACGTGGATTAGATTAGGACATTTATTATTATTTAATTCAAAGAAGAGTTAATAGAGTTAAAATCAAAGTTTATTTACTAAAACATTTTTAATGTAGGGTTACACATAAGATAAATTCAATTATAAAAAATAATTAGAAATATAAAAATATTTCCTACATAATTATATTTTATTTATAATTTTTAGAGTATAAACAATTTACTTTATTTATGACACAATGATGATGCAGTAATTACCATAATAGTGAAAAATTAAAATAATTTATTTTATAAATACACAAATAAATATAATTGGAGACTTTTATTGAATTAAACTAGTTTTATAGGTTAATATGACATATTAGTATTAATTTAATTGACTTTTTTCGAGTAAATCATACTGATATGAGTTTCACAAAAATCAATTATTGAATAGTGTCAAAATTGACATAAAAGAATTTTTAAAACAAATATTATATTATTAATTGATATTAAATTCCTAAAAATCTAAGGTTCGGCCAAGAGACTTATATCATGATAGGTGTATCATTAATGGACCACTTGGGGGTCTCTTGTATGTATATAGTATGTTTATTAACCATATAATAAAAAAATGGAAAGAGACATTGTAAAAGTGAAACTAATTAACTAATATTTAATACATAAAGATAAGTTTAATATAATGACCCAAACCTGTCTAAATTCTATTAGTTGAGTGGTTTTCGACCTATCCCCTCCTTAAACATCAAATAATCTTTTTGGAGCCATTATAAACCGAATATGAATTTATTATAAAATAATATTTCTATCTTTTCCAAAGATGCACCTCACCCCTCTTATTAAAGGGCACTCTTCCTTCTCATTACTTCACACCTTCAAAGCCTTTTGGCTTGGCCATACTCTGCCCAAATACTATCTCAACATCCCTCAATTCATCCTAGAGGCCATCCTTTAGTCAGAAATCCAACTTAAGGAGCCCTTTTGATCAAATGAAAAGGAAAAACCCGAAGAAGAGATAATGTTTTCACCACCCATTTTCATGTTCCTTTCTTCTTCCAATCCTTCTTTCTTTGTTATTACCATTATAAAATAATAACTCATGTATCGTATATATACTGTTATGTTATTATAAATATGGTACAATCATATTCAGTATTCAATCCATCCTTTGAATAACATGTCACCATACGTGCGTACGTACGGCTTACCGTCTCCACGTCGTGGTGTAATTGTTATTCAATAAATTATTATTTTTATGGGTATAATAATGATGTGTAATTCATGTAAATAATAAATATAACATGATAATGATTCAGTATATATGATATACTATCCAATTATATATTATTTTAATATCAAA
The DNA here is from genome assembly GCA_963277665.1 of Viscum album. Lineage (NCBI taxonomy): Eukaryota > Viridiplantae > Streptophyta > Magnoliopsida > Santalales > Viscaceae > Viscum > Viscum album. Next base: position 720,455,015 of record OY728151.1, on the reverse strand, counting down.
AGAATGATATTGTCGCTCGTCTGTACGTACGGACTACCGTCTCCATGAACATGATGAGATTCATTCTCCATCGTATCCATTCAAGTATAATTCTCATTTGGTGATTAAAAATATTTTTTAAGGACGTGATATAATTCTGGATTTGAATAATATACAACCTATCCATAAAAAACACGGCTTACATAACAAAGAATATAAAGGAAAATGAGTAAGTTAACACCCAAAATGACGATAATACTACGATATTATTAACAAATCAATGTTAAAAAAACATATATGATATCATATTAATGTAAATGTTTCTTGTATAATTCAATAACAATTATTTCACCATTATAAATGATTTTAACCTACCATCTACCAAGGAAAAAGTACAAAGTAAGGGGTTTCTTATCTCACTTTTAATTCCGTGAGAATTCCATTGTTCACCACTTATTTATTACATGTGGTTTGTGTACTACCTTTGTTTGTATTCATTGTGTAATATACTTTAATTTATGGATATTTAAATCATCATTTTACTATCCTTCTTTCATGGGTGTTTGTTTCATAAGTTACTAAATCAATAAGGGAATTTGAAATTTCAATTTCCATTTATTCGGCTTTACGCAATCGTCATTGATTATTTTACTCAGAGATTATGTGTGGAATGACTATTCATTTACTTATGTTATAATTTCCACTCCCCGTTTCTATGGATATAATTTTGATACACAAAATCATTCCATTGATAATTTCTCATGTCGTCGACATGAATTTGATAAGAGTAATTTTAACTCATTCTCCATTTGTTGAGCTAAACATCCAATTCATTGGTGTTGTTTTTACAAGATTATGTGTGAATGTCCTTTGATTGTTTGACACATAATATCCAATCATATTTAGTGTATTTAAATTTTTCACACATAACTATGTCATTGATTTATCCATAACCTAAGGATACGACCTTTATGAGAGATTCCATCTCAATTTACATTCAATTGAGACTTCTTTATTGTTATACACCAAATCACTTTTATTATGGTGTATATAATGTACTTTTACATAGTATATCATTAATCCCTTTATTATCATGATATTACAATGTTTTTATTACCTCAATTATTTTTATTCAAGTGTCTCAATTTTGGTTAGAAACTCTAACAGAAATACCCTTTTTAAATGTTATAAAGACTTATTCTTCTAAATCTTTATCATTAGTGTCCATGATTTAAAAAAATAGTTTTAAGAATTTATTTATATGTACATTAAAGTTTTTAAATTAAAACTCCTTTAAAATGTTTCGATGTGGTATTGGACACTTTGATTCAAAAATCTATTTTTAACTGGCTTCTTGACAAATAGTGTGACTTTGAAATTTTTTAAAGTAAAGGGGGGATATTTCTCCTAAATTGTTTTGATGGTTATTTTCATCTGTGCCAATAACATTCATTATTATCGATTGAGGATAATATGATCCAATACAATCTTATATATTGTATTGAATATGTTATGTTTTACTGTGGATGTGTAATTTTTATACCATTCATGGTTTGTGGTTAAAGTATTGACATTTTGTATGCTACTTTTAATACGAATGTTTATGTTATGTTTAAACATGTTCATATGAGAAATGCATTGGACTTAGTATGTTATGGGTGGAGCCAACAATAGCTCCTCAATTCATCGGTAGGTCTCATGAGACAAACTAGTGTCTTGGCACAAGGCCTTAGAAAAATATTATTTGTAGTCTTGTCATGAGGCCTTGGCTATGTGAATATGATAGTCTGACATTATGCATTCTGTCATTATGAAAGTGGTTATTGATATTCCATGTGATTATTCAATTAGTAGAATATCCATGTAAATAAGTAAATGAAATTATTTCATTTTTTCCATAATATATTGAGGTTCATGTTTAAAATGATTTTTTTTAGTTATACATTGCCTTAAATGTTTATTATTATATATGAATTTTTCCGCTATAATGTTATCCCTACTGGGCATTTGAGCTCACCCCTTTCAATGTTTTATTTTTCCTAGGATGTGAAGAAGTAATTTATGAATGACCTGTAGGGATAGTATGTGGGGACATGAGTGTGGACTATGAAGAAAAGATGTTGTTGTAGTTTATTATTATGATGTAATGTAAACCTTATTAATGTATCTAGTTATTCCAAGGCTACTAAACTAACCAGTATTTCGAGACTGGATATTTCTTGTGATCGTGCCAATGTTATGTTATAATGCACTGACTCTGGGTAACTGGGTTCGGGGCGTTACCGTTGGTATTAGAGGAAGTTTAGTACAATCCTTAGAAGCTTGATTTAGATAAACTCTGATTAGAGCACGTAGACCTATGATGAACTTTGAGGATTAGTATATAATAACATTCTCTAATTTTTTTATTGTAGAGATTTTATGAGTTTTCCAAGCAGTATATCCCTGTCTGGATACGAGCAGGTAGAGGTGGCTCTGGCACAAATGTACCTAGGGGTAAAACCCAAAAACACCGCTTTGAGCTAGACTCGAACGAGAACTAGTCCATGACAACAGGACTTGCTGCACTCTTGGTTATGACACTCCCAGGGGAAATGCTTAGGATAATTTACATTTTCTTTACAAACCAATTTGAGTTATTATAAATATAAGATGAGAGTAAATAACCTCGGTTAATCCTAATGTGTTTCAAATTGAGAATATGGTGACAAGTTAATCTCTAAATGATTATATGACTATTGTTACTCACACAATGCTTTCTGGTTTTAGTCAATGGATGGATTACAAGGAAGTCATGGTGACTTTGAGAATGATGCACAAGGTGGGAACGGTGGTGGCAATGAGCAAAAAAATGGAATGTTGTTAGGCGTAAAAGATACTGTCTTTATGCCAAATCAATTTTCCAAAAACATGATCAACAATATATATATTAACCAATTCCCGGACTCAACAATGAAAAGAAAGGTGATGAATGATAAAAGCTCCAGCAGTGGAGACCATGGAGAAAGGAATCCTCAGTTTCCATCATGCAGGAAATGTGGAAGGAGACACCCAGGAAAGTATCTCAAAGGGACAAGGAAATGCTTTATGTGTGGGAAGGATGGACATAATGTGAATAATTGCTGAAGAAAAATGAAGAGTACTATAAAAGTAGATAAAAATGGTCCCAAGAATCCATTTGCAGTCATTTTTCGTAAATATAGGGGACCTGACCATTACCTGAGTGAATGCCCTATTCTATAGGATATTTTTGTGGTCAAAGAAGAAGCTATGTGGAAATAAATGGCTGGAGAAATGTTTAAAAAGTGTTAATGCTCCTTGTTGATGGGATTACTTTGGAATAATTTTCTCTTGTATTTGTAACCCTGCTGTTTTCCATGTGAGAATTATATTTGAGGAATAATTATCTTTTCAATTGTGGATATAGTTATGAATAACCATTTGGTTTTATGTGATCATTGGGTTTGTGGCAATTATAAGTTATTATAATTTGGGATGAAAATGAAAGTTATGACATAAAATTTTTGGTTAAACTATGATATGGTTATTTTGATGAATTTATATCATTTTTATAATGTTATAAAATATAGTTTTTGAAAAGGGACAACACACAAACCATGTGACAACCTGTCGCGTCGGACAAAGCTGTGGGAATCAAACCCACAACCAAAGTGTGATTGGGATTTATCGCCTACCACTGGACTACGTGAAGTCCCTGGTTAGTGTGACTATTATTTTTAGTTAAATGATTTTATTGATCATTAATAATTTGATTTGGGATCTTATGTCTTATGAAATGAATACCCTTAGTATAGGAAAATGATTTGGTAATTAAGTGATAAATGTTATATTGGAAGTTGTTCACTTTTTTGTATGGAAAATAAAATAGCATGGGATTTCATTTGAGGAGTAATGGTGGATTTTTATCTATGTTTTTATTATGGATTTATAGTGATTTGGGTTTTTTATAGAAATGATTAGGTTAATTACTTTTAAGTATGTGACTGTAAGAGTAATTAATGTCATTTGGAGATACAATAAAACATGGACGACTACATTCCTATAAGTTTTGAGTTTCAATATTAGTTTAGATTATATTGAAGGATTTTAAGGACAACAGATTATTGAATGGTATTTATTTATCTTTGGGGTATTTATGGTTTAATTATAGAAATTAAGATTAGTGTTTTTTTAATCTAATGGAATATCCATTTTGGGGGGGTCATCATATATTATACTAACCATTTTTTTGATTAATATCTAAATACAAGTTAAATATATATTTTATCCTACGTGGATCATGTATTTCTATAGAAGTTTATTCTATCTCTTCCATTGTGACCAAGTCTTCTTGAATACTCATTGTTCAAAAAAATGAGGTAGTGGTAAAAAGTTATTAAAGAATGAAACTCTACTTAAAAATTATGTATATCTCTTTATGTTGTTAGTAAATATCATAAATGAATTCCTCGTCCTTATGTAATGTAAATTAAAACAAAAAATGTTGTCTGTTTACTTTTCCTACTGGGAGACTAAGGACGGTTTGTCCCAAAACATGTTTCTGATTTTCTTATTGTTATCTTTCCCCTGATTATTTTTTCTATCCCTCTCCATCAGAACTGAACACTTGGTTTATCGTTCATATCCATGTTTTCCTACATGGAATCCTAGTATGGGTTATCTTGGGTGACCTTTATACCTATCTTCCTTTCTTTTGAAGTCATAGTATTATTGAATCTTTTTCGGATGTGTGACATTCCATTATATTCTCAAGCCCAATTTTAAAAAATTGTGATGATGCAATTTGTTGAAGGAGGGGAGAATGTAACACCCCAAGCTTCCACGATACGTTTCCCTTTGAATAATGCAATGACGTGCATTGTACGCAACATCAAGATTCTAACACACCACAACCAATCAAACTAGTTGTTATGAATATTAATACCTACTTTTTAAAATTATAGAAATTTTATCTCTCAAAATGGACTTCATTTTTGGATTTGGAGTATCGAATTTATCCTAAGGTGAAATTTTGGTACTTTTCGGATATCTTTAATATTTTGATGAATAGTGAAAATTAATAAATTTTAATTAAAAGCAACCTTTCTAATAAAAATAATTAGTAGAGATAAATTATAAATTTGGGTGGTTTTAAAGTATAATTAGAATATATTTTTACCTTTTTATCCAATGGTGTTCATTAGAATTAATTTCACTTTGAAAATGGACATAAACAATTGCCAATCTTTTGATATATATTGTTTCTTAAAAAGACGCTATTTGTTGTGATAGATGGAAACAATTATAAAATTAATTAATGAAACATAAATGTTTGGAATTTGTAAAATATACATCATTTTTGAATTCGGATTATCAATTATATCTTAGGGTGAAAAGTTGGCATTGTTATGAAAAACTTCAATTTTTGATGAATAGTGAAACCACTAAGTGGTAGTTAAAAAACTAAATTTTTCATAAAACTTAATTTTACTGCTTCTGTGAGTAGAATTTCGAAAATCCAAGAGACACGGTTAATATAAAGGAGTAAAATGTGGTTCAATAAGATGAAAATAATTTTTGGTGAATAGTATCTTTTTACATTTATTTACCACGGTTAAAAGTAAATAGGGTAATTAAGGGTAAAAATGATATTAATATTACCCTAAAACATGTCCTAATTCTATTGGACAAGTGTATCTCGAACAAAAACAACCTTATAAATAAAATATTATCATTTATGTCCACTTGGATTAGATTAGGTCATTTATTATTATTTAATTCAAAGAAGAGTTAAAAGAGTTAAAATCAATGATTATTTACTAAATCTTTTTTAATGTAGGGATACACATAAGATAAATTCTATTATAAATATTAATTAGAAATATAAAAAGATTTCATACATAATGATATTTTATTTATAATTTTTAGGCATTAAATAATTTAATTTATTTATGACACAATGATGATGCAGAAATTACCATAATAGTGAAAAATTGAAATAATTGATATTATAAATACTCAAATAAATATAATTGGAGACTTTTATTGATTTACACTAATTTTATAGGTTAATATGACATATTAGGATTGATTTAATTGACTTTGTTCGAAGTAATCATTCTGATATGAGTTTCAAAAAAATCAATTATTGAATAGTGTCAAAATTGACATAAACGAGTTTTTAAAACAAATATTATATTATTAATTGATATTAAATTCCTAAAAATCTATGGTTCGGAAAACAGACCTAAATCATTATAGGTGTATCATTAATGGACCACTTGGGGGTCTCGTGGATGTATATATTATGTTTATTAACCATATAATATAAAAATACAAAGAGACATTGTAAAAGTGAAACTAATTAACTAAGAGTTAATACTTAAAGATAAGGTTAATATAATGACCCAAACCTATATAAATTATATTGGTTGAATGGTTTTTGACATATCCACTCCTTAACCTATAAATAATCTACTTTCGATCCATTAGAAACAGAATATGGATTTATTATAAAATAATATTTCTAGCGTTTCCAAAGGTGCCCCTCACCCATCTTATAAAAGGGCACTCCTCCTTCTCATTACTTCACACCTTCAATATCTTTTGGCTTGGAAAATGTCTTCCCAAATACTCTCTCAACTTCCCTCACTTCATCCTAGGGGCCTTCCTTTAGTCATAAAGCCAACTTATGGAGCCCTTTTGATCAAATCAAAAGGAAGAACCCGAAGAAGAGGTAATGTTTTCACCATCCTTTTTCAAGTTCCTTTCTTCTTCCACTTATTATTTCTTTGTTATTACCATTCTAAAATAATAACTCCAGTATATTATATATACTGTGATGTTATTCTAAAAATGGAACCATCATATTCAGTATTCTATCCATCCTTTGAATAACATGTCACCATACGTGCGTACGTACGGCTTACCATCTCCACGTCGTGGTGTAATTGTTATTCAATAAATTATTATTTTATGGGTATAATAATGATGTGTAATTCATGTAAATAATAAATATAACATGATAATGATTCTGTATATATGATATACCATCCAATTATATATTATTTTAATATCAAATGAATGATATTGTCGCTCGTGTGTACGTACGGACTACCGTCTCCACGAACGTGATGAGATTCATTCTCCATCATATCCATTCAAGTATAATTCTCATTTGATGATTAAAAATAATGTTTAAGTAGTTGATATAATTGTGGATATGAATAATATGCATCATATCCATAACAAACGTTGCTTACGTAACAACGAAAATAAAAGAAAATGAGTAAGTTAACACCCGAAATGACGATAATACTAAGATATTATTAACAAATCAATGTTAAAAGATCATATATGATATCATATTAATGTAAATGATTCTTTTATAATTCAATAACTATTATTTCACCATTATACAGGAGTTTAACCTACCGTCTACCAAGGAAAAAGTACAAAGTAAGGGGTTTCTTATCTCACTTTTAATTTCTTGAGAATTCCATTGTTCACCACTTATTTATTACATGTGGTGTTTGTACTTCCAATGTTTGTATTCATTGTGTTATATACATTAATTTATGTATATTTACATCATCATTGTATTATCCTTGTTTCATGGGTGTATGTTTTGTAAGTTCCCAAATCAATAAGGGAATTTGAAATTTCAATTTCCATTTATTCGGCTTTACGCAAACTTCATTGATTAATTTACTCCGAAATTATGTGTGGAATCACTATTCATTTACTTATGTCATAATTTCCACTCCACTTTTCTATGGATATACTTTTCAAACACATAATCAGTCCATTGATAATTTCTCAAGTCATCGATATGAATTTGATAAGAGTAATTTTAACTGATTCTCCATTTGTTGAGTTAAACATCCAATTCATTGGTGTTGTTTTTACAAGATTATGTGTGAATGTCCTTTGATTTTTTTAAACTGAATATCGAATAATATTTAGGGTATTTATATTTTTCACACATAACTATGTCGTTGATTTATCCTTAACCTAAGGATACAGCCTTTATGAAATATTTCATCTCAATTTACATTCAATTGAGACTTCTTTATTGTTATACACCAAATCACATTTATGTGGTGTATATAATGAACTTTGAAATAGTATATCATGAATCCCTTTATTCTCATTATATTACTACATTTTTATTACCTCAATTTTTTGTATTCAATTGTCTCTGTTTTGGTTAGATACTCTAACTAAAATACCATTTTTAAATGCTATAAAGTCTTATTCTTCTAAATCTTGCTCATTACTGTCCATGTTTTAAAAAAATTGTTTTAAGAATTTATATATATGAACAATAAAGTTTTAAAATGAAAACTCCTTTTAAATGTTTATAAGTGGTATGGGACACTTTTATTCAAAAATCTATTTTTAAACGGATTCTTGACAAATAGTGTGACTTTTAATTGTTTTCTAGAAAAGGGGGATATTTCCCTCAAATAGTTTTGATGGTTATTTTCATCTATGCCAATATAATTCATTATTATCGAATGAGGTTAATATGATGTAATAAAATCTTCTATATTGTATCGAATGAGTTATGTTTGACAGTGGATGTGCTATTTTTATACCATTCTTGGTTTGTGGTTAAAGTATTGACATTTCATATGCTATGTTTAATACGAATGTTTATGTTATGTATAAACATGTTCATATGAGGAATGAATTGGACTTAGTAAGTGACGGGTGGAGCTCGCTATAGCTCCTCAATGCATCGGTAGGTCTCATGAGAAAAACTAGTGTCTAGGCACAAGGCCTGTATTTGTAGTCTTGGCACGAGGCCTTGGCTATGTGGTTATGATAGTATGGAATTATGCATTCATTCATTATGAAAGTGGTTATTGATATTGCATGTGATTATTCGATTAGTAGAATATCCATGTGAATAAGTAAATGGAATTATTTCATTTTTTCCATACTATGTTGAAGTTCAAGTTTAAATGGCTCTTGTTTTAGTTATACATTGCCTTAAATGTTTATTCATATTTATGAATGTTTCCTCTATATTGTTATCCTTACTATGCATTTGAGCTCACCCCTTTCAATGTTTTATTTTTTATAGGATGTGAAAATGTAATTTATGAATTACCTGCAGGGATAGTATACGGGGACAAGAGTGCGGGCTATGAAGAAAATATGTTGTTGTAGTTTTCATTTTATGATGTAATGTAAACCTTATTAATGTATCTTGTTATTCCAAGGATACTAAAATAATCTGTCTTTTGAGACATGATCTTTCATGTGATCATGCCAATGTTATGTAATAATGCACAGACTCTGGGTAATTGGGGTCGGGGCGTTACAAACTATATTTATTTTCTATTAATCTTTTTAATTGATCATTATGGGGATAATTTATATTTAATATTTACCCAGTTTAGATAATTTCTATTACAAAATAATTATAATATTGTAAATCCAAAAATAAAATTTATATTTCGGTAACATTAGAATCCATAATAAAAAATTCTCATTTATCAATGAATTGTGAAAATACTGATTCCTAATTTAAAATTTAATTTTAAAACAATATTTTACCCTCTCATCTGCTGGATTAATTTTAAATTATTATTTTATACTTTAGCTATTATAATTATGAAATATAGAATCCACATTTATTATTAGTCTAATATATAGATATAATAATCCCAACTATATTTTTAGGAAAAAATAAAATTGAAAATAATCAAAATTATATGATATAGGTAAGTTAATATTGGGATTACCCCAAGGATAAATATAGAAGATAAGGGTTAAAATGACATAAAAATTATTCCAACTTCCATTGGATGGAAACATTTATACCCAAATCACATTATCAATGATTAGTATGAGTAAGTGGAAAACTAGTTCATGAATGTTCCCTATATAATAATGTAATGGGAGAGGGAAAAAGAAATAGACATTATATTATAAATACTATTTTTAAAGGCGACCAAATTTTTTTCTGGATATTTTTATTTTTATTGATTAAACAAATAATTTTAATACATAATAAACACCAACATATTAATTATTTATTTAAAAATAATAATTTAAAATAAATTAAAAATATCAAACATAATGTAAATTGAATGATTTATATCTTTATATTAATTTTAATGACAAATATATCATGTTATATAGGATTTATCATAATAAATTCTTATAAAAACAATTTCTTTGATATTTTTTAATTTCAAATAATAATAATATTTTCAAAAATTATGTTATGGTTATTTTAATTACATCAATAAATTATTATATAATTTTAATTTTCTAAAAATATAATATTCTACAATGTGATTACAAAAAGACAATAAATACCAACTATGTTCAATTAAATTACTGATGGTTATTTTATAATGAATATATTGAACCATACATTGAGAAAAATTAATTAACATTGTAATCGCTAAAAGGATATGTGGAAACATTGCATACAGTTGTGATAAAATTATATTTCAATCCACATAGGATATTTTTGGATAAATTCGATTTCAAATTTATAATAAATTGTTACAAATTAATTACAAATTATCTTAATATGTTTTACATAATTGAAAACTGACCTAGATTAAACATACTTGTCACCATAGTGAAACCCCAAAATGGTAACTTTTAGGTAACATTGAATTCAGAGAACAGCATGTTTAAAATAATTTCGATTTTGTAATGGGAGTTTAGATAAAAAATATCATCCCTCATCACCATTCATTATTGATGTTGTATTCACATGATGTTATATAGACTACACTTTGGTGAAAAGTTTTGTGAATTCATAAATATCAAAATACTCTTCAATTATAAAAGGGTATTCCCTCCCCTCAAGTATACACACCTCTAATGTAATTTGGAATAACAAATCCACACCCAATAAAAATAAAAAAATCCATCATCTTGTTATATAAGCCTTATATTTTTCAAAATCCACCATGGGAAGAAAATGATATAATCTTAAGGGTATCCGTGAAAACGAGGGAATGTTTTTCAACATGCATTTTTATTTAATATCATTATCCACAAAATAAAATTATTATTAAAACATGCTTATATAATATATTTTTTATATTCCGAAAACATTGAGTTTTTTATTTTTATCAATAAATAGAATCCCGCCCACACATCCATCGACTGCAAAAAAGAAATCATCATTCATATCAATGGTGGACTACCTCCTTGTAAACCGATGTAAATTTTTTCCCATTTCCAAATCTCAAGTTTATGTATTATGATGGATATAAATTACATATATGATATTTAAAATGTAATTATAACTATGGGATCATTAAATAAAATACTCCTTCAACATTAAATTCTATATATTATATGATAACTTCCCTCATGTATATGTTGGACTAACGCCTCAAAATACAATGTGATTTAGTTTTCTCTCACACATTACATCAAAGGTAATAAGGATACTTTTAATCAATATATTTGTTATTAAATACCATATTATGATAATTATAAAATATTTATCATTACTAATATAAAATTATCACATTATTTTTCTACAATTAAAGAACATAACATTTTTCATGTACATGTGGACAACTGCATTCACGAATAAGAGAGACTATGTTTTCATACCAACACCACATTGATTAAATATATATATGTATATATTGAGAAATAGTATAATATTTTTGATACTAATACCAGTATTTAATCATTAAATATATTATATTAAATTTTTATTAAAAATGATGAAAAATATAAAAGTTAGTGACACATACATTTGACATATTGCCTAAATGAACATAAGTATTCCAGATTTGATTTAAAAGTATAATTAAAAAATTAAAAATGTAATTATTTCAATTTTATTATTCTGGAAGATATAGGTTCGTGTTTGATTCTTGGGTGCTTGAAGTCCGCGCGGTGGTCGGGTTGCTTGACTCGCGTCAGATGATGGTTTGTTTTTTCTCAAGGAGTGATTGGAATGCAGCTTGGTCCAATGCCCCCAAAACCCTCAATAGAAGTGGATTTTACCTCCTTTTATGGTCCATTAAATCCATCATGAATTCTGGAAGAACCAACGACAATAGTGTGGGTATGATTCCCAGATTTTCTACTTCCATTTCAGATTCTTTCAATAGTAATAATGTTAGGGAACATGGTTGGTAGATTTCAGTGCTCAGATAGTAGGACTAATGCGGTTTTTCCCCATTTCAACCCGTGCATTTGTGTTGAGGCTGATATTTTGAGGGCTTCTACAGAGTGGATTTGGATTTTGTTGGTGAAGAATTCAGATGGAAAGAGTGGATAGTCTTTGAATCTTGGCCACCGTATTGCTCTGGTTTCCATCGTCTAGGACAATTGGTACATGGATGTCATCGTTGTACAAGGGCTTAGAAACTATTGAATCCCCAAATAGATGAAACTTAGTCACAAGTCACCCCCGTACTGATACAACAATCAGATAGAGAAGGGATAGTCATGAATGTATTGGTGAGCGGGGTTGTCCAAGGGGATCGAGATCCAGGCAGGGTTCATTTCTGTCCAGGTGAGGAATTGAGGTTGGAATAAGAAGGTAGTTCTCAAGAGGGTCATCTTTTGGAGTTGCCTTATCTGATGGTTCCAGGAGGAGTGAAGGATGTGGAGGCTAGTATCTCGTTACCACGACTCGTGGATCTCCTAGCTCAGTAAAGGCAGGATTTATGGATCAACTCTGTGCAGGTGAATAGAGAGGAGGCAGTGCAGGTGGAAGGAAATGATAAAGAGTTCTCCTTGCATGTGGATGTGGTGGAGCATCCAGTCATGGACAAAATTGTTGATAATGGTGTGGTGAAGGTAGTAAGATAGGTCCATGGATTTGGGGTTCTAATTGTTCGGGAATTGGAGGAATCTAACTAGGATTCTCATTTCATGGGTCGTGGATACGAACAACCCATAGGTCTAATTCCATGTAGTGTGGTCCCTGAGGTTGAATTTTGAAAAGAGTTCGAACTTTCTATTATGTCATTGGAGGGGATGTCCTTCTTGCATGAAGAATCAATCTCTATTCACGGTCAAGGAAGGAAGGACGTGGTTAGCGTATTGAGACATTTTGATCCAAACATGCTCATTCTGATGTTCTCCATTTAGATGACTCAGAGTGAAGGGGGAGATGAAGAAGGACTTGTTTGTTAATGCAATAATGTTGGATTATTCAGGTAGGTTGGAAGATATCAAAGAAGGCCTAGGGGTTAAAATGAAAAACTGATTTGAAGTCTTCGAAACTTGAGAACAATCATTGTCACAAGGGGATGAGGATTACGTGATGATAGTTTCAGCCAACTCTTAGTTGACAGCCTGGACCAGTTCCAAGGTAATGGTCCCCACAACCCAAGAAGGAAGAAGGGGAAAAAAGGAAAGAATTACTCGAGGATATTTATAGTGGTACAGGGTAAATCCCCAAGGGCCTCAAATAATGCTCTCACTTGTCAAAAACAATGGAAACCAGTCCATACAAGAAATGTGGAAGCAAGGAAAATGAAGGAAATCAACATGGTGAATGTGGGGACCCATGAAATGAACCGAGAGTAATAGAAGAATAGGGTGTGGAGTGTCTGAGGCTAATCATACTCTCATTGGATGAGATTCTTGAAAAATTCCATCCACCAAATGCCTCAAATGAAGAGATTTTAAGGATCTATAAATGATTATTGAAGACTAAGGCGACAGAGGAGCAAGAAGAATGGATAGACAAGAAAGACTGAATCATATCCCAAGGATTCAGCCAAGGCTGAATAACCTTGGAGGAATTCAGATAGATAATGGACATAATGGTTTCTCAACTTGAAGAACATATCTGGGAGGATCCAGACACCCAGGTTAGTACTCTGAACTTGGAATTATATACAGCATATGATTCAAAAAACCTTAGTATTGTGTTTAAAAATTATTTGATCTCTTTCATCACGTAGTTGTCCTTGTGTGTATACTTTGGTTTACCACATTTACGTAAAGTGGATTAATAAAAAATTATAGTTGGTTGGATGGATGGAACACCTAGAAAAATGAAAATATTGAAACATTGGTAATGGATTGGTTATAAGATATTATCAAATGATCAGATATGATATTATATGTAATACCCCATTATTTCACGATACGTTTTATTTTTAAATAAATTCAATAGCTTGTGTTTAATGGAACACTGGGTTTGAGCATATCATGATCTATTAACATAACAGTTTAAATTGTTGTTATGAATATTATTAACCACATAATAAAATTTTAATATATTATATTTTATTTATAAAATCATATTTTGTTTTTTCTAGATAATTATATAAGAATGAATACAATTTTATGCATAAAATTATATTTTTCAAAAGATTAATTTTAACAAATTTATATGATGAACCCTTTTAATGTAAATTTTGGAATGATTAGAAATGTAATTTTTAATAAATAAATTCATTTTTGAATATTGAATAACAAAATTTAGATTAATGTTAATTTTTTTTACTTTTCTGAGAAGTTTTAAGTTATGATGAATAGTGGAAAATATTGAATTGTCGTTTAAAACTACCTTTTCCATTAAGAAACTAATATATATAAAATTTATTTTAAATGTAAAAACAAATAAATAATACAGATAATAGTATAATTTATTTCTATGAAATCATTTTCTTAAAAAATAATGATAAAAACTAACTAAATATATGAATGTCTCATTTACAAAACTTCTCACATCATTAACGGGATTGGTCTGAAAATTAATTTATAAAGTCCATGGAATTGAATTACTACTAATGGACATATATGGTGTAAATGAATAAAAAAAATTCATCCAAAATGAGAAACATTATTATTTTTTCAATAGTAACTTTTGTATTTTTTACCATGATTAAATGTAAATCATGAAATTACGTGTGAAATGAAATTATTTAAATTAATAGAAAATTACTGTATCATAGGTACTAATTTTATTTTATATTTTTACCTACCATTATCTATCTTTTTCTGATATTATATGTTTTTTATGCAACTTGAGTATGAATACACCATTTTAAATATTTTATTTTATGATAAGTTAAAAATGGCTTACTAACATTTTTATTAACTATATAAATTCTATCATATGGTAATATAGAATATAAATTAGACAAAAAGTATTTCCTTTAATCATAATTATATTGTCTTCATCAGGATAATTTATTTTAAATTTTTATAGAATAAATAATGTATTAAAGGATTTCATATTATTGATGGAGTAACTGTTTAATTTATTGATATATGAAAATAATGATATTAAAAAATATATAATTTGACATATTTAATAAATGAATAAATTCTATAAATAACTTATAAATTATAGTGATATATTATAATTTTTGTTTTGATGTTGTTATAGAGTTAGTATATTTTAAAAAAAAGTTATAAAATGAATCATATAAAAGTTGAAAAAAATGATGTTTGAAATTAAATAATATTTTATTAAATGATATAAAAATCATAAAGATATAAATATTTCTAATGGAAATTATTAAGGATAAATATTTCATAAATGATCCATTTGGGGTTCTTTTGGCCTTTTATAGTTACTTTATTAACACTTATATAATAAAAACACGTGTTTCCACTATAAGAGTTAAAAGAATTAATTTATTATAAAAAAATGTTATCCCTAAAAATATATCGTAAACCTATATATAAAATTTTGTTTGATATTTTTTTTACACATTATTATAGTAAATTTTAAATAACTCTCTATGGATCTATATGAAATGGAAAAAAAATTATGTTAAATCGATATTTTAGTCGATTCCAAGAGTTCCCCTCCCGTCTCTTATAAAATGCACGTCCTCTATCATTTCCTCCAATGAAAATGAACATTATTTCTTGACCATAACCTTACCATATACCCTATAAACTTCTATATAAATATTATAGATGCTTTTATCTTCTCAAAATACCAACCCCAGTTTCTCTAAAAGGAGATGTAAAAGTGGTTTGCAAAAGTAGAGGTAATCATCTTCACTAACTCCTTCAAAATTATTTATTTCTATATCTTATTTAATTTTTCCCCAAAATAAAATTATAAATACATCATAATATATATAATGAGATATTATTATAATTATTTTACAACTGTATTCTCTCTTTATTCATCCAATGAAAAAAGATATCACCATGTGTGTGTATGTATGGCTTATCATCTGCAGGTTGTGGTGTAATTTGTTTTTCATCAAAACGTTATTTGGATGTGTATGATGATGAATTTAATGTATTTATATAATAAATATTATAATATATAAATTATTTATAATTAATATTTCATTGATTGTCTTACTATTTTAACATTAAGGTAATGATTTCATCGCTTGTGCATACGTACAACCTATCGATTCCACGAAGCTATCAGAATCATTATCCACATTTAAAATCCATGAATGTTTATAAAAATTTATATGAGCAGTTGATATAATATTTTTTAGCTTAATATAATTATAGATATGTTGAAAATATATAATATGAATAAGAATCTGGACAAACATAAAAAACCAAATATAAGAAAATGAAGTACATAACACCAAAGACAAGGGTAATAAAGAAATATTATTACCAATAAGGTAATAAGAAGTCATAAATGAATAATATATGATATAATAAATATTATTATGATTATATTAAATTTTAATAATTTTTTTAAAACATTACTAATGAGGTTAAATCATTTACGAACCAATGTAAGTAGGAGTTAAGTGTTTTCCAATTCAATTTTTTACCATATTGAGATATATTCTTTTTCACCAATTAATCATTCTGCTTGGTGTATGAATATACATATGATTTATCGTGAATATAATTAATTCCAAGGTATTATATGTATATATTTATGATTATTATGATTATGGGGAATATAATTCAACCGATTACAAGTGTTAGGTTGTTTCTTAACATAGTTTCCATTTATTGGATTATATGTCTACTTCGTTGATTATACTGGGAAAAAGCATGTTTGGAATATATTTTCTCTTTATTAATGTTATATTTCAACTTATATTAGTGTGAATATATTGTTTTTAAAAATAATATCCCTATTAATTAATTCTTACATCAATTAAAAAGTCATTTTAAGGGTTAATTACACAATTTCATTTTTATCTCAGATTGTTTATAAATATGTATTTACTCAGACTTATTAATCATCAATGACCAATTTTCATTAAAATGCATTATATTATATTTTTCAAATTATTATTATTTTTTTATTTCTTTTACCCAATGCATATTTTCTATAAAATTGTATTAAAATAAATAAATATATTTTTATTTTCCAAATGAGGAACCTTATGAATGCTTTGACAAAAGTATAGAGTGATTGCATATTTTTTGACTAATACAACATGATAATATTTTACCTCCATCATGTAACATTGATGTTTTGAATATTCCATTAAACATTCAGAAATATATATTTCAATAATAATATTTCAATTATAAATTCATGGATTTTCAATAAGTTATTTCAAATAAAATGGTATTTTTTCCACATATTTCTAACTATTTTATTAGTGTATTTTTCTCCTTGTCATAATTTTTTTTGGATCATATGCAAGATTGATTTTGATATATTATGATTCGTTTTATTATATTTTATTTATGGTATTATGATCATTTTGACTGTGAAGATACTCTTTTGATTCCACTCATGGTTTATGGTTGATGTTTTAACATTTCATGTACATGTTTCTAAATTTTATTTTTTAAGTTAAATATGTTTCACCGTTTTCATATGAGGAAAGAATTGGACATAGTATTTGAATGGTAGTTCCTGATATATCCCATTGATGAATCAGTAGGTATCAAAAGAAAAACAAGTTGGGTTTTTACCCTTTTTTTAATTGTGTCTTTATTGAGGCCTTGACGGTATGTTTATGATTTCATGCATTATGAATTCCATCAATTTGAGATTTTTTATTGATACAAAATTTGATTATTTGGCTAGTTTCATATCCATTTATAATCATCATTATCATTGGATTATTTATATCGAATTATTTGATCCTTATTCCATATAGCCATATTTTTCTCAGGTTATTGATTAAATGGAATATGATTTAGTTCAACACATGTGATAATTGCTTATGTATGTTCATGATAGATTTAGTTGTATGTGTAATATTACTGATAATTTGAGCAAACCATTTCATTTATTTCATCTTTCCTCAATATATCATGAATTATGTTATTAATTATATTATGGGTTAAACTATGTGGATTATTGGAATCCAAGAAAATAATACTTTTTGTAGTTTATTATTTAGATTGTAATGAGAATGTGACGAATGTAATCATGTTTCCAAAACATCTAAACTAATTGGTCCTTTGAGATTACATTATTGTATCTATAATAATGTAATAATATTAGGCACTAGATCTAGGCTACTAGGGTTTTGGAGTTATAGTTGTTATCAAATTTTGTTCAGTAGAATATTTTGGAACTATGTTTACACAAGTAGATTAGGGAACATAACCTTACCAAATATTCTAAGTATATGAATTGAAAAATGTACTATAATTTTGGAAAGGTAGATATTATGTGGTTCTTCCTAGAAATACATCACTATGAAGATTATACAAGTTTATGGGGTTCCGAAATACAAGTTTATAGAGATAAATACATTGAAACAGTTCAACAAGCTTGACTCGGCATATCCTTAACATGACAATGGGCCTTAATTTCCACCTGGTTTGACTCCCCTAGAGTGTATTCAGTACCACAAAATGGGGTTTCCATAGTTCCACCCTTTGTCAGTGATTTTTTTCACTAATAAAGGGGGGCTTTATCGGTGCTTTTTCCTAGAGCTGATAAATATTACGTTTCAAAAAAATAATGAAAAAAATATATTGTTATATGAGTATATTTCTAATGATATGAATATAATATATATTTTTTAAATATTGTTTAGATAAGTATAAATAGACTATATCATTTAATATATAATATATTTAGTGAAAATATAATTGAAATATATAAAAAATTATTTTTAATTAATAATTTGAATATATTCATCGATTAATAATCATTTAATTAAAATTAGAAGAGACAAAAAATCAAAATAATAATAATAATAATATATCTAAAATAAGTGAAAATGTAACTCAAACATTAAACGGACATAATTGTTGATCCGAGTGTCCGTTTGAGCTGTACATCATATCAAATTGAAGCCTGCGACAAGCTCTATGCACTAGTGAAAGAAAGGATCCTTCTGAAACAAAATTCATGGCCTAAAAAGGCCCAAAAGTCCTCTATAACTGATTTTTTAGTTTGGGATACCCCGTTTTTTTAACATTCAAATAGTTATAACATCTGATCCAGATGTCTGTTTGGCCATTACCACATTCATATCTAATATTGTTTCATTTTCTTTGATTTTAATAATTTTGTAGTTGAAAAGGACTCCTGAATATGTATTTATGGTCGTTTTCACATTTTATGGATTTTCAAATATACATATAAGGGTATTTATTCAAAAATATATATATTTTTGAGTGTGTGGGTGTGCGTCTTTATGTGTGTGTGTGTTGTATCTATGTATATATGTATTTATTTTTTTATTTATAAACACACATAAAAATTATATTTTATAATTGTATTTAAAACTAATATTATAAATATATTTTAACATAAAAATAAATATACGGATAAAACCTTATAACAATATATATATATATATATTAATATATGAATGTATATATATATATATACTAATATATGAATAAATATATATCAATTAATATAACTAAATATTTTTTTACAAATATGAATATATTTTAATATAAGAATAAATATATCTATATATATATAGATATATCATCAAATAGAGAAAAAATGATATGGCTTAGTAGTAATGGTGCAGGAGTGCAAGGGGGTCGTGGGTTCAATTTCAGGTGGAAGCAAGGAGGGTCCCACATGTGGGGGATGCCAGTGAAGGGCTGCGCGGGAGAGTGTTAGGTTGGGGGTCCACCTAGCATTGATGGGGGGTCCAGCGCTATTAAAATCTCCCCCCTAATTATATAATACTTTTATTATTTTTTTGACTTATATCAGTGAATTTTAGAAGCGCTGATAAAAGGATCCTTTCTCACCCCTTTTATGAGCGATGATAAAAGGGACCCCCTTTTATGTTCGGCTCAATTAACAGCGCTTTTTAGTGATGTTAATGCACTTTTCTAGCAGTGATAAAGGTCATATTTGGAGTTGTGATTCTTAGGATTATCCACATTTTATTATGAAACCATTATAAAGGATTCAATATATTATGAAAAGAAATAACCACGATTAATCCTAATGTTTTTTAGATTGAAAACAAGGTGTCATGATATTCTCTAAATGATTATACATTTTTATCACTATGAATATTTTTACTCACACTATACATTATAGTTTTAGTCATTTATTTGAACCAAAAGACGTCAAGGTAACATTGAACATGATGTAAATGTTTTTGGGGATGAGTAACCAAATGAGATGTTGATTGGAGTGAATGATATTTTCATTATTCCTAATAAGTTTTTAAAAAAATTTATTATCAACTTATACATTAACCATATCCTGATGTCACCAAATAAGAGAAGGATGGAGTTCTCTATGTTCCTAAATGGTGGAGAACAAGTAGAATAGAAGAATATATTTTTATCATGCAAGAAATAGGGAATTTGACACCCGATAATGTGTCTCAATAGAACTAATAAATGAATTATGTGTTGGAAAGAATGGCATAAACCAAATAATAACTGATGAAAAATAAAGCGTATTAAGGGGAAAATAAAACTCAACTGAAGAATACATTTGTAGTTAATTTCCATAAATATTTGTAAAATAGTAATTATCAAAGTTAATATCCTCTCCTATACTATAAAATCTATAAAAAGTAATGATTTATAATCAAATAAGTTGATGAAGTATTTAATTATTGGGGATGTGTGTAAAACCATAGTTAAAATAAAATTTTGTGGATAAACTTATTTCACAGATGTCCATCATATTTATTTATCGGTGTTATATTAATACTTGATAGAAAAAGGAAAAGGCATTGGTAAGGTGACAACACATTCCAACCAGCAAGGCCAATATGATTGAACCCACAATCGAGGAGATATTGAAACAAAAAACCTATCACTAGACAATGTGATGTATTGGTTAGAATGATATTGTTTCTAGTTAGTAAGAATATATAATGTATAAATGTTAATTTTATTTTAGGGACAATTTTTTATCAAATTGGTGATTTTGGGATTTGGAAATGATTTTTAGTTAATTAATTTTCATTTGGAGAAGGATTAATAATTTGTGAATCATATAAAATCATTGTAAACATAATTATTAGTATTTTGGAGTCAAATAAGATTTTATTGTCGAATTATGGTGATTCAAGTTACAGATGGAAATGATTAAAAAAACATTAGAGATTATGTGGGTTATGAAATTAAATTTTATTATAATTCATATGGACTGATTAATGTTATTTGGGGGACTATATGATCAAATTATCTTAATATTTGGATTTCAATCTTACGGTAGAATATTTTTGAGGTGGGATATATATTTTATAAATGATCAATTTTGAAAATTGGGTTTTACTATTGAATTTTGGACATTCTTTTTTTTAAATTTTCTTATCTTAGACTATCCATTTTTTTTGGATAATGTATAATGTCATAAAGAATATATAGTCTTATTTTTGTTCATATTTTGAAACAAATATGATTATTTAAAATATATAGGAATAAAAAAACATCTAAAATACTGATCATTTGGAAAAAAAGATATGTTTTTTTGTTGGAAGTTGATTAATGGATAAAAACATACATATCTTGTATGTATGATTCCATATGATCATAGTAGATGAAATAAATAAGTTCTTCAGTTATAGGGAAAATAACATGAAATCAAAACAATTTTCCTAGAATCTTCTTTTATAATGAATCATATGTCTCCTATTATCATCATAGATTTATTAATTAATGACTACTAACTTTATATTGACCATGTTATATATCACTCTCTATTTGAACTTGATTGATGTATTTTTATTTGTTTTATTTGTTTTTATACATGGCTCCCTTGTACGTGTTATCTCTGGTGAAAATCAATCTTCCTATTCTTTATATTAATGTTTTGGTTTCATTAATCATGTTTGCAATGTGATATTTCAAAAATGATAATTTGAAAATTCAATACCCCATTTTTTGATCTTGAGTTTGAATTGGAATGACACAATTTATTGAGGGGTGTGAGAATGTATACCTGATAGAATTCACAATACATTTTCTTTTTAAAAAAATTAATTTCTATTGTCACATGCAACACTATGACAAATCATAACATGATCTATTAAACTAGAAACTTCAATAGAGGTTATGGATATTACTACACACATTATTAAATTTAAATATATTAAATATAATTTTAACATTCATCTTATCTATTTTCTAAACAATTATATAAAAAAACCAATTTCACACATAAAACATATTCTTCAGAAGATATATTTTTCCTCTTTTTAATGGAATACCCATGTTAAAACAATATTAATCAAATTATATAAATATATGTTTTTAAAAAGAATACAATAATGGAAATTTGAATATTGAAAATTGATTAGTGTGTTTTTTTGTATTTTTCTAAGAAATTTTATTGGAATAGATATTTTTCAATATTGAATTCAATTTTTTACTTAAGAATACAAAAATAAGATTTTAGTGAAATTTTGGAAAACATTTCCAGTTTCATTTTTTGATGAATTGTGAAACATACTACATTGTAGTAAAAAAAAATATTTTTATTTAAATAATTATAATAATATAAAAATAATTTTAAAGTAAACAATAAATAAATAATATATACACTAATCCAACGTAAGTCATTGGAATATATTTTATATTTAAAATGTATATAAAAACATTCTGAACTTGTAAACGTCTCTTTTATCCGCATAGTCGCCACATCTATGACATTCATGATAAATTAATTTATCCACATAGATGAATTAAATTAGAAAAAAAACATAGATAATTTTAAGGAGTACACTTTTTTTCTAATAATATTAACTTTTTTTGGGTTAATATTAATGTTATAATTTTGTAACCATGTTTAAAGGTAAATTGGGAAATCATTGGAAAAAATTAATATTGAAAATAATACAAAATTACCATAACACATGTCATTATATAATCAGACATGTTGATTTTAACATACTTTTACATCATGGTGAAATTACAATTTTTAAGCCACCTGTTTAGGAATTGATATTTATAATATTTTTTTAATGGTAATTTAAAAATGTCATACTCAAATTTTTAATAAATAAATTATTTATAAAAATAATGTAATATAAAATATAAATTTGGTTATAAATAATATTTTTAATGATAAAAAATTAATATTTATAATGATATATTATTTTAAAATTTTATAGAAAAATAATATAATGAAATATTGAATAATAATGATTCAATAGTTGTTTAATTAATAGAGATATCAAAATAATTATTTCAAATGTCTTAAAATAAATATTATTTTACCCGATTAATTATAAAATGAAATTAATGGATTATTTATACAAGTTTGTGTTATTTAATAAATTTTATTTTAAAATGATCAAAATGTTAGTTTGTTTTTAAAATGTAAAAAAATGAATATTAAAAAAATTGACAGGATTAAAACTTTTAAATAAATACTATTTTTTTACAAGAAATAAAATTCATAAAAATAAAAAATTAATAATGTATCCATTTGAGAATTTTTTTATCAATTTATAGTATCTATATTAACAATTCGGTAATAAAAACACATGTTTCCAGGGTAAGAGTTCATGGAAATAATTTACAGATAAATCCAAAGGATAATGGTCAAAATATATCCTAAACCTTTCTAAATATAATTTTTTAGATTTATTTAACCCCAATATCATATTAGCATCTAAATAACTCATTTTGGAGAAAATTTAAATCTAAAAATAATGAATAATAATTTATTATTTTAATGGATTACATGAGTGTCCCTCCCCTCTCTTATAAAAAGGGACTTCCCCCACACTTCCTCACTCCACATTGAGCCTTTATGCCCCTCCAAACCATGCCAATTTACCATATTAACATCCCTATGAACATGATAGATGTGATGATATTCTCATAGTCCCAATCCTCTAGTTACTATGATTATATCCAAAGGAGGTTCTCTAGAGAAGAGGCAATCGTCTTTACCAACTGCTTCGAAAACATTTTTTTAAATTCCCATTCACACATTGTTTCCAATCTAAAATAATAACTCCAATAAAATATATATAATGATATTTTATTTTTATTATTGGACTACCAAATTCCACTTTTATATACTATGAAAAACATTATCAATATATGTGCATATGTATAGCTTATCGTATACACACAATGGTGTAATATTTTTTCCTCACTACATTACTTGGATTAGTATAATGATGAAAATAATGGATCTAAATAATAAAAAATAATTGATATTTCTTCATAATAATTAGTATAAAATATAATCTATTACCATTTTTCCATTATAGGAATGATATCATGTATTTTCTATGGGTATGGACAACCATCTCCACGACACGATGAAATAATCATTCTCCATGATAAAAATTAATGACTGACTATAAAATTAAACACCGTCAGATAATATAATATTTATATACATAATATCATTATATATATATGAATAATATATATCATATGCATAATAAGCTGTTCTTTCAAGGCCAATCAAATATAAGAAAATGAAGCAAATAACACACGAATGAGGGGTAATATTGAAATATAAATTTATATTAAGTAATATGATGTCATTAATGAATGATATATGATATCATAGATATTATTATAATATTGGAAAAATAAAATAATATTTTCTAACTTAATATAATAGAGGATAAAAATCATACAAGAAAAAGGATGTGGTATGTTAGGGTTTCCCATCTAACTTTTAATCCTCATTGATATATATGACTTTTCACCACATAATACTTCTGTTTGGTATATAGAATTAACATTAATATATCATTAATCACACTAAATTTATTTTATTGAAATTTTATTTGGATTATTAATTCAATTACAGGGAAATTAATTCTTTAGAATGAAATTTTTACTTGGATCTTAACTGAATTTTTAATCCTTAGATTACAATTCACTTAATTGATTATATTTTTACAATATTTTGTGAGGAATATGTTATATATTATTTATGTTATATTCCAACAAATATTAGTGTCTATATACTATTTTTACACAAAATCTCTACATTTTTGAATTCTCACCTCAATGATGCGAACTTTCTAAGGTTTAATGTCACAATATCATTTTTATTTGAGATTTTTTATCCGTAAGTATTTATGAGGACATTTTTTATCATCCATGTTAATGATTCATAAATACATAATTAGTTTTTTACTAATATAATAAAAAAAATTATTAAATTTAACCATGTTCAACATTTTATAAAATGGTTATTAAGGGAACCCTTTTTAAATTTTCCAAAAGAGGTACATTATGAAATCATCAACAATAGAATTGGAAAAAAATAACTTATATGACATAAGTAGAATTTACCACCATCATGTTTCATTGTAGTTATGAGGAATCCATTACATGTTTACAATTTTATCTTTAAAAAAATTTATCATTTATAAATTTTTTCTTTTTAAATTAAAGATTTCTAAGAAAAAGAGTATTTTTAATGATATATCTAACAATTTTAGTATAGTATTTGCATATTATCAATATACATTATTGGATATTATTCATTATTTGCGTAGATATTTTATAATTCCATTTAAAAAATATTATTTATGATTTTATGATCATTTTGACTTTTGATATCTTATTTTGATACCATTTATGGTTTATGGTTGATGTATTATATATTTTTATTCTAGATTCTCAGTAATAATGTTTAAGTTGTTTTTAAAAATTTTATATAAGGAATGCATTGGAGAAAGTAGGTCATGGGCGGTGCCTTTTATAGACCTTGGATATAACAGTAGGTATCATGAGAAAAACTATTTGGGTTTTAACCATATTATATATGGTGAGTTTTCAAAATCCTTGAAGATACATTTGTGATGTATGTCAATATACATTTCCTCATTATGAGACTAGTTGGTGTTCTTCCATGTGATTATTCAACTAATATAATATCTAGGATTAAGTGTCATTATCATATGATCATTAAATGGAATTATTTAACCATTATTTCCTCCTACAATTTTATGATTAGGTTATTTATTAAATTGATTATGTTTTAGTTCATCCCCATGTCATAATCGTTTGTGTTGGTTTATGATAGCTTCTTCTGTATTTATACCCTTACTGAGAATTTCATCTCCACAATTCTTATGTTTCATCATTCCCCAGGATTCTGAGAAGTATAGAATGAATAATAATTAGTGTTAAACTAAGGGGATTGTTGGCATCATTGGGAAAAAAATATTTATGTATTTTAGGTTTTAGATTGTAATGAGAACATCAGGTTTGTAATCTTGATTCCAAAACTACTAAAATAATCAGTCCTTTAGGATTTTAAAATTTCATCTATTGCAATGAAATAGTGTATCGAACTTGATCTAGGTTGTTAGGTTTGGGTTATTACATTATAAATAATAATTTGGTTATTTAATTTGGTAAATACAGGATTAACACAATTGCACATGAGGATAAATCCCGTTCAAACAAAACAAACTGTGGCGAAAGAGATTTTTTGCTAATTTACAATAAAATGTGACTTATTACTTATAATGGAACAATTAAAATTTATGGGGTATTTAAATATCCACTTGAAATATAATATCAAAATTCATTGATAATTAATGGTATTTCATGTTTTTCATTTGAATTATTTCATCCAAGATGATTTGACGTAAAAATTAACTAGTGGTAAGAGTTATTGTGAAATATAACTTACATTTTACATTCTAATCATCTTATTAAAAAAAATTTATGGGATCATTTGTGTTTGGTCATTTAATTTAACTTAAATATCCATATTCTTGTCAGATGGATATTAATAAATCTTAATCTATATATCATTTTTTTCACATGGTTTTAATATTTAATAATTATTTGATTATCGATCTAAATTTAGATAAATCAATATCCATTAATCAATAGTGATATTTGTTGATAAAATAAATTTTTTTGGAAATAAATATATTATTTTCAATATGATTAATTATTTTGAAATAATGTATTTTTGGGGACCGGTTATAGATAGCCACACTATACAATGATTGGTCTCGTGAAACAAATCAGTACACTAGATAATATGAGTTGTTCGAACAATATTTTTTTTAATGTGGATGTAAAAAATATTTATGATAGATCATGATGGTATGGGGATCATATAACTGATAAATTATATTAAATAATTATTCTTTTCAGTCACTAAGGATCATTTCTTTTTACTATCTACAATATTTTCTCTTTTATATTTTCTCATCATGCATTTCATTATTGATTTATTCATTATATGACAATTTATTTCATTAATTTACCATTCTATATAAATTACTCTAAATTTTTGTATGATATAAAATTTATTTAAATTCAATTTTTATTCGTTTTTTAACATTTTATATTTTATTTCTTATTTATTCGTGAAATATTTTGTAGTTCTTAACCGTTATAGAAATGTTTCACTCCCTATTATATTTTTTCCCTGGGATTCCAAAATGTGTAGTATGATTGACGTGAAATGATATTCTATCAGTAATAATATTATTATTGAAAATTTTATATTGTAAATATTTCAAAAAAAGTAATACAATTACCAAGTAATATCTACCCTACCAAGTCTATAAAACTATTCTATCCATTAGGATGCAATTCCATATATCCATGATAATGTAATAATGAAGACAATGGATCATGGAATCTATGATCAAGTTCTATATATTTGGAATCATATGACATTAAGTATAATCCCGTTACACTAAAATTTTTAATTATATGATTTGATTCATATCCCATGTTGGTCCATAGCTTTCACTTAGTTTCCAGGTATTTCAAGTTTTAATTTTGCATGTCTCTATTGTTATTCATCTATGAACTTTGTCTAGGAGGTATTGTATAGTACATGGACTCCTCTTTTTTTAATGGGATTGTATGAGTTTGAGTTGTTTTGGAAACGTATTAGTGAAACTCCAAGAGGCACCTCTTTTGAAGTATGTTGTTGGGGTGGTTTGTACCATTGAGTTATATGAGTATTGGGGTGAAAGAGTGGTTTTATTATGTTTTTTATTTTCCTGTATAATTTTCCTATCTTTACCCCTAGTTTTTTCTTTACACCCCCATGAAATTGGAGGAAAATATCTCATTTTTTGTTGAAAAAACAGGATGCCCGGTTTGGAAGCATGATTTACAAAACCATTCTGCAAACCCGTGCAAGGGTGTCTAACAGATAAAAAATCATTTGAAATTCCATGTTTTCCCTTCCATAAATAAAACTAAATCCCCCCTTTCTTCCCCCATTCAATCGTAGCATCCATGGGATGACAACAAGCTCTTCAAACCTCCCATTGAACTCATTTTTTATGGGGGATTTCGTGGAGGAACATCACACAATCTCAAGTAATTTTTATCCCTCTTAGTTCCTCCCCTTATGAAGTTTATTCCAACATCCATGATGTTCCAATTGACCATAGGGTAAGTTTTAGAACATAAGTTTTATATTTGGGTTTTAATGGTCTAATATATTGATTTTATGCTCGATCTACCATCGTTGAGATGTGGTGGTGGTGAAATTGAATTTTCGCACAAAGGATTCCTATTTTTAATCAATTTGGTAGGTGATTCCATGTGTATGAAATACATGTTACTTATCCTGATGTGTATATAATATATTAATGTTTATATCATTTTATTAATAGTGAAATTTTATTTCTTTACAAGTATTTGAAAAAAAATGATGTTAAAGTTCAATTTTTATGTCAAATTGGGGGTTTTCCATTGAAATATTTTATTGGATCTTTTGGGCAATCCCTATAACAACATATTTCACTTTATTGAAATCTATTAGGATAGAAAATCATGTTTTTATTGTTTATCTCATTTGGTTTTGGATGAAAAAATTTGTTTTAATATTGTTTCTGAATCATATAAACTTTAAGTGCCATGTTTGTGTGATAATGGGTATTTATCAAAGATATCATTAATTGTTTCATGTGGGGATGCAGTATAACTGATTTGATGGTTTCAAATAAATTTATTGGGATTATATTTATTCTGTGGCTTGTAAGTGTTACAAGTTTTTTCAATGTGGGTATTTCAAGGATTTTTAGGTGCAAAACGATGTTGGCTTTTGAGAAGTTGATTTATTGAAAATCAAAATTTTATATTGTCTGTTTTAAGGGGTATAATGTGTAAATAGATAATGTATTGATTTTATGTTTCCATTAGTGCTGGTTTTATAAAAACACATATGTTTTTAGCATTTTAAAATTTGTTTTATCATAAACGGGGAAACCCATGTACCTAGGTGGGAAGATATGTTCTAGTACACTAGTGATCTGGAGCGTTATTATCCCCATTTCCTTTTAAATGTTGGATAACAAAAACACGAACTAAATAATGTGGATGATGAATTGGGACAACTAGGTTATTGGTATGGTCCTTACTACAGCATCGTGTATAGGAAAGTATTTTGACAAGGATATTTTACATCGAATTATGAGGTACATAGGGTCCGAGACTCTATATTGCCTTGGGGTGTTCCCGGTTTTGGTTTTCATTGGATTTGAAATATTTAACGTTGTATTAGGGTGTGAATGGATGCACATTAAAGTATCCAACATGTATTATTAATTTTTTTTTTATCATTCTGGATTTTTTATTTTGAATAATGATTACAATTGAATGTTGAGTTTCTTGGAATTTATCGCAGTTTTTCGTTACCCACTAAAACTAGGTGTTTTTTTCACATTGTATTGCATAATAATTGGAATATTAGGGTGGTATCCTATTTTCCATACTATAAAACCCTAAATACTCTCCTTGGGTGTAATTATACATGATTGTTTTTTAACATTTGTAAAGGAAAATATTCATGTGTTGGTGGTTAGGGTTGTTAGTCCCCTCCTATGGTGCTGTGTTTTGGAGAGGGATCGGGAGTGATGACCCCCTGTTACGTAGATACTTTATGGCTGATTTTCTCCTATTTTCATTTATTATTGGACCTATTGTACTTTATTTATATCCATATATTTGTATATTTTATTTTTTAGTAATTTTTTCAGGAAAGTTTCTGATTCATATTGTTGAATGTTTTTACTATTTTAAGGTTTCTTACTTAGGTAAATCATTCCCACAACAAAATTATTGATACCCATTCACTTGTGCCAACTCGTGGGAATAAAGAACACTCATTAGGGCTTGGTATAGGATGGAATTGGTTCCAATATTTTTGGATACCCGATTCATATTGTGAAAATATGGTATCAGAGGACGTTCATTGTATGGGTCATGTTATTTGGGAATGTGTCAGGATAGTCGAGAGATAGGATTGTCAGGACGTGACATTTTGGTTATGGGTATTGTGCCTAGCCAGCACACCTCATGATAGGATTTTAGTTACTAGGGGAAGTCAGTATTTATCTATTCCCATTGGTTATCTTGGTTTTATGATGATTATGGTAAATGAAAAGAGTGTTTGGTCAATGGTATCGATAAGATCACAGTGATGAGAAATCCATTTGGAGCTAGGGATTTTCCCACAAAACACTCTCTATCATAGTGATGTGATTGTAATATGGCCACCAAAAATTTGTACAAGTCACCATCCAACACATTATTTCTCAAACATTGCCTTATGTATCTTTATTTTGGTGTCATGTAAACTAGGTTATTAAAGAAAAATTGAATTGATTTTAAGGAGTTTGAATTTTTGTGATGGTGTTTTCTAGTAAATTGAAAATGGATTTATTTATGAAATTATTGAAAGGAATTTTTAGAATTATTTTTAATGGGTAAATTATTTTTCTATACCTCTTTTTAATTTTTGAATTATGTTAATGGGGGTTTTAAACATATGTTCATAATATAGTTCTCAAAACCATAAAAATTAATTTTGAATTGAAGTAAGAGTTCTAGAATTTATTTGTTTGTATTGAATATGAATTTTGATTCAGAAAATACATTTGATTAGAAATGTTTTATGAAATTTTAGATCCTTGTTTTGAAATGAGAAGATTCGAGTTATTAATTAAATGAAGATTTATAAAATTGTGTTTTTTATGAAATAAGAAGTGATTTGAAATGTGATGATATGTATTGAAATGGGGTTTTCATGGCATGAATGTATGTTTTTTTTGAATTATGGGAGGTTTTTTAAACTAGGTTGAATGATTTAAATTGTGTTTTTATTTCCTAGATAGTGTTTTGAGAAAGGGAATGTTTGGCTAATAAGGTTTTGATATTGAAAAGAAGAATGGTTTGGTTTTGGCTTTTATTGTTCTCAGGGGTTACCACATGCAAGGGTTTATATGAGGATATGGATGGATATGAGGTGGGTTCCCAGTGTGGCATGCGAACTTTCATGATTTAGGCGCAAGAGATACCATTGTTAAATGCACAACCCACATACATTTTATTAATTTAGAATTCTTTTGAAGGATTGATTTTTGTTCTGATAATTTGTTGTTGGGTGAGCGGATTATGTGTTTTCGGGTTTTTTATTGTGGGATGAATTAATTCAAGAACCCCTCTTGTTTGAACGATGTTTTGTTTTGGTGTTTCGTCAATATGTTAGATTGAAGTGTTGGTTAGTGATCTCATTTAGAAAAAAAATTTAGAGGCCAATGTGGTGGCTCCCCTCAGGTGTTCGGTTCAGGTTTGTTGTATGTTCTGACCAAACACCCTTAATGGTTTGATCCTTTGGTTTTCTTATTGGCTATGTTACTCTACCAGAAAGACTTAACACATGATTCATTTGTGGCCCATGGTTAATCCCTATTGGATGATCCTCTAGTTGATCAACATAGGACTTTTTCCTTTTTCTTTGGAGATTTAGTTTACGCCTCTTCTTTTTTAATTATGATGACCGCCTTATAGAGGGATCATGGTTGTGGAAGGTTAAAATAGACCATAGTTTCTTATGTTTCCTGATTCATCGAAAGAGAATGATGTTCAGGGTGTTCAGTATCGAATGATTTCTTAGATGGCCTTTTGGTCAGTTGTCAGTATCATCGAAGAAAAAGTTCATGTTATGCTACATGTGTAGAAAATCTGGCCAACAATGGTTGTTATGTCCACTCACGGGAATTTTGTGTTGTTTGGGACCTAGTATAAGGTACCTCTCCTTATGTATTATTATCCACAATTGTCAATATTGGTGGTGCCTTGAGATTCCTGGGGATTATTCGCCTATAAGGATTATTTTTGTGCAATCTTATGAGACACTCTATTTTGTCGGATGTGTGTATCCCTTCTGGGAATTTCAGAATCCCATGTTTAAGAGGAAGTAGTTTCAATGTGTCCTTTCATTCATATGATTCCCATACAATGAAACAGGGGGAGACATGTGTGTAACATCTAAGCCCTTGTATTGGTAAGATGATGGGTTGGGGTAATGTGGGTAGATGTGTGTAATGTCTCATTGTGACCGTCCAAGATCATAGTGTAATTTTTTGTGACAATGTAATTTGAAGATAAATTTTGTGGTTTCTTAGGCCTGATTGGGAGTCGGGAGATGCTATAATCATCTGAGCTCCAGCCATAGGTCTCTGAGTGATGTTGGTGTATAGTAAGGGGAAAACCCGGATTCGTTCAGACATTTGTCATATTTTCATCCTTGTTATGAAATAAGTGAATATTTTAAAACTCTAGGGTACTCATTTTGTTCTATATTTTAACGTTTTAGGGAAGATGTTGATGGACCTCATTAACATGTTATAGCCTATGTTCATGTAATTACCCTGGTTTTTTGTAGATTTTTTAGAGAAATGGTTGAAATTTCAGCTATGCATATTGAAGAGAACTGTTTGTGCACAGTTAGTAGTAACTGTTCACTATCCATGGAACCTAGGCACTAAGAGACAGAAGATACAACATGGTCTCTGCACGGCGTTATTCCTTATCCCATGTAACTGTGTGATGATTTCCGTTTGGAAAAAATTCTATTCATTATTATTATACTGTTTCCTAAACCGTACGGACAAACTGGGTGGTCGTGCAAACACTTTAAATTTTTGTTTATTTCTTGTTGGACAATTATGATCATTTAATATTGTTTTTTTTATGGTGGGGAGACCCATCATGGGTCTAACATAATTTTTTTAAAGTCTAATGTTATATTACCAATTATGTTGTGGAGACCCTTAAGGAATCCACCAATTGGTGTCCAGATTCTATCTTAGAAATTATTTTGTCCCTTATATAGTGAATTCTATTTGGGCCACCCCATATCAGTGACTCGGTTCCCTCATCCATGTTTCTATGGTTAAAAGTAGTCTCATTTGAGGCTATGTAGCTAGCAGTCACTTACTTCGTTATATGTGGAATTGGTGCGTGCACAATGGTTTTGTTTAAGTATGGTTTTGGAATCATTCTTTGAGATTTTTGTACATTCTATGTGGATTTCTCACGAATCATATTGTAGAGTTTGATGTGTTTGGATTTGGGATTTAGATTGAGTATGTTTGATCATTTAGGGTATGTGCGGTATTTTTTGGTTGGTGGGAGTATTATATTTCACTGTTTGATCAATTGGAGGTTTTTGGTCATTTTGAGGCAGAGAAAATATGTCAAGGGAGCCCATATTGGTTTTTGGTTGCATATGGTTTTATTTGTTGGCCTTGCTACGTATTTATGAGGGAAGAAAGATTTATGGTGGGGAGAATTGTCACACCTGTAGTTTGACTTTTATGCTTTTTATCAATGCCTCTTTTGGTTAGTAGCTTTCTTTTGGTATTCGGACATTCTGGGTTTGATGTTTTGGTGTCTATTATGTTATTGGTTTATGAACTTGGTCTAGGGGATATTTTTTGGTACATGGCCTACTATATCTTCAATGGCATCGTATGAGGATGAGGTGTTTTGGAAATGAATTTGTGACACTCCTAGTGAAACCTCATGTAGGGTATTTTGTTGAGGTGGTTTCTACCCTTGAGTTGGATGAGTCATGGGGTGAATGGGTGGTTTCCTTTTGGGTATTATTTCCTTATATACTTGTCCTATAATTCCCTACATATTTTCACACTTGGAACCCATTTAATTTGGATGAAAACATTACATTTTGGGGGTCCAGAACATGACACATGGTTATGACACATGATTTACTAAACCATGCAGTAGAGCCATGGAACGGTGTCTTGATCATAATATTTCATTGGAAATTCAAATTTTTTCCTTCCATAAATAAATCAAACATGACTGTTTCTTCCCCCATTTGACCATAGTTTCCATTGGAGGCCTCCATGCTCTTCAAAACTCCCATGGAACTCTTCTTTTATGGGGGGTTTTGTGGATGAACATCACACGATCTCAAGTAAGTATTTATCCCTCTTAGTACCTCCCATATTCAAGAAGATTCTTCTAGCTTCTGTGAATTAAAAATTGATAAGAGGGTAGGGTTTCATTCTGTGGGTTTAAATTTTTTTTTTGTGGATCAATATTTTGATTTTTGGCTCGATCTTTCTTCCTTTATGTGCGACGATGGTGCGATTGATTTTTTTTCATAAATGATTCAATGTTTTAACAATTCTGGTAGGTTAATCCATGTGTATCAAATCCATGTTACTTAGAATGATATGTTAATAATTTTTTCATGTTTAACTCATTTGATTATAGGGTCAAAATTGGTTTTAGTGGTATCTGAAAAAAAATGATGTTTCAGTGACATTTATATGGGAAATTTGGGGGTTTTGTTGAAATCATTTATGGGTTCATTTTGTGTTTCCCTATAAATACTAAATTAA
The DNA here is from genome assembly GCA_963277665.1 of Viscum album. Lineage (NCBI taxonomy): Eukaryota > Viridiplantae > Streptophyta > Magnoliopsida > Santalales > Viscaceae > Viscum > Viscum album. Next base: position 720,420,090 of record OY728151.1, on the reverse strand, counting down.
TTTTAAAGAAATTAAATAGGGATAAATATAATGTTATGAATAGTTATCTCCTTTGGTTGTAGCTGATAAATATGTTAATGGTGTTTGTGTTGCAAATGAAAATTAAATCTCATTTTTGTGTGTAAATAGAGGTTTTACAATGATATCAATTCTTTGATCTTATGGGGATTAGCTATAAATTATTTGATGGTTCCATTGAATGATATTTTTATTAAATTTTTATTTTGGTAACTTTTTGTTATGCACATAGTGTAACAAGTGGGAATTTCCTGTAGTTTTTTTGGAAAACGATGCAAGATTTTGATAAGTTGTTTAATTGAAAATAAAAATTTTTTTTTTGTGTTTCAAGTGGTGTAAGGTGTGTATGGAAACTATATTTATTTTAGGTGAACTATATTTGTGTTCTTATATTAAAAGGGATGTATGTATCATGCTAGAATTTTATTAACTAAAGAGGGAATATCGGGTACCTTGTTGGGCATATATGTACTAGTGCGCAAGTGATCCGAAGCTATTTTATACCTGCTTCACATAGAATTTTGGATAAATACAAATCTAACAAAACTATATTGATTCTTTTTTGGGGACCACTATGTCATGGGTATGTTCCCTACTAGCGTCTTGTTCATTGGAATGTACTATGACAATAATATTTTACATCAATCTATGGGGTACAAAGGGCCTGACACTATCTTGTGCTAATGGGTGTTCCCAGTTCTAGTTATCATTGGATTTGTGGTATTTAAATTTTATTATGATGTGTATGGATTTATATTTTAGTAGATAAAATTATTATTCAAATTTTATAAAATAATGAAATGTTCATTTTGATAACTGTTTACACATGAATGTTTCATTTCGTGGAATTTAACACTGGTTTTCCATTCCTATTAAAACAAAGCGCATTTTTACCTTGTATTGCATAATAATTGGAATAATTGGGTGGTAACCTATTATGTTTAGGCTCACCCCCTACATAAACACCTTGGGTGTAAGTATACTTGATTATTTTAGACATAGGAAAAGGAGAAGCCACGGGTGAAGGGGGTTCGGGTTGTTTTATACCTCCTATGGTGCGGTGTTGTGGAGACGGCACTGGGGTGATTAACCCTTATCATTTGGATTCCTTGTCGATGATTTTATAATGTTTTTATTTATATTTGGACCTCTTTTAAATTATTACATATGATGTATTCTGATCTAGTTTTTGTTATGTATTTTTTTTCAGGATAATTTCATATTCAGATTATTGATTGTTTTTAATGTTTTTTTTGTTCTAACTTAGGTAAATAATTCCATAATAAAATTTATTGACACAATGGAACTTGTTCTATCCCATGGGGATAAGTAACTCACTTCAATAAATTTCATAGGATGGATTTGGTTATGGAATTAGTGGCCACTAGATTTGGTTCGTGATAAATTCGTTGGAATTCGATTGAGGGAAAAAAATTACAGAATGTAACCCTATGATATACCTCAATGATATGTTTATAATAACATAATAATTTTTAGGTTAAGGATGATATTATGTGGTTTTTATTAAAATAAATATATATTTTAATACTGCAATTCGATGTGGAACTTTTAATGAGGTACTTATGAGTAATAACTATGAAAATGATGCAGCGAGATCGAATAAATCCTCACATGGTGCAAAACAATGAAACTTACTATGGATATATTTGGACATTCTTGGTGAATATGATTATGTTATTTCATTTTTTCAATAAAAATCATTACAAACTATTTTAAAAAAAAGAGATATCCCTACCAAAATAATGTTTATGATTATATCATTAAGTATACATATTTTTTTAATTTATGTTTTTAATTTTAATTTATTTTGGATAATAAATTTTGTTCAATAGTGATATTATTTAATATAACCTATACCGTCATTTATAAATGGAACCTCATAGATGTAATGGGAACCCCATAAATGCATGTCACACAATGAGTAATAATTTTCATTTCATTTATAGGATTAAGATAATCATTGGAAAGTGAACTAGTCTCCCAAACAATTTTATAATATCAAGACCTTGAATTACCCACTAAAAATTGTGAAGTATTTTTCTCACATGTACTAACTATTGATGGAAACACCTATGGAACATGCATTGTATAAAATAGTGTTTTTTTAAGTGTGGTGGAAAAGGGAATAATTCACATTATTATAAGGGGATGATTTTTTTTCAATTTTCTATGTTACAAGTATAAGTAAACGAGGCACTATGAAAATGAATTCCCCATGAATTAGAAGAATATACCTCAAAATAAGTTAATGGATCATGGTCAAGATTTTTCTATTATAACAAAATATGTGGAATGATTAATTATCATGATCTAGGATTCAAGAATTATGTTAATTTATTATTCAATCAATGGTATCCTCGTAATTAGAATAATAAAATGTATAAGGATTGAACTATATTACCTTTTCATTAATGAATAGAGAGAATATAGAAAACAATCATAATGAGAATGAAAATTAATTCAATGGAAATTTTAAATTAAAAAAAACATGATTGAGGTAAATATAATAATTAATATGTCCATATTGTTGGTATAATGATGTTGGTATAAAGTGATTATTGATATTGGTAATGTATAATGGATTATGAAGTATATCGTGGGGATAATTATTTTTATTGAAAAATTGGATTTTAAAATCATTGATAGTGTTTAAAAACATGTTATGATACATTTAATATATACTAAAATATATGTTTTATATAATTAATATGGAATTATTCTTGTTTTCAATTTATTTTTATTGATATTTAAATTATTACAATTTTTTATATAAAATACATGATAACTTTTTTCACAGGTTTTGTATGTAAGGAATAAAATGTACTTATTATTGTTAAAGGGAATGATTATATGTTCATTTTGAAAATACTATGACCTCGATTCAAATTTTATGGATAACAATATTTTGTAAGGTCTATAAGGATAACAATTTATGATATGGTTTATGTTTAACATTGGATGTGGTTTTAGAGATTAATTTATTACTTCACCATATGGTATCCTATGAAACCTGTGGTTTACATTTTTCTGTAATAATAAATAGAGAACAAATCCTTGATTTATCATTCAAATATGGATATTATCTTCAATTAGATGTTTATTATAGTGATTCAGGAATAAAAAATTCATTTTTGTTTATTCATTTCATATATTAAGAGATAAATTTTATATTTCTCAAAGCATAAAAAAAGTAATTTTTTTAATTTAATATAAATATATCAATAAACTCTATTTCATTATATTCCAAGATATTAAATTTATTTCTCAAATTTTGAATAAATATTTTAAATCAAAAAATGATATTCAATTACATTTATATATAATGATTCAGATGTCCTTGTAAATCATCACAAATTTATATTTTTGAGGCCCCTATCTATCCATTGATCATTCAATTTCTTCTAATAAATATGTCCAATAAAAATATATAGTTATTTATTCTTTTCATACATTCCATATCCTCACATTACATCAATTTTCTCTAATATATAATCATATATATGTCATATTCGATGTTACATTTTTTACATCCCTTTATCTCTTATTAAGAGGATAATATTATTATTCCTTTTAGTATGTGGATTTTTTAATTCTTGATAGATCCAAATTCCCAAAACTATATTACTGGGATGATGTTTAAATTGTGAGGATGAAATTTTTTTATGTTATATATAATGTAACACCCATAAATTATCAATTAATAACATTGTATTGGATATAATTTAATACACACAACAATATGTTTAGAAAAAAATATAAAACACCATGTTTATGTGATATATTTATTTTTGAATTATTCATTATCATCAATATCATGGCTCTCATGATACATTTTATTTATGTTTTGTTGCATGGCATCGTGGCTTTTTCTTAGGTTACATGCAATACATAGATTAAATGAACTTTACATATAATTAAAATATTATTATTGAATATGATATTTTCCACCTAGATATTGGAATATGAGAGTGAATATTAATAAAAAATTAATAAAATTATGTTCATCTATTGATTAGAAATAAAATAATAATAATCTTAAAAAATATAATTGTTTTCTAAAAAAATAATTTATTTGTAAAACATGTTTTAGAATCTCATTGTAAAAATAATTTAAAATTAATTTTATTACCATTTATTGATTTTTTTTATAAAATAATATCGCATTTTAAAATCCTTATATAATATATTATCTTATAAGAATATTTTTGTTTTTTTATAAAAGTATAATTTTTATTAAATATCGTAAAATTAAAAAGTATAATTGATAATTTCCCATTAGATTAAATTATTTTAAAGGAAAAATTATATTTACAAGTGATTTTAATTTACTATTTATTAAATTTAATATTGAGAAAACAAATTTGTCTCATTTGAACTGTTTTCATAATGAATTTTTATATTAAAACATTATATATATCTGACCATTCCCTCTTTTAAAACATGATTTCATATTTCATATGAGGGATTAATCCTAAAATAAAAATTTTCTACTAATTTCAATAGAATTTTTTATTATAAAATCATTATTTTGAATCAGAAAATTTTATAATTTATGATATATCCAAATTAATTTCTTACCCGAATGAATACTAAAAGGACTAAAAATTATTTACAGTAGTCGAATTACAAATTGGTTCACTAGAGGATAAACTAAGAAGAACATGGTCAAAATAACCAAAAAAATACATAACATAGTTATTTGAAATATTTAGTCCATTTTCTCCTAAATACATAATATAATTTGTGGGAAAAGTCTTTAAATTTTAACTATATATTATGTTAAATAACGAAAAAATCAAAAATTGAACCTATATTGAATTAAATATCATTATATATTTAGGATTTAAATAAATGACACTTACATTACTTTCTAAATACTGTTTTTAATGAAAGAATTTTAATTCTTCTAAAAAATTATTTTTCATTTTTAGGTAATAAATAATTACATTTAATGATAATGAAACATAAACATTATTATTATTGGGTCAATAGAAAAATAATTAAATTATACTATAATTTTGAAAAGTTATTTAAATTTATGAACTATTTATTTCTATTAATTTTTTAAATCAATATATCATGTTATATGGTTGTGATAATTTCATATTCTAATTAAATCAATTTATTGTAGTTTTTAAATTCAAATAATATTAATAATGTCAAAATAGACATTAATAATTTCTTAAATGATTCTTATTTATTTATATAAAATTAATAAACATATTATATTTTCCAAAGTGGTTTTTATATGCTTAAAATATCAAATATAGTCCATTAAATGAGAAATTTGTCTTTTATAGTGACTATATTGACCCCCAAAAGTGAGAACAATATTAACATTTTTATATATATAAGGATATTTTTGAACGTTGCATGCACTTAAGTTAAATTCCATTTCAGTCACACATATGATTTTTATTTTCAAATGTTCATTTAATCTATAGAATAATAATGTTGAAATTATATTATAAAATTTCATTTAATATTTTTATTACATGATATATTACCTTCGTTTAAATTACATGTTGCCATAGTGAAAATTCGAAAATTATGAAACTAATGTAAACATATATGTTAATGGAAGAAATGATTAAAAATGTGATCGTTTTAGTGGTTGAGGATTGTATTGACCATATAATACATAAACCCACTTAATTATATATATTTCGGTACATGTGGTCAACGTGACTTCCATTTATTGAATATTTTTGTGAATTTATGAAAATGATGCATCTGAAATTATAAATGGCCATTAACTCCCCTCACATCAAAACAATATAATGGCTCTTTGGATAAAAAAAATTAACAAAAAACATTATAAATTCTCATGTCATTGCCTAGAACACTTATAATCAATAAAAATACAACCTAAGATGTCAATGGTGAAATCCTTAGGGGATACCCAGAGAAAAGTTAATGTTCTTCAACATTAATTTTTATTTTATTTCATACTATATTCCCTTTACTAATAATTAATCAATAATTATAACATATTTTATGTATATTAAATATAAAAATATTTTTTTTGTTAATTTAATTAGATACCATTATCCTTGCATCTATAAAATGGGAAATGAAATCATCATTCATGTAAAATAAGGACTACAGCATCACGAACCGATTTATTTTTTTCTATTAATATCATGGAAGTGTATGATTATGGATATAATTTATATATATTATATTTATTTAAAAAAAAATATATATTTATTAATTATATCATTTATATATTATTACATTTTATTTTTCATGGGTTAGGATAACATCGCTAATGTGTACCTCAGACTACCACCACATGAAGAAATTTTATTTTTTTACTATCACTTTAAATTGAATATAATAAGGATAATGTTATTGAATATATGTGATATTAAATACATAATTATGATATTAATTAAAAAAATTTACATATTAAATTATTTTATATAATTTTATATTTTACGCATAAGGATTGTAACATCGCTCCTGTATGTGGGGACTACCGCCCTCACAAAATGATGTCAATCAATTTTACTCAACAAACCACATGGATGATATATATATATATCATTATTTATATAAATGAAAAAAAATATTTATTATATAATTATCGATCGATAAATTTTTAACATTACATTCCAACATTCTATAATGATCACTGAAAAATAGAAGCATTACTCTGACATAATTATGTACATACTTCCTATCTATGATCACAACATACATCATTTCTCAATAGATTCAATAATTATTGGTATTATAAGTATAATTGATTTATTAATCTGATAAATATTTCTTGATTATTATAAATTAAATTATATTAATGTATAATATTTGTAATAACAATAACACTCATGATGAATCATTCATGATAAAACAAGTAAATTAACACTCAAATAAATGGAAATAATGATGGAATATTTTCATAAGGGTTGTAATATGATTTAAATGGATCATATATGATGTTATAAAAATCTATATTGTCTTAGTATATGATAATTTCAGATTAAAAATGATTATAAAACATGATTTATCACGTTCGACTAAAAGGAACAGTGAGGTTAGGAATGTCATCTAAATTTACATTACATTAGGAATTATTTGATATTATTGTCCAATTTACTTTCACATAGTTTATATACTATAACATTTCCACGTAATATGATGATTCATTAAGACTTTAGGATATTTTATTTATTTTAATGGAATTATTTCATCCATGGGGATTAAATATGAAAATTACCATGTGTTAAAATATATTATTCAATATCACATTCTATTGTAATTGTTGAAATTCTCTTGAAAAAAATCATTTTATAGGGATCTAATTTCATTTAAAATTTCATGTTTCTTAAATATTAGATTCTTGTGTGATTTATATGATTATTCCATCAACTGTATACCATTTTTAAATATATTGTTTACATTTAATGCTCTATAGTTAACTAGAAAAACATTAAAAAAATATGTAACCATTATTCAATTCTAATATTTTTCTATTATAATCATTATTCATGTATAAAATAATTCATTCAATATAATATGAATTATTTGGATGAACATACATAGGTGGGGCCTAGTTATATGTAGACCGTGATGTATCAATATGCCTCATGAGATAAATCAATAAGCTAGAATTAAATCAGTTGACCAGACCTTATGAGTTTGTACCTATAATATTAATATTATACAGATCATAGATCATGGTGGTAGAGGAAAAATGTTTCTAATAAATTATTTATAATATAAATAATTTCATTTTTTGAAAACTAAATCATTATTATTATCCATTATATTTTTCTGTATTATGTTATCACTCGATGCATTTCGTTCACATTTTATTGAATATATGTAATTGGATATTAGTTATTTATGTTTACATATTGATTATGACTTTTCATAACATGATATTCATGTTTTTTTATGGTTTGTTTTGACATTAATTAAACATTACATATTGATTATTTGAATTGATTCATGATATCTCTTGTGGTACATAACCCTTACTGAGCATTTATCACACACAAATTTTTTTATATTCCCTAGGATTCCATAAAGTGTACTATGATTGATGTTCAATGATATTCTAGGGGGGGAATAATGGTAATATTAGTTTTTTTTCATTTTATAAAATCTAAAAGAAAAAGAATCTATGTATCTAGTTTACCATAACTACTAGACCATATCATCTTTCTCAGTATGATTCGTTGAATCATATTCTAATATTATAATGCCAAAACCATCCTTTGAATACTGTGGTCGGGGATTATACACTCAATAAAAAACATGAATTTAAAATTTCATTATATGATTTATCATTTAAATAATTATAGTCTCTTATATTTGAGGATAAGTTTTCTGAATTGGGATTTCTAGTTACATTAAAATATTAGTTTGGTATAACTAAATAAATTAATATTTCACTTCATAAATTTTAAATATATTTTTTCCTATGTTTTTTAATTGAATGGGTTTTATAAAATATATAATAGATTATGATTCAAAATTAAATTTTATTTCATTTTTTATAAATTTATAAATCGGTATATTATTTTTAATAATGTCATAAATGTTCTTTTTTGTTATTTACAAAAGGGTAATATTTATAGAATTTAGACATGTGTATTAAAATGTTAATAGTTTGATTTCATTTGATAATTTATTATTTCACCGGATTCAATTGAATTACATTTATTTATAATAATTAATAAATTTTATTTTATATATGTTATAATTTTAAAACGAATAATGTTATTTATTAACTGACATTTTTAATTTTTATACAAATATGTTTAATATTATTATTATTTTAAATTTACATTAAACTTTAACATTTTTTAATTTTACTGACGTTATTTGTGTATGGTAAAAAAATTGGGCCAAACATGGATAAGACACAAGGGCCTTATGTAATACCACATATGGGGAACCTAAGGTTAGACATAATTAGAGAGTATCAAAAGGGGACACACCATTGTGGAATGTCATGTATAGGAATAAATGAATGAGACTATTGTTATTTATAAGGACCACTATATCATGATAAAATATTCACATGGTATGGGATGGTATGCCCATAGGTCATATGGCCATTTTCTGTGTGGTGGTGTAACATTTTTTGGTCCCCCATAACCACCCCGATGTTACATATGTGTTCAAACCAAAATCTATGTGGGGAGGAAAAGGAGGAAAAGAGGAAACCAGTGCACAATGGGATACCTCACAAAGCTCCGTCATGAAGCCCCTTTTCACTCTGGATGGCGTAAAGCTAAATCATCCTTTGTGGTCACTGCAGAGTAAAAGAGGTGGGTAGATTCCTTGTTACGATACAATTGCCCAGATTATCTGCTTTGCAGAGGGAACCAAATCACCTATCTGATCCCATGGAAATTGAAGAAATCCTCTTCTATCCCCAAAGATGGAATTAAGGAGGGCTCTGTACTGAGGAGGGGATAACATTTGACTCCGTGGTTACGAAAAACTAGACAAAATCTGAATCCTCTGACGAAGCACCACTTGGCATCATAATGAGATTCCAGAGCTCGGTAGTTCCCCTCACCTATAAATACCTAGATTCCATCATAAACAAAAGGAAAATATTCGTACAATTCACATTCTCATCTTCTAAATATGTATTTACCTTCTCCTTTACAAAAAAATTAGAAAAAATGAGCTCTTCAAGGTACTATATCATTGTGATGTACATTTCCCTTAGCTCAAATAAAACACCTCCTCTTGTCGGGATGTCGTTCACAGAGATCACATTACATCAAAATGGAAGGAGATATCTAACAGGACTTGGTTATTTGTAGAGGACTAATTCTTTTCAAAGTACCTTCCATGCACATGTGATCCACTTGATAATTTATGGTCTCTGTGCCTCACAAAGATCATTGATTCAGAGTGCTATGAAATATATGGTACCCATCCTTCGTGATGTCCAACACTTAAAAATCCATTCTACTTCCCTAAGAACCATTCATATGAATCTATAAACTATTCCTAGGCTTGGGAACTCCAATTTTTGAAGAATAATCCATCGAGAAGTACCTCCACTATTTGGAGAACCAAATCTTCAAAATATCATTTCTATTAACCATTATGTTGTTCAATCCATTATCCCCTACGGCAATCTTGGTTTGTGCAATGTTAATTGAAGCACCCTTGGGTGGTGCTTCATATTGTGTTGATTTTCCTCATACTTATTCCTATAGGCATGATAATTACTATTGATTATTCTCATAGTCACACAAACGTGAGCCCCTAAATGGATCGCTCTAAAACACTTCCCCATGATGGCATTGTTGATTCCATCCCTTCCCCATCGGTGTGCGGGTATCAGTCGTGTATGTCCTTGGGGTGGATAGTGAAAGCAACTCATACATAGTGTAGGACACTATAATGGCATGCACCGTCATCCTCAACACATGATGCTATTCTATATATTCTCCACGTGCAATCTATACGGGGTGCACCATCTCATCATTTCTCCATGCCATCATGACTTCATGAGACTGAGATCTTCATCACAAGGAATTAGAACCTCATTACTAGAGTGATGTCTATCCTTGGGGGAAGGGAATCCATCTTGGTGTAATCCCCTAGCATTTCTCGTGGGATGTAGTATCCTTGATTCTCCTCTTTTCTTCCATGCTATTCTATATATTCTCCACGTGCAATCTATACGGGGTGCACCATCTCATCATTTCTCCATGCCATCATGACTTCATGAGACTGAGATCTTCATCACAAGGAATTAGAACCTCATTACTGGAGTGATATCTATCCTCGGGGGAAGGGAATCCATCTTGGTGTAATCCCCTAGCATTTCTCGTGGGATGTAGTATCCTTGATTCTCCTCTTTTCTTCCATGCTATTAACTATAGGGGAGATGGGTAACGATACCTTTTTCCCTCCACCCTCTAGGCATTGTCACCATTTTACATCTATCATACTGTATATTCAAATATTCATCTCCATGGGTCGCTAACCATGCATTAGACCCTGTTTCCTCTTTTTGAAACTAACCACGTGTAAACCATGCAACTATCTTCATGTATGCACATTTCATTATGTGATCGTCAGGTCTGTGATGCCTATTGTTTCTCAAACTGATCATTACTAATTTGTTATAGAGTATGAATTGACCATGGGATCCTTCTTGGGCCTCCCCAGAGTATGTCTGAAGCCTATATTCTGAAATATGTGGACTTTGATCATTTCCCATATCTATGAAAGGTACGTAGGAAGAATATTTGTGGATCATTCCCAGAACCAACTTGTCCTGAACCATTCATGATGGTTCACCTTCATCCATCGTGACGTTAAATTTTCCCCCCATACTGAACTACATTGAATTTGTTCTTTTCCCCAGTATAAGAAAGGTACATAAGATGCCTCTCTAATGTTCAACCCAACACCCAACCATCCAGATCACTTCACGTCGGATCACACCCTTCCTGCAAAACATTAAACGGTACACCACCTTTTACATCCAGTGTGACTCTAAACTATATTCCTTTAGAATACTTTGCATTTGATCCTTTTCTCTTGGACATGGTATCTAGGAATCCTTTGATGGATTAACACCATCTAGTAGTAAGCCATTGGTTCCCAATGCAGTGGTAAACCATTGTAACCCCAGTTAGTGGTAATCTATTTTATCCTCTAACCAGTGGTATGCCTTTGTAGTCCCCTTCATTCAGTACCACATATTTGATACTCCCCTCGGTTTTCAGAACAACCTGGGCTGCTAACCACACATAAGCTCCATCAATAAATGTTGGGTGGTTGTCCTCTATGCACTCCCTGATTCTAATATACATTGTAAAAAAATGTGGACTTTGATTCACTGTTATGAGTATACATGGGATCTCACTTTGAGGCATATGTCCATAATCAGTGTCGTCATTACGTGGGTTACATATTATTATCCATCAACTTCTCTCAACAATCAATAGCCATCCTTTTTTATACATTGGCCACCACATCTCAATAAGATTATGTTATCCAACTCCCCACTACTCCTTAAAATACCCTATTTTCATAACATGTGTATGACCCATCATGTATTTGGGCAACTTCCCTCTACGCACACCCCGAATTTTCACCCCATGGAACAATTAGGGTTTTTATCCCTATCTCTCAAGACATGTTACATAGAAAAGCTCCCATGGAATTAATCCTGGATAACGGTAAACCCTACTGTCTCATTTATAGGTACCCAATCATCGACAGATCCATCTTAAATAGACTTTATTATCCACCTATTTAATAGGTCTCCCAGTTGTTCTCTACTTGGGATGCACCCATCCGATCCACATTTATCAATGTTTCAATATGTCTAATTTGCCTCTTCTAGACGTTAAAAATGTTTCATACCCTATGTCAGACGTTGGATGATATGGAAAACATCAGAGAGATGCCTATGGAACTTGATTCCATGAAATCGACGTGGGAAGCCTCAGGCTTCCTTGTCCATTGATAGACCCCATCATAAGGGGATGAAACCTAGATGCATCAGTGTTATAATATCCTATGATTCTAGCGATGTGAAACATGACTACTCTGCCAATCGAAGTATTCCTCCATGACATGAACCCTTTGAATGTCATGATAGAAGCTTTGTAATAAACTGGTGTCCATGTTGACATGTCACTTGGTAGAGTTTTATGAACATCATATTAATCATTAAGGGAGACCCATACTAGGCGGAATATTATGAGGAGGAATCTATGGAAAGAGTGTTTTAAATCCCATCACCCCGTTTCGATCAAGGTGCCAATGTCCATTAATAAGCGATGAATTCCACCCGCCATTGGAAAGCATGAATATGGGGAAACAACACAACACGCCCTCCATGAATGGATGGACACACTAGAGAAAGTGTTATAAAATAAAATTGTAAATCTTGGGTGATGTTATTCTACACATTGTGGAGATTAGTATTGTTTGAGGAATTAATGTATTATCATGTCACCCGATCCAATTATTTGGTGCCAGGTCCCTCCATGAAAATAGTGTACCTAGAGTAAAACTCAAAAAAGGGTGGAAATTGAACATTGGACATCTCGATCTACAACGTTTTTAGAATATATCATTACTATCAACCATGGACGATGAAATGGAGTTGGGGAATTGGACACCACTTTCCTACTTCCAGCACTAATGGTAGAATCTCCCTTAATTGTGGTACCAATGATGCTACAAATTGAATTCAGTCACGACCCACCCACTGACGGAGGGGAATGGGAACATTCGATGAGAAAATCTTATGCAACCTCTTATATTCAATGAAAGTCTGTGAATCCATGGTTGTCAGGAACCCACATCTCATCTCCCCATATGAAATTGTTCAGATCAAGGTGATTAATGACCTTGATTGATGAAATGTGGAAGAAGGGATTATCCCCACACATGAAATGGACTGACAAAACATGGAGGCTTCCATGCCACACCGTCATTTCTACCCTCAAGGGCCATGATGTGAGACACACCATCCCACACCAATCTCAAAAAGATTCGGGAGCCTCTCCTCGGAGCACTCTTATGACTCCCTACCTTATGATGACAATGTGACAAATGCCCGATGTATTTTGGCTGTGACTCCTATCTGAGGGCCACCATGGAGGGATTCCATTCGACAAAATCAATGTCCCTAGCTATTATAGATGACTGTAGAGCAGGTAACCTTCACCCTTGCACAATAGGCCCTAGATTGACAAACCCAACATAATTGATTGGTTCATGTTTAGTTGTAGGCTTGTTGGGGGCATCATCTTCCATATCTTTTGTGGTCTGATTCACCACTAGCGCAAACAATCACCTCCCTATTACAGTGTTGGAGCACCTATACATTACAAAGCATGGCCACTTTAAGGCTTGGATGAGACTGAGGCACCATTCACCTCATAAAAAGGTTGTATTTTCTATCCTGGTCCTCAGTGTAAGTTTGATCCGTCACTAGAGAACCCTTGATAGTGACGTTTCGTATTGAGGTTATCCGCATACCACCACCAGATTGAGCAGGGGTCCTCCCCACTATCACATTAATTATGGAGTTCATCCCAATGAACCCATCATCTGCTAAGGTGGTGATTCCCTTTTCCTTGTAGGCACCAAGAATGAGATTCGTCCCCCTGACACTGTGTTTAGGTATATATTTGAACCTCACATACTAGGATCTTGATGTGTGGGTCTCCCTCATCCAGCTATTCAATAGCATGGTTTTCCCCTTCATGAAATTATTGTTTCTAGAAGGGGTCCTCTTTTGGAATGAAATTACAAAAGGATATTCCCTCCCTAGATTATTGAACGCCGAGGTCTATCCCATGTGCCGCTTTACCAGTGTGATGGTCCTCCTCGCACCACTGATATTTGGGACGGTCAGCACGGAGGACATCTTTGTACCACAAATAGTCCCTATGGAGTACCTCCTTGTGTTCCCTCTAATACGTTTCTAGGTTCCCCATGTACCCCAGCTCACCGATAGAGAATTCATCTCTTCCTAGCACCACATTGGAAGAAGTTCCTCCTCATGCCGAAATCCTACTCTATTTTTAAGTTCCATCCTTGGGCAGAATAGAGGGTCTCTAGCACCATTAGATGAATACTGAGATTTGTTAGACTGTAATAAATGCAGTCTAATTGTTAGATTCTAAGGTGGAATGTGATTAAGCAACGGAACCCTCACCTCCATCATCTGTGTCAATGGTCGGGGTAGGAATGAGGAGTATAAGCCTCATCCTTCTAGAATCTTAGGTCCACCAGAATCCCACATCACTCCAATGGTACATCTAGGATAAGGATGGTTTGGTCTCTCTGGAGGGACTGGCCATGAAATCCCTTCTATCATCAACAAGTTCAATATCTACTTTAATCAGATATCTAAGAGATTTATTATGGGGACCAATGCTGGATGAACATCAGCATGATCCAACAATAGTTATCACAACCCATGCAAAGGACACTGCAGTCACTAGTCTTTTGTAACGATATGTGGTGGCGAATTCGTCTCACTTTTTTAAGATCATCCCATGATGAGGATTCTTTTCAGCTCACTCATTTTATTCTACATTGGCCAGTTTATCATCAATTTGGTCCAATTCAGTGCAGTTACTAGTCCCACAACCACTCTAGTTGATTAGCAGGGTATCCAAGGGCAATATCATGAGTTTGAGCTGAGGGGATGTTTTAAATCCTTCGAGTTGAACATTTCCTTGAGATGTTTTTTCTAATTTGAACCACAAACTCTAGTGAATCAGAATCACATACCAAGATTAATGTTTAATGTTTTTTCTAAACCATCAGGGTGAAACAATTTGGTCTCCTTCATAAGTGATTTTGTTACTCTAAGAGTCAGACACACTTGGAAGATATTGACCAGCAATGTTGTATGGTGAACCTGGTTGTGCTCCCTGGGTCCTAGTGACCTAATTCACCCATTATACACCAAACCCCCCAAGAAATGATGCATCCAGAGCATTAATGTGGTTTAAAGAATTACCAAAGTGGATTCCCCCGCATTTAGTATTGAGTCTAGGGGAAGTATGAGGCCCTTCATTTTAGTTCTATCTAGAGCTATCCTGACCTTTCAGGAGATGTTGAGGATATGCCTCCAGGTATTTCCATGGTCAACATGGTTGATCAATCAAATGGAGGGAATGAGCTAGAGCAAAATGAAGGGAATTTTACCCAGTGCTAGTGCCACACCTATTGGATCCAGTGGGAAGGGTCACTCACCAGCAGAAAAATCTACTGGGTCTTCTCGTGCCTCCCAAGTCCTTAGACCTCAGCCAGAATACCAATGAATGAAACTATAATAGTGGGGTTTTCAAACCCTCTAACTCATACGACTCAGTGAAAAAGATTTAATATCATCCAGAAAAGGTCATTTTGAGTCAAAAACTCATAGAACATAAGAATATTGTCAAGGAAATCATTGTTGAATGTGTTGGAGTGCGGCGAGTAGACTATGGTGATCCTCAAATAGGGAAACAAGGTTGGTACAAGTTCCCCCCGGTGTGTTGCCTCCAAGGGAACCTGATCATTGTGCCCATGAAGACATGATTGAATCCAGTGGATATAGAAAGAGGGTGTTTTATGTATCACCAAATCCACATTTTTAGTGCGACAAACCTTGGTACCACGCTCATGTTCGCCCAACCTCTCCATAGGTAGTTCCCCGAACATCTCCACAAGTCATCCCACAAACTCTTTCACGAGATGATGGGTACATATATCATGTTGAAGAACATTCCAATGCATTGGTGTCCAATGAAACTCATAATGAATAGAACCCCCACCCAGATGATCCAATGGATGTTCTCATTGACCACCTCGAGGCCTTGTAAACTTGACAGGTGATAATTCAGCCTATTGGATTTCTATATCTAGCATGGGTGGATGAAATGCATGCACCAATTGTTTTTAAAACCCTAAAATTCTCAACTATAATGGGATGGGTGGTCCACTACAACATCTAGACCACTTCATCTCATGGTGTGGACCCCAGCTGGGAACTCTAACCCAACAAGTGGCCAAAAAACATTGGTGTTTTGTATTGACATTGGAAGGTGCTGCATTTTTCTATTCCATACAGCTAGAAATTGGTTTGGTGTCCAATTGAGAATTTATTCATAATATGTCTCTTTACTAGTTCAGCTCTACCACTAGGAAGATGAGTACTACAGACCACTTCATGTGGAAGCACAAGCCGGACGATTGTGTCACGATCTTTGTCACCTGATCGAAAGGTGTCACATATTCTCTTGATAGGCCACTCACTCAGGAATAGCTGATGAAAATGTGTGCGGTAATGTCACGAATGAAATTTTCTCTAGTTTCATCACATAGAATTACCCAGTGGGAATATGGTATTTCTTTGATAAATATCATCATATTGAGGAAGCCCTACAGCATGTCGAGCATGCATGTATGTTGCCCCTTTTAGTTCCCACAAAAGAGATACTAAGGACAATCCATCCACTGTAGAACATATAGTGGCCCCTATGTAGTAGGTGTTATTATCAATGGAGCAACCTACACATCCTTTTAGTGTCCCTCCACCTTAGGCGTAGCTTCCGACCTAGCAGCGCTTGACTCAGAATCGGAAGGCGCCTCAGCGTAACATGCCACCACCACCTAGGTGAGATAACCAGGTTCTACCTCCTCGATAGGATACTCTATACCCTCATTATGGGAATCATCATAGATCCACATTACCATGTAATAGAAACTAGACATACTCATTCAACAAGGATTATCCCCCATATATTTTCGATGTGACTTAGAACAGTGATTTCTATTGTAACCCGAATACAGGAGACCTGAAGAGGTGGATTTCATTGATCACCCAAACTACATCCCCTATCAATGGATCTTGGTGATAACCCTAAAAAATAATATGTGTTTAAATACTATCTCCAGGAAGATTATTATAACAACATAGTCATGATAGGACCATAATTTTCACATGTGACATGTGTATTTATGCTGTGTAACATCGACAATGACTGTGGGGGTGTGGGGCATTAGGTTCCGAACTGCAGGTCTCAAAAAGATAATGAATTGATGGCTTGTAAGGTAGTTTCCCGTGCACATGGTATTATATGTGGATGTATCAATCAACCCATGTCTTCAAAAGACACTTCATAACACACATCTAGTACTTCTTCGTTGATTTCTCACCCTTCCTCTTCCCAGAAAAGAAATACTTCGTGACGCAAGGGAAAACAATTTCATGCACTAATGACATCATCATACCTTAATCTCGCCAACTTCATGCCCCGGAGATGGAAATTACCTCAAAAATCTGACAGTAGGTGGAGGTTTCATCAAGTGGTGTTGAAGGGTACAATTCAGTTAACACCATGGAGATGGTCAACCACTACCTGATTCCTGACAATGAGGAGCACTAGACGGATCCTCCTAATGTCCCCACATGTTTCTATAGTCAATGGAACTGTGACTGTATGATTCATTAGAATTCCTCGGTCTATACTTCTAGAAATGATGTGCATTCCACCAAAACATGACAACATGACCAATGAAGAGCTCATCACACACATACTTCTCATTCGGTATCATCTGATGTGCCTCCACTGCAATTTGTGGTACACGACTAGAAATAACCACCAATACCGTGTTGGGATCAGACACATTCAGTTATGGATTATGCTCAGTCATTTATCTCTCATCTGGTTATCAATCTATCAATTTAGATTAGCGAGAAGAGTTTTCTTCCTAGTATAAGCCAGTCGTTGATTAAGCCAGAAAGGCCCACCATTCCTCCTCCCACGGAACATCCTCCGGTAAGAAGAAGTTCACTCCTAGCACAAAAGTACGATATCTATATGAATCATGATATCATTCCTATGATTCTATCTATAATCAAGGAACATCAACTTTAATTGGATTTGTTTGGAAACCTAGTTGAGTATTTATGAATCTCCCTAATTCTTGATACGGAGGTAGCAGTCGTACAAGCATTCCACACAGAGGCATTTAAGCATGATGAATGCCATAATAGTTTTTATTTCTCTGGATAAGTTGAAGGATTTCACATACTAGGGATCAGTTGTATTCTTTACATAACTTTCCTCATCAATGGGATGAATGTTCATCAATTTCTTATCGATAGAGGCTCCGCGATCATCCTAATCCCGACTCAGGCACATTGGAAAATACGACTATCCAAGGATGATCTGATTCACTCTGAACTGAAAATGCAGGGTTGTGATAGGAAAAAATAGACACAATTTAGAAATCTCTATTTGAAGACCCATTTTGTTGGAATTTTAACTAGCATCGTGTTCATCATTGTCTCCTAGGACACCTCCTACAACATGTTCATGGGTAGGCCATGGCTCTTCCAGCATGTTGTGATCCCTTGTTCATATCACCAATGCCTTATGTACTCACTTAATGGATCAGTGGGTGTACTCCAAGGTTATTCATCCCCCATTTTCTATATTTAATCCTACTACCTGGATGATAACTATTATAATAGAATGGATAAGCAGATCTAGGCTAATGAGGTTGAACAAACTATGGTTTCAACCGATATGTGGAATGACCTAGATGATGTATATATTTTACCAATCCACTAATTGAAGGCCACGACCACAGATGTGTGGAAATTAATTTTTTTTCTAGAACAGGGGAACGAATATTAATAATTCTAAGGTACACTATATGAACACCTCCTATTCCTACAAAAATCAGGCTAAGGTAATCCTAGGGGCTATTAATACCATAAGGCATTGAGATGTATGCCCCATGGAAAAGGAAATAGGTCATACTTGCATGTTTACATAGGATGGGATAAATTTCTAAATCCAACGTTCTAATATTTCATTGATATTAATACGTGTGTCCCTATAGGACAAACACCATATGGTATCAGGTCAACAACTTTTATTGTTATGGTTTCTTCAGCACAGGAGTCCACTAGTGGAGTGTCTATCAACGCTCATGTTGGCACCGGTGTCCTGTCAGGAACTGTGGACTAAAATAAATCTCCTCCCATCAAAAATACCTCCTCCGTATGTGATGAAGCATATTTATAAGAATCTTCCTCACATTCTAAGAGGGGTTCTCCAATACGGTCGATGAATTGGTACGTGTAATCATTGTTAGTGAGATAGATCCTAATACCACATTGATAACTGTTTCAATTATTATCAAATAGAAACAATGATACATGGACATATTGAAGAAACAACATGAATTATTTTCCTAGAGTTATGATGAGATTCTAGATCTAGATCTCTGTGTCATTTTCCACCTACATGTGCATCTGGAAAACCATCTCGTGTTAAAACAACCTCCAAAAAAGATGCATCTCTATCATGGATCAATTGTTGAATAATAAGATGTTGAGATTATCAGAGACATCATGATCATGGTGGCCCTATACCCCATATGGTTATCTTACATTGTTCCAGTCAGTAAGAATAATGAACAGATCATGGTTTGTATCGATATCCGTGATGTCAACAATAATTACCCGAAGGATGATTTTCCCTATCTTGTGACATAATTATTGATTAAAACCACTACTCAGTTCTAGTATCTCTCCATGATGGATGGCCATTCCGGGAATAACCAAATTCATATGGCCCCCGAGGATGAAGTTTCAAAAATTATTAGGGCACATCAATGGTATATTATGCAACTAGGTAATTACCTTTGGTCTAAAGAAACCATGTTCCACCTATGAGTGTGCCATGTATCACATATTTTTTCCAATACTTCGAACATTGGTGGAATTATATGAGGATAGTCTGGTGGTCAATTCCTGCAAAAACCCAGACCATCTCAAATATCTCTAGAAATTATTCAGATTTCTATGGTCCCGCCCTCTCAAGATGAACCCATTCAAGTACGTATTCAATGACACCTCTATGTAGTTTATCTGTTTTTTTATATTAAAGCTGTATCGAGATCGATCACGAGAATATTAAAGCCATTAGTTAGATATCCCCTCCAATTAACATTCAATCTCATAAAATTTTTCAAGGACACTTTTCCTTTATACTCTAATTCATTTCAAATATGGATGGAAAGTGTAATCTCGTTTCCTAGTTCATGAATATTGTTACTGATTATTAGTGGGACGAGGAGTGTGAGACTACTTTTGAAGAAATCAAGAAGTACATATTAAGACTTTTGGTTCAGATGCCACTAAATTTTTGAAAAACTGTTGGTCCATTATATGACTGCTCTTGAGAAATATATAGGTTCCCTGCTTGCCTAGAAAACCAACATGGGAAATGAGAATATTATGTATTATCTCAGTGACATGATCCGAGATATAGGGACTAGATATTCCTCTATAAAGAAGAGATACGCCGCATATGTCTTTTTAGGTTAGAAGATGTTACACTACTTGAAATATCATGATATACAACTAGTGTCCTGAGTTGATCTATTGATGTGCATTTTTAACCACCCCATGTCAATAGGTCTTCTAGCTCGGTGGGATGTGATCTTCTAGTAGTTCACCATCAGGTTTTTCTTCTAGAAGTCGATGAAGGGAAAAGCATTGACAGACATCCTTTCCTCCCATTAGGATCCCACAGACTTGACTCTGGATATTGATTTTCTTGATGTGGAAATCCACATGGTAGACCAATCCATTCCATGTTAGAAAATTCATTTTGATGGTGCTTTCCAAAGTCCTACCAATGGAAGACTCAATGATTCCGGACTCAATACGGTGGGCCTAGGTATCATCTTCATTATACTAGCATTGACTATTCTTCCATATTCATTCTTATGGTTAAAAGGATATACAAAATATGATACATAGTTCCAAGCTCTCATAATTGGCCTCATTTTGTCACTAAAGATTTATGATCCCCACTTACATGTGAATGGGGACTCTCAACTATTCATCAAACAGATGAATGCTAACTATGTCGTCAACAAGCCGAGTTGTGTACCAATATTAGAACATACCCCACAAATGATGTCTTAGTTCCCATCTCGGCCATAGGTTACTCATGTCCATAGTTTTATGTATAGTCAAGATGACTCCTTGGTCTCCCTTGTTACATCTCGTGCAACTCTTAACTAGGATGATTTGGTAATTCTTGTGGCACATTGGAGTGTCATCACTAAATTTACTCTGGATGATGATGATACCCCGCATGTAATACACCTTACCACTGGTGCCTCAACGTCAGGACCCCCGTGTTCCCCAGTTGTTGTGTTCGAAGTGAATCCTCATTAGAGGACTCCCACCATTGAGTATCTACAGAATGGGAATATCCCAGTATATAGAGTCAAGACCGAGAGAATCTGATGTCACGAATTACTGTTAACCCTCCAGTTTGGTCCTAATCATGATAATATCCTCTAAAGATGCATTTTTGATGGGGGTATCCTATGTTTCATTCAATTAGGTGAGATTTCTCATGTCATGTAGGAGGTTCATTCTAGTTCTTGTGGGGATCATATGATGGGGCCAAAACTATCTCACTAGATCTAGAGAATGGTGTATATTTGGCCCTCCATGATCTGTGACTGTATCCATATTTCCAATAGGGTCCATGTTTTCCAAAACAATTAAAATTTTGTTCATCGGCCACAAAATCATTTCCACACTACCATGTATTATTGTCCATTTCTGGTACGGGGACTCAATTTCATGGAGCCATATCCCCCAGTGACAACCCACCAGTGCATGTTCATACTTACTGCTATATATTTCTTCTCCATGTTGGCAGAGGAAGTTCTAATCAAGGTGATCAATGACCATTCTATCATTTAATTTGTGAGATCCAATACAATCTACCAATTTCGAGTCCCTCACACTATCCTCCCTGATAACGTTCCCATCTTCCAAGAATCTGAACTGATGAAGTTATATGCCAACAACTATATCTATTCATGCAATACCTCATGCTATCACACACAAGTAAATTTGTAGATTGAGGCATTCATCAAAAACATCTCTGACATTCTATAGGAGATGATTGGCCATAACAAGACGATTTGGATTGAAAAAATCCCCAATGCACTCTTGTACTATCATAGGACTCACAATTCTACATTGGTAAACCCATATTCCCTAGTGTATAGAATGGAGGAAGTCCTGCACATTTAGATTCATCTTCCTTCATTACACAATTCCTTCTATGAAAAAAACTATATAAGGTAGATGATATCTTCCTGGTTGAATTGGAAGGGCTCCACCAGAATAGGCATCATACCCTACACATATAGAATGAAATCATAACAAGATATCCATAGCATTCCATTAGAAATTTTTCCTCTACTCTTTCATACCTGGTGACATGGTTTTATGTTTAATAAATCCAATGATTCCTGGAAAGAAACTAACCAAACATGATCCCATATATGATGTACCTTAGATCATTCACAAGGTTTACCCCGTGATTTCATACTCCCTTGTTACCATGGATGATGATCATATAAATTGTCCCACCGATACCAAATTCCTCAGGAAAACATTTCCTGTTTGTGCGGTCCTACATGACCATATACTGTGATATCTTTACTGCACGACATTAAACTGTGAAATCCATCCGAACTAATGGACCTAAAACTACATGGAACATTTCTCATATGAAGTTAAATTGTACCTCGTCCCACATGATATTAAACTATATATTGTCTTACATGACGTTAATCATTCCCATATTCTCTACATGACATTAAAATTCATGATCTATCCATGATGAAGGGTGTAAAACTACCATCACCCTTCTAATAAGACAATAGATTAAAAAATGGTATGAACTCTAGGACCATAAACTAATATCTCTCCACATCTTTTACCCAAGGAATAAAACTAAACATCATCTTCTAGAACAATGTATGTCTTGATTACCATCCTCATAGTATACGTATGAATACAAATACATTTTGAATAAGAGTATAACCCCCAAATCCTTCTTGTTGACTACCACCCCTGGGTATAGTTTTTTACAGAGGATCACACA
The DNA here is from genome assembly GCA_963277665.1 of Viscum album. Taxonomy (NCBI): domain Eukaryota; kingdom Viridiplantae; phylum Streptophyta; class Magnoliopsida; order Santalales; family Viscaceae; genus Viscum; species Viscum album. The sequence goes on along the minus strand of OY728151.1, from coordinate 720,396,601 downwards.
TAGTGTATTTTATACATCCTTGTCCCCATATACACTGAGTTTGAAATCATCCCACCACATGTCAATAACATTATCATGTCCTCCTTGTTTGTTTCTAAGAAATGTGAAACTTCATGTCATCAGAACTACAAATGGCTTGATTTCCATCCTCATGGTTTATATAGGAACGCCCAAGAATTTCTTCCATAGGCCTAGCCCTGAACATCTGGATCTCCCCATGGGTCCGTCCCCTTGGTCTGAATGTTTCTGAAAACAAATGGTGTGGTGAAAGAATTGTATTCTTTCACTGACATAATGATTATCATTACCACACAATGTTTCTCCTACTTGGAGATCTATGCATTTTTTCCCTTACTGGCATTACATTAGACCATGGGCATGTTCACACATCATGTTTCCTTTTTTGGGAATTAATCATCTTTCACATTGCAAAGGACCCTCGTGCTGCATGGATTCATGACCCCAGTGCTCTCCTACCATCTAAGGCCAAAATCTCAAATAATTTGAAATGAAATTTTTTTACAAGTCACGCATTGCGAATTTGGTCAGTGGTCGACACAAATTTGTTTTTCCCTTTTGATGTCACACAATATGGATGTTGTGTTTTGAATATGTCAATAGCTATCCTCCATTTTTATCGCTTCCCCTATATGTCCCAATTATTAGGAGCATTGATTCATTTTGTCTTACTATCCCATTGAACAAAATAATTCCTTGAATAGGGATGTTGGACTTGGTGAGATCCACCATGCTCTATCTCATTCCTTTGGTATAGTTACCATATATTTTGGGGAGAACCTCATCCCATTCTTTGTTTCCCATTCTGAGAATTTCACAAGTAGGACGTGGAGATTTGATAAGGTTATACCAACATAAAGGGTCACCCAACCAATTGTTTGAGCTCTATGACCATAAACTCTGAACACCATTGTCCCCATCGCACAACGTTTAATTGTTCTATCCACCCATAACTAAGGTACATAATACCACTTAGAAAAAATCATGCACGATGATATAAAGCAAACTGGTTTTGACCATACATCAGTTGACCAAACTCAGGTCCCTCGACCTTTCTGGGACCCTATCCCACGTTCTCATCTAGGATTGTGTGGTTTGATGTTGACTTTCTTTCCACATTCACATCGTCCTTTTTTATCCATGCTACATACATCCACTAGAGACACCCCTATATCTGTTGTCTTTTCTATATGATGTTATATTTCATAGGTCCCACCACATTTTATGCATCTTATCATTTTGGTTTCCAACATCATTCACACATGAAGGTTCCCCCAAACAACTTGGATGCTAGGAACTAGGGCTCTACAACCATCTCAATCCAATGTCCCTGAGGATTGTGGGAGACAATTTGAAACTTGTCTCGCATTGTGAATATGGTCATCAATATAACTCATTGTTTGTACCCAATCCAGGAAATGATTATGATAATGTGTAGTGAATATGTTCAGCAGTTATCCTTGATCGTTATTTCAATTATTGTGATCTCTCTCATGGAAGACGTGATGAATCACAAGTTCCACCCATCTCTCCCATGCATATGCCATTATGAAAGGAACCTATGGTTTGGTATCCATGACCATAAACTATGATCTACCATGTACCTGCCCCAAGACATTAAACTGCACCAAATCTCATAGAATAATGTTTGTCTTGATTCCTATTCTCATGGGATTTAATGGAAATCCTGTACATTTTGTCTTTGGGTCTAGCCTAAGTTCATCTATCCATTCCCTAGTCCAGGTATCACAAGTTCACTCTGATAATTATGAATAGCGTTGTATATGTGGGCTTATGGATTCATTCAAAATGGATTATTCTCTACTCCATACACATTCATCACCGAGATAACCGCTCATATCATTATCGTCAAAGCACGATGTTAAACCTCACGTCATATTTATAACTATGTATGGATTGATTCCCATCCTAATAAAACAAGTAGAAACACCCCGAACATTTTGTCTTTAGGTCCATCCCTTTTTCTTATAAATCAATTAATCTCTCGAGCTATTTGGCTTGGGTCCTCCATGATGAGGGTTTTTAGTATGCCATGGTCTTATGTCCTCATTCAAATTGGGTTAGTAATATCCATGCCACACACCATTATATCTTGAGATCTCTTCATCCCCTTGTATTATACTCCTCATTTCGAGTCACATGGTCTTGAATTAGACCCCTCAGCACTCTTTGGCAGTTCACTAAAGTGCCTTGGAGAACTCTATTTTAGGGCCTAGCATGGATGATTCTACATAAACATGTATCACCCTTTTTCATGCTTCATGTCCCCATTCATTAGGTCATTCATCGTCATGCACATTTGAAGGGACCCTCAAATTTTATGTAAGATAGGACCAAGTGCTCTCCTACCATCTCATACTAACATCCCAGAGAATTTTGAACGTCTAATTAATACATGTCAAATGTTGCAAATATGTTTAGTGGTTGATGCTCATTTTTATATCATATTTCATGTCCTACGATATGGTATTTGTGTTTCGAATAAGGTTAATTGGTATACTCCATCATCACGCCACCCCCATCATGCCCTAAATATTTATGTCATAGTTCACATCCTTTTCTACTCCATCATGTCCATGTTGAATTTTGACACACTTGGTGTTATCCCTCAGTCCGTGTTTGATTGTGAAGAGGAAAACACAATGATGAAGCATCATTAAAATATCCACACCATTTTCTATATTGATATATTTTATGTGTCTTAAAGACCTTCTATGCCTTTGTTTCCCACATCAAGCTATGATCACATTGGATTAGGGATTTGTTCAAGGATTGCATTAATTCAAGAGAGCCTCACATCTCCTGGTCTGAGCACTAAAACCTTAAACTATTATCTATCTACATAATTTATGCAACGAAGTATAACTACACTGTATCGCCTAGAACTATGTATTGATTGATTTCCATTAATAGGATTTGTACGAACTCCCACACCATTTTTTGTTGGATCTAATATAGCTTATAAAAAATATCTCTTATTGTAATCATTTTTCCCCACATTAATATGATTTTGTGGGGTGGCATGTGTGGGATTATGTCCTCCTTCACATTGGTTGTGCACTATCCACACCTCGTACTTACCTTTTACGAGCTAGTCACTTCTTCCTATTATATCGCATGGTGTTAAACTATAATCTCATAACTATGTGATGCTTGATTCCATTCCCCCATAGGATATGTAGGAACACCTACAAGTTTCGTCCTCATCTTCTTCTCCACATTCTATAAAATTTTCTACCCATTTTCTAGTGTTTTCTTCCCTCAAACTGTGCATGGTGTGGTGTGGACGTTGCCCACATTCAATTCGGATATGATTTATCATGCCATAGACATTACCCCTCTAAAAAATACATTCTTCTTGTATGTGACTGAGCCATATAAAATTAAACATTGCATCCTAGTCCCACATGACATTAAAATTTTTTTTCTTTAAAACACAGCGTTAATCATAATTTGTGGGTCCAATTATATGACCATAAACAATGACATTATCAACCTGGTGGAACTACAAATAATAGCACCACATTGTGGTATCCTCACATGAGGGTACATCATGTTTTTAATCGGTTATCCACCCTACCATTAGTAATGTCTCACATATGTATTGATTTATGTACTGACGCATGGATTCTACATCTGAGGCTTGTTTATTTATTAAAAAAAACACACATTCATCCTAAAGAACAAAAAAGATCAAACAAATGCCACTTCTTTTGGTGTGTGGGAAAGAACCACTAGACAATAATGTTGATGGAATTGGTACACTATAATACCACTTCTAGAACTACATATGGAATGACCCACACAAATATAGGGTATATAATAATGCTCACACACTTTTCCATGGTCCTAGCCCAACATTCATTTCCAGTCCCTTGACCTAAAACCTTTCCAGGGAGCACATAGTGTGATATGCACTAATGCCATCCTAATTCATGTTGGGTATTGTGATTACTACCAATAATGCCTCCCTAACTATATTCTATCTATATTCTGAGCTCTATGACCTAAAATCTATGATCCAACTATCCTTGACACAAGATATTAAATTGAACAACATTTTCCAAAACTATGTGTAGCTTGATTTATATCTCCATGGTATACGTAGAAATTCCCAGACAATCTTCTTATAGGTCCATCCCCCTGAATCACAAATCATTCCCCCTTTATTGGCCCCCTGGGCCGATCTCTATTAGTGGAATGTGGATGTGAGTGCCTCTTCAGTTCTCATTCACATTAGGTTTTTGTGATAACAGCACCATGTGTCTCCCTTGACCTTGTAAAGGGATTTGACTTACTCTATCAGACACATCTTGTAGGCATACTCAAATGGTTCATGGAAAAGATCCCAAATTGTGGAATTCTTGTATGGGCATTCCCTCATTTCATGAACATTCTTCATGATCACTTTATATGGATCTTCATCCCCTTCCACATATAAAAGGGTCCCCTCTACAAATTGGTCTCATGCCACATTGGCTTACCTACTATCTTGGGAAAACTATACACATGTCCTCAGAGAACATTTTGCGATAGGTTCAGGGATTCAAACATCATCAGCAGTTGAAACTCATTTGTTTGTACCTATACCAGGCTAATGTGAAACATATGATTTTTTTCGAACATGGTGAATAGTTATACCTTATCGCCAAGACACCATCATTGTTATCTAGATATCAGGTGCCATGATTCACATATTTCCACTAACCTATGTTCTAATCATTTCTAACACCCCGGGTATTACCCCGCTCGTGGATTGGATCACATTGGGAAATTGACAATTTGACTGTCCTGAGAACTCCATTCTCCTTCGACGCCTTCCACTTTTCTTCCTGAAAATCCATATCAAATATTTATACACTGAATTCCTAGAACCTGGTCGGCACCCTCATATTCAAATGGAATAAAAATGTGGCCATCACATGTTTCACACATCAAGAATGACCCACATGAACTTATGAATTAATCCCTATACATTTCTCTTAGGCAATGGAAATGCAACAAACCCGAACAAATAATGGAACCCTCTCTTGAAATCAAAATAAAAAATCTAGGCATGATAGTACATTTATGAGTTTTCATAAATCACTATTCATATGTAATGGCCCTTATAATAGATTGGTTAACAACTTCAATTCAATGTTCCTACTCTGCAACTCTCTAGATGGTAGCATCTAGGATCCTGTTTCACTGGTTAAGCTCCCGATTTTCTTTGACTGCAATAAGACATAATTCTTCTGCCTAAATTCAGGCCTATTCTTAGTCAGTTCAGATGTCAGCCATCTCCTCATAGGGTTACCTCATCTTATCGTCCTCTTATGATATTTTTAATTTCAGGTGCGATAAGAGCCCCAATTGTGCATCCATGAATGAAGTGTACTTGTTTCCCCAAGTACGTAACCACTGAATCTCATTTTTAGCCACCTAGAGAATCTTGATGTTCAACAATTTTCTCCGTTTATTTCCCACACCAAGGGAAAAATCATTCTATAGAATCTACTCAACCATGAGGTCTCAGATTAGAATGTGGGGATACTGGGCACCCACTCCTCCAGTGCATAGATTACAATGATAAGAATGATGCCTCCCCATCTGCTAAATCTATTGTGCTTAAGGGTTCAAACTGATGAAGTGATTGATTATCTTCCATGACTGGAGAAGGTTGGTTTTTCTATACACTTATTCAGAAGTGGACTCGTCCTGATCCATAGGATCTGCATGATAATATGCAAGGATGACCTCTAAGAACTCACTAATAAGGTCTTCTTCTAGTGTATTAATATTTATGTTAGGACCCCTATTATATAAATGATCCCCATCGTTTGATTAAACCATGATGAATTCATATTTTTTCCTATTGATGGTCCCACTCTTGATCGGTAGTGTTGTGGCTTTGTCAGTATGAATATCTTCTTCTTTTACCACTACAGTTCCCCTATAAAAGGCAGCACTAGGAGCTCCAATTATCCTTGCTAAGGCGGCCCATTTATGTTGAAAAATTGTGCTTATAAAAACTACAGGAATATCTATTAACCAGAACAATGGATGGTAATAGAAAATTCTATAATGAATATATAAAGAGATCAAACACTGGGTATCTCCCTTGAGCTATTGTCTTAGGGACCCCGAGGCATGGCCCATTTTATTTGGATGGTAAGTCTAAAGACTCCGGAAGAACCAAACTAGGTATCGTGACACTACAAAGTCTGGGGATCTCCATCGTCACAGGTGTTGATCTGTATGTTCCCTTAGATGCATCTACTAATTCATGTGGCAGGTCTTGCATATTAATCCCTCCTACAATGTTCAATTGTTGGTTGATAATTCTCAAATGAATTGTATGAGGACTACGAGAAAGTATTTTATAGGTTTACAACAAGAGACTTCAAAAACACTTCTTTATCTAATACTTAATTCCCATCCTCACACCCTCCAGAGGGATCCGAGCATTATCATCCTCTCCCCAAGAGGACCCATCCAATTATTCAGGTTGAAGGAATTTCTCTCGCAATTCAGAGGTCGATAATTGGGTAGAGGCGTTTTTATCAAGAAACACTTTCAATCAAGCTGTTATGGGTCATAGATTACCACTAGATTGAACAATGTTCTCCATATCGGCAATATACTACTCCGCCTCGGTATGAGATGCCACAAATACAACACCAGATGGACTGATCCCCAACAAATCCTTAATGAGATAGTACAGATGGTGCCCCATCTGGGAATTGTTGAGTAATTGTCTCTTCAAATACTAGATTTCACAAGCCTCTGGGAAGAAAGCATCCTCATGCATATCTATATGGCTCAACCGCTACCCCCAAGATTAGGGGGTTATACTATAGAACATTTTGGGATTCATCCCCTCTAGATAACATTGCTCCTCTAGGTCCACTAGGTCTGCCACATCTACCAGCCTCTCGACTTGTGTGGATCTCACCGCTACTGCAGTCCTACCACCACGAGATGTCCTTTCTACCTTCCAGCCCTGACCATCAGGATAATGGGGGACCTCGTCACTAGAATAGATGATCATCTACTTCAGCATCTCCCCAATGTAGGATGCCTCCAATCTCCTGGAGTACACCTTCACCAACCTGTAGACAGTTGTGGGTGGAGGCAGCTAATTCTGCATCTTCACATCCCACTATGTGATCATTATCCACCTATTCCTCATCAAACATGGGTGGTCCTCATGCTCCAATATCATGTTTTCCTTTTGGGTGAGCTTCTTCATGACCCAGATCTGCCTCGTGAAACCGTGTAGGGTGTACGACTTATATAGTTGAATGCAGTCATCCCATGACCCAACACTACACCATGAATAGAAAGGACGTAGGACCGATTCTCCTCTATTCGCTAACCGTAATTACTGAATACATCTATTGGAAATTGGAATTGGTGGATGTTTGACACATCTTCCTTCTAGATCTAGTTCAAAAATAACGACAGCGCCAAGTTGGTCAGAGCAATCCCTAAAATGATCAGAACAGAAGACCAGAAGTCCATCCATGGAGGAGAAATGGGGTTTGGGTATTCATAGACGCCCATAATATGTTCCACTATCAACCTATTCATAATATGGAACAACATAGACACTCTGTATGGATTATTTCCATCACAGATATTCCATAACAACTCGTAATACATAGCGAGCATTCTAATCCCTAGGATAACCCGATCCCATGTTGCCAACACTGATTACATGATAAAGGGTCTCGATCACATGCCAATGATTATGTACTTTACATGCTGAATCCAACCACATCTATGTTTCGACATGAATTTAACCAACCTAAGCACTGGTTGATTCTCTATACTGATATTGAATCCCTATATATTCCGCTGGCTATCCTCTATGAGTCATCCGTATGAATTATAAATATTGTCCTAATTCTCCTTCAGGTAGGTTGGAGACATCACAAGAAACTTCTCATATATAGGGGAATTCAGAAACCGAGTGAACCACCACATAAAGTGGACATCCCTCACCAGCATCTTGTAATCCCTTGGAACTAGGTCCATCATTTCCCTTTCCAGGGATGATATATGCTCCGAGTCTTCCCATGTATTCAAAGAAAGTATGAATTCATCATACATCACCCCCATTATCAGGACCCATGAAATTTTTTGCAGGACATGGAGTCTGATACCAACCTCCCAATGGTGAAAATGAATCATTTTCGTCCTCAACAAACACCTTCTAAGAAACTCTGGTATCGGTAGCTTCAGCTAATAGATATGGATTGTGGAAGCCTATGACACCTCATATAGGCCCCCACACCTCATATCTTACACAAAATCCATGCACAAGGCACAATCCAATAATTCCAATTCCCAGTCATATGTATATTTTTTGACCAGTTGAAGATCCCACTCATCAGTCCATCCCTTCTTTGAAATCCCCATGGCCACCCTCAGAATGGTCTAGAATAATGGGGGGATACCTCTGGATACAATTACATCTCGTCAAATTTTTTTTAAAAGTTGTACAAACAGTCTGCATTAAAGGGTGTGAGATCCACCAATGTATAACCATCAGCTTCCATGAACCACTAGCACTGGCATGGAGTACTCCTGGACCAGTTGGCTAGCATGTCCCTACTAGCTTCTGGAATGAGAACATTATCCATCAATCCAGATCCTTATAGGTGCAGAATCATGCACAAATGATAGTTCTTATGACTATCTGAAAATTCCTACACCATATATTTGTGGACCGAGTGGATCCACACACACTCTTGAAGGCCTAGGTTATTATCCATCATTTCCCTCTTGGTAGCATGTGCATTGACCCCACTAGAATCTTTCTGGTTAGCCATTCCATCTCAATTTTTTTTTAATTTTTTTCTCAATTTTAGTGTTTGGTCACAAAGCTCATTCACATTTCTTAGTCATAAAAACAGTACACAGAGCTCTTCCACAGTCATTTCATGCAAAATGCACTAATTTCATGATCGCAGTATCTAATGACCCATTGTATACCACAAATTTAAAAGTCTCAATTCGAAAAGAGAAGTCATAGAGAATATATATATTTGTGAATCTATAGCCCAAGAACAAGAATTTGAAGATGATAAATGAAAAATAGAGGGATCATCCTCCATTATTTATAGGAAATGACCCCATTATATTCACAGTGGACCTAGCCATGGCCAGATTTGTAGCACTCTCAACCCGCGTGTCACCTCTACACATTGTGACCCGGATTCGCAATATGGATTTGCGATTGGCCTAAAAATTATGGCCATTTAAACATAGAAATAATGCTTTTTTCTCCATGGATACAAGTCTAGTGGTGGGGGGAATTTGTGGGGGATAAAATATGCATGCAGAGTAAAAGGAGACACAGATAAATCAAATTCATAATGGTATGCCTCACAAATCTCCTTTGCGGAGCCCCTCGGTACAATGACCAGTGTGAAGATGAATCCCTCTTTTTGGTTTCCGCAGAGTAGATGTTGCAAGAGGATCTACGGTTATGATTCAATTTTCTAGAAGCTCTACATCACCAAGGGAACCAGATCACCTCTTCGATCCATTAGAGCTTGACAGAAGCATTCATGAGAACTGTAGAGGGAATTAAAGAGGGATATATGTCGAAGAAGGGATTTACACCAACTCTGTGGTAATGAAAAACATGATGCAATTCATGTCCGATCATGACACGCCATGTGGATTATCAAAGAGACATCAGATCTCAACAACACCCCTATCCCATAAAAACCATTATTCCCTCAGACAGAAATGATTGACACCCAGATCCTTCACCTTTTAAACCCTAAAATCATGAGGCATCTTCTTCTATGTGAAACCTTGATAAGATCTTCATGTTACTTGAGTATTTCAAAGTACCATTACCTTAGCTCAAATAAAACACCTATTTAAGTAGGGATTCCCTTCATGGAGATCACGGGCCTTCACAAATGAAGGAGATACCTTAAGGGACTCTGGTCTTCATAGATAACTCATGCATTGTGAAGTACCTTCCATGCACATATAAACCATTTGATATGGAGATGTAATTGTGCATCATGAAGAACATTGCTTCATAGTTATATGATTTTCAAGGGACACGTACTTTGTGAAGTCATACTCCGTGAAATCCTTTCTACAATGGGAAGCACCCTTCTTATGTTTTTATACCGTATGCCTATGATAGGAAACTCCGAGTCATGAAGAATACCCATTCGCGAAGTTCATACACTACATAGAGCATAAGAGCTTCATAAGATCCCATAATATGAACCCTTATTCATTGCAAACCCATCTCAGTTATGAATATCTAGGTTTGTACAAAGTTATTTCACAGTACATTAGGTGTCACTTCATATCGTAATTCTTAGCTTCATGATTCATCGCATAGGCATGATAACAGCTATTTCTTCCTCGCATTACCATGCTAATGTGAGACCCTCAATGGATCACTCCATAACACCACCCCACTTTGACATTGATGATACATTCCCATCCATAACGGCAGAGTTATCAGTTATGTCAGTCCTATTGGTGGGGAATTGACCCCCAAAGACTGAGCTAAATGGCATTAAACTGCCTAGCACCATCATCCTCAACACAAGATGTTAAATTTTAGCCTTTCCCCGTGCAATATATATGGGGTGTTACACCATTGACATTATCTTTTCCCACTCGTCTCCACTAGAGTGAGATTATCCTCACATGGAATGAGATCCTCTATGCATGAGTAGCATCTATCCACCTAGAAGGGAAACCGCCATTGTGTAATCCCCTATCATTTCTTGTCGTATGTAAAATTCCTCCTCTTACACTCTTCTTCCATACCTAAGACTGTAGGAGTGTTGGGCCCTGGGACATTCGTCCCTCCCCCTATGGGATTTTCAACTTCGAGCCTCCATCATTGACTTTTGGACCCCGGGACACCCTAAGAGGGGAGGGTGAATCAGGGTGGAAATTTCTTCTTTTAAAGTGATGGATATTATTCCCACGATGGTAGGAACATTTTAATCCTATATGATGAAAATGATAAGAAAGAAAACATTCACCTGCAGAGTGATGACACAACACTTTTTACATGGATCACCACTAAGGGCTACGTCCAAGGAGCATACATCGACATGTTTTTAGTCATACCAAATTCCACTATTCTTCACTAGTTGTGGATTAAAAAGGTTCGGGAATAGTCACTCTGTCCTAGGATCACTTTTTTACAAAGGTTCAGGGATAGCTCACTATGTCCCTCGGGCCACTCCTTTTGACTCCCCCTGGGTCATTTCCTTTGGTGATGTCACACTCAGTTTATTGATGTGAAGGTATCTTCATAAGTGAAGAAGAATGCATCTTATGTTGTATGTAGATGCTCTGTTGAAGTCCAACTCTCACTAGTAGACTAATCTCACTTTCACCGAAGGTATTGGGAAATCTACCGACATTCATGAAACTTCAAAAAGGAGGGTGTACATCAACAACACCTAGAGCGCTTCCCCAGGACAACGCACAAGTTTCATAGACGGCGCACAAGTTATAACTGGAATAAAATTCTTCCTCACCACTTGCACGACACTCACTTCTACAATATCAAACTAGCACGACTCACCTTCCATTTTACCCAAACCGATTTGGACACACAGAAAATAATTGTCGTGCAAATTATATATGCGCGACTCACAACCACTTGCGCGACCACCGCACCTGGGTGACATGAGCACTAAATTTCTCTAACTCTTGAACTGTTTTTGAAAATGAGGTGGGGTGGTCAACTATTTATACAAAAAAAGGACACCCTGTGTGGTGGTGCACAAGCCTCCTCTCAGTGCGCATGTTCCAGTGTGCAGCTCCAACCGCCCTAGCCTCTTTCATGCTACTTACTTGCGTGACCAAACCAATACTTGTGCGACCCTTTTTCATTTGCAATATTTCGATGTTCTGATCTTGAAAAACATATGGCACACAAGTTTCTAATCCTCCTAAGCACTGGAAAGCAAGCCCTTTCTTGGCGCGCATGTCACTTGCGTGACACATGTCCGGCGTGCACGTCCCTTTACCAAAAAAAATTTTTCCTCCACTTTTGTCAAATTTTAGGTATAGAAATTTGGAAAACACTGGAAAAAAATTCCACTTTCAATATTATTATCTGCTTGACCTGTATGAGTACATTGCTGGCACACATTCTGAACTTCCTCTGAGGTTTGACAAAAATCCCAAACCATTCTCCAATTCATGCATAAATGACCTTGGTTCCAATAATCTCTCCCATTGGATTTTTTGGAAATCAGTAAATAAATTCAATCTATCACCATCCTCATGCAAACCAAAAACTCAAGAATCAACTCAGCCAACACTCTAAGTCTATGTGAGCAATGATCAGTGTAGAAAACAATAGAGGAATCTTGAATTGGGTTTACGTGTTTTGGAATTTTCAATGATGCCAAACAAATTCTCTTACGATGTCATAGAAGCATTACATGTCCAATGTATTCCTTCTCATCCTTCCCATCCTATCATTGACTCTTTATCACCCTATCACTAACACTGAATCTCATTGTGTCACAGAAGCATTACATGTATGAATTTATTCCATTCTCCCCAATGGACAATAAACCCAAATACCTGTAATTGTTCCTTGTTCAGCTCAAACCACACCCCCTGGATAGTATCTCCCCCACAAACTTGCATCACATCAATAAACAGATTAAAAAAAGTTAACATAACTGGGGAGAGGGGATTTTCTTATGCTCTTTATGCACTGGGAGGTGGCTGAACTTTGAGGTTCAATCGATGCATCACAAATATAGCCATTGACAATGGCTTGTTCAGGATATCAATAAGTTGCTCATCAGTTCCCATATGATCTATTCTAATCACACCTTGTTCAACTTTCTCTTTGATAAAGTGATACATAATTTCAATATGTTTATTACGAGAATATTGTACCAGATTCTTTGTAAGATCATTTGTGCACTTGTTATAAAAGTAAATTACCACTGGTTTCTTCACCTCATCCCCAATATATGTTAATTGTTTCTTCATCTATAGAAGTTGAGTGTATGCCTTTGTGGAGGAGATATAATCGGCTTTAGTAGTACTGAGAGAAGTATTTTCTTGTATCATTCTCAACCAGCCAACACATATATTCCAATTGTAGAATGCTCCACCACGAGTGGAATTTCCATCCACAACATCGGCAGCCCAGTCAGTATCAAAAAATGATGATAATTCATTGTTCATTCCGGCAATAAAGTATAAACCACAATTGTGAGTACTTTAATATACCTCATGATTCTTTTCATGGTTGCCAACTCTTACACCTTTGGATTACTCATAAAGCGGGCTGCGAGACATGTCGAAAAGACAATATCTGTCCATGTCACTATCAGGTACATTAGGCTCCCAATGATACTCTTGTACATGGTGGGATCTATAGTGGTTTCATCTTCATGATTTCCAAGTTTATTTCCCACTGCATTCAGAGTTGACATCGGTTTGGAGTCTTTCATATTAAACTTCTTCAATAGCTCTCTTACATAATTTTCATGAGAAATTAAATTTTAATCCTTCTTTTGAATCACCTATAGCTTAGGAAATATGTTAGCTCCCCAATCATAGACATTTCAAATTCTGATTTCATGTGATTACCAAATTCATCCATTGATTTCTTCCATCATCCACTAAATATGACATCATCAATGTAGACTAGAACCATGAAATTATCTTTTAGATAATTCTTCACATATAGATTGTGATCTACTCATCCTCATTTGAATTCAAGCTTCTTGATATACGAGTCTTGCCAGTAATACCATGCTCGTGGTGCCTGCTTCAAACCATATAGAACTTTTTTCAGTTTGAAGACATTGGTTTCATCAGTACCATTAACAAATCCCACTGGTTGTTCAATGTAGACTTTTTCTTCTAGTACACAATTCAAAATGTTGTCTTGATAACCTTTAGATATACTTTATATCCTCTTTGGATTTCCATGGAATGGAAATGAATGATTGACTCTAGTCTACAATGTAGAAAATGTTTCTTCAACATCAATGCCTTCAATCTAGGAGTATCCTTTACATAGCAGTCGTGCCTTTTTTTGATAACATTTCCATTCTCAACAAAAATGTTCTTTATAATGACCCATTCTTTACATAAATTGTTATTACATCAGAATTGAAGCATACTTATTACAACATATAACAAAACGATGAAAGGGCAGTATATGAATAGTGTCTTTAGAAACTGGGAAACATAAACAACGGGTTCATAAACCAACTACATTGTCTCCCATTTATTTCATCATATTTGGAGTCCCTTTTGGAATATCCTACTTAATACCCTTCTTCCCGACCCGGGGAAAAGAAAAAATAAAAAAGGGTGAGCTCAAATGCTCAGTAAGGGTAAAAAAAGTAAATATCAAGCATATCATATTCATAAGAACATAACATTTTGAAAATCATAACCTGCAAAAGAGACCATAATATCATAACATGGAATAAATAATTGTTGGGAAATGTAATAAAAATAATCATTACCAAAAACATAGAAATTTGTGTAATACACACATAATAATATAGAATAATTTCTTAGTAGTCAAGACTCATTCCCAAGACTATCCTAGCAGACAAAGTCCATTTTTGAACCAAGTTCACTCCTCGTTTTAGTCTTGTATCACTGAACCGGATGAACCTACCGTTCCATCCATGTTTACATCATGAGATATAAATATTTATCCAATTCATTGGAGGGAGATATAGGTCTCACCCATCTCATAATGACACCATTCTTATGGGTGCCACAAGATCATAAATCATAGACCATAGCATAACCCATGTAATAAAAATGGGATTCTTAAACATCATGCCATCATAACATAATCCATAAAAGGGAATCATAAAAATAATTCCATCATTACATAATCAAATCAATGTAAAAATAGGGATAGAAATAAGACCCTATGTTATCTTATACGGAAAACAATTTTGATAAAACGATTGAACTCCATTATTGAGTAAAATATTCTTTCTACTTCAAAAACATTTTTCCTTTCTTAACATGTCATACTAATTTAAAATAAAATAATTTGATTAAAAATAAAAGTGAATAGTTATAAAGGAAGATTCATGGAAATAATGTTCTATGAAATCATAAAAATCCATTCATTCCATGTATGTTAAAAAACATTTTTCTCGTACTTTGGACAGAAAAGTCAAAAGGTCCTCGTACTAAAAACGACAAAAGATTTCATTCATATCTTTTACTAAAAACTCACCAATGAGTAAAATTGGATTTAAACAATTGTAAGAGGATATATACAATATTTCATATTGAGGAAACATGGATGTGAATGGTAAATATTCCCCAGTAAATTCTGAAGTATAAACAATCTCGGATAAAAATGTGATTGCGATATTTTCCCTTACTTTAGGACCGATATGCTTTTTCCGTGTCCAAAACTCCTATACAAAGAATAAAATAATGTCATTGACATACTATAGAATCATATTCATTGTTATAATATCATATATGGTCATATTCATAACTTTTTATTAGTAATATTTCATTACTACTTGTTATTCGAGTGTTTATTGCTTTATGTTCTTATGCGTGTTCTGCCAAATAGATTCTTATTCTACCTTTTAGATTATAGATACATAATTTACATAATGGTATTACTTTAATATATATCATAATCATTGAATTAATTTATAAAATCATTATTCAATTAAGATCATGTAGTACGAGTCGCATCACATCGTGGAGATGGTAGGCCGTACGTACGCACGAACGATGATATCAATTCCATGATCATGGAATTGTATTGAAGATTACAGTGTATAATATTTCAGAATCAATATTACTTTAAAATGATCAAATATAGTTTTTTCTTCCATCATATACCCATCCATGTATGTTAGTGATGAAATAAATGAATACACCACAGTGTGGAGATGGTAGGCCGTACGTACGCACGTGTGGGGATTTCGTTTCATTCATAGGATATATAGAAGACATAACATGGCTGTTTCAAATTTATAATAAAATATCAGTATACAATTAATAGTGGAGTTATTACTTAATAATTAAACCACTCATATAGAGGATGTATAAGAAGAAATAATTTTGAAAGAATCAATAAAGGATATTACCTCTTCTTCGACACACCTCTTCTTAACCTCCCCTTATGGCACTAAAGTTTGGATTAGAGGTAGACCAGGACCTCTAGTATGTTTCTAGGGAAGTGGAAATGGGAAATTAGTAGGGTTTGGCTGAGCGTGAAGGCTCAATGATGTGTAAAGAGGATAGGGAGGAGGTTCCCTTTTATAATAGAGGATAGGGGCACCTTAGGAAAAACGTAAAATATTATTTCATTATAAAGTCATATTCGGTTTTTAATATATCCAAATTGATTTATTTCGAATCTACGGTGGGGATGGGTTGATATCCTCTCAACCAATAGATTTTATACACGTTTAGGTTAATATTTTACCCTTATCATTTTGATTTAACTTTATGTTAAATAATTTTACTTTTACCGTGTCTTCTTGTTTTATTACACTATATGGTTAATAAACATACTATAAAAATCCAAAAGAACCCCAAGTGTCTCATTGTTAATATATTTAACCTTATATATATCATTTGGCCGAACCATATATTTTTATGAATAAAATAACAATTAATAATATAAAATTGGTTTTAAAAAATATTTTATGTCAATTTTCACACTATTTGGTACTTGATTTTTGTAAAAATCATAACAATGTGATTAGTTCGAAAAAAGCTATATAAATAAATACTAACATGTCATATTAACCGATAAAAATATTTTAATTCATAAAAATTCTAAAATTACATTTATTAGGGTATTCATAATATCAATTATGTTAATATTTCATTAACAAAGTAATTACTCCATCGTCATTGTGTCATAAAAAAACTAGTTAATGTCTAAAAATTATAAATAAAATACCATTATGTATAAAATCATTTTATCTTTCTAATGAATTTTTATTGTCGAATTTATCTTATGTATAATCCTATATTAAAATTTTTTTAGTTATTAAACTTTGAGTTTAATTATTTTAACTCTTCTTTAAATAAAATAATAATAAACGTCCTAACCTAATCCAAGTGGACCTAAATGGTAATATTTTATTAATAAGGTTGTTTTTGGTCGAATTAAACTAATCCAATGGAATTATGACATGTGTTAAGGTAATAATAATATAATTTTTACCCTTAATTACCCTATTTACTTTAAATCGTGGTTAAAAAAGTAAAAAGTTACTATTCACCAAAAATTATTTTTATCTAATTGAACCACATTTCACTCCTTGATATTAAAAATTTGTCTTAGATTTTTTAAATTTCACCCACAGAAGTAGTAAAATTATGTTCTATGTAAATTTTCAAATTCTCCTAGGAGGTGGGTAATAGACGGTGAAAAGTTCAATAAAATATTTATATATCTAAAATTCTTATAAAATGACTCAAATTAAATACATTGAACTTTTCTATGTATTAAGTATCAATTTTTACATAAAATAAATTTAAATAAAATACACAATTATTTCAATAAAAAGTTAGTTTTAAAATAGTAACCACGTGTTTTCACTATTCTTCAAAAATTGAATGTTTTCCAAAAAATAAAAAATATTCACCCGAGGATAATTTCGATATTCCGAATCAAAAAATGAAGTCCATCTTGAAATATAAAATTTAGAAAATTTAAAAAATTGGGTATTACTATTCATAACGGTAGTTTTATATAATATTTTAATAACATATTGTTGTTTAGTGAAACTCGGTATTGCATACAACACATGATATTGAGGAAGGATGATCTTGTGTGTAACGAAATCCAAAACGGTGTTGTGTGTAGTGAAATATTACATTATATCTCATTATACATAAAAACAAAATATTTCTCATAAAATCTCGGGTGATACATTCTACCCCCCTTAAAATTAATTTCACCCTTGAAATTCGTCACTTTGTAAAAAAATATATGAGGATACCTCTCCATCATAATATCCTCAAGTTCCCATGTAGCTTCTTCTAAATGGTGGTTCCTCCATAAATCTTTAACCAAGCAAGTCGTCTTGTTTTGTAGAACATTTTCGCTATGATCCAGAATCTCTATCGGTTGTTCTTCATAAGAATGATTTTTCTCTAGCGGTACAACTTATAAGCTTAGTACAAGGGATGGATCAGGAATGTAATTTCTCAGAAGAGATACATGGAACACATCATGAACATGAGAGAGATTCGGTGGAAGCTCCAATCGGTAATATACCTTCCCAACACGATCCAGTATTTCAAAAGGACCAATATTCCTAGGGCTCAACATTCCCTTTTTTCCAAATATCATTACTCTATTCCCATGAGATATTCGTAAGAACACTTTATAACCCACATCAAACTCTAGGTCTTTTCATCGATTATCAGCATAACATTTTTGTCGACTTTGAGCTGCTCTTATGTGATTTTTAATAGATCGGACCTTTTCTCTCATCTCACCAACAAGAACAAGTCCTAATATATTTCATTCCCCTACTTCGTCCCAAAACGTTGGAGTTCAGCCTTTATTTACATAGATAGCTTTATAAGGATGCATCAGAATACTAGAGTGAAAGCTATTATTATAAAAAAAATTCTTCCAAAGGTAGGTGTTGATCCCAACCACCATTGAAATCCAATGTGAAAGCTCTTAAAATATCATCTAGTGTTTTAATTATTCTCTCATACTGACCATCTATCTGAGGATGATATGCAATGCTAAAAATAAATTCTGTATTTAGAGTATACTAAAGCGGTTTTCCAAAACATTGAGGTAACTTCAGATCCCGATCAGATATAATGGAATGTGGTACTCCATGAAATCTTACAACTTCCTTCACATATATCCTGGAAAGCTGTTCTAGAGAGAAATGTTCATTAATAGAAATGAAGTGTGCCAACTTCGTAAGATGATCAACTATAACTCATATAACATTATAGCCTTTGGATGTTGTAGGAAGTCCAGTGACAAAGTCCATAGTTATGTTTTCCCATTTCTATTCTGGTATGGGTAATGGTTGTAACATACCCTTAAACTTCTATCTCTCAGCATTAACTTGATGACAAACCAATCATTGAGAGATATATTTAGCAACATCTCTTTTCATACCGTCCCACCAGATGTACTCCATCATGTCCCTAGAAATATTCATGCATCTAGGGTGAATAGAGAATTAATAACTATGAGCATCATCCAGTATTTTCTTCTTTAATTCTGGGATGGGAGGAACACAATCCCGATTATTGAACCTTATTATCCCATCACAATCAAGGTTGAATTCAGGAATATTTCTCACATTCTTTTGTAACTCTACATCTTCTTTCTATGCCTCTTTAATCTTCACATGTATAGATGGTTGAAAATTCATTTGAGAAAGATATGATTTTTCCCCATCCATTATAATTCCAAGATCCATCCATTGAAAATCCATAAATATTGGATCTTTTGTGATCCTCATCATGGATATGCTAGCATGGTCTTGGCGACTTAATGCGTCTTACACCTTGTTTTCTTTCACAGGGTGGTAATTAATTGAGCAGTCGTAATCATTAATCATCTCCAACCATCTTCTTTGGTGCATATTCAACTCCTTTTGTGTGAAAATATACTTTATACTTTTATTATCAGTATAAATATCACACCATTCACCATAAAGATAATTCCTCCAAATCATTAATGAAATGATTACCGTAGCTAACTACAAATCATGAGTTGGTTAATTTTTCTCATGGATTTTCAACTGTCGTGAGGCATAAGGTATCACCATATCATTTTTCATGAGAACACAGGCCAATCCCTTCATGGATACATCACTACAGATCAAAAACCTTTCTCCACTACAAGGCAGTGTAAGAACAGGTGCACTGGATAACCTTATTTTTAACTCCTTGAAATTCTCTTCAGACTCCTCTGTCCAAATGAACATAACTCCTTCTTGAGTCAACCTGGTCAGTAGATTAGATAACCATGAAAAATCGTTCACAAAACATCGATAATATCCATCAAAACAAAGAAAACATTGGATCTCAGTTATATTTGTTGGTCTTGACCATCGTTCGATAACCTATGTTTTTGCTGGATCCACAGATATCCCCTCTTTTGAGATTTTCTGACCAAAAAATGAATCTTTTTGAAACCAAAATTCACACTCATGAAATTTTGTATAAATATTATCCTTTATTAGGGTCTTTAATACAATTCTCAAGTGATCTTCATGTTCTTCCTTACTCTTTGAATAGACATAAAGATCGTCTATAAAGATCACCACAAACTGATCAAGATAGTCTCTAAAGACTCTATTCATTAGATCCATGATGATAACATGGGAATTAGTAAGACCAAATGGCATCAAAATAAATTCACAGTGTCCATACCTTTTATGGAAATCCGTCTTTGGTATATCCTCCCTTTTGATCCTTAATTGATGATACCATGAATGAAGATCAATCTTGAAAAAGTTTTAATCGCCGTGTAGTCTGTCAAATATGTCATCAATGCATGGGAGAGGATATCAGTTCTTGATAGTGATCTTGTTAAGTTCTTGATAATCAATGCAGAGTATTATTGATCCATCTTTTTTCTTAACAAATAGAATAGGTTCTCCCCAAGGTGACACATTATGGAGTATGAATCCATTATCATGATTCTCTTGGAGTTGCTTTTTCAATTCCTCCATTCAATTGTGTCCATTCTATAAGGTGTATTTGAAATAGGAAAAGAACCTGATACGAGTTCTATTAAAAACAAAACTTCATGTTTTGTTGGAAGACCCGAAAATTCCTTTGGAAAGACATCATCAATCTCCCGTACAATGGGAATATTCATAATCGTGATTTTCCCACCAACCATTTGAGATAAATAACCTTTATTTAGTGGAATCGAGACCCATAAGATGGAATAAATTTCCACTGGAAGGTTATGTTCATCCTTACATCGATAGACGATCATAGATTGATCTGGAAGAGGAAATGTGACTTCCCTTCTTAGGAAATTGATATGAGATCCATATAAAGAAATCCAATCCATGCCAAGAATCGCATCAAGTTCCACTATAGGATGATGGATCACACTATTTGAAGGAAGCACTTTCCCACAAACTTCAATCGGAGAAGAATTATTAACATTTGTTGTGACTGTTGTGCCATTAGGGTTTGTAACAGCATACTCAAAATCTAATTATTGAGGTATTACGGTGATACCCTTAAGAAATGTCTTCATAAATAAAAGAGTGGGTGGATCTAGAATCAAATAAAACATTTTCTACTTTAGAGTGGATTGTATGTGTACCTTTTGCTACTTCGTTATCGCAATCCACATCTCTGATAGAAATTTCATGTCACTTTAGTTTATCTTTGGCCTAAAGTGTTTCTTGACATTGATCATCGTAAAAAACCCTTGGATTAGGGAATTTATTAGCAGAATTCCCCATTTCCTTGCACTTGTAACATTGAAGTGTAAGAGGTTCATTCTTTGTAGCCTTTTCTTTTTTTACATCACTATACATCATTTTCCCTATCATTGTGGCATTCAAATGCCTGATGACCCTATTTTCCACATTTGAAATATTTACGTGTCCCTTTAAGACAATTACCTCCAGGTTTCTTTCCACACTTTGAGCATAAGGTAAAAATGATATTCTTTTCTATGTGGTCTTTAGAGTTCCCTTTGAATTCCATTATCCTCTTATTATCAATCCCATATGATTGATGAGTTACATTAATCTCCATATCATCCTTGAGAGCACATCGAAAAATTTCCTCACAGCAGTTGATGTACCTTATGGCTAACGCCCTTTGAAGACTTGGTTTTATGCCACTACAAAATAGATCGATCATACTCTCAGGTTGGATAATAATCGCAGAAGCATACCATGATGGTCTTGTAAAATATGTTTCGTAGATACCAACATATTCATCATCCTTTTTCATTAGTTCAAGAAACTCCTTCTCCATTTTGTTCAAAGAATACAAGGGAAGTACATATTGAAATATACGTTCTTGAAATCGTCCCATTGCATAGACTCAATTTCATCTCTTTGCCATGTATTCTTGATCTGATTCCACCAATGAACAACTTCATCTTCCAAACGATATACTGGTAATATGACTTTATCATGTTTAGAACATTGATGAACTGAAAATATCTTTTCATTGGTACTGATCCATTATTCAGCCACTAATGGATCAGTAGACCCGCTTAAGGAGGGTGGACGTTGCCTCATGAAGGATTCAAAAGAATGTTTTTCTGTCCTTTTCTCGTTTAGAAGACTTACATGGTTAATAGCTTGACAAAGTTCTGTGAGAATGTCTAAAAGATATTGAATTCCAGCTCCCATAATATTTGGTTGCTCAGGGGGACAATCATTTCATTTCTCGTCGCATTCAGCATTAACACAGTTCCTTCGGGTTACAGCCATTGACATAACAAATAATCATAGTGTGAAAAACCCTAATCATAATATGAAAACCACATAATCAAGAATAAAATATCACACATAAGGTCTTATCATAGGTTATTCATGGCCATTTCTAAAACATTATGATTGTGCTCTATGCTTAGACATATCCTTAGGGTTTTTACTAAGGCTTTCACATCCTAGTTTCCAAACGTTGACTATACCTTTCCACTGATACTAACTATAATGACCCATACTTTACATAAATTGTTATTACTTCAAAATTGAAGCATACTTATTACGACATATAACAAAACCATGAATGGACCATAGAGGTATACTATCATTAGAAACTGGGAATCATAAACAAATTGTTCAGGAAGAATCTACATTGTCTCCCACTTATTTCATCATATTTAGAGTCCCTTTTTCCATAACCTACATAATACCTTTCTTCCTGAGCTGGGGAAAGAAAACATGCAAAAGGGTGAGCTCAAATTCTCAGTAAGGGTAAAAAAAGTAAATATAATTCATATCATATTCATAAGAACATAAAATTTTGAAAATATTAACTTGAAAAAGAGACCATAATATCATAACATGGAATAATTCATGGTAGTGAAATGTAATCCCAATAATCATAACATAAAACATAAATATTTTTGGGATACACACATAATCATAGATAATCATTTCTTAGTAGTCAAGACTCATT
The DNA here is from genome assembly GCA_963277665.1 of Viscum album. Classification (NCBI taxonomy): domain Eukaryota; kingdom Viridiplantae; phylum Streptophyta; class Magnoliopsida; order Santalales; family Viscaceae; genus Viscum; species Viscum album. The sequence continues at coordinate 720,373,423 of OY728151.1, read as the reverse complement.
TCCAAGACTATCCTAGCGGACAAAGTCTATTTATGAACTGAGTTCACTCCTCGTTTCAGTCTTGTATTACTAAACCAGATTAACCTATCGTTCTATCCAGGTCTATCTCATGAGATATAAATATTTACCCAATTCATTGGAGGGATATATATGTCCCACACAACTCATAATTATACCATTATTATGTGTGCCACAATTTCATAAATCATAAATCATAGCATAACCCATGTAATAAAAATGGGATTATTAAACATAATGCCATCATAACATAATCCATTAAAGGGAATCATAAAAATAATTACATCATAACATAATAAAATAAGTGTAAAAATTATGATAGAAACAGAACCCTATACTATTTTAGATGGAAAATAATTTTGATAAAACACTTGAACTCCATTCTGGAGGAACCTATTCGTTCTACTTCATAAACATTTTTCTTTTCTTAACATGTCATAATAATTTAAAATAATGTAAGATTATTAATAATAAACTTGAAAAGTTGTAAATGAAGATTCATGGAAATAATGTTCTATGAAATCATAAAAATCCATTCATACTGTGTAAGTTAAAATACTTATTTCTCCTACATTGGCCTGAAAAGTCAAAAGGTACCTCGTACTAAAAATGACAACAGATTCTTTTCATATCTTTTACTAAAAACTCACCAATGAGTAAAATTGGGTTTACAAAATTTTAGGAGGATTGAAACAATATTACATAATGAGGAAACGTGGATGTGGATTATAAATATTCCCCAGTAAATTCTGACATATAAACAATCTCGGATAAAAATAAGATTGCGATATTATCCATTACCTTAGGTCTGATATGCTTTGTTTGTGTCTGAACCTCCTGTATATTGATTTAAATAATACCATTTACATATTATAGAATAATATTAATTGTTATGATATCATATATGGTCATATTCTTATCTTATTATTAGTAGTATTTCATTACTATATGTTATTCAGGTGTTCATTGATTTATGTTCTTATGTGTGTTTTGTCGAATAGATTCTTATTCCTCATTTTAGGTTATAGATAACTCATTTACAGAATGGTATTACTGTATGATTTATCATAATCATTCAATTCATTTATATAATCATTATTTAATAATGATCATGTAGAAAGAGTCACATCACATCGCGGAGACGGTAGGTCGTATGTACACACGAGCGATGATATAATTCCCATGATCATGGAATTGTATTGAAGTGTATGGTGTATAATATTTAAGAATAAATATTACTTTAAAATTATCATATTTTGTAATTTCATCCATCATATACCCATCCATGTATGTTACTGGTGAAATAAAATAATACACCATTGTGTGGAGACGATAGGTCGTACGTACGCACGCCTGGTGATTTCGTTTCGTTCATAGGGTGGATAAAAGATAGAACACGGTTGTTTAAAATTCATAATAACATATCAGTATACAATTGATACTGGATTTATTACTTAATAATGAAACAACTCATACATAGGAAGTATAAGAAGAAATAATTTTGAAAAAATCGGTAAAGGATATTACCTCTTTTTCGACGCGCCTCTTCTCAACCTCCTCTTAGGGCACTAAAGTTAGTCGTGGAGGAATTCCAGGACCTCTAGTATGTTTTTAGGGAAGTGGATATGAGAAATTTTCAGGGTTTGGCCGAGATTGAAGGCTCAATGTTGTGTAAATATGAGAGGGAGTATGTGCCCTTTTATAAGGGAGGAGAGGGGCACCTTAGGAAAAACTTAAAATATTATTTTATTATAAAGTCATATTCATTTTTTTATAGTTTGGAATTGATTTATTTCAAAGCTAATGTGGGGATGGGTAGAAATGCTCTCAATCAATAGATTTTATACAATTTTAGGTTACTATTTTAACCTTATCATTTAGATTTTAATTTACGTTAACTAATATTACTTTTACTGTGTCTTCTTGTTTTCTTACACTATATGGTTAATAAACATACTATAACAAGCCAAATGAAACCCAAGTGGTTAATTATTAATATATATAACATTATTTAAGTCATTTTTCTAATCCATATATTTTTAGAAATAAAATTAATATTAATAATATAATATTTGTTTTAAAAACTATTTTTTGTCATTTTTTACACTATTTGGTACATGATTTTTTTTAAAATCATAACAGCATGATTAGTTCAAAAAATGTTAATTAAATAAATAATCACATGTCATATTAACCTATTAAATTAGTTTTATTTATAAAAAGTCTCAAATTATATTTATTTGGATATTCATAATATCAATTATGTTAATATTTTATTAATAAGGTAATTGTTTCATCATCATTGTGTCATAAATAAATTAAATTATGTAAAGTCTAAAAATTATAAATAAAATAGCATTATTTAGTAAATATTTGTATCTTTATAATGAATATTTGTAGTCTAATTTATCTTATGTATATCCCTATATTAAAATTATTTTTTTTATTAAACATTGATTTTAACTATTTTAATGAAATCATTAAATAAAATAACAATAAATGTTCTAATCTAATCCAGAAGGACCCAAATGGTCATATTTTAGTCATAAGGCTGTTTTGGTCGAATTAAACATATCTAATCCAATTAGGACATGTGTTAGGGTAATAATAATATCATTTTTACCCTTAATTACCCTATTTACTTTTAACGGTGGGAAAAAAGTAAAAATTTAATATTCCCCAAAAATTATTTTTATCTAATTGAACCATATTTTCCTTCTTGATATTAACTGTGTCTCTCGAATTTTCAAAATTCCACTCACAGAAGCGGTAAAAATATGTTTTATGTAAACTTTTAAAATTCTCCTAAGAGGTAGGTAAAAGTTGGTGAAAAGTTCAATAAAAGTTTTATATATTTAGAATTATTATAAAATGACTCCAATGAATTAAATTGAACATATATAGGTATTATTTATAAATTTTGACCTAATATTAATATAAATAAAATATATAATTATTTAAATAAAAAGTCGGTTTATAAATAGTAACCCAGTGTTTTCACTATTCATCAAAAATTAAATGTTTTCATAAAAATACCCAAAATTCACCCAAGGCAAATTTCGATATTCCAAATCCAAAAATGAAGTCCATTTTGAATGATAAAATTTATAAAATTTCAAATATTGGGTAAAACTATTCATAATGACTAGTTTATATAATATTTTAATAACATATCGTTGTTTAGTGAAACTCAGTATTCCGTACAACACAAACTATCGAGGAAGGTTTCTCTTGTGTGTAACGCAAGCCAATACAGTTTTGTGTGTAGTTATAGATTCCTTTATATAACATTATACATAAAAACAAAATATTTCTCATAAAATCTCGGGTGTTGCATTCTTGAAGATCCATTTTGTACCAATCACATTATGACCATTAGGTGTCTGGACAATATCCCATGTCTGATACGTGTCAATATGATCTAAATCTTTATTCACGGATTTCACCCATGATTCATGATTTGCAGCTTCTTCAAATGGGGATGGCTCCACAACTGACAGAAATGTAGATTGCGTGTTATTCCTCATCCTACTTGTTTGTGTGGGTGCACCGCTATCTCCAATTATATAAGATGGATCAATCACAACTCTACGATTTCTCTTATACTGTTTAGGTGCATTCCCTCTAGCCACAGTTTCTTCTTCATATTCTTCTTCCGAGTCAACATCATGATGTGAATACTGAGTGTTTTTACAACTTCCCTCATTTCTGTATTTTTATTTTCTCTACATTCACATTCTTCGTCACTTTCTATCTCATCAGCATATGATATCCTGGAAACATTTGTGGTTTTCTCTTCAAATATCTTAACAACACTTCTTTATTCAATCCTCCCAAATCACTTTTTGAATCAATTGTAGGCCTTTTTGTTCATTAGATACCCAAGAAAAATTCCTTCATCAGCATTGTCACCAAACATCCCTTGATTACCGTCTTTATTTTAGATGAAACATTTGTTTGCAAAAACAAAAAAGTATTCTAACGAAGGATTCCTTCCATGCCACAATTCATATTGTGTCTTTATTTCTCCCATATAAAGCCGAATTTGATTATGAAAGTGCACTACAGATTCAACAGCTTCTTTCTGGTAATGGCCAGAGATACCACTCTCAATTAGTATAGTACTAGCCATATTATTTACTTTTCGATTCTGGCACTCAACAACTCCATTTTTTTGTGGACTTCTCACCCCAGCTATCTCATGCTTTATTACATGTTTTTATAGGAATTTATCAAACTCAATGGACGTTTATTGACCTCCATTGTTAGATCGCAACACTTTGACTTTTCATCAAGTATCATTCTATGTGATTCGCCGATATGTCAACATATAGTCAAGCACTTGTTGTTTATATGAATGACCATAACACATGCCATTCTGCTGTAATCATCAATGAATAGGACAAAGTACCTCTCTCCATGAGTTACAGAAACATTTATCAGCCCACATACAACTGTAAGAATTAGATCAAGAAGATGAGATACTCTTTTATTCTTTGGACTATATGAGCTACAGACCAGCTTCCCAAGAATGCATGAATCACAAGAATTTTCAGGCTCATGCTTCAAAATTGGGATATACATGAAAATATTTAGCTTAGATATGTTTTCCTTGTATTGTTGGTTAATGTTCCCCAACCTTCAAAGCCTCAAATTGTTTTCATCTTCAACAAAACAATAATAGGTATTCATTTTTATGTCAACCTGATATATGTTTCCATTTGTTCTACAACCGTTCATAAGAGAATTACTTGTTTTTCTTTTTATAGTGCAGCCTTTTTGATTGAAATTTACTATGAGCCCTGAATCATAGAGTTGAATCACAATGAGGAGATTGTGTCGTAGACCGTACAGATAAAGAACATCAGTCTTCTTTAGCTCTCTATTGGCAAGAGTAGTATTCCCAATACCTTTAATATTCAATGCACCATCATTTCCAAACCACACTATTCCATCAACCTTAATTTTAATGTTCTTAAAAAGGTCAACATTTCCCGTCATATGGGAAGAGTATAAACTATCAAGAATCCAGGTGTTGCTTCTCTTTGTAGCTTTGAGGGATAATTCTGCAAGATTGGATTTCTCGATATTCTTCTTTTATTTCCATGAGATATTAGATTGAGTATAGGATACTGATGGACTTATAATACTTTTCTCCACATAATTTGATTCTTCATACACGTAATCTTCTTCCAGAGGATAAAAACTGTTTGTGAGAACAATGCTATCAGGATGGTGAGAACTGGCCTGTTTTTGAGAGTTGTATGAGTTTCTCCTATTCTACCTCTTCCTTCAATACATATCTTTATTGCCAAAATTAGAACAATTAAAATAGTAACCATAGAAGTTATTTCTTCTATATGATGGAGGATATGAAATCAATCACCTTTGCTGACTTTCCAAATCATCCCCATTCAAGTTGCTCCTTGCTTCATCGCAATATGACATGGAATGTCCTAAATAGCCACAGAACAGACACTTCATGAGAGGAAATGTCTTCTCACGTGGATTTCTCCTCATACATTTTTCTGTGGGATAATAGTATGAGGGCTCTGTTTTCCATGAGGATTGAGGATAATCTTCTTTTCTTCATTTAGATTGAATTGGGGGTTTCTGATTCATCACAATAGATGACTTTCACACATTACCCACTTTCAGCTTGCCTTTGTTTTGGTCACCTTAATTTGTAGCATTTTTTGATTCTGCCCCACAACCTATTCCACTATTTTCAATGCAGGCAGGTCATTGATCATTTAAAATCATTTCAACTGCAACAGAGAAACATTTTTCTCTCTCCAATAGCTCAGCATCTGAGAACCCTCAAAACCTTATTTTCATCCTTGATTCTTTTGAAATTGAAACTTTTTTCATGTTTACTCATAATAGTAACAACTTCCTCTTCAATAAGCTCAGTCATCTTGGAGTTTTCCTCTAGTATGGAGGTGAGGTCTTTGAATAGATTTTACTGCTCGTCAATTCTCAGCTTTAGACCACTATATCATAATTTCATTCATGTTCTTTAGACTAGAATTTTACCAATTCGTCCAGTCATTCAACTTCAGCTTCATGTTGATCAACATATTTAGTTGATTATTCTAAAATTGATTTCCACTTATTAAAATTTTTACATTTAATCATATGTTTACTAACAACATCCTTAAGTTGAAACTCAGGATCTACATAAGTTTTCAGATTTTTTTCTCCACCATTATCTTCTTATTTTTTAACAGAGGCCATCATTGAAGCATGGTTCCCAATTTTAAATTCTGGTTCTTCTTCATCACAGAATTCAATACCATCATCTTCCTCTTCACAGTAAAAACTCTTCATCTGTATCTTTTTCCCAGATTTGAAGTCCCCCTTTTTTGAAAACTAATTTTGGGGATTCTCAATGTCTTCTGATTCTCTTTCACCATCATAAAACATTATTTGGAATTTAGAGGCAATGTGCCCGACTCTTCCACAATGAAATCATGTTAGAGGTAGCTTACCATTGAATTTATCTATTCCCTTATTCATCTTCTTGGTGATGAGATAAAGAATTTACTTTTCCTCTTCATCATCACAACCAATATCCTATGAAATTTTATGTTTATCCATGGATTTGAATTCCATTTCCATTCTTACATGAGTCATGGCATCTTCAGGTTTTACTCTCATCTCATATGCCACTAGATTTCTTAAAAGATCATCCAGATATATTTTATATAGATCTCTTTCTTCAATGGATGACACCATTTCATTGTACATAGGAGGATGGATTCTCACGATTTTCATTACAATATCAATGTCTTTGATTTCTTCTCCAAGACCTATAATTTTTGCAACAACTTCAGTAATTAGATTGAAAAAGGAACATGCATTCTCATTGGGATACATCTTTAGATCATCAAACCTGTTGTGTAGGAGTTGGAGTTTTGCCTCCGTCACTTTGCTATTTCATTCATAAATATTTTCATGTTTATCCCTCATGGACATTGCTGAGGATAAACTCATTAAATTTAGATAGATTTGATTAAAAAGGGATGTGGTGAGAGAATTTTTCCCTTTAGCATCAGAATTATGGATATTCCTATCATCATTAGTCCTAGCCAGCCCTGTTGGATCAGTAACATGTATACCTTGCATGGAGGAAAACAGAACATCAATTCCAAGGGATTTAGATGAGATATCATTCTATTCTTCCAAATCTGAAAATTACTTCCATTGAAGAGGGGGACTCCCCTAACATTGATTGCATTCTCCATGACGAAAAGTGACAAATTCAACACCAGCAACCTAACTCTGATACAACTTGTAGGACCCCGGGACACCCTGGGAGGGAAGGGGTGAATTATGATGTCAAATTTTTCTTTTAAAGAGATGGATCTTGTTCCCAATTTTGTAGGAACTTGTTAAGATTCTATGATGAATATTATTAGAAAGAAAACATTTAAATGTAGAGAGATTACACAACACTTTTGAACTTAGTTCACCACTAAGGGCTACATCCAAGGAGCATACACCGACACGTTGTTAGTCATACCAAATTCCACTATTCATCACGAGTTTTGGATTAAAATGGTTCTAGAATAGTAACTCTTCCCCAGGCTCACTACCTTTACAAAAGATCACGAATAGCTCACTATGTCCCTCAGGTCACTCCCATTGACTCTCCTGGGCTCACTGCATTTGGTGATGTCCCACTTTATTTATAAACATGAAGGTCTCCTAATATTTGCAAAAGAATGCATCCTCTGTTGTATGTAGATGCCCTGTTAATGTCCAACTCTCACCAGTAGACTAATCTCACTTTGTACTGAAGTTATCAGGCAATCATCCACCTTTCGTGAAGCTTCAAAAAGACAAGCATACTTCAACAACAACTAGAGTTCTTCCCCAGGCTGGTGCACAAGTTTGAAAGACAGCACACAAGATATAACTGGCACACAAGTCTACCTCAACCACTTGAGCGACACTCACTTCTACAACTTCATACTTGCGTGACTCACATTCCTTTTCACCGAAACTAGTTTGGATGCGCAACAAACAACTATCGCGCAACTTATACTTCCACGACCCACAACCACTTGTGCGACCACTAATCAAACGTGATGTGAGCACTAAATGCCTCTAACTCTCAATATTAGTTGAAAATGAGGAGGGGTGGTCCTCTATTTGTAGGAAAAAAGGACACCATGTGCGTAGGCGTGCTACCCTCCTCTCAGCACGCAAGTTCTGGCACGCAGCTCCAACTGCCCTATCCTATGTCTTGCTACATTCTTGCGTGACCAAACCAATACTTGCGCGACCCTATTTACTTTTCCATATTTCAAAGTTCTTATCTTGAAAAACATATGGAACATAACCTCCCAATCCTCCTAGGCACTGGCGTGCAAGTCCTTTCTTGGCGAGCAAGTCACTTGGGAGAAACATGTCAGGCGCGAAAACAATTCTCCAATTCATGCAGAGATGATCATGGTTCCAACATTGAATATTTACCAATATCCATCAACCTTGTTCACTAATAATAGATATGACATTGTTACCACATTGGGTGGCTAACCACGTGTAATCCCTGCTTCATTTACCTTTTATGCACCTTTCACAACATGATTGTTAAGTAATTGCGGCCTCTTGTTTCTCACACCGAGAATGATTCACAGTGGTGTAGAGTAATCATTGACCATGGAATTCATATTAAGCCACCGTAGAGAAATTATTAATAAACCATTATGATCTAGGTTGAAATTATCATTTCCCATATCTGAGTGTTGTAAATTGGATGCCTCACGGAGGTTCAACCCCATGACCTACATGTCACGATTCATTCACGTCGGTTCACCTTTGTCATGCATGAAGTTAAACGGTATACCCCATACCAAAAATGCATGGGGTGATGATCCTTGCCCATATCCAACAATGGTTTGTAGAAAACCTCCATGTTGTTCAATCTCAACATCCATCAGTCAAGAACTAATCATGTCGGTTCACACAGGTGCTACATGTCATTAATCTGTACGCTCCATTTTGGGTCTGTCATGGCGATAAATAGTATACCTTCAGACTACTTGCACATTGATCATTGTATCCTAGATAGGGTACATAGGAAGCCCCCACTAAGGTCTAGCCCCATCCATTGGTATGTCGTTGGAACCCCAACCATTTGTAAGGTGTTGTAACCCCATGCAGCAGTAAGCTATTCTAGCCACCTACCATGGATAAGCCGTTGAAGTCACCATCATTTAGACCAACATCTTGGGTCCACCCCTCATGTGTCAGACCATCCAGGGCTGGCCACCCCATGTAATCCACATCAATCACTATTGAGTCATTGTCCTCTATGAACACCCAAATTATATACCCACAAACCAAACTACACAATCTTTTATTCCCTTCCACCAGGATACGTAGGAAGTGTCTTTAAGCCACAAGTCCATCATCATTGTCATCCTCATGTCAGTTCCATATCATTATCCATACACTTATTTGAACAATCCATATCTATCCTAAATTTTCCAGTGTTTCCACATCCTACTGAGATCATGTCATCCACATCCTTCCGACTCTTTGCATTACATATGCTGCTAACCACGCGTACGCCTTAGCATGTCTACATTTCCTTATCCTCAGTGCACATCTTGATTTATCACCCATTTGATCTACGTGGATTTTGATCCCTATCTCTCAAGGAATTCTACAAAGGGAACCTTTTTTTAATTTATCCCTAGCTAATGGTAATCCCTAGTGTCAATTTTATAGGAACCCATGCACCCATTCATCCTTCTTCATTAAATGTTGTGATCTACCTATTTAACAGAACTCTCAGGTGTTCTCTCATGTGGATGCACCAATCTAATCAACTATTATCCATGTTTTGATTACATTGATAGATATCCCATATATGCTAAAATCACGGCATAACCTGTGTTGAAAATGGGATGTTGAGGAAAACATCCAATAAATTCCTATGGCATATGATTCCTCGCACATGACGTGGGATGCCTCAGGATTACGTTCCATCAAGAAGCCCTACCATAAGGGGTAAATATACAGATGCAATAATGTTCATACATATAGACAGTCTATATTTATCCAACATTACTAATCTGCCAATCAAAGGTTCCTGCCATGGCTTTCCCCTTCGGAATGTCATGTCATATGTAGTGTAATTAACTGGTGTCCATGTAGACTTGGAATTGAGAGGAGTTCCACTAACATCATATTAATCATTAAAGGAGTCCCAGACTAGGTGATTAATTCTCAGGTGGAATCCATGTTAGGAGAGACTGAAATCCCATCATCCCATTTTGATCCAGGATAAAATCTCTCTGAATCAGCGACAGATGCTAAAAACCATTGGTATGCAAGAATGAGGGGAAACAGCACAGCGCGTCCTCCACCGATTGATGTGCACCTCGGCGAAATCATCAAAAACAAAATTCTGTAAATTTTATTTATATCATAGGGCCACAATAACACAACATTCATGTGGGATAATTGCTACAAATTTATTTTTCATTTTTTTAATTATATAGATAATTTTATTTTGATGTTTGATCAGATCTATCTTCACCATTTAATCAAGACCACACATTCATCATCATATTTTCCTTTTGATTTTTCTCTAGAAGACCAGTGATTATGGTATATAATTTTATAATCTATGTCATGGTCTACATGGTCATTATTTTACAGAGTATTAGAGTAGATGAGGTATTAATATTATTTTTTTCCCAAAAAATGATTGAAACACTAAACGTTCGACATCACTAGATCGTTGGAATAACTTTTCTCCCAAGAAAATAAATGGTATAATTTTTTTTCTTCAGGTATATATTTTCAATCCTTGATATTTTTATCATAATCCTATTATAATCACCTTGTATATTTTTTCATATCATTTTCTTGTAATGGTAGATCCTTATTTCACTAGTAGAACAATTTATCATTGGAAAATAATTTATCTTGGAACACTGGTAGATCATAACGTGGATCATCCACTTGACCAATGTTATATTATATCCAATGTAAGATATCTTTTAGAAAAATATATTTGAATCAGCATTAGGTTATTTTGACACAAGTGATATAACATTTAGGTAATCATTTAGGTGGGAAACAACTTCTTTCATTGATACATTGCTATGCATAATCATTTTTCAATCTACCACTTGATTCTTATTGTAGTACATCCTACCATTGTAAACAAGATGTACATCCTCATTTGTATGTATAATGGATAGATCAATCTACAATTAATCAACACCAGTATATTAATCTAAATGTAAGCAAATCTCGATCAATCTACCACAAGTAAGTTTCATCTACCATTAGAATAACGTAATTTTTTCATTAATTTTATTTCATATAAATTAAGTTATATAATTGAAATTAATATATTTTATTAATTTTTCATTATATTTTTTAATAAATATTATCACATAGTTGGTGAATTTAATTTTTAGCCTATGTGTTTTACATATATTCATGCAATATATATTTTCTTACGTGATTTTATATTATGTAACATTTTATGTTTAAAAATATTCGATGTTTATTTTCGTTTATTTTTATTAGTTTATAAATATGAATGATAAATGTTTTTTATATTTAACATATGGTATGTTTTATATTTTAATTTCATGAAGATATAACGTGTGCTTATATTTCTTATTATTCACCATGATACATACATTAAATGTTTAAGGAAATATTATTTTATTATTACGCCCTAAAATGTTGAATAATGCGATTGTTTTTAATGATGCAATGATGAAATAATTTTTTAATAATGTTAGTGTAATTAATTTTTGATATCTAAATAAAATAAATTCTATATATCAATAAGAAAAATTACTTTATCTTTTTGATGATCATGAAATTACCAGGAATTCTATTCCAGCGACGTGATCATAAATGAACATCAACAATATACCTTATTCCATCCATGTGTTTAACCATCATAGTGCATCATCAAAATCAGCATCATTTCTAACATACTGTTTATTTATTTATATTTTTTCCATTGTGTGATTTTTTATTTTTTTCAATTTCAAATTATTCGGTTATGGTACGCAATGGTTCCAGTAAAAGGAAATTCATTCCCTGTTTTGTTATTCCACCACCAAAAATTATGTTTGGTTTGTGATTGAAAATGAAAAAAATGCAATATAAATTTTTTTATTGTCATGTTAATTGGCTAGGTTTTTCTTCCATGTATTTGTATTAGGAATATTCTGTAATAGGTTCTCAATCCTATAATAGTGTAGTTATTAGTCTGTACCAATCATCATGTGAAGTTTATAATGACGATGATTAGGAAAGTATATACTTCATCTGAACTAATAAAAATCTATGTGTAAGTTATTTTTGTTCTTCTAAGCATAATTTCAAGAACATCAGCAAATATAGATCATTATTCTGGTAACTCTCATTTCATTTTAATAAATGTATTTAACTAGATATTTACCCAGCTTCATGAAATTATTTACATCACATTAGATCCAAAATATGTATGTATCTACTGAGTTGTCTTCACCAACTTTTCATTGGGATTCATTTATTTTAAAAACCTTGGTGGTAGTAAATTTTCAAGGGTGTTGAGAGAGTTTTCAAGAGAAAATTACATTATGGTTATGTATGTATATATTATTTATTTAATGGTTTCTAGGTATAAATGTGAAAAAGTATTACATGGATTATTTTATCTTTTTTAAGTATCCAATGCTGATTTGAGAATTTCTAATAAAATATTAGATGATATTAATAAATAAAACACTTTCATTTGAGGAACATTTTACACGATATGAACCTACTATCATACAGATGCTTTAAATTTTATTATAGGATTAAAAGAATACATTCCATGCAACAAATTAATTTATTTAAATAGTAAATTGGGGTTAATTTAATCATGAATTAAACATTTTTAAATGTGTCATATAAATAATTAAAATCACATTGACAATATTTTTCATGTTTTTATAATATCGAGTCTTATTTTTTTAAAATAGGTTTTATTTTTGATTTCATTTCAACTTCTATAAGACTTTATGTTAGAAATCCTATATTGATTCTGTGATATATTAGTTCAACAAATTTACTTTGAAACATCTCATTATATAGTTTATCTATGGTGAGATTCTTTAGTGGTTTTTCCCATTTTTCCAATTGTTATTTATTACGCTATTGTTATCTCTTGAATTCCACAAAATCATATTTTGATCTCGAGGTTTCTGTTTTTTATTTTTCATTGTGATAACCATTTCATTTCTTATTTTCTATAATAACTTATTGATATATTTTATTTGATCTATAGAAAATGGTTTTTGTTTTATAGAAAATTCATATTTTTAGTTTCTACTTGTTTTAGTATGAGAAATGTTATGCCATTAATCAAAATAAATGTTGAAATTTTCTAATGAAATAAAGGATGATAATAATCATTTTTTTATTAATTATTCCACATTATTTCTAATAGTGGTGAGATGATTATTATAGATGTTAATAGGGTTATCCTACCATTGAAAATTAATGAATTGGATAAGGGAACTAAGTATGTTTTAGTTTTTCATGTTACATCAATAGATTATATTTGATAGATTCACATTGTAAATTTGATTAAATATTCATAAAAATGACTATTGATAAATGTATATGTGACGTGTTTGTATAATTTCAGGATCAAAACATAATGATCAATTTTACAAGTGATGGTAAATTGAAATATTAATGTTAATTTTATGACTAAACCAATGTGTCGTATGATGTTATGTTTCATTATACATACAATTATGATAGATGATGGAATTCATGATGTAATTAGTATATAGAGGGTTTATCCCAGATATGTTGTAATTCTAATATTTCAATGCTCATTTATGTTGAAATAATTATATAAAGGGATTGTCCTAATTATATCGTAATGATTATATAGAGGCATTGGACATTTAATGTTTTAATATTTATAGTTCTTATCTCGATTATGATGTAATCGTTATAGTCTATGGCCTTGTAATGTAGAAATGATTATAGATATTGGATTGTAAAAGCTAAAATTCTTCTATAGGGTCCATTTTTATAGTTATTTATTTATTCCATGGATGTAAGTTTTCAGTGGGCATGGTCGTGCTACATGCATAATGATATTCTTGAATAGTTCCAAATGTGGTGAATTATTTTATAAAATTAATTGACGCATTAATATAATTATTTTTTTTTTCTATTTCAAGAACTTATTATAAGATTTTTTGAGAAACATTGTTTTCCAACTAATGTCTTTTACTCACATCCTATTTAGGGATTTGTTTTTTTACCATATTAGACTACATGATGTTAGGAATAAGAAAAGTGATATTGTTAGAAATTTATGTTTTCTTCTTGGGGTAGATCTAGGATAGGGGATTGATTAGTGATTAGGGGATATGGAAATATTATTTCACTTGTGTAATATATTTCATTTATCTATATGAATTGAAAATTTTAATTTAGTTTCATTTTAGTATATCATCACAATATTCATTATTATTTGGTTAACATTGTTCATCCATAATCTTCTAGATGTATGATATAGAATTTATTATATTATATTAGTATTATATTTATTTATTTCTATTTAATTGTAACACTCTTCCTGGGCATATAGTCACTCTAGTATGTTCTGTACACCCATGCTATTGGTTTGTAGAATCCATCATATGGGTCGGTGCTCTAGAGATATAGTTTCCAACCTAATGTGGCCATATCAGTGTGTTTTAGACCGGGGTATGTGATATCCCACAAATGATTTCTTACGTGGAATCTTAAATATTATTTACATCTGATCACTTTTTTATTTCCATTTCTTCTTTTTTCATGGGGATGTTTTATTAACCAATTTTATGATGTATGATTTATAAAAAAAAAATTAAAATGCATAAATTTTCTACCCTATAGGTTTTTATCCTGATTTCAAATTTACATGTTAAAATATCATGACTAGGATAATTTAATATTCAAATAATTTAAAAAGGAATATATTCTATTCTATAGAAGATACTTAATAATGATCTTAAACGAAAAATTAATTCCTTTTATATTAATGTTATCATTATATCCTAGAATGTAATTTTTAGGAATGAATATTGTTAAACTAATTATATAATATATAGTGGTATTAATCATTTCCAATATATTTGATAATACATTGTAAGGAAGACCTTGATTTTATGCATGTTAACATAATTCATCAAAAAAGTATATTACTGAAAAATGGGATTTCATGATTTTAATGATTGAATATTATAAATATTGTTTTTATATTTTCGATATTTCTTGAGGAAAAATAATGTTCATTTTTGTGATCAGAATGTCAATATTATCATTGGATGAGTTTTTGAAAAAAAAATGATCCATTATTCATCAAATAATTAAAATACTACTTTTTAAACTAAAATATTTTATTAATAATTATTAACAATGTGAAATTCAATTATTTTATTTGAAAATATAATTTTTTTTTCATTTTGGTTTTAAATAATACAATTTTGATAAAGATGTAATTTAAACATCAATTTATTATAAATGATTTTAGATGGACCATTAGTTTGAAATGTCTGGTTAATCAGGGATTCATTGTCTGATTTAAAAATAAATTACAAAATTTTTATGTATTGAATTTTAAAAATTGATTCTGTATTCCAATTTAGTGGGTCTGAATTTGGATAGTAGGACCATTTTATTATTTTGTTATATATTTCTAGTATCCATGGAATGTTTTTTTGGAAATATATAGAGGGAGTGTAATAAATTAATATTAAACACAAAAATATGGATACTAAAATGACCAGAATAGTTTCATTGTGTTTATTAAATAAATCCATTTAAAACAAAATCATATTAGATTTAGTTATATGTCATTTTCCCAATTTTTTTATTATTACCTTTACAATATTTTATTAAATTGAAAATTAAAAAAATTCACTCTATTTTTTTTATAAACTATAATATTTTGTGCATTGGTTTAAATCAAGGATATGATCCATTATAACTATTAATTTTATAGAGGAAATATTTTTATTCAAATTGATTAATTAGTTTTTATTTTTACAGAAAAAATAATATAATTATTTCTTATGTAACATTGATGTAGTAGTTATTCATTTAATGGAAGAATTACAAAATTTCATATTAATAAAATGAAAATTATAATAATATTATTCAATTATGGTAATCACTAATTATTATAAATTAGAATAATATGATATAAATTAATTTTAATATATATTTGTTAATAATATTACATTTTATTATGTTATTATCAATAATATAATAGATAGTTCAAAAAAATGAAAATAATGAAATTTCATAATAAATCATATTTTATTAAATGATTTAAAATAATTAAAATTAAAATATTTATCTAGGTTACTAGAATGTGGTTTATGTTATAATCCATGGAACACATATTGGATTTATTTCTATTTATTATACATATATTGACCATCAATGTGTAAAAAATGAATTATTTCATAGTAATAGTGGATATGTTGTATGAGGGTATAAAAAAATATAAATTGATATAAAATAATCAAAACTATTTAATATTTATTCTTTTATAATATTTAGAACAATAATTATCTTATATTTAAATAAAGTTGTTTGGATAAAATTATAATTTAAAATTAATTATATTAATTTATTATTTGTGGAAATTCCCATAGTTCCCCTCCCATATGTTATAAAATGGAAATTTTTAAAATCATTAAATCACTCTTCCATAAAAATTTAATTTAATGAATCCCTAATCTAATACCTCTCTAGAAAGATTCTCATTATTATAGATGTATTTCTATTAGGAATACCAATATTAATGATTTAATATTTTAACCAAAATAATATTTCAAATGATATGGACTAGTTATATTTACATATTTTAGTATTATTTAATTTTCCACCTCCATGAATTATTCATCAACCATGATAAAATAATAACACGTGTATCCTCTATATACTATGATTTGTTATTTTAATATCAAAACCAATATGAATAACAAAATTCCATCTAATGGGAAACATATTTATGGATCATTTGTACAACAAACTAATGCATCCTAAACCTTTGTAATTCTTTTTCCATCATCCCCAATCAATACTGGTTAGAAACATGATATAAATTCATTATTATGTTATTAATGACATATTTATATTTCTATAAATATCACATAAATCATATTTATATACATTTATGTATACTGGAAAAATGAAAATTCTATTTGTGTGTATATGTGTACAGCCACCTCCATAAAGGGGTGTGATTCATTTTTCATCACTGTATCACATGGATGATATATATATGTATAATGGAGAAAATGATATCAAATTTATGATATTAGTAAAATAAAAAAAATTAAAATAAAACTGACCTATATCTATATTGATCATTGAGAAAATTAAATGTTACTCAAGCATATATATGACCTACAAAATCTATTATTGTCACATAGATCATTTTTCATTACAATCAGTCATAAATTGTTATAGATGTATATATACTATATAAATATTATAATTATGTAATTGTTGTTATTCTTGATATTATGGAATAGCGATAATAATTTTTAATGGACTACAAACCTATTTCATTTGGGATTTATGAAACAAATATTATTGAAAGGTATACTATAAGTTATGTTGAACAATTAAATAAATATAATAATTTAAGGTTTAAAAAAATAGAAGTAAAAATAAAAAAATTATATTGAATTTATTAATTACATTATTTTTATTATTCTCAAATATAAATAATTTTTGTGATCAGTTAGTCACAATGTAAGTTACATTCTTCTAAATATTTTTTTTAATGATTCCCCTACAAATCATGTTTTCCTTCATATCAATATATTTGTTTTTAGTAATGATATAATGTTGGTTTTATAATTTAAAAAAAATTATCTTAAATTTATTCATTTTTTAGTTTTTTTAAATAATTTTTTTAATGAAATATCTTTTCAATTATTAAAATAAGGTCATTTATGACTCTACAAACAATAATATCAGGTATTTTTAAAAAAAAATTATACAACATGAATATATTTTACTACCATCATGACTAATTTTTATTTGATGATCCATATGTCAATATACATTTGTCCATTCATGGAAAATTGTTTGAATAATATTTATGGACATTTTTTTAATCAAATAAGTACATTCAAATTCGACGTTTAATTTTTTAATGACTTTTGTAATAGAAATTAATGAAAATACTATCAATCAAAGTGAACATCCATTGATCCCACTTATTTTTATGATGAAAATCATTTTCTATGTAAAGTATAAAAGTTATCATTCGTAGAATTAATTTATGATAATGGTTAGTTATATTATAATATAAATTTAGTTGAGACCATTATAGCTCTCCAGTGCATTTGGTAAAGGTATCAAAATAAAAAATTATATTTATCAGAAGATATTATTGGAATATAGAATAATGGTTAATCCACCTATAACAATGAATATTTTTTCATGTGAAATTTTGATTGATACTCAATGCACAGTCATTATTATTATTCAATGTGACGGATTTAATGGCTTGAAAATGATGAATCTAGTTATATACATGATTTATTTATGATTGGAATTTGTTTTTATGGAAATTTTCTAATTTCACAAGGAATTGGAATTTATATTCTAGTAAGTATTTTTAAAAGTAATAAATTTGATAATGAATCATTATGAGTTATAAATGATTATAAATAAACAATTATGAGTTTAGTTGCTCCTTTATGATTTTTTATGATATGTTTTATGAAATATTCGGCCATAAAAGATGATTTATTAAGGACAAAAAAGATAATTTTTAGGTGAAAATTTATTTCCAAAATGGATATTTTTTTTAATTATTCTCTGAAAAATTAAATATTTTTTTTATGTACCTTATAGTCCTTTTGGGCTCATTTTATGATTTAAAATTATTTTCTAAATGTTTAAGGAGGATTAGGGATAATGATGAATTCAAGTTAAATTTCCTGAAGATGTGTCATTAAATGAAAAAATGTTTTTTTCCAAAAATTATTTTTTTAAGAAAAAATCAAAATTTATTGGATGATTTTATATTATGATGTGGTGAAATTTTATGTAATAATTATGACTTAATAGTCTAAAACTCTATTACCATCAGAACATTTGGAATGTAATAAATTTAATTCAAAATAATGTCTCTAGAGTATTTAATTTCAAAGGATAAGTCCTTACACATAACTATCTATCCATTTAAATGGATTAATTAATAAATAATTCATTACTTTTTAATCAGAATATGACTAATTAGATTAAAAAATTCCATGATTTTCATTCCATCACAAATATCATCATTAATATCACCTTTTATCCTAACATCTTATGTTATATATCCTCCACAACCACTTTCCTCCCACACAAAATACTCATAATCCATCATTGGCTCACATAACAATCCATAAAATGGATCCTATATAGATAAAAAATTATATAAAATGATTAAATCAAAGTGAACATGGAATATATGACCTAAAAAAACGTTTATCCTTATGTTAAAATGGGATCACTGAACCCCGATCACCATCAATCATTTCTAAACAATTGTTTCTATTACCCCCATTGTTTTATTAATCCCCCTATATGAGTTTTATTCCATATTAAATAAAAAAAGAAAATTTTATAGATGAAAGAAATGGGATCCCAAAGGCATTTTCTAGTACAAGATATCATGTTATATAACAATATATCAATCATAAGATTCTATAATCATCAAACATAATGGTGGAAAAAACTCTTATGATATGAAATTAATTATTATTCAAATTAACATGAATTATATATTAAAATTATTTAACTAATTCCATTAAAACATAAAATAACAATTATATTTATTCATGAAAACATCTATCAATTTTTTATCATTAAAATTTATAATTAAAAGAATTAAAAACATACCACTTATTTAATTATATAACTAACTAAAAACTTATTAAGTTATATATATTCATTTAAAATTTCAACATTTACAACATGTCACCTCATTAAAAATTAAATGAAAAACGTATATTTTTTATCACACAAATTTTAGAAAATCCAGTCATTAAACATTATTACGGTCGAAAAAATCATTATGTGATCTCTGTAACCACAAAAAAATTTCATTATTTTTTCATGAGTAATCTTAAATAGATAAATTAAATCATATCCATGTGAATTATACCACATTAAATTTAATATTTCTATAAATAGATAATATAATCTATGAATCCTCTAACTCAGCTTCTTAAATTCATAACACATGAAGGTAATTCCTACAAATATATCAAATCACATCACATGGAAAGAAATTAAAATACCCTATGGACATAATTCCGTGAATTTTAATGTTTGAGATAAACAATTCTTCATTAGAATGATAGAGGTAAAAATACAATGAAATGAATGAATAATGGGAGTAATTAAATATTAAACAAGGATATGTCACTTAAAAAATGTGGTATAATTCACAATGGATCACCACATATCAATTAAAGGAATGTAGGGATGGGTACCTACCTTATTAGTATTAAATACCCTTAAAAGATCCCTTATCTAAACATTTTCGGAGATTAATAAATGCAAGAAAAATAGGTCGTGTGAAATATGGGCTATTTTTATTAATACTTATTTTTATATTACTTGAACATAACCTCTTGGACCACCACAAACATCACATGTACCATGTCATAGTCAGATAAGATTACAATAAAACACTATAATCAGACCCACATTAATATTCCCAAGTCGGATTCCATGTATAAATCCAATTTATCTATGGGTTTATAGAATATTTTGGATAATTAATTCGTAAAATTATCCACCCTTGATATTTTAGTATCATTAAAAATTTGTACAGTGTATCCTCATCTCGCCATATTGCACAACTCTATAATAAAATTTAATATGATGTATCTGACCACCAAGGTTCATCATTTTCCAAAAAGGAAGTATCTATGATTTTAAACATTTCATCGTCCATATAAAGATTTTAAAAGAACACACTATATAATCACATTTTAGACATCATAACATGGATAGAAACTATAGCATGGAACCAAATGATAGTGAAAAATCATTTTTTCAATTCACCTCCAAACTCATTATAATGTTCTCTAGTTTCCTCCCACTTCATAAAACTTAAGTGCCACTATGTTCCAGGACCTTACATAAGATAATCCTTTAAAAAATAGTATTCCTACTGAAGTAAAAACCATACTAAGAATGAAAATAAGGAAAAAATATTTTTTGATATATCACATTATAATAAAAATATTAATGCTCTATTAATCACGGGAGATGAAACAATTCTCTATGTGGAAGAATTTATGGACAATGAAACAAAAACAAACATATCCTAAATGATGTCATCTATGGGAAGAACTTATAAAAATGAAAATCTAAAGTAAATAAATAAAACATAAAATAATTTCATAAAATAGATAAATGTTCACAATCTGTAATTGGCTTTTCAATAAGAGAATTATTTTAAAAAATAGCTTATGGTACTGTTAAAGTATCATTGACTCAGAAACTGAGTGGATATCCTCCATGAAATGGTGCCACCACTATAAATTAAACAAGTTAACTAAATTTTCATGAGGCTTTATATCATCAGATTCATGGATATCTATTGGCTACTTTGTGAAGGTTGCATCATCTCCATATTCAATCTCACTCTAATGAATGATCTACAAGTCTTCATGTCGATAACAGTGATTCTGTGGCACATAAAATACATCATTTATCTATTTAATCTATATTTTAAATATACTTTTATATTGAATGGATCCAGTGTCTAGATACTACTTTAGTGGTCTAAAAACACTATGTAGATTGTTTTCTACCATAACTGAACACCTACATTCAATTATAATGAGTCACTTTCAAGAACACATGATCACTAAAGTACAATGTTATAAGTCTCCTATTATTAACTGTATACGCATTTTGATGATCCTATGATTGTTTCATAC
Organism: Viscum album; assembly: GCA_963277665.1. Classification (NCBI taxonomy): domain Eukaryota; kingdom Viridiplantae; phylum Streptophyta; class Magnoliopsida; order Santalales; family Viscaceae; genus Viscum; species Viscum album. Next base: position 720,351,413 of record OY728151.1, on the reverse strand, counting down.
CCTAGATAATTAACTAAAACATCTCTATTGTTTTATTTACAATTTATGGACGAAGCATTGCAAACACCGTAGTCAATCCTATCAGAGAACAAAATGGTCATCCCAAAATTAGTCATATATTAAAATAAAAATTGTAAATTGAAATAAATTATTTTATGAATAATGTGAAATTTTATTTCCTTGTCGATAATCTTCTATTATCTTGGACACAAGAACACAACTTTCCAAAATGGTTCATGATGGTCGGCTCTCTTGGAAATTCCTTTCATGGATAAGAAATTTATATTGAATAAACGAGATCCAATATATTGGGATATTTTACCCATATAATTATTGGAAAACAAAATCATGAATATATATGGTAATTCTTGAGATTCATAGAGACTCATAACATTCTCGATAAATGATCTTGATAATACCATCACTATTCTTTACTCGATAACTTCTATGAATTGGGATGATTTCATCAAACAATCCACTATCATCAATATTTCATCAATTCATTCCAAATCTCGAAGAATACTTTTAATGGAGTACATTTTTATTTCCTCACACTTGCATCATGGAAAATATAATATCCAGACCAAGCACTTAGTAACATGGTTCATAGAATTTATCATCTGGTAGTCCATACATAAGGACACAAACCTTGAATCTATATGCATTAATACATGACACTAAACCAACCCTCTTAGATCTCAGTAAAACAATTAAATTTGAGAATATACTAAAGAGGGTGAGCTATGGAAGTCACATAGAAACAAATCTCTTATCACAGAAGAGATAAATATCATCTAAAGGAATAAAACCATGTTCTATTCATCCTCAGAACTATGTGCATGTGATTCATTATACAAAACACAGTCTCTCTAGAAATCCAATTGAAAAACCCCTAGGTGGGACTCCTCTATCTATTGCATTAAATATGTATGCATTTTCATCCAAAAAAATTCAACAATTTTCTCAAACCAATATCATATAATGAGGTATCAAGGAGAGTTCATCCACTACTCACTATGAATTTTGAGATTCACATATGACATTACTAAAATAAATAAAAAATAAAACATCCATCTTAACATTATCCTTATATTTTTTATTAAAAATCTCTATATTGTGTTAGTACTTGGAATCCATCCACCATAACTTTCATTGTTTAGGTCATACTTTCAGAAGGAATATATCAAGATATTTTGATCTAGAAATAAAATCTATTTACTGTGGTCATACGTCCAAAACATCATTGTAAACATGTATTCCACTATATCAAGACCACAAAATGAAAAGTTATTCATTCATGGACATCAAATCATATACCCATAAAAAATAACTCAAATATAATATATCTGAACACATCTTATCCCATTACATAAAAGGGTATAAAAAACAATACCTTCTTTTGGATAATAGCCAATAGATGTGATGAACAACATATACATTACGTGCACAAAATATGTATAACAATTTTTGGTGTATAGGATCACCTAGAACATTCTTTTATAGGTTTTCATAAGAATTATAAACTATGATTAATTATCTAAAATCCACATTTAATATACTACATGATAAAGAAAACTACACACATATGATCTAGAATATTGTGATTCCTATAAAAAACAATCCATATCACAGAATGGTCGATAGATACTCATTGTTGGGAGTTTAAATTATCCTATGAATTGAATATCACATACATAGAAAAAAAATTTATAAATATTTAAAATCAATTTCTGATGATGTTTATCACCCATAACTGAATGTAGATTCTTTTTATTTTCATTATAAACCATGATGTAAACTATGATATAGTTATTGAGAAGAACCAAAAACATATCAATAATCTACATGAACACGTCATTACTAAAACTAATGGACACATCTAGTGTTTTTTTCAAATCCAAACAATGTAACAGTGACTTATAATTCCAATCATGACCCCAAAAAGACATTTTTTATAATATCCTCTTCCTCCATCCCTATATGATGTTGTCCTTAATGAAAATAAATATTTCGGAAACAACTATATACTTTTACCTGATTAAATTGGTCGTAAATCAATGAATGAGGAAATATTTTATTTACTATCACGTAGTTAAAGCTTTGTTAATAGATACAAATTTGAAACCTGCCATCATCTATCATTACATCCATAAATTCTACAGTTCATAGTGTCACACTCGGCCAAATTAAACCTCACTACAATATATCATAATGTTGTACTCATATCCCCTAAAACAAAAATTGATAAATCTTGTACAGTAATATAGATATTTGAGATACTCCCAATAGTTTCTCAATTTAAATATTAATCTCTCATCGATTGGGTAATTCCACAACCTTCATTGAATAAATATAAGGGTACAATTTAATAAACATTCTAAACATCACCAATTGAATAACTGAAAAACACCACATCACCCCATCAATAATATAAGGCTATTATGGAATATTCATATGACTCATCTGAAGGTCTATATTTTTAAAGAACATTTTTCTCTATCTATCAGGTTCATATAACACAACATTCATTATAAATAAATCCACATCATCATTCTCTGATTAAAAAAAAATCCTTACGAAGTATGATGTTTATGGTCGAACCCATCAATATAGAATGTCTCTAAAGAAGTGGTGATACCCCAACAATAGCTCAAATTATCTACATTATTCATTAAAATTCTCTTTACCTCCATATGTTATAGAAAACCAAATTGTATAATCATGTCAGTCCAAATGATGTCGTACTTCATGTACTAGTGTAGTTGATTTAATGAAATTAATATCTCAGTAATCAAACAAAATATTTAACTCATATAGAAAACAATAAATTGTTCCTTTATCAAAATTTAGCTCACCTATGTTTTGAAATTGTAGATATGAAAGATAACCAAGACCTTCATCAGGACATATATGATCGTAATGACAAAACCTACCATGTTAACACTCTACTCATTGAGGATGGGGTTCCTCCCTCCATAATTATCATCTTCCCCAATGGTTACCCATAATGTCCATAGAAAGAGGGAAGTGATAAGGTGACCACCCAATTCCCACCCCTTGTTGGCCTCAAGATGGTGACTAGAATTGAAGGAACATCAAACATTGAAATAAACACTGTCACCCATTAAGTGAATACATGGATGATAAAGATAAGACATATACACCAATAAAATCCTTATCATAATGATAAAATGTGTCCCAACTACATACTTGTATTGATATTTAACTATAAAAAATAAGAATGTAATATATAAGTAAAAAAATATAAATATTATAGTGAAAATGAAGTCCAAATATATCTGGAAAAATCACATGACATTATAACCCATCCCTATATCCACAAAACTCCTAATAAAATAAATAATAGTACATATATATGTAGGTTGTTTATAATATTACACTGAATTGGATCCTTTTCAAATCCTACTATAAAAAATATATACAGTGCATGAAAAATCATAGTGAAAAACATTAAAACTAACATTCCATCTTAATATGTATATTGAGTTTCCATCATCACAATTTTAATATCACAACAAGTATCATATACAATAAATCATATATTTTATTAATTAAACAAAAAGGGTATCCTTCAACCTCTTCCCCCTAGTTTTATGATCTTTCTGAATACTATATTAATAGGCCATCACTCCGACATAGAAGTCCCTCTTGATGAAACCATTTATAATTTATCAAAACATGAATATCATGAAGCACATAATATGTTCATCACATAAAACATATACATATAATAACCAAGTAGTTATTGAGAACCACTATATCCTATATATTGCATAATATACATAAGGTACTATACCACATTTCTTCACTTTTTAAACAATGAATATGATCCCCAATCAGTCACATTTTATATAAATAATTCATATTGAAATCCTTTGCATTATATATATATTAGGATACATTGGCATGAATTAAACACAATATTTTACATCCCATTATACCTATAATTGTTTAAATAATACATCCATTCAAACTAACATGTATTACAACCAATAGATGTCACAAGAGTTAGAGGTGTAGTCATCCATCGATCATCACAACCATAATGTTTTAGGAAAGAACTTTGTAGAGTACAATAGGATTAAGTCTCTATAACCAAAATTGGTAGGGTAGTGTATAATATCACAAAACATATAAGATATAATATATTTGTCAACCATAAAATGGTAATTACCTTGTCATATGATCAAATTTTCATATCATCATTCAAATTGATGGGTGAAACTACTAGGGAATGGATATACTATTAAAACATTAGAAATTCATGAATCATTCATTAATGTAATTCATTCATTTTTTAATTTAACTGTAAATTAATTAATTAATTATCCATTAATTAACAAAAACATTATGAATACATTCCATTATATTTATGATGATATTTATAAATTCCATACGTAATAAAAATGAGTACATATTTCTTAAGATCATGTAAAATCATTTTATCATAGAAAATAACAATCCCATATAAAAAATCATTTGATAACCATTATTATGCTTCCATAGTTATATGTATTCTAAAAAATATAATATTATATAATCAATGATAGATGCCAAAATGAAATCCAAATACCACATGTAGTGTAGAATGTAGTGTAGATGAAAATTTAAACCAGACCGTATCCCCATTTAAATAGATTAAAAAATAATGATTTATAGATTTTATAACTAGAATTGGAAAAAATTGGTTCAATCCATTCCATATTCCACATTCATTCCTTAACATCATCATAAATATTTCTATCTGTACCACCATTATGGGTTACACTTATTTCCACACCATTTGGAATCCCCACCCATATCTCATCATCTATATGAGTATCACATCACATCACACATATTAGAGAACTAAAAAATAACATTGATTGATGTAATAAAAAAAAATTATATGAAATTATTTCCTAAAAATTATATTTATAATTTATTAAAAAAATATGCTCATTCAGACCCAATGACATGTCATATTTTCATTTTAATCAATAAGGACTCTATCTCCCATATTTTATCATCACAATAAAACTGTTTTTATTACTTGTCTAATTATCTTATTTTATTATTATATGTTTCAACATTGGTAAACCAATGTAATAAACAAATAAAACCAATAATGTTATCTAAACATTCTCTAAAAAATATGTATCCAATTTTAACCAAAAAATGATAGAAAAATTTCATTTTACTTATAATTAATTATTAACATCATAATGAATATTAACCGAGATCAGGTTACATATTCAAGTAAATAAACATATGGAATAAATATATTTAATTATACATGAAAACTAGTATTAAATTTAATTCCATAAAAAATTTTATAGATTAATGATAACCCATTCATGAAGACATTTATGAAAATTCATAGTATTGATATCATACCACCTGTAAAATCGAGAGTAAAAATATTATCTCATTTAAAAACACCATCATGTAATCATTATAACCATAGACAAATTTATACATTAATATTATAAGGTATTCAATAAGATAATTAAAATTCTATTCAAAGGAAAAAACTACGGTCATTTTCATAATTCTTGTAAATAAAATAACAATGAAAAAATACCCAACCACAACACTTGATGTTCATTAAAAAGAAAGGAAACACCAATGGAGATCTCGAATCACATGTCCTTTCAAGAAAATATGATCTCTCAAATAAAAAATATTAATATTTCACTAGATAATATCAAATTAATCTCCATTATGGTGATGTAATTTCAAAAAACTACGATAGAAAGAATAATGAGATGAAAATAATATAAAATAGATATAACCGACAAGAAAAATGAGTTATAAATCATTTTTATCCCAACAAATAGTTCATGGGAATCCGGTGATTGGACTTCGTTGAATGGGGTTTTATGGAACATTAAAAATACCCTTTACAATAAGGAATTAGGAGGAAACGTATACAAAAATCATTTTTTCCCTCTAGTGTATATATAAGTAGAATTATTTTATGAAAAAAATTATTCAACCCTTAAGACCTCTCCATATACAACCCAGAATAAAAAGAACATTAATTAGACCATTCCCAAAGACCGTTGAAAAAACCACATCAATGATCCATGATTGGATTAATTATGAAAATATTTTTTAGATTAGTGGAGGTACTATAGGGAAATTTACAACCCATATTATAGACGCAGAGGATGTCTTACTCATCTCAAAGCCAGCTACGGTGTATCCCCCCCTCTCATTGTTTTAGTGTTCCAAACTAAAGAATGAATAATTTTTTATAAAAATATTATAATCTAACCATCCCTAAAAATATAGTACCCCCTGATTATGCTATATCTAGCCTTACTACATTGTCATGGGGAGACAACACCATTGAAGCCATTATTATATTTCATCTCATTACTCCACATAGGTCATGGGATCAAAAGGTAGTGGAAATACTCTTCTCCCATTTAACAAAAATGATCACTTCTCCCACATCAATGTGCCTCCAACCCCAAACACACATAAAGGGAATGATCATCATCGTGTAAGACCTTCAATTGGAGGAATTTTAGACGACTATTAAGAGACATTATTTAGTAATCATGTATTAAGAAATTTATTTGGACACATTCTTTTCCAAGAAAATGTTATTTTAAATAAAATAGGTAATATTTTATCAAGTCATTACTATTTGGAAATATTCATTTAGGAATTTATTTATCATCCATTAATAAATTGAAAATGGATTGTGTTAAATGTTTTTCAAAATACGAATATTTAATATTCTTTACAAATTTTTTAAATGAAAAATTATTTTAAACAATTATTAAATTATCGGATTTTCCATTCATTTTGATCATTATTTTCCTAGAGGCATCTATAATATTATTCAACAGATATGTTCAAAGAAATGTTTTTATCAATATTTTATTATATATTATATGTCAAAATATTTTATATGAAAAAATATATCATCTAATATTATTTAGAAAAATAATTTTAGTTTTTATTAATGGATTTTGTTATAATTAAAGTTAATTTTTATTATTACATTTAATTATAAAGGTTTTTTATTCTATATATTGTTCATAGAGATTATATAAAAATTATTGGCTACCATGATATATTTATAATGACTACATATTGAATTATACATCTAAAATTTGTATGTTTTGTGGAAAAAATTACTCGTCATAGGAAACTCTTAAGGAAAATGGGAATTACCCAGTAACTTAATCCCAATATGAGAGTATTTGTAAGGTTGAATGATAGGATAAGGTATTGTTGGACATTCCAAATATTTAAAATAATAAAATAACCTATATATGGATAACTATTGATTTTACATTGGATGATAACATATTTATGTTTTAATCATGTTAATGACCCATTTAGGGGTGGATGTTATTTGTTTTTTTTCAGAAATGGGGTTTTTATAGTTTATCATGTTTTTATATGAAACCATATGATCATTAGATTCCCTATATTAGTTAATATGAAATGAATAATTAAAATAATTTTAAAATAATTATAATTTCATAGGTATGTAAATAAATTTTGTAGATCATAGATTTTTATAAATATGGGATGAATGGGTTTTATATGTCATAGTTATTAAATGGTAAATAAAGAATCAATTAATTTTTTGTATCCCCAACAATGATTTTTTTCTCATCTAATGATTTTATGTATTGTTCACTGGGACATTGGATGGGTTGGAACTATATATTGGTATATCATTCTTCTCTAGAAATTATTAATTAAAAAAGAAAATTTGTTTTTAATAGAACACGAGTTTCTAATAAAAATCATGTTTTCTTGGGAAATAAATAAATTTTTAAGAGAAATGTACCATTTTTCTAAGTGATTGATATAATGATAATTTGATTAATATTTAAAAATAATAACATAAATAGATAAGAGAGTATATAAAAATTCAATATATACTATTAAACTCAAAATTATTGTTTTCTTTTTTTTCAAGTCAATATAGCTATCATCAAAGAAAGGGTTTCGATAATATTATAGGTTTGTAAGTTATAATATTAGGGTAAATTAAGAGGTTTATGAATCTTATATTGTTAATAAGATTATGGTTGATCATATTTTTAATTCCTAATATACCCTATATTGTATTTATGTTATTGGGGTGAATTATTTTATAAATCATTATGATTCCCTATCATAACCTACAAATTAATTCTCCGGATAAAATCACTATCTTATTATATTATAATGTTATAATAAATTAATATTCTAGGGAATAAAATTAAAATTGAAGTGATTAAACTTATTTAATGAGGATATAATGTTACACAGAGGGGTTTGGTTTGAAAGAAATATTATATTCCATTTAATTTTTGACATGGAATAGTATGAAAAAAATTATTCCATACTATTAAAATATTATTATTTAAATATGAAAGGTATAATCGTGCCATTTTATTAGTGTGTATGAATAAGAGTAACCATATTTTGATATATACATATATATATATATGTAGACATGATTTAAAAAATTCAAATATATTGATAAATTAGTATAAATTAATTACACTTTTAAAACAAAATATATCACATTAGATTAAATGCAATATATTTAAGAGAACAATTTTATATCGATAAATAAGTTTTAACAGAATAATTTATAATTATTATTGCAGATTAATTTTTGTATGAAATTATTAAATTATATATTGAATAAAATAATCTACCATTTATAAAATGGCTTTCAACATATATATAGGGAGTATAAATTAATTTTATAATTTCAATATAAAATTTATCCAAAATAATAATTATATTTTGAAGTGGATATTTTTACATATTTACATAACTTTTAGAAATTTTATATTATAATATATCTATTATATTTTATTTCATTATTCCAAATAAATTATTTATATAATTTTTTAATTAATGTACGCATACTTTTGTTCATACTGTAAAATAATAATTTTATAAAAACATTCATTTCAATTTAAATAATTGAAGTAATTTCAGTGTTACATATGGATTATGATTTCTATTAAAGTAACATATTATGAATATTTTATTAAATTATTTTAATTATTCATTGAAAGGATTCATTATTTGTTTTTTTAGAATCATTTTATTTTTAAATCATAAATTTGTTTAAAAAAATTTATTTCTACATTTAATTCCCCATATATATACATATTAAATTAAATTTCTACCAAATTTAAAAGATTATTAATTAAAAATGGATCTCTTATTTTTAATTACAATAATCAAAATTATTAAAAATAAATCATTTATATTTAATTAAAATGTAAAGTATCCTTGTTAAATGTTTATCATCATAGTAAATGGAAAATTTTGTAAAAGTGGGTAAAATTTATATGAGATGATATCAAAATAAAAAATAATAAATCCATTTTTTATTACATGGATAAAATTTGACTTTTACCAAACTATCATTGAAAATATGGATTTTTAGTGAAACATTTCTTTGATTAAAACCTTTACAGAACATCATGATATGAATAATTACAATGTGCCACTATGCCTCAATTATTATTATTTCATGGTATATGCATAGATAACTATTATATATTAATTACTAGATATAGTTAATTGGTTGAAAAAACAATAATATCTATTTTAATTCATAAAAATTTCAAGATATTTAACATTTTAAATTAATTCATTTTCAATGTTTGTACAATGATTGTTTTAATATTGTAAAAAAGTAATATATTTAAAAAATATTATATGTAATATATTATGGAATAATAAGGTTTTTGTAATTTATTAGTTATTTATATTTTATATTTTATGGTAGAATTTTTTATATATTTTTTCATTGGAATACTTGATGTATTTAATGAAAAATTAGGTAATTTGTAATTAAAAATATATTTAATATTATTTAATTACAAAAAATTATTTCGCAACATTAATACAAATTCAATAGAATCATAGAAATGGAAAAATATATTGTAATATATTGATATTTTCATTAATAGATCATAAATTTTTTAATATTATTTTTAAATTATTTTCATGACCATTAAGTATTAATATTTTATATTACAAAGGCTGATGATAAATAAAGAGAATAAGGGGATACAACAAAATATCAAGATTAAATTTACAAAGAATAATTAATAATTTTTATTTTTATTTTACATATAATTTAACAATTTTATCATCGATATGAAATTAGTTTTGGCCATTTTTTATTAATTAGACACAACTAATATATTTATATTTCATATAATTTCTTGATTTCCACACAACACACTTATAAAAGTGAACGACATGTACTCATATCATCACACATCATAATATATATAAATATAGGAAAAATTCTTGGAACAATTTCATTCCAAACTATACTCCTGAGCATATTGAGGCTCGTTAGTCATCCAATGGACAAAAACAAAGGCTTCAGATGAATCCTAATATAGTATTAACATGGAAAAGGTATAAATATAATGTTAGTGTTATTATTATTATTTTTTTATAAACCTACAGAAAATAATATATAACAATTATAAAATAATATAAAAGTTATCATATAAATATATGGTATTGTGTTAATAGAAGAACCCTATTAATTATTAATTTCCATGTTATGTGAAATGAAAACATTTATTTTTTTTGTGGGATACCACTAATAGTAGGCGATATGTTTTATTTTCCATCACCATCTCACTTGTATGAAAAATATGATTTATTTTAAAAAAACAATTTATCAATCAAAATAATAACATTCTATACAGATGTGATATAATTATCTTTCATACACATATAATTGTTGTTAAATGTTATTAGTGTCCTTCCCTTCATTTTCACTACCACATTCTCAATGAAATATAATTAGTTTTAAATTAATACAATTCATGGATTTTTACAATATATTATTATATAAAAAATGTATAATGTATATTTGATTTACTAATTTGAAGATGATGGGAAAATTCCCCTCTCTCATTGGTAATCCTATTGATGTGGCATTTGGATTTTCTAACTGAATGCAATCATACAAATTTAATTGAACATTATATATTTTGTAACTATATTTTATATGATAATAAACAAAATAAATGAAATTATTATAATTATTTAATCCTTAAAAATATTTATAATAAATTATGTAATTAATGTATATTAATTTTAAAATCATTGATGAATATTCATTGAGATTCAGACACGAGGGAAGGGTAATATATTTTAAAAAACATGTTATAATGTTTTCGTTGAAAGTCTTTTTCATTTAAGTTAATGTTCACTTATAAATTTTGATGTATATCGAAATTTATCCTTATAAGGATTTAATTTTCACTCCCATGTTTTTTCCTTGAAATTACTTCAAAATTAATTTCTCAAGACATTACATATTAGCCTATGTAATGCCTCATTAGATGTATGAATATAAATATTTTTCAACAATTATGGAATAATAAGTTATTCCCAACATAATAATACCTATTTTAATGATGAATCATTTAAAATATTAAAATTTATGTTTTTATTCAAATTATTTTATGGATATTAAATAAAATTACATTGATAAATTTTTAAATTAAAATCAACTTTATTATAGTTATTAAGATATTAATGAATGTGTTTTTGATTAGGGGGTCCCATACAAATGATTTTTTTTTTAATTGAAATCTATAATAATTATTTTTTCCTAATATGGGTTTTAAAAACACTATATAGTGAATGTGAGATCATGTTTTATCACTTATGTTGTGTGCTCCATTTCTAACTCCCATACACATTGGGATATGTGACTGAGTTTACAATCGATATATTACTCTTTAGATATTTTGGAATTATCATGTTAGGCATTCCCATTATAAGGGTTCATGTAAGGGGGAATGTCTTGAAAATGAACCAAGGTCGATATATGTCTCTTCTATAACATAAAATAGTTTTTACAATAATATTTTTTTTTCAAAATATAGTAAAATAATATTCTCTTATATGAATATTTATAACCCCCTTTAATTGAATAATGTGTATTTTGAAGGAATTGTTTTTCATTTGATCACATTGTTTCTATGAAACAAACATATCTATAATTTTTAATTAAATTTAGATTAATTTTTTTCGAATCGAAATTTCTAAAAATATAATATATTTCAAAAGGATGTAAATAATAATTTGTCATTATATTTTAATGTAAATATATAGATTTTGATAATGATGTCATAGTTTTTAATATAGAATAGTGGGTTACATTTATTTTTATATCACATATCGATCCTTTTTTACTTATCCCATGTTCTATAATGTTTTCAATGGGACATATTAATAAGTTAGATTAATGGAATTGGTTATATTTATGATTTAGGGATTCTTCTTAAAAGAAGAAATCATTTTTTGAAATAAATAAATAAATAAAATTAAGATTCATATTTTGAATTAAATTATATATGTAGTGGATGATTCCAAATGTTCGTGTACATTTTTATATGTATTGGTGTAGTAAGATTATTTAGAAATATAATTTTAAAATATCATGTGAATATTTGAAAATCATGTGACAACTATTAAACTCATAATTATGGGTTAAATATTGAATAATTAACTATGTTGACAATGGAATTTAATGAAACCCAAATAGATTTTAAAAAATATAAATTTTTAAGTTTTTATAGATATTATAAGTCCACTAGGTTTATTATATAAACTTTTTAATACTTAATAGAATTTTACTATTTAGAAAGTAGTATAAATAATTAAAATTATCAAAAGAAAAAAAATTCTATTTTAGGTAAATAATGTTGTTATGAAATAATAATTACATAATTTATTTTGTTGATGATGTTATCAAATATACATGGTAGGTGATAGAGGAGATAGCTGAATTGTTATAATGGAATAGGTAAACTTATTTCATTCTTTGGTTGGGTATAATATTTACCATGATTATTTTTTGGCTCTTTGGTAGTGTTCAATTTCATCTATCTTTCTAACAATGTATTTATCAGGGGAAACATACAATTAGTTTTTATTACTTATTTAAAATAAATTGTGTCATTTTAATAACTTATTTACATATTATATATCATTATAATGATGAAACCCACAATTGTCTCTCAGTATTTACGATGGTTTTGACATTATCCAATATTTATGGGTTATTAATTTTGGTTTAGGTTCCAATAATGTATTTTACATATATTTTTTTTATAAAAGTGATTAATAACATTTAATTTTCTATTATTTTTCTTCTTTTAAATATAATCCATATTTCATATGTTATATTATGGTTTGGTAGGATTTCAACTAAGTCCTATACTTGTTATATTGGTTGATTTTCTCTCAAATTATGTACATGAATTTAATAAGTTGAGGGATATTGAATATCATGTAGGTCTATATTTATTTAATATCATAATGAATATCTGGTATATATATATACACACACAATTACTGGATTTCTATGTTGTATCATTAATACGCACTGCATATTCATATTTCTGGTTATATACAAATCATAATCTTTGATACTGTTAACGTAATGAAGAGGAAAATTTAATATTGTGCATGCAAATTTTTTGATTGGTAAATAGGTATATGAAGATCCTCAAAACCTATGATTATTGTTTTCTTTTAATTGTTTTAATATATTTGTATTTTATAATTTATAATGTTTCGGCATTAAAAGAACTCATTGTATATATATATCATGTATAACATTAATATGTGTTCACAAGCCATTATAAAATATATCTTATAATTATTGTTGTATAAAATTATAAATTCTTATAATAAAAAATTAAAAATGGAATATTTTTATTATTAAATTATATAATTATAATAATAATAATAATATTAATAATAATAATAATAATAATAATAATTTCCTTATATTGTTTGTATTCACTATATTTAGTTCATTGAATCATTCTTTTATTTAAAAATATGTTGCCAATAGAAACCCATGTGTTATTTGATGTGATTCTATAGATACACAATAATTTAGCTAAATTCAATATAAATTGTACACATTATTCAATTCCCTCTGTTAATTAGTTTATATCATTACTGGGTAAGGGTTTTCATGTTTATTTAATAGATTAATGATGTGGAACTTTTTCTTATTGTTAATTTATATGATATGTTTGAAAAAAATGAATTATTGAACATTTTAACTCACCTAATATTGAAAATATGATGATTTATTATTTAAATTTTATAAGGGGATAGTGATACTTTTTAAAAAATTAAGTGGATTAGTATTTTTATTTCATTTATGTGTAATTGAAAATTTTTCTGTCTCACTATTTGAAAGATATATTATATCAATGAAATATATTTTATTGATCCAATTGAATCAACATCAAATATTTAATTTTGGGAGATATGGTTGTTATAATTGTAGTAATGTGAAAATATTTCATCATTAATGTGATGAATATACAAAATAATTTTATCTTGTGAATATTGAGATATTAATAAATTTGATGACTATTTTCTCTACCTGGAAGATGATATATTGATTATGATTTATAATGATGTTTTATATTATTATATAATATGGGAAATATATCACATAATCAATAAATTTTTTATTGATTTTATTTATATGGGTATATATCCATGTAAATAAATTTATGTTATGTTATTTAGTAGTGACTTGTTAAAATAGTATCCTTGAGGACATTTAGACATTTAGGGAGATTTTGGGAAGTATAAGCTCAGGATTGGGGTTGTTGATGATGTTCATCACATTGGATTATAATTAGGTAACTTGTATTTTTTATAATTGTATTTTTAAAATAATAAATATAATTTTTTTGTAGGATAAGATATATATGATGTGTTATGAAATTGATCTTGAATTTCCTATAATTATTCAAATGTTGTACGTTAATTGATATTATATTCCTGATGAACATGGTATGTGATTGATTTGGTATTCATATAATAATTAAAATATATATTTTATTAGTAATATGAGGGAATTATTGTAAATGGTATAGATTTATTTGTACACATTATAATGTAGTTATTTTAATAATATGTTGTATATTCTATTGTGGTGCATATAACATGATGTGGAAATTATTATGATTAGTGTTTTGGATACAAGGAGGTTATTTACATGTTTTTGTGAAAAATTATATTGTTTTTATAATTAATTATTCCTTATATTTACCATTAACATGGGATTTGTTAAGCCTTTATATGAAAATAATAAATGCTGGGGGAAAATTGTTTTGAGAAAACACTTTTTCACAACTTATTTTTTTATATTGTTTCCATTAACTATAGTTTCTTGACGAGGTGTTTGTATAGAGATGTTATTTTTGGTATGAATTGATATATCATGAGGGTTGTATTTTTATATTAATGTTATTTCGAATAATTTTACATATTTTTTTTTGATTTGGTTTTACTATAGACATTATCATGCTTGGGATTGCTCACATATGTGTATATGGGTATAAAATACAGTACTTATTTTTTTCATTTATTTGCGGTTACTATTAATATTCCAAATGGGTAGTCCCTAACATAATATTTATGTATAATTTGATATAGTATCCACATTATTCCCTACTAGAGGTGGGTTTATGTGAAACACTTCATCTAATTAATAGCTCCCTATGACACTATGTGAGATCATTCATTTATTGAGTGGAATTGAATTTAGGGTTCTAGGATACTGTTTGGATAATGCGTTGGCGAATTTTTCATTTTTTATAGCAATTTACATATTAATTTAACATATTAAAAAAATAAACTGATGAAACTAGCTTAATTTTATATTGATAGTGTAATTCCATTTATATAATTTAATTATCATAAAATAATTTGTAGAGGAATTGGATAAAATTATAATGGTAATTTAAATACATGTCGTTATTCGTTATATAGTGTTATGTAAGAATAATTACATATATTTTTCATTGAATTATTTTTTTGTGATCGATTGTGAGAAAACAATATCATTTCAATCAATAATTTCCATGAACATAAATTTTTTTACATGATTTATGGACTCTGTTTATAAAGGGATGTATGGTCTAAGGAAAACCGACGGGTTATCAAAATTTTTAGTGCATGTGAATGTTGATGAATAAATTAGGTAATTTCTTGACCAACATTACAGTCAAACTAATAGCATGAAATGTTTCTACAACGCTTGAAGCTCGTATCTCCATTAGCCAACGGCTCCCAATTAGCATCAGGGGTATCATGAGGTGATATTGGGGAGAATTTAGAAACATATAAGAGATTGAACATTAGTATAATAGAATATAAATTGATGAAAATAGTGGAAGAAGTAAAATGATAACATAGTAGTGAAGGAATATTATGTCCAATTTAATAAAAATGGCCAACAACAATTCTTCTGATAGATAAATGCATAGAATAGTGATGATAAATAATTTAATGGAGTAAAAAAATCATCATTCTTTGCAATAAAGTATATAAATTGGAAAAAGTCATTGAAGTCCCTTGGGAGATCTTGTCGAGTATCCCGAGCACCAGATCGGTCCACTGCTCCAAACTCTAGGTACAAGAATCAATGAAATAATCCCAGGCCTTAAAAATATAAGGTCTACACAGGTGACAACTGTTACTGAGAAAGGTGTGAGATAAAAACACAATAGGCCAAAACCCACCAGTTTCTATCTCAAACATGGTGGTGAATAATAATCACAGTATGTGTAGATATAGTGAAGTAATAACTGAATTCAATAAATAAACAACAACCCATCTAGGTTACTAAGGGACACCTGACGGTGATACAAGAATCACCTCATTATCAGAATAAGAGTATAATATTAGAATTATGTAGATATATATATATATATATATATTCATAGAGTATGACATTGAATAATGTAAAAAACAATGTTAATAAAGTAAACATATTTACATTTAATCAATTATCCTTTATTAAATCTAATATACCCCCAGGTTCACAAGGACTCCTATTTCCCAATACAACCCTATGTCTGTACTGGATTCTGAACAATTTATCACAATCAATTGAAAATACTTATATCACATTGGATCTCATTTCCCTTTTAATTCAACTCAGATATGTAATATTTGGACCATAATCCAATGTCAATTAATGGGTGTCAACATCATGTCCAGAACTACATGAGTATTTGGAGCATCAACCCCTATCTCAAACAACCATTATCAATAAAACAAATATACATATCAACGATTTCATTTTCATATCATGAACCATTTTAGTATTTTGAGAATTAGACTATGTCTCTCAACCCATTTTTTAATAATATATATATATATATATCATGGTTGTATATTGTCATTTATAGAACCCCATGAGTATTTATTGAATCATTTCCTATCTCAAAACACATTTATCAATCATAGATACATACATACATATACATATATATATATATCATGGGTGTTGAACATTATTTGTAGAACCCTATGAGTATTTGAAGCATTATTCCTTGTCTTTGAACCCATTTTTCAATAACACTTACATAAATATATATATCATAAATATCAAAATTTTGATATAAGAAACATTTTATGGAATACTATATCACATTACATCAGCATGGTCATATATTCGGTTGAATACATGAAGAA
Source organism: Viscum album (assembly GCA_963277665.1). NCBI lineage: Eukaryota > Viridiplantae > Streptophyta > Magnoliopsida > Santalales > Viscaceae > Viscum > Viscum album. The sequence continues at coordinate 720,333,872 of OY728151.1, read as the reverse complement.
ATGCCATTTAGCTGTATCACATTCCATTTCAAATTTCTGTTAAATATTTCAATTTACATAATCTGAGTTATGATAATAAAGATGATGTATGGACTAAACTATCCAATATATTTTATGATCAATAAATTAATTTCAACTATTACAATTATTTCTTTTTACAATATCCCAGGTCGTAGTCATACGACCATAATTAGTTCCCTTTCAATTTTAACCATTTATTTTATCCTATTTTGTAAAAAACCATATAAATAAACCAACTTATATAAACTATTCCATTTCATATGATTATACCCAATCATGTTGAAATTTCATTTTTATACAAATTCCATGAGTGTAGAAAATCATTTATCGATTTTTCATTCATGGAATTTACTGATTATAACCACTCGTTATCCATCACATTGAACAAAATACATTTAACTCTTATATTGAATAGACTCATTCATTAATCCCCTTTCAGAACCCATGTTTCCAATGAACATACCCAGTCAGTGTTATAGTACACATCCAGTCATATCACATGGGCATCGGCATCCCTTTTTCCCCTCATTCTTATTCATTTCACATGGGTTTTCCCACCCATGAATCCAATTCTAGTTAGTTAAATATATTTAATTCATTTGTTTCAACATGAAATAGAGGTCTTAAATCTCCTAGTAAATCAAAACATATTCCATTAATTAATCAATCTTCATCTAGAAAGGCAAGAATAGGAATACCACACATCAAAAAGCATAGAAAAAATAAGCAGTCTACTCAATATGTTTTAATCATGATAGTTGGAAACCACTGATGGAGGGGTATTATTTCAATAACATGTTTTTGTACTCGTACGAAAAATTCTGCATGAATAGGATGATTAGTCTAGAATTGCAGTCCAATTTATCAAAATTAGTAAATAAAAAACTAATGCATTTTTTAATTAAAGGCAATGGTGACGACTCTATATCAAAGAATGAAAAGACAATGAGTTCTTACTTGGACTTACACTCACTCAAAGTCAAACTCTACCACACAGAGACATATATATATATACATACACCCCATGATGTGAGGGAACATGTGCATAGATGATACATATGTTTAAATATATTCAAACATGGGAATAAGTGTGTGCGCCTATGAAACTGATCACAAAAACCAAAAAAATTGCACAGGGTCTCATAAGCACCATTAGACCATAATTTGGATAGTGAAGAACCAAAAACTAAGAATAATCGGTTGCCTCGTACACTGGTCAAAGCGCAAAAATTATCTTAAACACATCATCTTCATTGGTGAATACAAAAATCCTTCCAAGGGGGTCTTGAGAGACAAGTTACATGCCCTCTTGAAGAAATAAACACCAATATTGGGTTACCCCTTCAAATTGTAGGTCTGGATGAATCATTACCAGGTGACGAGGAAACCAAATTATGACTGAAAAATGATGGATAAAGGGGGAGAAAGGCCTACCTCACCAGAACGATGCATTACAGTGAAGAAATTATATGAAACTGATGATTAGAGGGGGACCTGGAGGGGGGGGATTGTGTGCTACATGGTCATGCCTATGGGGTTTGTCACACCTACTGGAAATCATAATCTAGAGGGGCATGTTATCAGGTTGAGGGAGATAGAGTTGGGTCAGGCTTGACATTTGTTACATGGAGGAGGTCATACACATTATGGGTAAGAGGGGGATGGACCTCACATGATGAAGGTAATTGGGAGGAGAATCCTCACCATAGGTTTTATAAAAACATATGTAAATAATAATAATAATAGCCATCATCATAATATAAATTAAATTATTATTATTATCATTTATTAAAATAATTATTTTTTATTTCAAATTGCCCATTTAATCTCACAGAACAAATTATACTTTTACCTTTTAATTTTTTTAATTTTATATTTTTTTTAAAAAATAAATGTAGTGTTCTAGATATTATAATAAACATCCATAGCTTCTGTTATAATAATGTATCACCTTTTAGTTTCACCAAAAATTAAAAACCTTCATATGAAAACACCCATTCCAATGCTTGTGTATCACCAATCTCAACACCTTGAAACTTATCATCACAAAAAAGCCTTTGGAATCAAGGAAAAAATAACCTAACCGACCAAGGTCTTGAAGTATTATTTAAATGTTCACATTTCATCTCTAACCACCAACCAAACCCTTGACCATTTCATAAGACCAAGAGAGTAGGACACTAAATTCCTTTCTAAAGCTCAAGATCAAACCAAAATATCAATGTGGAATTTATCAATGACCTTGTAACTAAGAGACAAGATACCATAATCATCACATTAACAGTGTTCCCATTACTGCTTTCCACTAATGGTATTAGAACATAATGTCCAATTCAAAACCATGATTCTTCGACCATTGGAATTTCCAAATAGGGAATGTTATTAGAATAATAGAGATGCACCTCACATGAATTCTTCAAATGGTGAACTCGATTACATCTGAGACCATAACATGGACCTCATTTAAAGAAAAGTATGATATCAATCCACAAAGAACAACTGAACACACAATGTTTCCTCAAAAAAAATCAATGATCTATAAAACACACACTCCCTTGATCTGACGATTACCATTGTCAACCGTATACTATAAGAAAAATGCAAACAAACAATGTCGTGTCAGGATAACCATCAATGATGATGCTAGTCATAGACAACCGACGCATATGAAATGGAATAAAAAGGTCATCCACCAATAGGAATTCATAAAATATCAAAATAAAATACATTGATATCCTTACCCAACTCTAATGTCCCTCCCAAAACAATCCATCACATGGATATTTTATAAATGTTATTCCATAACACGAATAAATTAATAACCCAAAGAACCACACATCTCATGAACGACCTAGATAACAACCACATATAAACATGAAAGCTAATAAAACATTAGTGTGATATATGGTTGATTATATATTAGTGCCTCTATGAGTTGGTCAAAATAGGGGACATGATCATTGCATTCAGAATAGCACACCAAGAGTAATCACATGTCACCAAAAAGATTAGTCGAACAACAAATATTAGACTCTTTACCACACCCCAAATTCACATTATAGCACATCATCAACCAAACCATGATTCATATGCCACCAGAGGAATTAGTGATCATTAAAAACATATAACTATAAATATTCCAAAAAAATTAATTTTATAAGGGATTCACATATCTCCAATCTTGTCGACGTCATGCTAACAAGCATGCCCAGAAACTTACATGAGAACTGATGTGAATCTACTAACCATAGTAGAGCCCCTTCCATCACAAGAAAGGAAATTATACTTAATTTTTTACTAGTTCTGAAACCCCATAAATTCCAGTTTGACCTTCCACAATCATCAATCGCCATGTCAAATAAATTGGAATGAAAGAAGAAAAATAAATATCCTGACGTGTGAAAATGATTTAATACCATAAATAATTCCATGTAATGGGAAGAACATATCATAACGCCCCAGTAACTCAACTTTAGTGTTTATCCAATAATGAAATAAACCTCATATGGATCTATGATGACATAGAAATATACCAGTTCCGTACATAATAAACAATTGATGATTACCATGTATGTCAACAGATACAGCCCCTAATTCACAGAATCCAATGAAAATTAATTAAGTAAAACCATTAAATTAGATGATGACAAGCTAATTCATTTGTCCCTAATTATAAGATATGTTCACATTACATCCTGAGTAGCTGACCATGCATGATTCATGTATATCCTATTGAAACAAGAATATTCTGATTCTTGATCCCATATCAACTGTCAAGATACTTTGAACACCCCTCAAAACATGGGTGTATTTTTAAAACCAAAATTTTTTAATAGGTACAATGTTACCCAGACAACACCAAAAACAAAAGGCTCATAGAAAAAGAAAGAACACTCAACATATAATGGTGATACCTACTACAGTCTTACCCCTTAGAAAGCATGTTCATCGACCCAATCACTTGGACACACAAAATAGATTTACTAGTCTAAAGATCCCATTTTCTTATAATTTTTTTATAAAAATAAATATACTATAGATGATTTCCCATGTCACTATTAAACGGAATACCATAGGAAACATTTAAAACTATCCTTCCACGAGTGCTCAATAAAAACAACCATATTTAGGTTCCATTGTCAATCCATTTCATTTTATCATTTCAACCATAAAACATTTGAAAAAAATAACAACCCCTAAGTACCATTTCACATCAAGGTTATAGGTTTTTTAATAAATGCACCACAGGAAAAATTGGAATGTTATATCAAACATCCTCATTAAACATTTAAAATTAAGTGAAATTTCATTGTAACATGAAACATATCAACTAAATTACTTTTAAATAAAAGGTTGCATCCATGGGTCACATTTATTCAACCTAGGTTATTCCAAAATAAACCCAATGTTGTTCATTTCATATAAATGTACCCCAACAAACCTACATGGATCAAATTGTGTGTTTTTAATTTTAACCATCCATCCATGTTCAAATCATAGAAGATATCAAATTTATATCCATTTTATAACATGATATTGTTATAAAAAGCATCATTATCATGAATGGATATCTACCAATCCACAAGGATCCCATACACCTTATAGTCAACATTTTTATGCCATTAATAAAAAAAATTTATTCTATTATTTAAAATTAGAAGAAAATTTTCATTTAAACAATGAATATCAATATTTATATAATGTTCCGGAGACATTTTGTGTATATGGGTTAACCATTTTCAAAATCGTATGGCTCCCATACTCCTTACAATTGAAAATTGGTCCCCCCTTAAACAACTATAAACAAATTTAGCACATGCAAAAAAATTTCATACCAAAACAAACATTATATAACAAGAAAAAAATAATGGAATATTTTATCGAAACACGATACATCACAGGAATGAAATGAAAAATAAATAGCATGGTAACATATTACCTCAACAAGGAAAAAATCATAGAATTCAAGGAAATATATCATATTAGTACAAATCTTATGAATACAACTACATGACATGGAATATACACAAAATGTGAATCCCTATGAGTCTATTATGGTGCATCCAATTTGTACATAATTAACTTAAAAGGCAAAGGATAAAATACCATAAACTCTATGAATCCATAAACATAAAAAATTACACAAATAACTCGAGGTAAAATAAAATAAATTGTAATATCGAAAATCCTGAACATCAATTACTATCACTGGAAATATGATTAGTTCTCATAAGTGGGTGGATTATTTCAAGATCCAACAAATTCCATGTCTCATATCTACCAACCCAAAATAGAAAAAAGGAAAAATTTCCCTCTCATACCACTTCGCAACATCTCGACACAGCTTATCCAAGAACCAGCAGCTGTGTCGGTCTCCAGGTGGCCTCAAGAGCATCTCCCAGTAAGTCAGAGGCTTCCTACTAGATGCGAGGGTCTCATGAGGTGATAATGGGGAGAAAAAAACATCGTATAAGGATATTCACAGCAATATAATAGAACACAAATAGATTCCAATGGTGGAAACAATAAAAAGATAATAGAGAAGTGGAAGAATAGTGTTTCAATTTAATAAAACCCGATAATGCTAGTTTGTACAAAAGATTAATGAATGAAAATATTATGGTACGTAATTTAATGTTCAATATAATTCATCACAATTCAGAATATAATACAAAAATAAGAAAAAGGAAGAAAATCCCCCTGCCCGGGTGATTTCATCGAGAATCCAAAGATCCATATCGGTCATTTTCACCTATCTTCTAGTACAAGAAACACATCAATCAACCTATGTATTATAAATATATGGTCTACTAAGGTACCACTTGTTCATGAGTAGGGTGTGAGATAAAATATTAGTCGGATGACACACACTAATGACTCTCCCAATCTAGGTGGTGAATAATTATTAAACTGTGTGCATGTATTTTGAAGTAATAGTAGAATTTGGAAAATAAACAACAACCCATCTAGGTACTTAAGGGTCACCTTACGAAAAAAAGGTTCAATATTAGAGGGTATAATTAGAAGGAAAATATTTTCAATATGTGGGGGTATAAATGAAGGTATAAAATATTTTTTATACAAAAAATTATCTTAGTGGAGGAACAAATAGAACTCAAGAGAATCCATAAATAAATATAGTATTCACTACTCATGATTCCAATAATATATTATTTCCCATGGAGTGGATATAGATATGGTTTTGTTCTATTATTTCAATGGGGATAAAAGGAATCATTCTTTTATATTCACATATTATAATATACATTTAAATGGATTTGATAATTGTTTATAATATTTTAGTTCTACCCATATAAAATAATTTTCATTATAATAGTTTCCTCATTAGTATGAATAGACACTAGATTAATGGAGGTATAGAATATCCAAAGAATATTCCCCATTTTCTTTAGAAAATTAATTTTTATTATTTAATATATGGTAGTTTGTTAGTATTTATTATTGAAGATCGTATTAAAAATATAAATTATAATGTTGGGGATGATTTCATAAAAGGACTGGTGATCATTCATTGCATCATATTTTTAAATACCATTTTGTGTTATGAACTCATCATCATTGTAGTAATATGTTGATTAATTTTATTTAATTATGAAATAATACTTTTCCATAGATTGGTTAGGTTTATAAAACCCTTGGATATAGCTATGTTACCATGAGGGTAAACATGATTGATATAAGTTAATAATTGGTGTTAGATGAACATAGAGTAGTATCAATCATGCTGTTAATTCTCCATATTATTTATATATCCATAAAATATCAACCTTGTAATTAATTGGAAGTACATGATGAAATTAATAGCATACTAATATTATTGATCAATCATATTATTTATTGGATAATATAATAATTTTTTTTATTATAAATAAATTTAATTAGAAGAAACGAAAACATTTAGAGCCTATAATATCACAATTTGAATGATTGGTATTGATTTTCATATATAGGATTGTGTAGAAGATTCAAATATATATAAAATAAATATTGTATTTCTTATTGAATATATTTCATATAGTTCCCCTTCATATGAAATCATGTTTGGGATTGATTATCATTGTAGTTGATCCCCAATTTTCATGTGTCATTAATAAAATGGAGCGTTAATGAATTTCTTGAATGAGATTCATGATCATGTCAAATTATAATAGGGGTTCGTTTTATAATTGATATATGTCATTGGTGATATATATTACTATTTATAAAAAAATTCATGTGGGATATTCTTTATTTCAAATGATAACTATTTTATATACTATACAATGGTGAAAAACTCATTACAAGCCCATAATATTGATAAATAATATCTACACAAGGAGGGGGATTATATGTTCATGAAAATTGAGTTATGATCAAGATATTTTAATATAATTGTGGATGAAAACATATATAAAAAATCATCAATGGTTATCATTATAATATTAAATTTATTTTTGTTCTATTTAGTGTAATGGATGCATTGATTGTGTTAAGGGAATTTAGAAATCTATGTTCGAAGACTTCCTTGATTAGTTAATCATGGTTTTCATTCAAGGTATCCAAAAATATTCAAGGATTAAAGGGAATCATATGAAGCATTTATTTAAAATTATAGATGATACATGTTGGCATAAATTATATTCTGTTCTATCAAAAAGAATTCATTTGGTACAATTTTTTTCATTCACATTTTAAATGTTAATAAATTATAATTATTCATCACACAATGATCGAGATGATATATTATTATATAACAATATACAATGAATTATTGATACATAATTTTTTTTTCTAGAATATATTACTACATATTAGTATAAAATATTTATCAAATCACAGCTCATTCATTATGAATGAGTAAAAAATTATCAAATTTTTTTATATAGATCAATGTTATATTGTATTTGTGTTCTATATGTTGAAAAATGTATATTGTAAATCATTCACATTTCGTTGGAACTGAACATCAGGGAGATATTTTATGATTACACTCATTTTAATACACCTTATCTTTTTTGTAATAGTTGGTTCTAATATTCTATTTATCTAACTAGTTTTATCCCAATGAAAATAAATATTCCTCAAATTATTAGGTGTTTAAATCAATGGTATTTTCCTAGAAATATTTTTTCATCATAACCATATAAGAGGGAAAATGTTAGCATATATTGGCCAAAATATTGTATGATTTATATTCTCTAGGAATGATCAAAATTCAGTTATACAGTTACTTATTATTATCATATAATCGTATGACTTATTGTTATATTTTACTTCAATGAATGGTAATCTTTTGTTTATTATTTTAAATATAAATAATTTTTATTATGTTATTCATAAGTATATAGATGATTGGATGGTGATGTAGGATTATAATATTTTTTTTAAACAAATTAATTTTATATTAGTTTTTTATGTTATTATTATTTATTTTCTTTAATATTTTTTTATAGTTGTAGGATGATTAGATTGTAGAACCTAATGTTTTGGTATCATTGAATCATATTGTTTATATATTTAACATGGATATGTGGATAAATGACTGATAAAATAGTTATAGTAGCCCAAATGTTTAATACGTAAATATTACATATTTTTAATGGTAAATGCCATAATAGTATTCAATTCCCATATATACAGCTTTGGAATCATGGACAATTATGTTAACATAGCAATTTTACATATAGAAAATACCTTCTTATATTAATCGATCATATCCTTAATAAATATCTCATATTATCCGTACTAAGTATATTTATTTAGGTATAAAAATCATTAAAATAAATGATATAAAATCCTAGTTTGGTGATTTGTAAAATTTAATAAAAATGAGGCATGTATTTATTAAAAACAGATCAACAAATCATCATTATCATATCATAATCCATATATCATCATCATAAAAATGATGGAATAATTAGAAAAAGTCATGTTTTGTGGAATATTAATACTAATTAAAAAATAGAACATAGTGGACGAATACCGCACAATGTTGTAAAAAACTGTAATATCATGTTAATTGATAACTTTAGTGTGTATAAAATAACATCAAATTTATGAATAATTTGAGCATCAGTGTAATGAATAATAAAAATAATATCAGGAGGTCTATCAAATCACCCATTGAAACAATTCAGGTTCATAAAGTTTTCATAGATAATGTTTAAATAACTAACATAGGTAACCCTCACAACTATTACCCTAACCCAACTACTATTTACCATAAGAACATTCTCAATCCCTTATAGTAGGTAGCTAGTATCCAACCATTATTAGATTGGTACATGTGATTATTTTTTATAAATTGATTCAAAATTTATATTATATTTATATATAATAAATGTTATTTGGCATCAAAATGAATTATATTCACCGGAAAAATGGGTAATAATATTGATATTCCACTCACAATGGAGAGAATCCAATGGTACATTTATTAAAGAAAAAGATGGGAAACTGAATCTTACATACATTACAACATGTGATATGTTGATATTATACCATAGTCACACTATGAGCTACCCTTACCTATCTAATGTAATCCTCACAACCTAACATTGAAAAATTAATTTTTATTATATCAAAATGAAATACTAGGACTATACACCACTGGAGTAATTTGTAGGGTGTGAGATAAACACGATTGTATGATTCCACATTGGTTTTCCATATCATCTATATGTAAGGCAAATATTTATAATCATAATTAAATTAAAAATAGACATTGTACATTAAAAAGTAGATTAATATTGAAAAAAAGGTAAATATTTATCTTTTTACATAGATGTAAAATAAAATAAGGGAATCAAATTCCATCAGATATAAATTAATTTAAAAATACATGTATATAAAATCCAAAATATAACTTGACAAGAATAATGTTAATCATTCAATGGATTACAAATAGTTAAGAAGGAAGACGAATCTAGATATAGTTAACAACACATGCACAATCAAGACATTATTAATTAAAAAAATGGAGTAGAGCAATTACCCATGAGGTAATATATTTAACAATGTTAATATCATGTTTCTAAAAAGAGTCTTATAGATAAGATAAGAACTCTATTAATAAACCACGTGAAAAAAAATGGAAAAGTAAAAATACTAAAATTTCAATTCAATTACTTAGTTCATCCCGTGTGTGGAAATTAAAATATATATTTCAAGTGGATTAATATTTCATAATAAAATCTGATTGACCATTTATTCAGTCAAATAAACACTTTGAAAACCCATTTCTCCATCCATTTCACAATGCATTGGAAACAAATCTCATACAAAAATTATGGGGAAAACCATCAATAATCAAAAACTCATTTAAATAAAATATTCATTACATATTATTTTGAAAATATTTTATAGAACTGTGTGGAATTATAAGTCATCCACAATATTATTTATATATTGAACGTACATCTTCTAACATGACAATTACTTAATTTTTAATTTCAAACACATTTTAGTCTTTCAAATAAAATTCGAATGGTTTAGATTCAATTGTAAATTAGGCTCATACATAACGTAGAAGAAAACAGAAAATATTTTTTAAAACCATATTACCAATACTACTAAAATATTATGTTCCCATTAGTACACATAATCAACCGTGGATATATAATAATGAAAGGGGTGTTCTAAAATCTTATTAATATGATGAATAAGGTAAATGAATCAATATAAAATGGGTAAAAATATTAATAATCATCATAATATTTTACATATAATATGTACATCATAATTAATATATAAAATATTTAATTTCATTTATTGTTTCAAATCTATAAAATTGAAATACTGTGGGAAATTACACACATTGTTTTGAAAAAAATATTAGACAATGTTCACCAATAAGATATTTGCATAATTAATAACATAATCAGTTTTAATAAGGGTAGAATCTGGTTCACAAATATTTGATATAATATAATGATATTTAATACATTACTAAATTCATTGGAGGGGTATATAATTCTGGTCAGACCCATTACATCATAATATTTAGAGAATCATTTATGCCACATAAACTATATGAAAAATGTATTATTGAAATAACCAATATAATGGAGTGAGTATCATATGGATTTCATAAAAATTATCATCTGATGAAAAAAATTCGGGTTTTTAAATGGAAATGGGAAAATATTTTTTGTATAAACATATAATTTCTTGAGTGAAGAAGTAACTACTAAGGAGGAGTAATTTATAAGGTTTATAGTGAAAATTAAATTTGTAAAATACTTGTTTTTGGATTATAATTCTACATGGGAGAATTTCTATTCTTTAATGAAAACGTATGAGTATTTAAAAGAAAATATTGTAATATTACTGAAATATCCATTTGGAATCTAATATGAAAGGGAGATAACCTAAATAAAGCATGTCAGGATCATGAATCTCCTTACATTAAATCCCATATTATTTCATTTCTTATCTACCTCGTATATAATATTTTTATTAAAGTATTGATATAGTGGTGAATGAATTTAAATAATTTTTCTATTTACTAATTATATATATTATATTAAATTCAATAACTATCATTGTTGATTTTGAAGCATTTTGATATCATTTTTTTCTTTATAAATTATTCATTTCACTTTGATTTTTATAATTCATTCATTGAAATTTAAATATAGTATAATTAATTAGTGAACATGAAATATAAATTATATATATAAATTATATATAATATTTATTATCCATTCATGAGGGCGTTGATAAAAAATATGTTGAAAACATCCTCATCGATGGTTAACATACTATTATTGGAAATGTTGTTTGAATTAGGAGAAAGAGAGGTATAAAATAATAATTCATCAATGTATATTTTTTATAGTAGTATAAAAAAATATAATTACTTGTTCAATATTACATTTTCATTGGATAGAGAAAGAGAGGAATAGGAGAGGAAAACACATAGATGATTTAATAAAGATATCACATTCTTCTGGATGTGGTCTCCCATCTAGGACACTAGAATACCTTAATGATTGGACCTAGTTTACACTAGAATTACCCTTTGTATTTTAAGAGGCATAAAAGAGAGTATTTTTTTTACAGATATTCAGTTTTAGAAAAGGCGATAGAAGTGGTGTTACAAGGCGGTGGAGGGATTATTTGTACATCAAAATAGTAGAATTTTATGAATACAATATTCAAAAATGTATTATATACGATGACAAAATAACATATAATTATAGAAAATATAAATAATATATAAATATAATAGATTTATTTTAATATTTAAAATATATTTATAATTATATATCATTTTTTATTGATGAGAGGTGGAAAAATTAAAAAGGTTTAATTTAAGAGAAAATTTATAAATATAAATTTGTAAAATTATTTTTAGGTTTGAAAATTATTTTTATTTTATATTAATGACGCATTTATAAAAATTACTATATATTATTTCTGATCCAGAGGTCATATAAATTGTTAATTTTATTATTACCATGAATGATGAATTTTAAGGTACATTGGTAATACGAAAAACAATAATTTTACTATTCAGTAGAAAATTGAAATATTTCATACAATTTAAAAATATTCTTGGGAAATTTAAAAAGCATTATTTAATATTTATTTTAATTTTTACAAAATAAATTTCTATCATGGGTATTTTTAAATTTTTTTACAAACAATTTTATTTTTAGTATATTTTTATATAGTTTTTTATCAAAAGGATCTCATATTTTAATTACGTTTTCTAATCATGAAATTAATTTTTTTTCATTTTAGAAATTATATATTTCCTAATAAATATATTTTAAATAATATTTTATCAATTTGTGGTAAAACTATTTTTTCAATGGTTGTGTTACATTCTAAATTGTTAGACAACAATTCCCAATGGCCAGGTTAGTATTTCTATTATTCATGACACTACTCCAAAATGTGATGTTACTATTCCAAAAGAAACTATTGAACCCTCTAGGAATCTAGTTTCTTTACTATATTTTGATAATCCCAATTATGCTTTATTATATGTTGATAATATCAATATTGATTACTTATAGTTTGATGATTCTTATTGTGGATAAATACTTACTTTAGTATTTGTGTACATCAGACACATATTTATATGTTATGATAATTATATTATTATCAAAGTATTTAGTTAAGAAATGCTCTATTATTTTTTGTTATGTATTAGACTTTTGGTTAATGGATGTATGTATACTCTGACTTAACTCATTCTGCCAATAGAATGCTTAAACAGAATATAGCTACCGATACAGAACAGAGTTACCGATACAGTTAAGTCTACCGCTATGTGAGAGCTACCGGTACAGAATGGCTACTGTTACACAAGTCTATTGATACATCAAAGTCTACCGATACATCAAGGAAGCTACCGATAGGGACATACCGCTACTGATACAGACAATTCTACCTCTATTGATACAAGAAAATTCTACATCCACCGATACAAGAAAGGCTACCGCTACATATGTAGTAAAGCTTTCCGCTACCAAAGTCTACCGACTGACATGAAGTCTACCGATAGAAGGGTTACCGATGGAAATGCTACTGTTACACAAGAAGCTGACGATACATCGACCTACCAATGCAAAGGCAACCGTTACCCAAAGGGCTACCGTTATACAAGACGCTGCCAATACTCAGACCTACTGATATCCAAAGCTACCGTTCAAGAGACAGAACCTGATGCCGCTTTAATTTCTTTATCATTATTTAATCTAACCAACGGTAATATCAGGTATATTTTAATACACTGACATTTATTTATTGTGTGTTGTTGGATTTCAGGGAACCATACCTCGTACCTGCAAAAAGGAAACAAATTCAGTTGATGGAGCTCGTGCTTTAAAGAAGAGATGCTCCTGCTGCTAAAAGAGAGTTATTATGAAAAAAAATAATAGCGTGACAAAAATAAGAAGGTGCTAAAAAAGTGTGCATGAAAAGAGACGAATGAACTTACACGAAGAGCTCATACATTTCTGCATACCAGAAAGAGATGAGAATGAGTAGGAGAACATCCACACAAGAACTTCATCGACTACTTTCTCCTATGTCTATAGAAAACAATTTATTTTCCAGACAAAAACCAGAAGAGGACTCAGAACCGTTTCTGATCAATCCAATGGAGTCTAGAGATGCATTGTAATCACTAGAGCCATTATAACTCTACATATTTGCCTCTGTGATTTATTATTTACTTTTCCAGCAGTGTGTGTCATCATCTGTATTTTACAAACAAACTGTCTCCTGTAATTTAGCTGGAGGATCTGTAAATCCTCACTCAACTCTTACATCTTTTATTTCCCACTGGGATAGTGGTAGAGGTCGTGCGTGACCTGGACAGCTGGTTTTCTGTTCTGTTTGTTTCCCATGAATAACAGTGGTAGTGGTCTTAGACCTGGATAGTTGTATACTGTTGTAATCCCCGATCCAGGGTGTGGATCACTTTTATATAATTTTTTTAGGGGACCTAGTCTCAGCTTGAGACTGAACCTCTTGGTTATATCTGCTGTTCTTATTTCTTTTCAAAGTTATTTTTATTCCGCTGCAAACTAATTTAAGACCAAAAACTATTTTAAAGTCACTTTGATAATTAAACTCGCAAGTGTTTATATTAGTTGTAAATCAGTAAGATAGTTTAAAAAGTTAATCAACTCATATGATTTGATTAACTGGGAAATAATCAATCCCTTGAGAACCTAAAAAAACCTTTACATTGATATAAATTCACTACATCTTAATTCTGTGTTTTATTTGGGGGAATTTGGTAAATGATTATTAAACAGAAATTTTAATTGGAACTCAATTGACCCCCCATCTTGGGTGTCCACTCCGACCAACATTTGGTATCATAGGAATTAAAATATTTTCTGAAGTACTCTATTTTCCAACTGTGATTTTAGTTGTATTTTAAGTTTCATAAAATTTCTGTTATTTCTAATTTTTTATCTCTTTAAAATTTTTATATTAACCTAGTTATAATGGATAACATAATTGAAGGTGTTGATATTAATAGACCACCATTTTTCAATGGAAACAACTATTCTCAATGGAATATTAAGATGAAAATTCATTTATAAAGCATGGGTTTTGATATTTGGACTGCCATAGAATCAGAATATAAAATTCCTACTACTATTAAGTCTACTTGGAATGAAGCTACTAAGACAACATACAATAATAATGGCAAATCTATGAATGCTCTGTATTGTGCTTTAGGTGATGAGTAATTTAATAGAATATCTTCTTGTAAGACTACACATGAAATTTGGGATACCTTAAGTGTTTCTCATGAAGGAACAACTATCATTAAGGAAATGAGATTGAACACCTATACTATTAATTATGATAATGTTAAGATGAAGCCTGATGAACCCATTTTTGATATGTATCTCATGATTAACGAAATTTTCAACACAATGACCTCACTGGGAAAGGATGTTCCATCAATGGATAATATCATTAGAATTTTTAGATGCCTACCTAAAAGATGGAGGGTCACTTCTGTTTCAATTAGAGAATCTTGTGATATTGGTGAACTACCAGTTAAAGAACTTATTGGTATGTTGATGATGTATGAAGAAGAGCTTAAAGTAAACAAAGAAGAAAAATATGAACCAAAAAGGAAGTCAGTTTCCTTCAAGACATCCACTTCAAAGAATAAAGAGAAACTTCAAGATGTGAGTGATAGACCAAGCTATGATGAAAGTGAAAGTGCATCTGACAGTGATATAGAAATGGCTCACATAGCCCGAAGATTTAAGATGTTCTATAGGATTTTTTTTTTCAGAAATTCCAATTACAAAGGTAAGTATGACAACAAGAGACACTGGAAAAAGGACTGGAAGAAATATGACAAATCTTATGAGGTTGTCTGCTATGAGTGCAAGAGAAAAGGACATATAAAAGAAGATTGTCCAAAACTGAAATACAAGAAGAAATATGAGTATAAGGATAATAGTTATAAGAAATCCATGAAGGCTACTTAGAGTGCTTCTAATGATAGCTCCAGTGAATCTGATGCTTCTGAGACTGAAATCAGAAATAAGGAAAACATGTGTTTTATGACAAACACCTCTGAGATAACATCTGAAACTCATTCTTTAAATTCTTATTATTCTGGAGATGATTCTGACTCTGAAAAAATGTCAAAATCTGAATTATTTGAATACTGTGATATGTTGGAAGAAACCTGAAATGAGCAGAATGAAAAATACAAAGGTTTAAAAAACAGTATGCTTTAACTGATAATCATAAATCTGATCTTGACATAGAAATTGAAATGAAAGCTCGGTTACTTAAAGAAAACACTGAACTGAAATTTTCAAATGAGCAACTTAGGAAGGATTTAGTAAAATTCACAAATGGCAAAGATACTCTTACTAAAATGCTAGGTAAGAATATTGCACCTAGATATAATACTGGCATTGGATACCAACCTGAACAAAGAAAAATTACCAAAACTAAAATTATTTCATAATCTGGACAGAATGTAGATAGTTATAATTCTGGAGGTTCATATGATTCAACTAGTTATATTCATAGTTACGGATCTAATAATGGTTATCTTTCCAAATATGTTTATTCTATAAATTCTATGAGACCCATAAGACAAATTTGGGTACCTATAGACCTTGTACTTGGACAGTGGATGTTCAAGACATATGTCAAGAGACTTCTCATGCTTTAAAATCTTATTCATAGTTGATGGAGTTTGTGTCACTTTTGGTGATAATTCTAAATGGAAAATCATTGGCTTAGGCCAGATTGGTAACACTGACTCAGTATTAATTTATAATATTCTATTTGTTGATGGACTAAAATATAATTTACTAAGTATTTCTAAGTTATGTGATGATGTTTTCAATGTTAAATTTGAAAATGATTCTTGTAATGTTTATTCTAAAAATTCTTTAGTATTTTCTGCCTTGCGAAATGAAAATGTTTATTCTATTGATTTAAATTCTTTAGCTATGCAAAAATTTACTTGTTTAAATGATTTTCATAAAGAGTCTTTGCTTTTCCATAGAAGATTAGGACACTACAATGTACATTCACATATAAAACTTTCCAGGAAGAACTTAGTTAGAGACCTACCAAAACGTGAATTCCCAGCATATAAAGTTTGTAATCCCTGTCAAAAGGGAACACAACATAATGTTTCTTTCAAATCAAAGAAATACGTGTCAACTTCTCAACCTCTCGAGTTGGATCACATGGATTTGTTTGGACCTTATAGAGTTTCTATTTTAAATGGGAAGCACTATGTATATGTTCTAATAGATGACTATTCTAGGTATACTTGGTATATTTTCTAGCTCAAATAAGTGAATCTTGTTCTTACTTTGTTAAATATTCCATGTCTGTAGTGAACCTTAGTGAACTTAAGATTAAAACCTTGAGATGTGATCATGGAATTGAGTTTGAAAATCATGAGTTTGAATCCTGCTGCTCACACAATGGGTACAATTACAATTTCTCTGCCCCTAGGACACCTCAGCAAAATTTTTTAGTGGAAAGGAGAAATAGAACCCTTTAGGAATTTTCCCGAACCATGCTTAATGAGTATGAGCTACCTGTTTAATTTTGGACTGAAGCTGTCAATACAGCTTGTTATATTATCAATAGAGTATTGATCAGTCTTGTTCTTAAGAAGACCACTTATGAGTTTTGGAACCAGAGGAATCCTAAGGTTAACTACTTCAGGGTTTTTGGTTGCAATGTCTTTATTCTTAATACTAAAGATAATATTGATAAGTTTGCATCCAATGCTGATGAAGGAATTTTCCTAGGTTACTATATTTCTAGTAAAGCCTATAGAGTTTTCAATAAGAGAACCAAATGTGTGGAGGAATCTGTTCACATCAAATTTGATGAAACTGAACAACATGAACCCAAGTCCTCTCTTGTAAATCTTGAAGATGATCTCTCTGTTTTGAACCTTAATGATAAAGACAGTGGACCTATTGTTAAAACTTCTAGTTCTTGAAAATTTCCAGAACCTGCTTCTGTTGACTCCCAACCTATTGATGAACCTGAAATCTCTAGCCCTACCTTTTCAAGACCAACTAGGATTCTAAAGAACCATCCTTTAGATGATGTTGTAGGAAATCTTGATAGAGGAACACAGAGTATAGCTTCTCTAAAAATGAGGTTGAACATCAAGATTTTCTTTCAAAGTTAGAACCTAAAAATATCAATGATGCTATCAATGATGAATTTTGGGTAATAGCTATGCAATAAGAACAAAATCATTTCGAAAGAAATAAAGTCATGGAATTAGTAGAAAGACCTAAAGACACATTGACCATAGGCACAATGTGGGTGTTTAGAAACAATGTTGATGAATCTGGAAATATCATTAGAAACAAATCTAGACTAGTTGCACAAGGTTAGAATCAAGAAGAAGGAATTGACTCTGAGGAAACCATTGCACCTATAGAGAGATTAGAGGCAATTAGGATCTTACATGCATTTGCATCACATCTGAATTTTAAGTTATATCAAATGGACGTCAAAAGTGCTTTTCTAAATGGTTTTATTGTTGAAGATGTTATTGTAGAACAACCACCTGGTTTTTTAAATCCTCACTTTCAAAATCATGTTTTTAAACATTCTAATGCTTTATATGGTTTAAAACAAGCTGCAAGAGATTGGTATGAATGACATACAAATTTTCTTATTTCAAAAGGATTTATAAAATGAATTAATGATCCCACTCTTTTTATAAAAATAATTTTAAAAGATGTTTTATTAGTACAAATCTATATTGATGATATTATTTTTGGATCTTTGAAAAATTCTTTATGTACTGATTTTTCAAAGGTTATGAAAAATGAGTTTGAAATGAGCTTAATGGGAGAGCTTAAGTACTTTCTTGGATTTCAAATCTTTCAATCTAAAGATGGTATTATTTTAAATCAGAGTAAATATACTAAGGATTTATTAAAACGTCTTGGGTTGGATAGTATTAAGGGAAGTAATACACCTATGAGTACCACCTGTAAATTGGATATTGATGAAACTGGTAAACCAGTAGATCAAACTAATTATAGACGTATGATTGGAAGTTTACTTTATCTTACTGCTAGTCGACCTGATATTATGTTTAGTGTATGTATGTGTGATAGATTTCAAGATAACCATAAGAGTCACATATACTTGCTGTTAAAAGTATTTTCAAATATCTTATGTATACTGCAAATTTAGGTTTGTATTATCCAAAAGAACAATCATTTGATTTAATAATTTATTCAGATGCTGACTTTGTTGGATGTAAGATAGATAGAAAGAGCACATCTTGAACATGTCATTAACTTGGAAAGTCACTAGTATCATGGTGTAGTAAGAAACAGAACTCAGTTGCATTATCTACTGCAGAAGCGGAGTATCTAACTGTTGCTAGTTGCGGTGAACATATTCTGTGGATGAAACACACTTTATTGGATTATGGATTTGAGTTTAAACATGTTTCAATTAAGTGTGACATCACTAGTGCGATCAACATCTCAACGTACCATGTGTCTCACTATAGAACTAAACACATTTATGTAAGATACCACATTCTAAGAGACCATTGTCAAAGAGGTTATATAACTCTTGAATTTATAGGAACTGAATTTTAATTAGCTTATATTTTCGCTAAGCCTTTAAGTTCAGAAAGATTATGTTTCATTAGACACGAATTAGGAATGATAACTTACTCTTAAACTGTTAGAGAATCCTCACCGTTAGGGAATCATCACAGTTAGGGAATCCTCACCATTAGGGAATCCTCACTGTTAGGGAATCCTCACTGATAGAGAATCCTCACCGTTAGAGAATCCTCAATGATAGAGAATCATCACCGTTAGAGAAACCTCGCCGTTAGGAGACCTCACCATCAGGAGACTTTACTGGTACATCTTGCGTTGTTTTAAACATCTGTAAAGCAGAGACTTCAAACCGTTTTTAAAAAGGATTTATTTCATTTGTGAATCCTAAATGATATTAAACCCGATATTAGACTTCACTCAATCTCACTGCGAACTCATCTGTTCCAATCCCTCCAACCTCAACCTCTCAATTCGGAAAACCCTAAACCTCAGATCTGTAATGGCCCGCGTTACGAGACCTCTAGTTACATATGGTAGTTATGAGACGCAACTGAAAAGACAGAAGGTGACCAATGCTGATGCTAGTGGAAGTGGTGAATGTGTAGCTCGAAGGAATCCAGTAAACCCGCATCTCTCAAGGCGAGAGATTATAGTTAAGAAAGAGGTGTGTGCAGAATGGCTCATGGAGAGAAAGTCTGTGGTTCTTAAGGTTTTAAAAGAACAAGGTTGGATCGAGTGATTCACAAACAACAATGGAACTTATTATCCAGGACTAGTGAAATATTTCTATGAGTTCGTTCGTTTTGAGAAGTTTGAAGAAGAAAATAAGATGTTTTCTTATGTAAATGGTCACAAATTTTCCTTCACATCAGTTGAATGAGGTGGGAACTTAAAAGTTCCACATGAAGGTGATTATACTGTTTATTCAAAATCCATACCCTCAACCAGTGACTTGTATAAGTATGAAGATTCTTTGTTAGAGCTGACAGGGAATGGGACCCCTAGAAAAAGCATAGTTGCAGAGATGGCATGGGAAGATAAACATCTTTTCCAGTTTATTGAACATGTAGTTTGTCCAAGGAGAGGAGACATTGCTACACTGAGATTTCAGGACATTTATTTGATTCATCTGTTAAAGCATGGAGTTACGGTAAATCTGTATAGATTGATTATGATTCAAATTGAGGATATGACTAGACCGAAGTCTAAGTCAAATGCATTGTTCTTATCAAAGTTGATTTCTATTATGATGAAATCAAAGGAGGTGGCTGGACCTCAGGATGAAATGATAGTAGTTAAGGATAAATTCTGCATCACAAGAACTGTCGGTAAATATATTAAAGTCAGCTAGAATCCTTGGAGAAAATCATGGGTGAATGTTGAAGGAAGAATAAATGATATGTTCACACTAAAGGATCATCCCTCTAGACCAATGAATGTGAGAGATCCTGGTCATGGACTAGATGAGACAGAACTGATCTACAGTGATGATGAAGCTGAGGAGGAAGAGATCCTGGTCATGGACTAGATGATGAACTGGTCTATATATTTTAAATTTAATTCATTTGTGTCATTTTATAATATGTTTATATATATTAAATTTTATCGATCATTTTACCGTATTTTACCCACAACATAGGAGCATTAGCAAATTTAAATTAAACATAATTTTACTGCTTTTGTGAGTTGAATTTCAAAAGTTTGAGATATAGTTTTTGTATTAGTAAGTAAAATGTGATTCAATAAAATGAAAAGAATTTTTTGTGAATAGTAACTTTATACTTTTACTCATAATAGATAAAAGTAAATAGGGTAATTAAGGGTAAAAATGATATTATTATTACACTATCACATTCCCTAATTCAATTGGAAAAGAATAATTCGTCCAAAAAACATACTTATTAATAATATTTGATTCTTTTTGGTCCACTAGGATTAGATAAGGACATTTATTGTTATTTTATTTAAAGAAGAGTTAAAAGAGATAAATAAAATGTTTAGTAAATAAACCATTTTTAATATAGGGTAATACATATTAAAATTTCGACTATAAATATTCATTATAATGATAAAATTATTTCCTATATAATGATATTTTATTTATATTTTTTAGACATTAAAAAGTTTAATTTATTTTTGTCACAATGATGACCTAGTAATTAACATAATAAATAAATATTAAAATAATTGATATTATAAATATCCAAATAAATGTAATTTGAGACTTTTGATGAATTCCAATAATTTTTTTTATTAATATGAAATGTTAGGATTGGTCTTATGAATTTATTTCGATGTAATAAAGTTTTTAGGAATTTATCAAAAATCATTTTTAAATAATGTCAAAATTGACATTATTGAGTATTTAAAACAAATATTATATTATTGGTTGATATAATATTCCTAAAAATCTAATAATAGGCCAAAAGAAATTAATAATATTATATATGTCAGTAATGAACATATTGGTGTTCTCTTTGAAGAATATATTATGTTTAATAACCATATAATATAAAAATACAAAGAGACATGGTAAATGTATACCTATTTACTAAGAGTTAAACCTAAAAGGTAAGGTTAATATGATGAAATACCCCCGTGTAAAAACTTTTGGTTGAGTGGTTTTCAACTAATTCCCAATGTAGCCATTAAATAATTCATTTTTTAGACATTAGAAACCGAAATGTTTTTTATTATAAAATAATATATCAATCTCAAACTAAAGTGACCCTCACCTCTCTTATAAAAGGGTACTTCCTCTTCTATTAATTTGACACCTCCAAATAATTTTGGTTCGGCCAACCCATGACAAAATATCCTACCATCATTAATGATTTAATCCTAGAGTCCTTACTTTGGTTATAAATCCAACCATTATAGCCCTTTTGATCAACTCAAAATACATAACCTGAAGAAGAGGTAAATATTTCATCACCCCTTTTAAGTTCTTTTCATCATCCAATTCCCCTTTCTTTGTTGTTTCTATTATAAAATAACAACTCTAGTATATTAAATATACTATTATGATTTTATAAAAATGGTACAACCATATTCATTATTTTATCCATCCTATAAATTTCAAAGTCACCATAGATGTGTACATACGGATTACCGTCTCCACATCAGGGCGTAGTTTGTTATTCAAATAATTCATTATTTTGATTTGTATAATAATGAGTATAACTATTTTTAATATTAAATATAACATGTTAATTATTATTTATAAATGATATAACATCCAATTAAATATGATTTCACTATCAATATAATGAAATTTTCACTCATGTGTACGTACGAATTACCATCTCCACGACACGATGTGATTAACATCCACATTTACAATCCAACTATGATTTCAAAATATATACCATTAATAAGTATGTAATATATTATATAATAATGATAAAGGAGATATATATATATATATATATCCATACATATATCTTATTCACTTAGTTCGTTCAATACGATATGAAAACATATACAATGTTTATGCGTATGTACGGCCCATCGTCTCCATAAACAGTGTTTTCTATTTCATATATAAATGTCTATTATATATATTTATATTCTAAATATATATGTTATATAAATAATTTTATATAGTCGGGAAGTATTTAAATCATTATCTAGGTGATACAATCAATATTATCATTCTAAAACACGTACGATAAAGAAAGTGATTACTACCCAAAATGTTAATTTAACATGGAAATTATTATTATATGTGTAGTATAATATCATAAAATAATCATGTATGATATCATAAATATTAATATGGTTCTAGTATAATTTAATAACTTTCTACAATCTTTATACAAGAGGTTAAACGTACCCTCGACTAAAGGAAAGTGCAAGGTAAGGGTTAATCCCTCAGTCTCATTAATATCCGAGATTGTTTATGTGTATGTTTTTACAGGGACATATTTATCATCCCTTTCCATGTTTCATAAAAGATTTTTCGACAGGAAACTTTTAAGGGACTCATTAACTAAAAAATATTTTAAAATGATTTAATGATTTATTCTTTTAAACCTTTCTCATTAATGTACATGTTTTGAAAATGATTTTAATTATTTATATATATGGATGTGAATGTTTTAAAATTTTAATTCCTTTAAAATGTTTCCATGATGTATAGGACACTTTGATTCAAAAAAATATTTTAAATGTCTTCCTATATAAATTGTGTGACTTTTAAAATGAATTCATTAAAAGTGATACTTTTCTCGTAACATTTTACTGATCATTTTCAACTATGTCAACATCCATTTCTAGATATTATTATAGATCGTGGTTGATTTATTTTGATAAAATTCATCGATATTTTATTGATGGTTTTATGATATGTTTGATTATGGATGTGTTATTTTTATACCAATCAGGGTTTATGAATAAATTATTGACATTTCATATGCTTGTTTTAATACTTATGATTATGATATGATTAAACCTTTTCATAAGAGAAATTCATTGTACATAGAAAGTGATGGGTGGAGAACTCTATATCTATTCATTTCATCGGTAGGTTTCATGAGAAAATCTAGTGTCTTGGCACAATAATTTGAGTAAATCATATTTTTAGTCTTGGTACAAGGCCTTGACTATATGGTTATGAAGTCAGATATTATGCATTCCATAATTATGAATGTGGTAATTGATATTACATAATATTATTCAACTAGTATATATCAATGTGAATAAGTAAATGGTATTATTTTATTTTATCTTTTACATATTATGATGGTGTTTATGTTTAAAATGCTTCTGTTTTAGTCTTATACATTGCCTGTAATTTTATACATATTTATGAAAGTTTTCGCTATATTTTTATCCTTACTGAGCATATGATCTCACCCCTTTCTATGTTTTATTTTTCCCAAGATGCGATGAAGTGTATTATAACTGACCTACATAGATAGTATAAGATATATTAGTATTTTGTTTTAGTTTTTCATTTTATAATGAAATTGTAAATCATATGAATGTATCTAGTATTTCCAATGCTACTAAACTAACAAATCATTCCGGAAATGATCATTTGTGATCATGCCAATGTTATTTAATAATGCACCGACTCTAGGTAACGATGGTCGGTGCGTTATAGTTATTATGGAACGTTAAAATTTTTAACACTTATAAAAATATCTTATAACATTATAAATATTTTTTATCATTTATATATAATTAATATTAATTTAATAGATTATTTAGTTATGAAATAAATTCTTCAAAAAACATTAGTTTATTATAAAAATGTATATATTTTCTACAACTCAATTATTATTTGTTTTTGTCTAGAAATAAATTATCAAAGTCATCTTAATTAAACTTATATATATTATTAAGAAAAAATATACATAAAATGAATTTTTAAATAATATATTTTATTTATAAAAAGTATATTACACATTATTTTAATATAGATGAGAATGAAAAACATTTTATTACACCAATATACTCCCTATCATAATGGGGATGAATGATGGTGTTTTTATGGGGTGGCTCGATTAACATTGACCAAGTGGTAATCATTACTATCATGAAATTCCCACATTTGTGATTTTTTCATCTTTCATTTGGTGAAGCACGTCTTTGTATTCATCAATGGTAAACCCTAGTGATACTACTTCAATCAAATGTTCACAAAAATGGGTTTCAAAAGGAATGAATCAACTTGTTGAGGCAATCATTTCTAATTTCCACATCAATTATCGTCATTCATTAATAAATATTAACACTAATTATGATTGTGAAATTTCCACCAATTTGTTTGTCTACAATGGCCAAATTTACTCACAATAATATTGAAAAACGATCATATTTGACCTATGGAAATATAATAGAACAATACCCACTATCACATTTCCCTTTTTACACTATAAATACAACATCATTCTTTCACAAATAGTAAATAAAATTCTAACTTAGGTTATATTTTCATTTTCTAATATGTTAATTATTTTTTTAATATTTTTCATCATTTTTAATGTGTTTTATATGGGGGATATGATTCTATAATAGTTGGGATATTCAAATTTTTGAATTTTATCTATTATATTTTTTTTTCTAGTTATAAGGATTGAAAATTTAATTGGCTTCTTGGATGACTAATTTCGTAATCATTAGTAACTAGATTTGTATTCTTTAGTACCATTATATTGCGTACATGTATAAATGAATATAATATTGCAATAATTTTATTAGGTAAAATATATCATTTAAAAAAATTCATTATTTTATTCCCGATTATGATAATTCATCGCCAACATTTCATCTCAATGTATCAGATGAAAAATGGTGGGGGTACATATGTATAATTGTCTCCTATAGTTCCCATGATTATTCTTCGTATTTGGGTTCTAATCGGTAACACTTTGACCATGTGAGTTTTATTTTTCATATAACATTGTCTCTAATGTCCATGATCTTCTTAGTTATCTCCTCATAAGAAATTTCATGTTCCATTTGTACTATCTCTTCATTCATTGCAAGTGATGGATTTAGTATGTATCTCCTCAATTGTGATACATAGAATACATCATGATCTTACCCAAGATTTTGTGGATGTTATATCTAATATGACACCATCCTTTGTGATCAATTATTTTAATGGTGGTATTGTACATGGGGATAAGATTCCATTTCATTCAAAATCATGTGACTCTAATGTATGGTGATATCCAAAGGAAAAAAATTAACTCCAATATCAATCATCACATCATTTCAAATTGTTGGTGGTATTTATATCATTATAAATATAGATACCATTTAAAAATTATAGGATAAAATGATACTTTTCATTCATTTCTTTCAAATGATTGTCCCCAAGAAACATTCTCTCACAAACTTCATCCTATCAATAATGAAATCTACATCTCAATCCATGTAGTGCCTCATATGGTTCCATTGGATTACTCACGTAGAAGTTCATTTTTTGTGATAAGTAATGTAATTTAAGGTTTTGATCCTATTCACTATTAAATTACATTGAAAATGTTCTCAAAATTTCCTCTAATTTATGAATATTTTGTTCAGATTGACCATCTGTTAAGGGATGACAGCCTGTACTAATATTTAATTCATCATTTAGATCATGATGAAGACATATATAGAAGTAATATATGAACCATGGATCATGATCTGAAATAATATAATGTTTCTTCCCCTTCTTCCTCACCACATGGTTCACATATTTCCCAAAAATTTTGTTGAATAAGTGAAACATCTCAAATACCGATGAAATGGGTAGTCTTGGTGAGCAGATCTACTATAATTAGTATAGTTTTGATTCATTTGGATGTTATTTGGAGTCTTTTGATGAATTATATATTGATATTATTCCACATATATTTTGGTATGGGTACTTTATTTAATAACCCCTTTGGAATTCGGATCCCTTCATGCACTTTTTGATACACCATGCTCCATTTAGTGTTGTTCTAAATCACCGTTTTCAAATTTTTTACATATAATGATCATAATTTCCCCTATAAATTTTATTTCATCCTAAATTTGTGGATAATGTAAATATAAGAGCATTAAATATCATCTCTTTCTTAATCATATAAATATATTTCACATATATACTTGTTTAAAATTTCAATACCCCTTTCTGATCAATAATAATCATAGTAAATTTCTCATTATTAACATCCTCGATATCATTTTCAATGAAAATATATTATATTTGAGATATATTGATTTCAAAAAAAATAGTGATGGTAGAGAAATCATTTGGGATTGTGAGGATAATATCCCATACATAATGATTCACTTGTCCATACTCATTAGGTTCGTGATCAATGGATCTCTATGAATCCAAATAATTATTATTACAGTAGGTTCTTTCTTAAATTATATATAAGAGACAATGTTTGGTCTTTTATGGTGATAATGAATTGAATATTCATATTCTGTAAGAAGCTTCAACAATTTCATTTGTCTCATATTAAAGTGATTTTCCATGAATATGTATATAAAAAATTGGTGGTATTTTTATATATGTAATTTATCATCATAAATATAGTGGAAAAAATATTTTTAGAGAAAAATAACATCAACTAGTTGTATGTCATGCATAAGATAATTATTCTCATGAGGCTATACCTATTGATATTCCAAATTGGTTACCATGAAAATTTTCAGGAAGAAACAACAAATATATTTTAGAGATGCATCACTATATATTAAAAAACCATCTCTATTAGAGGGTAGAGTTAATAAATGTACATTTACCAATCTATATGTTTGTTCATGAAAACATTCATCACATTCCGTTTCAAGATGAACGTAGCTCATTTTTGAGTTAAATTATATATTGGGCGAGAAAGAAATGAATTATTATTAAAAACAAAATATAATATAATGTTAAACAATGGAAATTATAAATCTCAATAACTATTGTAGGATTAGGCCACTCCAAAACAAGAATTTTCTTATAATGGTCAAATGAACTTCCATCAATTGTTATAATTTTCAACATGAATGAAAATTGTTCTATCTAGAAATCACATTTTATAAATTTCCCAAATATCTTATACTTCCTTATCGTTTTGAATATCTCTCTTAGATGATCGAAAGAGTCCACACTAATTTTGGAGTATATAAGAATATAATCAATAAAAATAGTATCACCCCATGATATTAAAAATAATTTGAAATGCATGAAACACATAGTTTCTACATATTGGAACATTTTTTAAGGATATATTTTCAAAATATCTGTAAAATATAATTTTTTTGTTATATGATATTAATTTGGAAAAATAGCCATACACAGTTGCGATCAATATGTTTTTGGGACCTTGATATGAAAAACATATTTTTTTGAGAATATTAACATAGCCTTGGGAATTGTAATTTTACCCTTTTCAATTTTAATATTAACAAATGAACAATAAGAACACCAATGAATTTATTTCTAATAATTTATGAGACCATGATTTATAGTTCAAGGTGTTATAAAATTAGTTATATTTTAAAAAATTATATTTTTGTAATAAATTATGATTTAATTTAAAATTTTATTTTCTCATACTTCGAAAACTATTTTGATAAAATGAAATTAATTTATGACTTCTTAACATCAATAAATGGATAGGGTGAATTTTTGTGATTTTTATTAAATAATCAAATTTTTTAAGAATAATGAAATACGATAATTTTCCAATTCTATACATTATATATTAAATACACCATTCCTAGAACAAAAAATTATTTAAGAACCATTGGTTTGTACTCAAATACCCTTTTTAATATTTAGGGACACATTAATGAAGACTATTCCTAGTTTTTAAAAAAATATTAAAGAAATGATTAAAATAATGAAAAAAACACCAGCTTATACACATTAAATACCCACCCACCTCAATCCCTCTCTTCCCCTGATACCTAAAAAGCATTGATAATTGAATAAATTACTCACAATCCCTTTCCAGTGGCTCTTCCAAACGTCCATGACCAAATTTTCTGACCAAAATTCCAATACCAAAGGCCAATAGGAGGATATCAGGGAGAAGTGATCAAGAGGTAAAAATCATTTTTCATTTTTATATATTAAATTTTCTATTATTTTATATTAATATACTATAATCATCATCAAATATTCCAGAGGAATGTAATATATAGTATTATATATATATTCTGGATTCTATCATTTTTACGTAAAAAATGAACTCAATTCTCTATGTCCTCTTCCTCTTATTATAAATATAACAACACCGTCTTTGATGTGTGTACATACCAACATCATGGAGGCTGTATATTCAATTTCATTTATTTCAATCAAATATGGTTGTGAAACCATTATAATGGATGAAATAAATTTTATATATTATTATATTTTCGGTCCTTTCGTATGAAATTAACTAATATTCACAATATTAATGGTATATGATGAAAAAAGTTCGTGATTATTGAAGAACAACCATAATTATTTAAACAAGTATCACCAATGATTTATCTAAGGAACAAACCTCATACATTTTATCCCATATAGTTTAATGTATTTTTATATTCTATAAGAATTTTAATACCTTTTCAATTAACATTAGGTGTTTTTCTTTTATTCTACATGAAAATCCTTTATGAAATGATCATGGAAATCATGTAAAGAACACAAATGAGACAACAGAAATAACAAAATATTTTTTATAAATGGGTAGAATGTTCTTATAAAATGGTCATATATTGGGTTGAAAGCATTATTATGATTCTTTAAAATATTAATATTAATTATTTAACCATTTTATGTAAGGATTAAACATGTTCTAATTAAGATTAACCCGAGGTAAGGGAATTCTTAACCCATTTTCCATTCTTTGGATTAACTTAATACTACATTGAATATATAGATCTATGATTTATTTTGGAATTAATTTTTTATTAGTATTTTGTTTTCTTATGTAAATTTATAGTTTATAATCATATTATATTCGTTATATTACTTCTCAGATCAATTATATGATATTTGTAAATTATATTTCTTTAAAAATCATATTTAAAAATAATTTTTTATTAAATTAAAATGAAATATTTTCATGAAACTATAAAGGTTTCAGAAATTATGTTACTGTTATTAAGAAATTTTTATGATCATGGGTGGTACATATATCTCACTCCAATGCAATGAGTATGTTTATGTTGGATTTTTACTTTATAGTTACTCAAAGTGTAACTGTGATGGTTAGACCACATGTTAGTTGTGAGGGTTACATTGTAATGTAGCAATGAGGTTTACAAATAATATGGTAGCTGTGTGGGTAAAAATTTTATTAATTAACACCCCAATATTACATTATTTTTCATTTCTGTTTATATTTTTTTTGAAATTACAGTTTTTTAAAATAATGAATATGACACTTTATGGGTGTGAATTATGTCTTTGTGAAGATGATTTGAAAAATTATAAAGTATTCATGTACTAATGGTTTCATTCATTCTGATTATATCCAATACAAACAGTTTTATTCCTATGTCATGTTTTTAAATTTTTTCACATTTAAAATAATGTGTGTGAGAAATAAGAACTTATGATAAATGAAATGACGATTTTTTTATCATATAATGCTCTTGTTTTTTGATAAAAAAATTATGTGTTGAATGAAATGTATAATATTCTAATGGTAGAAACTTTGTATGTTTTTTAGATTATATTTAAGTTTTATGTCATAAATTTAGATAAAAACATAAATATTTTTGACAATTTAAAGAAGTGAGATCTAGTTGAAAAAGATTGATTAATAATGTTTATGGAAGAATTTTTATTGTTTGTGTCACAGAATAATCTAGATAACATTATGAGATATTATCATGTTAACATAATCCCATGAATAATTTTTATATTGCAATTTTTTTTGAAATGGAATATCATTTAACGATTAAATTGATTCTTCATTTAATATATGTTAGTTTAGAATTTTCTTTCTATAGATGAAATATGGAAACTATATTTGGAATTAACTGATAGAGTGATATCATTCCGAATCCACAACCATAAATGGTGGGAATTAGAGTAGAGAAGTTTTGGGATGTAATGGATTAGTAGAAGTATGAAATAAAAATATTTTTAATCTATGAAATATAATCACTAGAGCTACCACAATAGAACATGATGATAGTGTAACCATTTATTAGGCAAAACCATCCTGCTTTTAGTGGATCTATTGACACATCAACTATTGAAGGATGGATTGAGGACCATGAAAGATATTTTATGTTAAGGTAGGATTATATAATCAAAAAAATTACATTTCTATTTAACATTTTATTGTAAATATGATCATTGGCGTTCAATGGTCAATAATATTAAGTATAGAGAGATAATTGAAGCCACATAGTGTGATTAATTGAATAGTCATTTCCTTGAAAAGTTATTTTCAATGGTGGTTCAACATAAGAAGTAGAAGAAATTACTTAAATTGATGAAATAAGAAGATGATTTATTGGTCCTGCATTATGAAAACATTACATGAATGTCTAGGAAGACCCCAAATATAATTCAGGGGCATGATATAAATATCAGTCAATTTTTCTCAGTATTAAATCCATAATATTTAAGGGCACTGGCCTCCTGATAATTCACATTATTATGTGAAACTTTTCCAATGTGATTAGAGGTTAAAAATGGAGTATTTTGATGATCACTTGTAATTCGAAACAAAATATAATAAGAGGTTTTTATGTAATGATATGGGTAAGAATCAATTAATGAAATATTATTCCAAGATATACTATTTTCCATGTTGTGAATTTTTTTGTAAAAAGAACCATATGAAATGTCGTACAAATACCATGAATTGTATTCCATATAGAATGTTTAGACATATGGATTTCTATTATAAAGAAACTGATTTTAAGGTCAATTAAAAAAAGAAAACAATAAAGTGTTTCAAATTTTGGGATATGGGTCATTATGTAAATTCCTAACAATGAAATATCTGAGTGAAAGAAAGCATCTAGGATATAAAAAGAATAGTGCAATAAGATCCTCTGTGACCCCATTAGTAGATATCGCGCCATCCAATGATGTGTTGTTATGTACATTGTCATTTAATTCATTTTAGTTCTAATCTCTTGTTTAATATAAGTTCAACACATTCATTTATATATTGGAAATTTTCTGGAAAATTCGAGATATACCCAATACAAATCAGACCTGAACATATTGACAAAACACCAAGGGAAAATGTTACAAAAAAATGAATTTTAGGAAAACATCTAGTATTATCTTTGGAAACACATTACCTAATCAAAATATTTTTTAACCACAGAAGATTTATGGGTCCTTCAGGGTATGGATTGGTATTATGTTTATCATTCTATGATTGATATTATAGATAAGGGATTTTTTTCTTCATAATTATTTATAGTTTTTTTACAATAAGCAACGAATAAAATTTATAACATATCAAGAAGTTGAGAAACTGTTTAATGATGTAAACAAATTTTACCTTCCTCATATTGTAGAAAATAAGGGAGATGTTAAGAATAATGACTTGATAATGGAAAATAAATACCTTGATGTTTTTTTTGATGAGTTACCAAGTGTTATACCTGATCAAGATGTTAAATAAATAGTTTTCAGAGATCTTGATTCTAATACAATTCCAAATCCTCCAAATAGAATTGATAAAATTGAACTTCATGAATTTAAAATCAATTTTAGGAAATTCTTAATAAATTCTTAGTTTATCCTTGTTCTTCACAAACAATTTCTAACATTTTGTAATGGCCTAAGACCTGTTTGTGTAAACCATACCAATGGTTATCCTAACCGTTGAATGTGGAGCCATGGGGATGGACATATCCCAATAGTTCTATGGGAATAATTGGTATATGGATTAAATAAGGATTATATACCAATAGTTTCTTGTAACCCTATGTATAATGGCTTTCAATCGGTTTATAACTATTGGAAATATCCAAAATCATGTTAATACCAATGGTTTACAAACCAATGGTATAGACATTTACTAGTGGTTCCTCATAAACCGTTTGTAAAAGATAATCAAAAGTAACTATACAATCAGTATATAAACCATTATTATATACATTTATGAATGGTTTCATATAAAATGTTGGTATATGATTGGTTTTACCATATATTCCAGCAGTTTGAAACCATTGGCATATGCTATGAACTGTAGCAGGAAGTCTTCCTCCACCCTGTGCAGTTGTAGCACTTCCACCATTAGGCATGCCTCCCATTGTGTAGAATTCAAATAGAATTCCAAAAAACTACAGAATATATATAGAATTCATACAACACAAAATTTGTACTGAATTGTAAATACTACCAATTGTTTATTGAATTAACCGAGACAAAAATACAGAATTAACTCATAATTTATAAGGTATGTATAGAATGAATACATATAAAACAACTATACCCATACAACATTAACACATAATTCATGAAGAAATTAAATATATAAAGAATTCAATTTATATTTTAGAATGCAATTACCCTATGCAATACAAAATTCTAAATTTGATGAATAAAATATTGATTTTATAACACATACACCAATGAATTCAAAATTCAGAATCTATTAACTATTATATAAGAAAATCATGTTTCAGGTTTTAAATTTTGAATTGTTTTTAAAAGGGATGTGTGAATTCAGATGAGATTTGATTTTATGGATAATGTGTTTTGTCGGGCTATAATAAGGGGTAATGTGATAGTGGGGGTGGGGTAGGGCGCTATCAAGGGGGTTGGAGGGTAGTCCAAGGGATTGTGGCGTTTATAGTGTGTGGGGGTGTTGAGGGGGTGTCAATGGGATTTAGGGGGATATCCAAGGGGGAAGGGGGTGTCCAGTGGGTGGGGTGTCTGGGGGGATGGGGTGTTTAAGGGGTGGGGGAGTTTTGGGGAAGGGTGGTTTCTAGGGGGGCTATCAAATGGGTTGGGGGGGAGGTCAAAGTGGGTAGGGGTGTCCATGGGGTGGGGGTATCCAGGGGGTGGGGGTGCCCAGGTGGGGTGGGGGTTGTCCATGGGGTCGGGGGTGTCCATGGTGGTGTGGGTGTCCAGGTGGTGGGGTGGTGTCTAGTGGGGTGGGGGATTTCCATGGAGTTTGGGGATCTCTAGGGGCATTGTGTGTCCATGGAGAGTGGGTGTTCATGGGTGGGGGTGGCCTCTAGGGTGCATAATGTGTACATCGGGTGTTGGTGTCCATTTATGGGGTGTGTCCAGGTGGTGGGGGATGTCCATATAGGTGGAGCATTGTCCAAGGGGTTGTGAGTGTGGTCCAAGGGGCTAGGGTATCCAAGGGATTGTGGGTGTCAAGTTTGTTGGGTGGTTTCTAAGGGGTGGGGGGATGTCCAGGTGGTTGGGGGTTGTCCAAGGGTGTAGGGGTGTCTTGGGGGTGGGTTGGTGTCCGAAGGGGTGGGGCTATCCAAGGTTTTGGGGTTGTCAATGTTTTTGGTGGTGTCCCGAAGGTTGTCCATGGGGGTGGGAGGTGTACATGGTAGTGGGGTGTCCTGGGATTGGGGGTGTCCCAATGGTGGGGGTTTCAAAGGTGATGTCAGAGTCTCAGGGGGGGGGGGGTGTGTCCATGGGGATGTGGGTGTCCATGGGGGTGCAGTGTCTAGGGGGTGGGGTGTCCTAGGGATGGGTTTGTTTTTGGGGTATGGGGTGGGGTGGTATTCCAATGGGGTTTGGGGTGTCTGGGGGTGTCTGGGGGTCTGTGTTTCGTCTATGGGGAGTGGGGTTGTCCAGTGGGTGGGGTGATGTCCAAGGGGGTCGATGATGTCCAGGGGGTTGGGAGTTCCCTAGGGTGTAGGTGGTGTCTATGGGTGGGGGTTGTATAAGGGGAAGGGGGTGTCTGGGGTGTGGGCGGTGTCCAATGGGTTGGGGGTTTCCCAAAGGGGAATGGCGTGTCAAGGGGGTGGGTTGTCCAGGGGAAAATATCCAGGGGTGGGGGTTGTCCATGAGAGTGGGGTTATCCAGGGGTGGGAGGTGATCAGGTTGTGGAGTGGTTCCCAAGGTTGGGGGGGTTCGAAGGGGGGTGTGCAGGGGGATGGGTAGCTATCTAAGGGGTTGGGGTGCTATCTAAGGGGGTAATAGAGTCCATGGGAGTGGGGGTGTCTAGGGGGTGGGAATTATCTATAGAGGTGGGTGTTGAGGGGGATGGGGGTTGTCCAGTAGGGGTGGGGTGTCCAAGGGTAGTGGTGTGTAGGGGTGGGGGTGCCTTAATATTAGTTTCATAAATGGAGTATTTCCTTTAATAGACAGTTCTACAGTCTCTATGGCCCTTTTTTCGACATGTTCTTCATGTGACTTAATTTTATAAAACTCGACAGCACTACAATTCTTACGTCAGGTGGGTCAATACCTCTTCAGGACTATACTCTTCCCAGGTTAGCAGTGTACTTTTCCAGGGAACTCATCTCCCAACACATGATGTAAGACATCGTTGGGCTCTAAATTTTCATGTTCCTAGGAATCATGGTCCACTAAAGAAGCCTATTAATAATAGATTTCTACGTTATAAAAAGATAGAAAATTTGAAATCAACAAAGTAAAACTTATAATCTTCTGCTTAGTTGGTTCATTAACTGTACTTCCATCATTCTTTCTTTGACTCGAGAAAAACATTTTTTCTCATGGAACTCATCGTTCAATATTTAATTTTTCCATCTAAAATTACATTGAATTTTAGAAAAAATAAATAAATATAGGTTACCTATAATTAATTTCCTAACTAAAATTATATAAAAATAGTATGAATCAAAAAAATTATGGAAGAAAAATAGAAAGTGAAAGTCGTAAAGAAAAATTATAAACAACTGTCATACATGCTTCCTATCATGATCTGGCATCATATTAAGTCCTAATATGTGGAGTTATTATTTTAAATAAATAGGTTTTCTTTCAACCAAATAATTCATAGTTGAACTTCAATATTAAGAAAGACAGTATTAATTAAAAACATGAAAGTGTTCATTTAAATACCTCGAATGGGATTAATTCCTTAAACTTAGTAGTCTTCCAAAGAGTAATCATCATCCAATATTGTTATATCGTATAGTAATCAACAACTGGAACCACATCTAAGTCTATTCCAACTATAGCACTCCTGCCAATATATTACTCATTCTTATATGATCTCAAAAGATCACCTAAATCCTTTAGATGTGTTGGGCCAGCACCCTCACAATCAGGGAAATTAAACTAAAGCTGACTCCAAAATATTAATTCATAAAAATAAAAAAAAAATTATATTGCATCAAATTCAATAGATTATTTTGCCAAAATCTCTAGCCAAGCATTATCCATTTATTCATTTGGAAACTGTCTCCATGAGAGTTGGATGACATGGGTGATGTCAGAGTATTTAGAAAGAATTTTCAAATAACTCCAACATTGATTCCCTATAATCACAACCATTTGAATGTCTCCATTATAGTCCACCATCAACTGTGTGTGAAAATTCCACACTGCATACATGCATGTATTCCCAAAACCCAGATTCCTATTAGTAGATGTATTTGTTATGAATGAAAAATTAATATTTTATCAATACTTGTTATAATGAAAATAAATAATGGTAAAACATTTGTTTGGGTTCTATAAATATACCAGCAGTTGTTTGATAATTGGTGCTGATGGATCTGTAGAAACTGAAGGAACACCCATTGAAGGTTTACTAGGACCCAATGTATTCCCTATAGGGATAGACTCTGGTAGAGAAGGAGTTGATGAAGATGGGATATAGAATCATAGAGTGAAGGAATTAGATGTAAAATAAGATTGCACAAATGACTGGAAAAATGATGGATGGGGAGTGGGAATCATTATCAGATATGATAATGAAGGGTGGGGAGACTCATATATAAAGGGTTGTGAAAATATGTGAGGCCTAAATATCTCAAGTGTCTCCAATTACACATTAGGATCAGAATGTGGGATAGATGGTATGTCAGTGGAAGGGGTAGGGCCTAATTAGGTATGCCGACCAGATCAGCTTTCTCTCAGACCACCCCATCGTATTAACACCCTATGTACTAGGACCACTATTAGTCTTATAATCAAATTATTTTTTGCGTAAGAGGTTGATCCTTGAAATAAAATACTCACTACTTACACTAGAAATGGAATGCCCATCTCAACCATGCGACAATTATTGTCAATCATCTTTTTCAACCGCCTTTCGTAAATTAGTTTCATTTCCTTTATTTGAAAACAAATATGGATTTAATTAGAAATGTATAACTAATGTGTAACACCGAAAACAAAATAAATGAGGGGAATTGGGGGATTCATGGATAATATAACTATCCATTGTATTCTGCAAACATGAATAGATATATCAAGAATAAAATAAACAAAAATAGATGTAAATAAGAATTTTTTTCATGTTGGATGGTTATTTACTTAGAAGACAAACCATCATGATTATAAGGAGTCATGAACATTTCAAAATTACAGAAAAAATTAATTTCCTTATCCCTGGTAGATAATGCAGGTTTATATACATGTTTGGTAGAATAAGAAACACCACCATGTTCATTATCTGGTGAAATGATAAATTGAGGTCATAGAGTTATAAAAGTTTTATACATAGTAAATAATGCATTTAAATGTTCACCATGTTATAAATGAAGATTTTTTAGGTTTGAATACCATTAAATTCCGATTTAGAAACTGAAATTCAAAAAAAATTGAAACCTATAAACTTTGAAAATTTTCATAATTATTGAGTCGGATACGATATATTTTTAATAAATATTAAATAAATTTGAATAATACCATCTTTAGCAACCCATGATGAGATAATCCAAAAGAATTGCGAACATGGATCTAGGATTTTATATATTTCCCTCCACTACTTCTAGTTCATAATAAACATTGAAAATTGAGATTTTAGAGTCAAAAAAGATAATAAATGAATAGTTTACAATGGCATTAGAGTTAGTGTCAATTTCATCATCACCATCTAAAAAAAATTCTTGGAATTACTTCAATAATGTCACCACATTCAGGTCGAAGATGGTCTTTGGCGTGAAAAACATGTTTCACCAATGATTCCAATACATATGGTTCATTGGTAGCAAGAGTAATAGTCATATCAATGACTCAAATTCCACAATCATAAAAAAATGTGCCATGCTTCTTCATCGATTAAAAACACTGACATTTCATCATTGTGACTTGTCTATGAGAATAATAATCCAATATTATTATTATTTCAATGACTCAATAATAATCTTTTTTTCAAATATCCGTATTTTACCTAGTGCACTAGAATAAAAATCTATTGTGGCTAAAACCATAACACTATCATGTTGTGATATCATGTAATTTTCTCGTTCAGTGATAATAAATATGTAAACATTTAAAAAAATTGATTTATAGTCATGAACAATGGTATTAAGACTAAAAACCAAAGCTTTTATTTCCATAGAGACAAAGTCACCATGATAACTCAATACCTAAAATATAAATTAATATTACACATAATTATATATTGATTTAATAATAATAAACAATAATATTTTTACCTTCAATATTAACAAAGAAGAAAACATTTTGTTATGAAAAGTCAACCTCCGTCTCCATGATAAAAAATGAATATACTATTTATCATTTATTTATTTTAACTGTAGATAAAAAATAGGAATAATTTAACAGATATATGTGTAATATATAAATATATTCAATTTACATACCTAATGTAGTCATTGGAAAAATCACAATAGAAAAAAAATAATGCAACATTACATCTCCCACTCTTCTATGGTTAATGTCGTCAATGTATATGATCTTTTAATTACACCTGTTTTAGGATGTGATGGAAAACTAGGTTAAATTTTGCTTATAATGTTCTTCTTAATTTCTAATTGGTTTGATCATTCAATTATTATGATCTAACAAATGTGTACAGTAGAAACCCATACATTCTTTACCCAAGTTAATGTTCATGTCAGAATCTTCGAGATGATTCTTATTTAGAACATAATACATTAATGTATACATATTTAATTTTGTTGGATACATCCAATGAAAAGAAATAGATCCTCTGAGAAGTATTTCTGTTGGAATACTGATAATCAGGTGTATCAAGCATGTGAAAAATGAGCGAGGAAATATTTTCTATAACTCACACAAAATAAATGAGGCATATATGGTATTTTTTTACAACAATGACTTAGAAAACATATTTCACAAAGACCTCTAAGAAAATATAACAACTTAATATCATCCAATAATAGAATATTTTACAGAATATAACTAATTTATATTGGTATCAACTCTTTTAGAAGGAAGTGATA
This sequence comes from Viscum album, assembly GCA_963277665.1. Classification (NCBI taxonomy): domain Eukaryota; kingdom Viridiplantae; phylum Streptophyta; class Magnoliopsida; order Santalales; family Viscaceae; genus Viscum; species Viscum album. The sequence continues at coordinate 720,294,489 of OY728151.1, read as the reverse complement.
ATCATTATTCATCAATGATTTTAGCTTTAATACTCTTCTATGGGCCTGTTTAGATATATATCTTGAATATCCATTAGGATCATTAATAGTCTCTAATACTTCATAAAATTTCTTTTTTCCCCTTTAATTTTCCTCACATTAGAATCACATTGATCATTCTATTTATTTTCAGTAATATGTGCATGATGAAATTTTTATTTGATTCCCAAATCCACCAAGTCATGTCGAGACCAAAAAATATATTTTTTATCCCCTTAACATTTAGATGAATCGAATGCAACAATTTACATTTTTTTTTTCAATTTGCAATACGTCTAATCTATGATGTAACAAATTGGTTGAATTATAGGGTAAATCATATAAGATACTAATAATCTTCCAATTATAACATGTGTTATTGGAAACATTATTTCTCATTCTAGATTTCATTTGATGCTTCCCGAATGAAAAACTAAAATATTTCAATTCATTAAGCACATCAGATCCAGAATTATGCTGAGGTGGACCATCATTCATCCTGGTATTGTCAAATCATCGATGATTATTTCAATATGTATGGTCCATTTGAAAGAATCATAGATGTCCAATAAATCTGAAAATACAACGATGTTTCTATCTTCTAGAACACTTATTCTTCATACAAATCAAACATAATAGTTTTCCCTTTGTGCTCTATATGGACATCATTGCTTAAGTATGCAAATCATTGATCGTCCACATAAGTGCAACTAGAATCGAAAATAAGTAATTCGAACATGCATCATATGTGCTCACACCAACATCCCAAATAAGATTCTACTCTTTTAATAAAGGTTTCATGTATATGTCTATATAATTAACGGGATCTAAAGGGTCTAATATGTGTATACTCCAGATTGTGAATGGTTTCTTCACACAGAACCATAGGGGAAGGATGTAAATATGTATACGAACCATCCAGGTGTTGTGAGAAGTAAGCGTATTCCCAGATGAATTAAAACCATCACATGAATGACCCAGACTCATATTACACATGTCAGCTAAAAAATCGGGACATCGAGCATCAAATATCTTCCATGAAAATCCATTGTCTAGGAGAACCAACTCATCCTGAGTTTTATTTCTCTTAGTATCATTCAATTTCATTTTTATTCATATTTCAACATATATAAAAACATTCTGGAGTTTGAGGATCAATGGAAAGTGACACATTACATTATGTAGCAAAAAGGACGGTGTTACATCAGCATTTGGATTCTAAAGGGATGTTCCACATTTTATACAATAATTTTGTTTTGTATTTTCCTACATGAATAAACAACAATATTTCAGGAAATCATGAATTTTGTTTCCTAAAAGTCTATGTTTCTCAACTAATTTTCATGCCATATAGTGGTATTATGGAATTTCTACATCATCTAAAAGTAATAACTTCAAGAACATAAGAATGTAATTGATGTAAGTATGAGAAATCCCATACATTGATTTCCCATGAAATATTCCAATAAAAAATTTGACTTTTTTCATTTTACCACAATGTGGATATACTTGAGTAAGGGAAACATCATTAAAAAAATTTACCCTAACAACATCATCATTTTCATTAGATGCAAAATGTGTGCTCATAACGATGTCTTCATGGGTTGGAATCCTTAATATTTATTATTGACGAATAAATGGAAACCAGTCATATAAAAATTAATATAATCCAGTTTTTTTTCATTTGGATCATCGGAAATTTTATATTTCATTTCCCCCCCATTATGATACAACACAAAATAGTTTACTTGAAAACCATGTTTTCATATGTTGTAGCTGAATTCTTCATGGCTCCACCAAGGTCTTCCAATACTATTGTAACATGGGTAGTGTATGTGACCACTATCTGAAGCATTGCGAAATGAAAAATCTAAAAAGCCTAAAATAATTGTTTGGAAATCACTTGATATCCAATTATTTTCATAAATCTATATTATATCAAGTTTGTAAAAAAGGTCATTGTGTCAAAAAAAATTGAATATTATTGATATTACATTTAAAAGATATTTATGTAAATAATAATTGATCATATTAAATGAACCCAAAAGTGACACACTAATACGTATGAGAATCATAATATAAAAGACAACAAAATACTATATTTATATGAAAATATATTAGAAGAACTATATATGAGTTTACAAGATCATGTACACTAGTGGTGGAGAATTATTCAGGAGTTGAATAAATATTATATCGATGAAATTTTATATTTTTGTAGATTATTTGAGTGATAACATGCATTGGAAAAGAGGGTGGGGGTGTCTGGGGAGTGGGGGTGTCAGGGGTTGGTGGGATATATCGGGGGGGTCTGTCTAGGAGATGGTGTTCTTTAGGGGGTGGGGGTGTCCAGGGGGTGGGGTTGTCTAGGGGTGGGGTGTATAGAGGGTGGAGGATCTCCAGTGGGTGGGGGTGTCCATGGGTGGGGTGGTGTCCTGGTGGTTCTATCTAGAGGGTTAGGGGGATGTCCAGTAGGGGTGGCGGTGTCCAGGTTGTGGGGTGTCCAGGGGGTATTCCAAGGTGTTGGGGGTGTCTAGGGGTGGGGGTTGTTCATGGGGTGGGGGTTGTCCCATGGGTGGGGTTTGTCCATGGAGGTGGTGGGGTTGTCTAGGTGGTGGGGGTGTCTAGAGAGTGGAGGTTTCCAATTAGTGTGGGTGTGGGGGGTGTCGAATGTGTGGGGTTTTACACCGTCAACTAGTGTCTTTGATTCCATTCTCTATCAAAATGTAGCATGAATTAAAGCCTATTATTGATGACCCAGAGGACTATTGGTGTAATCCATGAATATCATAACTAAAAATCAAAACACACGTTATTGTAAACACACAACCAAATACCATACATGGATAATATTTTATCTTCTACTATAAATATTATACATGAATTCTAAAAGAACACAACTAATTTTAAACACACAAAATTTTTTTATCTAGGTATGAGGCTTATGTAATCCTTGAGATTTTTGTTGATAGCTTATTCCTAGTTTCGATACAACATGTAAACATAGTATTTTGTATTTTTACAAAATTTCATGTTTCTGTAAAATATGATCCTATGTATGATGTTTAGTCATATGAATCTGGGTTCGATAGGACACAACTCATGGGAGTTTGAGCGTTGTTATATCATTATATTATATTGGGTTGTATGAGTGTTAAATTTCTATGAGATCAATATGGATAGTGTATAAGAACCTGAGTGAGATTTCATTTCCATGATCACTTCTTCATTGAATGGTAAGAGTGAGTGTTGGTATGGAACATCATGAAAAGTGTTAAAGTGTGAAACCTATTATACATTGGTTATTTGTGATTCCTATTTGTTTAGAGTATCGCTGAGGACATACCACACCCTGGACTGCCCCCACCCACACCCCCTTACACCCCCACCCCCTACAGCCCACCTGGACAGCCCCCCTGCCCACCTAGAAATACCACCATCCCACTTGGAAAGCCACCTCACCCTACAGGACATCCCCCCCTGGACAACCCGAACCCCCCTCCCCCACTTAGAATTCCCACCCCACCCCTATGGATAGCCCACTCCCTGGATAGCTGACACCCCCTCCCCCCTGACATCCCACCCCTTACCTAGACAACCCACACCCCTCCTCCCCTAACCCTTGACAACCCACACATTCCCCTGACAGCCCACCCCTCCCCCTGACAGCCCACCCCACTTTGACAGCACCCCCCACACATACAACAAGACAACCCACCTCCCCACACCTGGACATCCCCCCACCCACCACCTAGAGATCACACCCCCTGCCTAGACAGTCCACACCCCCTCCCCACCATGACTACACACCAACCCACCAGGAAATCCTACACCATCCCCACTTGGATACCCCACCTAGACTACACACACCCCCTACCTCACATGAAAATCCCACCTTGACCACCCCATGACTAGCCACACCGCTCTTTGGACAGCCACCCCCCCCCCACACACACACTCACACACCCCTACATCCCCCTACCCCCTGCAACCCCTACCCATGGACACCCCCCCAAACATGGACATCCAATACCCCCTGCAACAACTCTTAGGTTGATTTTATTTAAAATTACTTTATTAATTAAGAAAGAAAAACCATCATCCATTAGTAATTACATTCAAAACAATCCATAGAATTTAGCAAAACATGACTAATTCAATTTACGAGTCCATATAGGTCACTTAGGAAATTTATTTGGGAATGGGTAAATCACTTACATGGTTTATTTCAATTTACAATATGTTATGAGTTCTTAAGAGGTGGGGTGGTGTCTAGGGGGATGTCTAAGGGGTTAGGGGATTGTCCAACAGGTTGGAGGTTGTCTAGTGGGTGGGGGTGTCAAGGGGGTGGGGGTGTCCATGAATGGGGGTGTCTGGGGGTGGGGTGTCTGGGGGGGGGGGATTTCCAAGGGGTGGGGGTTTCTAGGGGTGGGGGTGTTCAATGGTTGGGGTGTCTTGTATGTGGGGTGTCTAGGGGGTGGGGTACATTCCAAGGTGGTGGGGTGTCCTGGTGGGGTGTGGGTTGTCCATTGGGTTGGGGTGTCCAAGGGGATTTCTAGTGGGGTGGGGTTGTCCAGGGGTTGGGGTGGTGTCTAGGGGGGCTGCCCAGGGTGTGGTGGTGTCCTAGTGGTAGGGTCTGTCCATGGGGGTGGGGTTTGTCCACCGGGGTGGGGGTGTCGATCGGGTTGGGGAGGGGGGATTTCCATGTGGATGGGGTGTCTATGGTTGTGGGGGTTTCAGTGAGTTGGGTGTCCTGGGGGTGGGGGTGTCTTGGGGGTGGGGGTGCTTTCCAAGGGGGTCGAGGGGGTCCTAGTGTGGTGGGGTCATCCCAATGGGGTGGGGTGTCCTAGGGGGAGTCTAGGTGGTGGGGTATCTAGGGTGGTGGTGGTGTCCAGTTGGTGGGGTGGTGTCCAGGGCGCTTCTCCAAGGGGGTGGGTGATGTCTAGGGGGTGGGGTTGCTGATGGGTTGGGGTTGTCCTGGGGTTGGGAGCTCTCCAGGGGGTTTTCAGGGGTGGGGTGATGTCCAAGGGGTATCCAGGGAGATGTGGGTCTATCTAGTGAGGGTAGGGGTGTCCAGGGGGTAGTGGCCACTAGTGGTGGGGTTATCCTGGGGTGGGGGCTGTGTAGGGAGTGGAGGTTTTCTAGGGGGTGGGGGTTGTCCAAGGGGTGGAGGGGGTGTCTAGAGGGTGGGGTGTTCAGGTGGTGGGGGTGTGCTGGGGGGTGTCGAAGGGGTTGGGTTGTACACCCACAATCTAGGGTCATTGAATCCAATCACTATCAAATTGTAGCAAGAATTAAAGCCTATTATAGATGAAATAGAGGACAGTTGGTCTAATCCATGAATATCATAAATATATATCACAACACACTTAATTGTAAACACACCTCCAAATATCATACGTGGATCATGTTTTATCTTCCACGGGGGTGGGGGTGTCCCAGGGGGAGTCTAGGTATGTGGCTTATTGATTACTTGATATTCTTGTTGAGAGCTAATTCAAGGTTGTGATTCAAGGTTTAAATATTGTATTTTATTTATTTACAAAATGTTGAGGGTGTGTCAAGTATGATCTAGTGTATTTTATTTTTTCATTCGAGTCATGTTTGGATAGGACACTAATCATGGGATTACGAGCCATGTTATATCATTTGGTGATATAAAGTTGTAAGAATTATAAATATTAAATAATCAATATGGATAGTGGATAATAAAATAATTGATTCTTCACTACAATGATCACTTATTCATCGGAGGGTAAATGTGAGGGTTGGTATGGAATTTCATGAAATGTTTTAACATTTGAATGAAACTATACATTGGATATATGTGATTCATACTTTTTATAGAGTATCGCAATGGAAAAACCACCCCCTAGACAACAACCCCCCCCCCACCCACCTAGAAATCCCCCCATCCAACATGGAAAACCCACTCCCCCCACAGCAGGACCACCCAACACCCCCTCCCCCACCTAGAAATCCCACCCCACCCCCTTGAACATCCCACCCCCGTAGACAGCCCACATCCCCTCTCCCCTAAAAACCCACCCCTCCCGGGATAGAACAGAAGCCCCTTCCCCACACCCCTACACCCCCCAGATAGCCCACCCCTACTAAGAGAGCCCCCACACCCCCCATGACCCCCCACACACCCCCACCTAGACAGCTGACCACCCCAGACATGGAAATCCTCCTCCCCCATCCCCCACCATGACAACCCACCCCCTTCCTGTATATCCCACACCCCTCCCCCACCCAGACTACCCACCCCCAACCCATGGATATCCCACACCCCTCCCCCACCGGGATATCCCACCACATGTATAGAACACATCTCCCCCCAAACTGAAAATCCCACCCTAACCCCCTTAACTGGAAAACTCGCTCTATGGATAGACCAAACCCCTCCCCCACACCCCTACAACCCCCTACCCCCCTGAAAACCCTCCCTTGGACAATCCACCACGACCTGTACATCCGCCAAACTGAGACAGCCCTGCTACCTCCACTCCATCCCCTCTTAGGGTAATTTTATTTTAATCCATTTTAATAATTTTGATAGGAAAATTATCTTGCATTACCAATTTCATTAAAAACAATCTAGTCAATTTATAAAAACATTAAAAATTAAATAAATAATGCCATATGGGTCTTATAGAATGTTTCATTAGGTAAAGGTTAAATAAACTACATTGATAACTACAATTTGAAAACATTTACAACCACATAGGAGGTGGGGTGGAGTCCATAGGGGCTGTCTAAGGGGATGTGGGACTGTCCATGGGGGTGGTGGTTGTCCATGAGGTCTGGTGTCTAGGGGGTGGGGGTGTCCAGGGATGGGGGTGTCCAGGTAGTGGGGGTGTCCAGGGGGAGGGTGTCTTTGGGGTGGTGGTGTTTTTTAGGGGGGGTGCCCTGGTGGGGTGGGGTTGTCCAATGCAGTGGGGTGTCCACGGGGTGTCCAGGGGGTGGGGGTGTCTAGGGGGTGGGGGTGTCTAGGGGGGTGCTTAGGGATGTCAATACCTACATTATACTTCAATGATTACCTATACGCAATCCAACGAAAATGAAAATTCTAATCCATCACCCAACCAATGTACAATTCATCCTCAATATCATACACCGTAAAATTATTCCTTGAAAAAAACCAATAAATAAAAAATCCAATTTGATTTTCATCTAAACTAATTTCCATTAAAATTTCCATATCCCCCAACAAAAAATGGATAACCACCCACACCACTACACCAAAAATCGCCAATATCTTCACATGGACCATACTTATATCTATACCCATATAAAGACCATAAGACTAAACAATACCATTACCATTTTGGAGGTGTAGAAAAAAACAAAAAAAACAAATCATTGTGTTTTGTATACCAAGACATAGACTAAACATAACTCAAACATAGGAAAAATAAATACTGAATTCCAAAAACAAAAAAATTTATGATCAAAATTAAAACTAAGGTATAAATTTCTAATTTGATGTTTTGAAAAACAAAATTTCATTATTGGGGATGGATATATTGGTTGGAAGGTGTTTCATAGCCTAGGGTAAAGAGAGACCACTGGGGGATTCTAATGAGGGCACCTGTAATTTGGTAGATTGGGAGCTGGGTTGGTGAGTATTTGGGGGAAATCATTCACAACAATTTCTAAAAACCATTATGAAATCTACTCTATACCAACCGTTTTAAATAAATGATAGTATACAAAACGATTTCCAAAAATATTACTCAAATATTTGGTAATTATTTATTATAAAAACATAATGCAAACGGTTTGAATAAACCATTGGGAAATGTTGTAGTTTTTACAGTTTACGAACTCTTTCTTCAAAATGTTGTTATAAAACCATTGAGGAAACCACTATTGCTACTAGAGAAAAATATATTCACTCAAAAGGAATTCAACATGAGGTAGAGAATATTCCATGGATTGATAAATGATAATGATTACATGGTAAATTACTATCATGGACAATAATAAAAGTGGATGATGGCTTAATTCGAAAAAACCCGTAAAAAAATAACTATGATATTACTGGAATTAAAAAATCTGATTAAGGATTTAATGAATTTTGGTTTCAACTATTTTGGTGAAGGATATTCCTATATTTCATTGAAGGTTTCTATATAGTCATGATTATCAAACAGAATTCCGAATTTACAAAAGGATGATGAGGTGTTACCTAAAAAGTTTGAATTTGTTAAAGTGGTTCTGTTTCTATAATATATCATTTGTAAACAATTTTCAACTCTTTCTTCAAAATGTTGTTATAAAACCATTGGGAAAACCACTGTTGCTACTAGAGAAAAATATATTCACTCAAAAGGAATTCAACATGTGGTAGATAATATTTCATGGATTGATAAATGATAATGATTACATGGTCAATTACTATCATGGACAATAATAAAAGTGGATGATGGCTTAATTGGAAAAAACCCGTAAAAAAATAACTATGATATTACTTGAATGAAAAAATTTGATTAAGGATTTAATGAATTTTGGTTTCAACTATTTTGGTGAAGGATATTCCTATATTTCATTGTAGGTTTCTATATAGTCATGATTATCAAACAGAATTCCGAATTTACAAATGGATGATGAGGTGTTACCTAAAAAGATTGAATTTGTTAAAGTGGATATGTTTCTAGAATATAACATTTGTAAACAATTTTCACTATGATTTGGAAGGAGATTAGGTGCACCTTTTTTATTCTCATCTTAAGAATGAATTATTTTGGGATGCTCATTCTTCTATTTATTCAGTTCAACTTATAAGCAAACAGATGTATATAGTTCTTCAAGAGTATTACTGGTTTGATTGAATGAAGATCGACACTTCATATTTTACTTTGAAATGATTGACATGTCAAAAAGTATATGTAGAGTAAAAGTTACCCAAATGGATGCTTCAGACATTACCAGTCGCATGGTGGAAATAAAAATTATATCTATAGAATTCATTATTGGACTACCAAAGACATCTCTTGGAGACAAAACAAGTTGTTTTATTATTGATCGACTTAATAAATATTCACATTTCATTACTATTTGAGATTCTATGTTGTTTAACGATATTTATAAAATAAACATAGAAAATATTATCATGTTACATGGTGTTCTTCATTCCATTGTAACTGGTCATGATCCCATATTAACTTCTAATTTTTGGAAAGGAATTCAAAAGTTATTGGGAACAAAAATAATTTTCAATAAAACATTTCATTATCAATAAAATGTGTTGTTAGAATGTATGATTAAGGAATTTGATGATATTAATTAAGATTGATCAATATATTACAATGGATTTTTGGATGAACATATATATTTAGTTGAATTTTCTTATATTAACAATTTTCATTCAAGTATACAGATGGAACCATTTGAAAAATTATATGGGAAGTAGTGTTGAACTCCATCTTTTTTGGACAAAGTCAGGTAAAGGAAGTTGTTGGAACCAAAATTAGTAGAGGATGTCGATGAGAAGGTAAAGATGATCCATCAACACAGGTGGATAGTTTAGAGCAAGAAGAAACGTTTTGCAGATAACAAGATGATAGAATTTTTTTAAGGTAGGTGGTGATTTTTTTCATAGAATATCACCATGGAAAGATGTTATGTGTATTAGATAGAATGGAAATATGAGTCCACCTTTCACTAGACCCTATAAAATAATAGATAATGTTCGACTTGTTTTGGTACTGAGTTTGTTTTACATTGATTTTATATCTGGTACTCATTTTTTTCATGTTTCAATGTTGAGAGAATATGTTTCAGTTTCATCACATGTTTTGAGACCATAAATAGTTTGAAAGGATGAGATCCTTTCTTATGAAGTGAAAACTGTTCATATTATTAGTCAAAGGGAACAAGTATTGTAGAATATAGTGATGAACCATTTGATGGTTTTTTTGGAGAAACCACGGGATTTATTATGTAACATGGGATTTATATAATTCTATGAGGGAATGGTCCCCTCAATTGTTCAATATGAAAATAAAATTTCAAGGACACAATTTACAGATGTTGGGCATAATGAAACACCCCGGGTATTTAAAAATAAATTTAAATGAACGATACATTGATTCCCTGAATAATGTAATTTTTTATGATTATAGTTGAAAAATAGCTATTAAATAAAATTTTTCTGCTTCTAAGATTATAATTTTTAAAAACAGAAATTCTTGGTTGCGATTAGAATGTTTTTTTATAGTCTGAAAAGAAAAACCTAATTATTAGTGAATATTAACATATATTTATGAAAATTAAAATTACCCTTATGAATAAAAATAATAAAAAATTAATAGTTAATTCACCAATAAATATCTTTATAATAATTAATGAGACCTTGAATAATTTTTCAATGTTTATAAAATCAGTTATAGTTTTAAAATTTTAATATATGGAATCCGTTATAAATTTATTTAAAAAGTAATTTTCTCATATTTAGATGAAAAAATTTATAAATGGATTTAATTTTTTAATTCTACATGTTGATAAATTTTAATATTGAATTTTATTTTTTTTCTTGAGATAATCAAATTTATAATGAATAGTGAAATAAGGTAATTTACTTTATATAAACATTATATAGTGAATTAACTATTCCTAGAATCATGGAAGAAGTATGACCCCTTAGATTGAAATTAAATTCTATCTTTAATATTTTTCACCACATAAATCTAGACTATTAATTTTCTTGAGAAAAAATAATGAACTAATAAATAAAATAATGGAAAACCTCTCATATCCTCTAATATTAATACCACCCTGACCCCCTTCCTCTAACACCCATAAACATTAGATAATTTTTTAAATTTTCAACAATACCCTTCACAAGTCTCTTTCTCAAATCCAAGTCCTATTGGACTCAACAAAATTCTAAAACCAATGTCTTTAAGGGGGATCTCAAGGAGAAGTGATCAAGAGGTTAAAATCCATATACATATTTCTATGTATTATTTTCAATTATTTTCATTTCTTATACTCTCTTCACCTAACCTTAAACAAGTTTCAAGAATGATAGATTATTATATATTTTATATATTTTTATCATGTTTAGTTAAAAATACATCATCATCATTCCTCTCCACTTCCTGTTATTCTAAAAATAAAAATAGTATCCCTGATGTGTCAATTAACATACAGCAGGGACAATGTTTCTTCAGTTACCATTACGTCTTTAATGATGTTTGTAATAAAATTAATTGTGAAAAAATATGTACAATTTTATGATATATAGCATCTATTATGTTATGGAATCAACATACATTCATAATATTAATGGTATATGATGAAACTAGTTTTTGATTATCAATGAACTACCAAAATGATATAAATGAATATCACTAATGATTTAACTAATGATTCATCAACAAACCATATAACTAAAATGGTTAACAGTATTTTATTATATTTTTGGAAACCTATTTGTACAATTTAATTCTTCTTCTATAGTTTTTCTTCCAATGAATAATAAAATAATTTATGAACTGACCATGGACATCATTTAAAGCACACACACGAGACAATAGAAATGACAACATATTATTAATTAGTGGGATGAATGATGTTATAAAATGATCATATAAGGTGTTATAACCATGATTATTCTTCTCTAAAATATTAATAACAACATTTGAACCATTATATAGAGGTTTTAAACTAGTGTTACGTAAGTCGAAATCAAGGGAAAAAAATTCATAACCTAATTTCTATTATTTGGGTTAATGTTCTACATCATTGATTATATAGACCTATGATTGTTTTTGAAATGAATTTTTTATTACATTATGTTTAATTATATGAAATTACAATATATAAAAATATTTTCCTTTCGTTTTGTTAATTATCATATAAATTATATGATATTTTTAAGGGACTTTTCATTAAAAATACTCCTATAAATTATTATTTTAAAAAATTTGAAAGTTATATATTTATGAAAGTATAAACATGTGGAAAATTATGTTTTAGTTAATGGTAATTATTTATAATGAAGGTTTGGACCTATATATACCTCTAATTCATTGTGTATGTTTAACATTGGGGTTGACTATATGGTTACTCAAAGTATTACTGTGATGGTAACACCATAAGTTATCTATGAGGGTTACATTCTAAGGTAGCCATGAGGGTTACAAATCATATGGTATCTGTGAGGGTTAAAATTGTAATAAATTACTTCCCCAGGATGCCTTCATGTTTTATTTATGTTTTCCATGCATATGTATACCTAATTATTCATAGATTATGTATACGATAATTTGTGGGTGAGAATTATGACTTTTTTAAAATGATTTCATTTGAATATAAGTATTCTTGTTACTAATTGTTTCATTACATATTTTTATATCCCTTTTTGAGAATTATATTATAATACCTTGTTTTTAAATGTTTTTCATTGGTTATAAAGATGTGTATGAGAAATAAAGAAGTCATGTTAAATGTTTTGATGATTTTTCAAATATATCAAGTTGTTGTATTTGGTTGTGAATTATTTATTTTGGATTAAATAGGTACTATTTTAATGTACCTACTATTTATGATTGTGGGTGAACATGTATTTTTTATGTCCTAAATATCTAACAATATAAACCTAAATGATATTTTGGGATATTAAAAATTGAAATCTTGTATAAATATTTAGATCTTCCAATGTTTAATGTTGGGTCCATATAAAAATCACCCTGAATTTGTCATGGTAGTGTTTACAAAAAACTATTCATCAAATCTATATATTTTACATGAGAATAAGATAATCAAAAGATAATAACACCAAACTCATAATGACAATATCATTTTTAGAATTTATAATTTGTAATATTCTCTTTCATTACCCTTAATTGATCATATGAAAATCAGAGGTCAATCCTAGACAATATTTGAGCCCCCCAAAGATGGTCATATAAATAATCAATCATTGGGGGAGAGTAAATGTTCTTCAGTATGAACCCATTATGATCTCTATAATCATTATACAACCACATTAATATATCCTTCTTCTTCACGAAGAGAAACTATCCCCCCAAGGATAAACATTTGGTAACTTTAATACCCTATATATAAGATATTTATGTTTTTTATTTAATTCCTATAAATACACATTTTACATTTTACACAAGTTCTTAGATAATGTCTTGGTTGTATGGTTCTTTTGAATGGAGATCAATACCTCTATTACAAGGGCATAACTATTTAACTCTTTAGAAAATAAGTTATTGAATTCCAAAATTATGAGAAAAATCTATATACATATACTTTTATTTCCATTCCCTCTTCAACAATTAAATCAACAATAAATGTTATGGGAGTTTCTTGTAAAGAATTAAAGTTTGGTTTATCTCTCCAATGAAAATAAATATGGCGTTTCAAATCAATGATTTTGAAATTTACAATATTATTTAGTTTTTCTTGTAATAATAATTTGATAGGCCGTCTATATATAGTATAGTTTCGAATTCCACCATTGGAATTACTACAATATCAGTATTGATAATTTACTCACCAATTTTGTAATGAGAGTTTTTACACAATATTGATGCATTGTTAATCCATATAAGAGTATTAAATAGTAAATATTATCCTATTAGTTTAGGTATAGATTTTAAATTGTTTACAAACAATGATAAAATTAAGGAAGAATTAGAAAAAAATCAATCAAAGTACATATTATGCTTGATAGAACAAAAAGTGTACCTACCATAACAAAATTTAGTGATTGTAATTTTGCTATGGTGATAGAGAATTCATGACCATGATCCCTATTCCATTGAATAATTTTATGATGTTTTCCATCCATTTTTTTAATTTAATGAAAAATCACCCAATCCATCCTACCATGAAGCATTGATCATACATTGAGACGTAGCCTATCTTCCCATTTTTTAGTGTTGAGAAGTTGAGGATTCACCTTAACGTTAATGTTCTGATATATATCTTCACCTTTCCCATAGTTATAGAACATTTAACTCCAAATCAGGTTGTTCCCCAATTTCTTATTCCCACATTTAATGTACATGGGATGTTAAATATTCTTTCTTCCAAATATATAACAAATAGTCATCCATCAGTTTTCATTCATTGAGTAATGTTTTTTCATTCAATATATGTGACCAATATATCTCACAATACTCTAATTAGACCTTAGTAGAACACACTATTATCTCTTCACAGTTTTCATAGTCTTGTTTTTTCATATTCACATATATATTGTGTCTCATTCCACTGAAAAATCAATCAACCATTCCCTTAAAATCTATATCAGAGATTAATATGTATTAATAATGTATTTTAAATGATCATTTCATATATTCCCAGTCACTATTTTTTCAAATTTTATAGGTCAATGAATTAATTACCGTTTTTTTGAATGAAAGAGGAAATTATTTATTGAAATTTATTCTAATAATCTCTTCCCACTCCATAAAATCAATATCCCATATTGGATTGGTGTTTCTAATTAGTGTCAACCACTGGTCTGCTTATCATTCTATGATGTATACTATTATGTTTAAATTATCTACATTTAATCAATGGATTATAGAATATATCTTCTTAATAGTGCATATTGGTTTTTTATTAATCAAGAGGTTTGGATGATCCATGTAAATAAGGTGGTTTTTATTCATAAGGAACTCAAATGAATGTTTCTCCCCTCAAGGAGAATCTAGATTCCCAAAATGATTCATGTTATTGGTCATAAATTGAGTTAGATGAATCATCATCCATATAATGTTTTTCGTTCAATATTCCATCAGAATGGTGTTAGCACGTCATCATTTGCACTCATCATTTACCATGTTCTTCCTATTTCGCACCAGTTTTCTATGAGATGAAAACAAACTGAAAAACATGTTACATTTATGAATATTATAAATTTAAAGTTATTTTATGTCTTAAAATAACATGATTAAAATTCATATTAATATCGTCCAAATAAAATTAAATTTCATATATATCCACCACAGAGGTTCCTAAAAATCATGTGATTAACCTAACATATCCCATGGGATAGTAAAATATGTTGTCAAACAAGACCCATTTTTAGGAATTATTTTGCAATAAAGTGTATATTCATCCATAGTTTTTATTTGTAATAGTTATAAACATATATTCCAATTATATATCTACATAAATTATAATGATATGGGTATATTTTCATAGAAACCATAAACATAACCCTCACCAAAAAACCAAGATGTTTTCCTTCACATATACTTATCCATATAGATGTTGTTAACATTAGTGAGTCCTAATTTTCAAAAATAACTTATCCTTCCTCAGATTCCAACTATGGAACCCCTCCTTTCCATACTTAAATTATAAATTACATATAATAATGATCTCTTAACATTTTTTCATGGAAATTAGATACATAATACATGAAAAAATAAAACATTATTAAAATCGACATAAAATAAATATTTACGGGTTATAAATATTTTACTTATACTACATATCATATCCTAGGGGAAAACATAAAAGAAGTGTGGTCATCATTAATCCTAATAAGTGAATAATCTAGAGACTAATAATACATGTGATATAGAGACATATAAATATAAAAATTATTAATTAAAAAAGACATGAAAAAGTGGTATATAATAATAATTTGAACATGAATAATAACATGTAAATGTGGGTATACATTTTAAATGAAACATTCATAAGCATATCACCATGGTTTATCGCCATGATATCGTAAATTAAAATTACCATATTTATTCAAAATGGTATTACAAAACTTGTCACCTCTAAATATTTAATATTTTTACTAAATAATTGGAGTTTTATTAGGTAAACCCATTAATATGTATTAATTAATTCGATCCACATAAATTATAATAAATCGTTTCATTAATTACCTAAATAGAATAATTAAAAATGTTCTTATATAGATTATAGAGAAATAATTCAATAAAAACATGATCAATATGTCAGTTTTATCCCATAAAAAATAAATATGGGTTTAATATATTTAAATTGATGAATGAATAAATAATTATGTTAAGTGGGTGAATACACATGTAACTATATGAAGTTTGGGTATTCAAAAATTGAAAATAAATGAGAATTTATCATGTAAAATAGTTAAATTTGATAAGTAAATTTGGAATCATGATCGGTATAAAAGTTGTTTTTCGAAAAGGGAAAATAAGAGGGGAAAATGATCTAAAATTGAAGTAATATTATATCTAATGTAATAGGGTAATATAATGTGGTAATTAATTAATTAGTTTGGTTTTTTGAATATATACCACATAAAAGAGAAACATTGATGGAAAAGAGAAGTGAATATTTCCCTTACCATGAAGATTTTCTTCAATGTCCAATGGTTTGGAATCTTGGTAGATTAAAGAAAATTTGGGGGGAATCCATGGGACAAAATATAACCATAATATCATGGAAGAAGTACTTAGAGTGAAATGGAATGCAGAAATGTGTGGTTATTTATATAATAATATATGTAATTGTTTAATAAAATCCAAATATGTGTCTTGATTGATCTATTATTTGTATCAAATGAAAAACCATTTATATAACCATGGGTTTTCTTGTCATTTTGGTCATTTGAGTGCACATTATGATATTTTGATCTACCAATAGCTATCTCTTTTTTTAAATACTTATCATGACACGGGAAAATAAATTTTTAATAATGTAAATCATTTAAATATAATTTTTCAATTTTATAATATAGAATGTCACTTGTAGGATTGTAAATTTATTAAAAAAATTTAAAATATATAATATTAAGAAAATAATAAATTCTTGGAAATTTTTTGTTTTAAATTAATTATAACATCATTTTTTCATTAATATTATGTCTTCAAACATACCAAAAATAGGAAACTGTATTTTTACTATTCAATTAAAAATAATGTATTTTAGAAAATGAACATTTTCCATACAATGCTTATTATGATGTAAACATTTATAAAATAATAATTTTATTAAAAAAATTAATTATATATATATATATGCATATTTTTAAATTTAAATATAATAATACTTAGTTATTCAACAATTGAATTTATTACCGAACATTCAAATTCCTAACATTCAAAATTACTCCAAAAGAAATTTTTACTTATTTTATACTATTTATAAATAAGATTATTTGAATATGATATTTCATTAAACAAAATATTTTTTATTATATCATGGTTTATTATTAAAATTACTATGTTTAAAAAAATAATTCCCATTTTCTGTATAGAAAAAAAATTATTAAATTCTTCTTGATTAAAAATATATTTTTTAATGTAATTTATTACTAAAGGGAATTTAAGGAATAAAAAATATATTTATAAAATGTAAATTACACTTTCTGATACAATTAATTGAACACATAACCCCATATTAAATCTATGTACAACATAAGTGTAAGGTGTGTGATTCTGGTAGTATCATGGGGTGGCTCAGCTAACATCGACCATATTGTAATTTATGAAAACATGAACTTCCGTTAAGCATGATTTAATTTATGATTTATATGTTAATTCTCATCTTTGGATTGGTCAAGGGTGATCCCTAATTATGATACACCCCTCCAATGTTTTAACAAATGCGCTTCAAAAGGAACGACTTTAATTGATGAAGACATCACTTAATCTTTTTTCATCAATTATCCACATACATTTCAGAATATAAACACTAATTATAGTAGTAAAATAGAAACCCAAGCGTATAGTTTCAAACGGTCAAATATAACAACGATTATATTTATTAATGGTCATTTTTATCCAATGTACATATGATGATCAAATCATGATAGTAATATTTCCATTTATACCCTATAAATAAAATTTCGTTTTTTACCTAAAAATTTACTTACATTAAAAATAAGGTAATATTTTCATTTTATAAGATAATTATTTGATAACTATTCTTTTCATTTATTTATATAGTTTATTATTTGGGGGTGTTGATTATAATGGTTTTGGGTGATCTATATAATCCAATTATAGATAATATAATATATATTTTTTCTATTTTGAATTTTTTTAATATATATTGACCTGAAAGCTAATTAATGAAGGGATCTGTATTAATGGGATGTTGTTTTTTTGTTCCAGAAATATTATTTATGTGTATAAATTTTATAAATATAACACAAATTTTTTCATGATTGTTATATCCATTAAAAATTTAGAGACATTATAATTGAGGGTATTTATAAAAGATAATCATTCTCCTCTTGAATTTATATAAGATCATAGGATGGATTTTAATATTTAATGCAATATCTTTTTATAGAAAACTAATGTCTTCAAAATATTATGTGATCCAATCAAATCCCATTTAAAATTTTAATAACACTTAGTGAATGATTACATGATTCACTAGAAGATAATTTTAACATATACTCATTGTATAATATTCCATCACATGGGTTAAAATGATCACACCATTGGTTATTTTAATATATATTCCTACTTCAATGTATTGTATCGTTAATTGAAATGATATAGAATAATTGAAGGATATAAAAGAATTCATAGAACTCAAATAAATTAAAATGTTGTCCTATCAAGAGTAATGTGTATGTGGAACTTGTATTATACAAATTTCACAAACCTTTTCTGCTATAGTGATGTCATATGATTTCATTTCACCTTTATCTTTGGTGGGTTATTATACTAAATACCCTCAAAATAACTATGGTTTAGTGATCATGGTTACATGGTTCCCATTCAAACAATAGTTGAGCATTGAACAATGGGTGGTTCATTAGGACATTCCTATATTTCCTCCACCATGTTTCCCAGCTTCTTTATTCCTTTTTGACATTCCTGTAATTGGTGAATATATCTCTGACATATGAATAATTTCCCCATCCCTTTTTGGAACTTCCCATGATGATTCGTCAAACATTTTTGACCTTTTGATTATTGGATCATCTTTCCTCGTTTTCCATTTAATTGTCCATCTTGGAACTATATTATTATCTTTTTATCTCCAAAAGAATGGTACCAATCACAACAATATATATATACTTTAGGGAATATAAGAATAATTCTTTTTAACATTCACTATACTGGATTGTTGGAGCCTTTCAACTGTGTTGTATTATTCCTCTAATTAATCTATAAAATTTTCCATCATATTTTTAAAATAACACATCACATATATTAAATGAATTTTTATGTTTGTGTTGTAAATTGTGAATTATTTACATTCATTTTTCATTAGATCAATTAATTTTATCTTCAACATTTTTTAAATATTTCAAGGGAAATACCAGTTTTAAAATAATTTCTAATTGTATTCTCACTCAATCACGTCCATTTCAAATTTTGACTTTCAATTTGTTATAAACACCCACTAATGATCAACATATACATCAAAACATTTGATGTACATATTCTCATTATACTTAATAGAACAATAGAGAACATAAATGACATTTCCCTTGAGTTAACCCATATTTCAGAATCCAATTAGATTGGAAAATCTAGTAAATGAGGGTGTTCGTTTATTCCTAAAAGACACAATGGCTAGTATCTCCATCATGAAAGAAGCTGAATTTTCATTAAGGAATAGGTTATTGTTAATATCTAGAGACAATTCGGTAAGATTCATTATAATGTTTTGAACACCACATATCATGGAATTGGGGATGTTTTCCATACAATCCTTACATTGTCTGTCACATAGATAATTGGCCATGTTTCACAAACTTCTTACTATTTAAAAAAATAAAATCTTCATGATCAAAATGTACAAAAAAATAATAATTAATAAATTATATATTTTTTATGATAACTAATTGTAAATGAATATTTTATGGTATACTTATGTTATTCAATTTTTTAAACGGATTATTCTATAAATTTTTTCCTATAAATAGATTTATACATATATATTTCAGTAATGTTATGTAATCCTAAATCCCAAATCATTGAATCAATTATTATTATTCCATAAATATTGTCTCCACATTTTCATTCATGACTACGACATTGTATTTATCATAAACAATAAAATAATGTTACAAATCCAAGACCCAAAGGATTAGTGACTTAGTAAATATGGGTAATATAACCCTTTATACTAAAAAACAATTATTTATTTTATTATTATTTTTCATGATAAATTCATATATTCTCTATTGTATATTTAAACACATAAGGATATACATATATGAAAGGGGTTAACCTAAATGTACAACAATAGGATAACAACTGGATGAGAATCAATATAACAAGGGTGATAATAATAGTTATCATCATATGATAATCAAAGTATCCTCATCATAATCATGATGAAAAAATTATGTACTTTCATGGAAGAATGAATATTAATAAAAATGAAACATCATTTTATAGTGGAAAAATTCTACACAGTGATGGGACCAATTATCAAAATATGTCCACACTAGATATTTGTTCAGAAATCATAGAATTATAACTGTGAAAAAATATATCTTCATCATTATGCACAATGTAAATAATATAATGACAAACATCACCTTACCCATTATAATTGATTTCTATAACATTTTTGATTCACCTGCTATATCATACAATTTACATAATCATGCATGACAAATAAAATGCATCACAATAATTGTAATGAAATAACCCAATTATGGGAATTGGTTTCATAAGTATTTATTGAATAATATTTTCTTAACAAAACCTAGCTCTACAAAAAGGGTACTTTTTTCCATAAACAACACTATTGTCGAGTTAGGAAGAATCATATTAAGAAAAGTAAATAATGTGTTTTTAGAGGAAATATATTTTTGGGAAATAATTAAATTTGTCTTATGAATCATAGTGGAAACTTATATATATATATATATAATAATATAAAAGTAATGAAAACAATAACTAATAAATATGAGATGAATATCCACATATTAATTTATTGGAATGTTGTGTAACCAAATGAAAGGGAGTGGGGTTTGAGAATCCTTTTAGATATAATACTTCAGTATTTCATAAAATATCCAACAAAAAAAATAAATGTAGGGTTTTGAAATTCTTTATCGTATGAA
This sequence comes from Viscum album, assembly GCA_963277665.1. Lineage (NCBI taxonomy): Eukaryota > Viridiplantae > Streptophyta > Magnoliopsida > Santalales > Viscaceae > Viscum > Viscum album. The sequence goes on along the minus strand of OY728151.1, from coordinate 720,273,452 downwards.
ATTTATGATAATATATATGATTTGATATTAATTATACCTATTGGATTATATTTCATAGTTTCATTTGATGATGTTGATGTATTTTTATATCATTTTTCAATATTATTTTCTTATTTCACATTGATTTATCTATTTTGTTTAATGTTATTAATATATTAGAATAATTAATTATATAATAATGAAATAAATGTAATTATAAATTTATTTTATAAAAATAAATAATTATATCCATCTATAAGGATTGTTATATAAAATTACATGAATATCTCTATTGGTGGTTAAATGGATATTAGGAGGAACATAGTATAAATGAAAAAAAGGGAATCATTAAAAATAAATAGTTCAAAAATATAATTCTTATAGAATGATAAATTATTTAGTATAATTTTAATATAATAAAATTTAATCTTATACGATATAGTATTGCAGTTGAGATAGAAATAATAGAAAAAAAGATGACAATAATAAAAGTTGATGAAAATATACCATATTCTTGTTGTTTTGTCACTTGTATAACACTACAAAACATTAATGATTCTAGATGTATTATTTTGTGGTCAAATTTCTATTCCAATTGTTAGGTTTCTATAAAAAATATTTAGGTTACTTTATTTAAGGATCAAATTACTATTATTCCTTTTTAGATTACTATACTCAATGGTCATGTTACTATTCCACTGGCCAGATTACTTTTTATACCATCGTATTTCCACTTATAAATACTATGTCAATCCTTTATTCATTATTCAACGTAATTTATCTCAAGGATTCATGTACACATTTTCCGTAATGTCAAATTTTCAAAATTTAATTTTTTTTATAATTTTGTGTATGGGGAGGAAGCCACTTAGGTGGTGGTGTGGTGGTGAATGTGAGTGGTACAAAACCTCTATTCTATGGTAGGATCAAGATTCATATCATGGGATTCCACTTTCAATATGATCCACTCCCCTAGGATCCACCCTTTTTATTGGGTTGACCGATCTCGATTGGGTGGTCAAAATGAGGCGCGACCCACTGTGATGAAGGATTGCTTTGATGAAACATTATGGAATGGGATTCCACTCTATAGGATGCTCTTCCATCTTGGATGGAAACGAATCCTTCCCCGGCTGGTGCACTACATCATTGCAGTGACCTCTTCATAGTGGAGGGGGGTTACCATGTGTGGCGGGATCGAAAATTCCATACATGAGAATTCCATATTAAAATAGAAGGCTACGGGGAGATGATTATTTCATATTCAATTATTCTAAATTTTGACCTTCTAGTTTTTTAATTTGTACTATATGTCATATTTTAATTTTTTGATTTTTAATTGGTTTAGTTTCTAAATTATATAACATTATTTAATAATGATATTTTTTATGGTTTCTTTATGTGACGAATATTTCAAAAAATATATAGAATAAAATATAAAAATTTATTTAATAGAAAATAATAATTTGTAATCTTGAGGTTGTGATATAATAGATTAATCTACCACTATTAATTACGGGTTGCAAAGAACCCACAATAGGATCCACGAATCTATATGAATAAAAAAACCATAAATGGGGGTCATATAGTATATATATATATATCACATAATAAAATTTAATTAAAACAATTATCAATAGAGATGATAGATAATCATATACTTCATGGAACATGCATGCTACACCACAAACAACATAAGGAAATACCACAAAAAACATAAGGAAATACCACCATAAGATGATTATATAGTGGACCAAGAAGCTGTCAAATAGGAAACATAATATGATAATAATATATTATATTAAAATAAAAATAATACTACATGAAAAATAAGAAATAAATAAGTTGAAATTTTTAATATTCCCAATGTGATAGATTTAGCGACCCTGAAGATCACTCCTTCCAAACTGAGGGATATGGGGTTGCTGAAACACCAAAAATAGCATGCATGGAAACATGGTCTTGATGGAGATAGATGTACAAAAAATGATGATGTAGTATCTAAAGTGGTTAAAAAATCTATTGGACATAAAGGATTATCATCATAAAACGTAGTTTCATACTTTAACTCTTGCATTAAATCACATATGTGGAAAATATGTCTCCCTAGGTTAAATTATCTGTAGTGAAAAATTTATGAAATTAATGTGATTTTAAATCTAGTATTGATTTTATATCATGAAATGATTTTTATATCTTGTTCACAGTTGTATATTTTCACCATAAATATAAATTTATACAAAAATGTGTCATCTAGGACCCACCCTTATCCTGGTTTCAAGAATCACCCAAAACATATCATACTCCATTTGAACCTAAAGACCATACCCTAAATACATTTTAGAGTGATTTTATTTTTAACTATGAGGTTAAACTATCCCAACAATTGGAATTTAAATCAATGAGAATTTATGAGGAAGATGGTAGTTGTGGAAAAATGTTGAGGTCTCTACACCTTTACTAGAAAATCTAGTTCCCTTGTATCATGATAATATTATCCATGACATTATATGGCTCTGAATAATATAATATTATTCCCACCAAATTAATTTTCTTATGAATCATTAATCTCTAATATTCTATGATTAAAATAAATCCTTTCATCTATCACAATCACATCCCGACCAAGATCATTGGTACTATTCGCATAATAATTCAAGTGTTGTGATATATAGACATCATCATTGATTCATATTAATTATACAATATGTATCTACTAATATGATTCCATCCCTATGTTCTCATTGAAACAAAATGGTCAAAAATATCTAATATACTTATCTCCAAATTTCTTATGTTGTTGTAGACCCCTCTACGGAAAAACATTAAAAAATATGTATTGAAAATAGAAAACCCCACAAGATTATGTAAAAAATAAACATAAAATTATAACCAAATGTTCACTATAAAAATTTGTTGATATATTTACATAATAAAAATATACATATCCAAAATAATAATTGGTTCCATATGAAAAGCCTCACCCACCACATCAAAACATTGATTTTACCTCCTTAGGAGAACAAACAATGCCTCAAATGGAAGCATTCTGATCAAGTGGTGGTAAATATTATTCATAGATGGATCTCCCATGATATAAAAAAACCCATGATTTATTAATAGAGAATATAATATTTGATTTAAATATCATTCTATATTTTACTATTTCTCTATGAATGGTTAGTTTAAATCAATCAATCCATAGTCCTATTTTCCACCTAGAAGCTCTTCTACAATCATGAAGATCACCTAGTGTACCTATCATAAAAAATGTAAGTGGGAACCCCTATCAAAAATATACTATACATAAATAATAGACTTATAATTATTATTTGTGATGAATAAAATCATAATAATATGTTTTTATTTCATTAAATTATCAATCACTAATCAGAAACAATTATTCCCTAGAGTTGTTCATGGAAATCTAATAACAATGTCCATCGAAACCTTGTCCAATTTCCAATTTGGAACTATAGGATGATGGTGAAATAAAATATTTTTTCATTTGATTTAACAATATCTACATTTAGAATTAATTGAAAGAAAAAACACAAACAATATCTTGCATCATACCGGGCCACCAAAAACATCATCTCATGACATAGTACCACTTCATAGAGCTAGGGTATAGGACCCATGATTAAATACAAAAATTATTAAGTATACAATTTATAAATTATAATGTGAGATAAGAAAATTCCTTAAAATGATTAATAAAATCCAAATTGGGATAATCACCAAAAAATGTCACCCCACAATATAAGTATACATCAAATCCTTTAATCTTTAATCCAATATATGATCCTACATAAGAGACTCATTAGGAGGAGAAGGTAACTTAAAACAAGTAAGATACACACCTGAATAAAACTAATAAGTCTCTATATAAATCTTATGGAATATTCTAAGTACGTTTCACTCTTTCTTTTATTCCTACATATAGAATCAACAAGTTCATTCCCCTTTTACAGGGTGAAGGGGGATGTCAATAAAAACATCACTAGGCAGTAAACCTAAAATATATTCAGGATTTTTATAAATTTATATGAAAATATAAATAATGTACTATATTGGTATTAATATATTATAAATATCCCCTGGAAAATTTAGTAACACCAAAAAATATGCCAATGTGTAACTGCAAGAAGATGAAAATCATTAATAATGAATTTTTTATACAATGTGTGAAGAGGAAGAGAGACATTGGCCACAAATTGAACATAATTCATATTAATTTAACCCATTCCATTACTAAAACTATTTTATTGAAAAAATATGGCATCTATGACCCACCATTTTGAAGATTTCAAGAAACACCCAAAACAAATAGTACTCCATTTGAACCTAAAGACCATACTGTAAATATATTAAAGAGAGATTTTCTGTTTAACAATGAGGATAAACTATCCCTACCATTGGAAGTTAAATCCATGAGATGTTTTGAGGAATATGGTAGTTGTGTAAAAATTTTGTGGCCACTACACCCTTAATAGAAATTCACATTCCCATGTATCGTGATAATATTATCCATGATTATATATGACTCTGTATAATAAAATATAATTCCCACCAAATTAATTTTCTTATGATTTATTAATCTCCACTATTCTCTGATTAAAATAAATCATTATATATATCACAATCACTTCCCAACTCATAACACGATTGGGATAGTAATTCATGAGTTGTTATATTTGGGCATCATCATGGATTCATATTAATTATAACATATGTATCTAGTAATATCATTCATTTCGAATGATATCATTGGACTAAAATGGTCCAAAATATCTTATATCCTTATCTACCAATTTCTTAGGTTCCTATATACCCATCTAAGAGAAAACATTAAAAAAATATGGATTGCAAATAGAAAACTCCAAAATATTATGTCAAAAATCAACATAAAAATATGACCAAATGTTCACTCTAAAATGATCTTGATTTATTAACATAATAAAAATTTACCTATCCAAAATAGTAATTGGTTCCATAAGAAAGGCCTCAACCACCACATCAAAAAAATGTTGTCACATCTTTAGGAGAACAATAAAATCCTCACATGGAACTATTATAATCAAGGGGAGTTAACTATTATTCCTTGATGGATCTCCCAAAATACTCCAAAACCCATGATTTATTAATATTAAATATTTAATGTGAGAGAAATATCATTCTATATTTTACTATTTCCCTATGGATGGAATGTTTTAGTCAATCAATATCGACTCTAGTTTTCCTTGTAGAGACTCTTCTAGAATCATGAGGATCACATAGTGTCCCTATCATAAAATATGTACGTGGGAACCGCTATTAAAAATTAACTATACATAAATAATACAGTTATATTTATTATTTATGCTGTATCAAATCATAATAATATTTTTTGATTTCATGAAATGACCAATCACTAATCAGAAACAATTATTCCCTTGAGCTATTCATGGAAATCTGACAACAATGTCCATAAAAACCTTGTCCAATTTCTAAATTGGAACAATAGGATAATGGTGAATTCAATTTTTTTCTTGTGATTTACTAATATCTACATTAATAAGTAATTTAAAGAAAAAACACAAAAAATATCTTACATCATTCCGGGCCACCAAAAACATCATCTCATGACATAGAACCACTTCATAGAGAAAGAGTGGAAGACCTATGAATAAATACACAAATTATGATGAAAAAAATATATAGATGATATTGGGATATAAAAAAATTCATAAAAATGATTAATACAATTGAAATTAAGATAAAAACCAAAAAAATGTCACCCGACCATATAAGGATTCATCAAATACTTTTATCTAATCATCTTCTATAAGATCCTACATAAGAGACTCATTAGGAGGTGAATATAACTTGAAACTAGTCATATACATACATGAATCATACCAATAAGTCTCTATATGAATATCGATGAATATTCCAAGTACTTTATACTCATCATTTTATTCCCTAATGGATTTTGGTTGAATATTCCTACATATAGAATCAACAACTACATTCCCCATTTCCAGGGTGTAGGGGGATGTCAATAAAATTTCACTTGGTATTAGACCAAAAATATATTCTGTATTTTCATATATATATATATATGAAAATATAAAAAATTTACTGTAATGGTATTAATATAGTATAAACATCTACTGGAAAATTTAGTAACGCCAACACATATGACAATGTGTAAATACATAAAGATGGAAATCATTAGTATTGAATTTTTTTCTCCAATGTGGGAAGAGTAGGAGAAATTTATTCCACAAAGTGAATAAAATTCATATGAATTTAACCCATAACATCCATAAGACCATTTTATTACACCAAACACCCCCTTTTGGGAGGAGATATGGTCACTAAATAAGTAGATGGATGATTTCGTTTCAACTCCTCCGTAGAAGTTCATGATTTTGTATCCATTGTGAGATTAACCTATTCCACTATAAGTGCATTCATTTGTGATGAAAACATTAGGAAAACCATGATAATGTTCTGAAAATACTTATAAATGCTACGTAATGTTATTATCTGTTAGACATATCAGGGATCCTACCATTACAAAAATGTAGTCATCATTTTTGGATTTAATGAAAATTATTTTTATAAAATCACATTCCATGTTACATTTAATATTCAACACAAAAATTTACCATTTAAATCATGAATAAATATATTAAATTTTATTATCATTCCATATATTTTTGGATCATCATGATAAAAAATAAAATATTATTGCTTTTATGCTCATTCGAGAATTTCAAATGAATAAGGATATCATCCATGGACACAATGGAAGAAATATCATGATAACGATAGAATATTCATTTTATCAATAAATAAACATAATCTAATTACATTTAGAAAAATTCATCAAAATATATTCATAATATCAATAATTAGTCCTAAAATTTATATTTATAATATAATTACCTCATAACATGAGTTGATGATACTCTAACTCTTTATTAATTAAAAAACAACATTACCTTTGTTAACTAATCAATAAGACTATAAACATTGGAGAAAAGGTTATATATTCGTAATATTTACCAGATTCACAATATATTATTCAATGAAAAATCAATGTGAGCATTTTTTATTCCTAGAATAGAGCATTAGAGATGTCAATGATGAATGCCTAAGGAACTCAAAACCATTATTCACTAGATAATTAAAGTTGAACATGATATTTTTTAGCTTAGCTAGTGTTATATGATATTAATTCGTCCAGATAAGTTGAATAAAAAGAACTAGATCAATTATATACCCAACCTTTGTCTTTGGTGAAAAAATGAAATGTACATTTAAAAAAACATTATAAAATTCTGAAAAAACATATGGATAATAGAAAAATTGAGGAACTATCATCAGATTAAACTACAATTTTAGACCAAATACATCTATGCTCTAGGTGAGAAGGACATGCATTATCATTCATAGTGTCTCACTAATTAAGAAGTCTCCTATATCTCTCGTTAGTGTTATTTAAATAATTATTTCAATAATAACAAAAAATATCATTATAATGAGAAATTATCTAATCCATCAAGATGATGATGTCATGTAGATTTATATCGATAATCGATATATATTAGTCTAATTCTAAATTGACAAATGATTATGAAAAATATGGAAACTGGAACACAGAATATTTTCAATTTAAAATAGTTGTTTCGAACTCTATGATTTATGAAATGATATAAGATTGATGTTTATAAAAAATAAAAAACATAAACAATATTAATTATCATGAGAAACATATTTCAAACATATTAATTGTTATAAAATATCAATAATAAGTATCACCTCACACTAATTTTGGGATCTTTTAAACATCCCATAAAAAATAATTCCCCAAATGTTAATTCTTCACTAATGAGGAACGTTTCGAGTTCAATAGGGATGTTTATGTGTATAAATTCTCCATAGATGCTTTTAGAGTTGAAGAACCATAACCATTATTCATATATACATGTGACGACATAGAAAATGACAATTTCCAATGAGATTACAATAATTTCATAACTATTTGAGGATTTTCATGTATATTGGGTATTCATAACATTTACAAAAATGTATAAAATCATGGGGGCATGCTGGATGTTGTATATTGTTCATAGGATGCTCACTTCTAAAAACTCATCCACTAACCCTAAAATAATCATGCAAATACATATCTTTTATACAATTTCTATTAATGCTAATACTTGATTGACGGTAAGGGGTTGAATATACGATATTTACTTACATTGTTATTTATAATATCATATCCCTGTCAACTATTTCCTCATATTTTGAAGGTTTTTTTATATACACCGTCGAAAAAATATATTTTCATAAAATGTCTTGCTACTTATATACATTCATCTGATCATTTCTCACCACCAATGTAGGAAAAATAACTATATTTGTATATTTATTTTTCTATACCATAACTCAACTAACACTCTAATGCATTGAGTGTAATATTATATTCTATACTTCTCCAAATGTTTCTAGGTAAAATTGTTGATCAAATAGGATATAAAAACCATTTTAATCCACAATGTCATGTCTATATATGTGTACCATAGAAAAACAAAATTTATATTTTGGATCCACAATCCTATTCATCACACATGTCACGATGACTGCATTAGTTTATTCATAGAATTTAATGACATGATATATCATTTCAATTATTTTCACCAACTACTAATGATTATTCTTACCCTTAATGCATGGGTACATTACGTACAGGAACAATCCAGATATATGAATGTATCCCCTAGATCATTGATGCACCTCAATTAATTGGTCATGAACTTTTCGTACCTTTTGATACACAATATGAAATTCTCAGATGATATCTTCTATAAAATTATAATCCATAACAGGATTCAATTATACAGAATCTCTCATTTTTCCGTCAGGTGGATATTATATAATATATCTAATAATCTTGATTATATACACTATAATATAAATAAATTATAAAAAAATCCAATAATATTTGTTTATAAGTGATAAAAAATATTAAATATACATATTATGTTCAAAACCCAACATATAAGACACACACATCACAATATACCTTAGTAACATGAGTATCACTTTGACTAGAGATGGGTAAGTACTCACAAAAACCTACATATAACGTTATGAAACTTATATCTCTTGTCTACCAATAAACCAAGATTAATAATAACAATGATATGATAAAATATTATAATGTTTCAGCATAGAATAAAAATTCAATTTTTCCATAAACTATTTTAAATCATAACCAAAATCCATTCCCACCCCCTTGGGATTCCGATAATCAAGTGGGAATCATATAAAATCTTGAGAAGACAATATATGTTGAACTAATATAAACTCTATGGAATATATAAATATAATGGAATGAAATATTTTAAGTGAAGTAGAAAAAATATATATTTTGTGCATAGAGGAGATATAGTAACAATACAAATAGAAATCCTGATAAAACAAAAGTTACATGTGTAACAAAATAAGAAGAAAAATTGAACAAAATATTAGTACTCGATTTGATATGTGAGAAAATTCCCACTATCTCACTACCTGTTATATTTAAACCGTTGATGTAAACATCACAATATAGCTACAGTGTGTTTACTTTTCTTATATATGATGACAATATCATGCTTACATAATGTAGAATGGTTGTGAATGGTGAAATCTAAATAGGCTCAATTGAATCACACCTAGGTGTTCCATGAAATGACTCTAATAAAATAATTCATATATTCTCTTTTTGAATAATATAGGTAATTATATTCTCTAATGTAAATTTATATCAAAATAATGGTAAATATTTTCCTTTCTATACATTTTTAAAATAATGTGAGGTTAAAAAATTGTAATAAATCATCAGATAATAATTCAATTATCTCAATTAAAAAATCAAGAAATTAAATGTAGAGTGGTATATAGGCCATGTATCATCATGTTTCATGCTAATATTCTACTTGTATCATATTCAAAAACTCGCGTATAGTCTAGTACTTTTATATCCATCCATAAGAGGTATGAAACACACCATGAGTGAACCCCAAAAACATTTCTAGATAAAATATCATGATTATTGAGATAGAGAGCAAAGGATCAACCCATGAGTGAACCCCCAATAATATAACAAATGAAATTTATTTCTACACCTTTAGCCAAAGTGCCCAAGGCTTCTCATGTGATTCATTTATGAAATAAATTTATTAGGGAATCATATTTTCCAAATAATTCAAAAATATCAGTTATTCAATGTAAATTATGATTTGAAAATACATTTTGTAATCATTTATAAATACTGTGAAAAAAGGGTTTCTCATACCAAAAAATGGAATATAATTTTTTGTCAAAAAAACATTATTTGTGCATGAAATTCAATAATAAAAATTTATATACAAAACAATTTATTATCCCAAGATAAATTATAGTTTATCCAACATATTCTAAGATATAATAACTAATATCTAAATCCAGTAACATAGATCACAAATGGATATACAAAAACATTGAGGAATGAAGAATATTAAATGAATGCCAAATCATTGATGCCCACATCTCAGAACTAGTTTACATAAGAAAAATTGTATACCTAGAGTATTGGATAAAACATACCCCAATGAACATGCATGACAAAACATAACCAATAAAAGGTCTAGAACACATATACTAAAAAAATAGATAAAAAATGTATTAATCAGGTTTTGTAATTTAACTAAGAAAATCCAAATATTTATAAAAATTTAGATTTTCCATATTTGATCATTAAAGAAGAATAATTTCTCCACATTTCCAAATGGAGACAAAAAACCATGTTTGTGATCATTTTTTCCCAATGGATCGATCGGAAGGGGATTAAACACTCAAACACACATGGAAGGATCAAAAGGCTCATATAAGACAATATGAAAATATATATAGTGTTTGTTATGTGAATAGTGAAATAAATAAATGGAGAAATGGTAATAATTTATAATTCTAGTTTTTTGATGTAAATCTACCATGAATTCATATTAATAAAAAAACATGTCACCTTATGCTAATTTTTCCCATGAAATAATATTAAATTGTAAAAGGTGTTAAAAACATTAATTTATTTCATTCAATAAGCATATATTGAATTATTTTTATGAATTATTTATTTTTATATTAACGTTTATTTTTATGAAAAAAAGTTATCACTGAAGGCTGTGCCCACCGAAAATTTTATAAAAACTCCCACAACATCGACTAATCCCTCCATCCTTGAGAAAAAACCATGAAATGTTTTGATATATCATACCATTATAACATAAAATTACAAAATATATTAATGAATTTCATTTTCGGTTACCAAATCAATTTGGTAGAATTTATTCAATCATAAACATTTATTTTTCTTCGGTAAATATGAATGACCTCAAGAAGAGCCAATATACAGTTTTCTAAAATAATGATAATTTGAAAAATAACTGTAAATGGGTTATAAATAGTTTAGTTAAGTTATAATAATTTATATCCCCATAAATAAAAGTGATTGAATATCTGAATGTTTTTATATGAAAATAATGAGATTATTCATAGTGAAAATAATTACAATGTGGAGATAACCCTAAAACAATGTGTTCGGTAAACAATACCAATGATATATATATATATATATTAAATTTTAAACATTCTAACCCTTTTTATAATAAATTTATATTTATTAAATTATGTTTCAAAAAGTAAGTTAGCTTTAGTATTTTAGATAATTTTTAATTATAAATATGTTTTCGAATTATTACTTTTCATTTATAAAGTGTAATCATTTTGATATCAAGTTTTCAAAACAATATCCATCATTATATTGAAATTATGAATTTGAATTTTTATAACTTATATGAAATTATTCATAACTCAGTAATATAATAAAAACATAAATTTATACAATAATATTTTATAAATAATTATATATTATTATGTGTAACGTTAGTGATAAAAAGAGTGTTTTATATTTCCTTAAAGGTGGTTAATATACCATTAAAATTACATATCATAAAGGTTGAGAAAATAAAAGTTCGTAACATCAATATATATTAAAAATAATAAAAAAATTTGTCTTGAAATAAATAATTTTATATTTTGATACTACTTATTTAATTCGATAATGACTGGGTTTGAAATTAATAAAAAATATGAGTAAAGGATGTTGCAAATGAGAATAATAGTAAATTAATCCTTACCATCATCTCAATTATTATTATTACATATGACACTTGAAATATTGAATTAAAAAAATTGACCATAGGGCATTCCTAATTATGATAACGAGATTATGTAATTTAATATGTGTAGAAAATGGATTTCAATGTTGAGATAGAGAGATAGAGAGAGTTGTTTTTTATAGTGAGATGGACATTGGTTTTTTGAACTTATGGTGATATGTATTTGGGATTTTTAATATTGAATAATTTTCCCCATGTAGGTATTGTAATATTGATATTCATTACATACATAGATATTATAAAATTAAATAACTCATTTATAACTTTTAATTCATTCCAAAACTGAATTCATTAGTATATTATTATGGATTTTTTAAAAATGATAATTACTTTTTAGTGGGTTTATATATCATAATAGAACCTTAAAAACATGATTTAGTTTTTTTATTTATGTTTATTTTATTGAGTTGGCCATTTATCTTATGAAATCTTCTTTTTTCAACCCATTATATATAAAATTTATAACAAAATTTACCACTTCAGTGATGTTTTTAAATACCATGGTTATTCATATACTATAAATTTACTATTTACATTAAAAATTTTCTATTTTAGAAAATTTCCCAAAAACCACATTGATAATTTTTTACTTCCAATTATAATTTAAAATTCAAATATTCAAATTTAATTTTTTACAAAATAAAGTTTAATTTTTAAATTAATGACTATATTTAAACAAATATGTTAAAATATAATATATAATTATTATGCATTGTAATTTTTATGTTTTAATTTTAGTTATTTATTTATTATACTTATATTATTTTTATTTTCAAAAATTAATTAGTATATAGAAAAATTATATTGGTTTTTAATATTATGTGATAAATATTGCATTCCAACCATCAGGATTCAATTCTAATGGTAATATACCTATTACAATAGATACATTAGTTCATATAAATAAATTTTTGTTCCTTCAATAAACATTCACCTAGATTCTTCTTGTTTTATACAGTTATCATTTCTTAAATTATAATTTGATTAATACTTTACTATATTTATTATAGATTTTTTGTTGGTTTCATTATTATCATAAACAAATATTATAATTTTTATTAATTTTTTTTAAAATTTAATAAACTCATGATTTATTGAATTATAGGAATTCACTATTTATATTACATCTGTGACCTCCAATAGTCATCATCTATCCTCTTTTTTTGTATTCAATCATGAAACTATAAATGTATCATGTTGTGAAAACCTAGACTATTATATTATACAGAAATAAAATGATTCATTCCCTTGAGAAACAATTCCAAAAGTGATGAAAATAAATAGGTAAAAATTAATAGTACACCAAATACCTATGAGGGATGCATTTACATCTCAAAAGTGATATCAAAGTAGTTGCAGAATAAGAATTGTTAATTTTTAAATTAAGTATGCTTTTATTTAAAAATAAAATTAATAATACTTAGAAAATTATTTTCAAAAAAATGGAAATTATTTTTGAAATCTACACATTGATAAATGGTTATAGTTAATTTTGGTAATTTTTCAGAAACATCAGATTTTTCAGTGAATAGTAAAAAATACAGTTTTTAGTTTCAGTGTGTAAATGAAATCATTAATGATATAATAATAATGTCATAAATATTGTCAACTTATGTATAGTTAAATAAGATTTGAGGTGTCACACGTAGATTATACCATGATAAAATACCACGGGCAAGCCCATGGATTTGCAAATACCACATGCAAGCCCATGGTTTTGTGAATACCACTTATGAGGTGTTACTTGAAAATTATTAAAATAATCCCTAACTATTCATATAAATAACAACTATTCCATTCATTTAATTCATTCCAAATTCACCCTCAATAATGATATTGATTCCTTACCTTCATATTGTTCCTACCAAGGATTTCTCAAGCCCCCAAGGTCCCAACCTTCAAGTTCTAAGGGTTACTCTACAAGTTAAGAAAATTATCAATTTCTTTCATTTTTTCCAGGTTCTCTTTTATGTGGTATAATATTCATGTTTCCATATCATGTTCTTATTTCCATATTATTAATGATTTATTATGTATTATTAATCATTTCTATAAGGGTGACCCTTGTCCCCTCTCTTCATAATGTTTTCTATAACCCTATCGCATAGCCGTTGGTCTGCTGAATTTTTGTAAGACATTTCTCACTTATTCTTTTATTTTAGTACCTTATTCATTATTTATACATCTCTTCTTACCCATGTGTCAGAAAATATCCATAATCATGTATATTATAGATTATATCATGTTCATGGAAAATTACTCATCATTTTTCTTCTCCTCTTCCACTTATTTAAAGAATAAAAACATTATCCATTTGTGTCGAATTACCGACATTGTGGACGATGTGATTTCCATTTCCATTAATTCTTCCATGTCTATTAATGAAACCATTTATAATTTTAAACCAGGTTATAATTCATGTTTTATGACTCAGACATGGTTCTATAAATCTTTTACAATCATGGTTCTAATTTATAAGACAAAACAGGGTTGTAATTATCAAATAACCACTAAAATGATCGAAACGAAAATCATTAATGTTCTAACTATGGAATCATCATAATGTAATAATTAAAAATTATAAATGGAAGAATTTATATTATAGGATATATTTAAATATTACTCCATTCCAATTCTGGAGTTTCACTTCCAATCGACAAGAAAATCCACCATGAACCAATCATGGAAATCATGTTAAGAACTCAACAATAAACAATGCAGGGAGCAAAATACTGACAATTAAAGGTTTAAATGATGGTATGAAATAATAATATAAGATGTTATAAACATGGAAATGTTTCTTTAAAATAATAATAACACTCTTTTAAATATTATATTGGAATTTTAAACATGTTTGATGTAATACAAACCAGAGGTAAGGGAATTCTTAACCCGATTTCATTCTTTGGGTTAACCATCTACTTCATTATTTATGTGATATTTATATTTTTTTATGATGATTTATTGTTATATTATCCTTTATTATGTGTATTTAAATTACATTTACAAATTCCATCCACTCTATTAAGTTACTCTTAAATTGTATGTTTTTACAAGGGGCTGTTCTTTAAAAATCATCATTTAAAATTCGGTTTTACAAATTTCCAAAGCAATGTTTTTATGGAATTGTTATGCTTGTATGATTATGTTTTGGTTCTTGGGAGTTATTTATGATTCATGGTAGGACCTATATTTCCCTCCAAAGCATTGGTTATTAGTAAGATAGAGGTCAGCCGTTTGGTTACTCCAAGTGTGACTACGATGGTTACACAAAGTAAGGTAGCCGTGAGGGTTACAAATTATAAGGTAGCCAACAATGGTTTCAAGATATTGTAGGTAATTACCCAAAATACCTTTATGATTATATTTATGTTTTCATGTTTTTTTGGATCTTTTGTAAATCTCATGTTACACAATGTAATTATATATGGGTGACAAGAATGCATTTTGAAAATGCTTTCATACGTTTAAAGTATTCATGGACTAATGTGATATTTCCTTCTTTTCCATCCCTTACTGAGCTTTTGTGCTCATAACAAGTTTATAAATGATTTTTCACAGGTTAATGGATGTGTAATTCAAGTATGGAAGACATGTTAAATGTTGAATAATTGTCAAGGAGTATTGTTTTTGGTTTTAATGTTTTATATTTTGAAAAAGATGGAAACTATTTTTATGGTATCCACTCTGTAATAATTTGTAATGTCATGAATGTAATTTCCTAATTATATAAATATATAAACTTGAATATATCTTCAAAGTAAATGGAATTGTTTTCTTAGGTGTTTTCTTGACTACATTTAAGATTATGTATGTAATAATGCTGGGTCCTTATAGTTGGTATGATATGATGGTTTGGATAACTTTAGGGGATTGGGTGATGTTAATAGAATACCATAAATTATATACACTATAAGATTAATTTGAAATGTTATAACATTTAAAGATTACCATGTTGATTTATCTAAGAAATTTTTTTTCATAATGGTTATTCGCAGAAGGAACAAGGATGCTGAAGAGGAGAGGCATCGACGGAATGACATCCTTCCAGAACTACAGCCTGGAATGGTAGGGATTAGAACTGAGTAGTTTGTTACTGCAATGTCTTAGCTATCATAGGCAATAAATGGTGGTGGAATCCATGTTATGGAACCAATAGAGGTACAACAACATAATATGAAAGTAGTGGAACATTTTATGTGACATCATCCACCTGAATTTAATGGATCATCTAACCCAGTAGCAGCTGAAGGATGGATCAAATCCCATGAAAAGATATTCGATGGTATGGGATGTTTAGAAAATCAAATGGTAATTCTTTCCATTTATTGTTTTTAAGGAGAATCTAATCTGTGGTGGTCAATGTTAAGGAATATCAGGGGTAGAGAGGATTTATTTGCCTTAGAGTGGGATGAATTTAAACGTATTTTCCTTGAAAAATATTTTCGTAAGGTGGTGAGACTATGAATGGAGAAGCAATTGCATGAATTGAAATATAACGAGGAAGACTCAGTGGATGTGTATGAAGCGAACTTCAACCGAGTAGCGAGGTATGCTCCAAATCATATTCTGGATCCTGAAAGCAAAATCAACCGCTTTTACTCTGGATTAAATCCAATGTATCGAAGGGTGTTGGCCTCTCGTGAATTCAAAAGTGATGAGAAACTTGTTTGATGTTCTGAGAGGGTAGAGATGGAGTTTTCTTATGATCATGTGAATTTTGGAAACAAAGAGAATAAGAGGTCAAGTTGGAAATCAATGGGTAAGAATCAACCATATAAATATGATGGTACGGAAATTCAACTTCCAGTTTGTGAAAAGTGTGGCAAGACACACCTTGGGGAATGTCATTGAAAATTTGGGAAGTGTTTTAAATGTGGTAAGTTTGGACATATGGCCTGAGATTGTAATTTAAATGATCCTAATAATAATCCTGATAAGAAAACTGTAAAGTGTTTTAAATGTGGTGAGATGGTTCATTATGCAAATGCCTGCCCAAAAAGAGAACCAAAGGATGCAAAGAAGCCAGACTATAAGCAAAAAGTTATAGTGAGATCCTTTGCAACTATGTTAGTAGATGTCGGGCCATCCAATGAAGTTGTATCAGATACTTTTTTTGTTCAATCAAATTTTTCTAATGTTTTTTTTGATACAAGGTCGACACATTCCTTCATCTCTATGAAATTTTATGGTAAATTGGAAATATCACCTCAACAAATCAGACACGAATTTGTTGTTAAAACACCATGGGGAAATGTTATAGAAAAGAGGAATTATAAGAATCATTATATTATGTTATGTGGGAAGACATTACCTGCAAACCTTGTTGTTTTACCCTAAGTGGAGTTTGATGTTATTTTGGGGATGGACTGGCTTTCTAAATATCCTGCTAAGATTGACTGTAGAGCTAAAGAAGTTGTTTTTCAGAACGAGATTCGGTTTGTATATAAGAATGAACCAATACAATTGATAACATATCAAGAAGCTGAGGATCTATTTAAATATGGAAATGAAAGTTATATTGATCATATTTATTAAAACAAGGAACTATTAAAATTATTGTTGTGCTAGTGGTAAATGAATACCTTGATGTTTTTCCTAATGAGTTTCCAGGTGTCATACTTGATCAAGAAGTCGAATTCACAATTGACTTAGTTCCTAATTCTATGGAAATTTCAAAACCCCCATATCGTATGGATATAATAGAACTTCTAGAATTTAAAAATTATTTGCAGGATTTTCTTGAAAAGGGTTTCACTTGTCCTAGCACATAAAAATGGGGATCCCCTTTTTTGTTTGTTAAAAATAAAGATGGTTCCATGAGACATTGCATTGATTACAGAGCATAGAATAACATAACTATTAAAAACAAGTAAATTTTTCCTCATATTGTTGAATTGTTAGATCAGCTCCAGGGAACTCAGTTCTTTTCCAATATTATTTGAGATCTGGAAACCATCATCTGAAGGTGAAGGAGGATAACATCCCAAAAATAGCATTTTGTACTAGATATGGGCATTATGAATTTGTTGTTATGCCGTTTGGATTAACTAATACACATGATGTATTCCCGAATGTTATGAATAGTGTGTTTCATGAGTTTATTGATATTTTTTTGGTTGAATTTATTGATGACATTATGGTATTTTCTAAAAATAAGGAGGAGCATGGAAAACATCTAACGGTTGTTTAGAAAACATTAAAAGAAAATAAACTGTATGGAAAATTCATAAAGTGTGATTTTTTGGTTGTAACATATTCCTTTTCTGTGGAACATTGTATATATATGGATGGAATAACAGTTGATCCTGCCAAAACAAAAGTAGTTGATGAATGGCCAAGACCCCCAAATGTTACAAAGATTCAGAGTTTTTTGGGCTTAACAAGTTATTACCTATGTTTTGTGAAGAACTTTACATGGTTATCTATCCCGATAACTAATTTAACACGGAAAGGGGTTAAATTTTTTTGGAAAAAGGAATGTGATGTTTGTTTTTAGGAACGAATGAAGAGATTGGTGAATGATCCATTTCTGTCCTTACCTTCCAGAAATGGTGAGTTTGTCATCTATAATGATGCTTTATTTAAGGGACTTGGTTGTGTTTGGATGAATAATTATCAGGTAATTGCCTATGTATTGAGAAAACTTAAATCTCATGAGCTAAATTATCCCACACATGATTTTGAATGGGAAACTATGGTTATTGCTTTGAATATTTGGAGGAATCATCTATATGGAACAAAATTCCAAATATATACTGACCATAAAAGTCTAATGTATATATTAGCTCAGAAGGAATTAAACATGAGGCAGAGAAGGTGTCTGGAACTGATAAAGGATTATGACTGCATGATCAATTACCATCCTGGAAAAGCAAACAAAGTGGTGGATTCCTTGAGTCAGAAACATGATGAATCATTAACGATGTTACAATTGGAACATGTTCCCATGATTAAAGATTTGATGAATTTAGGTTTATAAGTTTTTGGTGTAAGGAATACATCTATTTTGTTTTAGTTTTTAGTGCAGTCTTCGTTGTCAGACAGAATTAAGCAACTGGAGAAAGAAGAACGTGAGCTAGAAAAAAAGGTAGAATCGGTTAAAAAGGGTTTGTTTCCAAAATTTAATATTGATAAAGATTTAGTTTCATGATTTGGTAAAAGGTTGTGTATGTCTTTTGTTTATCAATTGAAGAATGAATTGTTGTGTGAAGCTCATAGTTCCCCATTTTCGATTTATTCTGGAAGTATTAAGATTTATAGAGACCTTCGATAGTATTACTGGTGGGATGGAATGAAAAGAGATATTGTTGACTTTACCATGAGATGTTTGACATGTCAACAAGTTAAAGCAGAGAAACGGTTACCGAAGGGGATTATTTATCCTCTTCCAGTGCCAGAGTGGAAATTGGAGAATGTATCCATGGACTTCGTAGTGGGACTACCAAACACTTATCGAGGTAACATTGTGATTTGTGTTATTATTTATTGGCCGACATAATCTGCACATTTTCTTTCTATTCATGATACAATGTTTTTGGATCATATTTCTCAATTTTAACTCAAGGAGATTGTTAGGTTACATAGATTCCCTCTTTCCATAATGTCTGACCGAGATCCCAAGTTCACTTCTATCTTTTAGAAGGACTTCAGAAGTTGTTGGGCACATAGTTAAATATCAGTACAGCTTTTCATCCTCAATCAGATGGGTAGTCCGAACGAATGATTCAATCATTGGAGGATATGTTTCGAGCTTGTTAAATGGACTATCCTGGAATTTGGGATCAGCATATTTCTTTAATTTAGTTTTCTTATAAGAAATGTTTTCATTCTATTATTTAGATGTCACCTTTTGAGGCATTGTGTGCGAAGTGGTGTCAGACTCCAGTGTTTTGGGATGATGTTGGTGAAAGAATGTTGATGGGGCTAGAATTAGTAGAATAAGTGGCTGAGAAAGTGAGTACGATCCAGTAGCATATGAGGATAGCTGAGAGCAGGCAGAAAAGTTATGTATATAATAGAAGGAAAGACTTCTCTTTCGATTGAGGTGACCATATTTTCCTTAAAGTCTCTCCTTGAAAAATTGGGATGCATTTTGGTAAGAAGGAAAATCTAAGTACATGGTTTATCAGTCCTTTTGAAATATTTGAGAATGTTGGAAAAGTTTCATATCGCGTAGCTTTGCATCTGAGTTTTTTTAGGTACAAAATGTTTTTCATGTTTCGATGTTGAGAAAATATGTGCCAGATTCATCACATGTCTTCATCCAAGAAGTAGTTCAGCTAGAAGAGAACCTTTCTTATGAAGAGAAACCAGTTCATATTCCTGATCGAAGGGAACAGATATTGCAAAATAAGGTAATCCACTAGGTAAAGGTTTTCTGGAGAAACCACATTGTTGAAGAAGCAACATGAGTCTGAAAATGCTATGAGGGAAAAGTACCCTCAGTTGTTTAAAAAGTTAATAAAATTGAGAGGATGCAATTTCAAGAAGGTGGGGATAATGTAACACCCCATGTTTTTCTAAAAATAAATAGAAAAGCATGGAACATTGTTTTAAGTAGTTATTTTTTTAATTAGCATTTAAAACATAACATTTCTTCTTCTATGTTCTTAATTTCAAGATATTGTAATCTACAATTGTGTTTAATTTGTTATCTGGAATCTATTAAAACCAACATTTTTTTGAGGAATAGTAACATACCCTTCTGTATAATAATATGAATAGTGATATGACAATAATTAATAGTAATTTTTTTAATATTTTATTTTAGTAATTCTTTAAGATAATATGATATAGGTTCATTTTTCATTTTGATATAGAAGTTGTTACAGAATTAGAATTGACAATTTTTGAATTAAGTATGCTATTATTTAAATATTAAATTATTAATATTTAGAAACTTATTTTCAAAAAATGGACTTAATCTTTGAAATCTTCACGTCGATAAATGGTTAGGGTGATTTTTTGGATTTATTCTGAAATAGTTCATTTTTCAGTTTATCGTAAAAAATACAGTATTTAGTTTTGGTGTGTTAATGAAATCATTAATGATATAATAATGATGTCATAAATATGGTAGACTGGGATATAGTTAAATAATATGTGAGGTTTAACATGTGTCTTATAACATGTGAAAATACCATGGGCAAGCCCATGGTATTGCAAATACCACTCATGGGGTGCCCCTTGGAAATTATGTAAATAATCCCTCACTTATCCTATAAATACCAACTCTACCCTTCATTGAGTTCACTCCCAATTCCTCCTAAACTATGATTTGGCCTCCTAACCATCATAGTGGTCCTCCCACGGTTTCCTCAAGCCCCCAAGGTCCCAGACTTCATGTTCTAATGGTTACTTTACAAGGTTAGAAAATTATCAATTTCTTTCATTTTCCTTTCAAGTTCTCTTTTCTGTGGTATAATTTTAATTCTTCCATACCATGTTCTTATTTCCTTATTATTAATGATCTATTATGTATTGTGAATCATTTCTGTAAGGGTGAACCTTGTCCCCACTCTTCTTAGTGTTTTTTAAAACCCTGTCGCATAGCCGTTGGGCAGCCGATTTTTCGTAAGAGATTTCTCACCAATTCTTTTATTTTGTGTTCCTTTATCATTATTTATTAATATTTTATTACCTAAGTGTCATGAAATATCCATAATTATGTATATTATAGATGATATCATGTTCATGGAAAATTAATCTTCATTTTTCTTCTCCTCTCCCACTATTTGAAGAATAAAAACATTGTCTATTTGATTCGAATTACCAACATCGTGGACGATGTGATTTCAATTTCCATTATTTCTTCCAAGTCTAGTAATGAAACAATTTATATTGTTGAACCAGGTTATAATTAATTTTATATGACTCACCAATGGTTCTGGAATTATTTTATACTCATGGACTAATTTATATGAAAAAACTGGGTTGTTATTAACAAATAACCACTAAAATGATCTAAATGAACATCATTAATGTTCTAACATATAAATAATACTCATGTAAGAATTAAAAATGATAAATGGAATCATTTATATTAGTAGATATATGTAAATACTACCTCATCCCAATTCTGGAGTTTCACTTGCAATCTACAAGAACTTCCACCATGAACCAATCATGGAAATCATGTTAAGAACTCACCCAAAAACAATGAAAGGAGAAAAATACCAACTATTAAAGGTTGAAATGATGGTATTAAATGATAATATAAGATGTTATAAACCTGGAATTGTTTCTGTAAAATACTAATAACCCTCTTTTAAACATTATACAGTATGTTTAATCATGTTTGGAGTAAGACAAACCCGAGGTAAGGGAATTCTTAACCCATTATCTATTCTTTGGGTTAAACATCTACTTCATTGTTTATGTGATATTTAAATTGTTTGTATGATGAGTTCTTGTTATATTATCTTTTATTATGTGTATTTACAATACATGTACAAACTCCATCCACTCTATTATTTCTCACATAAATTTTATGATATTTACAAGGGGCATTTCTTTAAAAATCCTTCTTTAAAATTCGGTTTTACGAAGTTCTAAAGAAATGTTTTTATGGAATTATTCATTTTGTATGATTATGTTTTGGTTCTTGGGAATTATTTATGATGAAGGATGGGGCATATATTTCTCTCCAACGTATTGGGAATGAGTAAGATGGAGGTCAGCTGTGTGGTTACTCCATGTGTGACTGCGATGGTTACACAATGTATGGTAGTCGCGAGGGTTACAAATTATAAGGTAGCAAAGAATTGTTACAATATTATGTAAGTAATTCCCCATGATACCATTATTATTATATTTATGTTCTCATGTTTTGTTTGTATCTTGTGTGAATCTCATGTCAAACAAATTAAGTATATATGTCTGACAAGAATGTCTTTTGAAAATGCTTTCATACGTTATGAGTATTCTTGAAATAATGTGATATTTCCTTTTTTTACATCCCTTACTGAGTTTTTAAGATCATCCCATGTTTTTAAATGAATTTTCACAGGTTAGTGGATGTGTAATAAAAGGAAGGAAGACATGTTAAATGTAGAATAATTTTCAAGAAGTCTTGTTTTATGATTTAATGTTCTATATTTTGAAAAAAATAGAAATTGTTTTTATGGTATCCAATCTTTAATAATGTGTAATGTCATGAATGTATTTTCCTAATCCTATAATGCTCTAAACTTGAAAAGATATTCAATATAAAAGGAATTGTTTTCTTAAGTTTTTTCTTGACCAAATTAAAGATTATGTATGTAGTAAGGCTGGGTCTTTATAAAAAAACACCACAATAATTATCCATCACCATTGTCACCTCACACCACTTTGTTACCTCGAAAAATCAATGTTCTTGTGATTCCATACCATCCAAAATTTCATCAATACTCAACCAACAAAATTAAC
Organism: Viscum album; assembly: GCA_963277665.1. Taxonomy (NCBI): domain Eukaryota; kingdom Viridiplantae; phylum Streptophyta; class Magnoliopsida; order Santalales; family Viscaceae; genus Viscum; species Viscum album. Next base: position 720,249,804 of record OY728151.1, on the reverse strand, counting down.
TAGAGTTTCAAATCAAATTCACACCCACTTCAGAACTATCTACCAAGAATTCCATAACATATGCATCCAATGGAACTACCACCACCACATTCTTTAAGTAATTATTGTAGGATCACTATGATTCAGAACTGAAACAGAACGATCCATCACAGCAGTCCAAAACCAAGAAATATATCACATCACTAGTTAATATCACTTGTGATATCATTGAAAAAGCTTATGATTAAATTTTAACAACATGTTCACATTTTACAATGGCATTGTTTATCTCAATCACATTATCAACATATAGTACTCATTAGTACCCTAAACTCCATGCATATTTTATTATCCATTCTCTAAACCCATATTTGGAATCCAAAAGTTGTACATTACCACACCCTGACACACACATACACAATGAACCAGGGATCTTGTTTTGATATTATCATTGGACTCAAAGAATTCTCAATTTTCTCTCCCAACAACCCAACAATTATTATAAAAAAACATGAACAATTGAACTCACCTCAACAAATGTGTATCCTATGAAAAAGAAAGTGTATATACACCATTTGATCACCCATTTTCATGTCCTCCCAAATAAAAATCCAATCCGTTATAAACATCATCAATATAAATATGTCAGTCACCCAAAAACCCCTTCCTTTTCTAAAAACAAAATTATAAACTACCAAAATCACTCATGTGATTCCATAATATAGATACCAATGTATAACAATTACTTTTTTATAAACACAATGAGAACAATATTGCATTGATTCAACCTCTAAAGAATCCACATGTGCTTTAAATTCTATGGAATCTTCATAACTTGGTTAACCTCTTCTAACATTATCTTTTCATTCTAATAACATACAAGTACTTGACCATAACATGAGTAAAATATCCAAAACCATTAACATTTACAATTATCTATCACGGTTAATCCCTCCCATTGAAGCACTATGTGTACACCATTATCGAGAAAAACATAAACATGTTCCATAAAAACCCAATATAATTATCAACACTGGTCAACCAATCTCAAAGGCTGCCCAAAAAGGTAAAAGAACCTAAACACACCGAAATTAGAGTTACTTATAACGAAGTATACCAACTCCCCCTCAAATCCAAAAACATCAATACCAAAATAATTTGCTTCTCACAGGCATCAATCCAATCCCCGTTTTGAGACACCATGAATCTAATACACCCATGAAACCAATAACTTTATATTTCCATCAATGGATACCCATCTTAATTAATCAACAGTACAATGCAATTTCCCACTCTACAGTCTAAAACACAACTCACATGATCATGGAAAACAAAAGTTATCATACCCTAATTATCAATAAACATCACATAACCCAAATGCCACATTGATAATAAATGTACAATAAGGAAAAAATCCCAAACACACATCCTAAACTATAAAGTCCTCACAACCCATTACCAATGTATCATTATAGGTTACCCTTTATTCCCAAACTACTCATTCAAAAGGTCTGATAACAACAATATAGATACTCACTACTAGTGTCCCTAAAGTTCCTTAATTTCAGATTTTCTGAAAGAATAAAATATTACATATAAAAAACAATATTTTAGATTCTAAAACAGTCCATTTTAAAGAACCAAAGATTATATCTTTAATATACCCCTGTTACTAAATATGTATTTTAAAAAATCCAACCTTTATTAAAATTCTGATTTCAAAAAATACATATATTACCATTTCAAGTAATGATTAATATTTTTAAACAAAATTTAGTATAGTACACTAATAAGATATTATTACCAACATATTATGTATCAAATGAAATATCTGGATGTCCTGTTAAAATGTTATGCCAATAATGAAGCATGAACTCACCTAATATCTCTTTCTATTCTATGATAATAGATAAAACCTCATAAATAAATGATATCACATTTATGTGTATCAACAATGGAATAAGTATCATCCAACCATAAATTAGAAAATACTACTTCCATTCCAACCAATATACGTTGGTTTTCCCTCATACATGGGTGTTGCATGCACCCAACCATGAGATAATTACATATCCCCAACAAGATCATCGTTTGCAATATACCATGAAACAATAGAATGAAAAAATAAAATCATTTGATGCATTTTTTTTAATGTTCTAGGACTAGTGGACACTAAATATATTTCCCTAATATAGGTCATCACATTCTCTTAGGAACACCTCCAAAAATTCCAAAGGCTACTGACTCGCTATTTTGGTTTATGAATACATGTTATAGATAATATATCATCCTATCAAAGCAATAATAAATAATAAGTAACAAAAAATAAAATAACTAATATGAACCATGAATAAATAAAATAAAATAAAAAATAAGTATCAAAGTAACCAATGATATTCCAATATGATGAATACATGAAAGTAGAAGAAGTCTTAAAAATTATGACCAAATCCAAAAAATTCCAAAAGGTTCCATAATGTAGTATCATGTCCCAATATAGTCTTAAAATACCATTCTATAACAAAACATTTCACCCATGAACCATAAAATATGACCCTAACATGACATTGTAACAGTATAATAGTAGAGTATGCTTGGGTACTCAAGTTCTATGGCTGCCAGAGTAGGCTATGAGTACAACTTATCTGGCCACCACCAATGGTGTTTATAGAGTGAAATATTATATAAAATAATGTATATAGATAATCATGATGAATATATAAGAAATATAAAAAAAATTATCTGAATCAGAGTACGTAAATATAAAATTATCATTTTATATGTTCTGTATCCCCATGGGTAGACTAAGTGAACTAAAATAAATATGGTAATACTAGAAGCCTATGATATATCACAATGGGTTGTATACAATTACATTCAAGAATAATTATCTAATAAACTATTCAACAACATTACTTGTAGACTTAGTTTGACCATCATGATACGTCTAAAAATTGGGAAGCATAGATCCTCAGTCTGAAATCCCAATCCAGGGAACAAATCAGCGTGTCCAGAAAAAGATTCAAGGCCAAATAAATAATGACCCCCAATGCCTGAGTTAGGAGCATAGATCCTCATCCAAATAATTATACTCTAAAATACATTGGTGGTGCCAATATCATAAATCTATGATGACCCAAAAAAGGAACCACTACATAAGTTCTGTGATCAAACATCCTAAGACATGAACCTTAATTCCACAACATACCACTAGGCCTTGTTGCCATTAATATTTAACCATTTAATACATATCTCGTTTACATTCCACAACTAATTTCAAAACATATATCATTTATAATACCAAACTCATAAGAAATATATAATAATATACCATACAACCATTATTCAATATAATCCTCTAGAAACCAACAACATCGATTTCATTTCACAACCCATGATTAAAAAAATATATATACTAATTTTAAATCAAAATGAATAAAACACTTTTAAAAGAGGGGATTACTCATTTAAATTCTAAACCCTGACATAATGATTTCATTTCCATTTCCAACCATTTTAATTAATCATTAATTTGTATTCAAAAAAATGTAACCACCCCCTTATTTCAAATAGTCAGTTTAAATCCATAATGAAACCCACATTTTTTATATCCTTGATCTCAAAGCCTCATTTAAAAACATTTACACATTTTAAAACATCAAATTCTTCATTTAAAACCCCAAATATATAAAAATATAATACACATCCTTCAATCCATTTCAAAATCATGGCAAACATTTCACAAAATATACCACATAATCAATTCATGTCCACCATTAATTATATACACATACGAAATTAAAATTCACCTCACAATCACTTCCCTAATTATCCTATGTAAATATTTACCAACTCATTTCACCTTTTTCGTGGGGATGACATACTCCATGGTTAGACTTAGGTCCCATGTAAAGTCACCAATGGAAAAAATAGTGTCTATAAATGAAATTGTGACTAACACTATGTCTGAAGTAAAAATAATAATACGATTGAAAAAATATTTCATGGAATTACATTAGCAAAACCAACTACATATATAAAACATCTAGACTAGGATAAAAAAAGTTAAGACCACAAAACACATTCTCGTGGTTGATTACATACCCAAATAAAACTTGTTATTCAAGACGACCAAGCCTCAAATACATTCATAAGGACCACTCATAAAAAGAAATTATATATTTACCAGGATAAGAATCATCATGATAATATTCAACCTAAAAAATAAGTAAATAAGAGTGTAGACATACCTCGGCAATCATTTCTCACGAAGAGAAACTTCAAATGCCTAGAAATTGATGATGGATCACCCATATAGGTGGATGGAGTTCCATGTTCATCACCCATGCAAATGTTTTCAAATGTGGGAGAAATTTGGGGAAAATAATTTAACACCGAGAGTGGAAACAAAAAAATAACTCATTTTTGTTCCACATGGTTTGTCCATATGGTTGGTCGAACTGTTGAACTCCCCATGACCATGATCGGCCTCGTCACATGGTCTATTGGAGGCACCCACGTGATTTAGAAGACCATGTTCTTTACATTTACTAGCATCTATCCAGGATAAGGTCTAGATGTACGGTTTTTATATCTAGTGTATGGCCCATATCCACTATGTCTAAACCATGAACCTCACACTTCATGCACACATCTCTTCTCCTTTGGTGACTTTTTCCATAAGCCCCCCCCCCCCCCCCCCCCGAGAAAAACCCCTTACACAAAAAAACAAATTTATTATATGAAAATGTGATGCAAATCAAATATTTAAACAATGAAATACCACATATGGGGTTGGGATCATATAGTACCTAAACTGACAACAGACGTAGGTAATATGCATTAATCAAATTTGAATTTTTTGGAAGATATGTGAGAACCTAATCATGTGATAATATAGTGAAACACTAATTTTTTTAGATAGATGGTGTTTCTATTTTAAAATTCATTAAAAATAGATCATAATGTAACACCAATATATTTTATATGCATTTTCATTGAAATAATCATATGTTATTTCATAGACTTCCTTAAATGCAACCATGGATCTATATCCCAAATTATATAGTAAACCATTAAATCATATCCCTTAAACAGTAATGTATGAATAGTAATAACAATCTCATGAAAAAAATTTAATGGTTTTAAAAATTTCATAGTTAATGGATAACTAAAATAAAAATAAATATGCAATTTTAGTAATATAATTTTATGGTTCGAATAAAACATTTCAACAAATATATTCTTTTCATAAATTTTTGAAATTAATCAATATAATTATTTTTTAAAATATCTAGTTAATTATGTTGTAAAATATATAATTACTCTTAAATCGTCATTTCAGTCATATTATGCATTAAAAGGTTAACAATTTTATATAAAGATTTTTGTTTGAAAAAATAGGTAAATATGTAAATTTGGGAAAAAATAATTCATTTTGTTCTCAAATGAGACATATTATGTAAAATTTTCTCTTTAATAGACACATTAATTTCCTATAATTAATAATATTTCATTAAATTACAAATAAATAACCATTATACATATTTTTTTATAATTTATTTTTGGGTAAAAAAATATATTTACATTAAAAATATATATCCACATAAATAATTTTAAATGTCAATAAATTAAAATAATATTTAATAAATTTTTTTAATGAAATTTAAAATTTATATAGTCAATAATATATTTTTAAAATATATTTTATGGTTTACGTGGAATTGAAATTATTTTAAATTTAATTTAATTTTATAAAATCATTTTTTAAATGGTTATTCACTAAGGTTTGTACATTCATTTAAAAATAAATACTACCGCTTATTGTAATTAATCCGATAAATTGATTTCAATATTCGGAACAAACATAATTAATATTATTTATTCGGGTTAGATTTATTATTGATAATATTGAACAGTGTATACTATTATATATTCATAACATAATTATGGTTAAAACTAGTATACTATGGATATTAATTTAATGTATATGGATTTTATTTACACCCACCTACACATTAATAATTATACTTTTTGTAGATATTTCAACTTTATTTAATCCTACATTATCTATGTTTTGGGTTTAGTTGAAGTGTAGTTGGGAAGACAACCATCTTTAATTTTTATCATGACAAATGATTATTCTAGGATAAATACAAATATGAATTCTAGTCTCTATAAAATAAAATAATATATTTAGATAAATAATGAAGAGGACTAAAACCATAAGAGTGGATCTTTCACATCATGTTTATAATAAATTTAATTAATTTTATAATGAAAATAACACTTGGATCATCGTTATTTTCATCTTGGATGCTATACATCATCCAGAATGAACCTTCCAGAGTATCTCATTTTTCTTGTGACGATCCAAACAAGAATCCCTCTAGGGATGATCCACATGTGCTCTAATGGCCTCCGATTAACACCACTCATTCTCTGGGAGCAAGCATGGTAAAGCAAGTGTCGTTTGTTGGTCTTTCACGATCTCTTGTTAATAGTCCTTGAATAATGTCTCTCATTCTTGAGAGGGGTGAGAGGAGGATTCAAGAAATAATTTTTTTAGCTCAATAATTAAAAATCCATATTTTAGGGAGTTCGGTACATTACATAATAGATGTATACGTCTATTTATTGAAATGTAGATTCAGTTAATATATTTTATTGTGTAAGGGAAATTAAATAAATTTATAACCATTGATAAAACCCATGAGATTAATAATAATACCACATAAGTATTTATTGTGTGGCTACTTGTGCAAAAATGAATTATAAATAAAATTCCACATCACATAATTTTAGCAGCGTTATTTTAATTCATGACTACTTGTTAAATAATTATTTATCGTCTTTAAAATAATTATTTTACTATCGGAGTAGCCTTGGTCCACTCGAACTCCACATTTATTTATTGATTTTTCAAATAAATAAATAAATAAATTTCTCATAAAGAATGTTTTATTTACAACTAATAATTTTTTTAGTAAATTTTAAAATATATATATATATATATACTTTTGACACACAATATGGTGAATAAATATTAATTGAATTTATGAAAACATTTTAATGGGAAAAAAATTATTCCACTGTCTTGAGAATAATTTTTTAATTACATTCAATTCAAATATAGTCGAGACCACTAGAAACACTTAGGGTTTGACCCTAATGATTCTTTCTCGTTGTCATTAGTGGACTTTCCTAATGACCAAAAATACTTTCTATTAATGGGTCGATTATCCAAAGAGAAAAAACGTAATGTTGTTAAAATGACATCCATATATGAACTCTCAATATGTAATATAATCCCAGTGACTCAATAACTAATTAATATGGTTTATTGATAGTGTAATCAACATTTTATCTTGATACCTAGTTCTTTGACTACCTAATATAATCTCATCATTACACTATGCCCAAGAAATTTCATGTAAAAGTTTTATTTTAAAGAAAGGGACAACATATCAAATTCCATAAATGGAATAGACAAATCCTCCCGTCACTTATCCATTAATAACATACCACTCATGATGCACCCAACGTACTCTATGTCCCACCAACAGTCAACGTGATGATTTAAAATGTAAATCTAAGTGCACGAGTCATGATGTGTATTATAATAATGAAAAGGATCATTACAAACAGTTGTAGATAGAAATATTTTATGAATCTAAAACATGTAGAATTCATATTTGTGGGTCTCTTATAATAATCTTTTGTCATGTAGATTACCATGTGTGAAAATATTGAGAGGATGTCTTATCTTCTTAGAGTAATTTCACCTGATGGTATGCATGCTATATATTCCATCATATTATTCTAGGAAACCATATAACTATATTTAATAATATTATTATTTCTTTTCAAGGTTCTCATCATAGTGAGGAACTTACAAGACCTTATCAATGCAACAAATACACTAGGAAACTATTACAAAATAGTCATATAGGACAATGAACCATATGTAATAATATCATTAATATTTAGTTAAAGTAAATATCTATGTAATAAAATTTCCTCCAGTTGGTTATACGACACCAAATCATAAAGACACCCACTTGAACTTGAGCCAAATTCCTTCGACTTTTAGTCTACTAGGTCACACATTGTTATCATTTTGATGCCGAGTCAAGGCTTTAGTCAAGGGGTATTCCACATAGTTTTTTAGAAATACATCTCACTAAAACTTATCTACTTTGAGAAAAAACACTCTAGAGATTATACAACATAGGTATGTGTTTTTCCCGCTGATGTGATATTGGATCATTTGCGTGAGACACTATTGTAGTATTATCAGAGTACAATGTGATTGGATCATTACTACTAGTATCTTATCCGGGTCCTGGATAAATATTTTCATCCAAACTAATTTTTTAGATACTTGAGATGTTGTGATATACTCATATTCTACTATAGAATCTACAACCACACTACACATTGTTCTCTTCCAGCTCAATTTGCCTCAATTTAATGTGAAGAAGTATCCCATTTGACATTTCATGTAATATTAAATCTGTCTGGAAACTACTGTATTCTTCTCTGATTAGGACTATTTCCTTATCTAAATTATAAACCAAGAACATATCCTTAGTACACCTAAGATACATTATGATTTTATTAACTACCATCCAACAGAGGTCAACTAGGTTAGCTTGATATCGACCTACAACACTCAATGTATAGGTGACATACAACCTAGTACAGAGCATGTAATACATGACTGACTTAACCACTGATAAGTATGGAGTCCATTCCATTATATTTCTTTCACAATTTTTCTGAGGACATATTTTTAGGGAAATATGAATTACATTTGGCACTGTTAATATCCCCATCTTGGATTGTTAAAAACTAAATCTATTTAGTATCATATATATGTATGTAATTTGACAAAGGCCCAAAAATCTCATGGATATATCGCAATGGATCATCATCCCAATAATAAATGTTGCCTCTCCGAAGTCCATCATGGAGAAACATTTATTCAACCCATCTTTACTAGTCTATATGACTAGTATCTCATTTCCTATAATCAATATGTCATCAACATATAATATTAGAAAAATGACTGCACTGCCACTAAACTGTCTGTAGACTAATGTCTCACATTCTTTCCTGATAAAACAAAACATCATTATAGATTCATCAAAACAAATGTTCCATGTCCTAGAATCTTGATTTAATCCATTAATTAATTTCAGAAAAATGCATAACTTATAGTCATTTTTTAAGTTATAAACCCATTAGGTAGTGTCATGTATACATCTTCCTAATGGTTCCCTTTATGGATGGTTTTTTTGACATCCATTTTCCAAATCTCACAGACATGTTAATTAGTAATGGAAAATAGAATTTTGACTGATTTTATCATTGAAATTTGTGAAAAGGATTCATTGTAGTCAATGCAATTACATCATTGGAATCATTTTTGAACAAGTTGTTCCTTATAGATATTGAATTATCCTTCCATGTCTTCTGTTTTCTTGAATACCCATTTGAAACATATAGGCTTTATCACAACTAGAGGATCTACCTAAATTCAGAAGTGATTTTAGTAAATGGAATCCATTTCCAAAATCATGGCTTATTTCCACATTGGAACATCTGTTCCGCGTACTTATTCTATATATGTCAGAGGACAGTTATTTTAAAATAATAACGAGTCATTATCATCGTTAACTAGAAAATAATATGCTTCTAGTATACTAACCTCTATTGTATTCTTATGTAGTTCTGGTGTCTCTGGAAATTTTTTTTCTTCCACGGGGCTTTGTGGAATATTCTTCTATACCAACTATTTGGTACCATGAGCCTAAACATAATCAAATTCTATCTCCCTCCCACAATCTCTATTGTATATGTGCTTCCTATAATGGAATATGTCCTTTAATTCCACAATAAACTTTTGTCTATGGGGATTTATAGGAAACCAATAAATGTACACTATGTGCCTTGGGGTTAAATTGTTCTACCTAAAGAGACATTAGAAAATACATAGATTACCCACATATGTAAATTTGATAACATGGATTTCCTTCCACTCTGAAACTCATATTGAATACAATTTATTGATTTAGTTTTTAGATAGATTAGACTGCACATAGTTTTTTGTAACACATATCCCAAAAAAGAAAAGAAAAGACCTGAAGGAGTCAACATTGATCTCACCATGTCCAACATGGTACAATTCCACCTTTCACACAATCCATTCAACTGGGGTGTGTAAGGAGGATTGAGTTAGGCAATGATCCCAAACACTTGTATGTAATCAATGAATTCTTGATTAATATATTCACCACCTCGGTCTGAGTAATGTTTTTAAATCTTCTTACCTAGCTGGTTCACAACTTCATTCTTGTATTCATTGAACATGTAAAAAGAATCTAACTTATACCTCATTATGTAGATATATCCATATCTTCTAATATAATCTCGATAATTTATAGATTATGAATACCAGTCCCTGGATTCAAATCGAAATGGTCCATAGACATTAGTATGAACCAATTCAAGAAGTTCTGCAACCCTTTCACCTTTAACACTAAATGGGGATTCAGTCATTTTTCATTGTAAAAATGCATGAAATATTCCAAGTGGTTTTAGTTTGAATGAAAGTAAATATCCATCTTAATGTAAAACTGTCAATCCTTTATCATATACATGACCTAGAAGGTGATGACAAAGTTGTTTGTTGTATAAGTAATGTGATGTATATTTGTTATGTACTTCCATTACATGGATTGTGTAATTAAACATGTAATGATTGTTGTTTAAATGTTCCCTACCAAAACAAGTTCTATCTTTGTAAAAGACACAAAAATCATATCCAAACAAAAAAATACATAATTATCTAATCTACATATATAAATAATATTTTTTATTACAAATGACAGATAATAAATTACCTTAAACACCTAGATAATCTCAGTTTGGAACACAACGTTGAAGTCCACAACAGCTACAACATCACCTCTTTCTCCCTTGGATGCACGCAGATCTAGCTCTACTCAGTCAATATTTCTGAATATATATGTTTCGTGTCTTTGGATACATATGTGAGGACCACAAGATATATCTAAAACACAATTTGTAGAAAAAAATAGATTTCATTCGATAAAAAATGCACTTAAAGATTACCCTTCATTATTAGGTTGTGTGTAGTTCATTTTCTAGTAGCCTATCTTTCCACATGCGAAACAAACAACCTCATATTCTCTTGCCTTCCCTTTGATCTTATTTTTCTAGGAATGTTGAGATGATTCTTTGGGATTAAATATTTTCACATTCCCTTTCCTCTTATTCAACATCAGGACATAATGCTTTTTGTGCATCATATCTCATTCACTTAGAGAATGAGGATATGATGATTACATAGAGACTTCAAAATGATGATCATGTTTAAATTAAAAATCAAGTTGGAAAATCTTTGACGGAGTGATGGGAGAATGAGGTAGTGCCTAGTTAATCACGGAGTTTAAACCCTAGTAACTTCAGGCACTCAATGCAGAAAATGATCTTGAGTACATGAGGCCCAAATAGGATACACTTTCAATGATTACTCCAAAAGTATTCCTCAGAGATTCAAAGCATTTCATATCTTTCTCTCTCTCGGTAAAGACCACAAATGTGCTCAAGCTTGCTATAAAAACCCTTGTTTCATGAGTCTTCATGAGATCCGTAGGCATTAATGATATCATCAAACATTGAACACTGACTGCCTCTTTCATATGTTTCTCATATACTAGGAAATACACCTCACTCATTTCTTTAGACGGTGGATTAGGTAATGATGACTCTAACAGGTAATACTTCTGATCATCGTATAGGATATACTGAAGGCGTATAATCCATTGACGGATGTTACTGCCTGTGAGGAGGCTATATTAATCCAGAATTTATTGAAGGGATAGTTTTCTATATGATCTTGTCATTTTTATATTAAAATTATATTATCAGATCATTAGTAAATTCTTGATTACATTTTTATGATAAATAATAAATTAATTTTATTATGTCCCCCACAATTTTAGAAAACCCCAATTGACCCCACAATTGAACTTATAATGTCAAGTGGCCATGATATTCTAGTGGAAGGGATCCATATTCACCGTTTTATATCCCCAAAAGGTTTGGTAAAGCTATTTGAAGTTATTTTGGTAGGAATGTATTTTTCTACCGTGGGCTTGTAGCTCCTTGGTCTGTTGAGTGGACTCACTAACCCATAAATACTGACTTTGTATTTCCTCAAATCATGACTCCAATATTACACCATGTCTAGAAAGGGATACTCCTCATAATGAAATATGGTTTAGATAACCTGAAAACATTCATAAGGGCTTCCTATATAAATGTTTGTGTCCAATCATGGGTGGGTCAAACACATAGTTTTATTGAGTTTTACCCATAATCATGTAACATAAGGCCCCTGTATGACTTAGTATTTTATTTGATGGATTTTTTCCTTTATGCATGAATTTATTATTATCACTATCACGAGATTATTAATATTATGTGGAACATACTTATGTGATTAACCATATCTATATAATATTTACGCATAATCATGTTTTATTTTAGTTCTATCTTTAATGCTTATATAATTCATTAATATTGTGATCGTGACAACACATGAATAATGATAAAGAAATCATTTAAAAGAAATAAAATAACGAAAATGGAATGATCATGATCTCTTATATTTTTTAGTTTATCTATAAGTTGATTAACATACCTTGTCTTGGCAGAGAAACATATTTAACATTTTAGGTTCACGATTGCTGCTTTCCACATGTCCACCTCTATATCTCATTGGATTTATTTCGTCTTCGATCCAACTTGAACCGCCTCAACTTTTGACATAGTTTTATACATTACATATGACATTTTATAACTCATATAAATGTGAGTGGTAATAATTGATTTTACAGAAATGAATCCTTGGACAACGTAGGACAAAAAAATTAATGAGGATAAGGCTTGCATACCAACTAATTTAATTTAAATAAATTAAAAAACATACACATACAATGGAATTCGTCTAGCTCATGATCATACATACAGGAAATGATATTTATTCATAAATTAAATTATATTTCAATTCATAAATCACTCTTGTATATGATAAATCTCACATGAATCAATTTATCACTATATTTAATTAAACAATCATTTATCTAAAACCCATTTCTAAATTTCGTTGAGATTCTCATCCTTCGTAATTTTAAACAAATAAATTCATTTCATTTTTTCATTGTTCCTAACTTGTAGCATGGAGGAGACATAGTGAATTTCTATTCAAAGCTAACCAATGAGTAGGAATAAACAATAAACATATGTTAAATTAAACACATATATAAAATAGATATCACGTTTTGTGCCTTATATTTTCCCCAACATGATGGTACAAATCTAAAGGGTTTTTATAATATAATAATAAATTTTAACCAATCAGCCCAATTTGGATGAGTACAAGACATGTAGTTCCAACTACACAGTGTGTAGTATTGTTCTCCATCTATAAAAAGAACACGCTCAAGGAAATGGCATGTTTTTGTAATTAAGAAATCATTGGAGTACACATCATGTCTAGTGGAACACACGGTTTGTAGTTCCTCATTACACAATCTCCAGTTGGGCAAACCGTATATGGGTTACACGGTCCAAACATAAACTAAAGGGACTATACGTCGTGTCTAGGGGGCCACATGGCATGTAATCTAGATATAGTGTGCCTCGTGTTCCTGGGCAACTTACAGATTAATTAAAGATTAAAAAAAATCCAAAGACACAACTCGGGTTGAAAGAACAAACCCATTTCATTGGACCCTGACTACACTTCTTGCATATACCAATACATTACATGTGTTATAGGGTTGTATGGAAATGAGACAATGACACCTCTAGATGAGATACTATATTAAATTTTAATCAAAATTCAAATAAAATATGGTTTTTTTAAGTAGAACGAGAAGAGAAAGAGGACCAAATCTCATGATTTTGATTTATAGAAAGATAAACTAGAATTGAAACAACTAAATTATTAAATTTTTTAATAATCAATGATATAATTAAAAAAATATAATCAATTATGTTGCCTGGATCTGACATAACATGTTAGTTCCCAATGTAGATTAAATAAATTTATAATGAATAGATAACAAGGATCGTATGTATTTACTTCGTTGATGATGTGTACCTTCTAGAAATACCCATTCAAATTATCTCATTTCTCTTTTTAGGATCCAAACTATATTCCTTTATCAGTTATCCACACGTTCTCTAATGGCATGTGATCAACAACACACTTTCTCTGGGGGTAGTGCGGGGAAGTGAATTTCTTTTGTCCGTCATTCTTGATCGCTTGTTATTCGTCCATGAAAACCTATCACGTTCATTATAGGGGAGAGATGTGGATTTGAGAGTGAAATTATTTAGCTCATCAATTATCAATTAATAGGCTATGTTGGTCGGTATATGGAACAATAGATGTATGAGTATATTTATTGATATGGGGCTACAATTACAATATTTAATTATATAAGATAAATTAAATACATTTGTAACATTATAGAAAACCCATTTAATTATTAATAATAATAATTTATTATATATGGTGAGCTAACATCTTCAAAATAGAATTATTAATAAAATTCCCTAACACAAAATAATATTAGTGTCATTTAAATTTGTTCCAACAAGATAAATAATTATTTATCATCTTGAAAAAAATATTTTACTATTGGAGCAGCCATGGTCAATAATAACTCCACATCGATTTATTGAACACTAAAATAAAAAATCAAAATAATTTATTCTGTTATAAAAATGTTTTATTTACAATTTATTAAATAAATATTTATTAAAATTTCAATAAAATAAACAATGTATAAATATTTTACCAACAATTCATTGAAAATATATATATTTATTTTATGAAAACATTTTAAGTTGAATAAAATTATTCTACTATCATCTGAATTATAATTGTTTATTGAATTAAAATATAATTTATCTAAGGCCACCATAAACACCTAGTGTGTGTCACTATAGGATTCTTTCTGGTTGACATTTTATGGGTTTTCTTAAGGACTAATACTACTGTCTAGTAACAGGTCAATGAATCCAAGAGAGAGAAATTAATGTCACAACAACGACATCCACATACTAATTCCGATAGTGTAATATAATCATCATGTATCAATATATCATCAAGCAGGTTTCATGACAGTGTCATCAAACATTGTGCTTGATACATTTTTGTTTGAATACCTAAAATAAACTAATCATTACACCAAGGCCAGGGAATTTCATGTGACCATTCTATTTCAGTCAAAGGGATGAGATATCATCTTCCATAAATGGAAAGGAATAAACCTTCATCGAATTATCCACTAATAACATGCCTCTTGTAATTCTCCCAACGTACCTTACTTCCCACCAAATGTCATTGTGACCATTTTCTTCATTAAACCAATGGAACCAGTCATGAAACATGTTAATGATAATATTAATGTATAATTCTCATTTCACACACTTGAAGATATAAATCTCTGATGACCCCTAAACATTCAGATTTACTATATGTGGTTTTGTCCTCATAATATCATGTCATGGAGATTACCAAGTACGAACGTGATGAGATGAAGTCTCATCTGCTTACAATACTCACACCTGATGGTGTATAGTAAATATTTACCATTATAGTATGTCATCAAATTGTAGAACTATATTTAAGAATATTTTGATATCTTTTAATGTTTCACATCATAGAGGGAATCTTATATGACCTTATCAATACAACAAATACTATAAGTCATTATTACATCACATTCATGAACAACAATGAACATAATGTAATAAGATGATTAATATTTTAATACATTATATGTCAATGTAATCAAAGTACTACTCTTTGTTTCCAAGACAACAACTCTTACACATTTTAATATCGTTTATTTGAATGAATGTTCTCATAATTTTTTCATTTTATCATTGAAACCATTATATATATTCCAGCCGTGTCCCTCTACCATGTAAGAATGGAATCTACATTCCTTCAATATTCAAAATAATTGATCCATATGTATCCAAAGAATATATACTCAAAATACTTATTGGAATATTTTCTTTTATCCTAGAGCTTATGGTTTTATCTAAGGACAAATTATTCATTTATTAATATGATCACCTAAGAAGGTCTTCCAATTGTGTGGTATAGATCTCAACTAATAATTTTTAGCATTATTTATTCTTATACATCCTATAGTCATATTGTATATATCAAAATAATATTATACTATTTTATGAAATACATGTAGTTGTTATTATTATTATTTAGAATCCATTTTCTAAATATTTTTCATTAAAAGGATTATGTCTATAACACTATTATGTAAATGTCGACTACCTACGCCACATTTTTATGAATCATTATCCACAACCACAATTTTTTATTTCATATAATGATGGTTTGAAATAATATATATTTTATTTATTTCATGATAATAATTAAGAAATGGTTAATTTATATTTACCTTATTTCAATTCAATACATAAACAAATTGATCCTTAACTCTAGCATACATACCCACTCCCACATCCCTGTAGAAAGGTATTACATTTTAAAACACATAATTATATGAATGGATATAGATTTATATTTATTGAATAAATTTTATTTATAAAAATAATTATTTTCATTCAGTATAGGAAGAATCTATGGTCTCTATGCATGGAAAAAATTTATAATCATAATATACATGGAAAATTGAAGTAGAAAATATCACAAATGATTACACAATTGAATGATTATTAAAAAACATGTGATTATAGTTTTTTAGTAAAATAATGTATTGAATCATTGATATTAATATTCCTTTTGTATAGTATTATTAAAAAATTTACATAGTTATATTGGATGATATATTTCTTATAATGTAAGATGAACACGAGGTAAGGGTTTTACATTAAAATATATCGTTTATGAGGCTTATATATGATTAATGTTAAATTGTGAAATAATTTGATCTACATATCTAGATTCATTGTAATTTAATTCTCCAATGGTTATTTGTAAATATTTTAGGTCTTCCTTTTATTTTCCCCGTAGTAATTATTTAGGAGTCTAAAGTATTTATTATGGATAATTGTACACGGATCTCTCTCCCATAATAAACCATTTATTCCATGTGAAGAGTTTCATTAAAATCACATCATGAATATTCTTTATGTTAAAAAATAATTATTAATTAAATTTGTAAATATTAATTTACATTCAAAAAGGTACATTCATTGTAATATTCTTATCATTTCCCAAATGAGATATGTTTTTCATAAAAAGTGTAAATATATTTATATGATAATGTAATGTATATTAATGACCATACTTACCACCATTAATAGACTTTTCATTGAATTTTATTATATATTGTCATTATATTTTTCAGATAAACTATTTTATTTATAATTTATTAATTTTTATATGTTCAATAATATATTCGAATTAATATTATATTTCCGTCATGAAATGGCCTTGTTTTAATTTAATAGTATCATCATATGTGACTATGTATATTGATATTTCATAAGATTAGCAATGATATGATTAAATGATACTACACATCATATTTATTTTGATGGAAAATTATATTATTCAAAAAATATTATGAATCCAATATCCTTTTGGAATTTTATGATATAATGTTGTAATGAATGGTTCATGATAACATAGAACACAAATACATGGTTTAAAATATGTCATGAGACGTAAAATAATTAAATAGATATCTAATTAATTTTCTAAAAGTTATTATCTCATGAGATAAAAATGATTATTAGGGAAGAGATTATAGTTTTGTAATTTACTTTGACAACTAACATTGTAATTGGAGTGTACCATGAATAAGGAACAGTTAAAGAAGAGTGAACCACAAATAATGTCTTTCATTGAAGTTTTACTCTACTAAAAAACAATTTTAATTT
The DNA here is from genome assembly GCA_963277665.1 of Viscum album. Lineage (NCBI taxonomy): Eukaryota > Viridiplantae > Streptophyta > Magnoliopsida > Santalales > Viscaceae > Viscum > Viscum album. Next base: position 720,231,843 of record OY728151.1, on the reverse strand, counting down.
CATATTTATATACCAGAATATTATCTCTTATGATTTTGGAATGTTCAAGTGAATTGTGATTTAATATCTATGGTTTCATACTCTTATATCATATGTATTTTGGTTGAAAATAATTTATATCTAGATTTGTGATTAATAATTTTTTACTCATTTTATTATTCTATGTTCCTATCATTATGCCATTACTTTGTAATTAATTTGCGCTCTGTTTTGATATTTTTTAATATTACTTATGTTAACCCTTACTATGAAACTAATACCACCCATTCATATGTCTATCTTCCCATAGTTATAGATATGTCTCATGAATGATATTATTAAATTGGTTATAGTTTCTATTATCATATGGTGAAATTATATGGATCATTTATATACTAGTTTTTATATATACATGTTTCCAAATAAAATAAATGTTTCTATTTTTGTTAATGATTATTTTTTATTTCTAGATTATTCCAAAAATATGATAAACTCTTTATGTTGAAGAGAATGTGTATCCATTATATTTTTCAGAAAAAAGAATATTATTATTTAATGAAATAAATTATTTTCTCATATATGTGTTTAAATAATATAATATACTCCATAATAATTTAAAATATTTAATTTAGTATAACTCAAAATATAATTTTTTCTTCATTTTACGTCAGGTATATTTTTCAGGGATTTTAGTTTGATGTATAAGTGGTTTAATGAGTGTTTGATATTAGTTTTATAATTCCATGCTATTTTTTCATCTTTGAATCTAACAAAAATACAATGCCTTTAATGAAAAATAAAATTAAAATATAAATACGAATTTATTAGAAAGACATATACCCAAAATTCTATGATTTCAAGATTAAAAAATATTTGGAAGACACATTTAATTTTGAGGGAGGAATACATTAATCATCATTGATAAAAATGAGAGGAATTATACTTGTATTATATAAAATTCATGAATCATGAATTGGAAGTAAATGACTCTATTATGGTTTCAATATATCAAATAATAGGTCCAAAAATATTTCTTGTTATTATGGACATGAGTGTAGTGGTCTATTATACTTTATGAGGAAGTGGTTTATCCTAATAATGGTGATAAAAAGATTATAATGTAGTATCTAGATACATGATTTATATTATGGGTATTAAATGGATTATAATATAGTTTTTCTCCCATTTATTTGCATTAAAAACCCTTCTATTATCTAATGGATGATAAGATAGACTGGGTGATACAAACATAAATTAATAATTTACCTGAATATCCTATAGAATTTATATTTTATTCTTTTAAGAATTTACATTAATTTATGCTAATTATTATAGTTTCTTTAACTCATCCATTGGTCTAGATGTATTTGACGATCTTTTGAAAAAACACACATATGGACATTATTATGCATTAATGGTAGGGAGTTCACAATAACTATGTTGTATGAAAATCTTACTAAAATAAGGAAATATATGGATATGTAATTCCGGAGGGATATTTTAATTGTTCGGTAACAAATTCTATACACATTAGAGGATTAAGTCTTTAATTTTTTGTTGTTTTTGATCTTGTATTCTTGATTTTTTCTCATATTAATGAAAATATATGGTATTTAGAACTCCTAATCATTGTCCACAGTTTAGGGTAATTTTAATGTGATTAATGGAGTTTCATGGTTACATTCTGATTGGAACAACCTCTCTATATTGATTATCTTCACTATGGATTTCATATATAACAACAGTAGAGATATTCCTTGAGAAATCCTACAAAATTAAGGGGTATGAGACAGATACTAATGATTAATTGATTCAAATATTGAAATTTGTGTTTTCCCATCGATATAAGAATCTATTAAGAGGATTTATGATTAAATTTCATGTGTATTACTGTGGTTTGGGGATTATGATGAATTTACATTAGATATGAGGTCATATTTGTTGGTTCAGAAAATGTTGTATTTTAAAAATTATTTTGATGATGAAGATGATATTTTATGAACATTTATATATATAATGTTTTATATTCTATTATATATCATGGATTTATATAAGAATAGATATATTTTGTACTTATTGGTTTATTTCATTGTAATGATTATTTTATTATTATTTTTCATTTCTCATTTTTATCATTATTTCAAATTAGAATCAATATAGTCTATAAAAAATGCTAGAAAAAGCATGTCCATAATTTTTTTAAAAAATTTAAATGTTGGATACAGTATAATAATGTTATATGGTAATTATTGGGGGAGAGAAGTATTTTTGATTCTAGAAAAACTATGAAATGGTATAATCGTTGATTTTTCATGATTTTTCAAGATTTCACAATTATGCTGGACTTTATCATGGGGGAATAGTAATAAATAAGGGGTAAAAATTGTTGGATTCACTATTCAATAAAAGGATAATATTTGGTCATAGTTTATCCTAAAAAATAATAAATTTAAATAAATGGTCATTTAAAATGTTTTCCATCATGGATTGTTTTTATTTACATTATTCTAAAATGTAATGAAAAGCACATATTATTATATTCAGGGATGTGATAATTATGTGTTGTGAGAAGTGGTAATCAATGTTTTTCCTCACAGATTGAAGAGGGGTATATGAATACATTTCATGTATATGTCTATGTGAAATGTGTTTTTTCAATTAAATGTTTTGGAAACTAAAATTACATGGGAGAAATAAATAGATTGAAACACATTTCTTCATTGTTTTCATATAATCTACAAACAACTAAATCAAAAAAAATTAAGGGATCATGTTTTTTTGAAAACCTACGATTTTAATATATTTTTTCCTATTTATACTTCAATCTATTTAAAAACATCCCCCATAAGAATCAAAGAACTTATATGAAACCATTATAAACATAGATAAAAAATAAATAATTTAGAAGATATATAAAAAATATTTATTAAATTTAGTGGAATGAATATGAATAAATAATTATGGAATAAATTTTATAATGATAAAATGGATACATTTAAATAGAATGTTGAACATTTAGTTTAATGAATTGGATGAATAAATTCATTTAGAGATTATAAAATTATTTTCTTAATCCTTTTAATAATATAAGAATTTAAATTACAAGAAAAATATGATTAATTATGAAACATTATGTTTTTTTGTTACTTAATAACAATTTAGTCAAAATTTTAAATGATATAAGATTAATATGATTTAATATTGAAAAATGTATTTTCTAAAAAAATGTGTTTTCATTATATTTTTCAATTTTACTCAAAAATTGGATTTCTAAATAATATATTTTATTTTTGAAAAATATATATACTAATTTGGATTAATAATTAATATATTATAATTCAATGAATTTTTATTATTTTCGTAAATAAATGACTTCAATATTGATAGTGAAATTTCACTAATAACTATGACATTTAGGAAATTATTTTTTTAAGACACACAGATATATATATATATATATAATTAATATTATTTCAAAAAACAATTATGATCTTATATTGAACAATATAATCCATAAAATATATAAATTAGTCAATAATGTTGTTTTTCAATTTTAAACATCATTATAATGTTACCTTATAAAAAATTTAAAAAATTTGGAATATCATTACGAACCGCTATATTTAATATAAATGTCCATGAAAAATGGTAAATATATTAATTTCAAGGAAATTTTTTTATATATTCTGTAGCATTTATCAAATCTATTAAAAAAATTATTTAATATATTAATATAACAATACATTAAATAAATAAATATATATATATATATGGAAATTCGTAATTAAATTGTTTAAAATGATAAAAAATATTGAAGACTGAAAAATGGTTAAAAAATAATTTATCTGTAATAAATTATTTTTTAATGTGTTATTTTTTAAATAAATTTGTATTTTAATTTTATATATTTATTTTCATAGAATAGATGGTTATAAATTATAGTTTCAACTATCCAAAATTTTAAATGTAGGTTATTTTTTGATTTTTTTTAAAATATCACATTGTCTGATTACTTTTCATCATAGTAATTATAAAAACACTATAATGACAAAGGTCCTAATAAATAATTTTTTGAAATAAATATAAATTTTTTTTGAGATAAATTTTTGAGGATTTGATGAAAAAATATAAAACAAATATACATTATTTCTAATTTTTTTTAATTTTTTACCCTATGATTGGGAAACCGTATACTTGATAATTATAGGTTGAAATTAAAAGTCCCAATTTATTCATATATAAATGTGGACAAATAATCCCCATCATGACACCCAAATTACATCAATATTATTCCTAAAAATACAACATTATTATTATCCTCATTTAATTCTATATCATGATCATGATCCCATAATATCAATTTTTCATAATAACCTTTTTTCCAAGGATTCATTAAATAGAATATCCTATATTCAAAAGTGTCTATAAAATAATCCTTATCAGTTTTTCTAAATACATTACTTACAAATAAATCCTGACCATGGTTATATGATATCCATAGAATTATTATTATTATGATATGAATGTTTCATTATATTAATCTAACACACATTAGAATGTAATATATATAAACATAGAAATTTCTTTTGTCAACTATGAGTTGTGTTGACTGCAACCTATTTTAATTAATGTTTTCTTTTATTTATTTTAATAATTTAACCTCATTAAATAATATATTATTCTTAAAAAATAATAATATAATGATAATACCATTACAATCAAAAAAATAATTGTTTAATAAACTTCATTAACCAAGCTCACCCAAAAAAATACGGATGAATAATGTTTGGGATTTGATATACAACATACTTAAAAAATATTATAAAACACTACCAGTGATGATTCTGGGTACCAATGTAAATGTGTTATTATAATACAATAAATATTTCATTATTTTTTATTCAATAACAAGTTTATCAATTACTGTACATGTTAATAAATTATCATCATTGACCACTATAAATACTGAAATAAGACACGGTAAATTCAAATTTATCACTAAAATTGAAATATATATATATTAAATACATAGAATATGTCAATAAATGTCAAATGATAAACTAAATAATTGTTATTAAGTTCCCTAATTATCTACATACTAAACCAATTAGATTTTATATGATGTTCTGAACATTTTTAGAATAATCTAGAACAATGTAATGTTTCTCCGATAAATTATTTTTCATTGATACATGTTTGGTATTATGTGAATGATTTCAATTTTTTGGTGTAAAAAACGTCATATTTGTTATATCATATCAAGAATTTAATTTTAATCATGGTATTTTATATTCAAATAATATCATAAAAATTCATGTGGGTATTATGAAAATGTTACACCAAATTAAATTGTTCTTTGTCTCGAACATTACTTTCATGGGAAATGTATATGTTATTAGAATTATTATAAATTTAAGTGGTCATTTAATACCTATAGTAATATCGTAGTCATATTTGTTTTTCTCAAAGGGTTAATACAAATACATATTAGTTACTTTATAAAAAATTTCATTTACATAATTATTATAGTAGTTTTTAAATCTATTGGGCAAACCATTTTTATTCATTTATTTATAATTGTTATCATACTAGTAAAATGTGGGTATATTATAAAAATTATTATTATATATATAATATTATTTTATTTACCTTTATTATATATAAATATCCCTTTTCAATTATTTATTGAAAATTTATTGTCTATGTTTCATATACAAAAGATTGATAGATTAATTAGTGTTCCATTAATTTGTGATTTCCAATAAATAAATCATTTATAACATTATTGGTTTCTCCACCATAATATATTATTATTTTTTAATTTCAGTACAACTGTTTGGAAAAATATATTTTTATAAAACTGATATTTGTCATGTATTTTCATAATGTGCATCATGATCAAATAAAAATTCAAATTAATAAAAACGGGTTCTCCATTCAATTTTATAAATGTATTATTTAACATATAGTTTTTTATAATATAATATATATATTATTAGAATGAATATATATATTTTTTAATTTATAATTGTAATGATTTCAATGTGTTTTTAAATATTACATAACAACGGTTTATTAGTGGTCATTTTATACTCTTCTTTTATGTCAATAATAAAATTTATTTCTAAATAAATTTAGTTTTTTCTATTAAAATTTCATTATCATATTTAATGTATTTACCCTCATGAAATAAATTATTCATGATTTATTATATAATATGTATTTACATTTATGATGATTGAACACATGATGATATACATTTCTATATTTAATCACATAATACACTATATAATTTGAAGAATTCTGATGTGGTGGTTTTTTATATATTTTAACATCATTATATGTTATCAATGTAATACTATGTATATGTTATTTGGAAAAAATTAATCATATATATATGTGTACTAAGATGATCATTCTACTACTATACTTACTTAGTTTTCTAATCTATCTTATATATAATTCTAGAAAACATTTAATATAATTTTGATTATTTAACATTCACCTATCTTGAATTTTTACCCTCATTGAATGGAAAAATGTATTAAAATGAATAATGTTTTTTTAATGTGGAAGTTGTTTTCCATCCTGGCTATGTTTGACTACCCCCATACTTCATCTAGATGGTATATGATAATTTCATAACTTTAATCGACATAGTGACACATATTGAGGTTGTTTTTGGAGGTCTTTTCCTATATGTTTTTATTAGAATGTCAAATATTTTTTTGACCTTATGACTTATTTCATCAAATTATTTACAATCATATAATTAATTTTATTAACACAAGTAATCATATTATTTTCTTATAATCAATTTTAAAATACATATAATTATTACAAATCATTATTATACATTATTTAATATATTGATAATATGATGAATTCTTTTGGTTTAAACTTCCAATTTGGTTCAATTATATTACAGTTCCCCTATATGCATCAGTGGGAATCATTAGATAAACCATTATGGGTATATTTGAGTATTCATTCCCATATAAAGATATTCCTTTGTTGTTAATATCATGATCTCTATGATAACAATATCTTGGATTTTTCTGTAATTTTTAATATGGATTTATTTATTTAATCACTATGTAACAAGTTATTATTATCCTTTTGACCGATTTATTTTCATTGATATCCATATAATTATTCTTTTCTCTATTCTTGTTTATTATTTTATTATTTTGACTATTGTTTCCTATAATCATATTTCTTATATGTTAATAAAATGATTTCTTAAATTTAATGTTCACTATTATATAGTATTTTTTGGACCCTTATAATGTTAACATTTTTTGACGGTTATGATTAATATTATTAACCATGAAATTAAAAACTATTTTTATTTGTTGGTATATTTTTTTTAAATTTTGGGATTTATTATAGATTCTTTATTCTCATATTTATTAGATAAATTACTCATTTATGTGATTTATTTGTTTTATTAACAAAATATTATAATTCTATTTACATAAAATGATTAATTGAATGAATTTAATATAACATTAAAATTCTTGTGTGTCAATATAATAATTTTATGTTTCGTAATAAATTTATTAAGATGAATTTAATATCAAATTCATGTGACTACAACAGATGATCAATCATTGTGGATTTGTGTTACACATTTGTTATAATATAATGGTTTATATTACATCCTAGAATATGATGTTTGTGGATGTTAATTTAATGATTCATTAGTTAATATTGATCAGAATATCAAAGGATTAGAAACCAAATTATGTTAGATGAAATATTATTAAATTTATTATGGATTGAGATAAAAATAATTTAGTTGAATCCCTAATGATAAATCTATGAAGCAAATCTTTGTATTTAATTAGTCCATATTGTTTAGAAAATTATAAATTGTGAAATTATCATAGAAATGACATACATTTCTATATACTAAAATTTTAATTATATATCTAGAACATGTTTACATAGGTTAACTGATTCACAAAAGGGTTAACTAGTTATAAACTCAATTGTCACGTGGTACACAACAATGAGTCCCTACTATATAACTTTTTTTAAATTAATATCAAATATGTCTCATATGATTCACTTTCTCATTACAAACCATTAAGAGTGAATTTAATATATTTTGATTTTTATAGTAATTTGAAAATGACCATGGATAACATATATTGAAACATAGATATTCATAATATATTGAACATATTATCTGATATGTTCATTTCGAGAAATGGGAAATAATGGATTTTGAGAGAATATATTTCAATGATTCTTTTTATAGAATATTTTATAATTAATAATGGTAATTTTTTATCTATATTTTGTGGATTATGTTATTAATTATGGTGTAATATTTTTCAATGTAACATTTCATGAGATAATAATGATATAAGATTAACTGAGCGTGATATATGGATAAATAACTCTGATAAAAGATGAGTTATATAAAATAATGTCAAAGATGATAGGATATTAAAGTGTTAAATATTGATGATAAATATTCCTATAGATATTTATCTTCAAATGATTTCTAGTCCTGTTAACTATTTTGGTTTTACTAATATGTGATGACAGAAGGATCCTTGTTAGCTAATGATTCCATGGAAATTGGAAAATATTTTAAATTGAATACCTAATAGATGAAGTGATATGGTGGGAAATACATTCATAATTCTAAAAAATATCCACAACATTGATTAACAGTATCCTCGTAGTATAAACCCTAAACACACCAAATAATATTTGTATGTAATATCATAGAAATTTGAGTATCAAAGATGATGATTGAATAAAGTATCAATTTATAACATATCCAAAATATTCGATCAATCATATTGGATATTAACATTGAGGAAATAAAAAAATGATATAATTATAGATATTATGATTATCATCTAATAATGTTTAATTATATAAGGTAATATTCCAATAAAATCATTGATTTCATGATACATGTGTATATGTGAATTAATCCCCTAATCCATGGACCAATGAGGGAAATATCCACAAAAAACATAAGAAAAATGAAAGTATAATACAACTACTTCTACTATATTTGATAGTGAATTTCCTGTGATGATTTTCTAATTTATTCTATGATGTAATTTTTTTTCTACTACTAGATATTATGTTTTAATTTATAACAACTTTTTGTAAGATTATCATATAACAGATTTTCAAGGATTTTTAAAAGATATTAAATATTGATCTATACCTTCATTACAGATAATATTTTTAATTGAGATTATAAATTAGTTCGATATCTTTATTATTTTCTTATAGTAATTTATTTATATAGATACATTTCCTTACTCAGTCAAAATTAACCATGTTCATATTGTACGATATTCTTAATGATGTCCTTGATATAGAAATGAATATATTTAATATTTTTAAAAGAGGGACGAAAATAGTTTATATTGGGGGTGTGGAATATAAACCACGAGATTTAAATATATGACTTTATTCTCTATGTTTCTAATTTTAATAACATTATTTTCATATAATGGTGAACATAAATGAAAGATAAATATATTTATATATGCCTTATATCTTTATGTTTAATTTTTAAACAAATGTTATCAATTTTTCGTAATTAATAATGTCTAGTAATATATAGAAAATATTATTAATTAATATACAATATAATTATAAAATTTATACAAATCAAATAGTTTACCGAAAATTAATAATAGAATTATTTATCGTATAGGTATATAAATATTTCATAATAAGTTATTTTTCTACATTATGAATCTCTATTCCATAAAAAATATGATTAGTGAAATAAATTCTATATTATTATTAATGACATGATATTAGTTTATATAATATATTAAGTAATAAAAATAATAAATATTACAAATTTAGATTTCTAAAAAAATATTTTTTCATTTTGTTTTGGGATATTACAAAAAAATCGAATTAAATAATATTTATATTTTATTTTAAAAAAATGAATTTCATTTCATTATTTAGAATAATGGTATTATCCTTAGATTAATTTTTATGTTTTTTATTAACTAATTTAATTCTACAAAAATTGTAAAAAAATATCAACTTCGAAACAACCCATCATAGTTATGAAATTATCACACTACAATAATGATTTATCTATATTTGAAACCATTTTATATAATCTATATACATATAACAAATAACATAAATTACTATTTTTCTACAAAACCCATGTATATATATTGAAAACCATAAATAATATTTTATTCAAAAAGTATTTTATTCTCATATAAAAAATTTCTTCACATTCAGAAAATAAATCAACAAAAATTTATTTATTACATTAAATGTACATGGTTTTATTATGTAAAATAATAAAATTAAATTTTTTTAAGGGAATTATGATTTCAATTAATTTAATTTAATGTATAAAAAATTTCAAATTCATTATTTTCAATGATTTTTTTTATTTAGTGTTATTTATATAAAAACATTAATTAAATTAATATATTTACTAGATTATTATAATATAATGTCTAAAAATATATATTAAAATTGAGATAGATTTAAATTTTAAGAAAATATATGTAAATTTATTATCAGACAATTAGAAAAAGCATTTATCTACTAAATTCATTTATTATTTTTTTAAAATTATATAAGATAAAATTTTATTATATTATATTTTCAAATTTGATTATATTAACTATATATTATATATCATATTTGAACAACCAACTAGTTTATGCCTATTCATTTAATATTTTTCAAAAACAATAAATACTTACTTAAAAACACATTACCGATTAAAAATAGTTGAAACTACAAATCATTGAATAAATGTTATCAATGTTGATTTAGACATGTATGGGAAACCTGGTTGTGGAATTCCATTCCCATTATCTCCAAAGAGTACATTATTTATAACTTTTTTTATTCTTTAACCCATTAAGAGTGTAATCATTTCATTGAAATTTTTTGGTTCTCTTAATGTTCCCTTTCCATGTTTTTTAAAATGGGGAGAATTACACCACATTAGGTCACACCCATTTTATTGAATTTTGTTTATAAAAACTATTATTTTTTACAACCTAAATTTGTCTATCATTTTCATATTCTTCTTTTCCAAATCTCATGACTCAATCTCATCATTTGTGAAGTTAATTTGAAGATAATGTACAGATATGTAAAGTGATTATTACATTATCCTAATAATTTTTTTCTTCAAATTTATCTTTAAAACCTCTCCTAAACATTGTAAAATTGTAATGTAAATGCAACTATTATAATAAATTATTATTATGTCAATGTAGAATTATTTATTTTATAATTTAGATCAACTACAAATTAGATCAAAATAATAATTTAATGTTGTTCGTACTACATACCATAGCAATTTTTCATCATGATTTTATATATTTTTCAAGTTCCTTTAATATGTAATTTGTAAACAATAAAAAACGCCAAATAATATCAATATCATTTTAATATAATTATATTATACACTTCATTAACCACAATCCTCAATCATGAAGTAGATTGTTTATGTTTGTGGTATCATTAACCACACACCTGAAAAATTCTATAAAATTACATCATGGATTACTAGGTGATCATTAATAATAATTATATTATATTTTAATAAACAAATATTAGTTTTATTTTGATTATTAATGTTATTATTGTGTACATATCATTTTATTATATTATAAAGATTCTTTCTTTAGGAAAATTTTCTATCAAGAATATAATTTTATTTATGAGGTGTATATACTACCTCGAAAAGATATCATATCAAAATTTACCCCTTTCTCATATTATATTATGTTTAAATACAATCTGACTATTACTAGGGGATTTGACTAAAATAACACACAATACATATGTGTTCTTTAGCAAAAAAATCAATTTCCTTAGGGAATGTTTTATAATAAATAATGTTTCCATTTAATTATGTATTCAAAACACGTGGATTTATAACTATGACATAAAATTTTAATCCTTGAATTTTTTAAATTATAATTACTTTTTTATGACAAATTTATTCTAATCAAATTTTTCACAACAGTTTAAATGATTTTAAACTCATTTTACAATATATGATATATTATCATTATGATTATCGTAAAATTTTAGTACTTTTTTAAAATTGAGATTGTTTTTATTTTACTTTATTTATGTAGTATCCAAAATAAAAAAAATACTTATTAAATATTTCTTACATCATATTTTATGTTTTCCCTAAAATATATTGAAAATTAGAATCTTCTCTATTTGAGTATTATTTTTTTATGAGTAATAGTTCTCTAATTATCAGTTTATCAATTATTATAATATATAAAATAGTGATTTATGATCCTCTATGAGTGTATATATTTTTATACCCATAAATTTTTTGATACTCATTCCATTTTATTTCTTTTGAACAATATTATTTTGAAAATAATAAAAAAGGTCTTTCATTTTAACAATTATTTGTTTTCGCTTGTTCTCTACATTTACCCCATGTCATTATTATGTTTTTATGGGATCAATTAATTAATATAATATTTAAAACCATTTTTTATCAAGGACTATTAACATCATGTTTTCAAAAAATATAGAATTTTTCAATTACATATTATTTTAGATCAATATAAAAATGTTTTCTAAATATAATAATATCATTTCTAAAACATTTACCCTATAATATTTAATAGATTTCAAATTAATATATTCATATTAGGGACACATGTGTGAGCGGTTAGTCTTTGGAATATTTTTTTGAGAATATTTCTATATCCACGAATTGATTACATGTAGGATTTCGGGTCCAAGAGATCCTAAACGCACTATGTTTTAAAATATTGAATATGTTTTTTCACACACATGATGTTTCTCTTGAAACGTTATTAAATCTGAAGCTGAAACATTGATCGTAAATACATTGTTTTAGTTTATTTCATTATGTAATTTTTAACCAAGACCTGAAGTAAATTTGTTCCTTCTGTTTGTGAATGTGATTGAAGATTGATGGGGTGTTATGTGGTTGAATTATTAATTGAATGAAAAATTAACTAAATTATATTAACATATTATACCCCAACCCTCTCAATGGGAACTCAAAACACATGATGAATAACTACCTCCTCCCCCATTTTTATATGGATGTAAACTGAACTGAATCAATGAGAGGAAGTGTTATGAATATCTATTCATGGAAGTAATCATTGTCAAATCATGGTGAATCCTGATTGAAGAATCGTTTCACTCTCAAAGAATTGTGTTTATCATTAAATTTATAAGGTTGGTATTTCATTTCCAAATTCCCTAATTTTATTTTGATTTTAATTATTTACAGAAATATGGAAATTTATTGTAATCCAAAATAGGATGATATTTTTGTTTAGTGGTAAAAGCTATAGAATTATCCATTTTCCATGGTAATTACCATCTATAATTACCATCATCATTGCGTGTAGTTATGTGATACATATACTATAGAACATCCTACTTTGTGATGATTATTTTTGGAATCTACACAGCAATTATTGTGTTGAGTCTAAATGTGTATCAACTTTCCCATAAATAATTTGTTTTGGAAATCATAATTCACACATATCGTAATCACATATATTGTTTATCATTAATGTTGTTTCAAAATCGTAATCAATCACATTGTTTTTCATATATGTTGTATTATTTTCGGAATTATGTATGTGGCTTTAAATGTAATGAAAAATATAGTTTTAGAATAGTTACCAAGTCATGCATCATAACAAGGTCATGCATTGTAACCACATGTATCGTAACCATGTCATGTACTGTAACAAGGTTATATATTGTATCCAGGTCATGCACTATTTCCAGGTCGTGAATTATTACCACATGTATCATAACTATGTAATGTATCATAACTAGTTCAAGTATCATAACCAGGTCATGTATAATATCAAGTTCAAGCATCATAACCACATGTAAAATAAATAGATTAAGTACGACATCATAATAATGCATCGTAATGATGTTAGATATTGCATCATAGTCAGGAATCTTAACGAAGATATGTATCATAACCAGGTTATATATCATACTCTTATTAGGAATTGAATTCAAGAATCATAAATAGTTTAAATATCATGCATCCAAACCAGGTTAATAATCATAACCAGGTTATCAATTGTAATCATGATATGTATTGTTATAATGATTACCCTAGTAACAATGTTATGTATTGTACTTTTGAAATACATTACACTCTTATCATAACTTCAATACCAAATGTATGTTTATAATACTCATTTTTTAATACATTTGGACATACTATTTTTTAACCTAAAACATTTTCGTTGAGTTCATTGTTTACCTATCAACATCATGTCGTGTATTCTATATTTTTTACTGTTATAATGCGAGGTGTCCATGTCTATCCATATTTCTCAAGAAAATATGACTGTTTGAACTTGAGGCCTATAAATAGGAGGTCATTTAAACAAGAATACATATCATTTTATCTCATCATGGTCTAGATACGGATGTTGTGACTTATCTCTTGCTTCATGCGAAATACATACAGATACATGACATGAATTTTTTTTCCAAAGTTCTTATATTTTTATTACCTGTTTGTTTCGTCTATGTGCATCTGATCAATTTGATATCGATCGAGAGATTTTGGGGACATAAAGTCATGCATCCATTCATCGTATTGAGGGATTTCATTTGTTTAAAACACATATCTGTTGATTACATTTTTAATAAAGGGATTCTAGTAATAGAAATTTAGTCGTTTCGGTCGTCGTTTTGAGATCATAACATGGTGGGGGTAAGATAGACCTATTATCCTAGGTGGAAGGATACTATACTCTTTGAGATAAAATAATTGTAATACATTTACATTCCACTGCTACATGTAAAATAAGGGGAATTTTATTTTTCCCTCTTTATATTCGTATTCATTTCAATTTTAATTGTTTAAATTATGATTCATTCATTAAATATTTTATTAATATATTTTATATGTTGTATAGTAGAATCATTTATATTTTTATTATTATGAACATTGTATTCAATTCATTGTACTCAACTCAAATTATTATTTTTTCAATAATTGGACTATTGAAACATATCTTTTTCTTTGGTTATAAGACGTGTATAGTATATTTTATTGGTTGTAAATTATAAAAGTTTGAGGCCTATTAAAATAAGTTATATCGAATTTATTTTAATAAAAAAAATTTAACATACAATTCATCGCCTCTTTTATTTTTTCATCTAATATACAATTAAATCTACGTTATGATCCATCAATTATTATCAAAGGGGGTTTCAACTATTTTCTTACAGGATTAAATTCTTCCAAGAATTCAATTGTATTCATTTTATATATATTTTGTTTAAAACAACAAACTACACTAACTTACGGTGTGGAGTAGTATTCTCTTATAAGTTTGAAGGAATGAATATTAGATCAATTAAAATTCTAAATCCAACTAGACCAAAAAAAATTAACAGGATTGACTATGAATACAAGAGATATAAATTGATTATATTTGTTATTTATACAAGTGTAGAAAACAATGTCATTTTTATTGTAGAATACAGAATCCCAAATAGGGAAATCAGAACCTTCCCCAAACAAGAGAAATAGGATAATCAATAAAACAACATGGTACAAAATACATTGTTTTGTTCCATGACAAGGAATATATATAGTCAGATATCATCATGTGAAGCAGCCAATTCTATATAAAATAAATTAGACGTCACACATTTTGTTACAAATAATGTTATAGAAACATGAAGAGCCATGCTCCGAATCGAATATATTGGGTTTGTATTTATTTATTGAGAATCAGTTTACAAGGTTCCACAATGATTTATTACAATAGTCAACAGTCTTGAATATATGGGATATTAGGGTATTGATGACAAATTTTTTTTGGGAATGATAATTGATATAGTGAAAAATGATAGCTAATAAAAAGGATAGATAATAATGTGAATTATAAGGGTACTCAAATAACCACTGATGAGTTATTTTGAGATCTTCTTATACATGAGACTAGGATGAAAAAAATGCAGATTTCAATAATAAAAAGAATGGTAATGGGAGTGGAGATTTTACTAATTAATTTAATTCCACGATATTAGAATGAACAACAAGATGCAATGCTGATAAGGCTATTGTAATATCAGAATCATGTGAATGTGATCACTCAAAGACTGAGTTCTCCATTCATTCTCAAAGGATGGACAACATTTTTGGAAAGAAAAAAATCAATAATTATTCAAAAATAAATATCATAAGGACATGAAAGACTGATAAGTAACGTGTTATAAATGTTATAGATCATGTTATATTTGATCATATTGTCTATTACTAGAAAAAAAATACATGAATTATAAATATTTAGAAAGAAAAAATAAAATTTAGTACAAGTTATTGATTAAAATGTATTCAAGAAACAAATACATGGAGTGATATTGATGGTGATTCATCAAATGAACCCTCAGAAAAAAAATCATCTAGTTAGAAGAGTATAAGACCCATACCTAGAATTCCTATTGAAATTAATTGTATCATAGTTATGGTACACAATGACGAATCTCTTAAAAATGTTATTTAAATGAAGTTTACTCTGATTAAATATATTCTAACACCTTGGATGATGAATATTCCTCACTATAGGACATTTTACTTTCTTTTGATGAAGTATATATATTTTCTAAATTATTTGAGAATAAAAATTCTAAACTCAAAATAAATCCTAATACAGAAAATTATGGAATATCTATTCTTACTAAATATGTATCAAATAATTCAGAAGATGATAATAAAAAAACTCTTTATTTTAAAAACATTTCAAAAAAATATTTAATTATTATATAAAAACGATAAAATTAATAAGTACATTGAATATCATGATTTAAAGAAAACTATTTTTTTAAACTAAAAACATTTCCAAAACAATTTATTATGATAATGATAATTTAATCATTAGAAAAAAATATGAAATAGTTTTTTTCATGAATCATTTATAACAATTATTATTGGGAGGGAATAATTTTGATAAAATGTATTCTCTAATTATTACTCGCTTAAGTAGTTCTTTAAATATTTATACCAACATAAAACAAATTTTTTGATATAACTATATTTTTACTCAATGTGACCCATTCTTAAATAAATGTTAATGTAGTGGACATTAGCAATGATAATTTTCTCTCAATAAAAATCAATCTTTTGGATTTCATAATGCTCATTCTGCAAAAAAATATAGATTTATAAAATTATTTTGGCGAACAATTACAGATCCAAACAAGTTTTCATTATAAAAAACTAAATATTTCTATTTCATAAAAATAATAAGTGTACCAACAGTAAGAACATTCGGCCCACAAATTGTGGTAGTCCTCAACACATGATGGGTTTAATGATTTCGTTCAAATAATTATTGAAACAAACGGTGGAAGAGTAACCTTCAGAGATAATGCTCAAGGAAAGATCATTGGTATATGTAATATTGTTCTCTTAGGAAAAGTGTTAATTTCAAATGTTTTTTTTTCAATGAACATAATCACATCCTTATAATAATATGTTAATTATGTGATTGAGTTTACCTTTTGAATTTTAGAAATTATAATTTTTCAATCAAAAATTAAAAGGATGAATTCATTCGTTCATCCCAGAGGCATGATAATGTGGAAACCATTATCTTAAAATACCTTAGGATCCATGAAAAAACTAGTTTAAGTGAAATAAAATACTAATTCGGAATCTGGAATAAATAGTTTAGACACTATAATCATAGGAAAATTTTTAAACTCTCAAAGAAAATACTTGTTTAGGATCTACCAGATCTATGTTATGATTCTACAAATGTTTATGATCCTTTTCAATATGGGATACAATATAAAACATAGTTTTTATAAATAATTTGTTTTTCAACTTCCAATTCTTCAAAATTATTGCACATGGATCATTTTATTCCTAGACATACTTAATGCAGTTTCGTAAAATACTATGTATTTGTGTTAGTTGATAACTTCACTAGATTTACATGGGTCTATTTTATTGAAATGAAATCTAAAGACTTTTTCAATTACAATACTTTTATAGAACATGTTAAAAATAGGAAAAACAAAAAGATGATAACTATTCACAGTTCTCATGGTGGAGAATTTCAAAATTTTGAATTTGAAACCTCCTGTAGTACAAAAGTATTACTCACATATTTTTTCACTAAGAACCCCTCAGCAAAATTTTTTTATTGTAAGAATTAATCGTATTATTCAAGAAATGAAAAAATTCAAGTTGATTGAATAGTAAATTGTTATGTATATATGGGATGAAGATGTTAGTACGGCATGTTAAATTATAAACCATGTTTTAACAATACATTTTCTTAAAAAAAATTATTAGGAATTCTGGTATAGCCAAAAATCCAATGTTTCTTATTTTAGATTGTTTGGATTCATTGTATTCATATTGCATACTAAAGATAAATGAAAAAAAAATTCACCCAAATTGATGAAGGAATATTTCACGTTCATTCCATAACATTTATGGTCTATAGATTTTTCAATAAAAAACATGTAATGTTGATGAAACAGTTTAGATCAAATTTGATAAAATTGACCCCTTTGTTTTTAAACAATCTATACCTATAACATCTGATGTGTTTTCATGAACTTATTATCAACCTTTGATTGAAAACTATTCTAAAACGGGAAATACTAAAGAAAATGTTTTTGAAACATTCACTCTAGAATAAATTCTGTCATATGTGGATGAATAGGTTTTAAAAACCCCAAATCAATTATTTCTTCGAAATCATCCCTGAGATGGTATAACTGGTGATGAAAATCATACAACAAGGGAGATAAATTCCTTGTGAAATGAAATAGAAAATCTTGTTTTTCCTTTTAAATTAAATCAAGAAACCTCAAATGTGGCCTTAGGTGATGAGAATTTTATTAAATAAGACCAAGATGAAGTAAATAAATTTGATACGAAAACAGTCTAGACCTTGTTTAAGATACCTAAAGAATCAAATCAAATTTGGGTAGTGGGTTTTCAGAATCAAATGAGAGGAAAATGGAATAATAATAATATATAATGTAAGACTTGTTTCAATGTGATATAATCAAAAAAACAGAATAGATTATGAAGAATCATATGCTCTGATATCTAGACTTGATTCAATTTGAATTCAATTAGAGTTTCTAGATACCCTTAATTTCTTATATTTTTCAAATGGATAAAACGTAATTTTCATAATGGTTTTGTACATGATGAAATATTTCTAGAATAACATCCTTGTTTTATAGATTAAAAACATCATGATCATGTATTTAAATATACCAATGCTTTGTATAGCCTTTATCAAGCATCTAGTTCTTGGGATGATAGAAATATATAATTTCATTTACAAATGAATTATAAAAAAGGTACTGCTGATCCATCTCCTTTTATTGAAATGTAAAACAAAAAATGGTATGATTGTATAAATGTATGTTGATGAAATTATATTTCCATCAACATAGAAATCATCAAGATACAATTTTGTGAATCAAATGAAATGTATTTTTGAATTGAATATTATGGGTGAGATAAAATTGATTTTATGTTTTTAAATATATCAATAATCAGAAGGAATCTATATATTTCGGCATTATTATAACAAATACTTACTAAATAATTATGAATAAGAAAAAACAAAACCTATTAGCACTCTAATTGGTCACCCAAATAAACTTGATCTTAACGAAGATGGGAAACTATTGGATTAGTCATATTTTAGATATATTATATGAAAATTGTTATCATTGATAGAAAGTCTTCAA
This sequence comes from Viscum album, assembly GCA_963277665.1. Taxonomy (NCBI): domain Eukaryota; kingdom Viridiplantae; phylum Streptophyta; class Magnoliopsida; order Santalales; family Viscaceae; genus Viscum; species Viscum album. Next base: position 720,212,094 of record OY728151.1, on the reverse strand, counting down.
GAATTAATATTTTCATTGTGTTTATGTGCATGATACTAATCTAATCCAATATAATCCCATTCAAAATTAGTGAAAATATTTTTTCAATACATTTATCAAACTATGGGTATAAGACTATTTTGTTCTTCTAGATATGATTTTTTTGAAATGTTTTGTAGATACAGACATTGGTGGTTATAGAATGGATTGAAAAAGTGCATGAGGAACATGTCATTTCCTAGGATATTATTTAATTTCTTGGCCATTATCGAATAAAATTTCAGCATCACATTCAGCTGATGAACCAGAATATATAACAACTGGAAGTTGTTGTACTTAGGTTTTCTGGATGCAATACACACTCACTAACTACGGAAATAATTTCTTCAGTAAAAAAATACAATGTGGAAATAATAATGAATTTTATCTTTGTAAATCTCCAAACTATTAGTCACTTGAAATTCACATAGTTAATATGAATCAATTTCATTGGGATGACACACAAAAATGAGATATTGTTTTACAATTTATCGAAATTAATGAACGACTTGTTAATAATTTCAAAAAAACCATTATCTTCCAATAGAGCTGAATACATAAAATAGAATCATGGAATGGTCACTGTAAAGTAATCATTCACATATATTTCTTTTTTTACCCATCTCTTAACGTTAATATACCTCTATTAAATGGTTTAGTATACATAATTTTATCCTTTTTACCCTATATGTATTTCAATTTTATTCTTATTGGATTAACTCCTTTTGGTTTTTCATTATCTAATTTTCTGTTTTGTAATTTTTTAACAAATTTTCACTTGTCGGTCCTAAATGAATATATGTTTCACTATAATCGATTTCACTATAATCTGTATAAGTTTTTAGATTTATAATTACTAGTATTAACTTTATCGGTTTCATGTTTTTATCAATTTCATGTTTCAGCTTCATAATTATTGGCAATAGATTAGAATATCAGTATTTTGATACTTTATCCGTTCTAATCTATCGACATTGAAAAACTATATCTCTACTAGATTATCAGTGTAGGATTACCTTATTAGTACATGACTATCATTATTAAATTATTCATTCGATACTAAATAATCGGTACCATCATATATAATTTTAATAGGTTTTTATAATTCTTATTGGTTTTACATTTTTATTGTTTTTATTATTATCATAAGAACAATATATTAAAACATGTACATCTATCCCTCTACTATGACATGTACAATTTATAAAGAATTATTTTGGTTGTTTAATGTCATGTTTCACAATTCTTTATTTTCATTACTAATCAGGTTCATTCTGAATACAATCTTATTTTAATGAAATCCTTATAAATTTGAAATCATTTTTGAGGATTGGAACTTTTATATCTAACCATGACTGTCAAAATCCATTGAAAATAACCTATCTCACATCGAACTCGCCTATTTTTCTCTCGATATCAGTTGAAATTTAAAAAGTCAGAATGGTTCATAATAGGTTCTTAACATATTTTTTGTAATCAGAGATATACTCAAACTTGGTAATCGGGATGATGTTCAAGGTTCAAGTTATACATTCATTACTAGGTCTATTACTTTATCTATAAAAGAAATACCTCCAATATAATTCAATTAGATGACCTTTCAAGGTGTAAGGTTATTTACCCTAGATTTTGATGAGTCATTTGATATGAATTTATGAAGGATGAAAATTTTCCAAGTACATGAATAAACATGTGTGGGAAGACCGAATCCAGATTAGGTTTGTGTGTATCATGATGATGTGCTATAGTTTAATGAATCAATAGATATAAAAAACGCTCTTATGATTTATTATATGTTGTAAAATAGTAAGTATACAACATTCATAAAACAAATTGCAATGTTTTTAGGTCTTCTATTTGAAGATGATGCATTATTTCCTTCTCATAATATACAAGAAACTCATGGAACTATTGATATGTCTAAAGTTGAAGGGTCACATTTTGCGATCCATGAGGACATGAGAAAAGTGAACCATTTTTCAGGGGTTAATGGTCTCATAACCTTATGAATGAAAGGGTTTTTGGGGCTGATAAAGGGTGATAATGAGTCTTTAAATATTTTAGATGTTTCTGTGATTGATTATTTGGTGAATATTTGAATGTTCAATGGAACGGGGTTCAACTTCTTAACGATTAAGAAGATCAAATATAGTGCTATAAAATCACAGCCGATCATCATTCCCAATATTATCAGTATGTTTCTGAAGTAATTCTTGAGCTTGTGTAATGTTTCAATAAAGTAATATCTGACATCTATCAACGAGTCATTAATTAGAATGGATACAACAATTATTCTCAAGATATGATTCAATAATGAAAAAAATTTTAAAGTAAGACATACATGCTCAAAAAGTTAAATAAGTAGTTGAAGGTAGTGAGAAACCTTCTAAGACATCCACGATATCTTCAAATAAAAGAAAATTAGTTAACAATACTACTCCAATTCCATTATAGAAACAAATGGATGTATCTAATGATGCTATTACAAGGTGGAGAAAGAAAGTGCATGAATGGAATGAATGAGATCCTCAGTTTGGCTTGAATCTAGCAGGACCATTGGCTTTTCAAATAAGATATGTAGAGTCCTTGAATGAATAAGTGAATAATAAGAGGATGAAGAAGATAATGGTTCAGAATATTAAAATAGATACTCTACTCAAAATAACATAGGAAGAAAAAACTGGAATGGTTATAAGGGACCCACCAGTTCAAACTCAATCAGATCTAACAGTAAAAGGAAAGTAAATAAATGTTTCTATAAAATCAGCTACACAATCCCGTTCACAAGAATATGAATAAAAACTAGAATCATAAGAATAGTGGAATGTAGAACACGACGTGGAAGAATAAGGGGAAAAGGAATTGGGAATATAATTAATTTATGTGAAAGGTATAGAAGATACAATCTAGACAAGTCATACTAAATAATCCTTAGAGATTTTATCATTTAGTTTTCTATATCTGGGTCCTCAATCATACAAGAAATACTTTCTAATGGTTTCCCCCAAGAATGTTATCGAAATTTCAAATAAATAATTAGATGAATCAAATAATCATTATAATATTCCAGTTCAATTGATTGGAACTAAAATTCATTTCGGTGATCTCCCACAATACATTGAAGAAATAGATTATAAAAGAAGATTCATTGTGAAGGGAATGTGGTATATTGAAAAATATTGAATATATTAGAGATGTATATACCATTAATTACCAATATTGAATCCAAGCTAGAAATTTCTTAAAATGCTCACAATGGTAGAACATACATGGCCAAGGTTCTGATTGACAGGATTTGAAGTTTTGAAACTCATTTCATGATATTCATGGAACGTTTTTCTAAGCATAGAAAATATTTCAATAAGGATGTGATGTGGTCATGAAATTTTTATGATAAACATAAGAATCATCATGAAAAATAGGACGAATTGTTACACCATATAAATGTTCACAATTATATGTTTCAAAATATCGCTGGTGAATTGAATGAAATGTTTGATGTCCATCAATGACCAGGTACCTCTCACGGAATAGTTCTTAAATATCTTGATGGTCTAATGAAAAAAAGGCAGAATGATACTAATCTGTTTCTATCACTCGCAAATTGAGTTTTTATCATAGATAAGGCCTACCGACTCAAATTGGATGATTTTAATAACCACGAATCAAGGAATAAAACTATGGATGTAAAGCATAATGCTCAAGAATAAATCAACTGACTTCTACAACAGAGGTTCAACAAGAAATAAACGTTTCTTGTTGAACATGATATGAAGATAAAGGCTCATCAAAAATATATTGACCCACTCATGGATGTCAGAAAGGAGTTAAAAAAGTTGAATCTTACAATGTTTAATATTTTGGAAAAAACTAAATGGGATATAAGGATGTTTGAAAACATACTGTAATATAAAACCTATTTCGATAAATGGAATGTCTATTTTTTTGAAATCAATTTATCTAACATTTTGTATGAATTCAATATTTTCTCTAATAATTATTTAAAATCACAAAGGGAGAGAATAGTTTTGAAAATAATAATATCATGTGTATCTTTTTAAGGGGGAGAATTGTTATATAAAAGCGAAGATAATATGATCCCTTATGTTTTTTTTATATCAAGGGTGGAATTTGTCATATTCAATATTACATTAAAAAGAGTTAATAAACAAAGGGGAAAATATGTCTTTATTTTTTTCATATATTTTTATTTTATGATTTCCAAAATGGGGATGATTTTTGAGTCAAAATGTGTAATGAATTTCCCATCAATCCTTTTCTTACTGGATATCAGAAATCACACATATCATAATCCCATATATTTTTTATCATGTATGATGATTCATAATCTTAATCACTCAATTTTTCTTCAATTATGTTGTGTTCTTGTCAAAATCATGTATGTTATTTTAATACATAACTATAAATAAGGTTTTAGAATCATAACCAGGTCATGCATCATAACCACATGGATCGTAACAAGATCATGTATTGTAACTAGGTCTTGCATCCTAACCAGGACATACATCATAAACACGTGTATTGTAACCGTATCTTGTATCATAACTAGGTCATGTATCATTACCAGGTCATGTATTGTATCCCAGTCATGCATCATAACCACATGTATCATAACCAGGTCATGTATCATAACTAGTTTACGTATTGCATTATAATCATGCATCGTTCCTTGGTTAGGTATTGTATCATAGTCATCAATCATAACTAGGAAATTTATCGTAACCATGTTATGTAACATACTCATATTATGGAATTTATAAAATAATACTAACCAGTTTATAAATCATGCATCATAGCCATGATAATAATTGTATCCAAGTTATAAATTGTAATAACAACATGATTTTTTATCATGATAATCCTAGTAAACAGTTTGTGTATTGTACTTTTGTATTGCATTACACTATGATCATAACATCAATACTGATTCCATGTTTCTTGTACTCATTGTTTCATACCTTTTCACATAAATTTTTCTAACCTAAAACAATGTTGTTGAGTTTTTTTTTACTAATAAAAATCATGTCATGTATTCTGTTTGTTTTCACCATTATAATACATGGTGTCCATGTTCCTCCGAATGTTTCAGAGAAACAATATTGTTGGATGAAATATAACCATTTGAACATAACGAATGTAATAAGAGTTCATTCAAACTTGAAAACATAATTTTTTCTCTCATCATGTTCTATAGATAGATGTTGTGCCTTCTCTCTTACTTCATGTGAATGCCTTAACGATACAATAACTGAACATCTAGTTCCATGTTCTTGCATTTATATATGGTCATTGTATCTTCTTTGTGTGGGTGATCATTATGATATCGATCGAGGGATTCCGAAGACAAGAAGACGGGTTTTCAATCATCATATCAAGGTATTTAAATTATTTTAATGTCATTGGGCTGGTTTACCTTTTTTGGATAATAGGCCTTCCTATCATTGTATTGAGTACTTACTAAGGTGGTGGTAAGACATAAATTTTATCCTGGGTGAATGGATACCTCTAAATGTGGAATAGAATAATTGTAAAACCATTACTTTTTGTGGATATTTGTACGAGAAAAAGAATTTTATTTTTTCCTATTTCTATTCATATTCATTTCTATTTTAATTATTTCCATTATGAATCATTCATTACATATTCTATTAATATATTCTAAATGTTTTATGGTAGAAACATTTACATATGTATACTCTAATTACTGTATCCATTTCATTGTATTCAATTAGAATACTATTGTTTTTCATAACTTGGGGTATTACAAAATATCTTTTAAATCGGATCCATGACCTATATTTTTAATATAATAGGATGTGAATTGAATTTTTTTAAGACCTATATATATATATATATTATTTAATATGTTTTTAAATACATTGTTTTAAAACAAATATTAACCCCACTTGTATTGTGTAATGTAAATTACCATTTCTTCAATAATTTGATCCAACATACTAGGGATATGCACCATATAGTGACCCCAAACTATGTGGTCAGAGGAAATGGCCATGGAATCCATGTGATAGTACATGGATATTCTAAATTAAATGTCTAATGTACATGGGCACGAGGTAGTAGACATAGGTTCAATAACACCACTTGTACTAGTTGATGCTTGTCCTAAAAATATATGTAGTCTGGTATGCATGAAATGATAGGAAAATGGATGGATAAGATGAGTAGGAGAAGAACATAAAAAAGTGACAAGAGAGGAAAAAAATTTATTTCTGTTTTTTACACTGTGTGTTCCCCAAGATGGCTTGGATAACTATGTAAAAAGGATACAGAGGTCTGTGCTCGGGCAGCTTGACACACCATGTGGATCCCAGATCATGTTATTCTCTTCTTTGATATCATTTTGTTCTCTTCCACAATATATATATCATTCTATGAAAATCATATTCAGGATTTTGATTCGCCTATCATTGGAATTTTTTTCCCCTAAATACAGTGGGAGACACTGTTCAGGACTATGAGATACATTGTGGCTTGTTTTGTGCATGAATCATGTGATTTGGTACTTAACCTTTGGATGTGATGAAGGTGGATCATAGGGTTAACATTGGGGTCAATATATTTCACAATCACTGTATAATGTCCCCCTAGACTATTAAATCCAGTTGAGTGGTTCTCCCATGTGGTATCATGGATCCAGTCTCCTACCTATGGAAGTGATGGAACATTAGGTATGATAAGAGTGATACTACTTTTAGTGTCACATGACTGATTTTGTAGATTATTGTGGTTTATAAAGAGAGACATAGGGACGAGTACTCCCAGGAGTGGACATGGAACTGATTTCCTTTACCTCCATCATTTGTTTGAGATATGACTCCAATTCTCATGGGATCAAGTTCTATACATATGGTGGATTTCTCTCAGCATAGGTACTCCCCATTTAGAAAAATGAATGTGTACCCTTTATTATTCATATAGTTACAAATAGTGGTCCCCAAAAATTTTATAGCATACACCCTCCATGCATATTAGCAAGATATAGTAGTAAATCCTCTTTTAGACCGGGGTGCAGGTCCTCTATCTATTGTTTTGGAACTACCTTGTTGTTTCATGGAAATGATCATCGAAAAGTTCTGTATTGATATAAGATATACTCACCTAACATGTTTGTGTGCGGTTCCTCTCTACTCAGATTCAGAACAACTATAACATTCCATGTTGTTGGTATATTATACATTTTGTTCCAGTTTATTGGGTAATCCCCTATTGTACCTGGGAACCAGTAAACTATCCTAGGATTGGTACGCCCCTTTCATGTCATGTTGTGGGTCCCCCATAGTAATAGACCTAGTAGAGTGGAACACCCCTATAAAATAGGGATGCAGGTCCTCTAGCAACTGAGTTTTACTACACTAGTGTACCATGGTTGGAGTCCTCGCCTATAGAGTATTACAACCTTGTCTCTAATTAGAAGCGGTGAGTAGTTATTCATTTAGTGTTAGTTATCCCTCATCATTTGAGTATAATTATTATTAGTATTCCCATACACTTGTTACACATGAAGGCTAGTTATGATTTACAGCTCCATTGATAGATTGAGGTGTTGGCTAATCAATTCCCAAACAATAGATGTTTCCCTATTTAGTTAGGATATAATACTCCCATAAATATTGGTAAGTTCAAATGTTTGGGTACCTTTATTATATCTTGACATTGACAATGCACACTAAGCGTAGACTAGAAGGTAACTCTCTTAATAGTGTGCATTATTGAAGGGAATTCCTCTTTACATGAGCTCTTACATAATTTTAGAAGTGAAATTTCAAATATGGAATGACATATGGTGCTGGGAACAAGAGATTGATCTATTGAGTAGTTATTAATTGATTGTATCTCTCAAATAGGTTACATTTGATTTTTATGATCATGTGGAGTGTATATCCATGTTTTTTGTTACCATTATAGCCTCCAGTTGAATCTGGTTGTTAGCTATGTGGTCAAAAACTCAAAAGACATAGAGTTCGATATGAGTATATTTGGGATTTTCATGGAGCCCTTACGGTCATTCCATATTCATGGTTTACAGGACAGGTGGACTTAGTATGTGTAATTATTCTATTCCCACACCGTATTTTTGGTCACACTCTATACATGGGAGGATAATCTATGTAGGTTATTTCCTGTTATTTATGTATTTATCTTCATGTGGATGGATGGGATTACTCTCCAGCATGGGGTAGAAAAGACATGATGTGTAGTTCATATACTCACTTTGTTGATCCCCCAATGCTTTGTAGATGTTACATATTTTTTTAATGATTTTTAAGATGTTATTTTTCCATTTCCTCTTTATTTGGGATTTTTTTTACTTTGTTGAATTTCCATTTTTATCCCTAGATGTTTCAATATTGAGTATTCTTCTCTATTTGTTACTCTCTATCACGGGGAAAAAAATATTTCATTTCATTTTATCTCTTGTTTTTTTGGGTTTTTGGGATTCTTACATAGTATTATTTTACTATCCCTGACATGATCACTGACCAATTTTGTTTTAAACCATTGGACATTGGTTGGAGTCCTCAGAGAAATCGGTGAATGCATTGTGTAATGAGCTTGATCGTGTGAGATGTTTACCAGAACTAGGATGAGGATCCTTCCAACTGTTTAATTTGACCATTATCACCACCTTTTGAGTATTTTGAATTCATTTACTATTTTTATGTGGGTATGCGTTTTTAACACTTTTAGTACTTCTGTTTTACCTATGTCTGTGACAATTATATGAATGAATTTTAGTTTCCATTTTTTTGTATCTTTTCATTGCTGCAATGATGTATTAATGGGTTCATAGGTACAAGGAACTAAATAAAAGGCTTCACATCAATGTAATATTTCTAATCCATACTAGTTGACATCCTCTGACCTATTGGAGTTAGACTTGGAGAGTTGTATCCTAGCCCTATCGGTTCGGGTCATGAAATATTTGTATTTGAGATTGTTTCCAAATTGGTTTTGCAGTGTCATGAGATTTTTTTTTGTGATTGATAGTGAGAGTTCAATGGTGTTTCATTTTTAGCTCCTCTTCTAGATTATCGAATTTCGGTGTGGTGTCCATGAAATTAAATCATGATGTATCTGATAATGTTTTTCCATCTTGTTTCATTTGGAAACTACATGTGGGGAATTAATGGTACATGAAACATATATGACTAGGTGCTGATTTTTGCCTTTTTTCTTTTTTATTCTTGCCATATATTCTATTTAACTATGTAATGTCTTGAATTATAATTTATAATTCCACCATGATGATTTATTGACAAAGTTATAGTTAATATTTTAGTGATTATACACCCCGTGATGAGGCTTCGGTGTAGGGAAATAATTCTGAGGTCGTACCTCTTGGTGGTCCACTGGTTGAGCCACATACTATTGAACTGTTGGTTGTGAAGATAGTTCAAGTTGAAGATGTTCACTAACTATGTTCATTACATGAGATACATAGATATAAAAATTTCAGTTACTATGGTGAGTTAGACCCCCAGGTAGATGATGAATGTCTCATGTCATTCACTTTTGTTGTTTATTAGTGAGGACCCCTCTCAAAAAGAATGTGGTCCTAGTGGTGAGCCTACTATAGAAATATATTAAGAGATTTTATAGTTTTTTTATGCAGTTCTATGATGATGCAACACTCTATTGGTTATAGATAGAATGAATCATCTTGTAGGATTTTAACATGAATTATTGAGATATTTGTGTATCAATGTGCTTCTATAAAATCATGAAGTTCGTATTATAGTGGTGGACTTCTCAATGATCATAAAAGAAAATTTCAATAACATTAATTATGGTTTCAGACATGTACATTAGTGATTGGACTTTGATTATGGCCTCTGTAGATATATCAGAGCTTGTTTGGTTTCATTGCGACATTAATATTATGTATGGTTACTAGAGTGAGATATAATGTTCTATATATTCCCAAGAGAGATATAAGAAGATGTTCCCACACATGTTTTCATGATTCCAAGGCATCTACATAATTTTTCATACTACAGATGACAAGATCATAGTTTCGGCGGCACAACTTGGACCAAACGAAAAAACATGGACATGTAGTGCATGAGAGATAAAAAGTATCAAGTCATCTTGATGAGTGGATGTGATATTCTTATGATGGATATGGACATTTTTAAATATATTTTCTGACCCAGTGTGCATCAGATAGGGAGTAAATCAATAGGTTACCTTACTCAATGAATCTTTTGGGTCATGAAGTTCTAAAATATGGAAAATTAGATAGAGTAGTTGGGAGAGAATCATTCGGTGGGAGTAAGTTTGAGGTGATGTAACGCCCCAACCATAGTTACCCAGAGTCTATGCATTATTATATAAAATTGTCATGATCAAAAGGAAATCATGTCTTGAAGGACCGATCAGTTTAGTATTATTGGATATAATATTCATACATAAGTTCAACTTTACAACTTGAAAAGAAATACAGCAAAAATATTTTTCATTAGAAACATCCAAGCCTCCTAGATTATGTCTGTAGGTCACATATAACTAACTTCTTCATATCATGGGAAAATGAAACATAATAAATGGGTGAGCCCAAATGCTCAGTAAGGGTACGAAATACAGTGGAAAATGACATAAATATTAAGCATGGTAAATAATTTAAACCACATGACTTTACCAATAATAAACAAGAATAATTTTATGGAAAAAATATGAACTCAGTAAATAATGACATAATAAAACATAACCATCGGAATTCTACTAGTTTAATAACCCCATGAGCCATCAATATTATTTCCCTAATGAGGGAATGTATAATTCTAGACATTCTGAAACATTTTGTCAAGGCCTCGACCAGGTCGTCTAAAAATAAATAAGGCATCGGCCAAAACCATAAATCAAATTGGGAAAGGGCATCGACCAATTCCACTTCTAGCTATCTCATGAGACTTACCGATGCATCATGGAGCTATAGTGGGATCCACTTGTCACTTACTAAGTCCAATACATTTCTCATCTGAAAAGGTTGAAATATAACATAAACATTAGTATTAAAACGAGCATACAAAATGTCATTAATTTAACCATAAACTATGAATGGTATACAAATAGAACATCCACAGACAAACATATCACAAAACCTTCAATACAATATTGATGTTTTGTATCATAATAAATCAACTACCAATAAATTTAAAATCTATCAAAGAATGTTGACATAGATGAAATCAAAACCTTTTTAGAGACATATCTATTTATATTTGTAAATAAATTACGAGTCACATAAAGAAAAAATTTATTTCTAAAATATTCTTATAAGCTTGTAAGGGGAGCTTTGACGAGGTTATAACGGCAGAAAATAGCTGCACCCGTAGTATAAGTTAAAAAAACAATATTACCTTAAATTTTTCAAAAAGGTCAAGAAGTAACTTGTTTGGAAAATGAAAGAAAGATTCATTTCAAAACACATAATGGTATAAATGAAATTAACGCATTTTCTATTAAATATTAAAAATTATTTGAAATATGTTTTTACGAAACATGGATGTGGATGATAAAGAGGTCCCAGTAGACAATTAGGTATAAAAAACCTCAGATAATGAAGTAATTGTGAAATAAACCCTTACCTTGTAATTTTCCATGGTTGAGTGTAGGTTAACCACATTTATGATGGAGAAATAATTGTTATTAGATTATAAAATAATCGTATACATTAATATGATATCATATATGATCTTTTAACATTATTTGTTAATAATATATTAGTATTTATCATCATTTCGGGTGTTAACGTACTCATTTTCTTTTATATGTTTTGTTACATAAGTCTTGTTTGTTATGGATAGGTTGTATATTATTAATATCTAGAATGATATAAAGTCAATAAAAATTATTATTAACCATCAAATGAATATTATTCTTGAATGTATATGATGTGGAATGAATCTCATCGCGTTCGTGGAGATGGTAGTCCGTACGTACACAAGAGCGACAATATCATTATTTTGATATTAAAATAATATATAATTGGATGGTATATCATATATACAGAATAATTATCATGTTATATTTATTATTTACATGAATTACACATCATTATTATACCCAAATAAATTATAATGTTTTGAATAAAAATTACACCACGACGTGGAGACTGTAAGCCGTGCATACGCACGTATAGTGACATGTCATTCAAAGGATGGACAAAATACTAAATATGGCTGTACCATATTTATAATTACATCAAAGTATATAGATTATATTGGAGTTATTGTTTTCGAATGGAAATAACAAATAAATAAGAAGTTGAAGAGGAAATGAACTTGAAAGAGGGTGGTGAAAACATTACATCTTTTTCAGGTTCTTCCTTTTGATTTGATCAAAAGCGATATTTAGGATGGACTTATGATCAAAATAAAGCCTATAGGTAGAATTGAGGGATGTTTATAGAATATTTGGGTATATTTTTTCCGAGACAAATGTCTTTGAAGGTGTGAAGAATTGGTTAGAAGTGGTGTAAATTTATAAGGGGGAGGAGGGGCTCTTTACGAAAAACATAAATTATTATTTTATAATAAATTCATATTCGGTTTCTAATGGCTCCAAAGTGAACTATTCAAAGACTAAGGTTTGGATGGGTCTAAATCCTTTCAACCAATTTATTTTAGATAGTTTTGTGTCACTATATTAAACATATATTTTAACTTTAACTCTTATTTAATTAGTTTGACATTTACCATGTCACTTTGTATTTTTATATTATATAGTTACTAAGAATACTATATACATCCAAGAGACCCCAAAGTGGTCCATTAATGATACACCTATCATGATATAAGTCCTTTTTCTGATCCTTAGATTTTTAATAATTTAATATCAATTTACTATATAATATTTTTTTAAGAACACTTTTATGTCAATTTTTACACAGTTGGGTATTTTGTTTTTGATAAATTAATAACAACATTATAACTTAGAAAAAAATTCATATAACCAATCCTAATATGTCATATTATCCTTTAATATTATTTTAATTCATAAAAAGTATCATATAAAATTTATTTGGATATTTATAATATCAATTATTTTAATTTATAATTAATTAGGTAATTAGTGCATCACAATTGTGTCATAAATAAATTAAATTATATAATGTATAAAAAATATAAATAAAATAAAATAATATAGGAAATATTTTTATCTTTCTAATTAATATTTATAATTAAATTAAAAATATGTATATCCCAATATTAAAAATGTTTTAGTTATTAAACATTGATTTTAACTCTTTTTACATTTCTTTGAATTAAATAATAATAAAAGTCCAAATCTAATCCATGTGGACCTAAATGATAATATTTTATATATAAGTTTTTTTTTCTAGATAAACTTTTGAAAAAGAATTACGATATGTGTTAGGGTAATATTAATATCATTTTTACCCTTAATTACCTAATTTTCTTTTAACTGTGGTAAATAAAAGTAAAAAGTTACAATTCACCAAAAAAATTTATCTTATTGAACCACATATTACTGCTTGATATTAACCGTGTCTCTTGAATTTTCGAAATACCAATCACAGAAGCGGTAAAATTAATTTTAATGTGAATTTCCAAATTCTCTTAGGAGGTTGGTAAAAGACGGTGAAAAGTTCTATAAAATTTTTATATATCTAAAATTATTCTATACTAACTCAAATGAATTACATTGAAATGCTATATGTATTATGTATCTATTTTGACCTTAATTTAATATGAATAATATAAATAATTATATAAAAAAAATTTGGTTTTAAACTAAAACTCAGTTTTTTCCCTATTCATCAAAAATTGAATGTTTTCAGAAAAATCCCAAAATATCACCCTAGGCTAATTTCGATATTACGAATCCAAAAAAGAATTAATTTTTGAAAGATAAAATGTATAAAATTTTAAAAATTACTTATTACTATTCATAATGTTTAGTTTGATTAGTTGTCGTGTGTGTTTGAACTTGAAGATGCGTACAATGCAAGCTATTACATTATTCAAAGAAAGGAGTATTGTGGAAGCTTGGGGTTTTACATTCTCCTCTCTATAAAATAATTTCATCCTTTAATTTTCTAGAATAATATTGCATAAAATGTATCAGGTGGTTCTTAATCATAATTTCCTCAGGTTCCCACGTTCCTCTTGTCATGTTATGATTTCTCCATAGAACGTTTACCAGACAAGTCGTCCGGTTTCTCAGTACTTGTTCACTGGTATCGAGATTCCTGATGGGATCTTCGCAATAATACAGATCAGGTTCTAGTTTTAATTCTTCGCAAGTAAGTACATGCATTAGGTCAGGCATTTATTTTCTCAACAATTATACGTGGAACACATCATGTACTTTGGAGAGACATGGTGGTATTTCCAAACGGTAATCTAAAACCCCAATTCATTTTAGAATTTTGAATTGTCTGATGTACCAAGGACTCAATTTACCCTTATTATCGAAACGTATAACTCCCTTCCATGGAGATACCTTCATTAAATAATGATCTCCAACATGAAATTCCAAATCCCTCGTTCTGTTATCAGTATATCTCTTCTTCCTACTTTGAGCAGCATTGATGTGGTTTTGGATTTCCTTTACCTTTTCTATCGTTTCTGTAAAGACCTGGAAATTTCAAGGAAATTTTTTTCTTAATGTACTATGGAATTTTACAAGAACGTAGTTCCTGAGGGCACCTGATTCTGAGGCCCGGTGTGCCCGGAATAAATTTCCGAAGTTTACCTCGGGTACGTTCAGTGAACGAACGAGCGGGAATTACTATCGTTTGAACCAGTGCTCGGAATTGAAATCCGATGACACCAATGAACTCGCAACACCGGTAATCGCTTAAGAGAACCTTTACCATATTTGAGTTTGTGCGGGAGAAGAAGTTAATTAATGGGGTTTAATTGAAAAGTAAATAAAATTGTTGGATCAATTTTATTTCATATCAAGGTGGTTAACTTCTCCCATGGGAAGTTGGTGGTGGGGCCCACATCCACCCAACTTCCCATGTGTGGATAAATGAAAGGGTGGGGCCCACATGAACCCCCCACCTTTTCAAATCCCATAACTCCTCTTAACCCCTCACCTTCCTAACTCCCCATTAACTGACTTTCATTAATTTTTTTGACCACTTGTTATAATTAATAAGGTGAGTTGCTTAATTTCAATCTCATGAAATTAAAATGGTTAGGATGTGTTAATAAAATTAAAACATGGTCTTATATTATTTTTGTTAGAGTTTTTGTCACTTTGAGAGGTTTGGGAAGCGTGAAGTCTTCTTCTTCTTCAACCTCAACGAAGAACACGAAGAACACCGTTCTTCAACGAAGAACATCTCCGCCGAAGAACGCGACATCTTCTTCCAACGACGATTCCTCTTCAAACGCACCTCGACGACAACAGAATCTATGTTCATTTTCCGCGACGCCCGACTTCCACGACGCTCGTCTTCCGCGGCTCAATTGACGTGCACCGTTCCTGAACCGATGTAAGGAATTGTTTATGAAATATTAAGGAACCTCATGCTACATCCTTCTAAATAAAAGAACGCGGATCAAATAAAAAATAATTTTATCCGTGAAGATTATGTTGTGGGTTGGGATTTTATTTTGGTATTCTCTTACCTTTTGAGAAAAGAACGACGAGCACGGTCCAACCAATTCCGGATTGATCCGCGGATCGTTCGTACATGTGGATCGATGTATGGGTTTTATTTATTTATTTGATTCATGAATACAAACTTGAAGATCTTCGTGGATTTAAACCATTTGTTAACGAATAACGTGAGGGGGTCGGACCGCACAAACACGGTCGACCCTCCTCTTTAATTTCGTGATGGTTCCTTTTTGGTTGGTACGGGAAGGTGTGGTGCTGTCGCACCACGTGGTTTCATGCAGAAGGATATGTGTGGCGTCGTTGTTCCGCACAATGGAAGGAAGTTTAAGAACGCGACGCCGTTGCGCTGCGTCGAAGAAAACCAAAGAACTGTGGTCGGAGTCCGGCCGCGGTGAAGGGAAGCAGTGCCATCGGGTCGCGCTGGAAAACTACAAAGACAACGCTATTCGTTTGACGTGCGGATTGACGTGCGATGACGAAGTAGGCCGTTTTGGCGTTTGAATCCCTTCGCAGTGATGGTGGGGTCCCGGGGGGACCATAGGCGGAGACGGCAGGAGAAACAGACCACCGGAGCGTGTCTGGTGGTCTACGGAAGGCGGCGGCGGCGCGCCACCGGAAGTTGCCGGCGCCGGTTGCCGCCGGCGTCAATCAGCGGCGAAGGGGGGGGGGGGGGCACACCCCCTCTGCTCCGCTGCGACTGCCCGGCCGTGGCTGGCCAGTCGGGCCGGACCGGACCGAGCCGGACCGGGCCGGGCCGGGCCAGGCCCAGTCGAGTCGTACCTGGGTCGGGTCGACCCGGTTCGGGCCGGCCCAGGGGGAGTCGGCCCGGGTCGGCCCGGGCCGAGACCCCCCGTTTTCGGACCACTTTCGATCAAATGCCCAAATCATGAGCTATAGACCTCTGATTGATGCACGGTCAGTTGCGTAGTGATCCATAGAACTAGACGGCCGTTTAAGTATATCACACTCAAGGTTTCTGAATACTTTGAGTTCGGCCGGGTTGGTTCGTACACGAAACCAACCGGGCCCTCGGAGCAGAAACGCTCATATGATTAACTCTGAACGTCTGATTGACGTGTTGTTGACTTGGTTGAGTTCCTCTTAGTGAGATGGATCTTTTGGCATACTCCGCCCAGGGTTTGGATGCAGGTGGTGTATGGTCGGGTTGGTTTTGACTTAAAAACCAACCGGGCCCCTGAACGAAAAAGCCAATAACTCTCAGACCGGGCGTCCGATTGACGCGCCGTCTATTGCGTTGAGTTCCTGTTGATGATACGAAACTTTTGGATACATCAACATCGGACTATGTGATAGTTTATGTATCAGCCTCTCGGCTCGTGGAGTGGACCCTCCCGAACGAGCTTGCTGTGTGCGGGAACCCTACTGCTGGCTGCGACTGCGACTTCGATGACGACTGTGCAGAGATCCTCAGTGGATTCGACGGCGACGACTACATCACACAGCGATCCTACGGGGGTCAGTGCTACAGATCCTGTGTGGGTCCGATCCTGTGTGGTCCTTTGCGGGGATTAATACCTATCGATCCTTTGTGGATCTGACTGCTTAGATGATTCAGTACTGGTCTTGTATCTTATGTGGGTCCCAGTATAGATGAATCATTGAAGACAGCTGGTCTTGTATCCTATGTGGGTCCTAGATGTGCTGGTCTTGTATCCAATGTGGGTCCCAGCTTAGATGATTCAATACTGGTCTTGTATCCTATGTGGGTCCCAGTATAGATGAATCAATGAAGACAGCTGGTCTTGTATCCTATGTGGGTCCTAGCTGTGCTGGTCTTGTATCCTATGTGGGTCCCAGCTTAGATGATTCAATACTGGTCTTGTATCCTATGTGGGTCCCAGTATAGATGAATCAATGAAGACAGCTGGTCTTGTATCCTATGTGGGTCCTAGCTGTGCTGGTCTTGTATCTTATGTGGGTCCCATGTTAGATGATTCAGTAACTATATCTGATCATTTCTTTCACCTTTTCGATGATGTATACCTATGTGAGCTGAAACCTGTTTTTGCATTCCTATGTGAAATATGATTTTCCTTCCTGTGTGGACTGGGATGTACTTGGGATTTGTGGTTGGATGGTGTTGGAATTGATGACTTAGGTATATGTATGGGAATATACCTAAGCAGTGTCGGTTGTTACTTCGTGATTGTATCATTGCATTGTGGTTTAACCTTTGTGGATTTTGGGAGACCTTCAGGGGTCTCGGGGTCCCTACTGAGTAGTTTATACTCACCCCTACGTGGGCTATGCCCGCACTATGTTGTGTTGGTTGAAGACGACGGAAAACATTGATCATGGTTGAGGCTTGCAGAGCAGGACGGTGCCTGGAGGTGGACCCCTGGGCGGAACGTACTCGGAGCCGACGGCGGGACCCGAGGAGCAGTGGAGCTATCTGTACCCACCTTTCAGGTGGGATTTCCTGTGGACGGCCTGACGCTGCGGCTTTTCTTTTCAGTTGTTGTTTTCCGCTTTCAGTTGTACTTTACAGTTGGGCTTGTATTTTCGGCCCCTTTTTACTTTCAGCACAGCTTCTTACAATTTTTACTTAGGGTTTACTCTTTCTGCTTGCTTACTATGTGGTGGTTGTTTACTTTACAAAGGAAATGCCTTCCCTGTTTATTGGGATTTACGCCTTGGTGCTAGTCGCCAGCCCCTGGCCTATGGAAGGAGGGCTTGGGGTAGTCACGGCACGAGCCCCGAGGACGGGTCATGACAAATTGGTAACATAGGAGTTCGCTTCTACCACAGACTCTGATCTTTCTTCTATGTGAAGCAATAATGTTAAGTATATTGAGTGTGTTTATCAGCTCAGGGAGTCCAGTGTTGGTGCGGCCACCAACGTATCCGTACACCAGGACCCTGACTTCTGATTTCCCACTTAATTTACGAAAACATTGATTGCATGTGTGATTAAAGTTTTCTTTGTGATTACTTGTCTCATCTCACCAGTTATAAGACGTTGACCGTGTCGCATATGTTCTGGATGTCTCCACTCAGACAGCCAGTTGGAGTTCTGAGAGAGTACTCGATGACGGCTCACTGAGGGACGAGGCTCTGGTGTAGGGCCCTTTTTACTTTATTTGCACCCTCGGGTGGTGTACCAGTAGCACCACCACCTATTGGGCAGCAGCTTCCAACAACTATACTAGTAAACTGTGCACGCTGGCGGAGCACGTTTCACGAGTTCCAACAGTAGAGGCCTCCGAGGTTACGAGGTGAGACAGATTCCCAGACAGCAGAGCAATGGATGGAGGTGATTGCTAGAGTTTTTCGCCTAGCTGGGAGATATGTAGAGTGGATGGTGGACTTGTCCACTAGTATTTTTTCAGTGAATGACCATGAGGATGGTCCTCATAGTGATGAGGCTTCGGTACGTAGACCGATGCATTAGACAGTGCCTTTGGGTAGTGTGTCAGCTATACATCACTACCTGTTGGTCAACAGTTACAACCGGCGGTACCGGTAGGTGACACATGTAGGCTTAATGCTTACATGTGTTCTAACTTCAGATACCCTCAAGATCTGAGGCGAACCTGACTCATAGGCGGCTGAGGACTGGCTTGAGGAGGTGTCTGAGAGTTTTTTAGAGCTTTTATTGTTTCGGAAGGACGAAATGTTTATAGCTGAGAATTCATCGAGGCGTACCGAATATACCGGGTAATCGATGAAAGTGTTTCGATCAGTGAAATAGATCTCGGACCTTTGAGCGTGGTTTGTTTATGGACTTCCGAGCCATCACCTTTTCTCTATGCATTCATACTTAGGCTAGGGAGCTAGAAGGAACCTTTGTGGTTGAGAATTCTTTGATGATCGAATACAACCAGAGAATGTTAAAAGATTGGAAAGCAGGAAACTAATGCCAGTCTCGGAGACTTGGGCGTGTAAAATGTTTCAAGTAGAGGAAATTTTAAGGACAGATGAATCTGCAGAGCAGGAGACATGGAGGCAGAGCTAGGAGAGCAGCTTGTGGTGGTGTACATTTCAACATATTACCATCACCCGCCTTTGTAGTCCCTGCTAGACTGAAGGAGTAGGATTGCAGGGCAAGAGATTAGCTGCTTGCGGTCAAGGAGTGCGACCAAAAAGGGCTCTAAGGATGATTCGAAGTGCGGGGTTTGTCTTCTACTAGCTTCCGTAGCCACAGACATCGAAACGAATCATCCCTTCCATGAATCTAGTCCCAGACCTAGAGTTTCCGGTTAAGCCGTTGTCTTGACCCTCACGTCTGGAGATACCTTTGGGAGGAGACTCGATAGTCACACTTACACCGACGGTGTGATCTGACCCTTGAGGCGAGAGTCTCAGTTGGGACCTCTTGGTGGCAGCGTAGAGGCCTTATGACGTCAGTTTGAGTATGAATTTGGAAATCACTATTCATACTCAAATTGACGGTATTAGGAAATCATCGGGATGGGTTTTACTTGGTCGGCGAAAAGGAAACCCTGGGCAGAACTTGTTAAACTCATGCACGGTAGGGTGCGACCAATCACTCTCGAGATGACCAACCTTACCCTCGTGGCAGCAGTCATTTTGAGTATCAGTTCTAACCGGAATTGGAGACCTTTTTAGTTTGAGGATGATGATCACGTTCTTATATGGGTCTCATCTCAATGAGGATTACGGAGATTTGGCCAAGGTGGCAAGTTGTATCCATGCTTCATCGGACCCTTCCAGGTCCTCAACAGGATTGGCGATGTGGCTTACCGCCTAGCTCTACCGCCTTTGTATCACTAGTTCGTGTTGAAGCTTTACGGGGACGTAAAGCCTGGTGGTGGGAGTAATGTAAAGACCCGGAAATTTCAAGGAATTTTTTTTCTTAATTTACTTTTGAATTTTACAAGAACGCAGTTTCTGACGGCACCTGATTCTGAGCCCCGGTGTGCCCGAAATAAATGTCCAAATTTTATCTTGGGTATGTTCAGTGAACGAACGAGAAGGAATTCCTATCTTTTGAACTACTGCTTGGAATTGAAATCCGATGACACCACTGAACTCGCAATGCCAGTAATCTCTTAAAGGAACATTTACCGTAGTTGCGTTTGTGCGGGAGAAGAAGTTAATTAATGGGGTTTAATTGAAAAGTAAATAAAATTGTTGGATTAATTTTATTTCATATCAAGGTGGTTAACTTCTCACATGGGAAGTTGGTGGTGGGGTCCACATCCACCCAACATCCCATGTGTGGATAATTTAAAGGGTGGGGCCCACACGAACCCCCCTCCTTTTCAAATCACTTAACTCCTCTTAACACCTCACCTTCCTAACTCCGCATTAACTCACTTTCATTAATTTTTTTGACAACTTGTTATAATTAATAAGGTGAGTTACTTAATTTCAAACTCTTGAAATTCAAATGATTAGGATGTGTTAATAAAATTAAGACTTGGTCTTATTTTATTTTTGTTAGAGTTTTTGTCACTTTGAGAGGTTTGCGAAGCGTGAAGTATTCTTCTTCTTCAACCTCGACGAAGAACACGAAGAACACCGTTCTTCAACGAAGAACATCTCCGCCGAAGAACGCGACGTCTTCTTCCAAAAATGTTTCCTCTTCGAACGCACCTCGTCGACAACGGAATCGACGTTCGTTTTCCGTGACACCCGACTTCCGCAACGCTCGTCTTCCGCGGCTCAATTGACGTCCACCGTTCCTGAACCGAGGTAGGGAATTGTTTATGAAATATTAATGAACCTCATGCTACTTCCTTCCAAATCAAAGAACGCGGATCAAATAAACAATAATTTGATCCGCGAAGATTATGTTTCGGGTTGTGATTTTATTTTTGTATTCTCTTACCTTTTGAGAAAAGAATGACGAGCGCGGACCAACCAATTACGGGTTGATCCGCGGATCGTTCGTACATGTGGATCGATGTAGGGGTTTTATTTATTTATTTGATTTGTGAATACCAACTTGATGATATTCGTGGATTTAAACCATTTTTTATCGAATAACGCGAGGGGTTCGGACCGCACAAACACGGCCGACCCTCCTCCTTAATTTCGTGATGGTTCCTTTTTGGTTGGTACAGGGAGGCATGGTTCCGTCGCACCACACGGTTTCATACGGAAGGATATGCGTGGTGCCGTCGTGTCATTCCATGGAAGGGAGTTTAAGAATGCGACGCTGTCATGCCGTGTCGAAGAAAACCAAAGAATTTTGGTCGAAGTTGGGTCGCGGAAAAGGGGTGCGGCGCCATCGGGTCATGCTGGAAAACTACAAAGACGATGCTATTCGTTTGACGTGTAGATTGATGGGCGATGACGAAGTAGGCCGTTTTGGTGTTTGAATCCCTTCTCAGTGAGGGTGGGGTCCTAGAGGGACCATAGGCGGAGACGACAGGAGAAACGGACCACCGGGGCGCGTCTGGTGGTCCGCGGAAGGCGGCGGCGGCGGCGCGCCGCCGGAAGTTGACAATGGCGGTTGTCGGCGGCGTCAATCGGCGGCGAAGGGGGGGGGGGGCCCACCCCTGCCGCTCCACGGAGACCGCCCGGCCGCGGCCATACGGTCGTGCCGGACCGGGCCTGGCCGGGCCTAGCTGGGTCGGACCCGGTTCGGGCCGATACAGGGGGTTCGGGCCGAGTCGGCCCGGCCCCAGAGCCCCCGTTTTCGGGCCACTTTCAGTCAAATGCCCATATCTGGAGCTGTAGACCTCAGATTTACGTGTCGTCAGTTGCGTAGCATTCCTCGGAACGAGACGATCGTTTCGGTATATCGCACTGAACGTTTTTGGAATACTATGAGTTCGGCCGGGTTGGTTCGTACACGAAACCAATCGGGCCCTCGGAGCGGAAACACTCATATCTTGATCTCCGGACGTTCGATTGACGTGTAGTCGAATTGGTTGAGTTTCTATTAGTGAGACGGATCATTTGGCATACTCCTCCCGGGGTTTGGATGCAGGTGGAGTACTGTCGGGTTGGTTTTTCCCTAAAAACCAACTGAGCCCCAGGAACGAAAAAGCCAATAACTCTCAGACCGGGCGTCCGATTGACGCGCCGTCTGTTGTGTGCGGGAACCCTAGTGCTGGCTACGATTGCGACTTCGACGACGACTGTGCATAGATCCTCAGTGGACTCGACGGCGACGACTACAGCACACAGCGATCCTACGGGGGTCAGTGCTACAGATCCTTTGTGGGCCGTTGCGGGGATTAGTACCTATCGATCCTTTGTGGATCTGACAGCTTAGATGATTCAGTACTGGTCATGTATCCTATGTGGGTCCCATTATAGATGAATCAATGAAAACAACTGGTCTTGTATCCTATGTGGGTCCTAGCTGTGCTGGTCTTGTATCCTATGTGGGTCCCAGCTTAGATGATTCAATACTGGTCTTGTATCCTATGTGGTTCCCAGTATAGATGAATCAATGAAGACAACTGGTCTTGTATCTTATGTGGGCCCTAGTTGTGATGGTCTTGTATCCTATGTGGGTCTGAGCTTAGATGATTCAATACAGGTCTTGTATCCTATGTGGGTCCCAGTATAGATGAATCCTTGAAGACAGCTGGTCTTGTATCCTATTGGATAACGAGATATGGTGTGGCATTTTTTGAGTACCAAACTTGTATACCATATATTATCCGTGCGTAAAGGTATGGGTGTATTCTTAGATAAGTGTTGATGATAATACCCTTTAATATATCCTTGGGATATGGGCCACCTATACACATCATGTCGATAAAAAGTGGTCCCCTATACAATTGTCGGTTGTCTCCCCTTCTCATGGATGCGTTGAAACGTGAGGTATTATATAAAGGATGCTCATTTCAGTCGTGTTTGACTGATATTGAAGATCATTGTGGTTTTTAATGAGCGATTATGAGACTAGTGCTCCCCTATGGAATCAAGGTGTTTGATTGCCTTTCCGCTGTGATTTTTTATGTGGGACTCTCCAATTCATGGGTGTGGGTTATGTACTTATGTGGAATTTCATTTAGGGCTGGTAGTCCCTTATTTTATTAGGGAATGGGTTCCCTATATTTTTAGTGTTTTTATATCAAGATCTTCCCTATTATTCTAGGGTGAAAACCCTCTAAAACAAATTTTCCCAAAAAAGTGTAGTTACCCCACTATTGGACCAGGGTGTAGGTCCCCTATCCATGGATTTGGTACTTCCTGATTTTGTTAGGGAACATGTCCAATATAACTAACTTTTTGATAGAGTGGGTACTCTCATATCATGTTATGGTGTGCTTCCTCTAAAAATAGACTGAGAATTATCATGTCATTCTAGTGTGAGAGTCTTCTATGTGATTTTGTTTTGAATTGTTGGTACTCCCTTGTCGCACCAAGGAGAGTGTCCCCGAGCTAGGGATTTATACTCCCATATCTGGTCAGGTTTCAGGTCACCCAAATTAATCAAGCTGGTATAGTGGTACTCACCTATAGAACCAAGGAGCTGGGCTTATAGCCATATAACTATGCTCCACAATCATATCAGGGTTTGGGTCCTTATATATAGAGTAGTACACCCCATCTTCGAGTAGTAGTTGGGAGTGTATCCTCCATAAGAGTAATAGATCTATAATATGTTTATTATTTTTATGAGGAGTGATCTCCTCCACTAGTTATGTGTGATTCGTTGATACGATTTAGTGCTCCATTGATGGGTTGATGTGCGGGACACTTTAAATTGCAGTGATAGGGTTTTTTGGGTTTATTTAAGAGATAATATTCCCATGAATATAGGGTTGCTGTGAAATTCACATCCCTCCTTCTCTCATGCTATAGATGATGAATTTGGTTCTTATTCCAGAGTAGTGATCCCTCCAATATGTGAAATAATGTGTGGCATTCCTCTCCAAATGGGTTTAAATATCGTTATGTATGGATCATGTAAGAAATGGATGTACTTGTATTTTGGGGCACTATAATTGGACTATGTGAGTAGTTCTAAATAATGTGTGTCTCTCATAATTTTTATAAATGGGATGCTTGTTCTTGTGGAGTGCATTCTCCATGTTCTGGGTTATCATTAGATCCTCGGGTAGAATCCAATTAATCACTATGAGATCAAAACCACATGAGACATTGAGTCTAAGACAAGTATATCTTGGTATGATGGGGATACCTTGTGGGGTTGTCTTTAACGATGATGAGACACATTATTTCATGAGCATGCGTATTTATTATGCTTCATCACCAAAGTTGTGGTTACTACAATTCTATGGGAGTTGAAGACATGTGGGGTATTCTAATTTCATTTTTGTGTTCATTTATTCATAGTAGGATGATATTAACATTGTTCTTGGGTTGGATGTGAATCTGTGTATTGTTCATCCTCTCACCGTGTTGAGACCACGGTTCGTGGTGAGGTTACATCATGTTGGTACAAGATGTGGTATTTACATTAACATTACTCTCATAGTTAGGATTCTTTTTATATAGTTGATTAGTCATTTTTATCTGATCATGGTTCAATATGGAATCTCTCTCCTGATTGGTTTCCCTCTCGATAGATTGAGCAGATGTTATCCTTTCATTTTCACATTTTTTGGTATTTGGGTCTCCTACTGAGTATTCTTATAGTCACCAACACAAAGGATTTTCCCACACAGGTTGTGTCTTGTGTAAACCACATGACTTTCAACGAGTCCCATAGTGACCCTAGATAAGTGGATCATAGTGATATTGACTGACCAATTTGTTTTCCAGTGACTGGACAAGAAATATTCTAGAATCCTCATTAGAATGTGATCCTGTCCGTATGTGATGGTTGGAATCTTTTACAATTTTCTTTTCATGGGCATGTGTTTTTCATGTTTTTATGCTTCTGTAAATTTTATTTTTCTCTACTATGGGATAGTTATATGCATGTATTTTAGTTTATGGTTTGTTATATCTCTGGAGTATTTCAACAATGTGTTTCTTGGTTCATAGTAATAGGTACCTGAAGATACGGCCTCCTATTCGTGTGATATGCCTCCTATGTTCTACTCAATAACTCCTAACTTATTTGAGGTGTGCATGGGGATTTGTCAACTAGAACCCATCAGGGTGGGTAATGAACTTCATGATTCGTGACTAATCCTTTAGTACATATTACCCTTTTTTAGTATTATACTCTTGGTGTTAAACAATTCAATTATTGATCATGTCATCTATGTTACCTTTTAAATAATTCTATTATAAGGATGGTATTTTTTTGTCAGTATGTTACTAGGTTTCTATTTTTATATTCCCATATTATCATTCAAAAATATAATTCTTATTTCTCTAAATGGATTAAGATTAAGGAATTATAGAATTTATTTTTAGTTATACTCACTGATCTGTTGTGTCATAACATCACATTATAATAAATTTATATGGGTATTGTTAACTTGAAATGATTTTTATCCATTTTAAAAAACATATAATTATTTATTGTCATTCTCTATATTTTATTATAATATGTATGAATATTGTTTTTTTGGAAAATTAATTATTTTACCATCCGCTTTCTCTCTTCAAATTCAATAAAATAATTTAATACTATTTATTTTCATGGTGATTAATGTTTGGCGTTATTTTTGATATTATTCTAATATTGATGAATATTAACTATTTAATGTATTGTTTGAGAATAAAAAAATAGTATTTAGATGGGTTACAATAATTTTATCCATTTTAATGACATTGAGAAAAGTGGCAGAATATTTTATATATTTTTTCCAATATAGTCAATTATTAGTAAAATTTATTATGTATTGTTTACTAAATAACATATAAGAAAAATTCCTGGTATATAATCAAGTTAAAGGTAGGGTATGCAATTATATTGAACCATTATGAATCGATAGCAATCAATAGGAAAACATATTTTGTTATTTATTTATGACTACTGAATACAATATATTACCATTATGGTAATATCATGATGCGTAGTATTATGATTTCATGGAACATGGTATGGAATTAGATACATATTATTTGGTATTTTATGACTACAGAACCCTTTATTACTATCGAGTTGATTTATTGGTATTAATTTGTAAGCATAAATATATGATTATGTTACTTTTTATTAATTATAAAATTAGGATGGTTACTTTTTGTAATTAAAATATTTATTTTATGTTTGTTACATGATTTAATATGTTTTATGTTTTTTGATACTATGAATTTGACCCCACAACATTATTTTATTTCAATACCATTGGAAATGATGAAAATTTAAACACATACTATTTCTAATAGGGTTGTGTGTGCGGGGAATTTTTTGATGATCATAAATAATTACAATGGATTTTGCAATTTCAGATATAGAGGGAAAATGAAATTTATATATAAAGTGACTAAATACTTTATGTTATTCATATATCCATAATTCCATAAAGATAAAAGGACTTTGGGATAATTAAAATGAATTATCTTATTTATTTCATGTTATAAAAAAATAGTTATATCATGGTATCTACAATTATTATATAACATTTTATATAAACAACGTGGATATGGAACCCAGTCTGATGGTTCTAGTACTTGGATTAACAGTTCTGGTTCCCACCATTATAATTTTAATAGAAATTCAAATATTATCCTTTTCAACCAATTAGAACTATATCTTTCTATATGTACTATGATATTAATAAATATAATTCATGATATTGTTTGGATCATTTGTATATTCATTTGGTTATCATGTTTTTATATTGAATATTATTTCCCAATGATAATATAATTATAAATATTTTATTCATTCATACATTAATTATTTTATAAGGATCTATGGATAGTGGTTAATATTATTATTAGGTAGAGGAATGATATCAAGTCTAGTGCCTAATTTTTATCTAAACACACTTTTTAATGATGAAATTAACATTCAAATGATTACATAGAACAGGGAAATTAATACATTATAAATCCATTTACAAATTAAAATAGAAAAATAACATACAATAAATTTGATAGATAATTAATCAATAATATAAATTTCCATTCAATAAAATACACAATTGGTTAAAACGTTATTGGTCAGGATTTTCACAAACTGACCTCCAATCATACATCGAATAATACTATGGTAGTCAATAATATAATTATATCATTTGTATCTGGTGAATTTAAATATCCCATAAAAAATAAACAAATCTATTCCTATATAAAACAATATAGTATATAAATATTGGTTCAATAATGAAATAAAGAGCCAGTTTTGTGAATGGTACTAATAAAAAATGAAATCTATGAAAATATAATTGATAAGAAAAATACCCAAATTGGGACATGAGAAATATAAATCCGGACCACATAATCAATCAATCAACACTAGGAAGTGATAATACCACATTATAATATAAAATTATATTTTCATTACAAATAATATAAAACAACCTCATTTATGAATAGAGGATATTCAAAAGTTCAATAGAAACAAATAGTTAATAGAACATAGGTTGATCCTGAATCTTATATATAATTTTAGGGATTACGTTTGAATGATATCAAGAAGTTGAGGACGAATGATTTTGAGAGATTCATAAAATGGAGTTTACAATCCTATATAGAATTTGACATGTGGAATAAATAAAAAATATTACAAAACTATGTTATTTAATTAAAAAAATAATAAGAGATAAATTACAATCATTATAGTATAAAAATGGGGAATTATAATGATTTTAATCTCTATCTACCAAAAAATTTGAACTTTTTTATGGTAATATTCAAAAATCTAGATTTTTTGAACTATATGTGGATAAAATTAAATTTATGGACCAACCCTTTTAAATCCCAATAAAGCTTAACATGAATCGCTATAAAATATATTTTTTAAAAGGGGAAGCCTAGTTCTTAAATTGGATCCTTTGGAAGAGGATAATAACAGTATGTGAGAATATTTCATTACATTTCATTCATATTTTACAGTTTTTTATATATTGACAATGAGATTGCATAATTTTTTTAATTGTTGAAATCTATATATTATAGGATTTAAACCAAATAAATCATCCATTGAAAAGAATGGAATTATAACTATTTTGTATTGTCATGTGTGTGTCTTCTATGTCCATTAGAGTGTAAATCTGAAGAAAAAAAAATAGCATTGAAGAATATCCAATTTTTTTTAATTGATTATTTTAAATCACAATTATGATTTTAAATTTAAATGGGATGCAACTGATTTTTCCTAAAAAAATATAAGAGGGATAATTATTTTTATCTAACTTATTTTATTCATAATCCATTTAATAACCTCATTATCAGAATTAATGGAATACATTGAACCGTCCAATACCAAGAATAAACCCACAAAATCCATACACAATGTTTATTTTTACAAAAATATTGGTGTTACTAATATGAAAACAATATGATAAATCCAATGTGTATATAGGGAATATTTTTCAAAATAAAAAAAATTACTATTTAATTTTATTTATATGTTTTACTATGTATTAAATAACAATTATAGGGTTAAATATTATATTTTTCTAAAAATTTACATCCATATAAAAATATTATAGGAAAATAATTTGATAATTGTTTTGTACATGATCTCATATACGAATGATTGATAAAAATAACCAGTGTGTTTTCTTTGTTCTTTTATTTAATCTATCATTTCTGGATCAACAATATATTAATTCCTCAAGAAGGATTTAGATTTTCATGAATTCTATAACTATCATATCAATCTATCAATTTCATATATTCCCTATAATATTCTCATATCAATAAATAAATGCTATAAATTCATAATTTTTAATTGGGAAAATTTCCCCCAAGATTCGATGCACAAAACATATGATGTAATCTAATTAAAAGAAGTTATTTCCTGGAAAATATTAATCAATTTAAAAAATATTTTAATTAAAAAAATACAGTATAACCTATAAGGCCACTCGCTAATTCTTATCATTACCTCATGATATACCATTCCCTAAAAATATTTAGCTTATGGTAACTCGACTATGACATGATTCACAATAAATTTTATATATTAATATTTTGGATCATACACCTTTTAAAACCCCATAAAAATTTCACCGTTAAAATTAAAAACATATCAAATAAAGATATAATTTTAGTCCAATAGACTGAGATGTATTGTGACCGAGAATTTCATATTTATCTAAATAAATATATATTTTTCTGTGATTTATATTATAACAGTGATTATTATTATATTAAGACATCATTAATATATTTAATTTTAAAAATAATGCAAAGTTACATGATTATAAATGATATATTTTGATTTCATAAACCATTTTTAACAAATTACAAATATAAATGATGGATTTATCTTAGTTTATCCAAATGTGAGGTGGAAAATATTTCCATTCTATCTTAAACTCCACAAAATTTATGTAATTCCATTCATGTGATATGAATATTTCATTTATATTATTATAATTTTAAAATTTTTATGGTTTATTTATCACAAATTAAATATAATCCAAAAATTATTAATGAAAATTCATCCTTTTAATTGTCCCCTAATTGAAAAAAATGTATTGAGAAGAAAAAGATTCTACATTATAAAATGTCATCCAACATGAAAATGAAAAAAAAACATTCTCTGATTATTTAAAAATTCTCACAAATAATATCTTGTTATAATAGTATTCCCCATAATAGTTGAAAACACAATCATTCAAAAATTCATCTACCTCGAGTTTATTAAAATTTCAATATGTTCATATGGATGTTAATTAAATATATATTAAAAAATGATAAATTAATGAACTCTTTCATCACTATATGTCTACTTGAGTAATGTGTGGTATAAGAAAGAGATCATGAGTGAATTCCATGATCCCCTCTTAACATCAACTTATAAAAAATATTTTTTAATTCTTCTCCAAATAACATAACCTCCATTTATAACACTATATCATCATACTTATTAATATCCTTCATAATAACATCACTAAATTATTCTCCCCAATATTAATTACCATACACTCCCAAAATTGAAAACTCAACATTTCGATAATAAATATACTTTTTAATCACTTAATGAGATCATTTGTCTTTAATTTTTTTATCTCCAATGGTATAGTTCATATTTTTCGCCAATAATCCCAATTTCCCGTAGCTATAAATATCCCATAATTTAACCCTTTTCCACATCAAAAACACCAATGTTTCCTATTTAATTGGATTTCACATATTCCCCACTGATAAGAACCATTCCTTATGATATACCAATATTTCAATGAACATGTTATAAAATTAAATTATTATTATTGGAGTTATTTAAAAATGATGAGATATATTATTGAGAGGATGGTGGGTTAATAAGTTAAGCTATTTTTAATATATTATCTTTTAAAATAAATATAATTGATTTGTTAATATCTTGATCCTTCGTTAATTAATATCTCACCTCTATAATATGATTACAAATAATAGAACCATAATTCATATCAGTGATTTTACAATTTTTCCCCAATGATGGAGACTATATCATTCCATTATTTTGGACGATCTCAGCTAAATATATCAAACTAATAAATTAATTTGTCTATATAAATTCTACATAAAATCTAATATGTCAATATCTTATAATTATGGATTAGTAATGATTAATGTGGGAAGCCTTTTAACTGGATCAATGCACTATAATCCCATATATTTTATTTTCAATGTATACAATCACTTCTGTTATATATTTAAATTGAATTGTATTTTTATTCTATTATATTATTTTACCAATGGTCTTCCCAGCCTAAAGTAATCACATAATCAACCTCCACTAATGTATGATCTGTTGATTTATAAATCATATTATTCTTTTTCTATATACTCATCATTATTTTTTAATATTTTTACATTAATCTTTTATATCCATTGATATATCATCATGTAAAATAAATTTTCATTTTACATTTCGTAACACATTTAAGTTATCATAAATTTAAATCTAATTATAATTACTTTTTTGTTTCACGTATTCATTAAATTATCTTACTAAATCCAAAATACACAAAAATTTTCATTTCATGTAAACAAACTCTCAAAGTATTATATAACATATCCTTCTCAAATATCCCCCCTATTATTTTTTTGTCGTTCATGAAAACATATTAATTTTTTAACATCATGTAAATGTATTGTAGTTCAGGAAAATGTATCATTTGACTGTATCACAAGAATTCATCCTCCATCAAGGAAAATAGTTTTCATGAGATACTGATTATCCTACTACATCACCTTCACAATGCCTCATTTTTTAGTACCCAATTATCCTCCTTCACGGAAAAAATTTACGATACATATTATATGTTTACAATATTAAAAGTTGAAACTCATTTTTCAGGTAACATAGTGTAATTTTATTAAAAAAAAATTTCATCACATTATCAACCATGAATTATTTAGTCACAAAGGATGATGAATTTCATGAAAATTCATGGAATCATCTTATGAATATGGAGCACATTTGAGTTCCTATTTCAACTTACATATATCCATATTCCTATTTTTCAGACATCTCATGAAAAAATTGTTGACGGTATGTGTATTTAATGGAAATTTTAAATGATTCACTCAAATGATTCCTAAAATCTGTCCCTAAACCTCAATTAATCTTTCTTACGACACCATTTATCATAGGCTTCCTGACTATGAAACATTATTTTCCTCACATGTTAATATTGTTGATGCCGATCTTATATGTATTCACTCCTATTTATCAATATATGATTCTAAATAATTGTTATCATTCATCTATATAAATATTCCTTCATTTATATTATAAATTTTAAAACCCACGACAATTGATTACTTGGATCGATAAAAAGATATTATAACATGATGATATTCAAATGCATATAGAACCATCAGGTGTCTAAATAATGAAGACGATACTACTAGATTGAATAAAGAGAACTTTTATAATAGATATGATGGAAATTATATTATTATATATTTCAATATGTATCATTTTTACCATGTATAATATACCACATTAGAAACCCATTCAACCTCAATTTTCATTACAAGTAGTGTTATATCACAAAATGCTCGAGATGACATTGATGTCAGAACATGAATTGATAGAACACACATATATGATTGGGGGTGACCAACTCTCCCCCTATCAATCTAATATGGACACAGCATGTACACTTTTCATTCCCCCCATTCATTCTCAAGAATGAAACACCCAATTTTATGAAATTACTCTACCATAATTTATGAGATGCCTCTACCATATGCTTGAGGAAACCTATAAAAAGTAATTAATTAAAATAGCTCTTTATCATGGAGAATTAAACTGTTGTTTAATAAAAACCCTTGGAATTTCACTTAGTATAAATGATGTAAAATTTACCTCGTAAAATCCATAACATGAACCTTAACACTTAAAACATCGACCAACAGTCTCATCATAGAATTCTAATATCCTCATTCTTCTTATTTGGGATTCAATTAATAATTCCAAGACTCATTTATTAATATAATCATTAATTTATCATAAACAATAAGTGTACATTAATTATACCATTTTAATCATTATTCCTAAATAGTCAAAACACTCCTCATTTACTATTATGAATATTTTATGGTCTTAAATTCTTCAACACTTATTATATCATACTATTATATAAAATAAATTATCATCATTTTGAATTAACATATGATAGTGTGATATTATTGAAAAACACATTTTCGAAAATAATTATAACACTTTAATTTTAATTTTTAAATCATATTAAATAAAAATCAACATTAGAACAATGTCAATAAAACATAATTATTTATTTATTCAACCTTTTTGATTTTTTTCTACAGAAATTACATTTCAAATTTCAGTGCTATATTATTTACCTTTTTGACAATACAAAAATATACTTATTAAAATGAATTGTAACATTTAGAATCTACATTTTTTCATTTCATATTCTCATATACTAAATCATTATCTCTTATAATTTAGGTAGACTGAATGAATCACTATAGTACTATCAATAAACTACAATTGACCAACTTTTGGTATATCAAACCATTTCGGATTTAGAAAATAATAGTTGTAAAATATAAAATATTTTATTTAAACAAAAATTATCCAATAATACCAGGTGAAAAACCATCTTTCACGTGTGATAGAAAATTCATTAATGTTCCTTCCAACAATAATATGAACTCAATAATTAAAAAACTTAATTCCATTATTTATTTTCCATTTGTCGAAAAAATTTATATTGTTTTATAACATAATATATCTATTTATCCAATAGTTCATATATTTTCATGATTAATGGAAAATATAATAAAAATTTATATATGGATACAAGCATTAGAATACAGAATATTAGTATATGGAATCTCAATTTAAAACCATTTCCAAAACATTTGATATTTTTGAGATATAATTGGGATATAAATATCTTATTTCCATTCATACCATCTAACCCTCAAGGTATACACTATATAATTCATAATAATTATTGTTGTTCTTAAACAATGATATCAAATAATCTCTCAGAATTATTTGATTTTTTGTCTGATAGTGAAATATGATACCCTTAGGTCAATAACACATTATAATTGGAATCATTTTTTCTACTTGACATTTAAAATTTTTATAAAGTTCATGTATCCTATAGAACTCATGAATCATGTTAAATTCCATTAATATATAAATGAAAAAAATATACCCATATGAATAAGTTTTCTATTTAATTTATCCTATTTTATGAAATAGGGTTAATATTTTATTAAACAAAAAGCACTATACAATTCTGATCTAGATCTGTGCTTGTAAATTCTAGTATTGACAATCCATTTTTTAGTAGTTAACTGTATCATTTATTTCATCATTGTCTTATTATGATCTGTAAAATCAATGTCGTCATCAATGGTTTATATTTGAATATTGATTCTTCTTATTTATATTGAAAAGTCATATTTTTCGTTATAGTATGTATATTTTTATTTCATCAAAAACCAAAAATCTTATGATTGTTACAGTTATGAGCTATAGAAATTGTTATATGGGTTTTATCCTAGTATGGTGAATCATTGTTTTCCAATAGCACAGAAATTATCATCTAATTTGTTAAAAAAGAATTTGTAATGATAATCTATTTGACAAAATAATTAAACTATTTTACCTTCTTTCATATTCCATTACATTAGAAACATAATGTACCATTACCATATGTTTTTAGAGAAATTATTAGAAAAAATGAACATATATTAATATATGTCACTTGTTTATAATTGATAATAAAATTTATTAGAATTGTACTAGCATGTGGAAAATTATAAGTTAACATATTAATTCTAGACTCATCAATCCATCTCATAGAGATTATTATTTTCTAACAAGAATTTCAACCACTTTATGAGTTCAGTTATGAAGAGATCACATATTATACTGGGATTTATATAATTTATTCCAAAATTTACCACAATAATAGTATGATCATCTATGAATTTCTAACATAATTACTTTTTATTATGATGATAAAATACATATGGTCAATGAATAACACATTCATTATTTTTCCAAGTATTGGGGATAATAGTTTTCATTACTAATTTATCCAATAAATATTAACATCAGACAATGTCATTTATGTTTTATTTTTATTTAATTGTCAACAATATGAAATTTATTTATAATTTCCATAATTATCTTAACTAATTTTTATTTCATCCTAATTCTAGCATCCACAATATCTTTGGATGATTCCAAATGAACATTAACAACATTAAAAAAGCATATATCATATTTTTCACGGAATTATCAATTTTTAGACATCTAAAGGGGTTTTTTCATTTAGTTCTTATTATTTTTATAACATATTTTTTTTATAAAATTCATTTTCTAACCATGTTATTTAATATTAACCATCTAATTATTTTCCTCCAAAACATGATCAAATTTCTTATTATTTTCAATTTTTAATGTATATCTAGAAATTTTATTATTTTTCAGAGAAAGGTTTTTTGATCAAAAAATTGTATAATTAATAATAAGATAATTTATTCATAGATGATAAATATCTCTTTATTAAAAAAATTTAGCAATATAAATGTATATAAATATGTGCTAGGATGGATTTAATTTTTTATGAACCATTGTTTTCAAAATCCTTGTATAATGAAGAGACATCATTAACATTCCTACTCATCATATATTTCTTGTACTCATTGTAAAACATATTTTTATTCAATATTAATCATTTATGATGTTTATAAATATTCTTATAGAGTATTATTTTGCGTCAACAATACTTATAGAATCACCACATTCATTATTTGTGTTGTAAATTTATAACAATTCAATTAGGAAATAATTAATTCTCTTAAATGGAAGAAAACCATAAAATTATAACATTCATATATCAAGGATTTTGGAAATTATGTAAAATAATTTTTATAATAGAATTATCTTGCCTCGTCCTCATCAATATAAATTAATGGTACCTCATTCTTTTTATTCAACATCAATTATTTTATAATTTGAAAATATCATTTCTCTGTGGATTTATTTTTGATCACATGATGATTTAACATAAAATCTCTATTGACTGTATAATCAAAATCATCATGAGATAGATCACTATTTTCATCCATGGATTAAATCATTGGATCAAATATATTGTAAAAATTAAGAATAATTTCTTTATGAATTGATTAAAATTTTGAGGAATCATCAAAACCCCTCGAATGATATACAAAAATGTTAACTCAAGTATAGTATTATTATATAGACTCAAAAAATCCATAAATAAACATTCAAACATATATTTATAAATCTATATTATTATTAATATGATAATTTTATTTCTTTAATATATATTTTTATATTTATATCATATCTAATTTAATGTTTTACTATCATCAACTTACAGAACTCTATATCAGTCAGGTATGATATAATATCCTTCCATGATTTTTAATACAATTCAATATTTATCTTATCATAACATTTTAAGGATGATACTATTCCAGTTCAGATAAAACTAATTGTTACAATATATTGAATCATATTGTTCATATATAAGAATATATATATATATATATATAAGAGTTTAATTATACTATCTAAATATAAAATTTTCAAAAAATAATGAAACTTATCCACTATTGATTAAATTAAAACTTTCTATCAATATTAATTAGCTATTGAAAAATTTTCTAATATTTAACCTCCTCTAATAATACAACAAGATGTAACTACGATTGAATAAATAACACAATGGGTAGAGGTTAATCAGTGATTTTATTTTTATTTAATTTTTTGAAATCCTCCACTATGGTGAGTTGAGATATCAATCCTTCGTAAATTATTTTCTCACACATATAATAAGAAAACAATT
This sequence comes from Viscum album, assembly GCA_963277665.1. NCBI lineage: Eukaryota > Viridiplantae > Streptophyta > Magnoliopsida > Santalales > Viscaceae > Viscum > Viscum album. The sequence goes on along the minus strand of OY728151.1, from coordinate 720,175,141 downwards.
GAAATAACATGAAATCAACTGGTTATTTTTTCATGATTTCCCCCAATGTGGATCACAACATACATTATATATTTAGGATGATCTATGATTTAAATCTAATATTAATAAACAATATACATTACAAAATATCACTCAAAATCCATGGTATAAAAAACCACATCATTCATAATAAATAATCCTTACAGCTGGCCATTTTTAAATAAGCTATCCAGACATGCATCCCACAACATTATATATATAGTCTCCCACCAATAATTATTTATCTTAATATGTTTTATTTTTTATAACATTTTCCTAATATATCTTCATTGGTATTCCCATGCTATTTTGAATAGGTCATCAACATAAAATGATATCTAATACATTTATTTATTGTCCTTTTTATTAATCATGTATAATCAAGATCATAATATGTAATAATAGTATATAAATCCATTTCCAAATTATATAAAATGAAAATTTCATAATCATACACATTCTACTTTTCACAAATCAAAAATTGTTCACTAACACTTCTTCTAGTCACCCAAATCTTATTTTTTTCATTTATTTATTCATTTTCATTGGAATTAAATAATAGTTATTTAATTTTTTTATAAATCCTCACCCTTATAATATTTTATCTATTTTAAAATACATAGATCAATCATATGTCCTCATATTTAATTCCAGAATTAAATTTTGGGCATGAGAATCACATAAATGTCTCATTGATCAAGAAATTATATTACATGTATGTATCACAAAACCTTATCCCTATTTTTATTTGAATAGAGTTATGATATAATTTTCTACTAAGTAGATAACCTTTGTATATCATGAGGCTTGTAATACAAAATCATAAAACATTTACATGAAAAACATGACACATCTTCATTGTTTAATATTTTATACCGAGATAACATTTCTGCTTGTAACATCATATATTGAATTACACAAATACATGTTTTTAAAATCAACCATGAATCATGTTTTCATGATGGATGGACACATGAAGGAAAAAAATGAATATTCTATTTAATAGAGAAAAAAGTTGAGTCAATTATTTCTCTTCCCTCTTTTGGCACTCATTATTTTCAAACTGGTCAAACAAAAAATGGTTAAGGGTTAGGGTATTTATAGAAAAACCATTAAGTCTGACTCTAACACGTCATATATTCTATAAAACTATCTCATTTCTTTTTGTGTGAACAAAAAAAGATCTTATAACTTATTACTATAAAAATTCACTGTTTGTGTGTATAAATATTGTTTTATTCATTATTTTATGAACATGTATCATCGTCTCACTATATATATCTGAAAATGGTTTATCATTCAAGTAAACTATGTAGTGATAATAAATTCAACTGTACACATAATACATGGAAAATAAATATTTTACATGATCACTAGAAGTTACGGAATAAAGTCATTAATTTTTTTTTAAACCCTGGCGTGTGTAGAGGTTCATGGATATGTTTTACGCATGGTGGAATGAATCGTACAAAATAGTTTTTATAGAATTAGATATTTATATAATATTTTATGTTTATATATAGTGTAATAAAATTATTTATATTACATTAGAATACCACATCTACATGGGATACATAATAAGATATGTCACACAAACAAATTTTTCTATTAGCATAGGGTCATCACCAGGATACCCAATAGACACATATAAATGGTATAATACATCATTTGCTACCACCTTCAACAAAAATGTTCTCAAAATATTAGAGATAATTGTTACAAAAAATCATTTCTTTTAAATCCTAAATCATATACATAAATTTACACTTATAGGATCAATGATATCTCTCTTTGTGTGGTTCAGGCTAGATCCTACATTTGTGGAAATGATTTGTCTCTTTAGAGTGGATGGTTAGTATATTTCTCTAATTGAACATATTCAAATTCAATTATTAAAATCAATATAATTTTGAAAATATAAAATCATTATAAAGGACATTGTAACATCATACGTTGATTATCATTCCCAACATAATAATATACTATACACATTCTTCTAATTTGGCATAAATATCAATTTTCAATAATAATTTTTAAAAATTGATGTCAAATGTACCTAAAAAGTTATTTTTAATGGAATGAAAAAAATTAATACTAATTCATCATGTATTTTAAAAATCCTCATGGAATGATATATATATATATATATATATATATATTTCATGTACCTCAAAAAATATTATTTGATCTCATAAAACTGTTGAATTATGTAATTCACATCTATTTTCAATTGACACATGTCATTGATAACCTATAGAAACATCTATCATGAAATTTTATACACATTAAATTTTCATTTTTACACCTTATTGAAAACAAAATTATATTTTGAAAAAATTAATAAAAAACATAGATTCATTAAATTGTATATAAAACCTAATGACAAGGGAGGTGGTATAAACATACGGTGGATGTAATTCCTTTCTAATATCAATGTCTCTAATTTTATTGTAATGTTGGACACATACTAATTATTTCTAATTGGATCCCCCATTGATACTATTTATCGATACTATTTTTATGGAAATGTAGCTGAATACAATTTTCCACTATATTATTTTCATATAATCAATTACATAACTATTTATTTAATCTCATGTTCGAAAAGGTGTTCACCCTATTAACCTTAATTATTAACAATAATTTATTAAATATATAAATATATATAATTGATTATAAATTTTTACTACTAATATGTATATATTATAAGTCTACTATTCTTTAATTTTCTCCCACATATTTTGTAAAATTATGTTGGCTGTTCTGCCCAAATATAATTACCCCCTAATCATTGATTTTTTATCAATAATATATGAAAATTTTATAGAATATAAGAATAATAATTTAAATGGTGGTTGTTACCTACAATATAATAAACCATATTTGAGTGTACTGTGACTATAACTCATGGTCATATTCAATGAAGTGGGACCATCATCTTTGATAATAGTAAAAAAAATTAGAGTATTTCAAAATAAAAAATATTTTACTTTTTATATTTAAGAACAAATAACTAACAATAATTTATCGATTAAGAGTTGGATCAACATTAAATATATCATTATTCTTTTTTTACAATTCAAATATCATTTTGAGTTAAAACATTTTCTATGTCATATATCAGAAATTTATGTAGTAAAATCCTTAAATTCAATTTGACAAATAAATTTTTTTCCATATTTAAAATTATCATATAACCTGAGAATATTTGTAATCCCTATAATCAGATATATGTTTAATTACATTATCATGAATCCTAGAAAATAATTCCGTGGATTCATAATTCTATAAATATATAAGATTATTTAATTAAAGATTTGTACCATAAAAACTTTTTCCCATCATTTTTTTATTATGATTTTTATCTGGACAACCATTTCCAGATTTATAATTTCACATATATGTTCCCATTAAATCATATCACTCTTAATGTGTCCATTTCAATATATTAAAATACTATTTACAATAGTAACATCATTGTTTCATCCGATACTAATTGAAATCATTGTGTCTATATAATATATATTGAGTCCTTGAAAATTCTATTTAATCACAATTTTTTAATTTAAATTTAAATGGAATTGAAGCCCATAAAAAGTTATATAATGAATATGGGACTCATTTACTTATATATATTAATCACTAAAATTAAAACATACATATCTATGACATTAATTTTTGTAAAATAATTATATATACCAACTATCACATTTTAATCTTTTCATTCTTATTAGATTTATTCTTAAATATAAAAACAATTTTATGTTTTTTAATTTATATTTCTTCGTGAAATGCTCGAAACAATTTCCACCATTTATTGTTAAAAATTGTTTGTGGAATTAAATTTTCAAACATCCTTAATTAGTAATCGAGATGAATAATATTTTAGTTCTCATTATCAATATAATAGCATAATATCAAAATATTTAGATCATCAACCTTAGTTATTATTTTTTATATATATTTATGGATTAAATTACTCATCAGAATTTTCATCCACTTATTAATATAAATAGTCCAACATTAATTATATATGCTTAATAAAACCAAAATATGAATGAATAATTTAATATTTATATCACAAATTACTAAAATTATAGGTTCCATATTTAATGTATCATTCTATTTGATAAAAATTATATTGTTACAATATATGTTTATTTTCATTACCTTATTAAATAATTTTGTAAATAAAAATTATTATAAAAGAAGAAAATTATTTTTAGAGTTTATGTAACTCACAACACAGAGCATAATAGCCCACTAAATATATGTTTATAAAATTAAACCACATTGACAAATTTTGTAAATTTCAACACGGAGTATAAATGAACAGGTAATTTATTATATAGTTTTTACATAGAAATTAATAAGAATATAAAAAAATTGAATAATATAATTTTTATATTATATGGGTTAAAAAATTATAAAATACATAAAATAGTTATATATTAAATATAAAAAAAATAATAATTATATGATGATAAATATGAAAACTTATATTTCTTATACAGGGTTTTTGGTTGGGTTTTTGATACAGACATATAAATTTTTTTCATGAAAATTTAAAACATGTAGTATAAAATTACTCTATATTCGAAATCATCATGTCTAAATTATTTTCTTTCTAAAGTATATATAGTTGTCAATGTATAATAATTTTTTGATGAATAGTTGTAGATACAATGTTTTAAAAAAAACATCTTATTCAATGAATTAAAATGTAAAATTTTCAGTTAGTATTTTTGAAAAATGAAATTTATTTTCCATATATAAAAATATTTATATATAGTTTCATTATAATATTTTCTATTTAATATTTAAATTAATAATTACTATACTAAAAATAAATATTATCTTAAAAACAAATTCATTATCGTATCTATAGAATAATTTTTAATTTTTTTTCATTTATGTGATTTCAATTTATAAATGTTCATTACATATTTGGAATAATAAAAACTAATATTATATAAAATGTTCTACATGATTTTTTATCATAAATGATTGAAGAAATAGTAAAAAAATATTACTTTGATTAAATTTAAAACGGGTTTTCATGGGGAAAAACAAAGATGATATGGGTTAAAAAGACATATAAATTTATACCCTTCCTATTTTTCTCCAGAATGTATATATTATATCATCCATGGTTCATATATTACACATTATTTATCCATATGGGTTGTAAAAAATGTTAGTATCCCTTCTTATTTTAAAAATATCCTAGTGTTCCCTCTCACTACATATCAATGAACACACGCCCTCCTAACGTATTTACACTCTTAATGAATTTTGGATCATTATATTAATATATAAATTTCTTCTATACATCCATATAAGAATAATGGAAACCCTGGTTTGATCATCATTACAATATGGGAAGGCATTATAAATATAGCAGAAGTTATTTTATGAAGAAGTGCTGAAGTTATTAACTATGAATTTTAATTTTAAATATTCAAATAACTTAGTAAGATATCGGAAATCAATGATAAAATTATTTAAATAATGTATATAATATATTCATATATGTGTTTTGGTAAATTTAATAATCAATATTCATATCCTCTTCTATAAAAATGGATATGAAACTATAGAGAGTATCTACTATTTTCTACCACATCAAGAAGTGATGTAATTCAGTTTCCATCAATCATTATCTCAACATGATGTAATTATGTATTAAATATTTTGATATAATATTTATGAAATATGTTCACTTAAATAATTATAATATCATATATGTCATCTTACCTTCTAATCTACTGGAAATTAATGATGTCAGTCATGAATACGAGTGCACTACACCATCCATAAAGTGATGTTATTTTTTTCATATTATTATAAAATTGATAATTCAAAAAATAGTAAATGAATTTATCAGATATATTTCATATAATAAAGTTTCTATAATGGTTAAATATTATAAATCATTAACAATTTTAATAATTATTTAAAAATTGTATCATTATTCATTCATATGTGCAACCTACTATCTCCAAGAGCAGAAAAACACATCATCAATAATATACCTTATATAGAATATTATATATAATAATATAATGATTAAATATGATATTTATATCATTAATTGATGATTTTACAATGATAAATCAATCATGACCAATGATACAAAATCACAACATATATAAAAAATGAATAAATTATACCTTGAAATATTGATTATAATAAGGAATTGATGACAAAAAGATAATCAAAATCAATAGGTAAATCATACATCATTTTAAATATAAAAATATCATATTTAATAGATTTATAAATAATATATTTTTTTCTTGGACGTATATAAATTTATTGATGAAATATGATTTAAGTTATAATATTCATGTATCACTTTAACTTCATTGAGTTGTATTTCATGATCAACACATAGTTATTTTTCATGGTCTGTATACTACCAATTTGTAATGTAATGATAGAAATAACATTATATTATTTCTATTTAAACATTAATTTCATGTTAATTATTCCATAAATCTTATAATTATTATGTTACCAATTTTTTTATAGTTTATTTTACAATCTCATTATTTATCCGGATTATTGGTAATTTTTAGTTGATTATATATTATTCTAAAAATATCAGGAAATTTAGTAGTTTTATTATTATCTAGTTATTTCTTAATAATAAATCATTTGTCCCTTTTTCTACTCTCTATGAATAAAATATATGAAATGAAAATTTTTTTAATTCACATTCATTTCACAATTTTGTTGAAAACTCATTCTCTTCAATATTCTAGTTTCATAAAAATGATTTCAATAATTTTTTATCATTCTATAATGAATCGTTATAAATATATATTATTGAATTTTTATGAAATGGATTGAAATTAATAATTTATTTATTTTCACAATAAAGAAAATGTTTTGTTTTAAAAAATAGATTTTAATTAATTCTTTTTAACAAGTATAAAATATACAGAGTAATCTAGTATCAGTAAAAAACCTTGAATTGATTATTCCATTACATTTTTACAAACAAAATTTGAATGAAAATTTTTAATTAATATTTTATATACTTCTAGTTTTTTGAAATTTATGTTCAATGTGATATGGAAACTTTCCACAATAAGGATTTATATGAATTATTAAATTAGTTATATTAATCTATGAAAAGGAACCATGTTTCACTTATTCCCCATTGTCTATATATTATAAGCATACCATTATTATTACTTATAAGTATTTTTTACTTCCATTATTACTAGTGATTTACTATTTTCATACCATTGTCAATATTATATAGAATAGATTATGATTTGGATTATTGATTAGAGAATATATTAAAATTTCATATTTTAGTCTATAAAATTGAATTCTTAGGTTGATTTTGTTTCAACCATTCCATAAAAGTAATTCATTGTATGTAGTATGTGATGGATTGGGACCTCTATAACACATTGATATACATATGTATACTATGGAACATACTAGATTTGGGTTTTGGTTAAGGACTAAACTATTTGTATATGATTACATTGCATTGGGAATTGAATGAGTGGTTATGATGTTGATAATTACAAATTACCATAATATGATATAATTATTTACGTCTTATTCAACAGTTAAATAAATTAAAATATGTATGGTAATGAGTTAATATCATGTTACTATATTGATGGAATATGTTGATATTCATTTATTCATAACACATTAGAAAAATGTAATTGATTTATTTTTTTTTACCTTTCTATATTTAATATTAATAATTTATTTATGATTGATTGAAATATATAAATAAAATTATAATGTATTCGAGTTGACTACATTATAATGATTAAATTCTCCATGATTCGTGAATGTTTATTAATACTGATATGAAGTGATATGCTAAAGTAAATTATTATATCCTCATTGAATTTAATTATTATATTTTATGATTTCAATTATATTAAGAGATTAATGTTTTTTTCTGTTTTTCTGAAACTAAAAAAATATTAAATCCTTTGAGATATTATTACTCATAACTAGTTTGAATGTAATAAAGTAACCACCGACACTGGACTACAAGGATTCGTGTATTTATAATAGTCAGTAGATTATTTTTATTAGGAAAATTAGGAACAAGATTTAAAATAATATAGATGAAGGAACCCAACCATTTGATACTCACTTAAGATATGAGTATAACAATATAATATTGTTAGGATGCATATGTGATTATGTGGTTTTCATGGAACTTCAACCCTATATAGATACTATAATTTCAGATTTCCATATAGTAGTTGTACCTTAGGGTAGTAACTATGAAAATATTCCATTTTTATTTGGACAAATTATTATTTGGATCTAGTAAATGGGCCTTTCTATAGACATTGGTAGACACTACTCAATGATATGATTATGATATAACATCATTTTTTTAAAAATAATTGTGAATGAATTGAAAATATTTCTATGATTTAAAAACATTCCCAATGAAATCATGTTGCTAATTTTGAGAGTATCTATTAAAAATAATTAGATAACCATTTTGTATTTCACTATGTTTCTTATTATATATGACGTTTCATAATTTTATTATCCATTATAGCGTTTGAAATTATTTAAAAATGGAAAAATTTGTAAGGATTCAGAACCAAAAACACTTTGCTACTCTATATATGGAATTACGTCTATAGAAGGACAATGAAGTTGGAGATAGAGATGTTGCTGGAAGTGATAAAATTATAACCATATAGGGGAAGTTGTATTTGGTTATGAAGAATAACCCTTCAAATTTGGATCATTCTACGAATCTAACTTGAGGTGTAAATATGATATATTACATCATTCATCAAAAACCATTCTCATTCTATAGGACTAAAAGTCAAATTATTTATGAGAAATAGATAAATTCTATTGAGAATATATTTTCTAGAATGGGATGTAACAAATGGGATAAAGTTGTCGTTAAATTTTATTATCTATCAAGATATGTGTATTAGTAGTTGTTATTGACATAATATACTGTCAATGATAAAATAATAATGATCATTAATAGAAATGATTTTGAGGAACATATTTGGTAATCATATTTCCCTTTTGATAAAAAATATTATCTGAATAGTCCATTCCTATGTAAAAGATTAAAAGAAGATAATAATATCACTATGTATAAAGACAAAATTACATGGAAAAAATAAAAACTTATAGAATATTTACTTATTGAAAAGATTAATATTTCCATTTCATTGATTAGTTAAATTCAATCATTTAGATAGAACTAGTCATCGCAACCTTCTCATTATATGAGAACGTAATATTGAGTGCTAATAATAAAGGGAATGAATTTTAAAAGTACTGTGTATTTTAAGTGATGATATTGAAGAAGTTGGTTGTATCTGAAAAATAGATAAAGGGATGAAATAAATTTCACATTTTCTGAAATATGATAACTTCATAATGAAACAAATTTTTATATTCGTAGTGTTAATTGTACATTTCATCATGTGTGTAGATAATGGGCCTTAGTATCATGATTATAAGTAATAGAAATAATCATCTAATGTATACGCTCTCAATTTCATAGTCATGGGTCAAGAAAATAATTACTTAAAAATGATTCAATAAAATATTCTATATATGAATAACAATGATCTCTTCCATGTCATTGATATTATAAAAATAAATGTGGAATAGTTAATGTTATTCTATATTTTGATTCTAGATTTATTTTTTCTAGTAGTATTTCAAAAATATGAATCCTGAAAAATCATAGAATTTTTTTTTATAGAATATATTTCATCATGTATGATTAATATTTGATTCATGTATGTTATATTATGTTTTTTATTTTATAGATTAATATATGTTTAATGTATTAAACTCCCCCTTTGTGGATTTATGTGAATTATGTTTATCATGAATAAGATTATTTTTTATACATTAATTTCATTTCAAACTATTGGCCTGTTAAATATTTTAGTGAAAATTTTATTCAATAATATTAACATTAAAAACAATATTAAATTTATATAGATATTAAAAAAAATTTATGTCAATATTATCATTTATCATAACATAATAATCATCAATTAACAATTTTCAACTTTGTGGAATATGAATAAGTCATATATAAATCCCTTATAGTCAAACATTATTTTTGGGAAAATTTATTATATTTTGATGTTAATAATAAATTTTGGAACCTTATATGAAATATACAGATTTATAAAATAAAAAACACATATATCATGTAATTAATTATTGTATTCATTATGGTCATGTGGCTTGAACCACAATTAATGGCTTACATTTTTGCAGTTATTACCACTAGCCACCATGATTTCATAGTTACTATTTCATTTTTCACATAAACATTTTTCTGGAAAAAAAACAAATGGAATGTATTTTTTGCACATTGTGTGGTACTTCTTGTGTTTTAGATATTCATTATTATCATGTCTAAATTTTTTAAATATTAAGAGGCACAGATACCTGCATTTCATTCATTTATTGATCTTATGATCTATAAAATTTTAATTTTACTATTTCAATAAAATATTCTTATTGGATATTCATTTCCTAGAGTAATAAATTAATTGAAAATATATCATTGAAAAAATTAATTAGGGAATTATGTTTTAAATAAAATGAAATCATATTAGTATATTTTATAATCCACTTTATCATGATAGTAAAATAATCATCTAACTCTGGGGAAATGATCATGAAAAATAATTTCATCCATTTTCATTCATATCAGATAAATCAATTATCATTAAACTGATTTTTGATTTATCGTTTTATTTTTAAAACGTTTCATGATCATTCACAATCACATGATCAATTATCTCTACAACTCTCTAAAATTATTTAATATTTTAATAATTATTTAGATTTTATCTTCGATCCATTTTTCTCTTAAATATATTCATAATTATGTGTTATTATATATGTACATCATAAAATCCATTATAAATACTAAGGAAAAAAAATTTAATCCATTTTAAGATATAGGACTTTTAGAATTATTTTATCAATTGATAAAAATTTTATTACCGAGATCAATTTAAAAACACAAGGATAAAATTAATCAAAGGAGAGAAAACTATAGCCCTATTGGTTTCTAAAATAATAATTCTTAATGATATAATATAAATAAATCTACATTGATAATAATTTACTCACGAAATATGATTCCCTAAATTCAACCTCATCTATAAATTTTGGTTTATACAATCCAAAATCTAAATACAACGAAATATAATATACGAGTTTAATTTAGGTAGTAAATTTTAGGATTTGAGTTGGACTAATTGTTAAATGAAAATAATTTTTCTACCGTATCTAAAATAAATACATTTTCAACAGAATTAATATAATTAAAATATGACTCATTTTAAATAAATGATATGTTTTATGAATTGTTTTTTGTAAATCTTCTTTTATAATTCTTTTTTCATGTAAATTAATATTAGTTTTAGAAAATAATATATAATTTATTAATAAAAACAATTTTATATTTGAAATTATAATATAAAAATTATTGAAAATTTAATTTTTTAGAATTTTCATAAAACAATACTTTTATATAAATAGTGAAAATTACTTATTATTATAAAAAATTTATTTTAATTTAAAATGTTTAAAAGATAAAAGTGTAATTGAAATAATTTATATTTAAAATAAAATAAATTATAATATTTTAAATTCATTTTATTTTATTGGAATAAATTTCCTAGAGATTTTTAATATTAAAGCATTTTAATCTTTTGAAAACATTTTATTTGGAAAACATTTTTTGCAGCTTTAGAAAGATTAATATTATTTTATATTATCTCACATAAATGAAAAGAATTTGGAATAATTGAATACATATTTAAAATATGACTAATAAATATTTTATTATGTTTTCATATTAATATTTTATATAATACTTATTAAAACAGTAAGAATTTACTCTATTGTTATGGATAAAATGGGATAACATGTAGTTAAACAAAAAAAAATATCATATGTTGACTAAAAAATTATACCAATTTTTAATTTTTGGCTATATTTTAATATTATATGATATTATGTTATTTAAATATCCATTTTGATTCGTTTAGAAAGTGAGAATATTCAATCTATGTCCTCTACCCAATTATAAATGGTTGTCACATGCCCTCTTCACTTAAAAATCCCAATGAATCATGGATAGACAAATAACTGACCGAATATCATTCTATGTTCCATACCAACATACTAGGGTAATTTTAATGATCGTAAATTAAAAAAATAGATTCTTAAGTATTTTCTGAAAGATGTTGTCTGAAAAATAAGAAACTTTCATAACCATGAATTATTATTTGAAATCACATTAGAACTCTCTAATATAAAATTAGATGTTAAAATATTAATAATACTCTCCAATATATATACATGTTATTATGATAATTTAAGTATCTATCAAGTTCTATAAAATGTGAAACAACAGAATTCATATTTTATATACTGAACAGTTGCCTCACCAAAAGATGTAATTCATTCTCCATTACTTCTAATACCAACTATATATAAGGATGGATTTAACATATTTATATTATATATCTGAATTTAATATAATAATATAATTAATATTCCACATATAATTTCTTATATTTTATCTCATTGGAAAATAATAGTATCACTCGTGAGTACTTGTTGACTACCCCCTCAATGTAGCTATGCAAAATGTTTTTCATTTTATTTTTAAATAAATGGTGATATGGATATATTTATTGAATATATTTTTTATATATGAAATATTAATGGTAATAGACGGTCAAAATATTATATATCATTCTTACATTATATTTTTTGTAAAAATAGAAACATCAATCATGTGTTTGTACGTTATACTGTCTCATTATGTTGTCTAACTCATTTTCCCATCTAAAAGATTTATAAAATATTTTAAATACATATATTATGAATATTTATGGTATTTATATTAGGGTTAATATTTTTTAATTATGAAACTAAAATCAAATAAAATGAACCATAATTACCAAATCAAAACAAACATGAAAAACAATGCAATTCTCACCCGAAACATGAATTTTAACAATGAATTATTAATAAATGATTCATTAAAGGATATAATTAAATAATAATTTCAATATAATATTTTATATGGTTATTAAAATGATTAATAATAATATTTTTTCTATTATAATGGAGTAACATGCTTGTATATAGGATTTTGACATGAGGTAAGTGTTTCACATCAATCATTTACATCATTCAGATGTATACTGAATTACACAATTTCTAATTTGGATTTGTTTATAGACTGTTAGATATCTTGTTAATAAAATTATGGTATTTTTTTATCTCTTTTCATTGACCTATTCATTTGGGTACATTTTATGATCCCTGGTGTTGGAATACATTTTATAGGAAAACTAGACAGATGTTTAGAAATTTATGTTATATTTAAATAATATTATCTATGTATAATTTTTTTAAAATATTTTCAGGATTCTCACTATGTTTGGAGAACATCGATTTAGTTTGGCGGTTTAAATATATTAGCAATGAAAATTATATTAATGAAAATTCTTATTAATCTAATAAAATTCCTTATCAGGTAAAATGGTTATATAACATATGATCATCAATTGTATAATGAGTTTGGAAATTAAAATACCATTAAGAATTGTTACCATTGTTAATATATCCATTGAATAGTGATCACTTGATTAATATAAATATAGGGCTCTAACAAATCCAATCTACTCAGATAAAGAATGTTATAGCCTCATCTAGTAGAATTGCTCCATAAGATGCCAATTTTTCAGATCAAGGATAGGAGGAAGCATCACTGGGCTTCAATCATGACCAACCCCAAGCCAGGAATCTACAAATTAATCTTGAATTGAACTGTCTACTAGAGAAGTGTACGTTGATAGAGATTACATACCAAGATATGTAATCGGAGCCACCCCAAGAGTTTTTCACCATCGCACAACCTACCCTTAGGACATATGCGGGTGTTATAAGGGGAAATGCTAAATGTACATATCACTATGATTATTTGAAATAGTTTAGTATCGAATGAAGAATATATATTCAGTTTATTATTATTAATTTTAAAATAATTTTTAAACTACAAATTTTATTTTTCAGAAAATTTTCAATTAATAATCTTGTTTTGTCAAATTAGTGGATATTTGAATTAAAAATATATTTTAATAAAATATAAAAACTATATTAATTTTTATTAAATATAAATGATCGTGTAATTTTAAATTAATTAATTGTAATTTATATTAGGGTTTGAAAGCTGTTTATGTCAAAACACATGAATTTTCGATAAATGTATATTTTTATTTTAGAAGAAAAAAATCACATATTTAGAACATTATATATATATAATAAATATTTGTCTTTGATATAGGGTATCAAAATTATCTCATGGTGTGTTTTTCCTACTTTTTTGATACAATTCAATGTTTTGGTAAAAATTAAATTCCATTTAAATATATAATCTATTTTATAACATCATAATGACACCAAAGTGAGGTAGAAGAATACAATAAATGGGATTTTCAAAAAAATATGTTTTATCTTCTAAATAATGTTATTTGAGGTTTTTTTTATATTTTACAAAGCATTAGTGGACCCTCCAGGACTTATAAAACATTTTAACTTATTAAAATGATTTTCTTGGCAGTGTGACTCACCTCCACATAAGAAAGCCGAATATTTTAATACATTATGTAATTTACCGTATTAAATATTGTTTTACACAAACATTTTGAAAATCCCATTGGAAATACCATGGGTTGGTTTGTGTTTTTGATTGTATTAGTGTGTAGTGTCCAAAAACTAAATAGTGAAGAATTCCCTCTATTTTCCTATATAATCTCGACCCCGATCCTACTTCTATTCACCCATAACCCTGATAGAAAGTACCTAACCTAACATCCTCTACTTATAATACTCCCAAGGTGTCCAAAGCACATAATAAGAATCTTTGAACACCACCCACGTTTTTGGGATCACACTTGCAAGTAAAGGATTTCTTCCGTTCTAATTTTTTTCCAAAATTATTTATGATATTATACCCTTTTCTTTTCAATTTAAAATTTGGGTGGTATGATTTATCACCACCCCTATAGAACCCTCATTTTTTTTTAAAGATTATAGAACTATTTCACTATCATTATTTCTTCCTAGGTAAACCAATTACCATGCCAATATTCCGTATGGAATTCCTCTCTCCTCATTTACATTTAAAATACTATTTTGTTTTATGAATCTAAATTACATTACATATGTTGGGACAATTACTTATATGACCCCCTTACATTCCATTTCATGTATATATTATGATAAACCCCTTCTACTCTTATAAACCATTTTTAGGAATTCTTATGTCACACAGTTACATTGCCAAAATTATAACGTGATTTTCCAAGACAAAGTCATTGTGTAGTGAATACCATGCCGATTTCTCAATCATAGGTATTCAAATTTATGAACATTTACATATTTATTTTAGGGGATCATGTATTAATGATACATTACTCTATTGTGGAATAAATGTTTTTGTCTAATGAATCCATATATTATGATCGAGGTGGAACACTTATGCGTGAAATGAATTGATTAAGAGTTTGTGCCTAGATAGTGCCCCAATGCATTTGGTAATGATTAGTATCATGGAACATAATGTTAAATGAGGGTATACTCATACTAACTCACATGAAATTTTTGTTTACTCATGCTCCAAGTGCATTGAACCATAACTCACGATAATATCATGTTAAATGTTATTGCCACATTTCCATGTTATGATAATCATGTTATATCATGCCATTATGTTCATTTTTATATTATGATCCATTGATATGAATATTTGTTAACATGTACTATAATATTCATGAAATTCCTTCTATAATCACTTTCAATTCATCACAACTCATCCTTTTCTTATTCATGTCTTTAGGTTATCCCATGTAGTGATAAGTTCAATGGAATGTGTGTTGTCTTCTAAATGATGTTTTCAATACAGATTTGTATTTCATGTTTTATATTGTTATGCAATGTTCCTAAGCCCTAAATACAATATACATATCTATCATCTATGTTCTATCATGAAAATATTTTATTTAATAAATTATGATAAATTGTGTAATAAAGAGATGGGTTGTTATATTTGGTTTGGAGAATATGTTCAGTTATTTTTTGGGATTAGGATTACAAATACCCGAGTGAAAGCCTAATGTATAAGACTGATTATAATAAAAACACCTGTAAATTGTGGTGTGTATTGATTAAATGTTTTACAACTAAAATATATCCATGTCTGTATATGAGCAGGTCGAGGCAGCTCTATCACATATATATCTAGGGATGAAACGCAAAAACAGCACATTAAGCTAGACTCGATCAGGAACTGGTGAACGAAAATGGGCCTTGCTGAAATCTCAGTTATGAGAATACCAGGGTATATTCTTTTGTAAATTCTTAATTTTAGTATGAAACATTATAAATTTAATAAAAAACACCCCTAAGAATATATTTTGGGATGTAAATCATATATTATATAGATTAAAGCCAATAAATTCATAATATAAGGAAATTAATGTAATGTGTATGTCATCCATTTTTTTCCTTTGGATTACCCTTCATCTGTTTCCCCTATCGTTATTTTTATACTATCCACTGGCTAGTACTAGGAGGACTTTTTCTAATAACCGATTCAAAGATCAATGCGAAAACGGTTCTAATAAGATTCCCAATCTGATGGGAGCTGGAATTGAAAACAGTGTCATGATACATTCTCATTTAACTCATGTTTTTATTGAAAAATTGTTCAATATGAACATTAAAAACCTTTATTAAAGAACATGTCACAATAGAGAGCTTCATGAGAAAAATTTGTTCTACTTTTAATGGGTCATATGATCCCTCAATCTCAAAACAATGGAACAACTCCATTGAAATGATCTTCTCCATCATTTATTATTATGAACCAGAGAAGCTTATTATGGATTATTATCGTATGGAGGGTGAATATGATCAATGGTGGACATTGGTAAAATATATGAAGCATGAGAAAGATATCGAGGCATTGGAATATACGGATTTCCATAAAAAAAATTGATAAATATTTTCTACGCACCCTCCAACATAAAATGTAAAGGGACTTCATTGACCTAATGAAAAAGATGATTAATATATTAGAGCTTATGAGGAAAACATGAAACGTCAATCACAATACGCCTCCATATTTTTCCTTACCCTTTAATGAATGGTTGACAACTAATAGGTGGGATAAAACCAAACCTATGGAAATCCATGGTGATCCGTGACTTCAATAGCTATGAGAAAATAGTCTAATGAACCCTCAAAGTGGCAATGTAGATCAAAGAATATCATGTGTATCATGGGGATAAGATATGGAAAGAAGACATTAATTATGGTCGTCTGATGGATAAATCCAACAATTAAATTAAAACCCAGCACCCACTTTTCAATGGTGTTGAATGTAGCACCCCAAAAATTTCTCTAAGGGTGCGAGGAAATTCATTAGGTGTGGAATATAAGGGTACCTAGCCATTAACTGCTGTAATGGAAACACTACAGGTACGATTGAGGATAGTTACCCTTTTTTTGACCCTCAACACGTTTTTCATTACTTCAATTGTAAATAACCAAGCAACTTTGAAAATCAATTCCCTGTTCCAAGTGTTTTTACAAACAACCAAAAACCTCCAAGGTAGAAAGGGAATGATTTTTCCATTAGTACAACCAAAGTGAACCCCGTAAACATTGTGGTGACTGATAGGTTAATTATCCATTAATGAATAGAGAATATACTATTTTTATTATAGTTCTACCCATTCTTTTATATCCGAAAAAATAGTATAATAATCCAAACACCACCACAAATCATTGAAGTAATGATGTCAGAGAGAACAGAAAATGGGGAAATCATTGAATCCTATGAATATAACTCCTCCCCTATAATAATTTGTTTTTTGAACATCTTGAAGATACTTTTCATTCTCCCTATGGGGGAATTTGAGGCAATTATTAGCATGGATATTCTTCCCTTATAGATCCAACATAAATTCTGACAAGAGAGAAATCACTCTACATATGAAGAATTGACCCCCAATTATGTACAACTTCAAGGAGGTGGATGAATGTTCCATAACACAATAATCACTTCCATGGATATTAATACACTATGATAATTCATATCGTTTTCAGATGATTGTGTCTATGAATAAAACTCTCATTAAATACATGCCTATTTTGTGTGAATTCAATAAAGTGTTTCCCGAGAAATTTCTTGGTTTCACTCATTGAAGGGATATTGAAATCTCAATTGATATTATACCTGGGGTGTTGCCAATATCCAATACACCATATTGAAAGGTTTTTGTTGAGCATTAGTAGATGAATATATAACTCTATAAAAATTTTGATAAAGGGTTTGTAGGCCCATGTGCTTCACCATGGGGTTCACCTATCCTAATCATTAAAATATGGATGGTTCAATGTGCCTTTGAATCAAATACCATGAGCTCAAAAAAATCCCAATATATAAAATGTATCCATTTCCATGAATTTATATCTTTTTCTATCAGCTACGTGGTAAACATCACTTCTCTGAGGTAGATTTGCGATTGGGATATTATCATGTAAGAGTGAAGAAGGGGGATATCCCCAAGACTTAATTTGGTATAATTTACATGCACTATGAATTCATATTAATTCATTTTAGACTCACTAGTACTCAAGAAATATTCATGGATGTGATGAATATAATCTATAGTGATTTCATCAAAAAAATTCTGGTGGTCATTATAGACGATATTCTAATATACTCTAATACCATGGAGGACCATGAGGAGCATCTAAGCACAGTACTAGAGACCTTTATTAAGGATAATATCAATGAAGAATAAGTAATGTGTGAGATTGTGTTGAAGGACATCCCATTCATGGGTAATATCATCACAAGAAATGGGATATCTATGGATCACTCCATGACATCAGCAATAATTGGATGGTCGAGGCCAACATCGGTGAATGATATCCGTAGATTCTTGGGGTAATCTCGATATTATTGCTAATTATTGTGAAACATCACATGATTGTCAAACCCTCATACCAAGATAACTCAGACAAGATTCTTGTTTTATTGGGGTGATGAATGCATATAGAGCTTCGACGAGTTGAAAAAGAAGGCTTATCACTATGCTCGTTCTAACATTTCCCACAAACGGAAATTTTTTTGTCATATTTAGTGAAGCTTCGGAGAAGGGATTGGGTTGTGTGTTGATGTAAAATAATAATGTTTTTTTCATGCATCCAGAAAATTGAATGTTTATGAGAAAAACTATCCATCATATGATCTGGAGATTGATTTAGTGATCATCGCTTTAAAAATTTGGCAAAATTACCACATTCTGATGAAATGTGAAACATATACGGATCACAAATTCCTCAAGAATATATTCACAAGGAAGTTTCTGAATATGTGAAAATGAATATGTTTAGAGATGAATAAAGACCATGACTGCTCAATCCATTACCCCCTTGGGAATGCGAACAAGGTTGAATATGATCTATGTATAATTTACCCATAAATTCTATCATGGATGAGAATTTAAAAGTATCCATTCTTTTTATATTTCGTGAATATGAACATGGGAATAATAAAGAAGTTTATATCATCAATAGATTTACAAATTATTTCTCATCCATCTCTTTTGGAAGGGGTGAAGGATGCTCAAAAGGATGATGTTGGAATTTCAATGAAATTGAAGTCTATTAAAAAGGGAAATCCTTGGAGTTTAATGTTAATGAAGAGGATATTTTAAGATTTTGGTCAAGACTATGTGTTCCATCAATTCCAGAGTTAAAAAAAATATTTTTTAGTGATTCACATTGTATAAATTTCTACATTCACCTTGGAAACACAATGTTTTATAGAGATATCCGAGAGCATTATTGTTGGGAGAACACGAAGAAGGAGATCACATAGTATAAATCAGAGGGCCTGGTATGTCAGAATGTGAAAGATGAGAGGTATAATTCAACACAGATGATGAAATCATTACCCATACAAACATGGAAATGGAAAAACATCATCATTGTCATTTTTATTCGGATTCTGAATACATCCACAAGAAACAAGGAATTTTTGGTTGTCGTTGATCATCTTACAAAGACTACACATTTCTTTGATATTTTATAGGATTTTTCATTCTATCACCTAGAACATATATATTTTAGGGAAGTGGTAAGTCTTAATGGAGTACCACTATCTATTGTATCCTATCAAGATCCATGATTCACCTCTATATTCTTGGAATTTTATCAACATGCTACGAACACTAAACTAATCAACTATACAGATTATCATCTACAAACTAATGGCCAATCATAGCGGACTATCCAAAGTCTTGAGTACATGTTCATAGCATGCTCAATAGACTTCATGGGAGGAAGGGATCAACATATTCATTAGGATGAGTACTCTTACAATAAAAGATTACAGTCAATAATTTAAATGGATCCTTATGAAGACATTTATGGCAAGATGTGAAGAACACCAGCATGTTGGGATGATGTGGGGGAGGAAAAACTCCTTGTTCAAGAAATGGGTAATGAAATGGTGGAGATGTTTAGGACCATCCAGCAGGACAGTAAAGCTGGTCAGAGCTGAAAAAAGGTCTATGATGTTAATCACTGATGAGACCTAGTGTTTGATGCTGGAGACATTGCATTCCTCCACATATCACTATGTAGGAGAAGTATGAGATTTGGGATGAAGGGAATGTGATGTCCAATGTACATCAACCCTTTTAAGATCCTTGATCGCATAGTGGTAGTTGCATATGGAATAGAACTCCCACTAAACCTTTCTGATGTACATGATGTATTCCATGTACCACTCTTGAGGAAGTACATAACTAACTCAACTCATTTATTAAATCCAGAGCTGGTATTATTTGATTATGAACTCTCATATGAAGAAAAGATGATTGACATATTAGATCAGAGGAAAATAGTTCTACAAAATAAGACAATTCCCCTTATTATGGGATTTTGGTTGAAGCACATGTTTGTTGTAGCATCGTGGGACATATAAAAAGTGTTGAATAAATGTTATCCTCCTTCGTTTTAGTATGGTAAAAGGAAATTTTGATGGAAACATTTCATAAGGGGGGAAGACTGTAATGAACAAAACTCATGTTGATGAAAGTTACACAATATCGAATTTAATGTATTATTATGTAAAATTGTTATATAATAGATTAAATTTCTTTGTAATTTGTTTTAGGATTTTAAATTAACGTAATTTTTTTAACATTGATAATACAACTATTGAATAGTGATCACATTATTTGTATAATAACATTGCTTTAACAAATCCAATTTACTCAGTCAAAGGAAGGGATAGCCTCAGCCAGTATAATATCATCGTACAATGCCCATTTTTTATATCTTGGAAAGGATGTAGCATCACATGGATTCAAAAATGACCAAACCCAACTCACGCATCAACATGTTAAGCTTCAATAGAACTGTCTATGGGAGAAGTGGAAGTTGATAGAGATTACTACCCGAGAATTGTGATCTGAGCCACCCTAAAAGTC
Source organism: Viscum album (assembly GCA_963277665.1). Taxonomy (NCBI): domain Eukaryota; kingdom Viridiplantae; phylum Streptophyta; class Magnoliopsida; order Santalales; family Viscaceae; genus Viscum; species Viscum album. The sequence continues at coordinate 720,153,521 of OY728151.1, read as the reverse complement.
TTAAAATATTACACGCATTACCCATTTGACTAATGTGGGTGCCATATATGGTTTTGTAACAAGACTCAATCACTATTATTAGGTGTATTATTTTTTTATAGAATAATGAATACACATTGATTTTATTATTGTAACTTTGTAAATAGTTTTTAAAGAAAAAATAGTATTTTTTAATTAATATTCAATTAATTTAATATTTTGAAAAATAAATGGATTTTTATATTAATTATTATTGGAATTAAATAATATTTCTCAATAAATTTTTAATATATATAAATTATCGTATATTTATTATGAATACAATTGTAATTTTTAATATGTTTTGAAAAAAGTTTTTATCAAAACCCATGAATTTTTTTGAAAAAATGGTTTTTATATTTGATGTAAACAATAAAATATTTATAAAATTATTTACATAAAATTAATATTAATTTTTTAATAACAGAATTAAAATTTTCCAATGGTGAATTTTTCATAATTTTCTAAGACAGTGGATTTATTGGGTAAAAATTATATATCATTTAAATATATAATGTGTTTTGTGACCTCATAATGACTCAATAGAGAGGTAATAAAATACTATAAATGTAATTCTCTGAATATATATGTTATACATGTTATATAATGTGATTTTAGGTTAGTTTTTTTAATTTAAAAAATTGTTACTGGACCCTTCATGACTTTTAAAACATTTAAAAAATTTAACATGATTTCCATGAGAGTGTGACTCACCTTCACATAAGAGAACCTAATATTTTTATAACATCAACCATTGTCCTTATAAAATAGATTTCACACTACCATTTTGAAAAATACATGGGAAATAACCGTGGATTGGTTAGTGGTTTTGATTAGTTTATTGTTATGTTTCCAAAACCAAAATAATTAACAATTCCCCCTATTTTTCTATATAATCCCATCCATGATCTCACTTCTCCTCACTAAAAACCTTAAGAGAATGTCTATACCATACCCTATTCTCTCTAAAATCCTTCTATGCCCCCCAAGCTCCCATGAAGCATATTTAAATCCCCATCCCAAGACATCGGGATCCCACTTCCATGTACGAGATTTCTTCCATTGTCATTTTTGTCAAAATTTATTTATGTAGTTATACACTTTTATTTCCAATTAATAATGATATGGTATGATTTAAAAACTCCCCCATTCATATATAATTATATTTAAATTATTATATATTTCTTTCCATGTCATTAATGCCTCCCATGTACACATGTTACCATTCCAATATTCTGTAAGGAATTTCTCTCTCCTTATTTACATTCAAGAAATCATTTTGTTTTATGAACCTGAATTCTGTTAAATATGTTGTAAAATTCATTTATATACACTGTAAATGTCCATTTATATAAAATATTATGATTTCCCACTTCCACTCTCAATAATAATTTTTATAAATTCTTATGTCTCGTTGATATGCTTCCAAAATTATACTGTGATTTTCCAATCCAAAATCATTATGTAGTGAATACCATGTCTATTTCATTATAATGTATATTGAAATCTAAGAACATTTACTTATTATTTATAAAGTCTAATTTATGAATTCTGCATTCTTTTATTGTGGAATATAATATGATGTTTAATGAATCCATGATATATGATCCATGTGGCACACTTATGCATTAAATGAAATGATTAAGATTGGTGTGCTTTGATAGCGCTCAAATGAAATGGTAGAGGATTAGTACCATGATATGACATGTGATACAATTTATTAATCTAGATAATTTAATTGTAATGATGTTTTACTCATGATCCATGTTAATTAAACGTTTGTTTGTGCTAATATCATGTTTAATTTTGATGATATAGTTCCATGTTATGAAAATCATGATATATAATGACTTTATGTTCATGTTTCTCATATGATCCATTGATATTCCTATTGCCTAAAAAGTATTGTATTTTTCATTTTAGTTCATTTTTACTCCATTAATGGGAATTCTATCCCACCCTTTTTATGCATGTCCTCATGTTATCCCGTGAAATTCTAAGTACGAAGGAATGTTTGTGGTCATGTAAAAGAAGTTTTCAATAAAGATGTTTGTTTAATGTTTTATGTTATTATGTATTGTTACTAAGCCCCAAATACAATCAAAAACACGATCATCTATGTTTTACCAGGATAATATTTTACTTTATAAAGTATGTTAAAGTGTTTAATAAATAGTAGAGTAGTTAAAAATTAGTTAATGGGGTTTTCTCTATCATCAGTAGAAATGCATGTTGTGTAAAGTGTTCACATTCCTTGTATCGATCACACGGAAGATGTCGTGTTCATGTTTAAGGGGTTCATATTTAAACATTATAAGTATATATTACACATTTTGTAATTTTAGGATTCTTTTTTTATACAAATAAGATTAATTTTTATTTGTCCTTAGGATTTAGGGATTACACGATATGAAATGGAATTACATTTTTTGTAATAATCATGATATGTGATATTTAGGGAGGTTTAATGATGATAACTCCTTCATTACGTTGATTCATCTCCCCTCTCATTTTATGATTTCTCTTAATAGATCCTATATAACTTTTACCATTCTAAATTTTTTTTGCAATTGAACATCATTGTGGTTGCGATGAATTTCAACCGGTGAACACTCCTAATATTTCTTCCTTGTATTTTTCCATGGTAGACATATTTCAAAACAGTTTTTGATTCACTGATATTTGATTATAATATTATTTATTCATTTTATATATATTTTTTATATTCCACTAGAAAACATCTCTTATGTTAGTTGTAGTGTGTCGTTCTAGATTATTGTGGTATGGGTGGTTTTTTTATACCCATTTAACATTCATCTTACTGAGATAATTTTAATATATCTGGATTGATTCAAGGACACATTTTGTTTTCATTGTGTTCCTTTTTATTGGTGGATCCCAATTTGGTTCTGTATGACCTATGTTTTAGATATTTGGTTTTATCTCTACACTATATTTTTGGAACATCATTTCATTAGTTTAAATTTTTTTTCCAAATGAACTGGAATGATTATTTGATTGTTGATTGATTCATTAAACGTGTTTTTTGATAAATGAATGTTTCTTAATATTTTCAAAAATTAATATGTTATTTTAAAAAATTGTTATGGTTTTTTTTGCAATATGTGTCAAATTGTTGTTTTGGTTAATTTCTTTCTAAATCATAGATCAAGGGAAACCATTGCTAATTAGGTGGAAGTTGTATCATAGGGACATAATCAATGTGTTATTTGGATTTCATGCATGTAATGCTATTATATTCACAATTATCATTTTTTAGGGAATTTACATTGTCATTTTTGGGGAGATTAATAGATGGGGTCTTTCTATAGTATTTGGAATGTGTTCAATAGTTTTTATTATTCAACAGTTGTTTACTATGGTTTGAGTAGTATACTAACATAGCCTATGGTGATCCTTGTTATGTTATTACTTATGGTTTTGTCTTGTACTGACATACATTTTAGTACCACAAATTTGATAGGATAAATGAAAAATGATTTTCTCTAGTTTGATATATGTCAATTTGTAGAAATATTATTTACCTATATTATATTGAAAATGTTAAGAATAATGAAATTAAATATTATTCCATGATTTTTATATAAAACTATTAATCATCAAATCATTCCATGTATCTGTAAACCTTATCATATTCACATTGTTGTACGTAAACATATTACGCAACACTAGGGTTGCATCCTATTGAGCTATTTTCTCACACTGTTTTCATAACATTGCTGATGTGTATACCATTATATGTTGGTCAATGTATGAAGTGGAATTTCCTCTAAATGAGGTGGTGCGGTTTCTATCAGCAATGTCAAGGTATTTTTTGTTCAGATAATTACCATTTTTAATTTTTATCTCATGGTGTAGTTTGATTTTTATTTTATTTCTCCTTTTATGTTTCAATTTTACTTTGGGATGTACTAATTGATTTGTGTTTTATTATATCTTCCATATTTTTTAGTTATTATATATTCTTAATTGTTATACTATATATATTTATTGTATATATATATTTATATAACATTTTTCTTCTTTAGGATGTGTGAAATTGTACCTTGTAGTTGCTTTTTGATGCATGTGTGCTATTCTCCATCCTATAGAGGTGAGGAAATGCAATCTAGTATGTGTAAATTTGTGTAGACAACTGGTTTAACAGGGTATCCGGGTCTGTTCCTCCAAATTATGGAATAAATGGTTATGAATCCTTATGATTCCTTCTATTAGAATTTTTGTTAGACTAATTATAGAATTAATATAAGATGAGAGGTAAGTTGCAATGAGTTCATAGAAATCAATTTCCATAAAAAGATTCATGTTTCCCATGGATGTTGGAATGTGTAAAATATTCTGATTTCTTGATTATAATATCATATTATCCACAATCTTAACATGATTAAAATGAGATTAATTTTATGTATGTTCATTTTTTATATTTCAAATTGCAATAGTATATCTCTAAAACATATTCAATGAGTTCCTCAAGAGTGTTTATAAGATGATAATAGAGGAAATATCCCCATAGATCCTAACCTTATGATGGATATAATTATTTAAATTCATGTTTTAAATAAAAAAATCAACAAGTTCAAAATTTATTTTTTAGATATACACGTCATTTGGATGTGAAAGGGATCATTAGTTGGAGTTATAACATGAAAAGCCACCATCCATTAAAGGAATCAAAAATAATAAATAGTTGAGGATTAGATTGACATAATTGATCATATTATTTACTTCCTAGATAATATGGATAGTATCAATTTGATTTCAATTTCTTTTAGACTTGAGGGTCCAATGATGTTGTGATGAAATTATATTGTAAAAGAATATAGGAATGTGGTCGACTACATGATGGTTTTCAAGAGTCTATTAATCCATTAGTTTAATCTAGAGTTTAACTTTATGTTTAAATAATTGGTTTTCCTCGCTCCCCATCACGAAGAGAATTCTTGTAAATGTATAGATGTATGTTTTCCAAATTTGTTCATATTTATCTATAGGTATTTGAGAATGGCCCACTGAATGTTTAGATATAACAGTTGGAATAATAACTTGATATCATATATAATGTATTTATATGTAATATATTTCTTATGTGAATATGGTTGATATATAAATTATTGAAGCGATGAATATGGAAGGAAATTTTAGATATTCAACCCCTTCCCAAAAATCTAGTGGAAGCAACATTGGCTTGAAACAGAAATATAGTGTTCAGAAAGTCCATTATAGGAGTATTGAAGTTGGTTATCAGTGGAACTAATCCAATACCCCTTCCAATAAAGTAAATATTATTCTCTTGAATTTTAATTATGAAGAATGTTTTTTGTACAAATTTAGCTCACTTCTTATAACTTTGAATATATTAAATAGTTGTTGATATTATGGTCATCTTAAACCTTTTGGTCACGTTATGTCTATACTTCCGTATTGCTAGTGATCACCGGCTCTAAAAGATAATTTAGCCTTCATGAATGCTTCAATAATCATATGGATAATGCAATAAGCATCTAGAGTGAATCAAATTCGTGTTTTATGAAAAATTCAAGTTGACGTAGATATGGGGTCAAAAACATCAAGATGTACAGTTGTTGTTAAGTATTAGATAGAAATTAATTTATTAGATTCGTGGTCATCCATATTTTTTTTCTCAAACTTTTTTTATATGATTAACCATCCAAACGAACTTGTATATTTTTATATTATGTTTGTGACACTTCATTGATAGAGGAAATAATTGGGGATTCATTTTCGTTGTTTTCTTTCGATATCTGATACAATGTTTGTCAAGGGTTTCATCATTCTCTATGAATATGTTTTATAACGTCATAGCGATAGAATAGAATATATCTCAACATAATGAGGTTTATTTTTATCATCAACATACTTCGGTTCATGAAGATGATGGGAGATCATGGATGTTTTAAAGAGACTGAATGTTGTGTTATGGTTGTATAAGAATTTACTGAATAGATAACTATAGTTTGTTCTGTTATATAGATGTTGAGTCTGATGATTTTTTAAATTATTTAAATTTTCATTTTTATCACATTCATAATTTTTTCCAAGATAATTTATCAAATATACCTCTATAATGTGTGGTTGATTTTATAATATTCATATTGTCTTTTATGTATAAAATTTTGATAACATATTATATTATGGGACCAGTGTAGTTAAAAGTTCTCAATGTTTAGTTGGATGATCTAATAGACAATGTATTCATTCATACTAGTGTTTCACCATGGCCATAAAATGTTCTCTTCAGCAAGACAGAAGATTTATAACTCCAATTATATATGGATAACCTGAAGATTAATTGGTTAACAGTTGGAATTAAATATAATTTTCATGTTATTGATTTATTTTTGAATTTTAATGTGAAATTTTGTATTAAAAAAAATGATATTCGGTTCAGTTTTCATCATTTAAGTATTATTTAATAAAATATAATGAAGTAAAAATTTGGGAATATGTATGGCCTATAGTAATATCTTTAGATATTTTTTGGTCTGAATATTGATCTTTAATTTTTATGGATTTAATAATTTGGATATTCCATGAGTATCTAAATAGTTATTTAGTATTTTTGTGGCTTTTATTTTAGATTATTTGAGATCCTACTATATTAGTTAAAACTATTTAGGACTTGATACTTAAATATAAATTTGTCTCTAAAATTATATGATTATTTAAAAATCATTTATCTAGATTCAAGAATATATTTTATTAAGGATTTTATAAATTATCATGGATCACCAGTTGGTCGTGAGAAGTTTAAGGTTGTGTTCTCATGGAATGATCTACAAAATAGCTTTGAAATTTATTTCATCATAGGAAGTTTAGATATTATCAATGGGTCATAAAGGATATAAAAATGATGGAATCCCTATTTATTATTATTACATGGAATTTGGTAAAATTTATAAATGATAGAATTTTTTTTTAGGTTAGTTGATACCACTTCTGATTTCATCACCAATTCTAATTATACTTTTATTAGGTAAGGGGTAGTTGTTTTTTGTTTGATTCTTCTGTTGATGGTTTGGGTTGAATCGCTATATTGGATTATTTTGGGTTAGATTATTACTCTCTTCATATCATTCAAAATGAGAATAATTCCCTGACTCATTATATAATAATTTTCTTGGTTTTGCATGCACATTAATAATGGTGGCATTATAATTGTTTGGGAAAGGATCCTAGTATTCTCTGGACATAAAATCCTAATATATATCTATCATCATAATGAATTCTACCATTGGATTTGGATGTGTTTGGAATATCATCATATATTTTACTTTGTAAAATCCTACAACATGAGGAAGGGGAATTCCATTGAAAAAACTATTTGTAAGAGTGTACCCACACAATTTATTATATAATTGTATAATGAATGAAAGCTTATAGGGATTTATGATCAATTTAGATATAATGATTCAGATAACATATGAGTTTTGGTAATGTCCAATGTTCAGTTAACATCATATCTCATATAGAATATTCTAACAAGTCAGTTGTTCGATGGCGATTTTATAGGAATTCGAGAAACTCAAAGTGATGGGGTGACTAGTTATGGTTACTCTACCTCTCTCTATATAAATGGTGTTCTCCATTTTGTGATCTGTTTATTTCCAAATCATATGTGAGGATCTCAGTTTTATTTCTGATATCGTTCTTCACAGTTTGTTCATCTTGGAACAACGATTTTTCATTTTGACATTAGATGGTGGTTTCAAAGTCAATGTATGATGTCTACCAATGTATATTATGTGTCCCACCATTATAAAAACCATCAGATAATATTAACGCATCGAAAACCATTATTATATTTCCATCCAACATCATTTCTAGTTTTGAAATGGGAGGATGCTTCCATTGATTTTTTTGGGTTTACAAGAAATCCCCTAATGAGGATTACTATATAGTGGGTAATTGTTCAGCTGAAAATATCATCCCTCATCACTATGATATTGAATACTAATAAATATGAAGATGTGTGAAAATTATATGTGTAGGAAATTTTGAGGTTACAACTGGATCTATTAGCCATTATTTCGTATAGGAATCATCGGTTTACATCAATGATCTATAAGGGTCTCCATGTGGCAGTGGGGAATATTGTTAGCTTGAAAGAGAAATAGTATCAACATACATAGGATTATATAGAGAACATTATTTTGGTCATATTGGATATTCTCTATTCCCATGTCAACGATTTAGGCGGATAAATGGATATCCATTTAGGACTATTGATTTTTTCATATAAAAATATTATGAGTCATTATATAGAGTTTCTCATTTGGAGTCTTTGTGTAGTCACCTATGCCGATAACCTCTATTTTGGGAAGTGGAGTGTGAGTCATGTATAGTGTTATCTAGTATCGTTTAAGATATTGAATTGTGGAATTATGATATTGATTGGTGTGTTTTTTAATATCATAATGTCATCATAAATCATATATAGATAACCCATGACATGCATTGGAGTAATATATAGGTGGATGATTATTTTATAAATTTTCTCCTATGTGGGATCATTGTTTGATTTGAAAACATGAATAGTTGGATATGAGATATGTTGTACTATTTTAGGTCACATAGTAGTTCAGGATGGATTCATATTAGAGTTCGTGTTTGGTTCAGTTGTTTTGTATTCATGATAATTTTTAGGTATCTCATCTATATAAAGATCATCATGATCCCTCCAACATTTGGATTTCAGAATATATTGTGTTAGATAAATATGTTTCTATTGTAGAGATACCAGTGGAGATCATTTTAACTTCTGTGTATGTATTTAATGGTAATTAAATATCTATGCTTAGAGTATTATGGAAACATTGATCATATTTTCATTTGTCTTTGGAGGTTGAGTCATTGATGAGGGAGTAGTGGCCCCACCTCATTTTAATAAATTATTATTTCACATGAATATATATAAAATATCATTAATAATAACGACCCACACTTTACATACATTGTTAATACTTCAAAATTGAAGCACACTTATTACAACATATGACAAAACCACAAAGGACCGTATAGGTATAGTGTCTTTAGAAACTGGGAAACATAAACAACTGGTTCATAAATCTTCTATAGTGTCTCCCATTTATTTCATCATATCTAGGGTCCCTTTTAGCATATTCTACTTAATATCCATCTTCCTGACCTGGGGAAAAGAAAACATAAAAGGGTGAGCTCAAATGCTCAGCAAGGGCAAATAAAGGAAATAAAAATCATATCATATCTTTATGAAAATCAAAACCTGCAAAAGAGATCATAATATCTTAACATGGAATAAATCATAGAAGTGAAAATGAGATCCCCATAACATAAAACTTGAAACTTTGTGGCATGCACACATAATCATGGAAAATCATTTCTTGTTAGTCATGACTCGTTGCCAAGACTATCTTAGTGGACAAAGTCCCTTTCTGAACCGAGTTCACTCCTCGTTTCAGTCCTGTATCACTGAACCGAAATAACCTTCCGTTCCAGCCATGTCTATCTCATGAGATATAAAATCATTACCCAATGCATTGGAGGGAGATATAGGTCCCACCCATCTTATAATGAATCCTTTCTTATGTGTGCCACATAATCATAAAACATACATCATCGCACAACACATATAACAAAAATGGGATTCTTGAAACATCATGACATCATAAATCAATTCATATATGATAAAGGAATTCATAAACATAATTCCATCACAACATAGTCAAACCAATGTAAAAATATGGATAGAAACAGAACCCTTTATTATCTTAGATGGAAAATAATTTTGATAAAACACTTGAATTGAATTCTTGAGGAAAATATCCTTTCTTCTTCAAAAACATTTTTCCTTTCATAACATGTCATACAACCTTAAAATAAAAGAAGTTGATTAAAAATAAACTTGAAAACTTGTAAAGGAAGATTCTTTGAAGTAATGTTTTAAAAATCCAATCATGCCGTATAAGTTAAAAAAAACATTCTTCGTACTTTTGTCGGAAAAGTCAAAAAGTACCTCGTACGAAAAACGAAAAAAGATTCCTTTCATATCCTTTACTAAAAACTCATAGAAGGGTAAAATTGGATTTAAACAATTGTAGGTGGATGGAAATAATATTACATATTGAGGGAACATGGATGTGGATGATAAAATACACCCCAGTAAATACATACGAATAAACAATCTCGGATAAAAATGAGATTGTGATATTTCCCTTACCTTAGGTCCAATTTGCTTTGTTCGTGTCCGAAGCTCCTGTATAATGGTTTAAATAATGTTATTGACTTATTCCAGAATCATACATATTGATATGAGATCATATATGGTCATATTATTAGCTTCTTGTTAGTAATATTTCATTGTTACTTGTTACTCGGGTCTTTATAACTTTTTGTTCTTATGCGTGTTTTGTCGAATAAATTCTTATTCTTATCTTTAGGTTATAGATAATTAATTTCCAGAATGGTATTAGTGTAGTATATACCATATTCATTCATTCAATTCATTTATACAATCATTATGAAATGAAGATCATGTAGAACGAGTCGCATCACATCGTGGAGACGGTATTCCGTACGTACGCACGAGTGATGATATCGTTCCTATGATCGTGGAATTGTATTGGAGTATATATATATATTATTTCAGTATCAATATTACTTAATAATAATCATATATAGTTACTCATTACACCATTATACCCATCCTTGTAAGGTGATGGTGGAAAATAGATTACACCACGGCGTGGAGACGGTATTCCGTACGTACGCACGCGCGGTGATTTCATTTTTCCGTAGGATGGATAGAAGGTGAATTAGGGTTGTTTAATATTTATAATAACATATCAGTATGTAAGTAATACTGATGTTATTACTTTATCATGAAACAACTGAAGAAGAAGAAGTTGAAGAAGAAAGAAATTGAAAAGATCGGTAATGGATATTACCTCTTCTTTGGAACGCCTTTTTGAATCCTCCACTTAAGGAACTAAGATTGGTCTTTGGAGAATACCAGGACCTCTAGGATTATTCTAGGGAAGTGGAGAAGGGAAAATGGCAGGGGTTGGCCGAGCTTGAGTTCTCAAATTGGTGTGAGGAGGAGGGGGAGGAGGTGCCCTTTTATAAGGGAGGAGAGGGGCACCTTAAGAATATCTCAAAATATTATTTTATATTAAAGTCAAAATCGGTTTATAATGGTTCCAAAGGGTCTTATTTCGAAGATAAAGTGGGGAAGGGTCGAAATCATATCAACCAATAGGATTTAGACAAGTTTAGGGTATTATTTTAACCTTATCAATTAGATTTAACTATAAGTTAATTAATTTAACTTTTACCGTGTCTTTTTGTTTTCTTTCACTATATGGTTAATAAACATTCTATAACATGCCAAACGAACCCCAAATTGTTTATTATTAATATATATATCCTTATCTAAGTCATTTGGCCGATCCTTAGATTTTTAGGAATAAAATAACAATTAATAATATAATATTTGATTTAAAAACTATTTTGTGTCAATTTTGACACTATTTGATATATGATTTTTGTGAAAGTCATAACAGAATTATATGTTCGAACCAAGTTGATTAAATCAACACTAATATATCATAGTAACCTAGAAAATTAGTGGAATTCATAAAAAGTCTCAAATTACATTTATTTTGGTATTTATATTATCAATTTTGTCAATATTTCATTAATAAGATAATTACTGCATCATCTTTGTGTCATAAATAAATTAAATTATTTGATGTCTAAAAATTACAAATAAAATACCATCATGTAGGAAATCTTTTTAGCTTTCTAATGAATATTTACAATCGAATTTATCTTATGTATAACCCTATATTAAAAATGATTTACTTGTTAAACTTTGATTTTAACTATTTTAACCCTTCTTTAAATAAATTAATAATAAATGTCCTAATCTAATCCAAGTGGGCCTAAATGGTCATATTTTATTCCTAAGTTTGTTTTTGGTCGAATTACACTTGTCCAATAGTATTAGGACATGTGTTAGGGTAATATTGATATCATATTTACCCTTAGTTACCCTATTTACTATTAACCGCGGTAAAAATAGTAAAAAGTTACTATTCACCAAAATATTATTTTCATCTCATTGAACCACATTTTAGTCCTTGATATTAACCGTGTCTCTCGGATTTTTGAAATTCCATTCACAGAAGCGGTAAAATTAAGTTTTATGCAAAATTCAGTTTTTAACCTACCACTTAGTGGTTTCACTATTCATCAAAAATTGAAAGTTTTCAGAAAAATACCAAAATTTCACCCTAGGCTAATTTCGATATTCTGAGTCCAAAAATGAAGTCCATTTTGAAAAATAAAATTTATAAAATTTCAAAAAGTGGTTATTACTATTCATAACGGCTAGTTTTAATAGCATATTGTTGTTTAGTGAAACTCGGTATTGCGTACGACGCAAGCTATCGAGGAAGGTCGCGATTGCGTGTAAAGAAAGTCAAGCAAGTGTTGCGTAGAAAAAGATTCCTTTGATAATTTATATAACATAAAAGTCTCGGGTGTTACATTCTACCCCCCTTAAAAAGAATTTCGCCCTCGAAATTCGTCACTTTGTAACAAATAGATGAGGATACTTCTCCCTCATCATATCCTCAAGCTCCCATGTAGCTTATTCAAGTTGGTGGTTCCTCCATAAAACTTTCACCAAGCGAGTGGTCTTGTTTCGTAGGACTTTTTCGCTACGATCCAGAATCTCTATCGGCTGTTCTTCATAAGAAAGATCTTGCTCCAGCGGTACAACTTCTGAGCTGAGTACATGTGAAGGATCTGGTATGTACTTTCTCAGGAGAGATACATGGAACACATCGTGAACTTGAGAGAGATTCGGTGGAAGCGCCAATCGGTAAGCTACCTTCCCAACACGATCCAGTATTTCAAAAGGACCGATATATCTAGGGCTCAACTTCCCCTTCTTTCCAAATCTCATAACCCTCTTCCAGGGAGATATTCGTAAGAACACTTTATCGCCCACTTCAAACTCTAGGTCTTTTCTTCGGTTGTCGGCATAACTTTTCTGTCGACTTTGAGCTGCTCTTATGTGTTGTTGAATAGATCTAACCTTTTCTGCCATTTCATCAACGAGATCAGGTCCTAATAGCTTTCTTTCCCCAACTTCATCCCAGCAAGTTGGAGTCCTGCATTTCTTTCCATAGAGAGCTTCATAAGAAGCCATCTGAATACTGGAGTGAAAGCTATTATTATAAGAAAATTCCACCAAAGGTAGGTGTTGATCCCAACCTCCTTTGAAATCCATAGAGCAAGCTCTCAACATATCTTCTAGGGTTTGAATTGTTCTCTCAGACTGACCGTCTGTCTGGGGATGATAAGCAGTGCTGAAACTCAACTCTGTATCCAGACCATGCTGAAGACTTCGCCAGAACTTCGAGGTAAATCTCGGATCTCGATCAGATATAATAGAAAGTGGTACTCCATGCAATCTTACCACTTCCTTTACATATATCCTGGAAAGCTGATCTAGAGAGAAATCCTCTCTAATAGCAATGAAGTGTGCAGACTTTGTAAGACGATCAACTATGACCCAGATAGCATTATTGCCTTTGGATGTTTTAGGAAGTCCTGTGACAAAGTCCATAGTGATGTTTTCCCATTTCCATTCGGGTATGGGTAATGGTTGTAACATCCCCTTAGACTTCTGTCTCTCAGCTTTAACTTGTTGACAAACCAAGCATCGAGAGACATATTCAGCAACATCTCTTTTCATGCCATCCCACCAGAAGTACTCTTTCAGGTCCCTATACATCTTCGTGCTTCCAGGATGAATAGAAAATGATGAACTATGAGCCTCATCCAGCAGCTCATTCTTTAATTCGGGGATGGGAGGAACGCAAACACGATTCCTGAACTTTATTATCCCATCACAATCAAGGTTGAATTCAGGAACATTTCTCACCTTCTTTTGTATCTCGACATCTTCTTTCTGTGCCTCTTTAATCTTCACATGTATAGATGGTTGAACATTCATTTGGGAAAGATAAGATTTTTCCCCTTCCATTATAATTCCAAGATCCATCCTTTGTAAATCCATAAATATTGGATCTTTTGTGATCCTCATCATGGATAAACTAGCATGGTCTTGTCGACTTAATGCATCTGCCACCTTGTTTGCTTTCCCAGGGTGGTAATGGATTGAGCAGTCATAATCCTTAATCAGCTCCAACCATCTTCTTTGGCGCATATTCAACTCCTTTTGTGTGAAAATATACTTTAAACTTTTATGATCAGTATAAATATCACACCTTTCACCATAAAGGTAATGCCTCCAAATCTTTAATGCAAAGATTACCGCAGCCAACTCCAAATCATGTGTTGGGTAATTTTGCTCATGGATTTTCAACTGTCGTGAGGCATAAGCTATCACCATATCATTTTGCATAAGAACACACCCCAATCCCTTCTTGGATGCATCACTGTAGATCACAAACCTTTCTCCACTACAAGGCAGTGTGAGCACAGGTGCACTGGATAACCTTCTTTTCAACTCCTTGAAATTCTCTTCACATTCCTCTGTCCAGACAAACTTAACTCCTTTCCGAGTCAACTTGGTGAGTGGATTAGATAATCGTGAAAAATCTTTTACAAAACGTCGATAATATCCAGCCAAACCAAGAAAACTTCGGATCTCAGTTACTGTTGTTGGTCTTGACCATCTTTCGATAACCTCTGTTTTTGCTGGATCCACAGATATCCCCTCTTTTGAGATTATATGACCCAAAAATGCAACTTTTTGAAGCCAAAATTCACACTTGGTAAATTTGGCATAAAGCTTCTCCTTTCTCAGGGTCTTCAATATAATTCTCAAGTGATCTTCATGTTCTTCCTTGCTCTTTGAATAGACAAGAATATCATCTATAAAGACTACCACAAATTGATCAAGATAGTCTCTAAAGACTCTATTCATTAGATCCATGAAGATAGCAGGGGCATTAGTAAGACCAAATGGCATCACTATAAATTCATAGTGTCCATACCTTGTACGGAAAGCCGTCTTTGGTATATCCTCCCTTTTGACCCTTAATTGATGATACCCTGAACGAAGATCAATCTTGGAAAAGTATTGAGCTCCGCGTAGTTGGTCAAATAAGTCATCAATGCGTGGGAGAGGATATTTGTTCTTGATAGTGA
Organism: Viscum album; assembly: GCA_963277665.1. Lineage (NCBI taxonomy): Eukaryota > Viridiplantae > Streptophyta > Magnoliopsida > Santalales > Viscaceae > Viscum > Viscum album. The sequence continues at coordinate 720,138,299 of OY728151.1, read as the reverse complement.
TCTTGTTAAGTTCTCGATAATCAATGCAGAGTCTCATTGATCCATCTTTCTTCTTAACAAATAGAACAGGTGCTCCCCAAGGTGACGCACTAGGGCGTATGAATCCCTTATCAAGATTCTCTTGGAGTTGCTTCTTCAATTCCTGCAACTCAATTGGGGCCATTCTATAAGGTGTCTTTGAAATAGGCAAAGCACCCGGTACGAGTTCTATTGAAAACTCAACTTCACGATTTGGTGGAAGACCCGGCAATTCCTCCGGAAAGACATCATCAAACTCCCGTACAATGGGCATATTCTTAATCGTGAGTTTCTCACCAACCATTTGAGATAAATAACCTTCATTTAGTGGAATCAATACCAATAAGATGGAAGAAATTTCCATTGGAAGGTTATGTTCATCCTTGCATTGATAGACGATCGTAGGTTGATCTGGAATATGAAATGTGACTTCCCTTCTTTGGCAATTGATATGAGCTCCATGTAGAGAAAGCCAATCCATGCCAAGAATCACATCAAATTCCACTAAAGGAAGGATCACAAGATTTGCAGGAAGCACTTTCCCACAAACTTCGATCGGAGAAGAATTATAAACTTCTGATGCGATTGATGTGCCATTAGGTGTTGTCACAGCTAACTCAACATCTAATTGTTGAGGTAATACGGTGATACCCTTAGAAAATTTTTCAGAAATAAAAGAGTGGGTGGATCCAGAATCAAATAAAACATTTGCTACTTTAGAGTGGATGGTAAGTGTACCTTTCACCACATCGTTATCGTACTCCACATCGCTGATAGAAATTGCATGTGACTTTCCTTTGTCTTTAGCCTTAAGAGTTTGTTGACGTCGACCATCATCATCAACCCTTGGATTTGGGCATTGATTGGCATAATGCCCCATCTCCTTGCACTTGAAACATTGAAGTGTAGCAGGTTCATTCTGTGTATCCCTTCCTTTGTTTGCGTCATTAGACATCTTCTTCCCATTATCACGGCATTCAAATGCCCGATGACCTTCCTTTCCACATTTAAAACATTTACTTGTCCCTTTAAGACAACTCCCTCCATGTTTCTTTCCACACATTGAGCATAAGGGAAAGTTCATCTTCTTTTCCGTGTGCTCTTTAGATTTTTCTTTGAATTCCATCTTCCTCTTCTTATCAAACCCATGTGACTGATGGGTTACTCCAATCTCCATCTCGACTTTGAGAGCACATCGAACGATTTCCTCGTAGCTATTGAAGTCCCTTATGGCTAACGCCCTTCGAAGACTTGGTTTTAAGCCACTAAAGAATCGATCGATCTTACTCTCAGGTTGGATAATAATACCAGAAGCGTACCTTGCAAGTCTTGTAAAATTTGCTTCATAGGTACTAACAGATTCATCATCCCTTTGCTTCAGTTCAAGGAACTCTTTCTCCATCTTTGTTCGGAGAATACGAGGGAAGTACTTATTGAAAAATAAGTTCTTGAACTCGTCCCATTCCATAGACTCAATTTCATCCCTTTGCCTCGTATTCTTAACAAGATTCCTCCATTGATCCGCATCTCCTTCCAAACGATACACTGCTAGGATGACTTTATCATGCTCAGAACATTGAAGAACTGAAAATATCTTTTCAGTAGTACTAATCCATTGTTCAGCAACTAATGGATCAGTAGACCCGCTGAAAGATGGTGGACGCTGCCTCGTGAAGGATTCAACAGAATGTTGCTCCCTTCTTTGTTCATTTGGAAATCCTGCATGATTCATAGCTTGAGAAAGTTGTGTGAGCATGGCTACAAGATTTTGCATTCCAGCTCCCATATCGTTTGGTTGCTCAGGGGGACAATCATTGCATTGCCCATCGCATTCCGCATTAACACGGTTCCTTCGGGTTCCAGCCAGTGACTAAAACCAAGAAGAATAGTGTGAGCAACACTAATTATAATAGGAAACCACATAATTCAAGAATAAAATTTTCATGCTTAAGGTCTTATCCTAGGTTATTCAAGGCCATTTCTAAAACACTAAGATTGTGTTCTATGCTTAGACTTATCCTTAGGGTTCTTACTAAGGCTTTCACATCCTAGTTTCCAAAGGTTGACTATACCTTTCCTCTGATACCAACAATAACGACCCACACTTTACATACATTGTTAATACTTCAAAATTGAAGCACACTTATTACAACATATGACAAAACCACAAAGGACCGTATAGGTATAGTGTCTTTAGAAACTGGGAAACATAAACAACTGGTTCATAAATCATCTATAGTGTCTCCCATTTATTTCATCATATCTAGGGTCCCTTTTAGCATATTCTACTTAATATCCATCTTCCTGACCTGGGGAAAAGAAAACATAAAAGGGTGAGCTCAAATGCTCAGCAAGGGCAAATAAAGGAAATAAAAATCATATCATATCTTTATGAAAATCAAAACCTGCAAAAGAGATCATAATATCTTAACATGGAATAAATCATAGAAGTGAAAATGAGATCCCCATAACATAAAACTTGAAACTTTGTGGCATGCACACATAATCATGGAAAATCATTTCTTGTTAGTCATGACTCATTGCCAAGACTATCTTAGTGGACAAAGTCCCTTTCTGAACCGAGTTCACTCCTCGTTTCAGTCCTGTATCACTGAACCGAAATAACCTTCCGTTCCAGCCATGTCTATCTCATGAGATATAAAATCATTACCCAATGCATTGGAGGGAGATATAGGTCCCACCCATCTTATAATGAATCCTTTCTTATGTGTGCCACATAATCATAAAACATACATCATCGCACAACACATATAACAAAAATGGGATTCTTGAAACATCATGACATCATAAATCAATTCATATATGATAAAGGAATTCATAAACATAATTCCATCACAACATAGTCAAACCAATGTAAAAATATGGATAGAAACAGAACCCTTTATTATCTTAGATGGAAAATAATTTTGATAAAACACTTGAATTGAATTCTTGAGGAAAATATCCTTTCTTCTTCAAAAACATTTTTCCTTTCATAACATGTCATACAACTTTAAAATAAAAGAAGTTGATTAAAAATAAACATGAAAACTTGTAAAGGAAGATTCTTTGAAGTAATGTTTTAAAAATCCATTCATGCCGTATAAGTTAAAAAAAAAACATTCTTCGTACTTTTGTCGGAAAAGTCAAAAAGTACCTCGTACGAAAAACGAAAAAAGATTCCTTTCATATCCTTTACTAAAAACTCATAGAAGGGTAAAATTGGATTTAAACAATTGTAGGTGGATGGAAATAATATTACATATTGAGGGAACATGGATGTGGATGATAAAATACACCCCAGTAAATACTTACGAATAAACAATCTCGGATAAAAATGAGATTGTGATATTTCCCTTACCTTAGGTCCAATTTGCTTTGTTCGTGTCTGAAGCTCCTGTATAATGGTTTAAATAATGTTATTGACTTATTCCAGAATCATACATATTGATATGAGATCATATATGGTCATATTATTAGCTTCTTGTTAGTAATATTTCATTGTTACTTGTTACTCGGGTCTTTATAACTTTTTGTTCTTATGCGTGTTTTGTCGAATAAATTCTTATTCTTATCTTTAGGTTATAGATAATTAATTTCCAGAATGGTATTAGTGTAGTATATACCATATTCATTCATTCAATTCATTTATACAATCATTATGAAATGAAGATCATGTAGAACGAGTCGCATCACATCGTGGAGACGGTATTCCGTACGTACGCACGAGTGATGATATCGTTCCTATGATCGTGGAATTGTATTGGAGTATATATATATATTATTTCAGTATCAATATTACTTAATAATAATCATATATAGTTACTCATTACACCATTATACCCATCCTTGTAAGGTGATGGTGGAAAATAGATTACACCACGGCGTGGAGACGGTATTCCGTACGTACGCACGCGCGGTGATTTCATTTTTCCGTAGGATGGATAGAAGGTGAATTAGGGTTGTTTCATATTTATAATAACATATCAGTATGTAAGTAATACTGATGTTATTACTTTATCATGAAACAACTGAAGAAGAAGAAGTTGAAGAAGAAAGAAATTGAAAAGATCGGTAATGGATATTACCTCTTCTTTGGAACGCCTTTTTGAATCCTCCACTTAAGGAACTAAGATTGGTCTTTGGAGAAGACCAGGACCTCTAGGATTATTCTAGGGAAGTGGAGAAGGGAAAATGGCAGGGGTAGGCCGAGCTTGAGTGCTCAAATTGGTGTGAGGAGGAGGGGGAGGAGGTGCCCTTTTATAAAGGAGGAGAGGGGCACCTTAGGAATATCTCAAAATATTATTTTATATTAAAGTCAAAATCGGTTTATAATGGTTCCAAAGGGTCTTATTTCGAAGCTAAAGTGGGGAAGGGTCGAAATCCTATCAACCAATAGGATTTAGACAAGTTTAGGGTATTATTTTAACCTTATCAATTAGATTTAACTCTAAGTTAATTAATTTTACTTTTACCGTGTCTTTTTGTTTTCTTTCACTATATGGTTAATAAACTTTGTATAACATGCCAAACGAACCCCAAATTGTTTATTATTAATATATATATCCTTATCTAAGTCATTTGGCCGAACCTTAGATTTTTAGGAATAAAATAACAATTAATAATATAATATTTGATTTAAAAACTATTTTGTGTCAATTTTGACACTATTTGATATATGATTTTTGTGAAAGTCATAACATAATTATATGTTCGAACCAAGTTGATTAAATCAACACTAATATATCATAGTAACCTAGAAAATTAGTGTAATTCATAAAAAGTCTCAAATTACATTTATTTTGGTATTTATATTATCAATTTTGTCAATATTTCATTAATAAGATAATTACTGCATCATCTTTGTGTCATAAATAAATTAAATTATTTGATGTCTAAAAATTACAAATAAAATACCATCATGTAGGAAATCTTTTTAGCTTTCTAATGAATATTTACAATCGAATTTATCTTATGTAGAACCCTATATTAAAAATGATTTACTTGTTAAACTTTGATTTTAACTATTTTAACCCTTCTTTAAATAAATTAATAATAAATGTCCTAATCTAATCCAAGTGGGCCTAAATGGTCATATTTTATTCCTAAGTTTGTTTTTGGTCGAATTACACTTGTCCAATAGTATTAGGACATGTGTTAGGGTAATATTGATATCATATTTACCCTTAGTTACCCTATTTACTATTAACCGCGGTAAAAATAGTAAAAAGTTACTATTCACCAAAAAATTATTTTCATCTCATTGAACCACATTTTAGTCTTTGATATTAACCGTGTCTCTCGGATTTTTGAAATTCCATTCACAGAAGCGGTAAAATTAAGTTTTATGCAAAATTCAGTTTTTAACCTACCACTTAGTGGTTTCACTATTCATCAAAAATTGAAAGTTTTCAGAAAAATACCAAAATTTCACCCTAGGCTAATTTCGATATTCTGAGTCCAAAAATGAAGTCCATTTTGAAAAATAAAATTTATAAAATTTAAAAAAGTGGTTATTACTATTCATAACGGCTAGTTTTAATAGCATATTGTTGTTTAGTGAAACTCGGTATTGCGTACGACGCAAGCTATCGAGGAAGGTCGCGATTGCGTGTAAAGCAAGTCAAGCAAGTGTTGCGTAGAAAAAGATTCCTTTGATAATTTATATAACATAAAAGTCTCGGGTGTTACATTAATGGTTTGATAAATTGTAACATCCCATTTACATAATTGAGGAGTTTATCAGCCCTCTTTTCATTTATTTATTTATTTGGCTGTGTTTTGGTACTCCATAGGATAAAGATATTTGTCTTGGGAATATAACATATATTTCTATGATGTACTATTGATTCAATTATTTTAGTCCATGAATTAATGTTGTTAAAATTACTTTCTAGAATCATCCATAGTTTATAGAACACATGAATTATTTTTGCTTATTTATAAGAAATATGGATTTTAAATTCTTCATTGTTAATACAAGACATTTAAATTACATAAATGTCAGGTAATGTACAAATGGATTATTTTTTTGTATGCTACCATACATTAAGACATAAATTTTAACAATATTTAATTCATGTCGTCTAATTATAAAATTGGGAATCAATGGAATGGAATTAGTTTTGTAATCATACATGGATTTAGTTGATTAAACGATATGAAATGGAAATAAACAACATGATATACTCAGTAGAATAAATTTTAGGACATTACATATCAGATATCTCTTTCATTTAACAGTATACACTACCCTCTCAACCTCGTAGATCTCCCATTAAAATTTAGAGACCTACACACATTACAAATAATTTCATACAATGATTTATTGTCCTTAGGATTCTAGTCATTTTCACAAGGTGTGTACTCATCGGGTTTATTATTTTTCATTGGAAATGGTATCCTTATTTTATAATTTATATAGATGCAATGTTCATTGATAATATTTTTCAATATTCTCTTTTTATCACTTATGTGATATTTTTCTAGAGTCTATCCCTTGTGATGGCTTTTGTGATGTGATAAATTTTGTTGAGGTATGGATTATTTGTTATTATTTTCTAATTGATCATCATTATGAATCAACTATATGATGTGTGCATTGATTATATGACCTTTTTGGTTTTCATTATATTAATTTTTTTATAGGATTTTATTCTTACTATGTGGGAACCACGTGTTGGAAATTAATATTGACATCTTCGTGGGATTAACTCATGGTGTGCTTCTCTATGAAATAGTTCCCTCTTCAAAGGAATTCATTGTTTACTATTTTTTATTAGGGTATGTTTAGTCTACAAGACTATAATATGGGTATTCCGGTTATGATGCTTCCTACTATATTATCTCATATAATTTTATTTATCAATTTCATTGATTAGATTTGATATGAGATAAATGATTTTATGTTTTTTTGGTGATTTGTTTGAAAATATGTTTTAGATGGATTATTTAATATATATATATAAAAGGAGAAATTACATGCTTCAACATTTTATTATATAGAATAGATAAATTTAATATCAAGACTTATTTCTATAATTTCTATTATCAAGTTATTATTGTGAATATATATGTTGTGTAACACATGTATGTGATCCTACTCAACCTGTTAGCCGACACCGTGTGCCCCACATCTATATTACATAAACCATTGTATGTATTTTATGGTAATGAATGAAATTGATAAATAGTGATGGAGGGAAATTTATGTTACCATAGTATAGGTAGATGGGGATGATAATATAGGGCTTCTCCCATGCTCTCATATAGAATAGAAATATTTTGTATTTTCCCCTTTTATATCGGACTTATACATTGGAATGTTCTGTCTTCTTTGAATTATATCATTTACACTGACTTCATATAATTTTTAGTGATGTCATTTTTTTCCACTACTTCAGTCAGATACATAAATATATATATAAATATATATGACATTTTTTACTCCATGATAAGAAAAATTGATCCCTCTGGTTGTTGTTTGATTACTGGGTGCTATTTTCCACCAACTCACGACCAATAACATCATTTGCGATTGTGTGAATTTAGGATTGTTACTAGTTTTAAAGGGAATCAGGGTTTGATTTCCCACATAATTAACATGTCATTCATTATATCATGAAAAAATTTATTTAAATTTTACTTGAAGATTCATTTTGTGTTATTTATTCTATATAGTTTATGATTCAAATGTTAATATACATTAAATTATTTTTGTTATATGATCTTTAATTATAAATATTTTTCATGATTAAATTTTATATTAACTAATATAATTACATGTATTTATCTAAAATAATTAATTTTAAATTTCATTTTTTATTTTTGAAGAATAAATATTTTTCTCTCGTTTTCTACACATTGAGAACTAAAGAGACTAGAAAAATATTTTCAATGAAAACACATTTCATATCTCTCTTTGATTGAAAAATTATTTCCTTCTATTTCCATGTCTTATAAAAATGGGTCAAAAAAAGATTGAAAATATCTAAATGATTTCTTAATAAAAGTTTTCTAATTTTCATATTTTTACTAAATGGTTTGAAAGGAAACATCATGTTGTTTTACTAATAAGTCAATTTTACCCTTCTTCTAATATTGTGAAACGAATGATTTATTAAATTATACATCATATATGGAATTTATTACAATAATTAAATCTCATTATATTGAATCATATATTACATTTTTATTATAATACATTTATTGATATATTTTTCTTAATATCTTTAAATTTTCAGTTGTTAAATGTGAATTTCTAAAAGAAATGTATATATTCTTATGAAAAAATTTTTGTTTATTTTTTATAGTGTATTAATAATTCAATGAAAAACACTTTTATAAATCATTCCTTATTGGGAATATATTTACGGATACCATCAATATTATTTCCCTAGATTTCTTATAATCATTTTTAGTATGGAGGTACTATTTTGATAGCATCCTCCACATTTCTGTGAGTAATTTTATATAATTTTTACTAATAAAAGGAGGTATTATAATTTCATATACTATAATTTTAATTGGAATGCTTATAGTAGTTATGTTTCACCCCTTTAATATAAAGAATTTATTGAGAATTTTATAGAATATTCCGATATTGTTATAACCCTTAAATACATCGTTAGGTCTATTGAGATGAACTAGCTTGTTTTTTTAACAAAGGTCATACAAATTTTTATAAGAGTATTTTGCAACTCCCACAGATATTAAAAGATTAAGATAACATTAGATTATTTTTATGACATGATAACCTTATAATATAACATAATTTAACACATTAATATTTTAAAATATATTAATTTTAAAATAATCTCAATCTCTGGGATAGAAATCAATGCATGAAACAATATCATTGAAAACAATCCAAATACTATATTAAATTATAATTATTTAAACATGTACATTATATATTAGACATTAAGAATGAAAATATTAAAAGTAACAACTAAATTATGAAAATTATATGGTTTAAACATATATTAAATGAAATAATTGATAATATATTTATTAAAAATAAAATAATCACCATTAAACTGAGAATAAATTATTTTAAGAGAAATTATTTTCTTCTTAAATCACAGTTAGTCATGATTTTTCATTAATTTGTGAAATAAAATTATTACATTTTATGAAAAAAAATTATATAAATAGGCATTAATTTTGAAATTTATATGTATCAATTATAATTTCATGAATTTTTTATAGTTCTCTGAAATGGAAAACTATTTATGAATAGTAACAGTACTCATTTTTATTGAAAAGTAAATTTTCATTCAAATTTTTAATAAGGAAAAAATTTATTTAAAAACGACATAAAAATAATTTTATTAAATTGAATTTATATTTTAAAAAATTACTTCATTTGAATAGTTTTAATTTTTTATTTTTCTATTAAATAATTTATACTTATGATAATTTTCTCTTTAAAAAATAATTGTATCTTCATGTTTACTATTTATTCTTTAATTGTATTCTATTAATTCATTATACTAAATTTATAAAAAATAATTCCATTTTTTTAATTATCATAATTTATAATATATAATATGTTTAACATATTTATAACTATAAATAATATTGAAAAAAGTTAAAAAAATAATTACATTGGTTTATATAAAATGGGATTACGGAATGTTAAACATAGATGATATGCACTAAAATAACATAAAAATTTATCATATTGTAGTTTAATCACCTTATATCAACCCATAGAACGATATAATTTGTTTTTATGATTTTTTGATGTTAATATATTAATGTGACATTAAAATAATTTCATTTATGAATAGACATAATTTCATGGTCATAGTATAAAAAGTACATTATGTGTTCATATAGGAAAAAATATAAGTTGTTAATGAAAATTGATGTTCATATTGAGAATAATTAAATTAATTTAATGAGAGTAATTTATTCTTTATTTTTAGTAATCATGTTATTACATTACATTCTTATGAAATCCCATCAAGGAAATTAGTTTTTAGTTAAAATAATTAATATAAAATACTAAAAATATTAAAAAAATATAAGTTTCATGAATTGATACATTTCATTATTTTTTTATAAATATATATTTGTATATATTTATTTAAATAATTTATTCAATATAAAAAAAATTATATTTATTAAAATTTAATTAAATAAATACTGTTAAAAGTGACATTAACTTTATTTTATAATAAATGATATTTTATTTTTGGATTTAAAATTCATAAATATTATATATTTATAAATGTTTTTTTAATATTAGAAACATGAAATATGGGCCCTTTAAGGACCATTCATTAATATTTAATGTCTTTGTTAACCCATAATGAGCGAAAACATTATTACTATAGTTAACTTTAAAATAGTGTTTTTTACACACTGCTTGTGATTTTGATGAAATTATTTTTCCAGAAATTTTTTTTTTAATTCTACTTAATATTAAATTTTTTTAAATTATCTAATTATTTCCATTTTATTACAGACTTAATGGAATATTTTCCCAATATAAAGAAGGATACTAACCGTAGAGGAAAAAAATTAGTAAAATTATGGAAACATATAATTTCTTGAAGCACATATTTGAATTTTTTTTTTTATTTTGTTATAGAGTTATTTATCAACAATATAGTCTCTATAGTAAAATAATTATCAATTTTTGGATCCAATTTGGGTGAGATTATATTCCAATTATTTAATTGTTTTTGGTACATATAGAAATTCCACTCCTTCTAAACTATAGAATGATACTCGCTAACCTATAATGTTTAGACCTCTATATCCATTTATGTCAACCAAATCATTAAAAAAAGTACACATAACATAATAATCAATATTTTTAAACTCTTTTTTAGAAAAATCCATCTTTATGGGCCTTAATAAGAGATTGAAACCATGTTTCTCAAATAGCAGATAATTGTATTTAGTGAGGTTATTCTATGTCATTATTTTGTTACAACTATAAATTATTTCATGAAACAAAAAATAAAATAAAAAATAAAATGGAATATAATAATACGTTCTAATGTTTTTTTATAGTAATTATTAAAATATATTACTATAAAATGGGAATCAAAATCTTTAATCGTGGGTATGGAGGACTACCACATAGCGAACTCATATAACTGAGTTCCTATAAATCAATTCTCATGGTTTGAAATAATGATGTATTTAATATATATATATATATATATATCCAAAATTTATGTTATTCTTTCACTATATCAGTTATAATATCACATATACAATCTTGATTTCTATTCTATTTAAAATATGATAATGTCAGTCGTGTGTAAAAAAACTACGACCTCAAGTTGTGATGTGATTCTTTTTTGAGTAATGTCTTCCATGGAATGGAGAAATGATAATTTTAATTAATATATAGTATATATATGAAATTATATCCATTAGGGAAAATTAAAATATCATACACTATAATTCTATTTCCCCATTTAAGGACATGATAGTTTTACTCATTCGTACGTATGGCCTAGCATCACCTTAATGTAATGTTATTCATTTTCAATCACAATCCTTCACGAATTTTTATGAGGATATATCAAATGTGAAAAATATATTTAAAAAATAAAAATATTTAAAGTGATTATATAGATATATTCAATGTACAAGAACTATAACTCTCATGAGAAACAAGCGTACAAAAATAGGGGACTTAACAATGAAAACAACAAAAATATTGATATATTATTGAAAACCCATTGGTATAATGTTATAATTAGATAATATATGATATTATATATCTAAATATATTTATATAATATATATATACATTAAATGAATATTTATTATATAGGATCATATTAATAATATTAATGGAGTCAAACATGGGGTATGAGATTATTTTCTTACTTTAACTTATGTGAATCATACATCATATTCAAAACATAGTACATTGTGTGGTGTTTATAGATTCCAATTTGAAATGATAAATCATTAATATATTTTATTTTTTGGTATTTAGATTTATATTTGATTATAATTTCATTTTTTATACATTTCATATGATGTCAAAGTGGTAATAATTTATTTCACATTCTCAACATTAATCAATATTGTTTCTGTTTAAGTCTCCATTTACGGAATTATTGTTCATTATAATAATAAAATAAATAATTTTATTATAAATGTTTTATTCAAAATCTTATCTACATAAATAATACCATTTTCTGCTCTTTTTAATTGATAATATTGATCAAAAAATTACTAAATTATGGCTTTATTTCATTCTGTTATCTAATATCATGTTTAACCAAAATAAATTCATTATAAAAACATATATTCCAAAATGAATTTACCCTATTAAAAATTACGTAGTGAATAATTTTTACCAATATAGAATGTTTAAATTTTTTTAAGGGATTCATTATATCATTTTTAAAATAAGCCTTGCTTATATTTTTAAAAAAGGTGAAAGGACCCACAATTTTAATGATTACAACATGAAAAACGAAATTTCTACACTCATAACCACTAAATGTATAAAATATTATTTTAGGAATTAAAATGTTAATTTAAATGAAAAATATTTTAAAAATATATTTCTTATATTTTTTAAATGATTTTAAATTTAAAATGATGATTTTCATCAAATATAATAATAATGTCGTTTTTATGGTCATTATTGATCATCAATAAAAAAACACTTTGATGAATATATAATCATATTGGGATATATTATATTAATATAATTATTACTATTTATTTGGATGTATTATTATAATTATAAATAAATATTTGTAATTTTATTGCCATCCCCCATATTACCCTGGTTGTTTTTTGAATATGTTTTTTGATTGGGGAATGTATTTACCTTTCATATATTAGTTTCTCTATAAAAAATATATTTTCAGTATTTTCACCAATTGTATATGATTAATAGATTTTTCATAGAGTGTTATGGATGGGAACAGACTATTGATATCCCATTGATGAATCCATATGTCTCTTGAGTGAAATCAGTTGGCGAAATATGATGTGTTTTTACCCATAGACTAATCTGAAGTATAAAATGTATTATCATGTTTTGAATTTCTAGAATTTAAAATATTACTTTATTAATAATTTTCTGATTTCCATGATATTATTATATTATTTATAATATGCCAGGATAATTTTCATTCTTATGTTATTATTTATGTGGATTAATTTTTTCATCATTTATTCTTTTCAAATGATTCAGATGATATTATTCTAAATGGAATGTGATAAATTTATTTACATTTACATAATAATAATTATTATTTATTCATTATCAATTACATTGTACACATACACATTCAGAGAATCTAATCCCAAAAAAATAATATTTTTTATTTTCCCCATCACACCATGATGTTTTTTGTGATTTATATGCATGGATTCACTATAAAGTAAAATTTAGTAATTAGAGAAGAAAAGTATAATTTTATGTTTCAAAATGTGAATTAAATTCATGTTTGTATCTGGTTTATCAATACTAATAAACTCTATAGTCCTTTAGTATTTGATAAATTGAATCTACTATCAATTTAAAAAACTATACACCAGATCTTGGTTATTTGAGTCAGGGACCTCATAGTTTGTATTAGAAATAGTTTAATTGAAATAGTGGGAACTAGAATTAGTAATATTAAGATTATGGAATAAAACATTATTATAAATATTTAGTATATGTATATTAAATACATTATGATTTTTTATGTTAGATATTATCTTGTTTTTCCAATAAATACATCCATTAAAATATACAAATAGTGGAAGTGGATCTAAAAAAAATTACCAAGTTATAACAACACTAAAATAGGTTCATTGGCCATGAAACATCCATTAAAAAGAAAAAGAAAATGGCCCTTAAAACACACATAGATTCATATTTATGAGGTATATTAGTATGATAATTCAAATTCTCATTACCAAAAATTATAATTGATTGGAACCTATTATTATTATTTGTAAAGATTCCAAAATAAGCCATTATTATGATTATATGTTTGTCCATAAATACATTTTTCAATTATTGTTATCGGTATTTCCTATTTTTGGAATATACGTTATAATTAAAAATGGTGTGATCTCATAATGTGTATCGAAATTTTCAGAAATTGAACCTAGTTGAAGGAATCATAACCATATCATTGTATGCTATCGAAAAAAATATTGGTCATTCCATTTAATATATTAATCAATCATATTAAAGGCATCAACTCTCAAAAATATTCTCATTGTAATATGAATTAGTATAATGTTCTATCAATATAATGAAATAATATTGAATACATTACGGATTCAATGAAATTAAATATAAGAAATGGATGTCATAGAATAAATGGATAATGGTGATAATATAAATAAGGTTTTTTTTACATGTGATCATTTTTTAAAGAAGCACCATTGAACCTGATTGAAATAATTGTTATTCTCCTTCAACTGTAGAGAGAATGTACATAATGAGCATGAATTAATGGGTAATAAATATTTAATTATTTTTTACTGTTTCAACACTAAAAATATGGGACAATATGAAAAAAAAATTACCCATGGATTGATACAATATAAAATAGAAGAATCTAAAGGATCACGTTCTATCTTATCTTATTACTATAGCCAAAGTTAAATGAATATTGTTATTTTTATTTTTATCTCAATAATTATGATGTATGAATATTTTTATGAATTTTATTCTGGGTATAAATATTATGAAATATATAACGATTTTACTATAATTTTTTCCCTTATGTATTTGAGAGAATTCATTGAATGGTAATGGTGGTTGATAAATGTTATTGATTGAAAAGATGATTTTTTGTGAGAAAAATATTATGGGATGATAAAAAATATTATGTGATCAGCATTGAGATAATAATTAAAATGATATGTTAATTAGATAGAATTATTGACCGATATTTTTTTTTATTTTAGGGTTTACATTTAATATGTATGAGTCTACAATACGATTTTATTTATGAAATATAATTTACAACCTATTATTTTAATATTAGAATCCCAAATTTATTCATTAATTTTTTATGGTGATCATGATATTCTAAAATTTTGAATGTGACATTAAGATCCAATATAATATATATAGGGAATATAATGTGGATTTAGTGAAAATCATTATTAATTTTGAATGAAATTTTTTTGACTACCCTTAAAAGAAAATAATTATCAAATTGATAGTATTTTTATTTTAATGTTATTAGATAAATTATTCAAAACTATTTGTTCATGGAAAATATTGAGAGTTAAGAGGGATAACACCTCATTATTTTGTTTAACTAATGATTTTTAAAATGTTTATTTTTTCATCAGGATGAAAATTTTCAAATATTATAGTAATAATTAATAAAATTATTAGATTATAATAGAAATTATTAATTTATGCAATTTATCTTTTAAAGAAATTATATTGATTTTTGTTCATAGTAAATATAGTAAATTAAACCCTCATCTTTTGGGAGTGGAACTTGAAAAAAAAAGAAACCATATTTCATTCCCAACCGACGAATCCATATTATTTTGACTCAATATAGATATAGGGTTTTGTGTTTGTTGAGACTATCGTTATCAATCCTATTCATTATATTAAGTACCAATATCACCCTTCATCTATTTTTTTTAATCACAGTTTTCTTCAATGTCTGTATCATAACATCAAATGTTTGATCTACTACTTGTAAACATTGTTTTATTATTATTATATATAAACAATGTAGATCCCTTTTTCCCATATCAAGGGAATGTTTTATTAACCCTACTAATGATGTCTGATTTTAAATAATATATTTTAAAATTTCAAACCATTGATTAGGATAATAAAATTAAATAGTACTGTAGTATTTTTTAAGGGGGTAGAATTAAACATCATATGAACATTAAAGTGGAACGTCAAATTCCATATCTTATAATAAATGATACTCTAATCCTATAAGAGAAGGCTATTCCATGATACTGAATGATATATTTCATTTTATATAAATACAATCTCTTTGATATCATTCAACTCATGAAAAAAAATAGTTTGAATAAAACTCGATACTCAATTACAGAATTATCAAATAAAAATCACCATTATTACCAAGAATATATATTGAATGTTATGTGTATTAAAAAATAAATTATAACAAATACATTTTTACACAATAATAATGGAAATTCAATGGTAACTTATTGACTAGAAATAAAATAAGTGACATGTTAAAGGGAATGAAATAATTCTATTAAAAATATATTTTCATGAAAAGGTTATTAGTCACTATTAAGAAACATAATTGGAAATTATTTTTTTACATATATTTATAAACTTAATTGGTAAATTTAAACAACATATTTTTAAATTTAAATGATAAAAAAAATTTGGTTAATTTTTCTGGATGTTTTTCTTAATAAATTTATTATAATGATGAATAGTGAAAATATATTTTTTTTTTTAAAACAAATTTTTATTTAAATAATAAAAAATGTTAATGTATATATTTAATTGGATTTAATGTAAAATTATAAAAAATAAATTACTATTTAACACATTTATTCTTTTATAATTACTTTCTTGTTTAATTCGGATGTTAAAACATCACATAATTATAGTAATTTCCTCATTGGAAAACTACTCTTCTTTTCATGTGTATGGTTTAATTGTAATTTTTATTATAACATATCTATGTATTTAAAATGAAAAAAGGTGTTAAAATGTAGAAATCAAATAATGAAAATAATACATTAAGTTCAATTTAATTTTTCCATATAACTGATAAGAAAAACTCTTAAATCTAATTTCTGAGTTTAATATTCAATTGGGTTTATGGGGTTTAAATTAGGATGATAATGGTATAAATTTCATTATATTTATAAAAATAGAATTTTATAGACAAAAAATTACCCTAAAACCAAATAAGACATTTTAATGAGTTTTAATGAAACTTTTCTATGAAACTGTCCTATATAATTATTTTATTAATGAAATGAAATAATATAACCCCCAGGTAATTAATTTTCCAACATGTGTTCAAATAGTGAAAAAAGAAATATGTACATTAATTTGGATGGCAATTTTCAGAATATTGAAATTATATCTGTTAGGGTAATTTATATTAATTTTTTTGATATGATATAATTTCAACTAATTCAAGATCAACAAAAATTCAGTAATTATTAAATAAATAGAAAAATATTATTAATATTACTAAAATTATATAAAATAATATAAATTGAATGTATTATTTTTTCCATTAATTTTATACAAAAATATATTTTTTAATAATGGTGTTAACATAATGTAATCTAATTTCATAATATTTATGATATATTTTTAATTCAAATTAAATAAATTTTTTGAAAATTAAAATTATTATTATTTAATATTAAAGTAAATTTTAGTAAATGATATAAAATTTCAAAAAATTCATATTCTTTCAACTGGATATCAAATTTTTAAAAATACTAAATATTGTCCATTCATGGAAATTAATTATTTTATTGTAACTATGATAATCCCAAAAGAGTAAATACATTTTCTATATTATTATACTTAAATTAGTTTTTTTCCATGATTCAAACGCTTGTAGTAAAATTAATTTTCGTCACACATATGTTAATTATTTAATTCATATTATTTGATATTTATAATTTATTATTATGAACATTCTAAAAATTATAAATTTTTTTTTAGATTAATAAATAATTTAACACAGTTAAAAATAATTTTTACCATAAAAAATAATTAAAATGTGTAAATATAAGTAAACATAGAATGTGTGGAAAATGATGATTATAAGAAGAATTTTATTATTTTTTAATATTTTATTAATTTTAATATAATCCCTATATCCATTAAATTGTTAATTTAGGAGACACATTGGTTTAGAGTGACTTTCTATGATTGAATATTGTATAGACATTACAACAATTTTACACCTCCTCAACTATTATATAGAACTCCAAACCCCTAACTTATTCACCAAACTGAAGACATGTTTCATAGATAAGACTTATTAAACAAATTATCGTACATTCTAATCCAAAATATTTAGCATCTTGTTTTCCAAAATGAGCACCCCAATGGTCATTCTGAAGTGGTGCAAATGTTGTTTCTATAAAAGAAGGTAATTATCTTCATACTGATAATTTTTTCATTCATATTTTTTAAAAATTAATTAAATCATAAAAAGAAAAATTAATTATCAAAATTATATTATATATAATATACTATTATTATTTTAGTGTTATAGTTTTTATTCATTACAACATTCATCATATTAGAAAAAAATTTAATTCATGTGTATAGTGGACTACCACCTTGTGAAATTTAGAAACTATCTTCCCTAAAACAATTCTCATATTTAAAAATAATTATTTTTTTATATTTTTATATATATAATAAATATGATATATATTTAATGTTTTTATATATAATATAACATGTTTCATTTTATTTTTCATTTTTTTAAAAATATGATAATGTCCATGTCGTTTACGGTGGACCATATCCTCTTGAAGTGATGTTGTTCCATTGTCTATTTGTCCTTACATGGAATGGAATATATGAAAATTTAATAAATATATTTGAACTATAATAACATATATAAATTCAGGAAAATTATTATAACATACACTTAAACATTGTTTCCCTTTTAATGAATAATATAATTTCACATACTTATCCTGACCTACCATACTGACAATGTGACGTGATCCATTTTCCATATCCAATATTTTTGAATTATTATAAGGTTTTATACAATGAAAATTATTATTATATATAAAATTAGTATCATTATGGTTATTATGTAACAATATCCATTATAATAGAACTGGGAAATTCATAACAATACATGCATGAGATAACATGGAAATTATCAATGGGAACGATGAAAATCATGAATTATTTTTATCAATTTAGTTTTAAAATGTTATAATTGGATCATATATTGTATGATATATGTTATTATTGTAATTTAATATATTCAAAATAAATATATAATTATTATAATGGATATTATGATACATATGAATGGATTCGAACATGAGGTAATGGTTTCTTGTCTCACCAATACATCTATAAGACACATAATGTCTTCAACACATATTAATTTTTTTATATTTATAAAAATTTATATTTTTTTACAAAAAATATTTATATTTTGGGTATTTAATGTTTCATTTCATGATTAATTATTTTTATGGGTCTTATGATTCATATGTTTGAAAAGTGGTGTGTGTTTATTTTACAATCACATCTTCATTTGAGATAATTTTTTCACAAATATCCCTTGGGTGACTTATTTTATATATAAATCTTAAAGTAATTTTATTTTATTCTCATATGTTTATTGATGACCTATTTCATTTAAGATTATGTTTTCAATTTAATTGAGGGCATAAAAGTTATAACAAACAGTTTCTATGAAAATTCAACATCAATTATCAATTAACACAAAAATCCCTTTTCACCAAAATAAATGTTTTCATAAATTCATTTAAAAATGTATTTGAACCCATTAATAAAGACATATTAATTTAAATTTTCCTATTTTTACTCTTTAAAAAGTATTTCTAAAATAATCCTCATGTATTTTTCATAAAATATGGACCGTTTTTTATTTTATCAAAAATTAGAAAGGAATATCTTTTTCAATGTGATCCTAATTAACATAATTATATACCATCATGACCAATCCATAATTCAGAGATTATTTTTCCAATAACCAATGGTTATTTTCTATAAAATTTATTTTTAAAATATTTTATGTTCTATAACAACACATATTTTCATTGTGAATAGATTATTTTCCAAAAATAATAATTATAATGAATTTTTTGTAATATATTTTTCCATCAATGACATCATCACTTTATTTTAATTTTAAAACTGTAAGGATGTGTCATATTAATACCATCTTTCTTGTTTCTTATTATGGTTCATGATCATTTGTAATGAGTATTTACAATTTTGTTACCATTATCTATATTACTCTGGATGGTTGATAAACATGTTTATTTGATTAGGGTAAGAATTAAAAATACATATGTTATTTTTTTAATAAAAATTATTATAGAGAACATGGACTTTAATACATTGATGTTACAATTTTTGTGAATACTAATTAAATTAAAAAACCACAAATCTATGGACCATAATAGTTTAGTTTCCATAAGAAACATTGAACAAAGTCTTCTAATAAATTTAAGGATCATCAATGTTTAGAAAATTAATTATACCACATAGTCCAATTTATTGAAATACAAAAAATAAAACCCTTATTTATAAACAAGGTTGAGGAAAAATAATAAATAGTTATATTATAATCTTAGTAGGTACAAAAAAAGGAGACATATACAAAATAAATGATCATAAGGGTATGGTAATTTGATTATTACTTTTAAAAACAACATATATCATATCAAATATCATAATAATGAGTCATTACATAAATAATAGATATCATAACAATTGATTCATTATATTATCAGAAAACATAACCAATGATATGATAAAATTGGAAAGGGATATTTAATTCTAACACACAAATAATCATATAAAATCATTTCCTTAGTATTCAAGGTTTTTTTAACATCTAATGGAATTCAATGGGAGGAAACGAGTACTGGTTCGGAAAACCCACAATATATTATGGAATCCCATTACTTGTTGTTGAATTTATCCACTCCCCATACCATCACAATTGATAAATTTCCATAATAAAAACGGTTCACTCTGTATTCCATTACTATAGCAGTACTGTATCATGTAATGTAGCAGCTAATGTAGCAGTTACTGTTCGGTATTATTGCAACCGAAAATATTCACTCGATTTGGGCCTTCAGGCCACCAGTTTGGGCCATCGGGTCATCAAAGGCCTTCGGGTCATAGGGCCTTTGTGTCACATAGACCATGGAGTATGCCAGTTCACACAGAACATGCCTCAGAAGAGGATCAAGGGAGCAGAAGTAGTAGCCACTATATACAGAGCTAACTAGATTAGAATAATGAGATGGTATGGCAGCCGCCATCGAGACCAGGCACCATACAACTTTGTATGGGGAAATGCTAGCCGATCAGCAATGCAAGGTGGGGAGATAATGTGATTAATGATGCAAGATGCTGGGGAGGGACAGTTCTAGTGGGCTGGGCCTACGGGTCATGTATGGTCATGGTATGCCTCTGGTCCTTCAGGTCATGTTTTTCGGTTCATGTCGGGCCTTGTGCCTTGGGCCTACAGGTCATGTACGGGTTCCACTTCAACCCTCAAAAGGGGGATTATCTAGAATAAAATAAAAATAATTCCTTTGGTCCATTCAGAGGTTCACTCATCATTATATCCCTATCAATATCATGATATATTAATATTTTTCCATTACACTGGAGTGGCATACAAGTCCCACCCATTATTGGTTATAACATGACCATATTACTTGGTTTCAACATAACCACCATCCTTAGTTATAATGTAACCATTTTTATATACTGAAAATCATATATATGTGTTCTAATTTATCATAAAGCATTCATCATTTCATAACCTATTAATTGAAATGGGGGCTATTAACATTTCATTTTTTCATAAACTGTGGAATAGGGAACTCTTTCATACTCATTACATCATATGTTGAAATAATAATATGAAAATAAATGGGATTGATAAGAGTTCCATCATGGTATAACATGCATAAAGATACTATAGTTTCATAAAATTTTAATCATGGTATAACCCATGGAATATAAATGTGTTTCATAAATATATTATTATCAAAAAATAAACCCTTTAGATTTATTATAAGGATTCTATCCTGGGATCATATCCCATGAAAATAATATATAACCTAAAACAATGAAATCTAGTATGGAAAATAAACTTTAAAGTCTTCTTGGGATTTTTTTGAAGAGAATATATTTTCCTTGAAAATAATTTTTGAAAATTTAAAACATCATGATAATATTTTTTGATGAAAATTACATTGAATAGTTATAGAAGATGATTTTAATTTTAATTTATCCCATTTCTTCAGTAAATTACTTTTTCATCTATGAAAACCCATATTAAAACATTATCAATTTTCTAAAACATTTTTACATTGAAATAATTTATTTAAAACATAAAAAATTTCAAACATTTTTAAATGAATGTTTGGGACTAATCCCATTTTTTAGGAAAATATAAATAATAACACTGTTAAAATAATGTGTTCATAAATGAGATAAATTTTAATCATTTATGAAATGAAACGTGAAAAAAATATTCATGGGTATGTCATATATCATAATCTCGAATACTAAAATCCACACAATTCCACTCCTAGTCTCAATCTTCTTTCAAAGAGTTGAAATTATTGGAATGAAAATTTCTCATAGTATCATGATTCATCTACCTAATTCCTATTGTGTGTTTGAGGTGTTAATGATATTTAGTTAGTCTTCAATTATTTTTACAAATCATAAAAAAATTCATCCATTTTTATCTTGTTTTCTCTGGTGTAATTCCAATAATATATGTCTTCACTAATGAAAAATCATGATCCAAATCCCCCCATTCCCCACAATTTTTTTAAAATTTACATTGCATCGTCAACTCGTCAAAAATATGAAATGTGACAAGATCATGATCACAGACTACCATTTATGTGTTATTATTAAATTTTATATGTGGGTCATGTAGCAAGGAGTCTCTCTAATAACCCCCATTAGAGGGATTTACATGTTCAATACCTATTTTACCATATCTATCACCAGCCACAAATGTTTTCCCCGATACATGATCAAATTATGTACCCTTATATATACCAAATCATAAATCCCATTAAACTCTCTGTACCATGTTCCAAAAGATGTTAAATTCATTCATATAAACAAGATTATTTCACCATATATATATGACCCCCTAGATAGTCCTCTAATACATATTTCATATCATATATGCCCTTCCCCATTTTTCTTGTTATGGTATTATTTTGATTAGATTAGGAAGGATTGTAAATGGATACCATTGACCTTTTACCTTCACTAGTATGAGGATTACATAGAGAAGCATGGCTCATTGGGATACTATTCTTTCCAAATTCAGCATAAGAGTGTGTAGACACCCCAACTTGAGCATATGAACCATGAACAGATCCAACAGCCGCATTGTTCACATCTAATGTTTTTTTCTACATCTAATGTGCCTTATTCTGTATAGTTAACAAAAAATAGAAGATGTTGGCACCGTTATGAAATTTTACATTGGAATATCATATTATTATTTCAATAAAATAAATACTATAAATCTTCACATAGACATGTTTATGTGTCAACTCTTCATCATTTTTATACAAAATCACTTTTCTTATTAGCAACAAAATGAGATAATCCTTAAATAAAAACAAGGAAATGTGTCCAAATCAGGATTTAATTGTATACTTATCCATTTTAATCAATTAACTATTTTATGATGCAATGTTATATTGAATTTGAGTATGTCACATTATACAATTTAATCGAAATATATTAACCCATACACTGCAAAAGATTTTTTGATTCCCAAAGGATTATATCTAAAATTACATTCATGTATATAGAGAAACTCTTGTTTTAGTTTAATAATTTCATGATCCCATGAAATATTCTGTAGTTATTAATTGTGGAAAATAAAATTAAATTATCCACAACCCACTAGTATGCATTTCATGTTCTAGAAAATCTAATTCAGGGGTAAATGATTAACATGATCATCATGTTTCCATTGACTCATATCGTAGTAGAATATAACCCATCAAATAATAGAGTTATTTAATTGACATATGTGGTCTATGATTAAATATTACCTGACATGTACAGAATCAATGAATCGTATTTTTTATTAATCCTTCTAGAATCAACCTCCTGGATTGCTGTGAAAAAGAATTTTATAAACAGATTCCCACACACTAGATGTAGATTTCAGATGAATGAATCCTATATTAGAAATAGTTACTGAAAAATGTATATAATTTTCATATATCTCTGAAATAAATATTCAACCACCAATTATGGGGATTCCTACTTTACAAACATCATCTCTTTGAAATTCTATCACACTCAAAAATCCCTAGTGGACCCACAAATTGACATCGTTTGAGAAATCCAAAACCTCCTTATAAATCATTCCCAAATACAAAGAAATAAATATCCATTTAAAATAAAATTAAATATTTTCTAATCTTATATTGAAATAATTTATCATAGATGATAATGGAAAATACTAATTAGTTTTTTCATATTAAAAATTATGATTCATTTAATATTTTATGAAAAATACAATCATTTTTTAAATAAAATCCAGATTCCATTATTTTTTTAATAAAAAAATTGTTATTTTTTATAAATAATATGATAATTATAATAAATTTTATTAAAAAAAATTAGAGAAATAGATTTTGGAAGAATTTGGATTTCTGATAACAGAGATAAATAGAGTCTGAATTCTTTATAACATTGTACCAATAATAATAATATAAAATGATTTTGAAAATTGAATTATTACATAAAGATATCATTAATAAAAAGTGGAGAATAAATTTCAGGAATAAATTTATATATAATCAATATTATTTTATCATCCTAAACATAACTATAACAAATCTTGATAAATGATAAGATTGTATCATAATATCCATACCAATTTTATATCATTGTATCATAAGGACCATGAATTAATAACAAAAAATAGAACATAATATATTCATGTGATAAATAAATTCATGATATAACTTATAATGGTGGGATTTATAAACTCCTCATGAAATAATATAAGTTACTATTACAATGTATATCACTAAAAAGTATTATTTGAGAGAAAACCCACTTATAGATTGAATAGAATTTAAATTACAAACCCCATGAATAGATAAGATAGATAGAATCACTTATTATTTTTTAATTAGGTATATTCAAATTTTAATATAATGTTGATTTATATAAAAATAAAATAATAGAAATGATTGTTGAATATGAAATATGCCTCTTAGAAGTGAAAGAGAAACGATAAATCCAGTTACCATATGTCTTAACTTGATTTAATGTTATTAAACCATTATTTATAATTAATATAATTTTTTATAAAAATATTTAAGATATATATATATATATATGTATTATGATCCACGATTTATTAACATGGAAATTATATTACTTTTGATAAATATATAATACATTTCAAAAATAATCACCACAGTGCCATATTAATTTTGTATGATTGTAAATTTGGAACACATTCTGGTAACTTGGTACATGATTATAAACATATCCAATTAATATATTATAATTTATTTTTCAAAAATAAAACCATCCATTATATTATGGGGAAAAAATATAAAAAGGGTGATCTCAAATGTTCAGTAAGGGTAAGTAAAAAAAAATAGCATACAAATCATAAACATATGAATGTAAAAAAATGAAAAAATCTATTGACAACCATTCAAAAGTTAACATAAATCATTATATTGAATCATAAAAAATCCTTTGTAGTTCATCAAGAATAAATAAAAAAGGAATCATGAACCAAAAGTAAATTTTCTTTCACTAAAATATTGAATTATGGAAAATAGATAAGCATTGAAATTCATATCCACATTATCCCAAGATCATTTCATAGACTATATATTGGAAAACTATATTACTGAACCAATTTCACTTCTCTCTCCATTCTTATAATACTAAAATAGATTTACATATTCTTTTTGCCATGTATTACGAAACCAGATATATATTTCCTTCCAATCATATCTATCACTTGTGATATAAATCATTCCCCAATGAATTGTTGGGACATATAGGTCCCACCCATCTCATAATCACATTATTTTTATTTATTCCACAAAAATATAATTCATCATATCTTTACTCAAGTAAGAAAATTTAATTCAAAAATATAATTATATAATAAAATAATACATGTAAATTAATCTATATTATATGGTAATTAATTTTATTGAACACTTGAAATTAATTCTTGAGGAAGATATCCTTCAATCATCAAATCAAATTTCATTTCTCAAAATTACACTCAAGTTTTTAAGACAAGAATATAGATTAAAATAGACATTAATTCCTTTAATGGAATATTTATGAAAATTAAGTGTCATGAATACATAAAAGCTCTTCATACCACATAATTTAAAAAAAACATTCTTCTCATACTTTGTTTTAGATAAGCAAAAAAACCCTGTATCGAAAAAAATATTCCTTTCACAATGTTTAATAAGAATTAAAAAATTGGTTATACTGAATTTAAAATATTATATATGAATAGAAAAAAATATTAAATATTTTGGAAACAATTACATGGAATATAATTATACCTTAGTAAATACATACATATAGACAAATTCAAATAATAATTTAATTGCGAGAATATTCCGTAACAAATTTTTATCAATTTAATTTTAAGAATAATTAAATCAATATGTATTGGTATATATCATAAACTTCATAATAATAATCACAAAAACATTTACTAGTAGCATAAATAACACACAAAAGGGATAGGTGGGGTATAAGGATTATGTCCCACAAAAATTAATGTAATAAAAATAATCGGTTACCTTTTTCTGATATATATTGTATGTATATTAAACCCCACTATAAATATTTATATAATTTAATTTATTTATTGCAGAATCATAGTAATTTTTATGATATCATATATGATAATATTAATATCCTTTTGTTAATAGCTTTTCATCATTACTCGTTATTTGTGTACTGTCTTAATTTTTTTCTTATGCATGATTTTTCAATGTATATCAATTTCCAATTTTTAGAACATAAATATAACATAAAAAATTATATTATCATATAAAATATAACATTTATACATTATATAAATTTTAATAATGATATTTAAATGAATATCATGTATAATGATTTGCATAGCATCGTGGAGATGGTTGGCCATACATATGCATGAGTGATGATATTATTGCCATAATTGTGAAATGGTATGGATGTGAATGATATTTAAATTGTTACAAAATTTATATAATGTTATAATAACCAAACATTTTTATTATTTACATCATTAAACTAGTCCACACAATGTGGGGGTGAAAAACATATTACACCACAATGTGGAGACGGTAAGTCGTACGTACTCACCTATGCTGATATTTTTTTCATTCATTGTTTAAAAGGTGATATATAGTTTTTAAATAACCATAATTACATCTTATTATATATGAGATACTCAATTAATAATTTATAATGTATGAAAAGGAAGATGATGTAGAAGATGAAATGATCCTGAGAGATTTGGTAAAAGAGATTACCTCTTCCTTTACGAGCTCCCTCTAGATATCCTCTTAACGAATCTATGCATTGACATTTGAAAAGACCAAAATCACTATAATGTTACTAAATAAGTTGAGAAGATTGATATTTAGGCTGTGTATGTACTTGAATCCTCATAGTTAATTAAATAAGTGAGTGAAGTGGCCCCCCTTTATAATTGTGGTGGGGGGAACTTTGGGGATCCCTAAAAATATTAAATTAGAATAAAATATATCTCAACAAAAATAAAAAATTTTCATTTAATATAATATATATATAATGTTGTAATCTCATCAGCTAAAAACGTTTAGACCTATTTTCCTATCACTTTAATCCATATCATTTAAATTAATCTTTACTTAATCTATTTAACTTTTATCTAATGTGACAAATTATTCGATATTAAAATAGTGTAATTTTTTACCTATTTGAGGTAAATTTCACCATAAATGAATAAATTAAAACATTTTATATCATATAATAATTATTTTATAATTTTAAAGAATGATTCTTATTATTTAATTAATATAGTAATACATAATTTTGATAAACAATTAATGTTGTCAATTTTGACACTATTCAATTTATTGATTCTTTCATTTACAATGATATGATGTATTCCTAAAAAATATTTTATTATATCCCTATGGGGTCAAGGTATTATATAAAATTATTTTCAATATATTAATTCTACAAAATTATCTTTATTTTAAAATTTTAATATCATTAAATTGGTATTTCCATTAAGAAAATAATTACTTTATTTGTATTGTATAACTATTTGTTGAATACATAATTAAAAACAAAATAACATAATTAAATAGATTCTTATATATTTATGATTAATATTTCTAGAAGAATATATCTTCTAGAACAAACTATATTAATATTTTAAAATTTATTAAAACGTGAATGTGACAAATTTATATTCATTTTAAATAAAATATTACATGTATCATAATTCTTTCTATATGGATAACCATGGTATACAAACTGACCCTATGATGATTATGGTATTCATATACCGAATAAGAAATATTTATTAAAGTGTTTGGGTATTCTAGTGGCTGTTATCACTTTAATATTCATTTTGTTTATTCACATTAATTAAATATTTTTTCCACCATTCAAGTATATGTCATTAAGGTAATTATTTATTACCTAAAAATTTAAAATATATTATCATGATAAATAATGTCATTTTTGATTCCAAATTAATATTTATAATCGATATTTTCTTCTATAAATCACTATATTAAAATTTGAGTAAGACATACTTAACATTTCCTTAAATATAATAAATTAAATGTCTTAATCTCACCAATGTGGCTTCTAATGGACAGACTTTTGACACAAGTATGATTCAGGTCTACAAACATGAAACCATTGACATTATGTTTGCCATTAGAGTAATTTTATAATATTATGTCTACCAATGATTACATGATTTACCGTATTACCGTACTAATAAAAAAAATTATGTTACTATTAATAAATCCTAATAATAAAATAAAAAATTTAATATTCATTGGATATAGTAAATTAAAATATGGAATCTTTTTTTTAAGTTTCAAACCACAAAAGTTGCAGTAAAATATATAAAATTCATCCAGTTTTCGAAATAAAAGAATGGGTTTTAAAAGATAAAACATTGCAAAAGATTAAAATATTTTACCTATATATTATATATAAAATCAATAACATTGACATAAGTTATATTAAATAAAAAAATATATTCTATTTATTGATTAAAATCCTTAAATAATATAATTTTTCTAAAAAAAATTATTTCGATTAAAATACTTTTTTTCCAATAAATTTCATTTTTTCAAAAAATGATTTTTATCGGAAAATTACCATCAATGAAACCAAAGTAATTTTTTTACCACTATTTTTTTTAATATCTCTATTTTATTATATTAAATATAGAAAAGTGTTAAAAAATAATATAAAATGGGTGGTTTTCAAAAGGTAGGAAAACTATTATTTTATTAAAATATTTATTTTATTAAAAATTTTGAATTTGTTCTATTATCAGTTGTAGAAAATATATAAGATGAATTTTAAACACTATATTAAGGATATTACATATTAATTACATTAATAAAATCAATTAAAAGTGATATTATTATTTTTTAAACACAATTATTTTCATTTTGGTTGTATTTCTAAAAAAACATTTCATTTTATTAAATAAAAGTTTTGTTATTTATAATTAATTTCTCACCAAAGACTAAATAATATTTTCATAAATTTTTTAATACTTTTCAAACACACAATTTAATGGCTAGGTAATGATGTAACATAATAATAATTTTTTTTTCTCTTAAAATATTTCATTCTGGAAATGAATTAGCATAAATGTAAATGAAATTGTGTCTAACACAAGAAAATAATATTGTTTTGTACATTGAAAGCTAAATAGGTGTTTCATGTAACCCTATATTATCTTATGGTGGAAAACAACACATGACTTCATTGAAATAAACATAAATAAATAAATAATAATAATTAAATAATTAAAATAAATAACAATATCATTAAATTATCTATTTTATTAAAATATCATACCATATATTAATTAAATGAGATCATTTATTACTCATATAATTACAATTACACATTTAAGTCGTGTTTTCATGTAATAATAACTTTGTTTTTTCTATATTTTTCAATTTTTAATTATCATCCCCCTTATAATGAACATTGTTACATCATTTCCATATTGTTAATAATAATATAACTATCATATATATTAATTATATATGTCATTGGAGTAATCCAAAGAAATTAGTGATGGAAAATTAAATATATCATTCATGAAGATGGTTTTTTGTACGTACAGAAGACAATTATTTCTATTTTAATAATGGATTGTATTAAAGGAAGGAAAATTATATATTTAAATTAAAAAAATCATTTTCATTTAATATATGTAACATATTTTACTTAAATACCATACTTAATAACTTCTATGAAAATCATGAATAGAAATTGTAGGAATCAGGTCAACAACTAATGTGAAGTGCAATGTGATGACTGCTTGAGCGAGATGTACAACCAAATGTGACTATGAAATGAATAAATTATGATGATAATATCACTACCAACTCATGATATAAATTGAATCCAGGTTCAAGAGTAGTGACCAAATCCAACTAAGATTGAACAAACTGCAATTGAGACCATTATGGGAAAGGCCGATAAATTTCAATGGAACGCCTAATCCCTTACATGTGGAATAATCGATCAACTACATTTTGAATAACTTATACATCATTCAATGTTCTAAGAAATATAATGATATATTGTATGTTTATCATATACATGGATAATTTAATTGGGTAAGTTAATTAATCATTAATATGAATCACGAGGAAGAGATCCGCATAATGTTCTATAAGGAATTATAGATAACATTTTTTGATAAATATGCTCCTCACACTCTAAAACATAAAATGGAATGATATTTCCATTCCATAAGGTAAAAATGATGAATATATCATAGAATATGATGATAAACATTCAAGCCATGCATGATAAACTTATATTATTGTCGTTATCCACTAATTACAGGCTGAAGAATTCATTGGTTGGATGAATACTAGTTTTTAAAACAGTCATGATGATATGATACTTTGATATCATGGAGGAAATTGTATTATGTGACCTTAAACTGAAAATTTAGATCGATGAATTTCAAGGGTAACAAATGTGTAAGTAGGGGAAATTGGAGCTTAATTTTATTTTTCATATGGATAAATTTAATGGTTCTATGAAATTTCAACATCCCACATTTCAATGTTATCATATAGAGAACCATGGAAATTCTCTAAGGAATTTGAGGAAATTTATTAAATGAGAGAAAGAAGAACACTCAACTAGACATTGTTGAATGGGGAATCCAAATAATGTGATAAAGGCGTTTCAATCTATATTCATCCAAGGCCTCATTTTTTGTTTTTTCAATTGTATGGAACAAGAAAGAATTAGGAACCAATGTACAAAACCAAGGATTTTCAGAGAAAACAAACAACCTCCAAGGAAACAAGGGATTTGTTTTCCATACCCAACTGATGGGGTGGATCTTCAAAATAAATTGGTGTTAGGATTTATAGTTATTAATTCATGAATAGAGAATTTACTTTTTTATTTTATTTCTAAAAATTCCTTTACATCAGGAATGTTTAGTAGAACTATTCCAACCCCGCCAAAAAGAATAGAAGTAATGTTATTGATGAGAATACAAAATTGAAATATTATTTCATCCCATGTATATAACACCACTCTCATCATTATATGTTTTAAGAATTTATATTCCAAATATGTGATAGTCTCTTTAGTAGTATTTGTTGAATTTATGGGTAAATATTTGTTTTCCCTATATAGAGCCGATATAAACTATCATGACCATGAAATCACTTCCCATATCATGAATCATATCAAGTATCAAGAATTTCCCACCAATTATATACAAGTTCATTATGAAAATTGAATAATATTTTCTAATAAAATGTCAAATAGGGATATTTTTTTCCTTATGAAAATCAATATATTTCATAAACTATTAAGTCAATGGATATGAATATCCTTGAATACATTATATTTATGGGGGATTATATTGATGTGTTTCTTGAAGAATTTTATAGTCTTCCTTCTAGATGATAGAATCAATTTTCAATAGATCTTATACATGTGGAGTTTCCATTATCCGAGACATGATATTCAATTTATATTGTAGAATTTGAGTATATAAACTAACAACTTCATGAAATTATTGTTAAAGGGTTTAAATGCACATGTGTTTCACCATAGGGTGATGTAGTCCACTTATTGAATATTAAATAATGTTGTATAAGCCTTTTCATTGATTATTATCATCTCAATAATATCACGATAAGTAAAATGTATTCTTTTTTCCACGGATTGATTTATTTTTTGATTAGATACATGGTTCACAAAAATTATCATAGGTTGATAATCATCTGATATATCATCAAATAAGGGTGATGAATGAGGATATCCACCCGACTACTTTCAATAAAAGGTTTTGGTACTATGAATTCATAGTAATGTCCATTGAACTAACTAATTATATAAAAATAATCATTAACATGATAAATACAGTCTTTAAATATTATCCAAAAAATATTTAGTCCCTATGAAATATTTTATTATATTATCAAAATGTAAAGAGGAGAATGAGGATATTATGAGGAATACAGTAAAAAACCTATGAAAGTGTAATCTTTATTCAATTTACATAAAATATATGTCTTTCTAGAAGTAATTATCATTTATGGGGAATATTATAACAAGAAATGGGATGTTTGATGAACCATGAGGACAATAACATTTGAATTATGATCAAATTTTAATTCTTTGAAATATTTCCATATTTTCCTTGGATTATCTAGATAATATCTACAATTTATTAGAAATTAATCATAATTATCATACCCTATAATCTGGTTAACATGGTAGAGTGTAATGTTTTTTCTAGAATTATAAATTTGAATAGAGCTTCAAGGAGTTAAAAAATATTCTTACCATTGTCCCTATAAATTCTATACCACAAATTGGGGAACTATTTATGGGGTATTGGGACACTTATAAAATGGTATTGGGATATATGTTCCTAAAAATTAAAAGGTTGATGGATTGTACTTCAAGAAAGTCATGTTTTCATGAACATAACTACCCAACATGTGATATAGAGTATTCTTCAATGATTATTGTGTTGACAATCTTGGGTAATTACCTTTGTGTGAGATTTGTTAAGAAAATAATAATCAAAGGAGCCTCAATTATATATTTACACAAATATATCTGAATATGAACTAGTAAATATGGTTATATGGTCAATGAATTTAAATTCTCAACCTAGTACCATCAAGGGAAATCAAAAAATATTTTATAAGCTCTATGTATAAAAGCTCATGTAATTTTATCACTAATGTGATTGGAATTGAATTTATATTGTTATTCATGATGAGGATTGAAATGGGAATCATAATGTAGATAACATCATCAATACATTCAAAAATGATTGATCTATCATCTATTTTATTGATGAAAATGATTTCTCAAAAATATGATGTAGAATTTAAAAAAATAGTGTTATCTAGATGAAAAGGGAAATCCTCAGGGCTAAATGTTAATGATGAATGAGTCTTGATATTTGTGTAATGATAATGTGTACCATCAAATCCAGAGGTAATAAAGCTGTTGTTGGATGATTCATAGTGGTAAACCATATCCAAAATTTCTAGAAGCATAAATATGTAACACGATCTCAAATATCATGGTTTTATTGCGATATTATGAAGAAAGAGTCCATGTAATATACAATAAGATGTCTGTTTTGTAAAAAAAGTGAAGGTTAAAAGGAAAATATAGATGAGGGGATGAACCGATTACCCTTAAAAAATAGAAATGAGAAAAAATAACCATATAATTTTTCATTGGTCTATCAAATACATCTTGAAAAAATATTGTTATATGGGTTTTGGGGGATCATCTTACAAAGACATATCAATTCATTTATAATTGGTAGTAATTGACACATGTTAAACATTAAAGGATATACCTATGTGACGTGAAGACAATGGATGTGAAATAACAATCGATATTATATGTGTGAGAACCATGATTTAACTCCATGTATTGGAAGATTATCCAAGATGATCTAAATACATATTTTATCATCATCATGGCTTATAACACTCAAACTGATTCCCAATTTGATCGAACTATCCAAAAACATGAGGAAATGTATATATAATTATAAAATAACATCAAAGGATTTTTGGATCAACATCTTCTTCTAGGATTGTTTTTAAAAAATAAAACCTTTCACTCAATCTTCCAAATGGATCCCTATGAATACAATTATAGGAAAAGGATTATTATACCTCCGTGTTGGGATAATGTTGGGGGAAAAGCTTGTAGGTCATGGAATTGTAAAGGAACATGTGGAAAAATTCTAGACCATTCCATTAAACATTAAGGCCTCTCAAAGTTGGAATGATATCTATGTTAATAATCGGTCATCAGATTAAGAGTTTATGGTTGAAGATGAGGTATTCACACATATATCTCTACAGAAGCAATTCATTATATTTTGGATGAGGAGAATGTTTTTTGCATGGTAAATTGGTCCATTTGAGATCATTCGGCATATTTGTGTAGTGGCCTATCAACATCCACTACTTTGTAATATATCGAAACTAAATGATGTATTCCATGTATCCATTGTATGTTAGGACATACCATACCCCTCACATGTACTCAATCATGGGATGGTACCATAAGATAATTATATGCCATATGAGGATGATCGAATGAATATCGTATAAGGTAGATATATAGTTCTATAGAATAAGACAATGATCCTAGTAAATGGGGTGTGGAGAAACGGAAAGATTGAAGATGAGAGGTATTCACAAAAGTATTTGATAAAAGATAATTTTATTATTTTTTTGTATTTGAAATTAAATAATTTAGTTTTAAATATCTAATTGGGGGAATATTTTAGTTACCGATTAATATAAAAATAGTATTTCAATTTTAAATTCATTAAATGGATTATTATATGTTGTGGTTTTAAAATACACATGAACTTCATTTTTTTCATATCAAAGCAGTTTAAAAATACCATTAAGTATTATTAATATTAATAATATTTCCATTGAACAGTGATCACATTATTAGTATAAATATTTGTTTTTATCAAATAAAATTTACAATGTTAAAGTATGTGATGGCCATAATATGTAGAATCATTCCATATGAAGACAATTTATTAGAGTTTCCATGGGAGATAACATCATTAGTTTTTTCCCTTGACCATGACCAAGATGAGATACATCAGCATAAGCACATGAAAACCTATTAATTAGATAAGTTCATAAACCATGAGGTTAAATCCCAATCTATGTACATCGACCAACACTATGAATGTCAGGCTATCACCCACTTTACTGATATGGTATTTTCTAGTGTTTTAATTGAATATTAATATAAGGAACCATCCTTAAACATTACACAATCCGGAATTAAATGAATAATTTACAGTGGGGATCTTTTTAGGTTTAGAGAATTAGAGAATTATGCCATAACTATTACATAACAACATGACTATTACATGTAGACACTAATACTAAGTATCCAATTTTTAATTAAATAAAAACTCTTAAAATAAAACATTTGTAGTTCCATATTTTAGTAAACATAACTTTTCCATAATCACATCTTTATCGTTATTCATCTTTAAGTCCCTTAGAATAAATTTCAAAAAATTGCTATGAGCATAAAAAGTTATGTAAGGGTTGTAAAATAATGAAGGAAAATATTATCCCATCAATAAATACTAATCATTTACAACCTAATTTTAAATCATAACATACCTTAAAAAATCATAATATTTATGAATAACCCCCAAAAATAATAAATCAAAAAGGAATGGTATGGAATTCATAACATACATTCATTGAAGCTATAACAACTGCATAGGGAGTCACATTTGGAATACTCATCACGATATATTCCTTATGTTATTTTGGAGAAACATTAATGTTTACCTCAGTCACATTACCCAATCCATTGGAGAGCTATATTGGGATCACCCGCCCTAGGATTATCACGGAACCACCTATATATAGAAACAACGCCCAAGAACCATGGCATATTCATAACAAATAACACAATCATAAATGAAAGACAACATTTCCAAATTCCAATCACAATATATCAAATATATATATTGAAATAAACAATTCTTTATCAAATAATGTTAAAAAAACTTTTAAAACTTTTCATAAAGAGATTTTGAAATCAAAATGTCACATGCCACTCTGAATATTTTAACTAAATTATCATTTAAAAATATTAATGTCTATATAAATAAATCCAAAAAATAATTTTGAGAAAAAGGACATTAATAATAAATATTTATAAGAATAAATCATTAAAACATTTAGAATGATATTTCAGTTAAAGATTTTTTAACAGAATTATAGAAGCTTGAATACAAATAATTGAGGAATAAAATTTAATGTTAAAATTATAATATCATGATAATAAAGGGATTAATGATATAATAATCCAAAGTAAAATATATACCACACATAAGAGTGGATTGGTTCATAGAAATAATGAAGTCTTAATAGAATGTAAATTGAGACGAAATCCCTTATAAAAAATATCCTTAGATTATGGATAAATCAATTACATTATAATGTGTGACAAATATAAATCCATTAAATATTATTGGATATTCAGTGTAAGTTAATCAAAAAAAATTCACACATATTATTTTTAAGACAAAACCAATGACTTTGTTGTTTAACTCAATGAATGGAAATTGAGTTAAAATTACACTTATCAAGTTCATATCGATGATTTAAGAATTTATAAATGTAGTGATTATTTGTATCCATTTTATATCCACATTAATGGGAGTGGAAATTAAAACATAAATAAATAAATAGTTATTCCACAAATAATAATAGAATGACATAATTATAAATTAGAATATTAACCCAAGGAATAGAAATTGGGTTAAAAGTTTCCCTTACAGATTACGTAACATACGATACATAAAACCCATGAAAGAAGGATCATAAAATGAAGATGAAAATACCCATAATTTAATTATATTAAACAATGAATACAAAATTTGGAATTATATACACCACACAAAAAGAAAATTGTGGAAAATATTGCAAAAATCTCACAATAATAAAAAGTGGGATGAAAATCCCTTAACATGTTTTAATCAATCATGTCATATGACCAAAAGTTAATAACTACCTAATGAATCATAGAATAACAGTAATATCATGATAATATATATCAAATGGAAATACACAATACACCACATTCTATAAGAAAGTGGTTATCAATGGAAATCTCATAGAATTGAAATTGAGATAAGACATCTCATACCTTGTGTCCAACATGACATCATTATTCATTGTTCATAATGAATAATAAACATAAGATAATTTATAAATTATTTGGAACCCTTTTTTATGTTTATTATTTGTTTTATATCACTTATTACCATGTTATAAACATTATGTAATCATTAATGTTAATAATGTTGGTTTTGTTGATATTTGGTACTTGAGTAAAAAATGAACACCTTTTAATTACAATTTGTCCATGTGGTCAAAATTAAATTATCACCAGAATGATATTAATGATTTATATATAATATAATATATATATATATATATCATATATATGTATTTATAATAGTAAATAAAATTTGGAGATAAGAAATGAAATGCACTGTTCATGAAGATGGTAAGCCCTACGAATGCATGAATACTACTTTGATTTCTATTTTATATTTTAATTGAATGAAAAAATAATGACACATAGTAATATTATAGTATCAGTATAATATAATATATAATTTTAATAACTACTTCATGTATATGTCCCATGTATGGTATGAATGATTAGTATCACTTTGTGGGGGTGGTAGTCTGCACTTCCTCAAATTAAATTATCACATTTACTCTAACGGGAACCATAAATGTATTCTATAAATTAAAATCACATAAGCCTAAAGAAAAAATAAATATAATATATATCAAATATAAATGATGTTCAATGATAATGTCCACCATGAGAGGCAGTATGATATATTTGACCAATAATCATTTCCTTAGGTAGTTGTTCGTCGTCCAAAGAAATAGTATGTTCTTTACCAATTAGATTGAGGTTTGATTAAGTTTAGTTTGATTAAATATCCTAAAAACATCTTAGTATATTAATTATACTAGTTTTGTTATAATATAATTCATAAAAAGTTTTTAGTGGTTGGATAAGTAAAATAAAAGAAAAGAATTTAAGCGAAACTGTTAACTTTAATTAGGGTAACTCCCTTTGGTTTGAACCAAAAAAACATCTTGTAGTGACTTATACATAATGTAAGGCTTATAGAAGGAACATAGGTATGTTTATCGCATATTTGGGTAGGTTTGGGTTGAAACAAGGGGCTTAATAGGTGTGAGGAATGGGTTAGAAGTGAGGGCATTTTATAAGTGGTGGAGGGGTTCTTTCGTATAATGTGAAAGTATTATTTTATTATATAATGATTTTTGGTTTCTAAAGGTCCAAAAATAATTAAAGTAGAATATAATATGACTCATGGTCGATGTAAATTTAACCAATAATAATTGGAAAATTTCTAGATGTTATTATAATATTTATAATTTTATTTATTTTAATCATTTATTAAGGATCTCAATACTACATAATTTTATACATAATTAATTATAGTTATTTGATCTCAAAAAATTATGAAAAAATACCATGATGTATAAATATTTTTATATTTAAAAATTAAATTTATATTTGAAAATATATCTTATATATCATTTTGTAAAAATTAACTAATAAAAGTATATTTGTTTGTGTTATTTTTGACATTTCATTAAAATTATTTAATCTAAACTGTCATTATCACACCCATGTGGCTCCAGGGGGTCCCAAAATAGACTTAATGATTCCTATGGTCGCTAGTGAATCATCCAATAATTTTTAGATAGGTGTTAAGGTAATTTTTTATTACTATAATATTCTTTTTACCTTGAATTACCCTATTTTCCTTTAACCGCGGTAAATAAATGTCAAAAGTAACTATTCACCAAAAAAATTATATTCATCTTATTGAAACACATTTTACATAATAATAACAACCATGTATGTTGTATTTTCAATATTAAATTCACAGATGTGATGAAATTTCATTAAAATGAAAAAGTCAGTTTTTTAACTACTATTTAGTAATTTCACTATTCATCTAAAATTGAGGTTTTTCAGAAAATTACCAAAAATTTAGCATAAGATATATTTGATTTCCCAAATTCAAAAATAATTTCTATTTTAAAAAATTCCAAACATATATGTTTCATTAAATAATTTAATATAAATTCCCGTTGTCAAAACAAAGAGCTTGTTTTTTATGAAACAATATCTATCAAAAGACTGAGACTTGTTTATGCCCAATTTCAATGTGAAATTTTTTACAATTACCAACATTGGATTTCATGTAAAATAATTTAATTTAATTACTCTTTAAAACCATTTATGAATATAATATATCCATAAAAATATGTTAGATTAACTAGCCGTTTTGAATTAAAATACTTTATATTTCACTATTCATAAAAAAATGAATTTTATCAGAAAAATACAAAAAAATTACCGATTGTAAATTTTGATATCCTGATTCTATAGAAGAATTTTATTTTGTCAAATATAATATATAAAAGTGACCAAAACTATGTTTAATGAGGGTTCTCCATCAAAATGCATTAAATCAACTTTTTAATGAAAATTATATTCTTTATGCTTAAAATCATATTCATTCTTAAATTATGAATCTAAATTTTATGGGATAAATGTAAAATCAAGTTAAAAACTTGTACACTCATATTAAAGTTATTTTTTTCATTCATACTAATATAAGAGCTAGGCATTAAAAACCATTTAAAATAATATTATATTATTTTTTTCAGAACAACTCAATGTTGTGTGCAACATAAGATTTAGAAGAAACTTGTTGTAGTGTATCAGGTACGCCATTGAACATTGAATCTCCTTCGAAGTAAAATTAATAATTAATTTAAAAATATTAATAAATATGATAATGTCATATTCTTTATTTACCTATGATGTTACAATTTAATAATAGAATAATAATATATATATGCAAATATATTTTATAGTATAATGACTATTTTATCATTGTATTATTATTAAAATATTAATTGTTTTATTATTTTCATACAATAAAACCAAAATTATATTTTTGAGAAATATTAAAAAAATATGGAATTCATTAATTAATGGATTTCTAAAATATATAATATTTTATTGAAATATAAATAATAAAAAAATTAATAAATATATATGACCGTTTTAATTTTTATGAAGATAATTTTTTTTGATGTTTTTTAAAAAAATCATTGTCAGAAATTCATTCATTTCTCAATAAAGAATGATTTTTATTTTAAATGTGAAAATTCACATATATACAAAAATCTTTCAATAAAATAAATATTATTTTGGAAATCATAATGTTGAAATTATCCAATGGTGAATTTTTCATAATTATTTTCAGATAAAATAACTTCATATAAAAATTATATTTTTTATAAATATGAAGTCTGTACTGTAACATCATAATGAGACAATACTATTGTAAAAATTCATTAAAGGGTATTAATAACCAAAATGATGTTTTCCCCCAAAAGTTATTTAATATAAATTTTATTTAATTAATATTATAATGGATTTTTGAGTCCTCAAAAACATTTAATATATTTTAGGGTTTAAAATATTTTCATTAAGGGCATGACTCACTTCCACATTATCACGGGTAATATGTGAAAATTTTATCTAAAAATAAGAATTAAATTACAGAAATGATCCATATTTAAAATAAACCAATGGTAGAAAACATTTAATGGTCTGTTTAATTGTTTATTTTATTGTACAGCATCCAAAACCTAAGCTTCATAATTAATAATTAAATTCCCACACATGTTGTTTATAAACCCAACAAACTCCCTTTTCTCTTCACTATTAACATTATATGAGGAACTAAATCATCAATAACATACCTATATTACTCCCAATGCTCCTTGATGTATCAATAATCCCCACCAGATGATTTGGAATCACCCTATCAATGTAATGTATTTCTCTCTATGTTTTACTTCAAGATTCAATTTTATGTTATGCCTAATTGATTCCATTTTTGGTTGATTTGTTTTGTTTTACTACAACCTTATTACCTTAGTGTTGATTTTCATGTGTTGATATTCTCGTTTCATTCTCATTAATCCATCCCATGAGCCTTCTTTTACACCTTTTACAATGGGAAGTTTATCCGGGTATCTCTAATTATCTATTTTTTACAATAAACTATTTAATGTTATGTTTCATAATTTCCATTTTTTTGTGATGTGGTATTTTTTTATATATCACCATTACATTCCATTTGGTTTAAAAATTATGATATACCCATTTAAGTCTCAATAATCCCTCCAATAAATCTATATGTACACTTTTTACCATGAATAAATTAAGTAACGGATCCTCCCCTTCTTCCATTTATTCATGTTTAATAATTATCTCATATATTTTTTCTAAATTTAATAATTATGGGATATGTTATTTCATGCCACACCTACATTTTATGTCTTTACTAATGATTTAGATATCCATTTATTTATCTTTACCCCTTAAATTTTTATTTCTAGGAACCAGTTTTTATTCTGATATTTCAATGTTATTTTCTAATTCAAAAAACCTTGTAATGAATCCTACTACCCATTTACTATCAATGGTGTTAAATTTTATACACTTATAGTTAATCTATTGTGGAATTATATGTCATTATTCCCCAATACTTGATTGATAAATAAAATATTATTATAAATGATTCCATGTGCTATGATCCATGTGAAAAACTTATGAATGGGAATGAAATTAATGTGATAGGTTCACCATGAATTAATATGCACTCCAATTCATTTATAAATTTTTTAGACAGATGAGGCATCAGGAAAGGGAATATGGATTGAACCTATTC
The DNA here is from genome assembly GCA_963277665.1 of Viscum album. Taxonomy (NCBI): domain Eukaryota; kingdom Viridiplantae; phylum Streptophyta; class Magnoliopsida; order Santalales; family Viscaceae; genus Viscum; species Viscum album. The sequence continues at coordinate 720,096,399 of OY728151.1, read as the reverse complement.
AATAATGGTTATTTTCCATCATTATATCATTTATTTATCCTCGAATCATGTTTATGATGTAGTGTATTATGTTTTTTCCACCATTATCATGTTACCTTTGTGATTAAAATTATATATTATGACTCACTATTCATGTTTCTAATTCTCATTACTTTTATTCACCGCAGATATGCCGATATAATAACATGTGTTACATTATTCATGTTGTTCCATTTTTACTCACTAAGATGGATTGATAGATCACCCATTTATTATGTATTTTCTAAGGTTATCCAATGAATTTTTATGTACAGTAGAATATTATGAGAAAACTAAGGCAATTTTCTATAATTTTGTTCTATCTAATGTTTCAAAATGTTATGTAATGTCACTAATTCAAAAATAAACTAGACTTAACGATCTACCTAGTTTTTTAATGCCATGCATCATTAAAAAATTCCAAAATTAATGTGTATTAAATATCTGGGCTTCTATACAATCCCAAACTCATCAATGTCATACTGAATTGAGTACACCCTCCATTCCAACCAAACTTGTCTCATGAGATAAAAATTTGTAACCAATGAATTAGATGGGGAAATTGGTCCCACCCATATTAGTTTAAAACATAACCACTTCCCATGGTAAATATTTAACCACATTCATTGGTTATAACATGATGACCATAACATAAGAAAATTCATACTTATTTCTTCCCTTGGGTCATAAAACATTAATCATATCATAACCCATGAAAGGAAAATGTTTTAAAAAATACTTCAACATATTATAAAATGTGGTTAATTGATAGGTATCATAATCATTTAATCATTCAATCATTTTATTACATGTATATATAAGAGGGTTTTATAAGCGTTATATCATTTTATAACCCATGGAATAAGAAGCACATTTCAAAATAATTTAATCAAGGTGTAACCCATGAATGAGAATCACGCTTTATTAACATATTTTTATCATAAAAATAAACCATAAATGGAAATACAATTTATTTAATCCATTGATCATATCCACAATATTGAATAAGTATCCTCAAGTAATGACATAATAGATAGAAATTAATTTTGAAATTCCCCATGCTAAATTTCGGGACGTAAAATTAATTTAATTTAATTAATATTTTAATTCATAAAACATTATGAAAATAAATATATATTTTTAATGTAAATAACTTTACCAAATATTAATAAAATAATATTCATTGAATAAAAAAATTTATATGGGTAATTTAATATTGAAATCATTGATCAATTTGGACAACAATAAATATTGTTCATGTCGAGTATGTTAAAAAAAATATGCATTTATCAGTTTTGATTAAATCTAAATATGAATTGTTTGGCCCAATGGAATGATTGTTCCCTTAATAGTTATAAAATAAATATTTCATGGTTTAAATTTTCATTTAAAAATAATATTTGAATTACAATGAAACTTTTATTTTTTTACAGAACATGGTTTTGGATTGAAATAGATTTCCGAATGAAGAGAGAAATAAATTATGATATTCATTAAACATTCATTAACTAAAGTAACAAAGTGTGTATAAATAGTAATATTACATGAAAATAAAATCAATATGCATTTGATAATAATTCTAATTACATTCTTGATAGTTTGTTTATAATATTTTTTCATCAAAAACATAATCATAAAAAATCCCAATAAAGGATTTGATTGTAATATAAAATCATTACCACATTGATCACAATGAAATAAATGAACCCTGGAAGACTAAAATTAAATATAACATATAATAACATATATATACCTATATACATTATTTTATATGTCAAATGGGGATCTATAAATATCTCATTCATTAATTTAAGATCATAACATAATGTACGTCTCAAATAAAGAATATTGAAAAAACACACTTACTACTCATGTAGCTTTTGAATCATAATCCTTGTGAAAGAATAACATAAATATGAATACTAATTCTCATGAATGTAGCTTTTTTTATGACTAATAATTTAATATAGTATTATATTAATGAAAAAATGAAGCAATTGTTGATTATGGATGATGAATCTCCGAAATTGATGTAAGATAAAAAAATGCCTTAATTATATGTATGGAATTCAGTTTTAGTCATTGAAACCTCATTATTAATAAATATATATATATGATAAATATTTTAATGAATCACTACTATATAAATCATTATATATATGATTCACAATGGAACACTTATTTTCAGTTTATTAATAAATGTAAATTACCTTCTCAATTTTTAAGATATAACAAAATTGTTTTTTGTATATGTTTTGATTTTTTGGTAATCGTACCATTTTCATTGTTATATAATCTCAAAATATTTACCCATGATAAAAATATTATATATATTTATTATATATATATTTATATTATTCCATAAATTTTTGTGATGAAAAATAAAATACAATGTTCAATGAGAAGGTTGGTTCTGCATTCTCATGAATGTTGTTTCCATTTCATTATCGGATTAAATGAATGGAAGATAAATTATATATTAAAGCTAATGAATAATAATTATTTCATATATATCAGATATTTTCTATAAATTCTATCCATAAAACCATCAATGTATATATTTATTAATTTATATCATTTCGTGAGGGAGTAGTATGCCATACACATGAATAACGATTCCATTTTCACATAAAATGGTGAAAATGAATGTATACTTGATAAAATAAATAAAAATTAATAATAAAAAAATATATATCATATATATAAAATATATAAAATTTATCTATCATCACATCCATCCTCGGAAGGTGGTAATAGAAAAAAACAGATGTTGGCTTGTGGGTTGGTTTTCCACCATAAAAACAAATGATGATTTCCTAAAAAATATTATGAATGTGGAGACATTTTAACTGATTATATTTAAATAATTCTTTTATAATAATTAATATAATCGTGTTATTATATATAAAATATATAAAAATAACTAATGTTAGCGGAGGAAAAAAACAAAAAATCTTATTGATGAACATTACAACATTTTTGGGTATCCTCTTTAGGTTTTCACCGAATTCATTATAGGATGAATTTAAAAAAAAGATGAATTGGGGAAGCTTGGTAATGATATAGATATGTATTTTATGATCTTATGTTGTCTGAAAATGTGAATACGAGCGTACCAGGGGTGGCCTTTTATAAGTGGCGGATAAGCCATACGTAGTATTTTGGTAAATCCTAGGGTGATTCCAAATTTTCAAGTGTCCCTAGGCTAAAAAAAATTCAATTATATGATCATTTATGATTAATTTTTCATGTATGTATAAAAAACATTTATACATGTCTATAGTTCATTTATACCCTTATATTTTCAGTTTAACCCCCATTTGTAAACACATTTTTTTTAACAATTATAATTACTTTTTTAACAAATTAACTATTCATTTTTCATTTCTTTATTAAGTAAATAATTTAAAAAAATGTTCTGATTACAAAAATGGAAAAAAAATTCTAGATTCCATTTTAAAAAGTAGAAAAAATTTGTGTAAAATTAATGTTGTATACATTAATGAAAGTGGTGTTTTAAAAACAAAATGATGAAATGTTTACAATGTTTCGCTATCAAAATTAAATATTTAATTGAATTCAATGACCAATATTAGGATATTGGATATATAATTTATATATTTTATCATTAAAATTAATTTAAACTGTACATTATCGTTATAATTATATTAATCCAAAAATGTTTTTTTAATTAAAACTTATTATTTTTCAAATAATCATAAAAAATTAAATGATTAATAATAATCCCAAAAATAAAAAAAATATTGATATTGTGATTCAAAAAATGAATTATATTTTATGAAATTCATTTTATATAAATTTTATTATTTTCTTTAAAATAGGTGTTCCATAAAAAGGCATAAAAACATTTTTTTTATAAAAATTCATGTTTTAAAATTAAAAAGGATTTATTAAAATAACATGGGTAAAAAAATATAAGATGAATAAAAAAAGAATATATTAAATAAATAAATTATATAAATATATTTTAAATAATTAAAATATAAAGATATATTTCTAATTTTATTTATATAGAACAATTTTTTCCGAATTAATATGTGTTTTTGAAAGAATATTTACTTTATTTACAAATTATTTCTATTTTACAATCATATTAATTCATCTCCAATGAATTAATTATAAATACTATATGAAAAACTGTTCAATAATTTATTTAATCCAATTCATTCCCTCTATTGAAATGCTTATGTTATAACATTACTATTACACAATAATATGTCAAATGTGTGATACATCTCATTAAAACTTGATGTTTCATGTTAATCCAGATAAATTACTTAATATGTATAATAATACCATATCAAAGTGATGTTTTTAACTCAAAATGAAAATTTTGTTTCTTGTAAGATAATACAAACTCTGTTTTTCTTGTCACATAAAAAATAGAAAAGATAAAATATATTTGGTGAATATAATTTCACAATATCTCATGGTGATATATTTATTTTAATTATGTTTCTCACTATGAAAATGAGATATTAATTAGAAATATCATTTGATGGGTGGGCCACAGGTAATAATTTCACCTTGATGCATCATGATTTATCATTAGAAAAAATAGTGGGCCAAATTAGAGGGGTTTTTACACATTAATATTAATTGTATTATTGATGTTCATGATTGTATCATTCAGATCTCCAAAAAATGTTATTCCCTCATTATGAATTAGTTATTTATGTCCATCTAGTTTTTTGAATAGTTAGAATACCCATCAATAAGATTCAATATTATTTGACTATTCATATGGATTTATTCAATACTCATTTATTCTTTGTATATTATGTTAATGTTATTATTTCAAAATGGAATGTAATTTAGTTATTTATCTCCCCGTATTGATTGTTATTACATATTGTGGATATATTCCAAAGAAAATATATACTCACATATCAATCTATCTCACCCAATTGTTATTTTTTATTTTTCCCATGATATTGGGAAATTTTGTTGTAGTTATACACATATATATACTCCATCTATAAATCATTCTAAAAGTAATTTTTGTGTTGAAATTTTTAAAATTTATATGAAATTATATAATGTATATTTCTTACCAAAACTACAGAACTTATTTCCCATCAGTATTTGAGACATTTCATTTAGTGTCAATATAATAATGTAACCATAATCTCTAGGTTACTAGATTCGAGTTATTTATAGTCCCAAAATAAGGTCTTGAATGTATGTTTATGTAGTCTACCATTATAAATTATGTCATAATGACATTATTTATTGATGTCACATGTGATTATTACATTATATATAATATCTATAATTATTTATGATATTATTTTTATTATTTTTATTAAATTATATTTCAATAATTTATTCATACAACATTATTATCAAATAATTTTTTGAGTGGAATGTGTTTCATTTATTTACCTTTCCATATTTATTCAATCATCTACTGTTCACATTACCCCATCAAAGCATTATATCTCATAAATTTATTATTTGTCCATTCATTATGATTCCATGAAGTGTTTTTTTATTGATATGAAGGGGTATGATAAAGGTAACTATGGTGTTCGACAAAAAATTTCATTGTTGTTTTTTATGTTTTCAATTATAATATGAAATTCATGTCTGTTACTTGATTTCATAAAATAAAAGACTATTCAAACATTCTATATGTGACACCATGAATACAATGAAAATTTAATAATATATACATTGACTCTACGATACTAGTTTTAGGGTATTTAAATATTTATTGACAATTATCATGGTTATGCATCCAAAAAATATTCCTTCCCAAATTAAATAAACATACATTCCATGATTTTTTTAATTATTATATTAAAAAACAATTATTTACTCTATAAAGTGGTAAAATGTTGACTTCATTATATGCCTCATTTCATCTATTTTTTTTAATTTGTATGATATAAAATGTTTTAATTTATTATTCATAGAATCTATTTTATAACATTATTATATGAGTTTGTAATATTTTATATTAAATGGTAAACTATATTTTCAAAATTCTAACCCAATTGGTTCTTTATTTCAATAAGACCACGTTATTTTTATGTTCAATGAAATGATACATCCTATATGATTCTATATTTAACATAATAATTTTCGACCTTTATTTTGGTTAACTCTATGTAAATTTCTTATTTCATAATGTTGATTGATCAATTTGTTTCACTTTCCATTTTCATTTAGAAATAGATAGTTCACTTTTGGATGTACTTTAAGGAATTATTGACCATTATATGAATAATTATCATATAATCATAAAAAATATTTATAAAAATATTTATCTTTTATTTTATGAATATTAATTATACATCAATCGTTAGTATGATTTCATATAGGTATATATGATTCCTAATTTTTTTAGTATAAATTTATTATAATTTTAAAGCTGAAACATGAAACAGTATTCTCTTATTAACAACACGTAAGTATTAGAAATAATATCACATCCTTTAACATGAATATATTTTATATTATATGTTTATGTCTATGATTGAACCTCTATTTAATTTCTCATTAATATAGTTTCATTATCATCAAATGTATATTCTAATTTCTAACCAATTGATATATATTTCCATTCATTCTTTAAAGAACAATAAATTTCATTTATTTTTTTATAATTAATTGGAATTATTTCGAGTCTTTGAAAATTGACGAAATGTGATTCCAAGGCTCGGTGAGCCCAGAAGGATTTTTGAAATATTTTCAAGGAATGTTTAGTAAACGTGCTGGAAATGATTTATATCATTTGAAACGGTGCTCCAATTAAAAATCTGTGGGTAGTGTTGAATCTGCGTCACCGGGATTCGCGTAAGGTAATCATAACATCGACCCGCAAAGGTCCAACAAAGTAGTTAATTTTTGTAACTTAGAAAAATATAATAAAATAACTCAACGAGTAATTTTATTTTTATCCTCGTAATAATTGAGCGGTGGTGGTGGGACTAGTGGGTTGTCATATCATTTAATCTCTGGTTACACTTGGGATGTGTAACCATGATATTTTTTTATTAATTGGTTCATTAATTAAAATTATTAATGGACCTCATTAATAATGTAGTCGGTTGATCTCCACTTCTTTTATATTAAATCAAAGCATGTGTATGGGTTTTTGGAAATAAATATAGGATCCTCTAACAAAGTGACAACAACATCTTTCCCTAATAATGAATAGAGAATCCACAGACATTGGAGGATTCAACAACGAGTGCATATGGATGTGAAACTTATCATCAATCTGTAACACCCTCAAGCGTGGAAACTCCATCCTCATCGGCAACGACTTCCAAAAAACTCAAGGTAGTGGGATCTGGTTGTGTTCCAAAGAGTGGTTTCCTTTATGAAATTCTTCCTATTTTATTATGCTAACACTTATGGTGTGGGCCAAACGAACAAGGCCCAGACCCTTCGCAGAACTCGGTTTTGGTCACATTCTTTGTGGGCTATCAGGATATACGGAAGAAAGGTGTAGGCAAGGACCGCACAGTGTATACATGGTCCTGGGAGGCCTATAGGCATGGATAAGAATAAAAAAGGACCACTGGAGCTTCACCGGTGGCCCAAAAAAGTTTTCCATGCATGGCAGCACATAGAGCCCGCCTGTAGTGATGGAACAACATCACCGAAAAGTGATGTTAGTTAAAATGGAGAGGTCGACCAATGTAGGTTGCGATGAAGTGGGCGGCGTGATGTGGATGCATGCCATGAAGTAAGGATCCATCGTCGATCTGTGATATAGGGTGGACCTGTGCTCGTTGGTCCATTGCTATCCGGTCCACACAGACCATCCAGGTGGTGTGGTGCCATCCATATCTACTGTTGAGGTGAGTGGAACACTACCACAACATGTCGTAGAGGTAAGTCGTAGCTTCATGATGTGGCTGAGGGAGTACCCGTATTTGTGAGTATGTAACGGGCTGATCCACACCGACCGACCTGATGGTGCAGTGCCATCCAGCACCGCGACATTGAATACCCGAATAGCTAAAGCTATTCGGCAGGGCATCTTACCCATGTACTCAGCCAGTGGGGCGAGTGGTTCAGTAGAATAGAAGGCCACACCCATCTGGTTGGGCCGACCAATCCCGCAGTCTAGGGTTGCTAGACCATGGAAAGTGGGCCAGCCAGGCCTATTCGTACGGACCAAGCCTAGCCCCCGTCAGGCTTGGCCGAGTGGGCCAGGTTGGGTTGCACCGTACTCGGACCCCTTTTGTCAAGTTATGCTTAAAAGAGAGTATCTCATAATATAGTACTTTTATTGAAGAACCATCAATATTTCAAGAACCCTGAGCATGAGTCGGAAATTTTGAGATGCTCCGCATGGGACTCGATGAATGTAGGAGTATGGATAGGTTGAATCATAGAAAAATCTAATCAGGCCCTCATAACTATAATGGATATACATTAATGTTCGGTCATCTGTATGATGCAACATATATTGAGATGCAACCCTTATGACATGGAGGATTATCGTGTTACATCATCAAGTTATTTCGTGCCGGTTTAAATACAACTGATGGAATGAGAAGATTCTCTCTCAAGAACACGACGTGCGGAACCATGTAACTCGTTGAGACCTGAACATTGATGAATTTTTACTCAGTGTGAATTGATGACCCAATGGGAAGAACCTCTATGTGACGTTGATGGACCACACTGGGGAGATGCTTTGTATGACCCGACAGACCCAGGGTACTCGACATGGGGAGTACCTCAGGAGTCCATTTTGGGGAGCAGCTCCGTGTGACCCTGAAGACCCATGCTATGTGATGGGGACGATAATCTAAGAATATCAAGGTTAGTGGGAAGAACCACTCTATGACTACATCATCCCACTGCACTCGACAATCGAATATTTCACCATCAGTCGAGCTATTCGATGAAGAGATTGATGATTCAATTATTACTGCCCTATAATATACATAATGGGAGCTTCCTTATTATTGTGATTTGTTTATGAGTTTATGTTTCATGGTTTTTTAATTTTGGAATTATGAGAGACCTTCAAGGGTATCAGGGTGCCTAATAAATATTTCAAAACTCACCCCTATAAGGGCTCCACCCGCACATTGTTATGTCTTGTTCAAAAGACGGGAAGCTATGCCTGAGACTCGAGGAGCTAGGACATAATAGTTTATGGAGGTGACCATTGTATTTGTAGAGCCGTAGTGAATAGGTGTACCTATTATTTAGGTAGGATCCTGGGGGGAAAAATTCAATATTAATTTTCCATTTTTGTCATATTTTCATTTCTGCTGGGATTGTATTTTGGCCCCTTTACATCAGTACTTACTTTTACACTATGTGGTGGTTTTTAGTTGTGGTTGTAACTTTATCCTTCCATTTTATTTTTACTTATGTGTAGTGTCTCCTACGTGTGCGTACATGTTTTGGGAAAATGCCTTAGCATTTTAGGGAAATTCCTTTATGTTGCTAGTCACCAAACCCTATCTTTGGGATGGTGGGCTGGGGTTAGTAATGTCATGCTCCACAGAGGACAATTTGTGACAAATTGGTATTAGAGTGGGTCTATTCTACCATAATAACTAAGATTCTATGTTCTAGGGAAACAATATGAAGTGTTGCGAGTCCAAATTTCAGATTCGGGGAGTCCAGTGTTGGTGCGGCGACCATTGTATCCCTACACCGGGACCTTGATTTATATTATCAGCTAAATATATGAAAACAGCAGTTGCATAATTACCTCCTTAATTTCAATAAAATTATACTCACTAGGTATAACCTTGTTCCTATCGTAAACCATGACCTATCTCAGGATGGCTCCACATGGGTGACTATTCAGGATCCCAACACAAGGTCAAAAGGATAGCCCCCTAGAGATGAGGCATATGGTCATGGACCAGTGCTTCAGATGGCCCCACCGGTTGGTGCACTAGTTCTACCATCAACCGATGGTTGGAAACTTCTACTGGTAGTTCTGGAAGAGGAAAATAATTTTCTCAGTGCCCTACACAATTTTCAGAGATATATACTGACTAGTTTCATGGGAGAGATGGATCCTCATGTCACTGATGACTGGTGAGAGGCTGTGACATGGGTATTCCACTTTGTGGGGACACGCCTTAACCCGAGGGAGATCTTGGCAGCGAGCCTTCTGCAGGGATAAATAGGTATATGGTGGATTATGTCCATCCACACTCAGTATGAGGTGACCCTCACATGGGCTGACATCATGAAGCTTTTCCAGAAGAATATTTTCCCACAAAGTTTCTCTCTGTGTGGATTAAAGAGTTGCACCACCTATAGCAGGGCATCATTATAGTGTCTAAGTACCCAAATAGGTTCACAGAGCTTTCCTGCTACTCCAATGAGAGTTTGATATACAATTTCTTCGGGGCTCAAGCATTCGAGTACAGACTCAAGAAGGAGATTCGGGCATCGGTGGGGTAACAAAACATCTCTACCCAGGACGAGGGGTTGTAGAATTCCCTTGTGATGAATACATTCTTGAAAGAGTTTTCACTCGTAGATAGAGTTTCCAGAAAACCCATGGTGGAAAATTCTTTTTCAAGCAGTATACAAGAAACACAGGGGGCCAAGTGGCCCATGTATTTCTGAGGTCTACCTCAGGACTCATTGTCACCAATGCCCAGCTCCGAGTCAAGAGGGAGTCAGATGGGGGCCATGATTTTCTATTCATCTAGCACCTAGTGATGCATGGCACGTGACATCCAAACCCACCATATGGATTACCATCAAATTGTTTAGGGTCTGTCGAGATATCGGAAACGGTTCAAGTGGGGAGGTTTGTAGGGCGGTATATATGGTAGGGGATATGGATGAATTGTAGGTAGTGGGAAACTGATCGAGATGTTAATGCCACCAACCCGAGGTGGTCCACACTAACCTTAGGGAGCCAGAAGATAGGGGCGAGCTCAACACATGGCACAATTTATTATGAACACAACACTACAGAGATGATTAGAGGTATGTTATGGGTTCATTCCACCATATCTTTAGTGCTTCTAGGAACACGATCATGTCCTCCATTCATTTCCACATCACTCGTTCGGAACTCGAGGATTCTGATGGAGCCATTTGAACAATCCTTACAATTAGAGACTCATACATGAGATAATTGGATTATCAATCATGTTTTCATACAGTGTGAGCTCACTCTAAATGTGAGATCATCGATTGGAATATCCTTGTAGCATCATCGAGGCCTTACGATGTCATCTTAGGTATGGGTTGTCTATCCACAGTCCATGCCCAGATTGACATTTTAGGTGCCAAATGTGGTGTGACTGAAAGGATGTGACCAGGTTTTACCTCACCGGTGAGAAGGGATCATTTACAGCTCAGGATGGGCTTTCTCAGAGGAAGGTACAACATATTTCTCCTCATTTGGTAAGCATTACCCTTGGAGCAATTGAAATAAGGATTCTATGTTATCATTTTGTAGTGGACATGTATTATTATATCTTTCCTAATGTTGTTTCAGGACTACCTAATCATAGATATGTAGACTTATACATCAACATGTACCCCACTACAACAACGATATTTACCCTAGAATATAGGATGGCTCCTGCAAAGCTTCATGAGTGGAGGATACAATTGGAGGACTTACAGGGTAAGGGGTTTATATGGACTAGTGTTTCTCCATGGGAAACCACAATATTGATTGAAAAGAAGGATGATTAGAGTCTGAGGAATTTTTTAGACTATCGATGCCTGAATCAGGTGAATGTGAATAACATATACCATCTTCCGAGGATTGATGATCTCTTCAAATAGTATAAGGGAGCATGGTGGATTTCGATGATAGACATCAGATGAGGTTGTCACCAGCTCCGGGTATGAGATGTGGGCGTACCAAAGACAACCTTTAGGTATCTATATAGACATTATGATTTCATGGGGTTTTCTTTTAGAATTACCAAAGCATACGTAGGTTTCATGGGACTCATGAACAATATCTTATATCCTTACCTCGATCACTTCGTGGTGGTCTTCATTGATGACATAAAGTTGTACTCGACGATGGAGGAGGAGCACGCCATGAACCTACTAATAGTTCTGGATACACTCGATGGTTACCAAAATTATGGAATGATCTCAAAGTTCATGTTCTGGATATACGGATTCCACTATCTGGTACCTGATATCGTGGTGGATTGATTTGCGATGGATTAAGCAAATATATTGGTTGTGCTTTCTTAGGAGCCACCGAAGATTGTGAACGAGGTGTAGGGTTTCGTGGGGTTGGAATGGTACTACAAGAGGTTCATACCTCGATTTTGCAAAGAATAAGTACAATTTTCAGCATTGGACAATAATGGAAAAGCTTTCTTGTGGATAGATACAAGCCCGTAGAGTTTTTAATAGCTCATGCAGAGATGGACGAGTGCCACCATCATGCGGAAATGAAAACAGTTCTTTTGGTATTTTATCTATAGTGATGCATCCGGGACTGGACTAGGATGTTCCATGATTCTAGACTGAGAAGGGATCACATATGTCTCTTGAAAACTTAGGAAACATGGTCAGAACTGCCCTACCCATGACCAAGAGTTATCGGTACTTGTCTTTTCCTTGAAGTTGTGGTGACACTACTTGATGGGTGAATGGTTAGTCGTCTACTCTTATCAAAAGATTACTATGTATATATACTCACATAAAGACCTAAAAATGAGACAATGACGATTGAAAATGGTTTTCCAAGACTAAGACTTCGAGATTGTCTACACTCCTGTGAAGGTGAATGTCCAACCAGATGCACTCAGCATGAGGTCTGGTCTACATGTGCTGAGTGAGGAGATGGAATAGCTAGCAGCGTTTCATATATCCTGTGGGGATAGTGGTATAGAATGTAACATAGAGTATATGGTAGTTACACATTGACGTCTTCAATGAATTATGGATGCACTTCTTTGAGATGTTGACTATGTGGCTCAATGTTCTCGGATATCAATTAGATGGTCACCTGAAGTATTTTTTGAAGGTGGGGATCACGTAATAATTTTCAAAGGATACACCATATTACATGTGATGAAATTAGAGGAGATGTTAAGGGATGTCTACACATAACCTTTGGAGGAACATCATGGTGTGGCAAAGATATAATTGCAACTCTGGCTTTTGTACTGGTGGCCATGGATGATGAAAGTAGTGGTGATGTTCGTTTCATAATTCCTCAATTATCAGCAAGTTGAGACCAAGAAAAATGTTCCAAAATGATTGAATAAGAAACTAGAGGTACTGATATAGAATGGAGATTACATCTCCAAACAATTCGTGATAGGGAAACCATGTATGCCAAGAGGTAATGATTCCTTGTGGGTGATTGTTGAACTAATCACTGTTTCGTCAAACTTCCTACCCATCCGAGAACATTGATTTTTAGAGGGCTTGGAATACCACTACATACAAGAGATTGTATGGATTCATGGGGTGCCATTGATGATCATATTAGACCTCGACACTCCTTTTTTATCCTAGATATGGAACGGATTGTAAGAGGTCTTCGAGAATCATCTACAATGGAGAACGGCTTTCATCCTCAGAAATGAGGTCAGATAGATCGGACCATACAGACACATGAGGATAGTCTTCATGCATGAGGCCGATATTTTGGCTTTATATTGGAGGAACACCATCCACTTGTGATTTTTTACGAAAAAAATAATTTTCACTCATCCATCCACATGGGTCCATATGAGGCCATGTACAAGAGACCATGCTAATAACCTCTATGAAAGTCCAACAAATGAGAGTCAGCACTTCTGTTTCTAGAGTTGTAATGTGCTACCATTGAGAATTTGAAGATCATCCAGCAGTGGGTAATGACTGCACAGAGATGGAAGAAGTCAAATGGTGACAAGAGACAGAGAGCCTTGGAGTTCAAGGAGAGAGCTCATGTCTTCTTATGGGTCTCACCCCAAAGAGGATTGCATAGATTTTTCTAGGGGAAATATATTTTTGAGGTTTATTGTGTATTTCTATATCCTCAGCAGTGTAGGAGTGTTGGAGTATCATCTAGATCATCCCTTATAGATACACCTGGTGCATAAAGTTTTCCATATGTCAATGTTGAGGTGGTACGTGCATGATCCATCACACGTTATTGACTAGGGTGAGATGGAAATTGATGATGGTGCGATTTTCACATAGATCCCTGTAGAGAAAGAGGTTCGAAAAGAGCAGGACCTTCATGGAAGGTCGATCCCTCTGGTGAGAGTTTGTTGGAAGCACAAGAATTTCCAGGACATCACATGGGAGCAGGAGGATCGAATATGTTCTTAGTACCCCCATTTTTTTACCAATTTTTTGATTTATATTTCAAGAATAAAAATATATAAGGAGGAAATAATGTAATGGCCCAGAAATACAATGTAATATTTTAATTTAATTGGATTTATTACACATCTTAAAAAATTAGTGGCACGTGATTCCAAGGCCTGCAGGGCGTAGAATGGAATTATGACCTTATTTTAATGTACATTCAGTAAGTGGGAAGTAGGAAATTTCTATCATTTGAACCAGTGCTCAGATTAAAAATATAAGGGTTTTGATGAATCCACAGCGGTAGGATTCAATTAAGAGAATCCTAAATTCGAGTAGAATAGTTCAGACAAAAATGTTAAATATTGTAATTTAAAAAAAAATAACTTAGCGAGTTATTTTATTTGTTCTTTGTATCTTTTGAGCTGTGTTGGCGATACCACTAGCTTGTCAGACCATTTAATTTTCATTGACACTTGGTTGTGTAACTACACCTGTAACACCCCAAGCTTCCACATTACGTTTCCCTTCGAATAATGCAATGGCGTGCATTGTACGCAATTTCGAGATTCTAACACACCACAGCCAATCAAACTAGCCGTTATGAATAGTAATACCTACCTTTTGAAATTTTATAAATTTTATCTCTCAAAATGGACTTCATTTTTGGATTCGGAATATCCAATTTATCCTAGGGTGAAAATTTGGAATTTTTCGGATAACACTTATATTTTGATGAATAGTGAAAATTACTAAATTTTTAATTAAAAACATCTTTTTGAATCAAAATAATTTATAATGATAAATTATATTATTGAGTGGGTTTAAAGTATAATTATAATTTATTTTTACCATTTTTTTCAATGGTGTTCATTAGAATTAATTTCACCTTCAAATTTGACCTAATCAATTGTCAATCTTTTGATATATATTGTTTCTTAAAAACACGATATTTGTTGTGACAGCGGAAATTAATTATAAAATTAATTAATTCAACTTATATTTTTTGAATATTTTAAAATAGATATCATTTTTGAATTCGGAATATCAATTATAGCTTAGGGTAAATTTTTGGCATTGTTGTGAAAAACATCAATTTTTGATGAATAGTGAAACTACTAAGTGGTAGTTAAAAAAAACTGAATTTTTCATATAACATAATTTTACCACTTTTGTGAATGGAATTTCGAAAATCCGAGAGACATGGTTAATATCAAGAAGTAAAATGTGGTTCAATGAGATGAAAATAATTTTTGGGTAATAGTAACTTTTTACTTTTATTTACCACGGTTAAAAGTAAATAGGGCAATTAAAGGTAAAAATGATATTAATATTACCCTAACACATGTCCTAATTCTATTGGAAAAGTTTATCTCGACCAAAAACAACCTTAGGAATAAAATATTATCATTTAGGTCCACTTGGATTATATTAGGACATTTATTATTATTTAATTCAAAGAAGAGTTAAAAGAGTTAAAATCAATGTTTATTTACAAACACATTTTTAATGTAGGGTTATACATAAAAAAATTATATTGTAAATATTAATTAGACATATAATACGATTTCCTACATAATGATATTTTATTTATAATTTTTAGACATTAAATAATTTAATATATTTATGACACAATGATGATGCAGTAATTACCATAATAGTGAATATCTAAAATAATTGATATTATAAATACCCAAATAAATATTATTTAAGACTTTTAATGAATTAAAATGATTTTCTAGGATAATATGACCTATTAGGATTGATTTAATTGACTTTTTTCGAAGTAATCATTCTGTTTTGAGTTTCACAAAAATAAAATATTGAATAGTGTCAAAATTGACATAAAAGTGTTTATACAACAAATATTATATTATTAATTGATGTTAATTTCCTAAAAATCTAAGGTTCGTCCTAGAGACTTATTTCATGATAATTATATCATTAATGGACCACTTGGGTGTCTCTTGAATTTATATAGTATGTTTATTAACTATATAATATAAAAATACAAAGTGACATGGTAAATGTCAAACTAAATAAATAAGAGTTAAAACTAAAAGATAAGGTTAATATAGTAACCCAAACCAGTCTAAATTCTATTGGTTGAATTTTTTTCGACCTATCCCCACCTTAAACTTTGAATAAACATCTTTGGAGCCATTATAAACAGAATATGAATTTATTATAAATTAATATTTCTAACTTTTCCAAAGGTGCCCCTCAACCCTCTTATAAAAGGGCATTCCTCCTCATTTCTTCACACCTTCAAAGACTTTTGGTTCAGAAAACCCCTGCCCAAATACTATCTCAACTTCTCTCAATACAACCTAGAGGCTTTAGTTTGATCGGAAATCCATCCTAAGGAGCCCTTCGGATCAAATCAAAAGAAAGAACCCGAAGAAGAGGTAAAGTTTTCACCACCACTTTTCATGTTCCTATATTCGTCCACTTATTTGTTCTTTGTTTTTACCATTATAAAATAATAAATCTTGTATCTTATATATACTGTGATGTTATTATAAATATGGTACAACCATATTCAGTATTCTATCCACCCTTTGAATAACATGTCACCATACGTGCGTACGTACGGCTTACCGTCTCCACGTCGTGGTGTAATTGTTATTCAATATATTATTATTTGGGGGGTATAATAATGATATCTAACTCATTTAAATAATAAATATAACATGATAATTATTCTGTATATATGATATACCATCCAATTATATATTATTTTAATATCAAAAGAATGATATTGTCGCTCGTACGTACGTACGGACTACCGTCTCCACGAATGCGATGAGATTCATTCTCCATAATATCCATTCAAGTATAATTATCATTTTATGATTTAAAAATAATGATTATGAACTTTATATCATTCTGTATATGAATAAGATACATCCTATCCATTACAAACATGGTTTACGTAACAAAACATATAAAATAAAATGAGTAAGTTAATACTTGAAACGACGATAATTCTAAGATATTATTAACAAGGCAATGTTAAAAGATCGTATATGATATCATATTAATTTATACGATTTTTGAATAATTTAATAACAATTATTTAAACATTATATAGGAGGTTAACCTACCCCCAACAAATGAAAAGTACAAGGTAAGGGGTTTCTTATCTCACTTTCAATTCCGTGAGAATTCCATTGTTCACCACTTATTTATTACATGTGGTGTGTGTACTACCCATGTTTGTATTCATTGTGTAATATACTTTAATTCATGTATATTTACATCATAATAGTATGATCCTTCTATCATGGGTGTATGTTTTTTATGTTACCAAATCAATAAGGGAATTTTAAATATCAAATTCCATTTATTCGACTTTGCGCAAACTTCATTGATTATTTTACTCCGAGATTATGTGTGGAATAACTATTCATTTGCTTATGTCATAATTTCAACTCCCCTTTTCTGTGGATATAATTTTGATACACATAATCACTCAATTGACAATTTCTCAAGCCATCGATATGAATTTGATAAGAGTAATATTAACTCACTCTCCATTTGTTGAGTTAAACATCCAATTCATTGGTGTTGTTTTTATAAGATTATGTGTGAATATCATTTGATTGATTTACACTGAATATCCAACCATAATTAGTGTATTTATATTTTTCACACATAACTATGTCGTTGATTTAACCTTAACCTAAGGATACGGCCTTTATGAGGGATTTCATCTCAATTTACATTCCATTGAAACTTCTTTGTTGATATACACCAAATCACTTTTATGTGGTGTATATAATGTACTTTGACAAAGTATATCATGAATCCCTTTATTCTCATGATATTACAAAGTTTTGATTACCTCAATTATTTGTATTCAAGTGTCTCTCTTTTGGTTAGAATCTCTAACTAAAATACCATTTTTAAATTTTTTAAAGACTTATTCATCTAAATGTATCTCATTAATGTCCATGTTTTAAAAATATTTTTAAGGATTTATTTATATGGACATTAATGTTTTAAAATTAAAACTCCTTTTCAAAATTTTCAAAGTTGTACGGGACACTTTGATTCAAAAATCTATATTAAATGGATTCTTGGAAAATATTGTGACTTTTATATGATTTCAAGAAAAAGGGGGATATTTATCTCAAATAGTTTTGATGATTATTTTCATCTATGTCAACATCCTTTATTATTCTTGATTGAGGTTAATGTGATACAATACAATCTCCCATATTGTATCAAATGAGTTACGGTTGACTGTGGATGTGATATTTTTATACCATTCATGGTTTGTAGTTAATGTATTGACATTTTGTATGCAAGTTTTAATATGAATGTTTATGTTATGTTTAAACCTGTTCATATGAGGAATACATTGGACTTAATAAGTGACGGGTGGCGCCCGCTATAACTTCTCGATGCATCGGTAGGTCTCATGAGACAAACTAGTGTCTTGGGACAAGGCCTTGGAAAAGTCTTATTTGTAGTATTGGCATGAGGCCTTGGCTATGTGGTTATGATAGTCTAGCATTATGCATTCCATAATTATGAAAGTGGTTATTGATATTGCATGTGATCATTATAATAGTAAAATACCCATGTGAGTAAGTAAATGGAATTAATATGTTTTATCTTTTCCATTTTATGCTGAAGTTAATGTTTAAAAGGCTTTCGTTTTAGTTAAAAACTGCCTTAAGAATTTATTCTTATCTATGAAAGCTTCTGATAGAATGTTATCCTTACTGAGCATCTGAGCTCACCCCTTTCAATGTTTTATTTTTCCCAGGATTATGACGAAGTAATTTATGAATGACCTACAGGGATAGTATTAGGGGATATGAAGACACGATGTTGTTGTAGTTTTTTTACCTTATGATGTAATGTAAGACTTATGAATACATCTAGTGTTTCCAAGACTACTAAACTAATTGGTCTTTCAAGACTTGATCCTTTGTGATCATGCCAATTTTATGTAATAATGCACCGACTCTGGGTATCTAGGGTCGGGGCGTTACAGTTGGTATAAGAGGAAGTTTAGTACAAACCATGGAAGCTAGATTTAGATAAACTCTGATTAGAGCACGTAGACCTAAGATGAACTTTGAGGGTTAGTATAGAATAACTTCCTAGAATTTTGGTATTCTAGATATTTTGTGAGTTTTCCGAGAAACACATCCTTGTCTGGATACGAGCAGGTAGAGGTGGCTCTAGCACAGATGTACCTAGGGGTAAAACCCGAAAACAACTCTTTCAGCTAGACTCAAACGGGAACTGGTGAATGACAATGGGCCTTGCTGCACTCTTGGTTACGACACTCCTGGGGGATATTCTTAGGATAATTTATATTTTATTTACAAACCAATTTAAGGTATTATATATATAAGATTAGAGTAAATAGACTCGGTTAATCCTAATGTGTTTCAAATTGAGAATATGGTGACATGTTAATCTCTAAATGATTTTATGACTACTGTTACTCACACAATGCTTTCTGGTTTTAGTCAATGGCTGGATTCCAAAGAAGTCATAGCGTCATTGAGAATGATGTACAAGGTGGGAACGGTGGTGGTAATGAGCAAAAAAATGGAATGTTGATAGGCGTAAAATATATAGTCTTTACGCCAAATAAATTTTCCAAAAATATGATCAACAATATATATATTAACCAATTACCGGACTCAACAAAGAAGAGAAATGTGATGAATGATAAGAGCTCCAGTAGTGGAGACCATATAGAAAGAAATCATCAATTTCCATCATGCAGGAAATGTGGAAGGAGACACCCAAGAATGTGTCTCAATGGGACAAAGAAATGCTTTACGGGCGGGAAGGAAGGACATAAAGTGAAGAATTGCCGAAGGAAAATGAAGAGTACTATGGAAGAAGATAAAAATGTTCCCAAGACACCATTTATAGTCATTTGTCATAAATGCAGGGGACCTGACCATTACCCGATTGAATGCACTATTATATAGGATATTTTCATGGTCAAAGAAGAAGCTATGTGGAAATAAATGGTTGGAGAAATGTTTAAAAAGTGTTAGTGCTCCTTGTTTATGGGTTTACTTTGGAATAATTTTCTCTTTTATTTGTAACCATGTAGTTTTCCATGTGAGAATGAGATTTGAGGAATAATTATCTTTTCTCTTATGGATATAGTTATGAATAACCATTTGGTTTTATATGATCATTGGGTTTGAGGAAATTATAATTTATTAAAATTTGGGATGAAAATACAAGTTATGACATAACATTTGGGTTTAAAATTATGTTATGGTTATTTTGAGGAATTTAACTCATTTTGATAATGTTATAAAATATAGTTTTTGAAAACAGACAACATGCTGACCGTGTGGCAACCTGTTGCCTCGGACAAAACTGTGGGAATCGAACCCACAACCAAAGTGCGATTGGGATTTATCACCTACCACTTGACTACGTGAAGTCCCTGGTTAGTGTGAATATTATTTTTAGTTAAATGATTTTATTGATCAATAATAATTTGATTTGGGATATTATGTCTTATCAAATGAATACCCTTAGTATAGGAAAATTATTTGGTGATTAAGTGATAAATGTTATTTTGGAAGTTGTTCGCTTTGTTGAGAAAACTATATGCCAAAAGAAAATAGAGTAGTATGAGATTTCATTTGAGGAGTAATGGTGGATTTTTATATGTGTGTTTATTGTGAGTTTATAATGATTTGGGTTATTTATGTAAATGATTAGGTTAATTACTTTTATGTATGTGACTTTAAGAGTAATTAATGACATTTGGAGATGCAATTTAACATGGAAGACTACATTCTTAATAATTTTTGGTTTTCAATATTAGTTTTGATTATATTAAAGGATTTTAAGGACAATTTCTTATTGAATGGTATTTATTTAACTTTGGGGTATTGGTGGTTTAATTTTGGAAATCAAGATTATTGTTTATTTCTCTCAAGGAATATCATTTTGGGGGATCATTAGATCTTGAACTAATCATTTTGGTTTCGATTAATCTCTAAAGACAATGTAAATATATAGTTCATCCTGCATGGATCATGTGATTATATAGAAGTTTATTGTAGCTCTTCCAGTGTGACCAAGACTTCTTGAATACTCATCGTTTAAAAAAATGAGTTAGTTGTGGAAATTTATTAAAGAATGAAACTCTACATAAAATGTAAGTATATATATTGATATTCTTATTCAATATCATAAATAAATTCCTTATCCTTATGTAATGTAACATAAAACAGAAAAATGTTGTCTGTTTACTTTCCTACTAGGAGACTAATGGCCGTTTTCCCAACACAATTTTGTGGTTGTCTTATTGTTAACTTTCTCCTGATCATGATTTCTATCCCTCTCCATCTGAACTTGACACTTTGTTTATCATCCATATCCATGTTTTCTTACATGGAATCCGAGCATGGGTTATCTTGGTTGACCATTATACCTCTCTTTCTTCCTTTTAAAGTGATAGTTTTATTGACCCTTTTTCTGATGTGGGACTTTCCATTATATTCCCAAGCCCAATTTTAAAAATTTCGAGGACACAATTTATTGATGTAGGGGATAATGTAACACCCCAAGCTTCCACGGTACGTTTCCCTTCGAATAATGCAATGGAGTTCATTGTACGCAACATCGAGATTCAAACCCACCACAACCAATCAAACTAGCCGTTATGAATAGTAATACCTACTTGTTGAAATTTTATTAATTCTATCTCTCAAAATGGACTTCATTTTTGGATTCTGAATATCAAATTTATCCTAGGATGAAATTTTGGAATTTTTTGGATAACACTTATATTTTGATTAACAGTGAAAATTACTAAATTTTTAATTAAAAACAATTTTATAAATAAAAATAATTTATAATGATAAATTATATTATTGAGTTGTTTTAAAGTATAATTAGAATATATGTTTTTCTATTTTATCCAATGGTGTTAATTAGAATTAATTTCACTTTTAAATTTGACCTAATCAATTGTCAATCTTTTGATATTTATTGTTTCTTAAAAACACGCTATTTGTTGTGACAGCGGGAATTAATTATAAAATTAATTAATGAAACATATATGTTTAGAATTTTTTAAAATAGATATCATTTTTGAATTCAGAATATCAATTATACCTTAGGGTAAAATTTTGGCATTGTTCTGAAAAACTTCAATTTTTGATGAATAGTGAAACTACTAAGTGGTAGTTAAAAAAACTGAGTCTTTCATAAAACATAATATTACTGCTTTGGTGAATGTAATTTTGAAAATCCGAGAGACATGGTTAATATCATGAAGTAAAATTTTGTTCAATGAGATTAAAATAATTATTGGTTAATAGTAACTTTTTTCTTTGTTTTTACCATGGTTAAAAGTAAATAGAGTAATTAAGAGTAAAAATGATATTAATATTACCCTAACACATGTCCTAATTCTATTGGACAAGTTTATCTCGACCAAAAACAACCTTAGGAATAAAATTTTATCATTTAGGTCCACCTGGATTAGATTAGAACATTTATTATTATTTAGTTCAAAGAAGAGTTAAAAGATTTAAAATCAATGTTTATTTACAAAAACATTTTTAATATAGCGTTATACATAAGATAAATTCGATTGTAAATATTCATTAGAAATATAATAATATTTCATACATTATGATATTTTATTAATAATTTTTAGACATTAAATAATTTAATATATTTATGACACAATGATGATGCAATAATTACCAATATAGTAAAAAATTAAAATAATTGATATTATAAATTCCCAAATAAATATTATTTAAGACTTTTAAGGAATTAAACTAATTTTATAGGATAATATGACATATTAGTATTGATTTAATTTACTTTTTTAGAGGTAATCATTCTGTTATGAGTTTCACAAAAAACAACTATTGAATAGTGTCAAATTTGACATAAAAGAGTTTTTAAAACAAATATTATATTATTAATTGATATTAAATTCCTAAAAATCTAAGGCTCGGTCAAGAGAATTATATCATGATTGTTATATAATTAATGGACCACTTGGGGGTCTCTTGGATCTATATAGTATGTTTATTAACTATATAATATAAAAATACAATGTGACCTGGTAATTTTCAAACTAATTAACTAAGAGTTAAAAATAAAAGATAAGGTTAATATAGGAAACCAAACCTGTCTAAATTCTATTGGTTGAATTTTTTTCCACCTATCCCCACCATAAAATTTTAATAATAATCTTTTTAGCCATTAAAAACCGAATATGAATATATTATTAATTAATATTTCTAGCTTTTCCAAAGGTACCCCTCACCCCTCTTATAAAAGGGCACTACTCCTTCGCATTTCATCACACCTTCAAAGCCTTTTGGTTCGGCCAACCCCTACCCAAATACTCTATCAAAATCCCTCAATTCAAACTATAGGCCTTAGTTTGATCCGAAATCCAACCTATGGAGCCCTTTTGATCAAATCAAAACGAAGAACCCGAAGAAGAGGTAAAGTTTTCACCACCCCTTTTCATCTTCCTTTCTTCTTCCACTTCTTCGTTCTTTGTTTTTACCATTATAAAACAATAACTCCAGTATCTTATATATACTGTGATGTTATTATAAATATGGTACAACCATATTCATTATTCTATCCACCGTTTGAATAACATGTCCCCATATGTGCGTACGTACGACTTACCGCCTCCACGTCGTGGTGTAATTTTTATTCAATATATTATTATTTGGGGGGTATAAGAATGATATGTAACTCATTTGAATAATAAATATAACATGATAATGATTCTTTATATATGATATACCATCCAATTTTATATTATTTTAATATCAAAAGAATGATATTGTCGTTCGTACGTACGTACGAACTACCGTCTCCATGAACACGATGAGATTCATTCTCCATCATATCCATTCAAGTATAATTATGATTTGATGATTTAAAAATAATGTTTGAGAACTTTATGTCATTATGGATATGAATAAGATACAACCTATCCATGAAAAACATGGCTTATGTAACGAAACATATAAAAGAAAACGTGTGAGTTAACACCCGAAACGACGATAATTCTAAGATATTATTAACAAAGCAATGTTAACAGGTCATATATGAAATAATATTAATTTATATGATTCAAGAATAATTTAATAACAATTATTTCAACATTATACAGGAGGTTAACCTACCCCCAACCAAGTAAATGTACAAGGTAAGGGGTTTCTTATCTCACTTTTAATTCCGTGATAATTCCATTTTTCACCACTTATTTATTACATGTGGTGTGTGTACTGCCCATGTTTGTATTCATTTTGTAATATACTTTAATTCATGTATATTTAAATCATCATTTTATGATCCTTCTTTTATAGTTGTACGTTTTGTATGTTACCAAATCAATAAGGGAATTTGAAATTTCAATTTCCATTTATTCGGATTTACGCAAACTTCATTGATTATTTTACATCGAGATTAAGTGTGGAATAACTATTCATTTTCTTATGTCATAATTTCTACTCCCCTTTTATGTGGATATAATTTTTATACAAATAATCACTCAATTGATAATTTCTCATGTCATCGATATGAATTTGATAAGAGTAATTTTAACTCACTCTCCATTTGTTGAGTTAAACATCCAATTCATTGGTGTTGTTTTTATAAGATTATGTGTGAATATCCTTTGATTGATTTACACTGAATATCCAATCATATTTAGTGTATTTATAATTGTCACACATACCTATGTCGTTGATTTATCCTTAACCTAAGGATATGACCTTTATGAGAGATTTCATCTCAATTTACATTCCATTGAGACTTCTTTGTTGATATACACCAAATCAATTTTATGTGGTGTATATAATTTACTTTGACATAGTATATCATGAATCCCTTTATTCTCATTATATTACAAAGTTTTTATTACCTCAATTATTTGTATTCAAATGTCTCTCTTTTCGTTAGAATCTCTAACTAAAATACCATTTTTAAATGTTTTAAAGAATTATTCATCTAAATCTTGCACATTAATGTCCATGTTTTAAAAATGGTTTTAAGGATTTATTTATATGGACATTATAGTTTTAAAATTAAAAATCATTTTCAAAAGTTTCAAAGTGGTATGGGACACTTTGATTCAAAAATCTATTTATAAATGGCTTCTTGACAAATAGTGTGACTTTTAAATGATTTCAAGAAAAAAGGGGATATTTCTCTCAAATAGTTTTGATGGTTATTTTCATCTATGTCAACATCCTTCATTATTCTTAATTGAGGTTAATGTGATAAATACAATATTCCATATTGTATCAAATGAGATATGTTTGACTGTGTATGTGCTATTTTTATACCATTCATGGTTTGTAGTTAAAGTATCGACATTTCGTATGCTAGTTTTAATACGAATGTTTATGTTATGTTTAAACCTGTTCATATGAGGAATGCATTGGAATTAATAAGTGACGGGTGGATCCCACTATAGCTCCTCGATGCATCAGTAGGTCTCATGAGACAAACTAGTTTCTTGGCACAAGGCCTTGGAAAAATCTTATTTGTAGTCTTGGCACGAGGCCTTGGATATGTGGTTATGATAGTCTGGCATTATTCATTACATCATTATGAAAGTGGTTATTGATATTTCATGTGATCATTCGACTAGTATAATATCCATGAGAGTAAGTAAATGGCATTAATTTATTTTATCATTTCCATTTTAAGCTAAAGTTCATGTTTAAAAGGCTTTCGTTTTAGTTAATAACTGCCTTATGTATTTATGCTTATCTATGAAAGATTCTGCAATAATTTTATCCTTACTGAGCATCTGATCTCACCCCTTTCAATGTTTTATTTTTCCCAAGAATATGAATAAGTAATTTATGAATGACCTGCAGGGATAGTATGAGGGGATATGAAGACAAGATGTTGTTGTAGTTTTATTTACATTGTGATGTAATGTAAGACTTATGAATACATCTACTGTTTCCCAGACTACTAAAATAATCGGTCTTTCGAGACTTGATATATTGTGATCATGCCAATGTTATGTAATAATGCACCGAATCTGGGTATCTAGGGTCGGGGCGTTACAACACTGTTGGAAGAATTAAATTGTTTATTAATTTATTTTATTATCAATCATTAATAAATGTGTTCTGGGATGACCTCACCTTAAATTATATTTAAAAAAAAATCTCGGGCATGAGTTTTTTTAACTGAAAAAAGGATCCTATGATGATGTTTCAGTGACATATTTCACCAATATAGAAAAGAGATTTGACGACCATAACAGGATTTAACGACGATAAACGAAGGATATCAACCTTCTCCTTCATCTACAAAACCCTCGATCATGGACACGCCTTCCTCACCTATAGTGACATCAACCGAACTCATGGTTGGGAGGTTTTGTTTATTATCTAAGAGTTCAATCCTTCAAGAAATACTTCCTGGGTTATTATGCTGACACGAAGGGCACAAGACAAAAAAAACCTGGACCCTCCGCCGAAATCAGTTATGGTTGTGTTCAAAGTGGAAAACTGAATGATGTGGCGGAAACGTAGAACCAAAGGCTGTTCTATTTAGGGATCATCCTTGGAATCCAGGAGGTGTGGACGAGAATAAAAACGTACCACCAGAGCTTCCTTGGTGTCCCACAAAAGCTATGCTGACAAGGAAACATATGTGACTGAGGGAGGTGGTGGCTAGATCCCGCCAACTGTGAGGGAATAGAGGCACCCAAAGGTATGATGATAGATAGGGGGGGGGGGGGGGTTGGCAAGAGCCGTCCAGGTTGAAGCAGGCGGCACAATACAATAGAACTCCACGATAGGAGACCACAGATTCGAGCAATGGAAGAGGGTGGACGCGTGCCCACGGGTCCATTGCTGGCTGGTATGGGAGGAAAGTCAAGGTGGTGTGGTTCCATTCGATGTCATTGTTGAGGCGAGCGGCTTGCTGTAGTGGCGCACCAATGAGGATATCCATGACATCGAGTAGTGGCGGATCACAAACCCATGCATGCAATTCCATAACTGGAATTCCCATGAAGACTGGAAATGATTTGTGGGACTAATAGGAACTTTGAATTTGACAAACCGAAAAGCTGAAGCCATTCATGAGGGGAGAGGACCCCCCGAGTTCGGACAGCAGTCCAAGCAGTTCTATGGCATGACAGACCATTGTTTTCAATGGAGCCCTTATGACATGGTGGATCATCACATTACATCATCAAGTCATTTTTTTCTGATTGAAATACAACCAGTGGATGGAGGAGCAGTTCTCCCATGTGCTCTAAATGTGGAACCCTACAAATACCTGAGACATATATACTGCTAACTTTCGACATTGTGTGACTCGACAGCCCAGTGGGAAGCACCTCTCTGTGTCTTTGGAGGCCCAAAGTGGAGAGCAGATTTTAGTGACTGGGTAGTCCCACGGTACCTGATAGAAACAGTACCTTAGCAATCCATGAGGGGGAGCGGCTCTATGTGACCCGGCAAACACACAATATGTGATAGGGAGGAGTACCTATGCAGTTAATGCTTGGTGGGAAGCACCTATGTGTGGTTTCCCATGCCTATTGTACATGAAAAAAGTGGATTACACTATCAGTCGAGGTGTTCGACAATGATACTGATGATGCTACTGTTACTACCCTAAAATATACCGGGTGTGAGCAGCCGTTTTCTTGTGATATGTGATTAAGATAATTATTTATTGTTTTTACTTTATGGGGATATGAGATAACATCGAGGGACTCAAGGTCCCTACTGGGTATTATTATACTCACCCCTGGATGGGATTCACCCGCACCTCTTGTGTTTTGTTCAGATGACTATCATCATTGACTACATCTCGAGGATCCATGACTTGAGGGAGTTCCATGGTCACTGTTGGATGTGGAGGGCCACATTAGTGAGTTGTACCTACCCTCTAGATAGGATCCTTGGTGAATGACCTCAGGAATTTTTTTATCTTTTTTTTTATTTAAATTTCAGTTGGGCTTTTATTCTGGCCCCTTTACTTCAGTATTACATTAAAACTCTATAGTAGTTTTTAGTTATGGTTTTAACTTTCCACTTCCATTGTTTTTTAATTATGCACAGTGTGACCTTTCTGAATGTGTTTAGGTATTGAGGCAATACATTCCCATTTTTTTGAAATTCCCTCTAGGTGCTAGTCACCAACCCCTGGACTAGAGAAAGCGGGCTTAGGGTAGTCATGATAGAGGCCCTAGGGGATAGGTCGTCACATTTACACCATTCACTTTTCAATGAATATAAAACAACAAAATAAATAATTAAATATTTTTAGTGTAACTTGAATTCATTTCGCTCAATAAAAATTTACATATTCTCAAATGTAAATATTAAATTTCATAGACATTGTGATATTTAATATTTTTTATCTCATCTATTTAATGTTTCATCATTTCACTTTTAATGATCATATACAATTAAATATTTCCATATAAAACTATAATATAATCTTGTAAATTTAAATTCATCAATAGACTGATGTTAATTACTATGTTGTAAAAAAATCAATTAGTGATGTTCTTCATCTTTACACTATACATTTATTTTCGATATATTTCGACCTATATTCCCTAATTATTTTTCATTAGTTACCATGAATGGTGAAATTCAAATGAGATTCCAGATGATCTTTAAAAATTTACACTTGAATGATTAGAATTTTCAAATTTTTATCATCTGAGGATGAAAATCATTGTATTAATGTAATATGGCTTGTCAGCAGACATGTCCCTCATTAGTGGTTAAGTTTGTAGCCAATTTTCAAGTAATTTACATTTTAATGAACAAAAAATGAATATTGAATACAAAATCAATAGAACTAATATACTCATTAAGATGTGAAATAGGCGTCCATACTCCTTTACTAACATACAGATGAATTCCATTAATGTGACTCTTAGTCTCTTTATAATAGGTCATTGTGTGATCATGATAACCAAAAACATAACACTTCAGATGGGGGATAATATTATTATCATCTCTCCAGATTTTATTGAACACTGAATAATCATTCATAGTTTAGTATTCTTTTAATAGTATTACATTATCTCCAACTACATTATTTCCTTACACATTTATGACAAAACAAACAATTGTTTATTATTATACCTTAAATATTATTAGACTATTTAAAATTTTATTGGGCCATTGAACATTATACATCTTTGAAAATATTCATAAATCTGTGTTTACTCATTTCCATTATTTTTACATATATGAACACATTTTAATGTCACATAATTTTTAATCCACATAATTCCATTCAAAATGTATCATTATTTGTTAGAGTGTCAATTTCCTCTTTCTGATTTTCAATAATTTTTTATCAATAATTGATAAATTAATTGTGGTCTCTGATTGTAAAACCATGGTATTTTAATGAATATCTGTAAAAAAAATAATTTTGATTTGTTTGAATGCTTGTTCTCATTCCCCATAATGTTTAATAGATCCACAATATACTATTGAAAAAATTAATATATAATTTTAAAATTATCACATGGTTATTGGTTTAAAAAAATGATAATGAAATTATAAAAAATATACATTACATATCAGTTAAATATAATAAGTCATTATCAATTTATTATCAATTAAAATAAAATATTTTTTAAAAACAAAATATTTTATGAAACACTGTATTATTAATGAAATTTAATTTTGTCATAAAAAATAATTACCCACTATTGTTGAGTGATGTTAATATAATTTAAGTAATATATATTCAATAATTTTATTGTGACTTATATAATTATTTTTAGAATAACTTATATTAATAAATACAAATTTTTTCTTAAAATTCAACTATTAAAATTACTTATTCATCGTGTTTTTCAGGATTTTATTAAAATTATATAATAATATATAAAAATTATAATTTTATAAAATTAATTATATATTTTGAATCATAAGGATCAAATTCAGTAAAAAGTTAACATTTGTTTTTAGACATCGTGAATACTAAAAATGGTTAAATTTATAACCCTTTATAAAATTGGAATCATGTTAATCGATAATAAAAATATATGTGATATATCCAAAATATTTCAAGTTCATTATAATTATATAAATTTTATTTTACCAAATTTACCATGTGATCTATGTTTACATTATTAAAGGACAATTTTCCATTAAAATGACCTATACAATAGTAATGAAATGATAGATATCAAATTTCACTCACTATGTTATATATATATATATATATTATCCATAAAGTGAAACAATTATGAAAAAATAATAAACAAATAATATGAGTTTAATGAATTTTTTTTTGTGAGAATTTATTTATAATTTTTATTAATTATATGATCACTCAAAATTCATTTTAAATAATCTTGTTTTAATTTTTGAATTAATAATAAAATAAAATTATGGTTTTAATGAATATTAAAAGTAATATATTGTGAATTTTCCATATTTTCACCTCATTTTCACTAATTAATATGACATATTATTATTTTTTACATCTATTATATTTGAATAAAATCTTTTTCCTTATATATTTTATGTAAAAAATATTTATTATAAAGAGTGTGAAAAAATAATGATGTTTTGTAGATATAATATTGTAGAAAATTATTCAAAATTATTATAATAATTAAATATAACAATTTGTATTTGATAATGTAAAAATTGTAACCCCAGGGGTAATTATGATAAAAATGTGTTGTTATAAGTGAAATTATTACCCTTTCATTGTTAAAAGTATTTTTCCATGGTAAAGGTTAAAATAGGTTTTCTTTAGGAACAAACTAAAATATATGGTTTACAATACTTCAGAAACCTATCAATATATTATTAGTTGTTTATGGTGTCACCCTATACTATATTAACTTTAATGAAAAATTAATTTTCTGTAACTTTGTTTGGATAATGATTATATTATATTTTAATCATTTATGACATCTTAAGAGTACCCCTCCCGTCACTTATTTAAGGAACCCACTCTATTCTAATACTTACTCAATATTCAGCAATCAATCTTGACAAAAACATTCCATAGTATCGTATAAACTATATTTTTCAAATTCTATAGTCTTAGAATTAAAAAATGTGAAGACTTAGGTCATCAAGAGGGGATCAAAATGAGTTTTTTCAATGAATAGTTAATCACCTAAACCAATCACTTTCAATTTAATTCTTATTTTATCAACCCTAATTATTTTATATTGATTTTTAAATAATATCATATGAATAATAAATATTCATTATTATTATTATGGTAATTAACCAACCTTTATTAAACTGCATTTACAACTTATGGGATGAAAAGTTATCCCTCGCATGTACATTTAAATTACCATATATATCTAGAAATACCAGTCATTTTCAATTACCACCACTAATATATGAATATTATAATGGATTGCTATTTATATGTTATAAAACACATAATTAATTTTCTATAATGATTATATATTATCTGTAGACATACCTTCAAATCGATGGGAATATGACAGTGTCTCTCATGCATATGTTTGGACTAACACTTCTGTTGGTCAGGGAAGGAATCTCAAGAGAGGGTGAATTGAGATCCTATAATAATTTCTACAGAAAAGTTTATTTAAGAGATTCCCCCAATTAAATTTATATTTTCAATTTAATAATGTATTATAATATTAATAGTTTGACAGTTCAAATAGCTTCTCAATAGATTTATTAATTCTCAGTAATATCAATGTAATACAAAAACAATTATTAACGTCTCCTTTTTTCATGTCAGTTTTTTAGAACCAACATTAATATATCTAAAAAATTATTTTCCACAACATTTATTATATAACATATGAGAAAATAAGTTTTCTCTAACTTGTCATTTCAGTTATATATGAACAGATGTAATAAACTATTTTATATGATTTTTTAACATCGATTGTTATATAACCAATGTGAAATATCAATGAACATAAATTTTCTATGTCAGATATTAAATAAATGACATGAAAAATCCATATACATGAAATGATATTAATATATTTGCTTATTTTTCATGTGTGTATTTCTAAAAACGACATAAAAAATGGATTTTCATGACTATTTCACGTCGGTTATTTTATAACCGAAATTAAATGACATTTTTCACATCTTTTATTAAATATCAGATGTGAAATAAGTTAACAAACAAGTTTCTCATTTGCCTATATTTAATTTTATAGGTCATAGTGCTCAAACAGTGTTACGGATTAAAAGTTATGTAATTTAGATGTTGATCATCTCTAAACTAACTCTTTGGGTTGTTTTATTTTTGAGCGACATAACATTTAATCTGTAACTAGGTTTGAGCTTTGTGACCTATAAAATAAATTATTAGGAAATGAAATAAATGTTTTTAATAGTTTTTTACACCGATTATTTAATAAATTAAGTCAAAAATATCTTTTAATGTCTGTTATTAAATAACCAACCTTAGAAAATCATGAAAATAAAATTTTCATGTCGATTATTTTATAACTAACGGGAAAACATGATGAAGATTGAATTTTAATGTTGGTATTATAATAACCGACATGGAATATATGTAAAAATTTTAAAATCATTCCACGATGGTTATCATAAAATCGACGTGAAAGATAATATTAATATCTCAAAAATGGGAAATTACAATTTTTTTAAATTGCGGCATCGAAATTTCGATTTGTTGCCGAAAAATTTAATACCACAATTTTTCTTATCTTCTCAATTAAATCTTTCCATTATAGGAATATCCTAATTTAACAATCTTTTATTTCAACCATTAGAATTCCCCCAAATTGATTCATTTGATTGTCAACATGAATCAATTATTTCTTCATTCTATGATCTCATCAAGGAATATTTAATCGTTTATATATGATTTATGATTTTTATGATTTTTTCATAATTGATATAACATTTTATGATCATTTAATTCAATCATAATTTTTTCACCAACTCTACATGTTTGATGTTCCTCGTGAATCCACTCTTTCTTATTTATGTGATTTCGTTACGACATCTGTTATTATTATCCCATTATTTATATTTTATATTAGTAGTTTTCTTAATTGATATACCATTTAATGATTATTATTTTATTATAATGATGGAAAATTATTTCTATCAACGTAAAACTAAAAATCCTCTAATGTATTAAAAAATTCCTTCAAAGATGAATATACGGTTGGCTCATTCAATAATTTCATAAAAAAACATCAAACTCTTGATGAACATAAATTTTGATCCATATGTTCGATTCAACTCTATGACCCATCAAATATAAGAATATAAAATTATCTACAAGACGATATACATTTTCTACATCTTTTATTTAAGACTCTTTGTTAAAATGACTTTAAATGTTGCTTTTTAAATAAGCAACCTAAAAAAGGATTTTCAATGCCATTTAAAGAAGGATTTGCATGTCAGTTTTTTAAAAACTGACAGTAAAAAACAATAAAATCCCATTTTTAATGTCGGTTATTAAATAACCAATGTAAAAAATCCTATCATTAACATCGCTCAAAATAACGTCACCTACAAATGAATTTCAAAAAAAGATGAGGTAAAAAATGGTTTTTGTATTTTTGAAAATATGAGATATAGATTAATCGTTTGATACTATTATAATACGGAATAAATGTTATAACATCTATTCTAGAAGAACAATAAATGGAATGTTTTATTTTTCGAAATATATGTCAAAATAGATAAATGTAAATCGAAATCCACAACAGATAAAAAAAATGTGGTTCCTTATCAATATAATACCTAATACACTCCACATGGGGATCACCATCCAATAAGTTATATATATATATATATATATATATTTCTCTGATCCACACACATGATTGGGGTAAAAAATATTGCATAGTACTATCCAGGATACATGACGCCTTCAATTATTCTAGGAGGAAAACAAATAACCTGTTCCCAGAGGACCTCATCCACAATTATGTGTGCAAAAAATGTGTGTATTTTTTGAGTGAGGATATCTTGTATCATCTTGTTTAATGCCTGAGATAGAGTTTATTTTCACATAGAGACAAACATACTTCTTGAAAAGTAATAAAATAGTTCATAGTATAGAAAAGATAATTAGAAAGAGCATGAAATGCTCTGAGTGTTGTTCAATGCAACTCTAGACTTCTAGGATGTTTTGTATTTGATTTTCGAGTCCTCTTACGAACAGAGAGTATCGTGTGTCTCTGGTTTTGGATTTCAATTATATTAAAATTGTTTTATAGATCATTATTTTCTTAGTGTTGCGACTATGAGAATGCTTGAGGATATGCTCTATAACAACTGAGTCTTTAGGAATGGAGAGATCTTCATCAGTTCTTTATTGTTTGTGTTTATCTCTATTCAAACACATTCAACATCTTTTCCACTCATGATCCAGTGCCAGACATTTCATTTCATTTTAGGTGCATGTGTTGGAGCTGACAGGATAAACTATCTTTACACCTCGTATGTTGTACTATCTGCAGACAAGACTCCAAATGAATAATTATTATAGCATTCTCATTAAATAAATCAAATATTACACATAGAAATAAAATTTAAATTTAATAAAATATAAAAGAAAAATGTTTATGTACGGAATGATGTAAACATTCAGGTGAGACAGTCATGGTGCCACTATCATGGTGAGAAATTCTATGTGATACAGACACGGTGTCTTCTCCTTTTTAATTGATATGTATCACTGGAATGATGGCTGATCCATTATAAATGGTGGAACCTATAACAAGATTGTGGTATAATATACTTAGTGAAATATGAAACTTATTTCACAGTTATAGTGTTTGGTAAATGGCCAATTTGAGAACCATTAGCTATACTAAGGGGTTAGGTAAATAGTGTATAGTTCATTGTCATAATTCTGAATCATTTATTGTTACAGTGTCTTGGATATGGTACCATGGAAATGGTGTTAGGTCCATTACAAAAATGTGGAACCAGTAGCTAGCCTATGGTTTCATGGACTCTACCGAAAAACTGAACTAGTGGAAAAGTTATAGTGTTACAGGCATAATCAAATTTTTGTATACTATCTTAAGAATTAATACTCACGTAATATATTGAGATTAACAATAATAATACTGAAACATAATATAAAAATATTCAACATTGTTAATGAGATTCATACATGATTCCTGAGATTCCGAATCGGAATCTTGTGAATTATTAAACCATGGGTTATATGAATTTAAAATAAACGGTAACCAACAAACTCAAATCATGACTTTTAATATGATAAACATGATTTTTAATCTGTTAAAAATGTTTATTAATTAGTGAATTTTTTTTTCAAAAGGGTAAACATAATTTGTAACAGGTTAAACATGATTTTTAATAGGTTAAACATGATTTGTGAGCATTAAAACAGAATGATTCCAACAATATCCCCCATTTTGATTACCAAAAATCATAGAATTTATAATCCATATATTATTGTAAAAATTTGATAGTTGAAAATATATGTGTTGGATTATTTCACCCACATATTCAATAAATGTAATAACAAAATAACTTGTCTTATTTCTCTCCCTTTTGGGATTATAAAAAATGTAAAATGAAGGACATAATGAATCTCATTAAGATAATAAAAATTATTTCAATATTTATTGAATCTAATGATAGTAATCATTACAAGCATGATGAAAAAGAAAAAAACATCTATAACAAAATACATCCTTCACGTCTCATCAGAGCTGACAATCATTTCTTTTTCCATGATAGAAAAAATAGGAGGATACATTGGAGAAATTGTTGAAGTGGTAGAAGAGATTGATCAAATATAGAATGAATTAAAATTCACTACTTCAAAGATATAGAGTGCATGAGTTGGTTTGGTGGATGATCTAGATATGTATTCGTCAATAGAGACAAGTAAGATCTGGCATAGAGCCTAAGATACATACATGGTACTATGAGGAAAGGCTGTGTAAGAGTAAGGGGATGAAATAGGTCACAAAGAGACTACATCAGGAGACACAATGATAGTACTTTTCACATTAATATAATGAATAAATATCATTATAAAATTAGCAATGACCTCACCTCCATAAAAAATTGATTTCTCAAAGTCATATATGTTTTCCAAAAGAATTATATATAGAGTATCGAAGTGATTCATCTTATGAACAAATGTCTTGAAGGCTTGAGTGATAGGAGGAGTTTTTAAATTCTCTACAAGATAATTAATGTGATTATTCAGATCCTGTTTAGAATAAATTTTGTAGAAGTAGAAGTCCACATTAATATATTTTTAGTCTTGAGAATAAATGGAAATCATTGAGTGTATCCATACCAATTCAAATACTCAGCAACCATTCATGATGATAAGAGAGAAAAAATATTTATCAATACTACTCCATAGTTATTGATGCTCTTATTTGAAAATAGTTCTGATTAGATCATTGTACATAGGCTGAGATGATTGTCTAGAGGCATTTGACGTTGTAACAACTAATGTGATAAATTTATGTTTATTTAGAACATTTTTAAAACATCACATGTACTCATTAGATAGTTTATTATTCCCAATAGCAATTTCACACATCTCACATACCATATTTATGTTCCTTTCATCACATTTTCCAAAATTTATTTCCATTTTTTGGAGGAATAAGAGATAAATCCTTCTGTGGGATTTGATTCCCAACATCATCAACAAGATGTGAAATATGATTTAGTACCATTTTCAACACATTATGCATATCATTAAACAAATATCTTAGACAGTTCACATTGTCACTAAAATTTTGGTTCTAAATTTGAACTTCTTGAATATCATGAAACATATTTTGTTGATTCTTCCATATGATTTACAATATTAGCAGGGCATCATCTCTTTCACTGAGATTTGTCTCAGGGGTAGTTTATAATTTAATGATCATTTCAAATCCAGATAATAATGTGTTTCTAAAATTTATCGGATCTTTATGACTCAAAAAATCATAATATTGTTGATTATGTTTAGTAACATGAACTAAAACAGGATCAAGATCCTTAGTAGATGTTACATATATAGTAGAAATCAGTTTCAATTGAAACATAGTGGAATGATACATTCCTTTTACTAAGACTTTTTGGATATTTTCTATATCAAAATAGAAAGTAAAATTATAGTACGTTTGAATAGAAGATTTGTCTATAGAATTAAGAACATGAAAACTTTCTAGGATAGGGTGATGCTCCCCCCTCAATAGGAGCATCTCTAGTAGGACAAAAATATTCAGTCTCTTGACTCATTAAAAAATTCCCAGTTCTGTCAGTCTCACCCATTTCTTACATAGATAACTGAAATGATAGTTCCATTGTTTATTCAGTAGAAGGGATGAAATCATGTTCAACATTATCTTATTGAAGTTCCAAAGTTTCAACCTCTTACTCACCAAAAATATCTTCTTCAACAACAAACACGTTTTCAACTGTAGGATCTTTTTTAACAGAAAGGTCCTATTTAATTATAACACATCATTTAGAAGTAGATTCATCTTGTTCAACTACTTATTGATGAATAGGTAAGACACTTTCTTCATTCTCTAATAGAGTTCAATCTAGTAGATAACCATCTACATCTTGTACTTCATCATAAATATTCAACAACTCCATCATTTTCTTGATCGTGGTCATATAAATTTTTATTTCTTTAAGGCTTTTCAACCGGGTTGAAATTTCCATAATTTCATTCATTATCATCCACCCAAGATTTCTTCCATGGGTTGCAGTCAATATTAATTCTCCTAACTGTATCCATTGAGTTAAAAGACACATAATCTCTAATAACATCTTCATTCATAAAAATATTCCCTTGTCAGACTACATTGTGGAAATAAATCTTGAATAAAATAGAGAATTGGATGTTGAAGTTATCTTGATAATATCACACATGTGATGTATAAAATACCTACATAGATTTATCTTCTTCCCATTTTTCATAATATGTATCAGGTCCACATCATGATAATTTATGGTTGATAAAACCCCATTCCTTGGAAAAATTAGATTTTGAATAAACCAAAACAACTGCATGGCCACACCATTATTCTCATTAGTAATTTATCGTTACTTCTTTTATTTTTTATTCAAACATCTTGGATGCCTCTTCTAAGGTATACACTTCACTGGTAAGAGGAGGACCTCTTTGTTTATCATGACATATTCTATAATGAGGTATTTTGTTGAAGTAATACTATATCCTTGAAGAAAATGAAAAACATTGAATTGTACCCATCTTATTTCAAGAATATCATCTTTATTATTGAACATGAATTGAATACATTGATAAAACTGATAATAAAGAATCAGATAAAATGGTGTTTTCTATTTTGTGAAATAGTCTTTCAATCCTTGTTATTATTGTACATTCAAATGATGTGACATAATTTCAATAGATACATTAGAAAAACATCCAATTTTGTGAAAACTTTTCAATCAGCAAGGCCCATATTAAGTAATCTCATAGGTATTAATTCCAATTCCCTTTTCACTTTCTTCAGTAATATTTCTTATTTGTAGTCAATAAAGGCATAAGCTTTATTCTAGGAATCCAATGTCAGATCAAGAATGATGAATTTTTGGAAGAGGGATACCCTTTTGAGAGAGCAGGGTTTTAGTTTTAAGATACGATAGATTTATTAAAGAGAGGACATGAAAAAATATCGTGGTTTTATCAATACAATTATATGGGGAATAAAATTATAAAAATTAAAATATAATTCATTACAGTGAGACTAGAACAGTTCATCACGTTGTCAAAATTATTGTGTGGCGCCAAATGGTGTGATTATATCATCAAGACAGGAAGTGTGAGACTGTAATTCATAGACAAAAAAAATGAGACCATGAAATTGAGACAATAATTACAATAAAGTAAATTGTGAAGAAATGAATCATGGAGCAGTAATCTAAGAAATAGTAATGATTCAATTAAGAATTATCTTTAATAACTGAATAATGATGTAACTGATTCTTTCATAATTAAAAATTCTAGAAAATATATCAACTTGCTGATGTTCAATGCCAATGAATTCCAATGTAATATCAACTTTTTATAATAATATCAAAAAATGGATTCCTTACATCAATATGTGTAGTCATTGAATTGGAAACATGATTTATTGAAATGTTAATTACACTTGAATTATCATAGTTTATATATATATTCCATGATTGATATGTATAATTTAGTAAATTTTGGTTCATCTACAAAATTTGTGTACAAAAACTACCAATAGATTTGTATTCTGATTCAGTAGTTGATAATGAAACACGATGTTATTTTTTACTACATAATGATACTAGAGACTAGTATAAAATGTGACATTTTCCAGAGGTTCTTTTTCTATATTTCATATATCAACCAAAATCATCATATTAATACTTAACTAATTCAAATGATTGTCCACTAGGATAATAAAGTTCTAAATTGGTTTTTTCTTTGATTTATTTTAAATTTATTTTGACAAAATTTGAATGGGAAAATATGGGGTTTGCCTATAAACGTTCACACATGAAAACACTAAAGATATTATTCCACTGACATGCTATTAAGAAGAGTAAACATCCAATCATTCATCGATAAGTGGTTTGATCAACATATTTTAAATTTTAATAAAGATCCAATTTAGATTAAGCACTCATTAGACTGTCACTACATTTAGTGATATCCAATACAACCCGTTTCACATGGTCGTTTTCATAATTTCTATTATTTAAAATAATACCATCATAGTTTTGAAAAAATTGAAATACAAGAAATAATTTTTGTTCACCCATAATAGTCAGTTCAAATTCAATTTTCATCATCCATAAAAAATTAGTACATAAATAATTTCTTGAATATCAAAAATAATGTCATCTACATAGATTTGATCAATTGAAACATCTTAGTATCTTCGTTTAATAATAAAATTAGGATCAACTATACCTTTTGATAAACCATTGGAAATAAGAAAAATACATAATCTATCATACCAAGTTCTTGGAACTTTATTTAAACCATATAAAGAAATTTTTTATTTGAAAACATGATTATGAATGAGAGGGTTCATGGAAAAAGTGGGTTGTTAAATAAAAACATCTTCAACTATATAACTATCTAATAATGCACTAATGACAACAGTTTGATGTTTTTTGAAATTTAGATATGATGCACATGCAAGGACGATTCTAATGGATTCATATTTAGCTACTGGTGAAATGGTTTCCTAATAGCCAGTTACTTCATCATGACTATAACCTTTTACATACAAGATATATTTTTTATAACATTAATACCATCCTTACATACATTATTCTTGAACACCCATTTAGTGCCTATGGACAAGGATTCATTGGGTATACCCAAAAGATTCCAAACATTGTTCGTTTCAAATTGATTTAGCTCCCCTTGTGTGGCCATCAACCAATATTCATCAAAGATAACATCATTGATGTTTTTATGATCATGTTGTGAAAAAAAATCATGGTGTTCAACCTAATTCCACAGAGAAGCAATGTTCTATGTTCCTTTATCTAAATCTGCTACAATAACATCTAAATGGTGGTTCTTAAGTGTTCTTGCATATGTAGAAACAGTTTGCATAGTAATTTAATATTCTTAAGCAGTTTCAGTTTCATTATGGCTCGTATTTTTAGAATTTATAGAACAAGAATTTTTAACTTAATCATTAATAATATTGTGATATGATTTATCATTAAGGTCTCGATTTGACATATCATCATTAATATTATAATGGGAGGTCATAGATTAATGTGGATCGATTTCATCAAAATTGAAATGTCCATATTCTTCCACAAAATTGGTTCTTTTCTTAAATACTCTATAGCCTTTTTTGGATATTTATTATCCTATAAAAATTCCATCATCACTCATAGATGCAAACATTTCGAGAGTATTCTTTTTATTATGAATGTAGACATTACAACAACAAAATTTAAGTAACTAAGGTTTCATTTTCTATTATTCCACAAAGAATAAGTAGTTTATTTATGAATATGTATAATTAACACATAGTTAATAATATAACATAATATATTGACATCTTCAACCCAAAAACAAATGGGTTGGTCTTTCTCGCAAATCATTGATCTCAAATTTCTTTTAAGGTTCAGTTTTGTTTTCTATAACACTGTTTTGTTCGGTTGTCCAAGGATTAGATTAATAATGACTATAGCCAATTTGTGAGAAAGTGGATTCAAAATCATGATATTCAAGCTCATGACCATTGTAACTTTTTATAGAATAAATTATAAGTCCACTAAGAATATCAACAGTCTTATAAAAATATATATAATGAGAGCAGGCTTCACTTTTGTGAGGCATGAAATTAGTCCATGTATACCTAGAATAATAATCTATAAAAACATAAACATAGTGCTTCCCATTTAATCTAGAAACTCAAGATGGCCTAAACAAATCCAGGTGTACCAACTCAATGGGATTAGAATTTGAAACTTCATTAATTGATTTGAATGAAAATTTGTGTTGTTTAACATTTTGATAGGTAGTACATACATTATCCTTTAGAAACTGAAGATTGGGTAGATCCTTGACTAAACCATTTCTTGTACACTTTCTAACAACGTGAATATTGTAGTTTCCTAGTCTTCTAATAGAATACTGAGATTCATTGTATTAAATAATCCATCATGAAAAATATTGAAAAACTAAGGAATCTATGTTAAAAACATATACGTTTTCATTTATAAATTAAGAAAACACTAATTCAATTTTATATTTTATAAAATGAAAAGATTAATTTTCAAATTTAAAATTAAATCCATCATAAAATATTTATGAAATACTTATATGATTTTATTTGAATCCTTTAAAAAATAACAATTTACATTAAAATTGATTCAGAGCTACCAATCTGGACTATGAATAATATTTTTACATAATAATTTTCACCAAAAGTTACATTCCCACCATCAATAAATATTTTATTCTTGAAGCTTGAGTAATATCATATCATGTGTATCGAAAATAGGTTGTCCATGTACCATAAGCTTTTACATGAGCTCTTTATACAAAATTCCAACAAAATAATAAAATAAAAATAGATTTTGTTTCCATGAATCTTTTTGGACCAGTAACATTAGTAATCAGCAATTTTAGAACCCACATATTCATCATTGGTTTCCTATAAGAATTATTTAATATATTTCAAAACTGGAAATGATTTTTACCAAAAACACTAGATGAAGTTAAAGTAATTATATAATTCTATATAGAGACATAATTTTTACTTTAAAGTAGAAATACATATTTTCTAGATTTAGTTACGAACGTGTTTTGGTGATATTTCATTTCCCATGTTACTATCCTATACGAGTAGAGTATCTTGGGAAAATTTTTATTCAATGAATCAGTTTATGATTATTTTTTCAATTGCTAAATTTATCATGGGAATTTTTAAATTGCTCATTAGATAACATAAGTTCATTTTTTTCCTTGAGTAATTGAAAATTTATATATTTCGCTACTGTATGTTAAAATTTGACAGTAGTAGTCAAGGAAGAAAATTTCTTTAAATAGTTATATTTAACTTCTAGTTCATTAAATGTTTCATCAATAATATTATAGTATTAAACTAATTATTCACTATTCATATATTCATAAGCACATTCAACTCTCGAATAAAATGAATTTTTCATAGGATACTCATGGGTTACCTCAAATGTGATTTTCATAAAACACATACTATCATTGTAGTATTTTTCATCATATGAAGACATGATGTAACTTGACATGTCCTTATAATCACTCCTTGTTTCATTCATTTCCTTTTAATATATTCTATTATTATCCTCATACAACTTCCTATATTTTTACATGGGGAAATCTGATTTTACATGTCCCTTTATCATTCAATTATTATAGAATATATCATTATATTGTAACTTGTTTTCAAATCCTTCTTCCAGTTTCCTTTATTATAATATTTTCTATTGATGTTTGGATATCTGAAAAATTTCATTCTTCAATAATATTATTAAATACTCTATGTAATTTATCTATTTTCTCATCACTATTTGTTTATGATTGTTCACTAGTGGAACATTCTACAAGGACATCCAATTTCTCCACTTCCTTCTCTTATTTATTGGATTTAGTGGTTTTGAAGGCCATTGGATTTCACTTTGATTAATCCTGCACATCCTTGTTGACTTTTAGTTCATCCTTATATATCACAAAATTTACCATTTGCTTATTTACTGGTATCTTGATAATACCAAAATAATCTATTACTGAGATAGTGGTCCCTGTCCATCTATCTAGGAAGTATTTGAGTAATCTCATGATTTTCTCATTGGTTGTAACATCACATCCCCACAAGATCATCATGTTCACTATTTCATTAAACCTAATACATATGTCAAAAATAGGCTCACCAATCTTCATTTTAAAGATATTATATGTAATAGTATATGTGATAAGTCTCATTTCATTGACACTAGAGTTTTCTTCCAGTGAAAAATTTATGTATCCCAAATTTAATGGGGTGTTTTACATGCCAGAATTATGTTAATCTATTCATCAACTAAATAATGGTATAATATATTCATGGATTTTCATTTATTTTTAGGATATTTTTTATTTGGTATATCCCATGTATTCTTATTAGTAGGAGGAATATTATATAAATCTATAATGGATGAAAAAAATCTCAAAACACATTCTTTATAAGTGAATTTTCAATTTAATTTTCCATTGTGATTAATTAGTTCCATTAAGGAATAGAGGTATGTTGGTAGCAGGAATTTCTCATCTATTATCTAGGATAATGAATAATGTTTATATTTATTTATGAATAAAAAATTTACAACTAACATAAAATATAAGATCTTTAAAACCAAACTATAATCGTAGATAAAAATATTTTAAAAATAGATTTTAACTTTTGAAAATAGTGATTTTAAAAACTCTTATAATACAAATATATTTCGTATATGGACACTAATGAGAGGGTATGTTGAGTTAATTTATAATTTCTGTTGAGATGGTTATTTAAATGCTTCCTCTAATTAACCTAATACATGCATGTTAATCATTGAAATAAAATTATAATAGATTGATAGTTTATATAGATTCTCAAGAAATTGATTAATTCTTAGTAATATCAATATGATATATTAATAAAAAATTTAGATGTATTATG
This sequence comes from Viscum album, assembly GCA_963277665.1. Taxonomy (NCBI): domain Eukaryota; kingdom Viridiplantae; phylum Streptophyta; class Magnoliopsida; order Santalales; family Viscaceae; genus Viscum; species Viscum album. The sequence continues at coordinate 720,051,956 of OY728151.1, read as the reverse complement.
AAAATGAAAAATTGATATAACTACTATCAATGACTAACTATCAATGTACTATTTTGTTTTATAAAATATAAATCAAATTAATGAAAAAAAATTAAATGACAAGATTGATAAAACCATTATTTTAGTTTTAATTTGAGACCTAATACATGCCACATGGTGATCAACACACACCATGATTATACATATATATATATATATATCATTCATCCACAACATGGATCTGGATTAACAATAGTTCAAAATACTATCCAGGTCAGAAGACCACTACTACGGTTCTACAAGGGAAAACATACAACATTTTCAAATAGGCATCATGCACATTTACTCTTGGGTAAAAAATAGTGTAAAAAGATGTTTGTTTAAGGATATCTTATATTTAAAAATTTAATGTTGGAGACAAAGCATGTTTTAATATAAAATCAAACACTGCTCAAAAAGTAATAAAATAGTATATAGTAGAGCAAAAAGAATGTGAAAGGGATAGAAATTTTCAATGTATTTTCCTATGAAATCTTGGACTTATAGGCTATATAAGATGTGATTTTCAAGTCCTATTATGAAAACAAAGTATCAGGAGTCTCATGTTCTAGTTTTTAGTTAGAAGAAATTTGTTTTGTACATCTTTTTATTCTAGGTGTTTCTACTATGAGAATGTTTGAGGTTCTGATCTACAGTAGTTTATCCTATAGAAATTGAGATTTCATCATCTAATTTTTTGTTATATTAATCCATCTCTATTCGCATGCATTCAAATTCTCATCCTCTCGTGCTCCAATTAATTCATTTTGCTTTTATTTTTGTTGCATGTGTTGGAGCTGACAAGATGCACTATATCCAAAAATTATTCCTCATAATTTCTACAGATAAGACTGAAAAACATTAATTATTATATTAATTTCATTAAATTATTTAAATACAACCATTTGACATAACATTTAAAATTAAATGAGAATGATAGAAAATGGTTACGTATGGAACAATGTCGTAGTTGTGGTGAGATAGTCACGGTTCCATAGTCATAGTTATATAGTCACAGTGATACAGTCATGATGACTTTTCATTTTCCTTTGAGCAACATCATATAAATGGTCTCTAATCCTTTGAAAATGTTGGAACCGGAAGCAAGACATTGGTAACATATCCTTTGGGAATTGGGAAACTGATAAGAAGACCACAGTGTCTGGTCCTTTGCAATTTTTGGTACAAGTATAAATATTATGGTGTCTTGAAAATGGTGTCTAGAAATTTGTTAGAATTCTGACTGCTATCTGAATATGATATCATTGAAATGTTAGTAAGAAAATAGTGTCATCTCATTTTCAAAAATATTGAACAAGTAGTAAGCATACAGTGTTTGTGGATTTGTAGAAAAAAAATAGAAAACATATGGTATCACAAACTTATACAAATATTTGTAAACATCCATAATAATTAATAATCACATAATAGATTAAGATTAACCATCATCTTATAAAACATTATAGAACCAGATTAAACATAGTTTAGAATATTCACACATGATTTGTGAGATTCTAAATATGGATAGTCTGATTGTTTAAATCATGATTTGTACACATTAAAAAAATAACAAACCAAAAACCTCTAATCATTATTATTATTAGTTTTAACATGATTTTTAATATGATAAATGATTTTTAATATGTTAAACATGATTTCAAATAAGTTAACCATAATTTGTAATCATTAAAACATGATGATTACACCATCATACATTAAGTGATGCAATTAATTATTAGTCTTTATTTTACATGGATATTAATAAGAATAAATTTGATGATTATATATGATTTATTTTATAGAATAATTATTATAGAATGATCAATTAAAATTATCTTTTCTATTGTTCCATCTTTAAACAATTGAAAACAACATCGACTGGTATGTACGACCTACCCTGTCAAAGAAGGAGGTAATTCATATTTCTATCAATAGAATTTAAAGAGGAATATAAACTACTATGGAATGAAAAAATATAATAATTTTATACAGATTAATTTTTATTAGTATCGAATAACCACATTCAATTTATAATGAATAATACTTTTGTACTAAAATAACCTGAAAAATAAATCATATATCACCCATAAACATAATTTTTAAAATTGATATTAATAAAACATTAAAATGACGTCAACAATAAATTATAAATATAATGCTATATATAACCAATTTTCATTAATATATGAATAATATATATTTCTTATATTTGGGGATCAAATGATTTTTAGTAATGGTGAAACTTCATGAAAGTGATTTATGTTTCAATACTATTTTAATGAATATTATTTTTCACGAATTTCAAATGATGAAATTATGTGATCCATAAGTGATAAATACATATAAATTTTATATAGTATATTTATATGTAGTTAATAATTTCTTTTCTATAATTTCTGAAACATAATGTATTTATGTGCCCAAAAGAGTTTTTTAAGAAAATTCATCTTTTTCCCACTTCGATCTAATATAATATTTATTCCATTTCTTAATTTTTTGAATTATTTTTCATGAATGATTTTAGGATTAACCAATAAATTTTTGAATTCGTTTTTACACCTGAATTTTTTGTTACAAACTATTTCAGAGGGAATATTTTTTTCACTGTCGTAACGATGAACATTTTATCGATTTCCAAAAATGTGTTGAATAAGAGATTTATTTTATCATAATCTATATGAGTCTAATTTCACTCTATAATTACTCAATAATTAATTAAAGAATCCCTTATATTATTTCAAAATTAATTTAATAAAATTCATAATATTTTGGAAATTTGTAAATTTTAAAATAATTATTTAATTATAGAATTGAATTTTTTCAGAAGAATGTTTTTAATGTATATAAATTATTCACAGACAAAAAGCAGTAGTGTTTCATTTGTTATATTTTTGTTATGATAAAATATTACTATTTATGTTATTTTTCATTATGGTTTAGGATAACGATGATGAGTTGTTTCTTAATCCCATTTATATTCCAAGGATTACATTATGATAATATTACAATATGTTTATGAAACGAGTTTTCATTCATGGGTTATTATATAATGATATGATGAATAATATAACATCATTGAAAACTCATAAGTATTATTTTAGTTATTCAATTTTGTGGGACTCAAAATATACTTACCTCCATTAAATTGGGTAAAATATCAAATCTAAAGATATAATTATGATAAATAAGTTGATTTTATCTATCTATAATGAGAAACAAGGTAATGTTTGTGATCCACATTGATATAAAATTCAACGTGTGTGATCCATTTTGACAAACTAGTTGATGTTCTTGTTCTACTATGGGAAATGGTTGTTGTGTCGTGATTTATTAAACTATTATGGTCTTGGTAGCCAAATATGACAAATGAAATGTTTCTTTTATTAATTATGGTGAATAATTATTATGAAATTAAATTTTCGTTCATGAATGATTTTTGAATTTTTATCACACTTACTATTCATTACTTTTTAAATGATAAGGATAAATTTGATAACTCATGTTTATATTCATTAATTGATTTTGTATGAACTTTTTAGATTATGATTATGTTCTTATACCCATTTTTATATCTTATAATTTTACATGATAATTGATTGATGTATATTATGATTACCCTTACTAAAAAACCAAGATCAACCATTTTTTTCTTTCATTACCTATGGTTATAAATAATGGGTTTATTAGGTTATATAAATTTGATAACTCATGTTTATAATCCTTATGTGTTTATATTTAGATTGTATTGAATATTAATATATAAAGTAAGAATATTTTTGAAAGAATGTCATGGACTTCTGTTGTTGTTGTCAAAATATATTTTATTTGACCATTGGAATCTATGATGGGAAAAATTGAAAATGACAGGGATGTGTCTATATATCCTATAATATATAATTGTCTTTGAAATGAACAGGGATGACAATTTCTAAAACAAGTGTTACATATATTGAGGATAATGTGAAATGATTTAGAGATTCGATATATGATTTTTCATGATTATATAGTTTTCCTCAAATTTTTTATTATTCATAATTTTATTATATGGTTTTATTCAATGGATAGATCCATAAGAATTCCTAAAAACAATGAATTTGATGGAGAATGTAATAATTATAAAAATGAGAAACCAAATGTTAGATTTGATGGAATATGAAATCATTTTTCTAGGATTAAGAGACATTCTAATGACAAGAATCATACAGAGATTCAAAAAGATAAATGGGTAAAATATTGAACAATCTATTCTTTTATTAGGGAACAACCATATTTATTCTAATGGATTTCATGTCAACTAGAATTCAAAAAAATTCTTAACACCATGAAGACAATTTTTTCTATTCTCCATGACTCAATGTATGAATAGGATAACCTAACAGATTATTGATCAGAATGTGAAGAATAAAAATTGTTCAATCGTAGAAAGACCAAAACTGAAGAAAAATTAATTTAATCTTAGGAATTAGATGATTTTAAAATGTATTTTTAGTAATTACATTGAATATTTTTTATGTATAAAGATGAAAAATAAATGTCGTGAGATTATAAAAATGTCTGATTAATCCATCAGTACTTATAGGAAAATTTTTACAAAATTCAATAGTATTTCACTAGATGAATCCTAAGCATTTAAAACGAAATATATCAACTATTAAGTGGCCTATAACCGTATGTATAAAATTATTTACCTATAATGTATTTATATTATATTTAAAAAAAATTTGTTGTGGTATCAATATATAATTGGACATTGTAGATACATAATATTCTAATGCTTTTTTATATTCAAAAGAGGATTCAGTCCCATAGAAACCAAAATATATCCCATCACTAACAGAAAATGAATACATTTAAATTCAATACATGTTTGTTGAGTCATCCAAGGTATTTCATGAAATGAAATGGGATGGTCATTAATTTTTGAATGACTGGTCTTAAATCCCATGAATGTATAATGGGGTAAATTTATCGGTTTTAGAAATAGATTAGAAGAAAATAAAAAATAATTCAACAACAATTCATTAGTGATTCCAAAGTAAGGGGTTTATAAATTTCTTCCTCTTGTAAAAAAATATAATGGTTTTTGGATGACTGACAACAACACACTCTTAAACTATAAAATAATTTAAAATTTCAGGATATCATTACCTTTTACGTGTGTTTAAAGATTGATTTAATAAAAGGTACAACTACCATCAACTCTAGAACTGCTAATATATTATTTAACTATATTTATAACAACTCTTCTAAATATGAATAGTTAATTAAGGTAATAAAAATTATACACCATCAATTATATTTTTCATTTTCATTGAAACCATATCATGGTATAGTAATAGCATAACATGTCTACGAGCCTTCCATTGTTCAGTATTAATGTCATGACTTTCATGAATGTCAAGTTATTCCCCATATAGTTGAATTTGATTTAATTTTTGGATTTTTTTTTGTTTCCTTACAAAAATACCACACCAACAACTCATGGAAGAAAAGTAACATTTGGTATTCCCAAACATCATATGATCATTATCAGTGCGATAGAAACGATTAACATCATAATGCAATAAAATGTATTATACAGTATATGTTTCCAATTCAAAAGTGTTAAACATATCATGTTGTCAGGTAAACTCTCAAAAAATGACGATATATGTAAAGACCCGTAAAATTCAAGGGAAATTTTTTTTCATAATTTTCTTTGGAATTTTACAAGAGTGCGGTTTCTGACGGCACCTGATTCTGAGGCCTGGTGTTCGCGGAATCAATTTTCCGAAGTTTGGCTCGGGTACGTTCAGTGAACGAACGAGCGGGAATTTCTAACTTTTGAATCGGTGCCCGAAATCGAATTCTGAGGGCACCGATGAACTCGCAGCGCCGATATTCTCTTAAGGAGACCTTTTCCGAGGTTGCGTTTTATGCGGGCTGAGAGTTAGTTTTGGGGGAATTAAAATGAAGTTAAATAAAATGTGGAAACACATTTTATTTTTATCCATGTTGGTTAAGTCCTCCCAAAGGGAGTTAGGGGTGGGACCCACATCCACTTAACCTCCCTTGAGAGGATTAAGTGTGGTGGGGCCCACACGAAGCATAACTCCCCAACTCCCCTAAAAACTCCCAATAACACCTCTCTAATTAATCTTGACAACATGGGTTATTAATTGAGTTGAGTTGTTTTAATTTCAAACTTTTGAAATTCAAGTGGTTTAGTTGTGTAAATAAAATAAGCTTTAATCTTATTTTATTTTGGTTTGTATCCTTTGCCACCTTGAGAGGTTTTGGATGCTCTCTCTTCACATTCTTCAACCTTGACGAAGAACACGAAGAACACTTAGGCTCTAACGAAGAATGCAGTCATGTGCCGTCTCTTCTCTTCCTCGCAGCCGGTGTGTTCCAATGATCGATGATGCCGCTTCTTCGATCTTCTTCCCATGTCAACGAAAGGAGATGCCGCTTCCTCCTCGGGCTTTCTCCGTCAGCTTACAATGCTTCTCCAGCGACGTACCTCTTTGGACGCACCTCGACGTCAACGGAATCGACGTACGATTTCTGCGACGCTCGACCTCTGCGATGCTCGTCTTCAGCGGGTCATTGACGAACACCGCTCTTGAAACCGAGTTAGGGGTTTGTTTTTGATAATGACATCTTCTTTCCTTCGTTTTCCCCCGTTTAAAATAATGAATTTGGAATATCAAGGGAATATTGTTTCAATTTTAATTGTTAAGAAATTGATACCTAGTTGCTGTTTTTGAAAACTCCTAACGCGGAGGGTGCAGGCCGTACGAACACGGCCCGACAACCCTCCGCATTTTTCTCTTGTTGTACGGTTTTGTCGGCGATGAAGCAACGAGACCGCGGTAAGGATTTGAGATCACTGCAGTGATGTTCTCGACCCGAGGAGAGCATTGGCACCGGCGGCGGTCAAATCGGACCAACGGTGCGTGACCGGTGGTCCGCAGAGCTCGACGGCGGCACACCACACCGGCACGGCGGCGGCGGCGGTGCGCCGCCGGAGAAACCAGCCGTGGCAGTGCCGCGGCGGCCTTCAAGGCGGCCGGCAAAGCTGGCCACGATGGTCTAGGCGGGACCCCTTCTGGGTCCTGCGTGTATGAAGAACAGCCAGCCATACGCCGGCCGTTACCCTGAAGACCCGGGGGTTGAACCCCCGGTTCGCTGGAGCGCCCCCCCCCCCCCCCCCACGTGGGGGGCCGTTGGTTTCTTTTACACGGGGGGGGGGGGGGGGGGGGCTGTGCCCCCCGTTTCCGTCGACCCGCCGCTCGGCCAAAGGGACGAGATGAGCTGGCGTCGGGCCACCAGGCCGCTGGGCCGGGTCGCGTCGGGCGCACCCGGGGGGGGGGGGGGGGGGGGGGGGTCTCGGGCCGGGTCGGTCCGGGCCCGGAACCCCCGTTTTCGGATCGATTACGTTCAAATGCACATAACATGAGATGTAGACCTCCAAACGACGCGCCGTCAGTGGAGATGCGATCCTTGGATCGAGACGGTCATTTTGGTATATTACACTCAATGTTTCTGAATTCTTTGAGTTCGGCCGGGTTGGTTCGTACACGAAACCAACCGGGCCCTCGGAGCGGAAACACTCATATCTTGAGCTACGGACGTCCGTTTGACGTGTCGTCAGCATTGTTGAGTTCCTCTTAGTGAGACGGATCTTTTGGCATACTTCACCCGTGGATTTGATGCAGGTGGACTACGGTCGTGTTGGTTTTTCCTTAAAAACCAACCGTGCCCCTGGGACGAAAAACCCAATAACTCTAAGACCGGGCGTCCGATTGAAGTGCCGTCTGTTGCGTTGAGTTCCTGTTGACAATACGGATCTTTTGGATACATCAAATCTTCATTTTGTGATATTTGATGTATCAGCCTCTCGGCTCGTGGAGCAGACCCTCCCGAACGAGCTTGCTGTGTGCGGGAACCCTAGAACTGGCTGCGACTGCTACTGCGACTTCGACGACGATGACTATGCAGAGATCCTCAGTGGATTCGACTGCGACGATGATGAGAACAAAACGAGAATCCTCCATGTTTTCGGCAGTGACAACTACGGTACACCTTGGGATACATCAACTCCGGACCGCATGCCATTTGATGCATCGCCCTTTTAGCTCGTGGAGTGGACCCTCCCGGAATGAGCGTGCTGTGTGCGGAACCCTAGAGCCGGTTGAGATTTGACGACTGCTGATCGAATGACTTGGTGTGTTACGGATAACCTAGTAGGAGCGCTTGGTTGTAGCGGTAGACCCACTACAGAGGTGCGCTTGGTTGTAGCGGCACAGGGGGGCGCTTAGTTGTAGCAGCAGACCCACGACAGAGGTGCGCTTGGTTGTAGCGGCACAGGGGAGCACTTGGTTGTAGCGGCAGACCCACGACAGAGGTGCGCTTGGTTGTAGAGGCACATGGGAGCGCTTGGTTGTAGCGGCAGGCCCACGACAGAAGAACGCTTGGTTGTAGCGGCATAACCATTGTACTTGATGGAGAAGGAGTTTCCCAATAGCTTTGGGTCCAACTTCATGAGCGATCCTTTCTGGGTCATTGCGGGGGGGGGGGGGGTTAGTACCTTCCGATCCATTGTGGGTCCGATGGCTTAGATGAATCAGAGGATACATCTGATCATCTCTATCATCATTTGAAGAAGTATACCTGTGTGAGCTGAATCTTGTGTTACTCTCCTTTGTGGATTGTGTTGAACTATCCTGTGTAGATTTACTGTTTACTCTCCTTTGTAGATTGTGTTGAACTATCCTGTGTGGATTTAGTTTTTCTTTCCTGTGTGGAATACGTATACATTACCTTGTGGACTGAGTTGTACTTGGGCTCATAGGTTGGAGCGCATTGAAATTGATGACTTAGGTATATGTATGGGAATATACCTAAGTAGTGTCGGTTGTTACTTCGTGATTGTATCTTTCCATTGTGGTTTATCCTTTGTGGATTTTGGGAGACCATCGGGGGTCTCGGGGTCCATACTGAGTAGCTTATACTCACCCCTGCACGGGCTATGCCCGCACTACGTTGTGTTGGTTGCAGACGACAGACAACGTTGATCGTGGTTGAGGCTCGCAGATCAGGACGGTACCTGGAGGTGGACCACTGGGCGGGACGTGCTCGGAGCGGACGGCGGGACCCGAGGTGCAGAGGAGCTATCTGTACCCACCCTTTAGGTGGGACTTCTAGTGGACAGCTCGGCGTAGCTGCTTTTACTTTTCAGTTGTTGTTTTCCCTTTCGAGTTGTACTTTACAGTTGGGCTTGTATTTCTGACCCATTTACTTTTCCTCACTTTCAGTTGTACTCTATTTTTACTTAGTGTTTACTTTTCCGCTTTCTTACTCTGTGGTGCTTGTTTACTATACAAAGGCAATGCCTTCATTTTTATAGGTATTTACGCCTTGGTACTAGTCGCTAGCCCCTGGCCTATGGAAGGCGGGCATGGGGTAGTCACGGCACGGGCCCTGAGGGCGGGTCGTGACAAATTGGTATCAGAGGAGTTCGGTTCTACCGCAAACACTGATCTTTTCTATGTGAAGCAATAATGTTTAGCGTATTGGGTGTAGTTATCAGTCCAAGGAGTCTAGTGTTGGTGCGGCGGCCGACGTATCCGTACACCAGGACCCTGACTTCTGAATTCCGAATTAATGCACGAAAACATTGATTGCATGTGTGTTTCAAGTTTTCATTGTGTTTACATTATATCAGCTCACCAGGTATACTGTTCTGACCGTGGCACACCTGTTTCATTTTTAGGATGGCCCCACGGCGGCAGCCAGCTAGGGTTCTGAGAGTCGAGCGTGACGACAACCCATCGAGCGACGAGGCCTCAGTGCATGGCCCTTTCTCAGCAGTGGCACCAGCGGTATCACTACCCGCTGAGCCACCGATGCTTCCAGCACCGGCCGCTGACGATGCATGTCGCCTCAGCGCACTGCATGAGTTTCAGTGCCAGTGACCATCCAGGTTTCCTGGGGAGACGGACCCCCAGGCAGCCGAGGACTGGCTGGAGGCAGTCGTACGAGTTTTCAGGATAGTGAGTACACCAGAAGGCCTCATGGTGATCCTCGCTGCGAGCCTACTGCACGCAGCAGCAGGACGATGGTGGAGCATGATTCTCTAGGTGCACGATGAGACATCTCTACTTTGGACAGACTTTGAGAGCCTCTTCCGCTGGGAGTTTGTCCCAGCCACCCTCCGTGCGGTGTGCATCCGGGAGCTACTACAGCTGCGGCAGGGCAGCATGACAGTGTGCCAGTACTTGGCGAGATTTACTGATCTCTCACGCTACTCCACAGATATGGTACGGAACCCGTTCATCCGGGCCCGGACCTTCGAACAGGGACTGAGGCACGAGATCAGGGCTTCGATGATCTCCCTCAACATTGTGACTCAGGCAGGGGTGGTGGAGCGAGCCCTCTTAGTGGAGAGTTTCAATGCTGAGTAGTCTCCAGAAGTAGGACCCACCACTTGCCGGCATGCGGAAGAGTCTTCTGCAGCGGGCAGTAGACAGATGACACAGGGGTCCAAGAGGACTAGACCTACAGGTGGTCGACAACATGACTCTGGATCGTTTGCGCGAGGCACTCGGGGTGGACAACGACTTTCCATGAGAGGGCAGTGTTACTCCTGTGGCGGGGTTGGTCACATGGCTCGTGACTGTCCGACCCGCCATACGGATGACCAGCAGATGAATGAAGGACCCCCCAGGCAGAGGCAGAGGATCGATCAAGGCAGACCGCAAGGAACAGGCGGCCATGGAAGGGGAGCTGGCCGTGCAGCTGGAGGTGGACGACGCTTCGGTGTGTTGCCACCACCACCACCAGGAGGTCCACCCCGACCGCAGGGAGTAGGTGGACATGTGAGAGCTCAGCTTCAGGCAGCTGAGGCCTTCAATCAGGGAGCTCTGGGAGCAGATGGACAGGAGCGGGACTAGTGGATACGACTTTTGTACTTCTAGTTACTTGTTGCTATGGTGTAGTGTCTTTTTATTATGAGCTGTAATAATTAAAGACGAATACCCGTGTGATGTTTTTATTCCTGTCCCCTTTTGTGTTGTTACTAAGAGGTTCCGGTTTAGACTGTTGACTTGAACCTCACCCGTGAGACATCTACTTGTGGAGACCCAGTTACCACACACTGATGCCGACAGTGTGACTCAACCCTTGGAGGCGATAGTAACCGTTGTTTCTCTTGGGCATATTGTCGAGTCCTTATGATGTCATCCTTGGAATGGATTAGTACAATCCATGTCGGGATTGACTGTATTAGGAAAAGGAAGTGGTTCATCTGGGGGATGAGACCAGATTTCTCTTATCGGAAAAGAAGAAATCTTAGCAGCTCTTGTGGGACCGGAGATGGTCCAGGCCACGACAGAGAAGGTCCAGGTCATCCAGGAGTGGATGAGGACAGCTCAGAGCCGACAAAAGTCATATGCTGATAGGAGGTGGAGGCCACTAGAGTTCGAGGGTGGAGACCACATCTTCTTGAGGGTCTCACCTCGACGTGGTATACAGAGATTTGGCCGAGGTGGGCAAGTTATCTCCGCGCTTCACCGGACCCTTCCAGGTCCTCAACAGGATTGGCGAGGTGGCTTATCGACTGGCTCTACCACCTTAGTTTCACCGGGTGCACGATGTCTTCCACGTGTCTCAGCTGAGGAGTGACGTGCACAACCCGACGCACATCATTGACCATGGGGAGCTTGACGTTGACGACGGGGCGACTTTTGCGGAGGTCCCTGTGGAGATAGAGGATCGACAAGAGCGGGTCCTACGTGGATGGTCGATTCCTCTAGTGCGCATCAGATGGCAGCATGGGAACCTCCAGGAGAGCACTTGGGAGTGGGAGGCTCAGATGCGTGCTCAGTACCCTCATTCATTTCCCTAGTTTTGATTATCTTTACGAGGACGTAAAGCCCTGAGGTGGGAGTAATGTAAAGACCCTTAAAATTCAAGGGAATTTTTTTTTAATTTTATTTGGAATTTTACAAGAGTGCGGTTTCTGACGGCACCTGATTCCGAGGCCCGGTTTGCCCGGAATCAATTTTACGATGTTTGGCTCGGGTACGTTCAGTGAACGAACGAGCGGGAATTTCAAACTTTTGAACCGGTGCCCGGAATAGAATTCTGAGGGCACCGATTAACTCACAGCGCTGATATTCGCTTTGGGAGACCTTTTCCGAGGTTGCGTTTTATGAGGGTTGAGAGTTAGTTTGGGGGGAATTAAAATGAATTTAAATAAAATGTGGAAACACATTTTATTTTTATCCATGTTGGTTAAGTCCTCCCAAAGGGAGTTAGGGGTGGGACCCACATCCACTTAACCTCTCTTGAGAGGATTAAGTGTGGTGGGGACCACACGAAGCCTAACTCCTCAACTCCCCTCAAAACCCCCAATAACTCCTCTCTAATTAATCTTGACAACTTGGGTTATTAATTGAGTTGAGTTGTTTTAATTTCAATCATTTGAAATTCAAGTGGTTTAGTTGTGTAAAAAAAATAAGCTTTATGCTTATTTTAATTTGGTTAGTATCCTTTTCCACCTTGAGAGGTTTTGGAAGCTCTCTCTTCATCTTCTTCAACCTTGACAAAGAACACGAAGAACACTTAGGCTCTGACGAAGAACGTTGTCACGTGCCGTCTCTTCTCTTCCTCGCAGCCGGTGTGTTCCGAAGATCGACGACGCCGCTTCTTCGATCTTCTTCCCGTGTCAACGAAAGGTGACGCCGCTTCCTCCTCGGGCTTTCTCCGTCAGCTTACAAAGCTTCTCCAGTGACGTAACTCTTCAGACGCAACTCGACATCAACGGAATCGACGTACGATTTTCACGAAGCCCGACGTCTGTGACGCTCGTCTTCCGCGGGTCGTTGACGAACACCGCTCTTGAAACTGAGGTAGGGGTTTGTTTTTGATAATGGCATCTTCTTTTCTTCGTTTTCCCCCTTTTAAAATAATGAATGCGGATTATCAAGGGAAGATTGTTTCAATTTTAATTGTTAAGAAATTGATACTTAGTAGCCGTTTTTGAATACTCCTCACGCAGAGGGTGCGGGCCGTACGAACACGGCCCGACAACCCTCCGCTTTTTTATCTTGTTGTACGGTTTTGTCGGCGATGAAGCAACGGGACTGCAGTATGGATTTGAGATCACTACAGTGAAGTTCTCGACTCGAGGAGACCATTGGCGTAGGCGGTGGTCAAATCGGACCACCGGTCCGCGATCGGTGGTCCACAGAGCTCTATGGTGGCGCACCACCCCGGCGCGGTAGCGCCGGCGACCGGCGGCGGCGGCGCGCCGCCGGAAAAGCCAGTCGCGGCAGTGCCGCAGCGGCCTTCAAGGCGGCCGGAAAAGCCGTCCGCGGTGGTCTAGGCAGGACCCCTTCTGGGTCCCGCATGTTTAAAGAACGGCCGGCCATAAGCCGGCCGTTACTCTGAAGACCCGAGGGTTGAACCCCCGGTTGGCAGGAGCGCCCCCCCCCCCCCCACGTGGGGGGCCGTTGGTTTCTTTAACAAGGGGGGGGGGGATGTGCCCCCCGTTTCCCGCGACTTGCCGCTCGGCCAAACGGCCGAGCGGAGCTGGCGCCGGGCCGGGTCGACCTGGTTCCGGGTCGGGTCGACCAGGTTCGGGCCGACCCGGGGGGGGTCTCGGGTCGGGTCGGTCCAGGCTCGAAACCCCCGTTTTCGGTTTGATTACAGTCAAATGCCCATAACATGAGCTGTAGACCTCCAAACGAGGCGCTGTCTGTGGCGATGGGATCCTTGGATCGAGACGATCATTTAGGTATATCGCACTCAAAGTTTAGGATTACTTTGAGTTAGGTCGGGTTGGTTCGTACATGAAACCAACCGGGCCCTCGGAGCGGAAACACTCATATCTTGAGCTACGGACGTTCGTTAGACGTGCCGTCATCTTTGTTGAGTTCCTCATAGTGAGACAGATCTTTTGGAATTCTTCGCCCGAGCATTGGACGCAGGTGGAGTACGGTCGGGTTGGTTTTGCCTTAAAAACCAACCAGGCCCCTGGGATGAAAAGACCAATAACTCTCAGACCGGGCGTCCGATTGAGGCTTTGTCTGTTGCGTTGAGTTCCTGTTGACGATACGGAACTTTTGGATACATCAACTCTGGACATTGTGACAGTTGATGTATCAGACTCTCGGCTCGTGGAGCGGACCCTCCCGAATGAGCTTGCTGTGTGCGGGAACCCTAGAGCTGGCTGCGACTACTACTGCGACTTCGACGACGACTACGAATAGATCCTCGGTGGATTCGACTGCGACGATGATGAGAACAGAACGGGAATCCTCCGTGTTTTCTGTAGTGACACTACGGTACACCTTTTGATACATCAACTCCGGACTTCATGTCAGTTGATGCATCTCCCTTTTAGCTCATGGAGTGGACCCTCCCGGAACGAGCGTGCAGTGTGCAGAACCCTAGAGCCGGTTGATATTGGACGACTATTGATCGAATGACTTGGTGTGTTACAGATAACCTAGTGGAAGCGCTTGGTTGTAGCGTCAGACCCACGACAGAGGTGCACTTGGTTGTAGCGGCATAGGGGAGTTCTTGGTTGTAGCGGCAGACCCACGACAGAGGTGCGCTTGGTTGTAGCACCACAGGGGAGCGCTTGGTTGTAGCGGCAGACCCACGATAGAGGTGCGCTTGGTTATAGCACACATGGGAGCACTTGGTTGTAGCGGCAGGCCCACGACGGAAGAGTGCTTGGTTGTAGCGGCATAACCACTGTACTTGATGGAGAAGGAGTTTCCCAATAGCTTTGGGTCCAACTTCATGAGCGATCCTTTGTCGGTCATTGCGGGGGGGTTAGTACCTTTCCATCCTTTGTGGTTCCGACAGATTAGATGAATCAGAGGCTACATCTGATCATCTCTATCGTCATTTGAAGAAGTATACCCATGTGAGCTGAATCTTGTGTTACTCTCCTTTGCGGATTGTGTTGAACTATCCTGTGTGGATTTTGTTTTGCTTTACTATGTGGAATACGTAAACTTTCCTGTGTGGACTGAGTTGTACTTGGGCACAGAGGTTAGAGCATATTGAAATTGATGACTTAGATATATGTATGGGCATATACCTAAGCAGTGTCGGTTGTTACTTCGTGATTGTATCTTTCCTTTGTGGTTTTTCATTTGTGGATTTTGGGAGACCTTCAGGGGTCTCGGGGTCCCTACTAAGTAGCTTATACTCACCCCTGCACGGGCTATGCCCGCACCATGTTGTGTTGGTTGCAGACGACGGACAACGTTGATCGTGGTTGAGGACCGCAGAGCAGGAGGATACCTGGAGGTGGACCACTGGGCGGGACGTGCTCGGAGCGGACGGCGGGACCTGAGGTGCAGAGGAGCTATCTGTACCCACCCTTCAGGTGGGACTTCCTGTGGACAGCTCGGCGTAGCAGCTTTTACTTTTCAGTTGTTGTTTTCCCTTTCGAGTTGTACTTTACAGTTGGGCTTGTATTTCTGGCCCATTTACTTTTCCGCACTTTCAGTTGTACTCTGTTTTTAATTAGTGTTTACTTTTCCGCTTGCTTACTCTTTGGTGCTTATTTACTTTACAAAGGAAATGCCTTCCCTTTTTACCGGTATTTACGCCTTGGTTCTAGTCGCTAGCCCCTGTCCTATGGAAGGCGAGCTTGGGGTAGTCACGGCATGGGCCCCGAGGGAGGGTTGTGACAATATACTTATTGTAGTGGTGTTTATTGATGTCATTACAAAGTACTTTTATGGCCACCACCAAATCAGGAAGATGTGTTCTTAATAGATCACATATATATATCTACAATTATTTGAAATAATCCATATAAAATATAACTGATTGTGTTATGGTAAATGAAAAAAAAACACTAAGATAATATTCACAAGGGATATATTCCTCCAAGTGAATCATCTTTGGGAATACATATAAATTCCTTCCAAAATAAATATTTATAAATTTCACATTACATTGATTATGAGAAACATAATAGGATCACAATCATAATAATTTTTATTGTACTCTGTATTGAGGAATTGTTTGATCAACTATTTCAACGCCAATATGATAATTAGATTTACTTGTATTCTATAAGACATCAAATAAGGGTTATGAAAGAATATATATATATAGAATATGGAATTCATTATATGGTATAGAAAATATGGATTTATATTGATGTCATTTCACAATTATACATCCTATTTTTTATCATGTTTTTCTTTAACATAGACATTATAAATTACCGTACATAGTTTGTGTTTATATTAATATATCATAATCATATTTTTTGAAACATAAATGACAGTATAAAATATTATTTAAAAAATATACATATGACCCCATAGAATGAGAGGTTGTAAACTACACTTACCTGAAACTCTCTCACATGGTTAAATTGGGATTTTTATCAGACCACAAGAACACCTCTCTATATCCCCAAAGCATTCAAATAGTACTAATTATGTAATGAGAATAGTGGGGATACAATTCCATCTATTATTGATTTATAAAAGAAAAGATAAAAAAATATCATATTATCACAAATGGTGGAAATTTTGAAACATTAAAGAAGAAAGTAAATGAATAACCATGCAATAAAATAATGAACAATGTAATGTTTGGATAGAATATATCTAAATTTCAATATATATGTCATAAATGATGATAATATGATGAAATTCCACAAAAATCCTTTGTCTCGTTCCACATCTTATTACCTCTTTATGCTCCAACCCATCCATCGTGAAAAATTCAATGACAATGTCATTTTCCTTATATTAAACATATATCAATGTAATATACTCTAGTACCAATTTGAAGATTATACATAGTGTGTGAAAATATATGTATGTTGAAACCATAAGGATTAGTAATATTTTTGACATATAATTGCATGAAATAATGTGATAAACATGTGTTTTAGTAAATCAGCATAATATAACTCAACCATCAACCTTCTTCAGCACCACGATGGGATATCTCTGGGCATGAAGCACAATCATGGCAACCTTAACCACAAAATAATCACATAACCATGAAAATACCACTCTATTATCATTTCATAATAACAAGCTATGCCCTATATGCATTACCACAATATGAAGAATATCCTTATAAGAATTGCATCATAACAGGTCCATTCCCAATAAGAATAAAAACATAAATAGACCAATCCCACTATATAATAATTTCATCATAATATTATCGATCACTATATATAATATTTTCAATATTATTAGCTCTATCCCTTTATAAAATAATTTCATCATGAATCAGGAATCAACACATAAAATCAATAAATATCACATATAACTTCATAACCTATAAGGGTTGATTCATCCATTTACCCTTAACATTTAATTACCTATATAATTTACCAAATTGGCCTTCAATAATTATCATTCAAGTGTGAAAACCCATATAATATCAAACATACACATCAATTCCAACAGACAAGTAAAAAATATATCGAATGGGATTATATCATAAGAATCAAAATGATTTCCCATAACATGCTAATAATATTTTATGCCATTGTAAAATTAATTATTATTTGATGGTGGGAACACCCTAATGGTATACACTATCTATTTATTGATACTGTTGAGTCCAAATCATTCTAATGAGTAATCAAAAGCAACACTTATCATCAAATTAACTTATTAATTAATATGAATGTATGTAGGTGAAATAATAAAATATTGGACATATATAAAAATTAGAAAATGGCAATAATTTTTGTTTTTAGACCACCAATAATTAACTAGAGATCACCCCATATCTTTGAATATGTAAAACAAATAATAGAAAATATAACATGATCACCAGAATAACATAGATTACATAATCCCAACATCATTATACAAAATTATAATGTTAAATATAATCCACCTCCATTGAGAAGTGAAATGGGATTGAGGGGATATCCATTAAAAAAGAACTCATGAGGGATCCAATGGTTGATCTGGATATCTAGATGTAATTAGTGCACTAAAAAATTGCTTGAAGACACTCTACGCCCAAAAAGAGACGGCATCACCAATGATTAATTATGAATCAAACATACAATTTGGATTTAAAAGTATCGATTCTAGGAAGTTCACTACATATAATCCTTCAAGTCATCTGTTATTAAATTTATTAGTTTCATGGAAATATTTGTTTCTGTAAAGCAACCTCGATTCAACATTACGTGCTTTGAAATAATTTAATGGAATGTAACAACTTGACAATATAAAAGCGTTCACGCGGTCTTCTTGTAAACAGTTTCATATCATTAAAAAATATTCATGGAGCGTAATTTTCCACAAAACTACTCTTATCGCAACATCATTTAAATGGCCAAAACTCTTTTTCAACCTTACTAACTCACAATGAACCTTCAAAATCCATTCACATGTTTATACCCAGAATCAATTAATTCAAAAAAATCCAAATAGTACGTCATTTTCCAAAGACAAAAATCTCCATTTGTAGAAGAAAATGAAACACCAAAGTTTAAATAAGATGGTAAAACCAAATGATAATGTTTAAATGGTGATCCCATATAAATATGTACATAAAATAATACAAGATATTACAAATACCACTACATATCATAGCTCATCCTCATGCACCTCCCAAAATCATTTTTGTGTATGAGTGAACAAGTATGTCTACTATAATCACATAAATAATTAATTCTCTTAGTTATCCTCAGGATCATTGATGTTATTCCTCAATACTTGAAAAATATATATAGTATTTCCCCAATGTAACATCTCATGATGGTCTATAATACATATAGGGTTATCCTAAATAGATAAAACTACACTATTATTGAAAGAATAATCTTATACAATATTATAGGGGACATGACAAAATCCTTGATTTAGTCATACCTAAAACACCTCATACATTTCACTATATTTTTTTGGAAGATATAATCAATATGCTGCTAGATCAACACTATCCACTTCCTCAGAAAGGCCCAGAATGCAAATTCTATCCTTCCATGTTTCATGATACAACATTTACCTTCCCTAGATTAAACCTAGTGGAACATAATATGACTAATGAGAATATATATTTTATATATCTAATGGTAAATTTATGATTTATTCAGGGGTTGTGGGGTCAACAATTTGCATTTATCATTAAAACCATCTTAAATGACTCATATATAAGATTAGATCCATTAAGAACTAACACACCATCCTCTAACCAACAAAGAGGGTAATATAAAAGAATTTTATACAGTACCACAAAATGTGACATTTATATTGATTCATATAAGATATTATTATATGTAAAATCCTTCATTTCTATATACTGCTCTCAATATCTACTGAAATTTACATCATTGTCCCATAATATATCTTATAAGCTCTAAAAATTTCATTCATATTGGCCAACATTCTATGGATAATTGGATGTTGTCAATTGAACATATGGTCTTCGATATTTCATAATACCATAAAAGAACTATGAGATGAAATGAAGATCTATAAAAAAAAGGATACTCTTCAAAATATTATGAAATAGAAATATCTCCAATATATAAAGAGTACCTATAACATCAACAGTGACGGTATACCTCATAATAATGAAGTTGAATACTTTCTTCATTCGATCTATGATCACCCATACTACATCATTATTATGGGGATTATTTGGTTCTCGAGTACCAAAATCCATAGTGAAATTATCCTAATTCCAATATATAAAGTAAAAATTCTACAACAACAAAAGATGACTCTAATACATGGATTGGTCATAACAATAAGTATAACATATCTCCAATAATCCATCATCCTTCATCTGTATTCCTATCTACAAATAATCTCTATAGAGATCATGATACATAATTATTATCCTTGGATGTTCTACCCATCTATAATCATTAAACTCTCAATTCATATCCTCATGTAATCTATGATAAAAAAATACTCAGTGATGAGAAATTAGAGAATTCAAGCTGATAGCAGACAATTATAATGGAATATCCCAACAATATGGGATTTCTGTTATAACTAATCCCTCAAGCTCAAGTAACATCCCAGTATTTGTTCATAAAATTTAAATGTCCTTAACAAATGTTTAAGATAGAGCTACACATAACTTGGACTCTAGAACAAGAACATTAATTTCAAAAAACAACGTGACATCTTCTACTACTCATCGAGATACTCATACACTGCCTCTGCCTACATCATCTAGATCAGGGAATCGATAATGAAATTTCTATTTACCCGTGTATAATACAAAAACATGTTGATTACTTAAAATACTCAACCAAAATACTATGCTAATATTTTATGCCTCACTGTGAAATAATGTATTATAATGAACCAACCTGGGTTACCCACATAACTAGAACCCAACCCAATCTATTACATACCTAAATGGAATTCATGATCCCTACAAGCAGGAGATGAACACCTAGGAATCAAAAAACCTAATAGAGGGAATGATTTATCCAAACCTAGATATCCATATAGAATACATATATATATTAAGAAAAAATATTAAAAGATGAAAATAATATATATTCTATAATTATAAGAAAAAAACAGAAAGAGACAACTACAAAAGTACCTAAAACTACAAGGCACATCCAAATACAATGTACTAAAAACTAAACAGCTACTCCAAATGATAGTGGGGAATACATCCTCCATATCACCACCAACAACCCATTAAAATGACACAAATCATTCCACCTCACTATAGCAAATTTCCATTCCCTACACTAGAATGAAAACAATGGTCTACACACAACTGAAGTGGAGCGCATGGTGTGAGCAAATTAACTCAGTAGTGTCCCAACCAAGTGTTTCATAACTAGTGTCTATATAAAAATTCAAGTATTCAAATTTTATGTAAAAACATGGATTTATAATTAGTATTGTAGTTTTACTGAAAACATGGGAAACCATTCATGTTGTCCTCAATTTTAAACAAAAGAAAGTATATCAATTTAAAATCACATTTTCCATAACATTTTCCACAAGAATAAAAATTATTATCAAGGATAAATCATAAAAACAATAAATAAAATTGGAATCACTGGTTTAAGAACACCCAATATACTGCATGTCCTGGTCGTAGACTACTCATACCACAATTATCAAGTTCACAAATTCTGATCCAAGAACAACGGGCCTAGGAATCATAGGAATACCCCATGAGTTTCTCCCTCCCCCACAATGTCAATAACAATCCAGTAGAGAAAATTTCATTGGAAAAAGTGGATATCCCCAAGAAAATCCTCCATGATAATAAAAAACAGTGGATGATATCCCGAACCTATTCCATCCAACAATATACCCAAGGAAACTCATGTGTTATTTTTCACAATTTAATTCAATTATTTTTAAATCTTTTCAAAGTTTCCATTTCAATGATTTTAAAATACCAATTTTCAATTCCCTTATAAAAATTGATAGAAGAAAATAAGTAAAACCCCCTTTCAGACACACAAAACACAATCATAACAATTTCTATATAAAAAGTATTATTTAATGAAAAATAATCATGCTCATCAACATAGGTTAGAGATGGTTCTGATTACCTCAATGCCTGGGTTGTACATGCCTATAATACAATCCACCTGTAATGAAGCTGAAAAACATCAAAAAAGTCTCTATAATTAGATACAAAAAAAAGAGTGATTAAATTTAGTAAACAATGGGTCATCAAATGATTGTAAACCCTTATAACTCAAAGAAGAACACCCCCCAAAACATGAATAATTAATTAAATGTCTTTCATAATGACATCACATAATAGATCTAGAAGCAAAGAAGAAGAATCACCAACCATAGACCAATGGATTAGAAGACATAACTGAATAGTGATAATGCTATCAAAGGCGATGATGAAATGGAATGTATACTTTCATGGAGATACACAACATGATCAAAATGGATAAAGAACATCCAAAATATCAATCATTAAGACGCCATGTCTCTCAAAAACACAAGATAACTTCCATAGGTCCTGATACATGAAGAACCGGTGAATGAACTGAATCAAAACATCCACACACATATTTTATAAATTTGACAAGGTCTGATTCACAACATGTAACCCCTTTTAATGATTTGAATGTAACAAGTCAAACATATGCTGAAAACCCCATTTTATAAATTTAAAGATCCTTTTACTGAAACCAAACATGATGTGTAATCCCTATTCAAGATGTGTCCTAGTTCACAACATGACCTCTCCATTCACTACATACATCCATCCCTCAATACATGCGATGTAAAATAGATACAAAGCGTGAAATCATTCAGTATCCATTAAAAATGTAATGTTCTTACTTAAAGACCATCAACCTATTGAATTCACTATTATAGGTATCCTACCATAATCCAGGGTGTTGAGATAATTGATGTGGTTAAAGGCCTACTAGATAAAATTGTAGAAGGGTGTTATAATCACACAACCATAATGACTTTCTATCTCATGGAAGTCCAACAAAAGATGTAATCCCAAGAATGATTTGAGGCAATTGAAACCTCATTAATGAATTTATATCCTAAAGTTTGATTATAATATGATCATTATTTCAATAGAAGTTTGACCAATAGAATAAAATATCCATGCATGTGTTTTTTTTGAGATTCAATGATCTCAACTGGTTCCGCTAAAATATAACCACCGTACTCTAACTCAATTTCATAACAACATAGAACATATGTGGGATCATGGTGATATTTCCTAAGATAATATATATGGAAAACATAATGAATACCTATATAATAAACTGTAAATTTTAACTGATAACCAACATTTCTGAGATACATGGGGACCACGAACGGTCTAACATATCTTAAAGGTAACATTCCCAGTTATCCATGTCGACAATGACCCGGCCATGGAGAATGTTTTAGGGAAACTGAGTCACCAACAGAAAACACTAATGGTTGATTTTTCCAATTATCAAATGATTTAGTTTGAGTATAGGTTGTATTTAGATGTAGTAGTACCTAATAAATCATTATAGATGTTTTTTGAACCAAACCTAGTGTAAATAATGATTTTTCTCCCACCATTTCAAAAGAAGACGTGATGTACACGTGAAGCCATAAAATTCTTCAAAGGGAACCATTATGATAGATGAACGATAACTATTAATATAAAAAAACAAAACTACTACTAGATGAATATCCTATGATCCTACAAAATCGATGAGATTGGTGTGGTTTATATAATCTAAGGTTAGAATTACTCCCTCCATTTGACCACTTGTCTTTTGATGATATGTGTTCTAAACACGACCTAAGTTCTCATCACATATTATAAAACCATGAGGTAAGACTACGATACCAATCTAAAACAATGGCGTAAGGGCTCCCATGTAACCTGAAAATCTCATTCATTTACATCATACCCTGATATTCAACCTCATTGGTATATTGGATTATAATATACTGTGGAGACGTCATTAATTGATCAACCACCACCAAGATATTATTACTCTTTTATATATTCTATATTAATCAAAAAACAAATTCCATTTATACCTCATACCATTTCTAAAATATCACTGTCATAGTCTGGATCCACTTAGATGTTTTCATTTTCTAGGCCTTTATCTGTTGGAATTTGTAATAGTGCGACACAATCTCCGTGATGTCACACTTCATACCCAACAACCGTAATCACCAACATATATCATTATACATATCTGTAGTTCCAGGATGAATGAAACATGAAGATTTGTTAAAATAAAACAATACTAATCACCTCATATATTCCAGGATGACATTCCATTTCTTGAAGTGAGACATTCCATCAGAAGAATTAAACCAACTTGAAATTGTCTCCCCACCATAAAGGCTTTCTCGAGTCTTCATAAATACATTAACATGTTATTAAATATATAATACAAACACTATGGGAGATAATGATAACTGAAGAATAGAAAAGAACATTATTCCTGAAACATCTACTTGTGCTTCTATGTTCAACTTATAGAAGAACCCCATAAAAATCCTCTCCTCCTTCAATTCCAAGACAAAAGTTGATTGAAAATTTTTCCTAATAGCATTTTCAACAACATTCCACATTCATATGATCTCTATGATATCAATGTCAAATGTATGATGCTATTCTACCCATCTTCACTATATAATATTTATGCACTTCTACGAAAACATATAACTCAGAATCTTATGATCAGATAAAATTGTGATACTTTCCCCAAAAAGATAGTGCCACCAACACTGAGTTCATGCATGACTATGATGTGATCTAAATCATGTGTGGTGTAATTATTTCCATGTTGTAAATGATTAAGAGAGTTGTAATCTAACAAATATTCATCTTGTATATTCACGCACCCCAATAAACTTCAATATGAATTATAAAACTCCATGTATCCCTTACTAGGTTTATGTGATTTTAGAATAGCAGTCGATGTAAGAATACTTTTTAGTTCATCAAATAATATCTTCCATCATTCATCCTGGATCAATTTCAAGAGTTTCCTAGTAAGAGTAGTCAATGGTTACACCAATATAGAGATTTCCTT
Source organism: Viscum album (assembly GCA_963277665.1). Taxonomy (NCBI): domain Eukaryota; kingdom Viridiplantae; phylum Streptophyta; class Magnoliopsida; order Santalales; family Viscaceae; genus Viscum; species Viscum album. The sequence goes on along the minus strand of OY728151.1, from coordinate 720,027,415 downwards.
GAAATATCGTTTGTAGTTTCAAGGACAACTATGTGTTTTTTGTATTTTAATGAATTTGTGTGGTTCCTTCCATGAAAAAACATTATTTCTCTTATCTCGATCAACTAACAACCCATTCACAGAAATTTAATACCCCATGAACATAAATTCATGAATCATGAAACTAAACTTTGAAAGATTTCAATAAAAATATTGACATGTCAAAATTTCTAGAAACAATGTCAGACGGTTCTTATGCTCACACATAGATTTTGTATAAACTGGGATATCATTCTTGACCACTAGCACAAAAGTGTCATGATATTGATGGAATATATTATTCATCAAATCCATAAATGATCAATAGAATTAGTTAGATCAAATGACAAAATAAGATATTTTTAATGGCCATATGTGTCCCTAAAGGCGATCTCTTGTATATCTGATGCCTGAACTCTGAGTTGATGATAACCCGACCTGATATCATTCTTTGAAACCAATTTCCCATTTTAGTTGACCAAAATTACAATCCATGTAATACCAGATATATTTGTTTCGTAAAATATCAACCAGTATAAATTTTGATAGTCCACACATAAATTACATGATCTATTTTATTCAATAGAAAAGAGCACATGGTCTTCCAAATGTGAAACTCAATGTTAAATTATTGATTTTTCCAATAGGGTTCTCAAAAGATTCTATGGACCATTCATCTACACTACATCCAATAAATTATATGGTATCAATATCAGCTTCATACCCGACACCAAATCTATCATAAACTCAACCTCTCTATCTCTCTCATAGGAGGAAGACTGAATATGCCATTTGGGAAAATTTCATGAATATCATGAAAAATTAATGGAATATTATCAATAGAAGAGACTCTCTGAGGCACAAATGAAATATTCACGAACAAACTATTGAGCTCTGAGAAGTATAGTCTAGCCTAACTGGATGATGTGTCACACTCCCCGTGAAACACATAGTAGTTCAAATAGGTTTCAATAAACAAAAAATTTCCATGAAATTAATAAGCATCATTGCGATGAGTGACAATCCAACTCTTATTGATGATGACATCAAAGAGATATGGATCATGAATAAAAAGATCATATACTAACTATATATCAGCTATATCTAATGAACATGGACACATGAACCCATAACCATTACTTGTACCTTGTTTTGATGCTAAATACATTTTAATGGTTATATGTATTGTTATATGTATAAGAATAGAATCAAAATTTGTAGATATAAACAAGTTGGAGGAAGCCGCATCCAATAATGATATTGCTACTAAATATTTAATAATCTATTTACCTATCACTATTTTTAGACCTACATTAGCTTCCATTGGAAACACATATACTTCATGAAAATGATTCCTTCCGGAGGCCTATGGCTGGATAACTATAGTCATTGAATCATTGGACTGCACTATAGTAGACTCTAGAGCCAAAAAACCCTAAACATAATGAGGCGTAGTCATCTCCATATAGAAGCGATGAACATTACCTACATATACACAACTATTTCATGTCTTCGCATGAATAGTAATAGAATAGTTGTTGTCTCCTCCATTGCTAATCATATATAATGTCATAGAAAAATTACTCTATATTATAGATGGGGAAGAGGATTCATGCTGCTGAGATGCACCTCCACTACCCTTGTAATGATCTTACCACTTCTTGTTTCCACGTGTGCCATGAAAGATTCCACCTGATGGAGGAGAAGATGTGGAAAATCCAACCTTCTCTACAGTATTTATTTAAATCATAATATCTCTCTCTTCCATTTCAATCTTGATTGAATGATTCAGTATTAACACATATGATCTAATATCTTATCACAAACCATGCAATTAATTCAAACCAAAAATTGGTCATTCTTTACATTTTCTATTGAAAAATGAAAATCTCATCAAAATGATTAGTGTATACCGACAATGAACGCTATATTTTTTGTAAATACAAAAACTCTATATTTTTCTCCAACATCAGTGACTCTTTACATAATTTATAAAAGAAGGAGGTGTTGAAACACTTACAATCATATCCCATGTGTCTATATACAAGGACCATATAATCCCATAGTAGAACCCTCATGTTTAATAACTACACACCTTACCTTGATATTATTAGATGTCTCCTAGAAGATGAATATTTTATCAATGCTATCAAGCCAATACTCCAACACTTGATGCTTAGTAACTCTTATAATTGGTGGTGGATTCTCATGCATGAAATATCGCAATCAATCTCTCTCTCCTCAAGCTTTTGGTTTCACCGGAACAATATCATTTTGAACTCATGGTACATCCTGATAAATATAATAGGTTTCACGTATGATAGTCTTGATGAGATTATGACCTAGAGGTGGGTTTCCATGATGAATATCAACTCAACATTCGTGAGTAACTCATGGAAGATGTCATAGAGGCATACTACATCCCACAAAAACCCAAGAACTATCTAATAATATAAAAAATATCATTTCAAAATATAATATTCATAACTAAAAAAATGAATTTTTAAATACAAAACCACCACTAGAGACAAATATTCCAAAACCCTCTAGAATATTTTTTCTCATTAAGAAAATAGAGTGCAAGTAAGTTATCGTAACATTCCTATTAAGTCATGAAATTCATATCTCAAGTCTAACATATGTCCCACAACATGGAATGTTGAGGAAAAACCTCAATTGATTGAAAACTATTATGATTTGAACCATGTTACCCATCAAACCTAGTACCCCACCCAATCGGTCACAAACCCTAAGGGTGTTCCCAATCCACATGGGTTAGTGACAAGAACTCGGGCATCGAACAACAAAATAGAGGGAATTATTTAACCCAACCAAAATAACCACCTGGAATATATATATATATATATATATATATATATATAACAAGAATCAACACAAGAAGATAAACATGATATATATTCCATAATCTAAAGAATGAAATATAAAAATCGAATAAAAAATTAGCTAAATCACCAACAAAATTACATATATAAACTACTAAAAACTAAAAATCTACTCTAAATGGTGGTTGACATGGAATCCCCCCATCCAACACTGACTACAAAACTAACTGCCATGAACCACACTACCTCACTTTATTTCCTTTCCATTCCCTTCACTAAATGAAAAATAATGCTCTATGCACCACTGAATTAGTGCACACGGTGCGAGCGAACATTCTTAGAATGATCCCAAAAATATGTTCCACATCCAAAATCTGTATAAAAATTCATGTATGCTAATTTTAACTAATCACATTTATTGATAAGTAGTAAAAAAAATTCTATAATTTTTTTATAAAAGAAACATTTTCCACAGTTCAATACAAAAGATGGTATATCAATTTCAAGGAACATTTTCGATATCATTTTCTATAATAATAAACATGCATATCAAGGAAAACTAGGAAATCCAATAACTAAAATACATATGAAATTGTATCACTATAGTATGGAATACTACATTTCCAAGTCATAGAAAAATAATACCACAATAATCATGTTAACAAATTCCAAAACGAGAACAATGGGCGTAGGAAGCATAGGAATTCCCCTTGAGTAAACCCCCTAAAATGTCAATATCAATTCCCTAGAACAGTGTGCCTATAAAAGAGTGGAATATCACGTGACATACCTTTATGATAGTCAAGAAATAATTGATGATGACCCCATGCTAAACATTCCACCTAAGTACCCATGGTAACCCATGTGGTCTTTTTAAAAATTAATTTAAAATATTTGAAATCCATTTAAAAATATACATTTCAAGGCTTTAAAAATTTCTGTTATATCTTTATCTATCAATAAAACATAGAAAACCCATTTTCAATAATAACCCAATATAACAAAAACAAAACAATACTTCCAATTAAAATATACAAAATATTTTTTAATAGAAAAAACAATTAGATACATCAATGTAGGCTAGAGATCGATCCACCTATCTCCAAGCAAGGGTCACACAAGTCCATAACAGAATCCCCCAACATCAAAACCCAACAAGATCAATAAGGCCATAAAATCATATTCACATCAAGATTTATTCAATTTATAAGACACGGTGTCTATGAAAGAGATAAAAAAAATACCTCAAATACGAACACCTGCCAACCAATGGCTAATGGCGGTAAAGGATTTAGGAATGAAATTTTTCAACATATCAAGAAGAATCCATGAAGAGTCACCAACCATAGTCCAACATATCCAAAGAATTAACCTAATAGTGATAGAATTATACATGGAAACAAAATAACTGAATTGTTACATACCCAGAAAGAAACCCCACAATCAGAATAGATATTAGACATTGACCTGATCGATATTAAAGGGGATTGGTCTCTCAAAATTGTGCCATAACTGCCTTAGGTCGAGAATCATGAAGAACTACTGAACATAATATAATGAAACAATCACATGCATATTTTAAAAAATGGATGTGGGTATATTCTTGACATGTATCCCATGATCATGATATGAAATTTCCCAGTCAAACAAACGCCTAAAAATATATCACCTCATTTTATAAAACCAGAATGTAAACCATAAAACATGTAATATCTATTCATGACATGTACCTGTTCAAACATTCTCTTTTCTTTCAAGAAATATAGTCATCCCTCATTACATGGTGTGTAACATAGTTACATGGTGTGATATCATTCTGCAGCGTACAAAAATTCCCTCTTCATAGTGAATGACTAATTAAACATTGACTTCACCATTATAGGTATCCACTCATTATCTATGGATGGGAACCCCAATATGAGGTCAAGGGATTACACAATAAAATGTTAATGGGATTTCAGATTTACATAAGGATATTATGGTATGGGAGGACCAAAATTCTATCACCCTTAAGATAATATCTCTATCACATATAGGAATGTACCACCTAAACTAAATAATGATCATGAGTGGGATAATTACTATCATGTGGTATCAAATATATACATCCATAAGCATCTAATCAATCCTCTTACATCTGTACTACATTCAATCCAACTCTAGACACAAAATTGTACAATTTTTATTCCTTACTGGCACATGTAAAGTGATGATAGGTAATGATGTTGTAAAACTCTTCAGATTCTTGTATCCTCTCTTCTATCAATTTTTACAAAAAATTCACCCACTTCCTGGTCAACATCATCATCGATGCCTCCTGACATTGTATGTTATAAACAAAGAACATGTAATAAAATATTAAACCTAGAAAAAATTAATTATCAATGAAATTTTCAAAGGGAATAGGGTGATAAATATTCTTGATTATCATATAGTTCAAAGGTCTATAGTCCACATGTAAGCATAATTTCCATTCCACCATCATAAATATCATAATAAGAGAACCCCATAGATATATACAAGGCCATTTGAAACAATTATATTTCTTATCATCAAACTGAACATTCAAATCATGACGATATACTGGTACCACCCTCTATGTTTGAATAGAAACTAAGTATACTCCTGGAACCAACTCCATTGTGAACTCATCATCATTCCGGTAGGATCGAATATGTAAATATGAGATGCTAAAATAAAAAATTGGGGTGAATTGTATAAAAAAATCTCTTAGGAAATTTTGTATAACCAATATTCACAACTCCTCTATGCTCTAATAACATTTTTTATTCTGGAAAAGTTATTCTAGAAATGAAACATAAAAAAAGTATACAACAACTAAGATTCTACCTTAAAGACTATAAAATCCTATATAACCAGAGTACAAGTCTAAAGAAGTACAAGAAGATTATACATTCCTCAATAATACAAATGCAGTGGAAAACATGAAACAAACAAATAAAAATTAGTAAATCATTTAACCCAAAGAGAATGGAATCCAACAACATTGGATAAAAATCCCTTGATATATACTTTCATGAAATTCTATCTTAAACACACCAGGGTAAGCCCTCGATATGAATATTGGAGTCTGTCTTTCTATCCCCACAAGCCCTTAACTTCAAAGTAATTGGTACATCTATCTTCCTTAGCATAGAAGCCCTCATTGTCAAGGTAGTTGGAACCTCTGTCTTCCTATCCCCGGATGCCCTCGAATGTACTCAACAAATTTCAGATTTTCACAAAGAAAATCTAAACAAGAATCTCAGTATGCACAAGGCAATGAGAGTCTCTCTCCACAAATCACTTCAACATCGTGTAATCTCTAGAGTCATTGAATAGTATTGAACTCTTTTAAATGAGCTCTTATTTATAGGCATGGCTTCAATGGTCGGATCCCTCCTCCAATGGTCATATTATTCCTTGAAATTTAGAGGGACATGTAAATGTTTCACTCAAACAACGGTTATGAGTAATTGAAAACACAACATCATTTTATAATAAAACAACTATAAGCATGAATAAATTCAGTTATTCAGAATGTAAGGAAATGAAAGTTCGGAGTCTAACCAAAATTGTATTCAGAGACTATAATACAAGGATTTTCAGATTCTATTTTCAAGAAATTCAGAAAATGAATTCTATAGAATTCCAGAGTCAAATATTCAAGAAATTCGGGTTCTGGATTCACAAGAATTCGGAACCATAACTTATAATGTTCGAAGTAAGAGTTAATGAGAATTTGGAGTCTGAAATCATAATCGTTTGGAGTCTATATTCAAAAAACATGGAGTCAGAACATAGAAAATTTCATAATTAGAATTCATAATCAGAATTTAGAGTCAGAACATAGAAAGTTTGTAACCAGAAATTGTAATCAGAATTCGGAGTCAAAACCCAGAAGTTTCGAAAATAGAAATAGTAATTAGAATTCGGACTCAGAACATAGTAAGTTCATATTAAGAATTCATAATTTGAATTATGAGTAAGAACTTCATAAAAGTTCGTATCCAGAATTCGTAATTAGAATTCGGAGTCAGAACTCAGAAAGTATGTAACCAGAATTATGATTCAGAATTCACAGTCAAAACTCAGAATGTTCGTATTCATAATTCATAACTAGAATTCAGAGTCATAAAATTATAAGAGTATGTAACCAGAATTCATAATTAGAATTTCTGAGTCAAAACTTAGTAAGTTTGTATCCATGATTCGTAATTAGAATTTGGTGTCAGAACGTCATCAGAGTTTGTAACCAAAATTCATAAATAGAATTTGGACTCATAACTTAGAATGTTTGTTACCATAATTTCTAATTAGAATTCAATGTCAGAACACAGAAGAGTTCATATCCAAAATTTTGAAAATTCGGATTCTAAAATAGAATTCTTCATATCTTGGAATTTATAGGATTCCAACGTTTTTGTTTTCAAACCTAATTTTACACTTAGAAAATTTATTATATGAACAATTAAAAGACATAAAAGATAAATTTCTTTGGGGAATAAAATTTTCCTTACTGAAGATAAGCTGTGTAAAAAAGAAATTTTCCGTGAGATAAGGTGTTTTGGATTTTCAAAACAAGTAGAAATGGTAATGTTATAAGGAAATCCTTATTGACATAACAATCTCCCATATGTATGAAGTAATGGAAAATACATAAGGATATCTTAATTGACTCAACAATATCCCACTTTTTGGAATGAAAAAACAAAATTATGAAAAAGAATAAAAGGACATAGAAAATAGTTTTCTAGACTTTTCAAATAAAACTTATCTCCATTTTTTACATTGAAAAATATGAATAAGACTAACGCCCCTTAGTATTTAGATCACTATGGATTATATTCCAGATTTCTGGAATGAGCATTTTCCTTATCTTGATTATGGAAATCATCGTAATGAGAACTCCCCATAGATAAACTACCCCTTACATAGGGATATTTCTTCATTACTGGAAATTATTTTTCTGTTCTCCATCTTTGTTATTTTAAAAATGAAATTTAGGGATTGTAAAAGAAATATTGTACCTAAAATATTAGTACAAACATGCAAGAAAAACAATCAACCACAATTTCATTATGATTCGAAGAATTTGTACAAGGAAAAATAGATACAACAAAAGATCATATTTGGATCTATTTTGGTTGTTTTTTCTTTTGGTATGAGTTTCTTCATAATGGTTTTTAGCTTTTATAGCTCTTTGTGATCCTCCTCAGCTTCCTTTTCTAATGCTTTGATCCTGTCTTCCTGAGCCTTCATAGTCTCTTACTAAGATTTTATAAATTCATATTGATTGAAAAGATTTTTTGAATCTTGATCTAGAGATCCCTTTCGGTTATCAAACATTGGACAACAAAATTCAACTTCCCATTGAGATCTTTGATATCCTGAATCTGGGTATTCTGTTCAAGAATTATCTATTACTTAATGTTATTTATGAAATCCTTGATTTTGGTGTCTTCAGTATCAAAATATCCTTTGACATATTCTTGAAATTGATCATGCTCTCTAAAATCTTCAACGATATTCTTTGACCAGCTGGTCATTTTCTTTCTTGATTTTCTATTGGATTCATTGTTAATAAAGAAATTATTATGTTCGGCCTCAACCATAACACACCTACACATCACAATGGATACAGAGTCTGTTTCTTGATTCTTACTATGATGGAGCATCTGGCATCTAGATTCAATTGTTGGAATGATAATAATGGTATCTACTAACTTCTTTAAGGGCTGAATGACAAAATCATGTCCTAGTGCGGATGACTCTGAATCTGACATTATGCTAGATTTTGGTACTTCCCCTATCTCGACAACTTCCTCTTAGAGGATCCTATAGCTTCTTTCATTCATAGAATTCCTTGGTTGGGGTATCAACAACAAATTTTTCCCCTTTTTTTTTTTCATAATAGTTTCTTCATCTGGATATTCCCGCTCACTTTTAGATAATTTAAAAATCTTATCTTCATAATATTTTTCATTCTCAGCTCCAACCTCAATATCCTCAGGACGAATAATGACATTACTATTAATCCCTTCTTCATATAGCTTGTTTACTTCTTCACCAGCCTTCTCTTCTACTCCAGGAGTCTCAATTCTTGAGGATCCGGCTTGAGAAGTCTGGATTGAAATTTTTTTTGAAGAAATTTCTTTCTCATGATATTCTTCAACCTTCTTAATCAGATCTTTAGTATGACTACTACTTTTATTCATTTCATGAGCTTCTTCCACATCTTGTATTTGTTCAGAAATCTTCTCTTTAACTTTTTTTGAGGACATGAAATTCATTCCTGAATTCTCAGGAATTTGATTTACTTGTAAGGTTTTCAGTACGAGAATGTTCTAGGATGAAACTTCAGTAGCCTTCAAAAGAAATTGCACAATCTATGCCTCTGACATCTTTTTCTTAAGCCTCTTCTCTTTGGATTTCTTCTCAAGCTCATCAGCAACTTTCTCCTTTAATGCTTTGGCCTCTGCAGTATATAGGCCAAACTATGGCTCCCATTCCATATTGTTCTTCTAACCCTTCCTATATTTGGAAGCTATCTCATTTGGATACACATTATGTTTCTTTGTATTTGGAGGTGTAGATTTGGTTTTTTTGGCCTTTAGGTTTTTCTCTATTTCTTCCACTTCCTTTAATTTCCTCTTCATTCCAGCTTTCATTGATGGTTCAGCCACTTCAGCATTTTTTCGAATGGATTCTGCCTCATCCTCTGGTAGATCATAAAATTGACCAGACTCCTTGGTGAAACCAACCATAAACCTCTTGACAGTATCATCACAAATCAACATTACATTTCAATTCCTCATCTTGGAACTGCACATGATCTTGAAAGATTCAACACACCGAAATATCAACTTGGAGAGTATGGAAGGATACATGATTATCTATGCTCTCATATTCCCATTCTTGATATTCTCAATCGTAATGAAAATATGTTTCATCAAATTGATTTCCATTAGATTTACCAAAAAATCTAATATATACATATCACATTGCTTAATAATTTCCTTGTCACCCTTTCTCGGTATGGTAAAACCTGAAACCATAACTCTAGAATATGATTGTGTGTAGATAAATGAGAAATCATTGTGGTCATGACATCTGAATGTCCAATACATTCCTTAACATTCACTTTGATGAATGTTCCTTGCACATCCGGTAATTTATGGGAAAAAAACTCGGCTTCCCCTTCATATAGAACTCATACTAAGATGGCTTCCTTAGTGTATGATAAAGAATATGTCTTCCCATAACTATTGAAGGAAAATTTTCCTTACCATCTTCCATGAAAAAAAACTGATTCATAATATTCTTTGAGTAAATCCAGATACACAACATCCTAAGCTCATGTCTTGGAAATGGCTTCACTTTCCCATCCATTTATCTTGATGTTCATGGAGATAATTGATTCATACTTGTTGGGGAATTTTGCGTACACTAACCATTCCCTTTATATTTTCCACTACGAAATCGGATTGACAGAAGACATATCTCGAGAGGGAAGTTTTGAAGAAATTTGAAATTTATCACTTCTGAAAAAATTTGTTACGGTCTTTTGAAGATGGGTATAGATTCTACACTCACAAGCATTGAAGATCGATGCGAGAAAACTAATGGGGGACCCCTTTTATAGGTGTTAAAGTGACAGTTCATCTTCCCATTCAAATATAACAGCTGAGAATTCATCAGATCAGATCTGATGGTGGAGATGATAGCTACAAGGAAATTTTGGTAGAATCTGATATTTTGAGGTTTTTAAAAAAAAACATTTAGATTTAAGGAAACATGAATCTGATAAATTTTACAAACAAATGTACCTAACAACAAGTAAATGGTTATTACAAAAACTCAAGAATGAAACATACCTTTCGGATTATTAGGAGAATTATTCGTATTGAGGAAAATTTTTCTTGAAAAACATTATATTCATAAAAACTTGAGTACAAAAAAATTGAGTACAAAGATCTTCATTAGGAAAATCATCATTATTAAAATCTTCATTACGAAAATATTCATTACAAAAATCATTAGTATAAAAATTTTATGTACTAAAATCTCCATTACGAAAATTTCAAGTACGAAAATTTCCATAATGAAAACATTAAGTACAAAAATTTTGATAACTAAATTTTCATGTATGATAATTTTGATTTTGAAAATTTTAAGTACGAAAATTTCCATTACGAAAATTTCATGTAAGAAATTTTCCATTTTAAAAATTTGAAGTAGAAAAACATCATTACGAAAAATATAAAAAACATCATGACGTAAAATTTCAAAACAAATATTACAAAAAATATGAAATACAAAATTACAAAAAAAATTAAAAACTTCATTATGAAAAATATGAAAAACATCATTATGAAAATTATGAAAAATTTCATTACGAAATATATGAAATACATAAAATGAAATGTACTCCACCTATGAAGAGGAGTTTATTACTGTAAAGATATTGGTTCAACATGAATTTATCAATGAGGATTACCTAATGGTTATCATTCCTAACTTCTGTTTAATGTATTCAAATCTATCAGGGGTAAATATTTTGTGAAAATATCAGCATGATGATCTAGCGTTTCGATAAATTGATGAATGAAATCTCCTTTTTGTGTGTGGTCAATAACAAAGTGATTCTTAATATCTATTTGTAATACATGAGAGTGATGTTCAGGGATTTTACTAAGGAAAATGGAACATGTATTATCAGAAAAAAATTTTGTTTTGGTAAAACTCATATCATAGTCTCTAAGTGTTTGTTGCATCCAAAACACTTGAGCACCGCAACTTCAGCTGCTACATATTCATCTTTAGCAGTGGAATGTGTTCGTAAGTGTTACTTCTTGCATGACCAGGAAACAAATGAATCTTCTAAGATATGACAATTTATGGATGTACTCTTTCTATCCATTCTACATCCACAAAAGTATTCATCCGAAAAACATTTCAAAACAAAATCATTTCCAGAAAAATAAAACATTCATAAATCCATGGTTCCCATTTAATAGCGAAAAATTATTTTCACTGCCTTTAAGTGCGATTCCATAAGATTGGATTGGTATCTTTCACATAAGCATGCTGGAAACATTAATTCTAGATGATTAGTTTTCAATTAAAGTAAACTTCCTATCATACCTCTAAAAGATGTATTATCTACTGGTTTACCAGCTTCATGATGATCAAGTGTGTTTGATGTACCAATGGTAGTACTTATACTCTTAGATTTTTCATATCCATACTTTTTTTAGAAGATCATTAATATACTTCTTGTGGAACTCTCTGTGAGTTGGTTATTTAATAATCACAAATCATTTTTTTATTTATGTCAATTTAGACTTTTGTATAATTGGTTCTAAATATAATTACATATGTTTACATATTGTCTACATAATGGTAATCTATGTTATTTTATTTTTTACTATTGACCTGGAAGTATTCTGGATTAGACTGACACTTAGTGTGAATTTCATTTTTATGACTCAACGTTAGTTATTTTCTTGAGTCACTGATGATGAATGGTTGCACCAATGATGAACAGTCACACTGATGATGAACGATCACACTGATGATGAACAGTTGCACCAATGGAAATGGTCATACCAATGCTGATCACAAGCTACCAATACCGATGCTTCACAAGCTACCGATACAGATTCTGATCACAAGCTACTGATACTGATGCTGATCACAAGCTATCGATACCGATGCTGATCACAAGCTACCGATACCGCTTCTTCATAAACTACCGATACCGAATATTCACAAGCTACTAATATCGATGCTGATCACAAGGTACTGATATCGATTCTTAACAAGCTACAAATACCGATGAGGATCACAAGCTATCGATACCGATGCTTCACAAGCTACCGATACTTATGCTAATCACACGCTACCGAAGCTGATGCTGAAAATAAGCTACTGAAGTCGATGCTGATCACAAGATACTGAAACTGATGAAGATAAAAAATGACCGACTGATTTCATGACTCACAGATAGTAATGAAAACTATTTGAATTTCTATTAACACTTATTTAATTCAAACGGTCATATTTGATGATTTTAATGAAATTAATGATACTTAATTTTGTTTGTTTCCATGTTAGGAAATTGTACCTCGTACCTGTAAAAAGGAAATCATTCCCTTTTTCCAGTGCTGAAAATCTATAAAGACCATGCATAAATCAACTATGGACAGACGATACAAAGAAGAACACACGAGGAACTTGAAGAACACTCATACTCATCATGAATACATGTTCAATGAAGAAGAAGCTAAAGTATTGTAAACAAAGAATTAACATTCAATCTGAACACCTACACTGTAAGTGATGAAACAAGAACTATGACACTCTGTTTTCTTGACAAAAACCGGAGAAGGACTCAGAGCTTCAATTACATTATTCTAAAGAGTACCAAGCTTCAATCACAACACTTTGAGAACTCTATACTCATCTTTATCTGTTTATCTCTATTGTAATTCATATATTCACTTTCTGAGCAGAGTTCGTTGTTTTAACACACTGACTCCTGGACTGAACTAGGGGATACTAAATCCTCACTCCAAACTTCTTACAAATTACTTTATCCCACTGTGAATTGTGGAAAAGGCCAAATTGTTACTTAGATAGCCTGTGTGCTATTGTTTTTGGTTTCCCATAATGAACTGTGGTAGAGGTCTTAGTACTTGGAAAATCTATGTATTGTTGTTTACCCCAATCAAGGGTGTTGATCAAAATTTATATAAATTGCTTAAGAGGACTATGTCTCAGCTTGAGACTGAACCTATTGTTTTAAAACTGCTATGCTTACTCATTTAAGTTTTAACCAATATTGATTATTCCACTTCCAATTACTTGGAAATATAATATTGTTTTAAGGATACTTTGATAGTTAATCTAAAAAGTGTTTTTATATAATGTAAAACATTAGGTTAGCTTCAAAATTTAATTAATCTTCATATTAAATTAACTGAGAACTAATAAATCTCTTGAGAACCTGACTGACCCTTTAATCTAATAACAATTCACTACAGATTATCTTGTTATTCGATTGGGTGATTTTAATAGAGATATTTTTTCACGACCCGTCCTCAGGGCCCATGTCGTGACTACCCCAAGTCGGCCTTCCATTGGCCTGGGGCTGGAAATTAGAACCAAAGGCGTAAATACCGAATAAAATTGAAGGCATTGCTTTTAAACAAGTAAACTACACAATAGAGTACACAAGGTGAAGTAAACACTAAGTAAACTGAGAACAAAAGTAAGTGCTTAAAAGTAAATGGGCCAGAATACAAGCCCAATTGAAAGTACAGTACAACTGAAAAGGAAAAACAGTAGCATTAAAATAAATCAACAACCACCGAGTCATCTTTTGTCTATCCCACCTGAAGGGTGGGTACAGATGGTCTACTCAGCTCCTCGGGTCCAGCCATCCACTCCATCTACATCCCGCCTGATAGGCCACCTCTGGGTACCATCCCTCTCTACAAGCCTCAATCACGATCAATGTTGTCTATCTTCTGCAACCAACACAACGTAGTGCAGGCATGGTCTGAGCAGGGGTGATCATTCGATACTCAGTACGGTCCCCGAGACCCCCGAAGGTCTCCCAGAACCCACAAAGGATAAACCACGATGGAATGATACAAACATGAAGTATCAACTAACTATACATAGGTATATGCCCATACATATACCTATGTCATCAATTCCAATTCGGCACCAACTCACGAGCCCAAGTACAACCCATTCCACACAGGAAAACACAATCCAGTCCACATAGGAAAGCACCGCCCAGTCCACACAGGAAAGCAAGACAATCATATCGATGATATATATTGAAGTCGAGACTCATCTCACATAGGTATACTACTCACGAAGAGGGGTGGAGATTATTATATGTAATCTCTGAATCATCTCCCCTATCGAACCCACGTCGGATCCAAGTATTGAAGTTTTCATTGTCGAACCCACCTAGGATCCAAGTAGAGTCACCATCGCTGCCGAACCCATGTAAGATCCTAGTACAGTCGACATCACTGAAGAACCCACAGAGGATCCATGTACAATCATCCTTTCTTCCGAACCCACATATTATCCATGTACAGTCATCCTCGCTGTCGAACCCACGTAGGATACAAGTACAGTTGTCATCGTCGTTGTGGTCGCAGCCAGCTCTAGGGTTCCCGCACACAGCATTCTCGATTCCAGGAGGGTCCACTCCACGAGCCAAGGGGGTCGATAAATCAACTGTCACGAAGTCCAAAGTTTATGAATCACAAAGTTCTGTCTCATCAATATGAACTCAATGAGATAGACAACGCGTCAATCGGGTGCCCGGTCTGAGAGTTATTGTCTTTTTCGTCCTAGGGGCTCGGTTGGTTTTTAAGTAAATACCAACCCGACCATACTCTAGCTATGTCCAAATATCAAGTTTATTAATCCAAAATTACTGTCTCGCTAAGAGGAATTCAATGTGATTGACAGAACGTCACTCGGACGTCCGGTCATTAAGTTATAACGGTTTCTGCTCTAAGGGCCCGGTTGGTTTCGGTTTTGAACCAACCCATCCGTACAAAAAAATATACTGAAAGCATGAGTGTAATATAACAAAACGACCTTCTTGATCCAAGGATACCAACACAACTAATGGTGCATCGATCGGAGGTCTGTAGCCCATGATATGGGTGTTTGAAAGAACCTGGTCCGAAACTGGGGGGGTTTGGTCCCGGTCCGACCCGGCATGATATCCCCTAGGTCGGCCCGGATCGGAATCCGGACGCGGCTCGGCTCTTGGCCGAGCGGGGTGCGAAGGGGGGGGGGGAACCACCACCCCCCCCCCCCCTTTCAGAAATGGTTGGCCTTAATAGCCTTCCTTTTACAGCCGCGGGACCCGAGGGGGTCCCGCCTCTAGGTGGCACTGGCGGCCGGATCAGCTGGCCTCCCCATTGACGACAGCCGCGACCTTAGGTCCCTGCTCATGTCTTACCGGCACAGCGTGACAGCGCTGCGCCCCTCCACCGCGGCCTCCTTCGTCTATACTGGCACGACGCTATGGCGCCGCACACCGTCGTCGGGCCCCGCTATGGTCGCGGTCCTCTTAGTACTTGTGTGGTGCGACGACACCACCCCTCCTTCACCACAAACATCATCGATGATCAAAAATAAAAAGGGGAGGAGGATCGACTGTGTTTGTGTGGTATGATCTCCCCTCGTTATGATGATAACAGGTGGAAAAAGTTTACGAGATACCCAATGAAAAAACAGAGCAAAATTTTATTTCATTAAAATTGAACTTAACCCATACCTCAACAAACGATGACGAACTTCGGTGTTGCGATTGACGGCGTCACGTGGTGAGGTTTCGTAGACATCGACGAAGAGCGTCCGAGGTGGAAACAATGTCTCCTATTTTTATCATGGTGAGAACGAAGCATGATGTCGTTGGTGAATTCCCATGTAGTTTTTTCCTTCCTTGTCGCAGATGAAGAAAGTGAAGAAAAATACAGGGTCACCGAGTCGATGTTCTTCGTCGGAGTCTTGGCACTCTTCAACGAAGGAGATTAATTTCATCAAGTCACAATATCTCTTTCCCCTTTCTCTCAACACAACAAGACTAACCAAAATAAAATAAGTAACATTATGTTTTATTAATTCTTGCAATGCATTTAAATTTTAAAATTCAAACACTTAACTCACTTAATTGATTAATTGTGTTGCCATGATTTAATGTGGGGAAGGAAGGGAGAAGAGAAGTCACCCAAATAATTACAAGGGGGTTTAACAAGATTAAATGGGGAGAGTTAAGGGTTTAAGGAATATGAATGGGTGGGGCTCGTGTGGGCCCCAACTCACAAATATCTTTACATGAGTAGTTAGAAACTTGTTGGTCCCACCCGAACTTCCCCATGTAGATTAAAACCACATTAGAAAATGAAATAAAATTGTAAAACAATTTTATTTTACTTTTCATTTAATCCACAATTTTTTACAACTCCTCCAATGGAATTACACCTTTAGTAAAGGTCCTCTTAATCAATTGCTGGCATTGCGGTTCCATCGGTGCCCTCGGATTTAAATTTTGAGCACCTGTTTAAACGATATTAAGACATGCTCGTTTGTTCACTGAACGTACCTGAGCTAAACGTCAGAAATTAATTCTGTGAACACTGGGCCTCGGCATCAGGTGTTGTAAAAAACTGCATACTCATAAAATCCCAAAGAATTTACGAAAAAAAATTCTTTGAAAAATATGGGTCTTTTCATTACACTCACCTCCAGGCCTTACGTCCCCATAAATCTAAATCGTATACTAGGGAAACAACTAAGGGTATTGTGCACTCATCTAAGCCTCCCACTCCCATGTGTTCTCTTAGAGGTTGTTGTGCTACCACCTTATGAGCACTAGAGGAATCGACCATCCACATAGGATGCACTCATGTCGATCCTCAATCTCCACTGGGACCTTGGAAAATGTCGCATGTTCATCAATGTCCATCGCCCCGTGACCAATGATATGCATCGGGTCGTGCACACATCTCCTCGACTAAGTTACGTGGAAGAAGTCATGCTCCTGGTGCAACTGAGGAGGAAGAGCCAAGAGATAAGACTCCTCGCCTATCCTGATGAGAGCCTAGAATGGTCCGATGAAGCACAGAGATAACTTTCCACCCCGACCAAATCTTTATAATCAACGTCGAGGTGAGACCCGTAAGAAAACGTGGTCGCCATCCTCGAACTATAGTTGTCTCCGCCTCCTGTCAGTATAGGACTTCTTTCAGCTTTGAGAAGTCCTCTTCAGCTCTAGGATGATCTTTACCTTCTCCATCATGGCATGGACCATCTCTGGTCCTTCAAGTGCTGACTCCCCAGGGTATTTCCATCACAAAGGTGATTTGAAAAGTCGGTAGTATAATGCCTCATATGGTGCCATCCCGATGGTGGAGTGGTAGATATT
Organism: Viscum album; assembly: GCA_963277665.1. Lineage (NCBI taxonomy): Eukaryota > Viridiplantae > Streptophyta > Magnoliopsida > Santalales > Viscaceae > Viscum > Viscum album. The sequence goes on along the minus strand of OY728151.1, from coordinate 720,009,583 downwards.
GTTGTACGCAAACTCAAACAAGGGTAGGTGATCCTCCCAGCTGTGACAACATCAGGGACACATGCACAGAGCATGTCCACGAGAGTCTAAATGGTCCTCTCTGTCTCGCCATCCGTCTGAGGGTGAAAGGCGGTGCTCAGGCGTAGTTGCGACCCAAATGCCACCTCCAACCCCTTATAATGCTGGGACGTAATGCGAGAAACTCGATCGGAGATGATACACGATGGTACACCATGAAGCCGTACAATCTCATGAACGTATAGGCGTCCCAAGAACTCTACTGAGCCCTTCTCTATGATAGGTAAGAAGTGATCCGACTTGGTGAGTCGGTCAAAAATCACCCAAATGGAGTTGTGTCCTCTGGGAGTACATGGAATTCCCGTCATTAAATCCACAAATATCTCATCACACATACAGTCTGGGTCCTCTGAGGGTTGTACCAAGCCTGCTGGTACCTGGTGGTCCTCATTCATATACTGGCATGTAAGGCATCGAGATGCGAACACTGCCACAAACTTCTTCATACCTGGCGACCAGTGCTGTCGTATGATATCCTGGTACAAATATTCTACTCCAGGATGTACCACCAAAGGGGAAGTGTGGAACTCTCTCAGCACCTCCTCCTTTAATGAAATTGGTACCATGGTATGTCCTCTGAAAAGGACGACGTGCTCTTCTCCTATAAATAATCCATTAGGTGCATGTCCTGAGGATATTTGTGCATGTCGCGTATCACAGTCAACATCCCCACATTGTGCCTCTCTGACCCGCTGAAGTAGTGGAAGAGTGACTATGAGAGACTGTAGAAAGGCTACCCCATATCTCTCCACGAAGGATATCTGCAACGTAGCTAGCTGCTCCGTCGCCTCACCAAGTAGCTGGATGCCCGACCTCCTGCTGAGAGCATCAGCTACTACATTACCCTTCACAACAGTATAGAATATCTCAATGTCATAGTACTAAAGGAACTCGATCCATAGCTATTGTCTCTGGTTTAATTCATTTTGTGAGAAGATGTATCTGAAACTCTGGTGTTCATAGTAGACTATAAATCACAGGCCAATCAGATAGTGCCTCCGTATCTTCAAGGCGAAGACCAGTACTGCTAACTCCTGGTCATGGGTAGTGTAGTTCTAATGATGCTTCCTAAACTATTTTGATCCATAGATGATCACCGCCAGCTCCTACATCAAGACACACTCAAGTCCGGTCCCTGATGCATCATAGTAAACTATGTACCCTAATCCAAACTCTTGTAGCCTCAAGATGGGTGCACTAGTCAATATCTATCTCAACTCTTGGAAGCTCTGCTGACATCTATCTGACCACACGAAGGTTTTCCCCTTCTTCGCCAATGCTGAAAGTCATGTTGCAACTTTGGAGAAGTCTGGCAGAAATATCCGATAGTACCCAGGCAGACCTAGGAAACTCCGCACCTCCGTCATGCTCCTAGGTGGCTCCCAAGCTTGCACTTCCTCGATCTTCGCAGGATCCACCGCAACTCCCACCTATGATATGACGTGTCACATGAAGTGGAACTCTCGAATCAAGAACTGGCACTTCGAGAGCCTATCATAAAGATGGTGCTCTGGGAATGTATCAAGTACAACCTGCAAGTGGTAGGTGTGCTCCACTCCAGTAGTCAAGTAAATCAATATGTCGTCGATAAAGAATACAACAAATCGGTAAAGATAAGTATGGAATATCTTGTTCATGAGACTCATAAACATTTCTGGAGTGGTTGTTTCACCGAAAGGCATAACCAAGAACTCATAGTGGCCATACCAACACCTGAAGGCCCTCGTCTAGACATCCTCATCTCAAAATCTGAGGTGATGATAGCCCAACCTGAGGTCTATATTTGAGAACAATCGTTCTCCCTTGATTTGATCGAAGAGGAAATCAATCCTCGGATGTGGATACTTGTTCTTTACGATCACCTGATTCAGGCGACAGTAATCGACACATAGTTGTAAGCTCCCGTCTGCCTTCTTGGCGAACAAAATCGGGGAAGCCCAGGGTGAAAGCCTGGGTCAGATGAATCCCTTGCCATGCAAGACCTCCATTTGTACCCATAGCTCTCAAAGCTCAGCAGTAGCCATCCGATATGATGGATTAGATTTTGGGGTTGTCTCGGGGTACATGTCAATATATAAGTCTACCTCTCTACGGGGAGGTAGTCATGGAACGTCGTTAGGAAAAACGCCTGCATACTGATCCACCACTATACGAAAACTCGTACTCCACACATCAACTGCTTCTAGGATGATACTATCCAACTGATGAGTGATCTACTGTCCTCTCATCTGTGTGAGTCCATCCTGCACTGCAGAGGCTCCCTTCTCGCCAGTGAATATGAACCTACTCCCATCGGTGCAGACACACCACACCTTGCACCTAATACAGTTGATCAGAGCAAGGACCCTAGATAACCAATCCATGCCCAAGATGACGTCGTAAGGACCCAATGCTGCTACAAGAAGATCCATGACAAAGCTCTAGCCTCCTAGAGTAAGCTCAAACTTCCATCACTAGAGCGTAATCGTCGAGTCTGCTACTGTAGGAGTCTCTAGCCGTATGGATAGAGCCAGCGGCTCCATCAGAATCTCCAAGCTCCAAACAAGGTCAATGGTAATTAAATAATGACACGATCATGTGTCTTTAAGAACTTAAGAAAGGGTGGAGTAGAAATAGATAGTACCTTGAATCATCTCAGGTGTGCCGTGCTCATAGGTCTCCACTGCCTGAAGCAGAGCTTGTCTCTATCTTCCATCTCCATGTGGTCGTGGTGGACCTCCTGGTGGGGGTGGGGGTAGAGCCCCGAAGCGTCGTCCACCACCAGCTGTTCGGCCAGCTCCTCTACCTCATCCGCCTTCTCCCTGCGGACTTCCATGGTCGAACCTCTACCTCTTCTTGGGTGGTCCCTCAACCATCTGTTCCTCCTCTGCATGGCGGGTCGGGAAGTCACGAGCCATGTGTCCATGCCCGCAACATGACTAGCATTGTCTGCCTCTCGAATGATTGGATCTACTGTGTGTGACCCACACCTCCAAACCAGTATCCTAAGGTCGACCACCTAATGGTCTAGTCCACTTGAACCACTCCTACATCTATCTACTACCGGCTGTAGAAGAATCTACTTCGTTTCGCCCTACTTTAGGCCTCGCTGCTGGCGTAGGCTTAGGAAGGAAGCTCTCCACAAGAAGGTATCACTCCAGTACTCTTGCCTACGTCCGAATGCTGAGGGATATCATTTATACTTTGATCTCATGCCTCAATACATGTTCGATGGTCCAGGCCCAGAAAAATGGGTCTCATACCATGTCTATGGAGTAGCGCGAGAGGTCGATAAATATCGCTGAGTACTGGGCTACTGTCATGCTGCCCTACCACAGCTGTAGTTACACTATTATGCACACCGTACGGAGCATGGATGGAACAAAATCCGAGTGGAAGAGGCTCTCGAAGTCTGTACAAATAAGAGATTTCCCATCGTGCACCTAGAGCGTCAGGCTCCACCATCTACCTAATTCCACATGAAGGTGACTCACCGCAAGGATCACCATGAGGTCTGCTGGTGTCCCTACCAAACTGAACACTCGATCAACAGCCTCCAGTCAGTCCTTGGCTGCATGAGGGTCCGTCTCCATGTGGAACCTGGGCGGACTCTGACGCTAAAACTCGTGTAGTGCACTCAGGCAACGTGCACTCTCATCTATTGGGACTGGTGGCATCTGTGGCTCGGCAGGTAAAGGCACCGCTGGTGCCTCCGCGATAATGGGGCCTTGCACCGAGGCCTCGTCACTCGGTGACCTGCCATCTCGCACAAAGCTCCGAACCCAAGCTGTATGACATTGTGGGGCCATCCTGATATGAAACAGGTGCGCCACAGTTAATACAACATCCCTGGTGAGCTAACACAATGTAATCACAAATAAATATTTTGAAACACACATAAAATCAATGTTTTCGTGCACTTAGTTGGGAATCAGACGTCAGGGTCCTGGTGGATGGATACGTCGGCCGCTGCATCAACATTGGACTCCCTGGACTGATAACCACACTCAATACCCTTAACACTATTGCATCACATAGAAGAAATTTTTAGAGTTCAGAGATTTGCGGTAGAACCGAACTCCTCTGATACCAATTTGTCACGACCCGTCCTTGGGGCCCGTGCTGTGACTACCCCAAGCCCGCCTTCCATAGGCCAGGTGCCGGAGACTATCACCAAAGGTGTAAATCCTGAATAAAATGGAAGGCATTGCCTTTACACAAGTAATCAACACAAAATAGTATTAAAGATGAAGTAAACACTAAGTAAAATGAGAATAAAAGTAAGTGATGAAAAGTAAATGGGCCAGAATACAGACCCAACTGAAAGTACATTACAACTGAAAATGGAAATACATTAGCAGTAATGTAAATCAGAAACCACTAAGTCATCCTCCGGATATCCCACCTGAAGGGTGGGAACAGATGGTCTCCTCAGCTCCATGGGTCCGGTCGTCCGCTCGGTGTACTTCCCGCCTGATAGTCCACCTCGGGAACCATCCCGCTCTACAAGCCTCAACCACGATCAGTGTTGTCCATCGTCTGCAACCAACTCAATGTTGTTCGGGCATGACCCGTGTAGGGGTGAGTATAAGATACTCATTTGGGACCCCGATACCACCGAAGGACTCCCATAATACACAGAGGACAAACCAAAAAAGAAGGATACAAACATGAAGTATCAACAAATTCTAATTATGTATATTCCCATACATATAACTAATTTATAATTTCCAGTTCGGCTCCAACTAATGATCCCAAGTACAACCCAGTCCACACGGGAAAACACAATCCAGTCCACACAGGAAAGCACATCCCAGTCCACAAAGGAATGCAAGTCAATCATATTGACGATATAAATTGATGTAATGACTCAGCTCACACAGGTATACTACTCACAAAGAGGGGTAGAGATGATTAGATGTAATCTATGAATCATCTCCCCTTCCAAACCCATGTAGGATCCATGTATTATTATCGTTCTGCGGAACCCACATAGGATCCAAGTACAGTAATCATCGCTGCCGAACCCATGTTGGATCCAAGTACAGTCGTCATCACTTTAGAACCCACGGAGGATCCCCATACATTTATCCTTGTTGTCGAACCCTCTTAGGATCCACGTACAGTCATCCTCGATGTCGAACCCGCTTAGGATCCATGTATATTCATCATCGTCGTCGCGGTCGCAGCCAGCTCTAGGGTTCCCGCACACAGCATGCTCAATTCCGAGAGGGTCCTCTCCATGAGACAAGGGGATCGATAAATAAAATGTCCTGAAATCTAGACTTGATGTATCACAAAGTTCTGTCTCATCAATCGGAAATCATTGCGATAGATGGAATGTAAATCGGACGCCTGGTCTGAATGTTATTGGATTTTTCATCCCATAGGCCCCATTGATTTTAAGTTAAAACCAATACAATCATACTCCAGCTGTGTCCAAACCTCAAGAAGAATAAGCCAAATGAATCATCACACTATGAGTAATTCAACGTGATCGACGACACGTCATTCAGACGTCCGATCATTATGTTATAAGCATTTTCACTCCAAGGGAGCAGTTGGTTTCGGGTTCGAACCAACCAAGCCGTACCGAAACATTACCTAAAGCTTGACTGTAATATAATGAAATGACCGTCTCAGACAAAGGATCCCGAAGCAACTGACAATGCATCTATCGGAGCCATGTATCACATGATATGGGGATTTGAACGAACAGGGTCCGAAACTAGGGGGTTTGGGCCATGTACGACCCGACCCTATACCCCCTAGGTCAGCCCGAACCGGGGCGACCCGACCCGGGTCTGGGTCCGGCCTGATTGGGTGCTGCCCGTCCCGGATGGCGCGGCCCGACCCACCGCCAGCGGCCCAGCCGTGGCTCGGCTCTTGGCCGAGCGGGGTGCAATGTTGGGGGGGGCATCACACCCCTGTTTCCAAAACGACCGTCCATAATGGCTTCCCTTTTGCAACCGCAGGACCCGAGGGGATCCCTCCACTAGGTGGCGCTACCGGCCGGCTCAGCCGGCCACCCCTTTGAAGACTGTCGAGGACTTAGGCTATGGATCTTGTTCGACCGGCACGATGTGACGGTGCCGCACACCATCGCTACGGGTCGCTCCGGCTGCGGTCCTCTTCGTACCCGCACGATGCAACAACACCGTGCCGCCTTCACTAGAAACATCATCGATGATCAACAATAAAAAAGGGAGGAGGTTCTGTTGTGTTTGCGCGGTCCGATCTCCACCTGTAATGATGATAACAGGTGGAAAAAGATTATGAGATACCCAGTGAAAAAACAGAGCACAATTTTAATTCATTAAAATTGATCTTAACCCCAACCTCAACAAACGATGACGAACGTCGGTGTTGCAGTTGACGGAGTCACATGGTGAGGTTTCATAGACGTCGACGAAGAGCATCCGAGGAGGAAACGTCGTCTCCTCTTTTTACCACAGTGAGAAAGAAGCGTGATGTTGTTGGCCAATTCCCACGTCATTGTTTCTTTCCTTGCCGTGGAGGAGGAAAGGGAAGAAGAATCCGGGGTCGCCGAGTCGATCTTCTATGTTGGAGTCATGGAGTTCTTCGACGAAGCAGATGAAGTTCCTCAATTCACAAGAGCTCTCTCCCCTTTCTCTCAACACAACATGACTAACCAAAATAAAATAAGTCTCATATTATTTTATTCATTCATACCATGCATTAAAATTTTAAAATTCAAAAACATAACTCACATAATTGATTAAGTGTGTTGGCATGATATAATGTGGGGAAGGAGGGGAGAGGAGAAGTCTCCCACTTAATTACAAGGGGTTTTAACAAGATTAAAGGGGGGAGTTAAGGGGTTAGGAATATGAATGGGTGGGGCTCATGTGGGCCCCACCTCACAAATATCATAACATGAGTAGTTAGAAACTTGTGGGTCCCACCCCGACTTCCCCATGTAGATTAAAACCACGTTAGAAAAAGAAATAAAATTGTAACACAATTTTATTTTACTTTTCATTTAATTCGCATTTTTTTACAACTCCTCCCAAGCAAACACACCTTCGGTAAAGGTCCTATTATGCAATTATCGACGCTACGGTTCCATCGGTACCCTTGAATTTAAATTCCGAGCACCGGTTCAAAAGTTAGAAAAACCCGCTCGTTCATTCACTGAACGTACCCGAGCTAAACATCTGAAATTTATTCTGGGCACACCGGACCTAGGAATCAGGTGTCGTCCGAAACTGCGTGATCATAATATCCAAAGAATTTAAGAGAAAATTTTCATTGAAATTTACGGGTCATTACATATTTTAAACATATATTTTTATTGAAACTCAATTCACCCCCTTCTTGAGTATCCACTCCGCCGAACATTTGGTATCAACAGTTTTGTTTTTTTATCAAAGTTTACAAAATACTCTGTTTTTTCACTGTGATTTTAGTTGTATCATAAAGATCTTAAATTTCTATTCATTCTAAATTTATCTCTTTGAATATATTTTCTAAAATCAATCTATTGACAATAGCCTTGAAGGTGTTGCTTTTTAACATGCCACAATTCTTTAATGGTACAAATTATGCTCAGTGGAAGCTTAAAATGAAAATTCATTTGGAAAGTATGGGATTTGATATCTGGACTGCTATAGAAACTCAATATAAGATTCCAGAAAATTATATAATTAATTGGGATGAGGCTACTAATACTACATACAATAACAAATTTAAAGCAATAAATGCTTTGTACTATGCTTTAATATATGAATAATTCAATCACATATCTTCTTGTATAACTACTTATGAAATTTGGGATACCCTAGGTGTTTCCCATGAGGGTACAACCAATGTCAAAAAAATGAGATTGAACACCTGTACTATTCAATATGATAATTTTAAAATGAATTCTGATGAACCTATCATTGATATGTATCTCAGGTTCATTGAAATTGTCAACACTATGAGCTCACATGGAAAAGTTGTTCTTGCAAAAGAGCAAATCCTGATAATAATAAGATGTCTGCCAGACCGATGGAGAGGCACATCTGTCTCAATTAGTGAATTATGTGATATTGGTAAGTTGCCTGTTAAGGATCTTATTGGTAAACTTATGATGTATTAAGAAGATATTATGGTAAATAAGGAAGAGGATGATGAACTAAAAAGGAATTCATTGGCTTTTAAGTCTACAGCCTCAATGAGCAGGGACAATGAAAATGTTCACATACCTACAGAGATCTCAATAAGTTAATGTTCAGATTATGAAAGTGATGCTGAAATGGATCAGATAGCTAGGAGATTCATGAAATTTACAGGATTAAGAAATTCATCAAAAAATAAAATTACAAAGGAAAATATGACAACAAGGGTCATTGGAAGAAGGATTGGAAAAGGTCTGTTAAAAGTGATGAAATTGTATGCTATGAGTGCAAAAGTAAAGGACATGTAAAAGTATACTGTCAAAAGTTGAGGTTAAAAAAGAAACATGAATACAAGGACACTAAATAAAATAAGGCAATGAAAGTAACATGGAGTACTTTAGAAGACACTTCAAGTGACTCTGATTCTACTTAGGATGAAAAATCTCAAAATTCTATTATGTGTTTTATGACAAAAACCTCTAAGGTATCATTAGATACTCCTGATTTAAATTCATATTACTCTGGTGTTTAATCTGATTCTGAATCGGAAAATATGTCTATTGAAGGGTTATTTGAATATTTTAATATGCTATATGAAACCTGTAATGAATTGAAGGACAAATATTAGACCTTAAAAACAGAATGCCTTGACCAGCTATGTTAAATCATAACATGGTATAGAAAAGGAAAAGAATGCTCAATTACATAATGAAAAAACAGAACTAAAATTGTCTAATGAGAAATTAATAAAGGACCTAGAAAGATTCACAAATGGAAAATATAATCTTACTCAAATTCTAGGAAAACAAGTGGCACCAATGTATACTACTGGTTTAGGCTATCATCCTGGACAAAGACAATTTTCTAAAACTATATTTATTTTTAATTCTGAACAGAATGGGGCTAGTTCATGTTATGGAAATTCATAAGTCTCAACAAGTTAATCACATAATTACAGATCAAATAAAGTTTATATTTCAAAATCTGTTTATTCTCTAAATTATATGAAACCCATAAGAAAAAATTGGGTCCCTAAAGCTTTTCTTAATAACCTATCTGGACGGAAGAAGATCTGGGTACCAAAATAATGTTCCATCTAAATCTGTTTTGTTGAAAACATGCTTAAACTGTTCTCATAAGAATATGTGGTACTTGGATATTGGATGTTCAAGGCATATGACTGGGGACTACACATGCATTAAGAGTTTAATCATAGTAGATGGATGCCAGTTTACATTGGTTATAACTCTAAAGCAATGATCGTCGGACTAGGCTAGATTGGTAACAATGATACAGTTTTAATTTATAATGTTTTATTTTATTGATGAACTTAAATATAATCTATTAAGTGTTTCTCAGTTATGTGATGATGGTTTCAATGTTAAATTTTCAAATGATTCTTGTAATTTTTTTAGCTATAAAAATGTTTTAGTATTTTCTTCATTGAGAAATAAAAATGTATATGCAGTTGATTTATATTCTTTAGCCAAGAAAAATATTACTTGTTTAAATGCTTTTCATAAGGAATCATGGATTTGGCATAATAGATTAGGAAACTGCAACATTCATTAACATAGAAAACTGACTAGGAAGAACTTAGTTAGAGACCTATACAAACATGAATTCCCATCATACAATGATTGTAATCCCTATGAAAATGGAAGAGAAACAATGTTTATTCCAATTCAAAGAATGAAGATTCCACTTCTCAACCTCTCTAGTCAGTTCACATGGACTTGTTTGGACCTTCTAGAGTTTCTATTATAAATGGGAAGCACTATGTCTATGTCCAAGTAGATTTCTTTTCTAGATATACTTGGGTATACTTCTTAGCTCAAAACAGTGAAGCTTATTCCTACTTTACTAAATACTCCAATTTTGTAGAAAATCGTTGTGTATATAAGATTAAGACCCTAAGATGTGACCATGGTCGTGAGTTTGAAAATCATGACTTTGAATCTTATTTCTCACACAATCGCTCTAGTAACAATTTCTCTGCTCCTAGGACACCTCAACAGAATCGTGTAGTAGAAAGGAAGAATAGAACCCCCTCAGTAAATTTCAAGAACCATGATTAATGAATATGACCTACCTATTCATTTTTGGGTTGAAGCTGTTAATACGTCCTGTTATATTATCAATTGAGTTTTTATCAGAACTATTCTTTAGAAAACCCTTTATGACCTTTGTAACAATATGAATCCTAAGGTTAACTACTTCAGAGTTTTTGGTTGCATGATCATCATTCTCAATACATAAGATAATCTAGAAAAATTTGCATCCATGAGGGAGGAAGGAATATTCTTAGGATATTCACATTCTAGAAAACCCTATAGAGTGTTTAATAAGAGAACCAAGTGAGTGGAAGAATCTGTTCACATCAAATTTGATAAAACGGATCCCCAAGAATCTAAACCTCCTCTTGAAAATCGTGAAGAAGAGTTGTCTGTTCTAAAACTAAGTGATAAAATCCATAAACCTGATGTAAAGAGAACTAGTTCTGGGAATATTCCAAAATCCACTCCTGCTAAACCGGAACCCAGAGAAGAGCCTGAAATATCTAGTCCTATCATTACTAGATATACTAGGATTCTAAAGAATCATCCTCTAGATGCTATTGTTTGAAATCATGATAGAGTGACACAGAATATATATTCCTTAATAAATCAGGCTGAATATCAAGGATTTAGTTCACAGTTAGAACATAAAAATATCAAAGATTCAATAAATGATTCATTTTGGGTAATGGCTATGAAGGAAGAGTTAAATCAATTTGAAAGAAACAATATCTGGGAAATAGTAGAAAGACCTAAGGAAACTTTGACCATAGGCACTAAATGGATTTTTAGAAACAAAGTAGATGAGTCAGAAAATATAGATAGAAACATAGCAAGCCTAGTTTCACAAGGGTATAGTCATGAAGAAGGTATAGACTATGAGGAATCATTTTCTCTTGTAACTAGATTATAGGCTATATGATTCTACGAACCTATGATGCTCATCTGAATATCAAGTTATATAAAATGGATCATCCAAATATTCTTTATGTACTGATTTTTCAAAGATTATGCAAAATTAATTTGAAATGAGTTTAATTGGAGAACTCAAGTATCTTCATGGATTTCAAATTTTTTAAAAGAAGGATGGTTTTTTTTATCAATGTAAATATAAAAAGGATCATTAAAAATGTTTTGTTTTGGATAGTAATAAGGGAAGTGACACACCTATGAGTACAACCTATCAGCTGGATGATAATGAAATTGGGAAACCAGTTAATCAAACCAACTATAATGGTATGATTCGAAGCATACTTTTACATACGGATATTCGACCAAATATTATGTTTAGTGTATGTATGTGGGAATGATTTCATGGTAATCCAAAAAAACCACATTTACTTGATGTTAATAGAATTTTTAACTATCTTAAACACACTGTAAATTTAGGTTTGTTTTACCAAAAACGACAATCTTTTGAATTAATAAGTTATTCAGATGCTGACTTTGCTAGTTGAAAGTTGGATAGAAAAAGCACATCTAGAACATGGAATCTTTTAGGAAAGTCCTTAGTATCTTTGTGTAGTAAAACAAAGAACTTTGTTGCATTATCTACTATTGAATCATAATACATTGATGCTGGTAGTTGTTGTGCCCAGATTCTGTGGATGAAACACACTCTGTTCGACTATGGCTAAAAATTTGGACATGTGTCTATAAATTGTGATAAGACCAGTGCAATTAGCATTTCTAAGAATCATGTGTCTCACTCTAGGACTAGACACATTGATGTCAGAAATCACTTCTTAAGAGATCACTATCAAAAGGGTGATATGTCTATAGATTTTATTGACTCTTAACATCAGTAAGATGGTATTTTTACCAAGCCCTTAAGCTTTGAAAAGTTTGATGTTATCAAACATGAGTTTTGTATGACAGATCTGTAATACCGATCTCAGAAACCAATCTATGAAATTGATTTGTTAAACTGATCTGTGGAACCGATTTGTGAAACCGATCTATGAAACTGATCTATGAAACCGATCTGTGAAACCGATCTGTGAAACAGATCTGTGAAACCGATCTGTGCTACCAATTGAGTTGTATAGTTCATGAAATCGTTAGTGTTTATCAAAACAACGTTTTTTACTAAATCATTATTATTATTTATTATTATCGTAACCCTAAATGATAAAAATAATGACATGCGGCTATTTATAAATGACTGTTGACCTTCCATCTCCCGCCGAACTATCTCTTCTTTTTCGAATCCCAAACCTTCCGAACCTTTTGAACCATTCCAAACTCTCAATCCTGTTGAACCTCCAAATGGACAAGGAAAAGTGGCCAAGCAAGGAATTTGAAGGTCACTCTCCTGTAAAATGTCCTTGTGGAGAATCTAGCTGCACGACACAAAGGTCAGTAAACCCGGAGTTGAAAAAATATGTAGTTACTACAGAAAAGGAAGTTTGTGCTGAATGGGTGTTATCCAGCAAGTTTTCTCTTTTAAAAGTCTTGGAGATACAAGGATGGAAATACAGGTTCTGTGAAAATTACAGTGTCAATTACCCAAAGTTAGTTCATGAATTTTATCAGAACATATGTATTGTTTTGGATAGAGTTGAAGCTGTAACACATTCTTCTATAACCAACGTGAAAAAGATAACTTTTTCATCAAACAGTGGGCTGAATGTTTAGGAGTACCTAATAATGGAAGATACATGGATTACACTGGTAATATCCCTCCTACTATTGAAAACTTTTCTTATGAACTTGCTCTAGAGATGTTGACTAGAAATTCTAAATCTAGAAGAATAACTGTTGCTGAGTTAGATGGTGAGTGTAGAATTCTGTTTCAATGTATTCAACACCAAGTCCTTCCCAGAAATGGTGCTTTTGCTTCTGTAAAGTATCAAGATGATTTTCAGTTGTTTCTTTTGTTGAATTGTGAAAATTGTAACCTGTGTAGATAATTTTTTGTCCATATTTCTAAGATGGTGAAGCCATCCAAGAAAGCTACAACCATGTTCTACTCTATGAAAATCCCTTCCGTGCTACAATTTTTGGGCTGTTTTGATGATGTAGTTGATTATATCTCATCTAGTAGTAGCTTATGTATTAACAAGGATAATTGTAAAAGGATGAAAATCAACTCTAACCCATGGATGAAGGCTTGGGTTTCTGATGAAGATAAGTTCTATGACTCTTTAAATTTTGTTGATCATACTAAGAGATCAAAGGTGACGAGAGATCCTATTTTAAAACATGGTGAAGAAGTGGTTAATTCTTATGAGGAATAAGAAGCAGTTGTTCTTAAGAAAATTGGTGAGTCTAGTAAGAAGGGAACAAAAGAAGGAGCTGAAGATGAAGCTAAAGATAATACTAAAAAAGAGCCTGAATTACCTCCTGGTGACAGGAGTGATCTGGATACGGTTAGTCCGAAGAAAAGAAGAATGTATGTTGGACAAGATATTCCACCTCTCATGTTACCAGAGATAAAACCTCTTTTAGATGAATAAGAAGAAAGTTAGATTGAAGAATCAAATTTTGAGTAGTATGAATCTAGCAGTGAAGATAGTTCAAATGAACAATCAGTCAATGATTGTGAAGATGGTAATGAGGGAGATGGCAGTGATGATAATCTTAGTTAAGATGGCATTAGTGATGGTGATGATGTACGTAATAGACAATTGGATGGTAAAAATGTGATTCAAACTGAACCTTAACCCCAACTAAATGACCATGAACCTGTTCCTGAGAATGAAAGGACAGTTCAGTTATATATTGATGTGAATGTAGATGTCTTTCCTAAAAATTCTGGAAGAGCTAGGTTTGTGAAACCATTGTATCCATCATGACAAGCTACATGGGATGAACACCCAGGTCTTGCAATTTTTGGTCTACGTTGTCTAGAGGAAGAGGATGAAGAAGTTCTTACTTCAAGTGTAAGTGATTATCTTAAGGCTCGTTTGGTTGATGAGTAAATGAATGTGACAGCAGACAGACCTGGTCCTTCTGTTTCTCAATCTAGATCTGAGCCTACAGTGGCACAATCAGATCTGGACAGATTTAAATCTGAGTTACTTCATGCAGTTAGAGAGATAATAAAAGAGGAATTGTCTAAAGCTCCTACTCCTGTTGTTGTGAACTTATACGAGGTATCTATGGATTCTCTGACCTAGAGATTGGTAAGTATCATCAAACTATATCTCTGCAATACGGGTTAGATGATTGGCATGTATATTAACTCATTAATCAATCACTCAATGATTTATGCAGTGGTTTAGTCTCATTGTCAGGTGAGATTAGAACAACCATATCTGGTATGATTGAAGTGTTATTAAATTAGGTATAACACCTGATGAAAGCTGATTTTAGGAAGTTGAAATCTAAGATAACTCAGATTGTTACTCAGGATAGCTCCTCTAAAATATCCTAGATTACTGGTCCTGAAATCAATATCGTAAAGGATATTATAAGAGATGAGTTAGCAGCTCTTGGGAATATCCTTAATTTGGATTCCTTAAAAAAGATGAAAGACAATAGTGATCATATCCACAAAATGGTGCAGTGTTATTCATCTGATTCTACAAAGGCTCAAAAATAAATTAAAGAGAAAGTGGATCACTATTATTCTATGGTTTATACCACGGATGAGTTGAATCATCAGTTCAAGTTTTTGGCTGAGAATTTGAGGATCACTCCAGTCACTTAAGCATTAAAGGCACAAGTCCAGCAGTTGAAGGATTTATCTCCTACTCTGGAATGTTTCATGTAGAACAATGATGAATTTGAAAATTGAATGAAATATTGTGGTGATGTATTTCAAGATTTTATAAATCTAATCAAACCATATCTTCATGTGCAAGTGAAGGCAATTGATCTTCCCACTGCAGATCCTCTCATTTCATCAGATGTTTCTCTTGGTTAGGTTTCAGTGTCTCAAGCTCTATCGAGTTTACGACCAGTCATTCAGCAGCCACCTTCAGAAAAATCTTCTACTCCTTAGCAAGTGACCTTAGCACCCACTATGCTACCATCCAGAGCTGTCCTGCCTCCTCTTTCCATCCTGCCAGATCAACCATCCACCAAAGCACCCTTTGGACCACCCATTCCTCCTTCTGTGAAAGGGAAAGATCCATTAGACCCAAATTAGTAGTTGTTCCTGTATTTTTTTGATAGCGTGTCTATTTCTTGTACTTTTCACATTTGTATCTGGTTCTTTTACTTTTTCTCCAAATTTCACTTTTATGTGGCATTTTCTTATTTATTATCTTCATTATACTCTTCTTTTTGATAATCCCAAAGGGGGAGAAATAATGAAAGGGGGAGAAATAATAATAGTGGGAGAAATAATCATAGGAGGAGAAAATTATATATAAATCTATACAATGGGTGAAATGAATACTTTTTAATCCTATGTTTATACTCTGATGTCATTCTCTGATGGTCTATTTATCTTTTGGAATATTTTTGTTCTTTCTTTTTTATATAGGGGATGCATTCTGAATGACATACTATTTTATCTCTTCATTTATGTCATTGATTTGTTCTTATCAAAATGGTGGATATTGTTGAACTCTTTGTGAGTTGGTTATATTAATTATCACAAATCATTGTTTTATTTATGAAAATTTTGACTTTTGTATAATTGGTCTTAAATATATTTACATATGATTACATCTTGTCTACATAATTTTTATCAATGTTAATTTATGTTTTACTATTGAATTGGAAGTATTCTGGATTGGACAGACACATAGTGTGAATTTCATGTTGATGACTCACCATTAGTTATTTTCATGAGTCACCGATGATGAATGGTTGCACCGATGATGAAAGGTCGCATCGATGATGAACGTTCGCACCGATGATGAATGTTTGCACCAATGGAAAGAGTCATACTGATGCTGATCAAAATCTACTGATACTAATGCTTCACAAGCTACCGATACTGATGTTGATCACAAGCAACTGATACCGATGCTGATCACAAGCTACCGATACCGATGTTGATCACAAGCTACTGATACTGATGCTTAACAAGGTAAAGATACTGATGTTGATCACAAGCTACCAATACTGATGCTTCAAAAGATACCAATAACGATGTTGACCACAAGCTACTGATACCAATGCTGATCACAAGCTACCAAAGCTGATGCCGATCATAAGCTACTAAAGCTGATGCTGATCACAAGCTACCGAATCTGATGCAGATTCAAAATGACCTACCAATCTTATGACTCGTCGATAGTCAGTAAAACTGTTTGAATTTATATTAACACTTATTTATTTACAACGGTCATATTTTATTATTTTAATGCAATTAATGATAAATAATTTTGGTTTTTGGCATGTCAGGAAACCGTACCTCGTACCTATAAAAAGGTAAACCTCCCCTTTTTCTAGTGCTGAAAAACTATAAAGACCAGTCATAAAGAAACTAAGGACAGATGATACAAAGAATAACACACGAGGAACTTGAAGAACACTCATAATCATCACGAATACTAGTTCGATGAAAAAGAAGTTGAAGTACTACAAAGAAAATTTTCACATTCAAGTTGAACACCTACACTAGAAGTGAAGAAACAAGAACTACGACACTCTGTTTTCATGAAAAAAACCAGAGAAGGACTCAGAGATTCATTTACATAAATCCAAGGAGTCTAGAGCTTCAATCACAACACATAGAGAACTCTAAACTCATCTCTAATTGTTTATCTCTATTACGTTTCATTTATTCACTTTCTGAGTAGAGTGTGTTCTTTTTACACAATGACTCCTTGAATAAACTGTAGGATACAAAATCCTCACTCAAAACTTCTTACATATTACATTTTCCCACTGTGAATTGTGGAAGAGGTCAAGTGTGAACTGGATATCATGTGTGCTATTGTTTTTGGTTTCCCACGATAAACTGTGGTAGAGGTATTAGAACCTTGAGAGTCTCTGTACTGTGGTTTACCCCAATCCAGGGTGTGGATCAAAATTTATATAAATATTTTAAGATTACTATGTCTCTGCTTGAGACTAAACCTCTTTTCTTTAAAACATATGCACTTAATCATTTTAGTTTTAACCTATATTGATTATTCTGCTGCCAATTACTTTGTAATATAAAATAGTTTTAATGTTACATTGACAGTTAATCTAGAAAGCGTTTGAATATATGTTAAAGCATTAGGTTAACTTGAAATGTTAATTAATAATCAGATTGAAATAAAAGAGGACTAATCAATCTCTTAAAAACCTGATTGACCCTTTACTCTAATACAAATTCACTACAAATTATACTGTTATTTGATTTGGGGGATTTTAATAGAGATATTTTAAACATAAAATTTTATAGGAACTCAATTTACCCCCCTCATGAGTATCCACTCCAAATAACATTGATGATGAGATATATATATTCCTTCTCGTTGTTGAGAAAATTGTAAACCATGGAAGAATGGTAAATCACCCATCATACTCATTTCAAACTCATATTTCATTAGATCCACAAAGGAATCAGTTAAAGATTGTTGCGCTATTCCAAATATAATTTCATAAACATAAATTTCAACAATCAAAACATTTTTTTTCTTTATTTATAAAAAGAGTTTCATCTGTATTTCCCTTAACATAGTTCTTTTGAAGCAAAAATCTTGTAAGTCTATTATACCAGGCTTGAGGGGCTTGTTTAAAAACATAAAAATATTTTGAAAGTCTGAAAACATGATTAGGATGTTTTGTATCTTCAAACCTAGGAGGTTGATCAAAAAAAACTTCCCCTTAAACATAACTATTAAGGAAATCACATTTCACATCCATTTGAAAAAGTTTGAAATTGAAGAATGTTGCAAAGTAAATTAAAATACGAATAGATTCAGGTCTAGCTAAAGAACCATAGGTTTCTTCACAGTCTATTCCTTCTTGTTGATTATAGACTTTAGAAAATAATAGAGCATTATTTCTTAAAATCATTCCATTTTCATCACACTTATTTTTGAAGACCAATTTTACACCAATAATAGAAGTTTCCTTAGGTCTTTATACCATGGTCCAGACATTATTCCTTTCGAATTAATTTAGTTCATCATGCATGTATTTTGTACAATCATCATCACCTAAACATTCATCAATGCCTTTTGGTTCTAATTGGGAAAGGAAAGCTAGATGTTCTAATTAATTTCATATGGAACTTCTAGTCCATGCTGGTTGATTTACATCACCAATGATGCTATCACTAGGATGATTTTTGAGAAACAACTGATTTGGGTTTTGTAAGACATGTTTATCAAAATATGGTTGGAAATAATCTGGGGTAAATGTTTCAGAAGTATCTTCGTGGACATTTTCCTTATCAGAAGGATCTTATAACATATGTTGATAATTAGTTTTGTAAAACAAATCGGATGATATAGGTTGGGGTTGTTTAAAAATAAATGTATCAGTTTCATCAAATTTAACATGTACAGTTTCTTCAACACTACACGTTTTTTGTTGAAAACTCTATATGCCTTAGAAGTTGTGGAGTAGCCTAAGAAAATTCATTCATCAGATTTTTGTGTGAATTTATGTAGATTATCATTAGTATTTAGAATTATTACCTTGGAACAAAAAACCATAAAGTAGTAATGTCTAGGTTTTCTACCATTCCATAACTCATAAAGTTGTTTATTAAGAAAAGGCCAAATGAAAACTCGATTTATTGTATAACAAGCAGTACATATAGCTTCGGTCAAAAAAATTATGGCTACAGAATACTCACTCAACATGGTTCTAGTTATCTCTTGATGAATTCTATTTCTTCTTTCAACAACACCATTTTGTTGAGGTTTTCTGGGTGCAAAGAAGTAATGAGTAGTTCATTTTATACTACTAAAATATTCAAAATCCGAATTTTGAAATTCTCCTCCATGATCATTATGAATAGTTTTCAATGGAAGGTTTTTCTAATTATTAACTTAGGCTCTTAAACATTTGAAATAAGAAAAATTTTCAGACTTATTTTGTAGAAAATAGACTCATGTAAATCTAGTATAGTCATCATCTAGAACAAATAAATAGTACATTCCTCCAATGCTTCCAGTTTGTGTATGACTGAAAAGATCCATATGCACTAGATGTAATGCATTGGTCGTTGAGACTTAACCAACTGATTTAAAAAATTATTTATGTTTTTTCCATGTTGACAAGGGTCACAAACATTTGAAGAATCAAATCTAAGCTTCAGAAGATCCTTAACTAATCTTTTCTTAGAATGTTTACATAATATTTTAAGGTTACAATGTCTTATCCTTCAATGAAACATCTAAGAATGATCTTCCATTTCACTATGGAAAGTTAGTTATTGGATCCAATGATCTTCTAAGTGTAGTGTATATACATTCTATTACCTCTGAACAAAAAGAATAAACTCTTCCATGGAATTCTGTACTAAGCACATATCATTCCTAAAATTCACAAGGGAGCCTTCATCACATAACTGACTTATAATAATGGGATTTTACTTAAGAACCTTAAATAAAATATTTGAAATCATAGTTTTTCCATGAAGAATGATATTACCTATAATAATAATTTCACCTTGAGCAGTATCTCTGATCTTTACCTTTCCTCCATTCGTCTTGATAATCGTTTCAAAATAGTTTTTGTTACCAGTCATATGTCGGGAACATCCACTATCCATGTACCATGTATTACATTTGGTACCTTCTCTATTTTCCAAAAAATAAGAAAAATATTGGTTTTGTGAATCCATACATGTATTGAACCAGAATTCATAGAAAGGAAATTTTTTGGCACCCACATATTTTTAGAAAAATAGGCTTTATGAAAATATAATACTGGGTTTTGTTTAGAGAACAATTCTTTTCCAAATGTCCACCACACTAACAGTAAGTACATAATGGAGAACCTTGAGGGAAGAAGTAATTATTACTAAAAATCGGTATAGAACCGGTATAACCAAAACCAGAACAATTCCTTAGAGGTCAGATTTTTAAATACATTTTATCAAAATTTTCCTTACCCAAGGTAATGTATGAAAAACACTTCCTCAAGGAAAATATTTTAGATTTGATTTTAATAATGTGGTTATTTTGTTCTAAAACATTTTATTTTGAAGATGATCTAGGATCTAAATCATTTTTCATAGAAATTAATTTTTCTAGATCTCTAGATAGTTTATTCTTCACAAAACATACTTCCTCATGATTTTTTTGAAATACCTTCAAAATATGCATTTTTCTTATCAAGATCTTTAGAATGATATAATATTTCCTCAGTAAGAATAGTATTCTTTGATTTTTCCTTATCATGTTTTTTCATGAGTTTTGAATTCACAATATCAAGAAGTATGGAAACCCTATAAAATTCTTCATATGAAGGTAAAGTATTATCTTCATTAGAATATGATTCCACTTCCGATGTGTTATATTATTTACTATCGTTATCATTCAAAGAAACATTGGTCATTGATTCATAATTATGTACCTTAGCCATAAAGAAATGATTTTAAATAGGTAGTATGGCTATTAGACCATGATTCTTCTATCTAGAATATTCATAATCCAAAGATTCATCTGAAGAGTCTCCAATGCTCGCACTCCTGGTGTCATTAGCTTTCTAGTCATTCTTAGCTTTAGCCTTTTAATAGCTCTTTCTGTTTCTCTCAGAATTATTTTCCTTTCATTCTATTCTCTTAAGCCTAGGATAATCAGATCTTATGTTTCCATATATCATTCATTCAAAACATGCAACATCTGATTCTTTCTTATATTTCCTTTCTTTCTTCTTATATTTGGATTGGACGTTCCTTTGTCTAGCTATCTTGTTCATCCTTTGAGCATAATTTTCTATGTCATTTTCTGATGATTCACTTCCACTATATTCAGATTGGATAATAAAATCTCTGATTTGGCTCAAGTAACTCTCTCAAGAGTCTTACCTTTCACATGATTATAAGTTGTAGTAAAAGGAAAACTTCCATTTACATTCTCCTTCATTACATTATCTGCATCTCTCTTCATTATATTCTCATGCTAAAGAAGAGTTCCAAAGAGTTCATCCCAAGTAATCAGAGTAACCTTTCTGTTCTCATCAATAGCAGTCCTCTTGGATTCCCACACATTCGGCATGATTTTTATGATCTTTTCAACAAGAGCCTCATAATCTAATCAATTCTCACCCATTGATTGTAATCTATTCACAATATTCAAGAATGTTTTTTTCACCTTACATATGGGTTCCTAGTATGGAAAGTTAAGGCCATGGTATTCAGCTCTGAAAATGGATCCTCTAGTTTCAATAACTTTGGAAGTACCAAAATGTGTAACTTTAAGTTTCTTCTATATAGAATTTTCTTCCTCACAAGATGAAATTTTTCTATATATATTTATAGTCATGGGGAAATGAAATGTTTTCTGTACCTTATTATTCAGTTGGTATTCATGCCTTTCTTGATTGGTAAAGGTACTAAAATCTTTCTTATGAATTTTATAACCTCTGTTAAGCATTAAAAAATAATCAACACTAGTATTGATAATGAAAGTCTTCATGCGATCTCTCAAATACTCATAGTCATTTACAATAATGATTGGTGGTCTAGTTGGATTTAGATTTTATATTGAACCAAAATTGATTGCTTCCATCTTAATGAAAATTCATCCCACACAAAACATGTAAATATAAAAAGTTTGTAAACAATGAGAATATATCTAAGAAAGGAAAAATATAGAACAACAGTATCTTTAAGAAAAAATGAACCTAAACTATATGATTCCAAAAAATATGATTCCAAAATAAAGAAGAAGATGAATTCTCTTCTAAATATAATCGTGAGATTAATTCAAATTTCATATCCTCTAATATCAATTTTGCGATCAAATATGTTAATATGAGTTTCTAAAATGCAATAGGGGGGAATTGTATACAAAAAAATCTCTAAGGAAATTTTTCATATAAAAAATTCACAACTCATCTAATATCTAATAACATTCTTGATTCTAGAAAAGTGATTCTGGAAATGAAACATAACAAATGCTTACAACAACTAATATTCTACAATAAAGTTTATAGAATCCTATATAATAAGTGTACAAGTCTAAGGAAATATAAGAAGATTATACATTCCTCAACAATAAAAATGCAATAGAAAACATGAAACAAACAAGTAACAAGTAGTAAATATTTTAACCCAAAGAGAAGGGTATCCAACAACCTTGCATAAAAGTACCTTGTTTATTACTTTCAAGAATGTTTGTCTTACCCACACCAGGGTATTCCCTCGATACGATGATCAGAGTTTGTCTTTCTATCCTCGCATTCCCTCAAATTCAATGTTTTGTCTACATATGTATTCCTCAGCATGGAAGCCCTCAACATCAAGGTAGTCATCACCTCTATCTTCCTACCCTCGGAATCCCTTGAATATACTCAGTAACATTCGGAGTCGCACAAATCAAATCTGAACATGAAGTTAAGTACGCACAAGGAAATGTGATTCTCTCTATTGAAATCACTTCAACAGCTTGTTATCTCTAGAGTCATAGAACATTATTGACCTCTTTTAAAATAGATCCTATTTATAGGCATGGCTTCAATGGTCGAATCCCTCCTCCAACAGTCATACATTTTCTTCAATTTCAGTGGGACCTGTACACATGTCACTCAAACAACGTTTAGTGAGTAAATGATAGAACTACATCGATTTATAACTAATCAAGTGTATGCATGATGAATTCTAATATTCGGAATGTAAGGAAATGAAAGTTTGGAGTCTAACCAAAATTGAATTCGGATTCTACAATACAAGGATATTCGGATATTTTTTTCGAGTTATTCGGTTCCTGAATTCTATAGAGTTCCGGAGTAGGAATTTCTTGGAAATTCAGATTCTGGATTCACAAGAATTCAGAACCAGAACATACAAAGTTCAGTGTCAAATTTAATGAGAATTCGAACTCAGAACTCAAAAGACTTCAGAGTATATATTCATAAAACTCGGAGTCATATTTAGAAAATTTCGTAATCCGAATTCGTAATCAGAATTCGTAATCAGAATTCAAAGTCAGAACATAGAATTCTCGTAACCAGAATATGTAATCAGAATTTAGAGTCAAAACTCAGACGTTTTGTTATCCGATTTCGTAATTAGAATTCAGTGTAAGAACCTAGTAAGTTCGTATTCAGAATTAGTAATTAGATTTCAGTGTCATAACATCATAAGAGTTTGTAACTAGAATTCCTAATTAAAATTCAGAGTCAGAACTCCGAATGTTCGTAACCAGAATTCTGATTCAGAATTCAGAGTCAGAACTCAGAATGTTCGTATTCAGTATTCGTAATTAGAATTTGGAGTCAGAACTTCATAAGAGTTCGTAACCAGAATTCGTAATTAAAATTTTGTGCCAGAACATAGTAAGTTGGTATCCAGAATTCGTAATTCGAATTCGGAGTCAGAACGTCATAAGAGTTCTTAAACATAATTCCTAATTAAGATTTAGAGTCAAAACTCAGAATGTTCGTAACTAGAATTCGTAATTAGAATTCGGAGTCCGAACTCAGTAGGGTTCATATCTAGAATTCTAAGAATTCAGAATCAAAAACAGAATGATTCATATCTAGTTATTTATAGGATTCAGAGGTTTTGGATTTCAAACTGAATTTTACACTTAGAAAAAATATGATATGTATGATGAAAACATTGTAAAGATAAATTTCCGTGGGGAAGAAAATTATCCATATAAAAAAACTGTGAAAAGAGATATTTGCCTTGATATAGGATGTTTGGGATTTTCAAAACAAGAACAAATGGAAAATTCATTAGGAATTCCATAATGACTTAACAATCTCTCATATATATGAAGGAATGGAAAAGTCATAAGGAAAACCTTATTGACTCAACAATTCATGGGTGTCTTTTTGTAGAACCTGATATGAAATTCCACATGGATGGAATCTACCACTAGTGAAAGAGAATCCTACTGTATTCTAGCATTATCCAGAGCATTTTCTGAAATTTGATCTAAGATAAAATGAAAAATTCATTCATTTTTTCATACATGAACAACCATATGATCCCGCACACCATGTTTATAATAACATCATATTCCTATAGATAGAAGTGAAACACTCCTCTAAAAAATGATGTGTTCTCGATATAGTTTTAATCAATCCATAAAATAAATTATTTAGAAACCTATAATTTCCAAGATAAATGGTTAAAAAATAAAATGATAGCCAAAATAATTTAGGGGAAATGAATTATATTGTTTGGTATTGTCTAACTAAACACACAACAATGAGTTAATGGTTAAAACCCCATTCACACCACCAAAAAAACATCCCAAATCAATTAAATAAAATATATTGAAAAGAATTTAATGCCCATATACAAAAAAACTAATGGTAGATGATACATTAATTATTCTGCTAACAGTATAAAGTGTACCATTCAAAATGGTATGAGTTTATATCTTAGAGTATCACTTAGAATATCCTCTCCTTTGGTCTCTACTGTGGCTCCCCTATGGTGTTCCCTTTTCTATGTACAACCACTATAAAACTATGGTACCATGTTCCCTTCAACTACATGAAATTCCCATGGAACTGTAGCTACCAGTCTACTGAGGGGTAGTGTTTTCCTATCAAAACTCTGATTTCTATCATTATCCCCTTAAATTGTTCTACTAGTAATCACCCCTACATACTCTATATAGGAGAACCTGCCTATAAAATATACAAAAATCCATTTACTTGTATAGAAATAGATGATTTTTATATAAAAACATACCATAATGATACAACTGAAATGAATCATGATCCAAATAAGGATTTACACTTCTGTGGATATTTTTATTATGTCTCCCAGGTGATAAATATCATAAAATATCTTCTTGAATTTGGAATAAGAGATCACAATTTATGATTCTAATGTTGAATAGTTTCTACTAACGAACTATCTAAGATTTTGCTCCATGAAATGTTCCAAATTTGAAATATATTTTATTTTTCAAATGTGAAATATATTTTCCATTGGTCTGATATCATTTAAAATCCCATAATATTAACATCTCTCCATAGTGATTTTGTCGACTCTAAATGTAAGAGATAGGAGATCCTGATCATTAAATCATTCAGTATGGTCTATTACTAGCATTTCCCCTAATGTTAGGTGTATAAAATCATAATCCATATCACTCCTCAATAACTCTTGATATAAATTTCAATGAAACGCCTCCTAAAAATTACAAACATTATAAAACATCTTTATTCACAAATACTATATAATTTCCCACCAAATCAGGGGACATCCTTGAATAACTAATGAAATTATATTCAATCTTTTATATGATGGTGATTCAAGGTGCATGATGATTATATTGAAATACTCAATAAAAAACTTACATACCATGGAGAATCCCTCCCATGAGAATGTGTGCATATTCTATAACTAAAAATATCACATCACCTCAGAAATTAAAGGAATTTTTCGAATAGTATACCATTCCATTGAACAAATGTCCCTCAAAAAATATTTCTATAAACTGAATGACCATATGTTTCTAGGGAGGTTTAGGAAACAATCAATTAGATATGTTAGGAGTGTTCTAATTACCACTAACATAATTCCTAATTCAATGACAAAGTGTCGTAATTTTTTTAAAAGACAAACACCCTCCTTTGAACACTAGATAACAACATGGTAAATTGAAAAAAAGTTGCAAAGAAAGAGAACCATTATTTAATGGTCTCTGTTAACATAGAACACATGTGATTTAGCGTGAAATAATAGTTCATAAATTTCATTTATGAAATTTAATAGTCATCTCAGATCAGAAGTCATACAAGAAAATATATAAGATGGACTTAATATGTCCTTATAATGAATAATTCATGTCTTGATATATCACTATATACCAATCAGGATGTATTCATATTTATTATAAAATATACTCGACCATGAATATTATTATGAAGATATAATAAAATCAATGAATGCGTGAATCACCCAATGTGAAATATTATAATCCATAATGTGTGAATGACATGAAGAGCAATTCAATCATTGGAACTTTGATTTTTTCCCATACAAGGTTTAGCTACTCCGATACAGAATGTAATTTCAATGTCCAAAATCATCCAAGATTCATATTAAATGTTCATAAATATAAATTCAAAATAAAAGACTAACTTGAGGCCTATGATAGCACATTTTTATGTCCATGTCCTGATACTCTCTCACATGGCAAAATCATCATTGTTACATGACCTAAAAATTTTCCTCCCCATACACCAGAGGATACCAAATAGAATTTGATGTTTAACAAGCATAGTGGGGTGACTATACCCCTTGGTTATGAGTTACAATATGAAGGAAGTAAATAAATACAGGAGTAATGTAAATAGATGAAATAATGTAGTATAAATATATGAGGGAAAGGAAGAAATATTAAAAGAAAATTATAAGTAATTTAATGTGAAGATGAAATGTACATAAATGTTAAAATAAATGTAATATAAATTAAAGAATAATCTGAAAAAATTTCTCAATATGACATTGTCCTCAACCCTATATTTTACCTGCCTTCAGGATTCAACCCATTGGTTAAAAAAAAATCAGATACATGGTTGTCTTCCCTTCTCAAAACCTATATAAATGTAATATTCTAAGGTATAAAGGGGAATAATTAATAGGGTGTGAGTACAACAAATTATATTTACACAACTATGTCTAATGAAACTATTTTGATTAATAAATTCATGTAATAAAAAGATAAATTGGTGTATTAATTAAGAAACCTAATATAACAAAACAATATTCCTTCTTCTACATCATGATGGAGTATCCCCGAGCCTTTATCCCAACCATGACAACCATAACCAATATAACCATGAATAATCACATAACTTGGAAAATAACTCTTAGTAGAAAATTATGTATAACTGGGTAAAGATATATAATAATTATATATTAAATTTAAAAATATCTATAATCATTATAGAGAATCATTCCTAATAAAAGTATTCATTACAACATAATAACACTAAGACCTCTATATAATCATTTATGCATAACAATATTGAGCGAAATATATGGTCATTTGTGTAACACCCCAAGATTTCATAGTGTGTTAGTTCTTCAAGATAATTCAATAACTTTCACTACATGCAACACCAAGTTCAAGCACACCATGACTTACCAAACAAGCCATTCAAAAGAGGTTATGAATAGTATTAGATAAATTTTAATGTTTATATAATCCTTATAATTTTAGAATCCCTATTATGAGTTTCTTAGTCATAATGCAAGAACAGATTCATTTTCAGTATTTCACTTTTATCAACTTCTAATAGTGAAACCTTTTTAAATAAAATATTTTAAACTTTTTGACTAAATGGGGACATCAAAAATTTAAAATGAAACACCCCAAGCTTCCACGGTACGTTTCCCTTTGAATAATGTGATAGCGTGTGTTGTACGCAACACCGAGTTCTAACACACCATAACTAATCAAACTAGCCGTTATGAATAGTAATACCTACTTTTTGAAATTATATATATTTTATATTTGAAAATGGACTTCATTTTTGGATTCGGAATATCGAATTTAGCCTAGGGTGAAATTTTGGTACATTTCAGATAACTTTCATATTTTGATGAATAGTGAAAATTTCTAAATTTTAATTAAAAACAACTTTTTTAATCAAAATAATTACTAGTGATAAATTGTGAATTTGAGTGGTTTTAAAGTATATTTAGAATATATTTTTACCATTCAATTTAATGTTTATCATTGGACATAATTTTACAATTAAACCGAACATAAACAAGTGTCAATCTTTTGATAGTTATTATCTCTTAAAAACACGCTTTTTGTTTTGACAGCGGGAATTAATTTTAAATTAATTTCTGCCACTTCTGTGTTTTGAATTTAGGAAAATGGATTCCATATTTGGAATCAGGATGTCCAAATTATGTAAATAGGTAACTTTTATTTTTAGACATTTTGAATAATTACTGTGGTAAATATTTTATTTACCATGGTTAAAGGGTAAATCCTGTAAATAAGGGTTAAAAAAAATAATATTATAATAATACAAAATTACCCTAAAACGTGTCCTAACCTTATTGGTGGACACATACCCGACCATGGGCATCCTTGGGTCAATTTGGGGACCCCTTGGAGCCACTTGTATGTGGTAGGGACACTTTATATTAATAAAGTTAAAATAAAAATAAAAATGGCATAAGCTTACATCTTTTAGAAGAACAATTTTTACATAGGGTTATACATGTTGGATTTTCGATTATAAATATTCATTAGAAAGCTAAAAAGATTTCCTACATAATGATATTTTATTTATAATTTTTAGACATTATATAATTTATTTTATTTATGACACAATGATGATGCAGTAATTACTAAAATAGTGAAAAATAAAAATAATTGATCTTATAAACATCCAAATAATTATAATATGAAACTTTTAATGAATTAAACTAATTTTATATGATAATATGATATATTAGGATTGATTTAATTGACTTTGTTCGAAGTAATCAATCTGTTAGGAGTTTCACAAAAATCAACTATTGAATAGTAACAAAATTGACATAAAAGAGTTCTTAAAACAAATATTATATTATTAATTGATATTAAATTCCTAAAAATCTAAGGTTCGGCCAAGAGACTTATATTATGATAGGTTCCTCATTAATGGACCACTTGGGGGTCGCTTGGATGTATATAGTAAGTTTATTAATCATATTATATAAAAATACAAAGAGACATTGTAAAAGTGAAACTAATTAACTTAGAGTTAATACTTAAAGATAAGGTTAATATAAGTACCCAAACCTGTCTAAATTCTATTGGATGAGTTGTTTTCGACCTATCACCACCTCATACTTTGAATAGTCAACTTTGGAGCCTTTTTAAACCGAATATGAATTTATTATAAATTAATATTTCTAACTTTTCCAAAGGTGCCCCTCACCCCTCTTATAAAAGGGCACTCCTCCTTCTCATTTCTTCACACCTTCAAAGCCTTTTGGTTCGGCCAAACTCTGCCCAAATACTCTCCCAACATCCCTCAATACAACCTAGATGCCTTAGTTTGATCAGAAAGCCAACCTAAGGAGCCCTTTTGATCAAATCAAAAGGAAGAACCCGAAGAAGAGGTAATGATTTCACCACCCTTTTCTAAGTTCATTTCTTCTTCCACTTCTTCTTCATTTGTTCTTACCATTATGAAATAATAACTCCAGTATCTCACATATACTGTGATGTTATTATAAATATGGTACAATCATATTCAGTATTCTATCCACCCTTTGAATAACATGTCACCATACGTGCGTACGTACGGCTTACCGTCTCCACGTCGTGGTGTAATTGTTATTCAATATAATATTATTTGGATGGGTATAATAATGATGTGTAACTCATGTAAATAATAAATATAACATGTTAATGATTCTGTATATATGATATACCATCCATTTATATATTATTTTAATATCAAAAGAATGATATTGTCGCTCGTGCGTACGTACGGACTACCGTCTCCACGAACGCGATGAGATTCATTCTCCATCGTATCCATTCAAGTATAATTATCATTTGATGATTTAAAAATGATGTTTAAGGACTGTATATCATTCTGGATATGAATAAGATACAACAACCATGGCTTATGTAACAAAACATATAAAAGAAAATGAGTAAGTTAACTCCCGAAACGACGATAATTCTAAGATATTATTAACAAATCAATGTTAAAAGATCATATATGATATCATATTAATATATATGATTCTTGTATAATTTAATAACAACTATTTCACCATTATACAGGAGGTTAACCTACCCCAACCAAGGAAAAGTACAAGGTAAGGGTTATTTCACAATCTCTTCATTATCCGAGGTTGTATTATACGTAATAATCTACTGGGATCTCTTTATCATCCACATCCATGTTTCTTCGAAATGTATTTCAAAACATTTTTACTATTTACAAGAATATGGGTTAAAGTCATTTATACCCTTTTTTGACTTTATATAAGAGGTTTATAAAGGAATCTTTCTGTCGTTTTCAAAACAAGGTCCTTTTTAACCTTTTCGACAGAATTGAGGTAAGAATGTTTTTTTAACTTATACGGCGGGTGCGGTTATTTTCCGCCGTTATAAAATCGTCGAAGCTTCCCATACAAGCTTATAAGAATATTTTCAAAGAAAATGTTTTATTTTATATGGATCTTAAATGATTTCAAAATAAAAGGAGATATTTCTTTTAAAAGAATTTTGATTTCATCTATGTCAACATCCTTTGATGGATTTTAAGATTATTTGAAGTTGATTTATTATGATACAAAACTTCTATATTGTATTGAAGGTTTTGTGATATGTTTGACTGTGGATGTGCTATTTTTATACCATTCATAGTTTATTGTGAAAGTATTGACATTTCGTATGCTAGTTTTAATACGAATGTTTATGTTATGTTTAAACCTTTTCATATGGGAATGCATTGGACTTAATAAGTGACGGGTGGAGCCCGCTATATCTCCTCGATGCATCGGTAGGTCTCATGAGACAAACTAGTGTCTTGGCACAAGGCCTTGACAAAATCTTATTTGTAGTCTTGGCACGAGGCCTTGGCTATGTGGTTATGATAGTCTGGCATTATGCATTCCAACATTATGAAAGTGGTTATTGATTTTTGCATGTGATTATTCGATTAGTAGAATATCCATGTGAACAAGTAAATGGCATGATTTCATTTTACTTTTGCCATACTATGTTGAAGTTCAATTTTAAAAGGCTTTTGTTTTAGTAATTCATTGCCTTAAATGTTTATGCTTATTTTGAATGTTCCGCTATATTGTTATCCTTACTGGGCATTTGAGCTCACCCCTTTTCTATGTTTTATTTTTCCCAGGTAGTGAAGAAGTAAATTATGAATGACTTGCAGGGATATTATGAGGGGTTAATAGTGTGGATATGAAGACTTTGTTGTTGTAGTAGTTTTTCACTTTGAAATGTAATGTAAAACTTTATGATTATATCTAGTGTTTCCAAGGCTACTAAACCAATCGGTCTTTCGAGATTTGATCTTCTTGTGATCATGCCAATGTTACGAAGTAATGCACCGACTCTGGGTAGCTGGGGTCGGGGCGTTACAGTTGGTATCAGAGGAAGTTTAGTACAAACCTTGGAAGCTAGATTTAGATAAACTCTGATTAGAGCACATAGACCTAAGATGAACTTTGAGGATTAGTATAGAAGACCTTCTTAGAATTTTGGTATTGTAGAGATTTTGTGAGTCTTCCGAGCAATACATCCCTGTCTGGATACGAGCAGGTAGAGGCGGCTCTGGCACAGATGTACCTAGGGGTAAAACCCGAAAACACCGCTTTGAGCTAGACTCGAACGGGAACTGGTGCACGACAACGTGCCTTGCTGCACTCTTGGTTACGACACTCCCGGGGGATATGCTTAGGATAACTCTCATTTTCTTTACAAATCATTATGAAGGGTTTATGAGTATATACGTCCTCAAAGGAAACATTCTTATGATTATGGATTATATCCATAAATGGTTCAATTTATGTTAATTGTTTTATAAGTATGGGATTATGTATTTTGATTCATAAACCGATCTAGTGTATGCCATTGTTTAGAAATGGCGCCCAATAGAAGGAATGAGAACTCCAGCAATGCACATGATCCAAAGAGAAAGAAGGATCATATCTTTCATGGTCTTAAGCCAGAATTTATAAGAGAAATAGTCTCCCATGTATTATCATTATATGAAGAAATAATATCATGTGTTGATAAGATAAGTAAAGATTTTACTGAGTCCTATGGATTTGAAGGGAAGCAAGAGAAGAAAAGGATGGAAGAGAGAAAGATGGATAAAGGGAAGAGGGAAAAGAAGAATTTTCCCATATGTGGTAACTGTGGAAAGAAACACCCTGGAACTTGCCTGAAAGGAATGGGAGTTTGTTATAAGTGTGGAGAAAAAGGGCACAAAGTACGTGACTGCAAGGGTAAGAAAATGGTTTCAAATGTACAATGCTTCATTTTCAAGGAGTTTGGACACTACGCGAACCTATGTCCCAGTCATCAAACTATGCCGCAAATGATGTTATTGGATAATAATCAAGTTATGATACTACCACAGATGAAGAGGAATGATTAGATTTCTTATTTTGATTATGTCAATTGAGTGTGTATCAACAATTTACTTGTTATAATAATTATGGAGTATGTAAGGATTGTACTGCAGTACTATTTCATTAAGGACTTGAGATTTTGTGGAACAAAGAAAAGTGACTCAATAGCAGGATAAATTTTTGGAAAATATATGGTTGAGAGAATGATAAACCATAATATAGTTCTGATACCGAGGTAGTGATTTTGGAATAATACATTATTGTTTTGGATAAATTATATTGGATATTCTTGACTACCTTGGAACTGATTAATGATGTGTATATTCCATCATTGTTGGGGTTTAAAACATTTTTGGATTAATGAAGTATATCCAGCATTCTATATGGAATAAGGGAGCATGAATGTAATCAATAAGGAATATGGTAATTCAGGATGTTTCAGTGTATTAAAAGAATACATGATGAAGGTATTCATATGCTGTTACGGGGTAAAAAGAATCTACATTATGCTTACCTTCCTTATAAATGTTGGACTATGAGTTTGGACAGAAGTATTTTGGATAGTTCTAGTTTGGATTATTTTGGATTGCCATAAAAGGACAACCCGGAGGTCGGGCGGCAACCCGTCGCGTCCGGCAAGGCCGCGAGACTTGAACCCGCAACCGAAGGGCGACAAGGGTGTATCACCTACCACTGGCCCATGAGATGTCCTGGATTAAATAATGTAGTTTTTATTAAAAGATCTTTTAGATGAATTATAAATTCGTTTATTTTGGAACCCTATACGAATAGTGTAAATAGAATTTTTTTTACATTCTATTATCTTTTAGAGTGAAAGATGAGTATGTGGTAGAAATTTATTAATGGATAAAACTATAATTATAAAGTAAGTATATCTCCTTATGATCTTAGCCAATCTCATAAATAAATTCCTCAACATTAATAAAAGGAACTTAGAACAAAAATGTTGTCCTAGATGGTACCTTAAATCATCACTAATTTATGGCTTTGGGATTGTTGGCCTTTTCATAGCCATGTTCTCTACCACTCTCCATCAGATAATTGATGGTTAGATTTTTCTTCCATATCCATATTTTCCTACATGGAACCCTAGTATGTGTTATATTCGGTAATCTTCATACTTTCGACTATTTATTTTAGATAGAGGCCTCATTAATTCATTTTTCAATGTGGGATTTCACCTAGGATATTTTGAAACATCAAAAATGTGTTATCCTAATACCCTATGTTTTGTTGAACCGATGGTATTTCAAATCATCATAGATTGATGAATTTAAGGACCTCAATTTTATACTTGTTTGTGATTGATGACCTCAATCACTACCTATAAATATTTACGTTTTTCCTCCAATTATATGTCTCTAAATGCCACCAATGTTCTCTTAATCGAGATCATAATTTGGTGGTGACCCTTTAATTTCTCTTTTCCTCATATTAAGACTAGATTTTAGTAACCCAATTTCCGATGTGGGGTTTCCCACAAATATATTATCTATTTTCCACCTGTTATTTTCTAAGAACAATTTCAAATTGCGAGGACGCAATTTATTGAAGGAGGGGAGAATGTAACACCCCAAGATTTCATAGTGTGTTAGTTCTTCAAAATAATTCAATAACTTTCACTACATGCAACACCAAGTTCAAGCACACCATGACTTACCAAACAAGCCATTCAAAGAGGTTATGAATAGTATTAGATAAATTTTAATGTTTATATAATCCTTATAATTTTAGAATCCCTATTATGAGTTTCTTAGTCATAATGCAAGAACAGATTCATTTTCAGTATTTCACTTTTATCAACTTCTAATAGTGAAACCTTTTTAAATAAAATATTTTAAACTTTTTGACTAAATGGGGACATCAAAAATTTAAAATGAAACACCCCAAGCTTCCACGGTACGTTTCCCTTTGAATAATGTGATAGCGTGTGTTGTACGCAACACCGAGTTCTAACACACCATAACTAATCAAACTAGCCGTTATGAATAGTAATACCTACTTTTTGAAATTATATATATTTTATATTTGAAAATGGACTTCATTTTTGGATTCGGAATATCGAATTTAGCCTAGGGTGAAATTTTGGTACATTTCAGATAACTTTCATATTTTGATGAATAGTGAAAATTTCTAAATTTTAATTAAAAACAACTTTTTTAATCAAAATAATTACTAGTGATAAATTATGAATTTGAGTGGTTTTAAAGTATATTTAGAATATATTTTTACCATTAAATTTAATGTTTATCATTGGACATAATTTTACAATTAATCCGAACATAAACAAGTGTCAATCTTTTGATAGTTATTATCTCTTAAAAACACGCTTTTTGTTTTGACAGCGGGAATTAATTTTAATTTAATTTCTGCCACTTCTGTGTTTTGAATTTAGGAAAATGGATTCCATATTTGGAATCAGGATGTCCAAATTATGTAAATAGGTAACTTTTATTTTTAGACATTTTGAATAATTACTGTGGTAAATATTTTATTTACCATGGTTAAAGGGTAAATCCTGTAAATAAGGGTTAAACAAAATAATATTATAATAATACAAAATTACCCTAAAACGTGTCCTAACCTTATTGGTGGACACATACCCGACCATGGGAATCCTTGGGTCAATTTGGGGACCCCTTGGAGCCACTTGTATGTGGTAGGGACACTTTATATTAATAAAGTTAAAATAAAAATAAAAATGGCATAAGCTTACATCTTTTAGAAGAACAATTTTTACATAGGGTTATACATGTTGGATTTTCGATTATAAATATTCATTAGCAAGCTAAAAAGATTTCCTACATAATGATATTTTATGTATAATTTTTAGACATTATATAATTTATTTTATTTATGACACAATGATGATGCAGTAATTACTAAAATAGTGAAAAATAAACATAATTGATCTTATAAACACCCAAATAATTATAATATGAAACTTTTAATGAATTAAACTAATTTTCTATGATAATATGATATATTAGGATTGATTTAATTGACTTTGTTCGAAGTAATCAATCTGTTAGGAGTTTCACAAAATTCAACTATTGAATAGTGTCAAAATTGACATAAAAGAGTTCTTAAAACAAATATTATATTATTAATTGATATTAAATTCCTAAAAATCTAAGGTTCGGCCAAGAGACTTATATTATGATAGGTTCCTCATTAATGGACCACTTGGGGGTCTCTTGGATGTATATAGTAAGTTTATTAATCATATTATATAAAAATACAAAGAGACATTGTAAAAGTGAAACTAATTAACTTAGAGTTAATACTTAAAAATAAGGTTAATATAAGTACCCAAACCTGTCTAAATTCTATTGGATGAGTTTTTTTCGACCTATCCCCACCTCATACTTTTAATAGTCAACTTTGGAGCCTTTGTAAACCGAATATGAATTTATTATAAATTAATATTTCTAACTTTTCCAAAGGTGCCCCTCACCCCTCTTATAAAAGGGCACTCCTCCTTCTCATTTCTTCACACCTTCAAAGCCTTTTGGTTCGGCCAAACTCTGCCCAAATACTCTCCCAACATCCCTCAATACAACCTAGAGGCCTTAGTTTGATCAGAAAGCCAACCTAAGGAGCCCTTTTGATCAAATCAAAAGGAAGAACCCGAAGAAGAGGTAATGATTTCACCACCCTTTTCTAAGTTCATTTCTTCTTCCACTTCTTCTTCCTTTGTTCTTACCATTCTGAAATAATAACTCCAGTATCTCACATATACTGTGATGTTATTATAAATATGGTAAAATCATATTCAGTATTCTATCCACCCTTTGAATAACATGTCACCATACGTGCGTACGTACGGCTTACCGTCTCCACGTCGTGGTGTAATTGTTATTCAATATAATATAATTTGGATGGGTATAATAATGATGTGTAACTCATGTAAATAATAAATATAACATGTTAATGATTCTGTATATATGATATACCATCCATTTATATATTATTTTAATATCAAAAGAATGATATTGTCGCTCGTGCGTACGTACGGACTACCGTCTCCACGAACGCGATGAGATTCATTCTCCATCGTATCCATTCAAGTATAATTATCATTTGATGATTTAAAAATGATTTTTAAGGACTGTATATCATTCTGGATATGAATAAGATACAACAACCATGGCTTATGTAACAAAACATATAAAAGAAAATGAGTATGTTAACTCCCGAAACGATGATAATTCTAAGATATTATTAACAAATCAATGTTAAAAGATCATATATGATATCATATTAATATATATGATTCTTGTATAATTTAATAACAACTATTTCACCATTATACAGGAGGTTAACCTACCCCAACCAAGGAAAAGTACAAGGTAAGGGTTATTTCACAATCTCTTCATTATCCGAGGTTGTATTATACGTAATAATCTACTGGGATCTCTTTATCATCCACATCCATGTTTCTTCGAAATGTATTTCAAAACATTTTTACTATTTACAAGAATATGGGTTAAAGTCATTTATACCCTTGTTTGACTTTTTATAAGAGGTTTATAAAGGAATCTTTCCGTCGTTTTCAAAACAAGGTCCTTTTTAACCTTTTCGACAGAATTGAGGTAAGAATGTTTTTTTAACTTATACGGCGGGTGCGGTTATTTTCCGCCGTTATAAAATCGTCGAAGCTTCCCATACAAGCTTATAAGAATATTTTCAAAGAAAATGTTTTATTTTATATGGATCTTAAATGATTTCAAAATAAAAGGAGATATTTCTTTTAAAAGAATTTTGATTTCATCTATGTCGACATCCTTTGATGGATTTTAAGATTATTTGAAGTTGATTTATTATGATACAAAACTTCTATATTGTATTGAAGGTTTTGTGATATGTTTGACTGTGGATGTGCTATTTTTATACCATTCATAGTTTATTGTGAAAGTATTGACATTTCGTATGCTAGTTTTAATACGAATGTTTATGTTATGTTTAAACCTTTTCATATGGGAATGCATTGGACTTAATAAGTGACGGGTGGAGCCCGCTATAGCTCCTCGATGCATCGGTAGGTCTCATGAGACAAACTAGTGTCTTGGCACAAGGCCTTGACAAAATCTTATTTGTAGTCTTGGCACGAGGCCTTGGCTATGTGGTTATGATAGTCTGGCATTATGCATTCCAACATTATGAAAGTGGTTATTGATTTTTGCATGTGATTATTCGATTAGTAGAATATCCATGTGAACAAGTAAATGGCATTATTTCATTTTACTTTTTCCATACTATGTTGAAGTTCAATTTTAAAAGGCTTTTGTTTTAGTAATTCATTGCCTTAAATGTTTATGCTTATTTTGAATGTTCCGCTATATTGTTATCCTTACTGGGCATTTGAGCTCACCCCTTTTCTATGTTTTATTTTTCCCAGGTAGTGAAGAAGTAAATTATGAATGACTTGCAGGGATATTATGAGGGGTTAATAGCGTGGATATGAAGACTTTGTTGTTGTAGTAGTTTTTCACTTTGAAATGTAATGTAAAACTTTATGATTATATCTAGTGTTTCCAAGGCTACTAAACCAATCGGTCTTTCGAGATTTGATCTTCTTGTGATCATGCCAATGTTACGAAGTAATGCACCGACTCTGGGTAGCTGGGGTCGGGGCGTTACAATTTGTATATCACAAATTTATGATTTTTATATAACTGCTTCATATTGAATCAGAATACATTATAACAAACCAATAATGTCACTTTTGAAAACTCATACCACAAAGGTAAATTCACTAATATACCCATTATATTTAAATCAGCCCATTCATTAAACATGTTATTATTAGACTATTATCATGAAAGTGAACACAACTATAACATATCAAACATCACCAGTCAATCCAATAATGAAAAATAATTTTATAATTTTTGGGTATAACAAATATAACCACCATAGGTCTCATGTCATGTGAATCAAATCATTATCCATTAGCCGATTTATTATTATTCATAGGATGGGTCACACTATAGGTAGTTGTATTCCATGTCCGAATAACATTAAATCGAATGGGATAAAATGAGTATTTAAATAAATAATTTTTCATTACCCTTATCCAATTAATAAAGATGAATATTATTTCAGTATAATCACAATATATTTCACATAAAAAATTAGAAACATACAATATATTTAGGTTTTAAACCACCTAAAATTAACCTTAATAGAATTAAATTCATTTAATAAGTAGTTCTAACAAGGAATAATGAGAATATTATCATAATAAGGACGATTATAATAGAAGGATGAGATCAACACCAAAAATAGTGATCAAGAGAATATGCATCGCTAATGGAGATAACTATAGTTATAACAAAAAAACACACTGGGGATTAGAATCACGATCATCACATACATAAGGAAATATTGAAATCCAATTTTTAATATTTTATGGGTTTTCAGAGAGATAGGTTCACATCTGATGAAGAATGAATCAAATTCATTAGATGGATTTAAAACTATTGATCACAAGAAATTCACACCATGTATTTATTATACATCATGTATTTTTAATGTATGAGTTACAAAGAAAACCATGTTTCTTTGATTTATAATAATCACGATTGAACATTGCAATATATATCCTAGTTTCACAGTTTATAAGAAAACCATGCCCTAATCCGTTTCACAACATCTGTAATGATCCAAACTATTATGATTATAATTAAATTTCTGGATTTAATTATATTGATTATGACTATAGAAAAAACATGAACTTATTTTAATTTAGTATATATAACTGTATTTTAATGACAATTATGTGTATTTAACATTGATAATATTACTATTAAATAGTAATCACATGAATATAATAAATCTATGATATAAAAAATTCTTCTGGCCCAGATAGAGGAAGTGATGGTGACATCCCCTATTAATGTACCCAATTAATCCCATCGATCACATCATCTGAGTGTGATATAAATTTTAGACATCTTCCTAGGCCAATCCAATTAATATATCTGATATCATAAGAATTATAGAAATTCTTTACAAGAGATCATCAAACTCATCAAGATCACGACACAAACCATGTTCACCGAACGACCCCACGAGAGACCCACCATCGTGAACCTTAATTCTACAATGTATGATGGTGTAATAAATTGAAATGTATCAATACCCAACTATTGGAAATATATACATTATTTTATTAGAAATATAATGAATATATTTTCATCATATTAATTCGACATTGTAAATAATTTTAAAATCACAAATAGTATTTTTTGGTTAATATTAGAATTAATATAAGAATTTTAATTTTATGAATTGATCAATTTATACATTATTGGATATTTGAAAAAATTAAAATTAAAATATAATATTATTATTTAAAAAATATTATTTAACATATAATTGTTATGATGTCAAATGTAAATTTTATAAGGGTTAAATAACTTTTATTTGTCAAAAACCGTTCATTTTCAATAAATGTTGGTTATTGTATTTGAATTGAAAATTAATTTACATAGAATATTATATACATAAAATGTTTTTAATCAATATAGTTACATTTTTGATGGGTTAATATTTGATAATATCTTCTGATAGTCTAATTTTTTGGGTAAAAATTATATACCATATAAATATAGGATGTGTTTTCTAATAATATAGTGGCCTAATAGAGATATAACAAATAAAATAAAATTTATAACATACCAAATATATTTATTTCATTTAAAATAATAATATTTTGGGTTTCTGGTATTTATTTTATAAAGTCATTGTGAATCCTCCAAGACATATAAAATATTTTAATATTTTATAATCATTTCATTGAAAGTGTGACTCACAACCACCAAATTGGGAGAAATATTTTTTTATATTATGACATTAACATTAATAAAATTATTTATTACACTTCCCTTTATTATAAAACATGAGAAAATAACTTGTGATGGTTTGTGGTTTTCTTTATTTTATTATGTAGTTACCAAAATCCAAATTATTAATAAATTACCCTCTTTTCCTATAAAAACCCACCCCAGTTCCTATTTCTCTTGAGTAAAACATCTTAATGCAAGAAAAAACTCATCCATTTACACTGTAGTGTCCTTCCAAGTCACCTCAAGCACTTCAAATGCCTCTCCAATTTATATGGGCGCACACATTCAAGGGATTTCTCTATTCCTATTTTACATTCAAGAAGTTATTTTATATTATGATTCTTAAATTACATTTTCATAGTTTGGGATTTTTTATTAAATTACCCCCTTTTGGAAAATTGATGTCTAAATTATCATATATTATTTTAACATGGATTAATCCAACCCATAATCTTTTATGTACATCTGTTACTATGATGAAATTTCGTAAGGGATTTGTTTCTTCTCATTTCCATTCAAGAACTTGTTTTAAATTAAGCTTCTTAAATTCAAATTGCAAATGTTTTTATACGAAATATCTTCATATGGTTACTATAAACCTGTTATATAAATGATTATATATTAATTTAACTCTCATCAATCCCCTCTATAATCCTTTATGTACAGTCATTACTATATCGTAATTCTTTAAGGGATTATCTCTCCTCCCTTTATATCATACACAAAATTTATGATATTCCATTGGGATTTCCATATTATTATGTTTAGATACATTTTTAACTATTCTACATACTTTTCATTTTATTTTTAAATAATTTTATCTTATTTTACACTCATTTAACCCACCTAATAACTATTACGTACACCCATTATTAGGTAGTAATTTTTTAAGGATTCCATTACATTTTCCTCACTCATTACGATTTTTCATTATGTGACACCTTCTATTTAAAATTAATAATGCTGGGAAATACCCTTCCACATCCCTCAAACATTTAATTACTTATCTAAATGAATATATACCCCGTTTCCATTACATCTTCATTTTTTTGAATTTATATATGCTGTTTTAAGGATGCTGAAATTGAATCACGATTTTCCATGCTAAAATCAATCTGTAAGGAATAACATAGCCTTTAATATTTCAATATTATTCACTATTATGAACATATAATTATTTATTGGATAATTACATGTATTTATTCACAATTTCATGATTGTGTAATGAGTTTTTATTATAAATTAATCTATATTATAGGACATATGTGGAACACTTATTCATCCGAATGAAATGATTATGAAGGGTGTTCCCTGATAGCACTCCAATGCATTGGGTAATGGTTAGTATAATGATATGTAATGATGGGATAATATATTTACCTGATTCATTAATGGGGCTTTGTCCCCTAATGGTTATTGGATGATTTTTACTTGTTCTATTTATGATAAAGAGTTTTATGTTTTTTCCATATTTCCCATGTTATGATTATTATGTTATAAATTTCCTTATTATTCATGTTCATTTTATTATCCATTAATATTCCTATTTTCTAAATTATATAATCTTACTTCTATTATTCCTTTTTTATTCCCATAATGGGCTTTAGGGCTCACCAATTTTATATTTATGACCTCAGGATATCAAATATGGTGTTATGTATGAAAGAACATTTTCATCATGCTATAGAACATTTATATAATTATGTTTCTTTTAATTTTTTATGTTTTCATGAAATGTTTCTAATTTCCCAAATACACTAGACCTATAAATAAATTGAATTCTATTAATATAAATATTATTTATAAAATTAATTTCAAAAAACTAAATAAATAATGGGGTTTTATAGACTCTCACAGAGGATAGGTTTAATTATTTTTGGGAATAAGAAATAAAATCAAAGAAAAACCCTTAAGGATAAGACTATGTTTATGAAAAAAATCATAAATTTTGGTATGTATAAATTAAATTGTTTACCATGAAAATACATCCCTATTTAGATACTACATGTAGTTGCAGTTCCCTAAGAATATGTTTAATAATATAGAACCAAAATAAAAAAAGTTAATTTTATGGATATCATAAATAGTTCAACACAATAATTTATTTCATGAATGTTTAGTAGAACTATTCAGATAACACCAGAGTGCATGGATTGTCATTCCTTCAATAGAGAGAATAGATATTTATGTGAGAGGGAAATCTCTTTCTAAAATGGTTAATAAACCCCTAATTCTGTTAAAGTGCAATAGGATGATGAATCTTATTTATAATCATCATCTAAATACGAGATATTAATTTCCTATGATAATGTATATCTATCTCAAATGATTAACCCTATGAAATGAACCATCCTGAAGACATGGTTTTTTTGAAGGAATACACTGATGTTTTTGTAGAGGTGTTTTTTGGCCTTCCATAAAGTGTATAGGTTGAATTTTCGATCGAATGTATACATGTGAAGTTTCAAATATTCAAGACATTGTATAAAATGTCAATTTTGGAACACGAGGGGATATGGAAACAACTATAGAAGAATGTAAATAAAGGGTTTATACACCCATTTTCATCACCATGGGTTGCAAGAGTCCTCTTCTTCAAAACGAAGGATGAGTCGATGCAACATGGAATTTATTATCATGAGCTCAACAAAATCACAATAATTAACATAAATTTGTTTTCATAAATTGATGATTTTTTCGATAGACTACATGGAGAACAATACTTACCAAAGGTGGATTTGCAGTTAGGATATTACCGTGTAAGGGAGAAGAAGGTGGTTATCCCCAACATAGATAAACGTACAAGGTTCGGGAAATATGGGTTCCCAGTTATTCCATCCAGACACACAGATTCCCCATCATTATTAATAGAAATTATTATCAGATTCTATATAGACTACATTGAAAACATTTCGGTAGTGCACATGAGACTTATACTGGTTGGGAAGGACTCTATAAGTGCATCCAAGAGACCCGGTATAAGGACCAGACTTTAAAACATTACATAATATTGAATTAAATGAATAATTAACATTTATGATCTTTTCCGGTTTAGAGATTTATAAAATTAGGCCATAAAATTACATGAAAAATTCAATATTACATGTAGTCTCTACTACTTAGTATCAATATTTTTCATAAAATAAAAACTCTTAAAAAGAAACTTGTCTAGTTCCATGTTTTACATAGCATGACTTTTCCATGATCCCATCCTTGACCCTATTCATTTTTATGTCCTGAGGAAAACATTTCAAAAACACGGGGTGAGGATAAAAAGCTCAATTAGGCGTATAAAATAAGGAAGTAAATCATTAACCCACCAACAAAATACAAATCAATGAAACCATACTATTCAATGATAACATACCCTACGAAATCATACAATTTATGAATAACTAACACAAATCATAAATCATAAAGGTTACTTATGGAATCCATTCAAAACATACATTGTAGCTATCACAGTTTCATGGGGAGTTACAAATGGAATACACATCACAGTATATTCTAATAATCTCTTAGGAGAAACCTCACGTTTACCTCCTTCACGTTGCCCAATGCATTGGAGAGCTATGTCGGGCTCTCCCGCACTAGGGTTATCACGGAACCACCATTATACGTAATCAATTCCCAATAACCATAACATAATAATAGCATATAACAGAAGTATAATGAAAATATAACATTTCCACCTTCCAATATATCAACACAAGATATTGAAATAAACAATATTTTATCAAATCATTTTCAAAACCATTTAAAATTTGATTTTTGAATCAAAGTGTCCCTTACCATATTGAAGATTTTAAATGAATTATCATATGAATAAGTTAATGTACATATAAATATATCCTAAAACCCATTTTGAAAATATGTACACTAATGAGAAATATTTAGAAGAACAAATCATTGAATCATTTAAAATGATATTTTAGTTAAATAGTTTTTTTATCAAAAGGAGGGAAACTTAAATAAAAATAATTGACGAATAACATATAATAAAAACATTATAATATCATGAGAGTAAAGATATTTTTGATATAATACGTAAATGGATAGTATATTCACCATATAAGAGTGCATTTGTGCAAAACAACAATAAAGTCTCAGTGGAAATGTAAATTGAGATGAAATCCGTTATACAGATGGTATCTTTAATTAAGTATAAATAAATCACATAATTAAATGTGACATATATAAATAAACCCAATATAAGTGTATATTATATGTAAAACAATCAGAGGTCATTCCCACATATTCATAGGATGACATATTCAAAAATTACAAGTTGAACCCAAATAATTGAAATTGGGTTAAGAAGTTTCCTTGTAAAAATTCGACAGTCGAATGATGTCAAATTAAAATTCAGAAAATGAGTTGATTAGATAAAAAGGGTATCTAATAACTTGTAAATAAATTTTACATCAATAATAATATATAATAACATATCCCAATATAATAACATGTAAATTAAATGACATAACAAAAAAGACGTCTTTTAAAAAGATGAGGGTGAAAGGATCCCTTACCGATTTGGTAGCTTACAAAAAAAATGCCACATGAAATAAGGATCATAAAATGAAGATGTAAATACTAATAAATGAATGTATATTACACAAATAGTACAATAATTGGAAGTACATATACCACACAAAAGGAAATGGTGACAAATATAGCACAAATCACACTGGAATAAAAAGTGAGATGAAACCCTTTACCATGTTATAATCAACTGAGTTGTATGAACAATAGAAAATAACCACA
Organism: Viscum album; assembly: GCA_963277665.1. Taxonomy (NCBI): domain Eukaryota; kingdom Viridiplantae; phylum Streptophyta; class Magnoliopsida; order Santalales; family Viscaceae; genus Viscum; species Viscum album. Next base: position 719,964,594 of record OY728151.1, on the reverse strand, counting down.
AAATGAATCACAAAATACCATGAATATAATGAAAATAATGTTAATATATATAAAATTTCAGTACACAATAAACCACATGCAATGAATAAATGGAGAACAATGGAATTCTCACAGGATTAAAAGTAAGATAAGTAAATCCCTTACCTCATGTCCGACTTGACTCGATTGTTTTTTAATCTCCTGAATAAAAAACTAAAGATAATTTATACATTCTTAAGAATATTTTTCAAGTTTATTATTACTTTTATATCACTTATTACCATGTTATAAACATTATGTAATCATTTAATTCAATACCGTTCATTTTGTCAACATTTGGTACTTGAGTCAAAAATGAACACCTTATATTTTCAAGTAGTTCATGTGGTCAATAGTACATTGTATCCAGAATTAAATTCATTATCTAGATATCATATTTATCATATTTATACAGTATATATATATATATATATATATATATATATATATATAATATTACATAACATTTAAAGGTAGGAAATTAAATTTAACATTCATGGTGATGGTAAGCCACACGTACGAATGAATGCTACTTCCAATTCTATTTATTATTTTAATTGAATTAAAAAAATAATGATACATAGTTAAATTATAATTCAAGTATAGTATCATATAAAATATTATTAACTATATGCTTTATACGTCCCATATAAATCATTAACGAGTCATATTACTTTGAATGGAAGGTAGTTCACACTTCCTCTAATGAGATTATCATATTTACCAAATATAGAAACTATATAGTATTTCTATAAATGGAAAAATATAGAAGAATAATGAAAAAATAAACATAATATATATCATATATAAAATTGTGCCATCATAATTTCCACCATGAGAGGTGGTTGCAGATATTTTAACAATCATTGTTTCGTGAGACGTTAGTTTGCCATCCAAAAAAAACATTATGTTCTTCGAAAATTAGATGGAAGTTTGTATAAGTGTAGTTCGAATACTCCTCATAAAAACATCCTAGTATATTGAGGATACTGTTTTTAAAAAAATAAAGTAATAAAATGAGTTTAGGGGTCAGAGATGTAAAATAAAATAAAACAATTTAAGAGAAATTGTTACTATTAATTAGGGTAACTCCTTTGGTTTGAAAAAAAGGACTTCTTGAAGTGCCTTCTTCCTAATTTAAGGGTTCTAGGAGGAGGAGATGGATGTAGGGAGCTTAATTGAGAAGAGTTTGGAAGAGACAAAATCCTTTATAGGTGTGAGAAATTGGTTATAAGTGCTCTCATTCTATAAGGGAGAGGAGGGGATCTTTATGAAAGTGTGATAATATTAATATATTATATAATTATATTCGGTTTCTAAAGTTACAAAAATCATTAAAGATGAAGATACAATGACTCAGGGTCGAAAAATTTTATCCAAAAATAATTGGACAGGTTTGGAAGGTTATTTTAATATTTATAATTTTATTTATTTAAATATTTTATTAATGAGTTAAATACTACATCATTATTGTGTCATAATTAAATTAATTTATGTGATGTTTAAAAATTATAAAAAATATACCATGATACAGGAAGTTTTTTAGATTTACAGTGAATATTTATAGTCTAAAAACTATCTTATATAATAACATTTAAAAAAATTTACAAAGAGATATTTGTTTATGGAATTTTTGTCTTTACTTTAAATTAATTAATCTAAAGTGTCAATATCACTCTCAAGTTGCTCCATGGGGTCCCATAATCAACCCAAGGATGGCCTTGATTAGAAATGACTAATAAAATAATGTTAGGACAAGTTTGAAGGTAATTTTGAATGATTATAATATTCATTTTCCATGAATTACCTTATTTACCATTAACCACGGTAAATAATAGTCAAAAGTTACTATTCACCAAAAAATATTTTTTAATATTATTGATCCACATTTTACTTACTAATAACAACCAAGTATGTCTTTTTTTCGAAATTCAATTCTGAAAAGTGGTAAATTTTCATTTAAATGAGAATGTCGGTTTTCTAAATACTACTAAGTGGTTTCACTATTCATAAAAAATGATTTTTTTTTCAGAAAAATACCAAAAATTCATCATAAGATTTATTTTCTCTTCCAAATTAAAAAATATTGTTTAATTTGAAAAATTCAAAACATAAAAGTGGAATTAATTAATTTTAAAATTAATTTCCGTTGTTAAAAAAATAGTGTTATTTTCAGAAACAATAACTATAAAAATATTGACACATGTTTATATCAAATTTAAAAGTGAAATCAATTACAATGACAGAAATTGGATTAAATGGTAAAAAATATAACATAATTACAATTTAAAAAAAAATTAAAAGGTTAATCTAACCATATAAATAAATTATATTAAATCACAATTTTGAATTAAAATTCAACATTTCTCACAATTCATTAAAAAATGAACTTTATCGGAAAAATTCCAAAAATTTACACAAAGTAAATTTTGATGTCCTCATTCGATATAAAGATTTTATTTGGTCAAATAGATTATATTAATGTTTTCAAAACTATATTTAAATAGGGTTCTCCATTAAAAAGTGGTAAATCGACCTTTTAATGTAAATTATGCTTAAAATTAAATTCATTCACATTTTAAGCCTCTAACTTTTATTGGATAAAGGTAAATTCATTTAACCAACATGTATAATATTATTGTAGTTTGTTTTTATCATTCTTACCAACAAAATTACTAGGTGTTAACTACAATTTAAAATAATTATATTATTTTATTAGTGTGCAACGTAAGATTTCAAAGAAACATGTTGTTGTGTATTTGGTACGCTATCAAACATAGAATTCCATTTAATGTAAAATTAATATTTAATAATAAATTATTAATAAATATTAAAAGTTTCTTATTCCTTGATTATATGGGATGGTACTTCCTTGTCCCCTATTGAGAATTGTGTCCTCGCAATTTTAAAATTGGGCTTGAAAACCTTATTGAATGTCCCACATTGGAACAATAGTCAAAAAAACTATAACTTTAAAATAAATGTAGAGAAGTAAAAAAATTATCTGAGACATCTAATACTAAGATTCCATGAAAACTTGGATATGGAAGAGAAAATATCACTCATAGATTAATAAAGAGTGATATAGAACATGATCACAGAAAGTTAACCACCATAATATCTTAAATTTATGGTTGGGTAAAAGTGTGATGATAAAATAGAGATTATAAAATTTTTTTCTTCAAGATACTTTTAATAGCTTTGATGAATTTTATTAATAACAAGACTAATATCACATATAAATATTCGTTCCCATCATGTATAGTTTCATACATTAAATAAATCTACCTCAAACTCATCTTTTCCCCTAACGGTAAGTATTCAAGATGACTTTTTCACATTGAAAGCACTATAATCAACATATAGAGAGAAACATAATCCAAAAAATATGAATCATATACTTCCCATATCATTATACATTATCCAATACCAAAATTTGTTAGCACGTGATCAGATAATCCCCAAAAGGATAATCCTTTATAAAATGAGGTACTACTATTAATCTTCAAAATTCAACCAAAAGTACCCAAAGTTCAAGAAAAACCATTACATATACAATTTTGCTTAATATTAATCAAAATAATCAAACCAAATATCGAAACAAAAAACCCATAAGGACTGAAATCACATTGTCTTCAATATTAAATCATAATATTTATCCCCAAAAATATCGACCACACTTTAGGTCTCATAATGGAGTCTAATTATCATAATTACATATTCCCTGTGATTGTTTAATCATTTCCTTAAATAACCAATATCACCTTATTTACACAATAAAAACATATATTCATCCAAAATAATATTTCAACCATTAAAATATAATTTAAATCCTAACATATTCTATTTTCCTTAAGCATATAGTGTTCCCAAAAGAGAGAATAACTTAAAAATAACCTTTATCACATAATCAAAAAATCATTTTCTTATACTATGAAGGTCAATTTGATAAAACATATAATTCCAAATAGACATATTATTGATCAATAAAATCATTTAACTGAAAATAATTAGTCATACTAACAAGGGAATTCACGTAGTCCAGTGGTAGGCGATAAATCTCAATCGCACTTTGGTTGTGGGTTTGATTCCCGCAGCATTGTCCGACACGACGGGTAGCACACGGTCTGCGTGTTGTCTTTTTTTAAAAAACTGCACAATTTCATAACATTCCAAAAAAGTGACAAATTCCTAAAAATTACCATAACATAATTTATCCTCCAAGGTTATCTAATATGATTCATTTTACTCCCCAATATCGAATAACTATTTATCACTTCTAAAATAAATATGGCTCTTTCTATTATGTTAACCATTATGGTTTTTTCACTTATACTTAAATTACAACCTAACCTCTAATGTTATCTAAACCTACCTCTAATACCACCTATAGGGACCCATCCATAAAAAAATACACAATATTGAACTCAAGGAATAATTAACATTGATGATCATTTCTGGTTTAGAGTTTTAGAGAATTAGTCTAGACTATTACATGAAAACTTAAATATTACATTTATACAGGACTACTCAGTATCAAATTTTTCATAAAATAAAAACAGTTAAAAAGAATCATGTCATGTTTCATGTTTTAGACAACATGACTTTTCCTTGATCACATCCTTCACCCTAGTCATCTTTAAGTCATGTGTAAAACATTTCAAAAACATGGGATGAGCATAAAAGGCTCAATAAGGGTTATAAAATTAAAGAGGAAAACATTAGCCCATCACTAAATAGAAATCAATGAAACCAAACTTTTCAATCATAACATACCTAACAAAATCATAAGATTTATGAATAACACACACACATTATAAATCATAATGGTTGCTTATGGCATCCATAAAAAACATACATTGCAGTAATCACATCAATGTAGGGAGATACACTTGGAATACCTATCATAGTATATTCCCTAAATCTCTTAGGAGAAACATCATGTTTACCTCTGCCATGTTACCCAATGCATTAGAGACCAATCTCGGGCTCACCCACCGTAGGTTTTTCATCTAACCACCCATATATGTAAACAATGTCCAATAAAAATAACATAAAAATAACATATATCACATGTATAAAGGAATGACAACATTTCAACATTCCAATATATCAATTCATGATATTGAAATACACAATGTTTTATCAAATCATTTTCAAAACCAATTCAAAAGTGATTTTTGAAACAAAGTGTCCCATTCCACATTGAAGAATTTAAATGAATTACCCTTTGAATACAGTAATTTGCATATAAATAAAAAATAAAACACATTTTAAAAACTTGTACATCAACGAGAAATGTTTATAATAATAAAACATTGAAACATTTATAACAGTTTTTTAGTTAAAGAGGGTTTTTTTTAAAAGGGTGACTTTTGAATAAAAATAATTGAGGAAAAACATTTAGTCAGAAGTGTATAATATCATGATATTATTGGGATTCATGGTATAATATTCCAATGGATAATATATTCCCCATATAAGTGTGAGTTGGTGCATAACAACAATAAAGTCTCAGTGGAAATGTATGTTGAGATTAAATCCATTATAATGATAATATAATTAAATTCTGGATAAATAAATAACATAATTATGTGTGAAAAATATAAATACACCAAATATAATTGGATATTTTTGTAAATTAATCATATTTCATTCAAACATATTCATAGTATGACATATTCACGAAGTATAAGTGGAGCCCAATGAATTGAAATTGGGTTAAGAAGTTCCCTTGTAAAAATTCGACAGCCGAACGACGTCACTTTAAAATACATATTATGTGTTGATGAGATAAAAATTATATATCACCCCATAGAAATAATGTTGAAATCTATAAGGATATATAAGAACATATCCCAACATAATAAGATGTAAATTAATAGACAAAACAAAAAGAAGTATTTTAAAAAGGGGATGGTGAAAGGATCCTTACCGATTTGGTAGCTTACAAACCATACGTCACATGAAAGAAGGATCATACAATGAAGATATAAATACTAATAAATTAATTTATATTACACAAATATAATGATCATGGATAGTAAATACATCATACAAATGGAAATAGTGGAAAATATTGCATTAATATCACCGGAATAAAAAGTTAGATGAAACCCTTTACCATGTTGTAATCAACTGAGTCGTATGAACAAAAGATAATAACCAAAAAATTAATCACATAATACCATGAATATAATTATTATCATGATAATATATATCAAATGTCAGTACACAATACACCACATGCAATGAATAAGTGGAGAACACTAGAAATCTCATGGAATTAAAAGTGAGATAAGAAAATCAAATACCTCATGTCCGACATGACTCAATCGGTATTTAATCTCCTGAATAATAAACTAAAGTTAATTTATACTTTCATAAGAAACTTTTTCAATTTTAATATTCCTTTTATATCACTTATTACCATGTAATAAACATTTTGTAATCATTTAAGTTTATAATGTTCATTTTGTCGTTATTTAATACATGATTCAACAATGGACACCTTAGATTTACAAGTTGTCAATGTGGTCAATAGTCCATTATCTACATAATTAAATTCATGATTTAGATATCATATATATCATATATATCCAATATATATATATATATAATAGTACATAACATTTAGAGGTATGAAATGAAATGCACCGTTCATAGAGACGGTAAGTCGTACGTACGCATGAACGCTATTTCCATTTATGTTTAATATTCCAATGTAATTAAAAACATAATTATACATAGTTATTTTATAATTCAAGTATAATATAATATATAATATTATTAACTCCATCCTTTATATGTCCCACAGAAGGCATTATTGGGTCATATCACTTTTAGGGGGCGGTAGTCCGCACTTTCTCAAATGAGATTATCGTATTTACCCACTATGGAAACCATAAAGTATATCTATTAATGAAAAAATATATAAGCATGAAGAAAAAATAAACATTATATATATCTTGTATAAATAATGTGCCATAATAATGGCCACCATGAGATGTGGATGGAGATATTTGAACAATCGTCATTTCGTGAGGCGTTAGTTTTCCATCAACAGAAACATTGTGTTCTTCACCCATTAGATGGATGTGGGTGTAAGTGTAGTTAGAATAAGTCACATAAAAATATCATAGTATATTTTGGATACAGGTTTTGTAACAATAGAAAGGATTAAAAATATTTTAGGGGTTGGAGAAGTAAAATAAAAGAAAACAATTTAAGAGAAACTGTTACCTTTAATTTGGGTAACTCCATTCGATTTGAACCTAAAATTCTTAATTAAGTGCCTTTTGCCTAAGTTAAGGCTTCTAGGAGGAGTATAGGGATATATTAATCATAATTAGGAAGATTTTGGATGATCCAAATGTCTTGAGAGGTGTGAGGAATTTTTTGTAATTGGTCTCATTTTAAAAGTGAGAGGAGGGTCTCTTTAGGAAAGTGTGATAATATTATTTTATTATATAATGATATTCGGATTCAAAAGGACCAAAAATCATTAAATTTGAAAATAATATGACTCATGGTCTAAATAAATTCATCCAATATGAATTGGACAGGTTTTTATGTTATTTTAATATTTATAATCATATTTATTTAAATTATTTTTTAATGAGGTAAATACTACATCATTACTGTGACATAACTAATTTATATTATGTGATGTCTAAAAATTACTAAAAAAATACCATGATGTAGGAAATATATTTATATTTCCAATGAATATATATAGTCTCAAAACTAACTTATATAACACCATGTAAATCTTAATTTACAATGAGATATTTGTTTATGTCATTTTATACTTTACTAAAATTAATTAATCTAAAGTGTCAATATCACTCCCATGTGGCTTCATGGGGTCCCCAAATCGACCCAAGGATGCCCTTGGTCTTCCATGACTCATCAAATAAGGATAGGAGATGTTTTAATGTAATTTTGAATTATTATAACATTATTATTACCTTGAAATACCTTATTTACCTTTAACCGCGGTAAATAAGTCAAAATATACTATTCATCAAAAAATATTTCCATCTTAATGAAGCACATTTTATATATTAATAGATAACATGTATGTTGGATTTATGAAATTCAATTCACAGAAGTGGTAAAATTCCATTTAAATGAAAAAGCCATATTTTTAACTACTACTAAGTGTTTTCATTATTCATCAAAAATTGATGTTTTTCATAAAATTAACAAAAATTCAACTTAAGCATTATTTGATATTATGAATTCAAAAAAGATATTTATTTTTCATAATTCAAAACAAAAAAGTGTCATTATTTAGTTTGAAAATTAATTCTCATTGTTAAAACAAATAACATGTTTTTATGAAATAAGAACTATCAAAAGATTGAAACTTGTTTATGTCAAATTTCAAAGTGAAAACAATTACAATCACCAAAACTGGATTAAATGTTAAAAAATATATTCTAATTACACTTTTAAACAGATGAAAAAAATTAATCTAACCATATAACTAAATTAGATTAAATCATTGTTTTGAATTAGAATACAATATTTTCACTATTCATTAAAAAAGGAACATTATCGGAAAAATTCCAAAAAATTTACAGAAAGTAAATTTTGATGTCCTCATTATAAAGAAGTATTTTATTTGGTCAAATAGAAGGTATTAAATTGACCACAAAAATATTTAATGCGGGTTCTCCATTAAAAGGAAGTAAATCAACCATTTAATGTAAATTATTCTTAAAATTAAATTCCTTCACATATTAAGCCTCTAACATTTATTGGATAAATGAAAAAGCATTTAAAAAACATGTATAATAATAATTTATTTAGTTTTGTTCATTCCCACTAATACATCTACTTGGAGGTAACTACCATTTAAAATAATAATATTATATTATAAGTGTGAAACGAAAGATTACAAAAAACTCGTTGTTGCGTATCAGCTATGTTATCGAACATAGATTCCCCTTTAATGTAGAATTAATATTTAATTCAAAATTATAAATCAATATGAAAAGTTTATTATTAATTACATATCAAGGATGTTACACCTGGGATCAAATCCAAGATGAGACATTATTTCTAGGTCACTGTAGCAGTAATGTAACCGTACTTTAGCGGGAAATTTGTAGTACTGTTGCAGGTACTGTAGTGGGAACTGTAGACGGAATAGTTTGGCACTATAGCAGCCAGAAATATTCCCCTGTTTGGGCCTTTGGAACACCAATTTGGTCCTCAAGTCCTTTAAATCCTTGGGGCCACCCAGGCCTTCAGGTTAGTAAGGCCTTTGTGCCACCTTAAGGCCTTCGGGCCACCATAAGTGCAGATGCAACCCAGACGACCTACAAAGAATAAGCTCTACAAAAACAATGAGCAAGAATATTTCACTTGAGAAAAATCTAAACGGATAGAAAGAATGGGAGGGTATAACACCTACCATCGGGACAAGCCTATGCGTGCACTGGAATGCCTAGCCAAATAGCCATGAAAATGTGGAGAGTTTATTTCATGATGAAGATGATGGGGAGGAGCAGTTCCAAGTTGTTAGTCTAGGTTGTATGTAATGTATTAAGCCTAAAGGAGAATGAATTATTTTAAGGCCAACGGGACATGTAATACTTACACCTATGGGCTTTATTAGGGTCCCACCTCACTCCTTGAAAAGTGGATTTTCAAAAATCAATAAAAAATAAATGCCTTAGGGACATTGGATTGATGGAAGATATTATGGTAGTATTTAAATATAATATTCTAATATACTAAAAATACATGGAGGACCAGAAGGAGTATCGTAGCATTGTACTAAACATCTTGTGAAATTATATAGTTAATGAAATGTACTGAAAGTGTGATTTATGGTAGAAAGAAGTCTCATTATTTGGTAAAATAATCATAACATATGTGATATTTGAAGATAATTAAAAGAAAAAAAAATGTGGAGTTATAGACAAGGAAATAATCCATGATATATATTCGTAGTTTCCATTGGATTGCAGGATATTAACATATTTTTATGAAAAAAATTGAATGACTTTCAAAACATATTCCCTAGATAAATTAGAAGGGATATAAATTTTATTGTAATGATGAATGTGATGAAAGATTCACGGTGTTGAAATGGAGGATTATTACTACCCATGTGCACACACTACTAGTAAGAGGGTAGGTTTTTGGAATTTTAAGCAATGTATCAAATAAGGTATTGGAATGTGTGTTGATTCTAAATGAATATTTAATTTTTAATGAATTAAGGAAGTTGGAAATTACTGAGCAATACAATACCATGCCTAATTTAGTGTGGTAAATTTTGATATCTTCATTGAAAATAGGGGGTCATTGTCTCAATGTAGTGAAGTGTGAAATATATGTGGATCTCAAATGTCTCAATTATAAATTCACATAAAAAGGGATAAACATGCATCAATGGATATGCTTATATTTCATTTAGGATTAAGACTAATTAATCCCTCACCATCATTAAAATGTAACCAAGGTGGTTGATTCTCTATGTTGAGAGGACCCATCAATTTTATCAATAATTATAATTTATAAGGATTCAATATTATTATATGGGAACAATATGGACTTGGTAATCCTAGAGGAAGGAACATCATCATTCCTTTCAAAAATTACTAATCAGCCATATATTTTGGAAATTATAAATGGTGATAAAAAATATGACATCAGAATTTATAAGATTATGAAATATATCAGAAAAGATAAATCCTTGGAGTGGATTGTTAATAAAGAGGGAATTTTGAGATTTGGGTCAAAAATATATGTTCCATAAAATCTAGTGTTAATGAAAGATATTTAGGATGATTAAAAAACATCAAAATTCTCCATTTTTATTGGAATGAAAATGATATATCGAGCTATATAAAACCACTATTGGTGGGATAATATAGTTTTGGAAATCGCTGATCATTAATCAAACTTCATAGTATTTCATTTTTTAATGTCATAAAGGAAGTTGTCTTAGAGGATAATGAAACCATTACCCATACAGACATGGAAATAGGAAAACATCACCATGGACTTTGTCACCAAACATATAATGAAATCCATGCGAAGCATGATATATTGTTTTTTGGGGACATATAAAAAATAAATCACATTTAAAGATTATTCAATAAGATTTATCAATAGATCAACTAGAATGGATATACATTAGATAAGTGGTAAGGATTCATGGAGTACCATTATCGATTCTATCTGGTCGAGATCCAAGATAAACTTTTATATAAGGAAAAAACTCTAGCATGCTCTACACAGTGAGATAAAAGTTTTCATAGCTTATCACCGTCAAATTGATGGAAAATCTAAGAAGAAAATTCAAACACATAAGAAACTAATGATATAATTCTCAATTGACGTCAAAGGAAGATGGTACCAATATATTCCCTTAGAGGAGTTTTCATAAAATAATGGTTTCAACATGAGAATACAAATTCCACCCTATGATGACCATTATAGGAAGAGTTGCAGAACATCTGCAAGATGGGATGGATTTGTGGAACGAAAACACATATGTCCTGAAATGGTCTAAGAAATAATAGAAAAGGATAAAACCATCCAATGGAATATAGAATCTACATAGGGTCAAAAAAATGTTCTATGCTATTAATCATTAACCACATCTAGAGTTTGAAGTTGGAGACTTGGTATTCCTCTACATATCTCCATGGAAGAGAGTGATGATATTGATGATGAAGGGAAATCATAGTCCAATGTACAACAGAAATTTTGAGATCCATGATCACATATGAGTACTGGACTATTGACTAGAATTTCCACTGAGAATTTATTAATATAATTTTTATTCCATGAGTCAATATTAACAGAGTACATACCATACCGCAAAAAAGTACTCCATCTAGTGGTTGCACTATTGGAGAATGATCATCTGTATAAAGTGAATATTATTAAGATGAAATATCCTAGAGAAAGTGTTCTACTAAATATGAAAATGACCCTCATCATTGTATTGTTGAGAAACCACATGTTTGAATATGAAATGTGGGAACTAGAGGAGGTGATGACGAAGAGTTACCCTTATATGTTTTACTATGTGAAAAGTAATTTTTACGGGTAAAATTTCTAAAAGAGAATGATTGTATTGACTTGATATTTTATGAATAAAATTATCCTTTCGATATAATTAGATTTCTTGTAAATATATAAAACACATGAACATATTTCTTTTATTATGTCCATTAGTAATTAATTAACATTTTTGTATCACTACTATTGATAATATATCTATTGAAAAGTACTCACTTGAAATATTATAAATAGAGGGTTATAATAAATCATGTTTGAAAAATCAAAAGGAGTGATGTACTCAACCAATAAAATCTTACCTAATGAATCACATCTATTAGATCATCCATGTGAGATTGATTTTACGGTCTTTTCCATAGAGTGATCCCATGATATAATCCCCAATCTTAAGAATGATAGATATCATTTATTGGATAAGTTCAAGATCATAGAGATCGCATCCCAACCTATGTTAATCGAACAACCCATTGAAATCCATAACATCGTGAACATTAATTATTGGGAATACGTTGGAGTAATAATGGAATATGTATCGTCACCATAGAATAATGAATATGTACCTTATTTTTTCTATAAAAAATATATTTTCATCTTATTATTTCCCCATGGTGAATGATTTTTATTGTAGAAATATTATTTTTGTTTAATATTTCAATTCTATAAAGAAATAAATTTTTAAAAATTTAAGAATTAATGAATTTATAGATTTAAGAAATAAATAATAATTTACAGGAATAGTATTATTTATCAAATATAGATTATAATATAATTTTTATGTTTTAAATGTAGTATTTGTAATGGTTTAAAAACTGTTATGTTTAAAAAAACCTATCATTTTCACTACATGTATGATACTATATTAAAATTAAAATTTTACATTTTCAAAAAAATATTGGGAAGAATTAATATTATTTTTGGAATCAGGATTTCTAAAATTTCCAAATGTGATTTCTTTACAATTTTCTGAGATAGCTGACTTTTTGTGTAAAAATAAAATTCATTTTCAATATACATTATGTTTTATGACATAAAAATTTCTCAAAATAGAGTAAATAAATAATATAAAAGGTATAATATACCAAATATATGTTTTCACATTAAAATAATTATATTATTGGTTTATTTGATTCATTTTATAAAATTTTAATAAATAATATGCGAATTATAAAATATTTTATTATTTTAAAATAATATATTTGAATGTGTTAATCACATACACATATCAAGGGAAATATATAATAACATTCATAACTTTTATGTATAAAATAATATATCCCACTCTGATTTTTCAGAAACCATGGGAATAATCCCGGTATTGTTGTTGGTTTTGAACATTTTGGTTTTTAGTGTCCAAAACAAAAGTATTAATGAAATCCCATAGCAGCCCTACATAAAAAAACCATGTTAAAATTTATCCTTACTAAAACACCATGGATCATGACCAAACACTGAAATATACACTACAGAGTCCTCCCATGACTCCCCCATTATCTCATGAGACATCTTCTAATACTTTGGAGTCAAACATTCAAATATGGGGCTTCTCTCTTTTCATTTACCTTCATGCACTAATTTTATATGATGATTATTATATTCCATTTTAATATATTGGGATATGATGTTACATGATCTAAATACTATATATTTGATATTTAATTGAATATATATTACATTAAATCTCGTTAATCCACCATATAATCCTTTATCTACACCAATTACTATGCCAAAACATTGAAAGATACTTCTCTCTTGTCATTCCAATTAAAGAACATATTTTATATATTGATTCTAAAATTCCATTTTCATATATTGGGTTATTATTTTACATGATTCCCATAATTTAAAAATTATTTAAAAATTATTATATATTAATTCCAATCTCATTAATCACCCTATCATCTTTTATGTACACGAATTACTATGTCAAAATTCCATATGGGGTTCTCTCTCATCTTTTTTTTATGATCATAGTTTACAATATTCCATTTAGATTTCCATTTTATTATGATGGGATACAATATAAACTATCTCCATTATATTCCATTTTATTTTTAAATTATTTTTTCCCCATTCAATAACACATAACTCTCCTAATATCCTTCATGAACACTAGTTACGATCCTGAAATTTTGTAATTGTTCTTTTTCTTTCTTCTCTTTCTTAGGGATTCTTTAATATGTTACACCTTATATTTTAAATTACATATATTGAGGAATTCTATTACACTTCCCTTTCAATTTCAATTTCACATATAAATGATAATAGACCCCTTTTACTCATATCAACCCATTTTTTTAATTACAATATGATTTCATTATGTTTCCAAAATTGTACCATGATTTTCCATGCCAATATCATATTTTAGTGAAAACCATACATATTTAAATATAAAGTGTATTCATCATTATAAACATTAAATTATAGAATATGGACTTAAATTTATTTAATCCATATTCCTAGATCAAGAAAAATGTTATGATGTCAAATGAATCCATATCTTATGAATAATTGGGAACTCTTAACAATGAGAATGAATTCATTACGAAGGGTGCACCCTAATAGTGCTCCAATGCATTGTGTAATTCTTAGTATCAAGATGTGTAATGATGGGATTTGATATTTACCTTCTTCTATTGTGTAACATTTTCCACCATGGGGTCATGGTGGATTTAATTTTTTGTAATTTATTATATATTTTTATAAGTTGTTTGCGCATTTCCCATGTTATGATAATCACACTATATCATGCCTTATTATTCTTTTCCCCTTTATGATCCATTTATATGCATATTGTATAACATCTATTTCATTTTATCATGTTATTTCGGTTTCATTCCCCTGCTAGGATTTATAGGTCACCCCTTTCTTATGTATGTCATCGATTTATCAGATGCAATGTTATGTATGAAGGATCTTTTTTGTCATGTTAATGTTGTTTGGAATAAATATGTTCCATTCCATTATTTAAGATTTTATGTAATGTACCTAAATTAACAAAGAAACTAAATCTATAAAATTATATGTTAAATTAAGTGGAATTTTATTTAACAAATCATGTCTAAATTAGAAATAAAGAGATGTTTTTTTATAACATATACCTAAACTTATTTAAAAATCATGCAATATGTTCATGGAATGAAATTGTAAAGAAGAAAACTCTCATCATTAAATTTACTAAAAAACCAAATCAACAAAAATGATACTCCTAAAAATATATAAAACCTATAATTATTATTAACAATTATAACCTGACTCTATTAATTAAACCTATTATATATCCCCGATTATTAGGACATTTTCAACGTAACATGCTTGTTGTCACTAATAAGACTTAAACACCAAGGATTAAAGTCGATGGAATCACCAAAATCAATAGCATTGAAAAAAAAATTAACAAGTATATAACTAAACTAATGTGGGATCCTATATATGATATATGAACAAATTTCAATAATTGATTTTTTTGGGACTAAATAATTCAATCATATATCATATAATCACTTAGAAGGGTATTTTGGTGGACCAATCCATGATTTTTTATTAAATAATGGACTAGACCAATAATAGTTACTATGTTACATATATTCAATCGGTTGAGATGATATTATCGGCACATTTTAGATAATTATTCATGGAATTGAAATATACCCACCATGTTAATACGGAAGGGGTCAATGTTTATTAAATAAATGATTATGGAGAAATTCTCATAATGATAAAGATAAGTCTAGTCCTAATACAATTATTATAATACCATGTAGTGGAGAAGGGTTTTAAATTGACATTGATTCATTAAATATGATATTTGTATGTGTTCTCTAGAAGAATTTTAGGATTATTGATTATTCTAAATGCCAATTGAAGGTGAGTGGGAAACATTTCCCAACTCATAATCTTGAGACAATTGTATTAAATTTATTTATTTATGATTATGAGGAATTAAATTTATGGAGAAAGGATTGATATATATATATATATACTAATAATATAAGGGTTATGTATATGATAAAATATTAATTGTACAATAATTGATTTAGAATATGGTTGGAGATGATTAATTATTTTGACTACTCAATATATTATCACCCTTGAAAACAAAAAACATTGGAAAATTCACTTACTCAAATGGATTGAGAACTAATATCCATGATGAGGACACAAAATATTTATTTATTTATTTTCATTATATGGATATATAAATCATTATTTCAGTGTAAAAATATTATCTCACTCAAATGAATGTTCAATCATTAATTAAATTAAGGGTTAATGTGGCGAAAAAGGAATACGTGGGTAAGAAAAATAACAGAGGAATTGTTCTTGATTTTATACATGAATGTGATTGAATGATAATATTCTGGATTTGTGTATGTGTTCGCTCTTTATCATATTTAAAGAACGAGTTATTGGATAAAGACATTGGTTCATCATTGTACTAATAATATAATTTAAAATAGGAAGATCGTATTTGAGTGCCTACATGATAGGAATCCATAATATTCAAAGAAAGTAAGTCACCTAGAGACTTTATAGTTTATATATTTTTAAATTAATTATATATATTCAGTTTCATATAATGAATACAACATTGGGTTGAAAAAACAATATACTTTATTAATATATTATTATTATAAAATGACTGTTATAACATAGTTATTAAAATAAAGTGTGTGAATATTAATTAATAATTCATGAAAATTATATTTTATAATCATTAATATAATAAATAAATGGATATCTATTTATTATAAATAAAAATCTTAATTTATTTTAAAATGAATGATTCCTAAAAACAGTGTTTTTATAAATGGTTTTTTAGTCTCACATTTAAAAAAAATTATTATAAATATTATCACTATAATAAAATTTTAATTTAAAAATAAATATAATATTTAATAAAAATATAAAATTTATGTTAGAATGGTTTTTTTAAATGATTCATTATTTATTAATACTGTATCAGATATAGATTTAATTAATAATATATATCCGTATATAATTTTTATAAAGATAAATTATATTTTAAATTGGTTTTAATGTAACAATATTTCACATATAATAAAATAAAAAACATTTATTTCACTATGATAAATTTTAAGTTTAAATATTATATTATACCAATAATTTAGTATGAGAATATTCCCCTTAGAAACTAGATTTTACCATATATCTATGGGTATAATATTAAATTCTATGCATTGACTATATTTAATTGAGTTTTTAAAATTTGGTAAAGAATACAGAATCATAATAATTTATATTATTAAATAATTTAAAGTTAATTTTTGACCATTTTTAAATGTGAGAAGCTATAATAATTAAATACTATGGTTATGATAAAAATTTGAAGACCACGAGGTTATACTAAGATGAAAATGGTTAAAATTAAATATTAGTTAATCCAAATATAATTTTATTGAAATATTTACCGCTAATAATATAAAAAAATAGAGAATATGGTTTCATAATATTATATCATGTGAATCAATTTATAATTCTGGATTCTTTATGTATTTTTTAATATAATTTATAATACGGTTTCCTTTCACTACTTATTAATGGGAACTCTATCCCCAAAATTCATCAAACTCCTAAAATAATTTTACATGAAAAACCCAAGAAAATAAAACCCCAAAACATTGTATGTAATATTAATGATCTTATGGTCCTCTGAAAAAAACATCCCTAGGTCCTTACATTGAGATCTAAATGAGGTTTTTCTATGAGAAGCTAATTAGCTTACCAAAGTTATTTCATTTTCATTATTATTTTATTAAATCAATTATTCCTTCAAAAAATGAGATATTAAAAATAATAACTAATAGTTATATATTAATGTTCGTATGGACTAATATTTATCCATCACCACTTCCATCATATGGGAAATGAAATCTTTGACCATGTGTATGGAGTACTACCACCTCAAAAACTAATGTAGATCATTTTCCATCAACACCATTCATAGAGGGAGATAATGAATGATTTCCAAAATTTATACAATTTCTATAATATTTTAATTAATATATAATTTTATAATATAATTTTCTTTTATTATAATCTATTAATTTTAAAATTTTAAAATGTTACATCTGTTTATGGTGGACTACCATCTTAGGAAGCAATGTAATTATATTTTCCAATACGTAATAAATGATATTTAAAAAGTATAAAATTATTGAATATATTTTACAGATATGATATGATATTGATTATGGAAAATTATAAAAAATTCAATCTTCTACCCCTTTCAATCATTAGGGGAAGAATATCCTTCTTCGTGATAACATACGTCATACTATCCCCACTATGTAGTGACATTAATTTGTCTTTTAAAAATTTAATAATTGGTTATAAATTTTTTTTAGTATATATTATATTTATATCATTACATGAATAATTTATATGATATATATATATATATGGTATTCATAATAATTAGGATAATAAAAAAACTAGCATTTGAAAACAATACATTCAACACCAGAAACAATAAAAATATTTAAATATATTTACAAATGGATGATAAATGTTAGAAGAATATAATATATGATATTATAAATATGATTATGGTTTTAATATAAATGTATCACATGATTAAATAATATTATACAATATATACAGATACGAATGATGGAAATTAGACATGAGGTATGAGTTTCTCTTTAAAAAATTTCTTCAGTGAGACATATATCACTTTTACAACCTATTTATTTTTTTGGGGTATATAATTCCACTATTATATGTTAAATCATGATTCTATATATCTTTTTGGTATTTTTTGATTATTATTATTGACTATTAAAATTTTTTAGTTACCAATGTTTTAAGGATTTATTTCACAATCACATCAATATTTGGTGTTGTTTTGGTCTACATAAACCATGATGGAATAATTTGATTTTTATTATTTAAAATAAATCTATATTACAAAAATCAGTTTTTAAATGAAATATTAAAATAAATAATACTAATTTTAACTCTTTTTACTTATAATGATGTTGAATTTTGTTTATAAAATATATCATTTTTTATCCCTTAGGTCAGAAATAATTTTTCATAAATACCCCAGTTTTATAGAAAAATATAAACTATTTTTTACCAATTAAGAATGATTTAATTCTGATCCTTTTACATATTTTTTTTTCACTTTTTTCGGAGTGGAATTATCTTGTATTTTTTTTAAAGAAATGCATGTTTTTATTTTAATAAAAATGTCAAATGAATCTTTTTTAACCTTTACAACATCAAAAAAATTCATTTCCATCACAATTAAATGGTTTGAATCCTTTTGAAAAAATTTTATATGTTATTATTAATCGAAAATTATATTAATTTTTTTTAATTTTTTATGAATGGTGGTTTTCATAAAGAAAACATTATTATTAAAAAAAATTATGAATCTTTTCCTGGTATTTATATTCATAAATATCCTCAAACTTATATTTTAATTCTTATATACTGAGGATATGTTGTATATAATCAATCTTTTTTTTCACTATATGATATATAATTTGTTTAGCTTGGGATTTTCTATTTTATTTTCATTCACCATTTTACATTGGATTATTCATCATTTTGATTATTTATAGGGGTAAGTATTAACATTTGGTTTGTTTTTAAAAAAATATATGTTGATTATTCTTAACCACATTCATTTGGGTTATTCATTGTAAATAGTATGTGATATGTTGGGAACACAATAGTGCATCATTGGACCATTTGGCCTCTTGAAAAAAACTTCATTTGGTCTTTTCCTGATGCCTTACCCATTTATATAGATGTCTTGTACCATGTCATCAGTTGTATATTTCATATATTCATAATTATTCATTTCGTTTTTTTTAATTCTATTATTGAAATTCCATATGATTATTGTATAAATTAGAATATCCATGGTGATGTATTAAAGACATATTTGATAATTTAGGTGGAATTATTTTATAATCATTTATTACTAGAATATTATGATCATATTACTTATTTAAGGGAATGTGTTTCTATAATCGTCCATTCTATAATGATTATTCCAAATTTATTCGTGATAATATCCTATGTATTATTTCTAATAATTAGCATCATATCATACCATATTATTAGGTTTTATATTACTTTGGATACTGAGAATTTTATTTTGATTAAAAATAATGGATACACTTTGGGGAATCAATAAATTTTAAAAGAAAATGATTTATATATTTTATGATTTCAATTGTTATAAAAATTTCAAATATTTATTTAGTATACCTGGATTATTACTTTATTTAGTCCATCAATATGTGATTCTTATTATCTTTTTTTACTATAAAATTGTAGTCATTGGCTCTAATCTATTTAGATCTAGTATGATACAATCGGTATTATAGTATGTTTTGAAGAAACATGAGAAATATATTGCGGGAAATATTTATATAAAACATAACACTATTATAGAGATTGAGGATAAGTATTGAATAACATCCAAAATATTTGGTGAGGAAGGTATTTTAATTTATACCTATATAAACATCCCTTTCTATATATTACATGTGGATGTGGTTGTGGTGTCAATGTATATAGAGTTAGTAAGCCGAAAAATAACTATTTAGGCTTACCTTTTTTTCACATGGTGCATGTAAATGGGCCTTAATATGAAGCTACTTTAACATTATTAGGTGTTATTACTTGGATAATTACCATTTTATTTCTCTATCATTACTATGGACTTAATCATATTATTATTATTTTTAATATTTTCTTTTGAATGTATTCTTATTATTATGAGATTAGATATGCATAAATTTGTCAATTTCTATAAATTTTTTCAATATTACTGCAATTATACATTATGAATAATAATGTAGTGATCTAATATATTTCATTCCACTATTTATAAATAGTTTATAATTGAAGGAATTTAATATATATAAATTAAGATAGCTAATATATTAGGAATTGTAATTTCTTTGATGGTATTAATTCAATCATTTAAAAGTGACTATTCTTCCAGAAAATCTCATCATATGATGATATAATATCATCATATTACAATATAGACAATTAAATCTTTAGGTAATATTACATTGAAGGGTAGTATAAGAAGAAGAGTATATAAGAGAAAGATTATGATAAAGGTAAGAATTGGACAATGGATTTTATATCGGAAATGATTTGGTCAGAGCCCTCTTATTAAAATGGAATGAGAAATTACTATAACAAAATGGATGATGTAATACAAGAATCATGCCTTAATGCCATGAGATACTAAAATAAATCAGAAATCACAATCTATCTAAAATGAATCATTGTAATCACTATACCAGTCGGTGTCATAGAAGGGACTGTGGGACTGAGTGATCAACGTTGGATTGTGATATGAATAATATTTCCTCTATGTCAATTTTCTAGAAGGAACTAGTTGAATGCCTTCATCACCCACAAAATATTATTTCCATTCAGGCAATACCAGACTATTGAATCGTGTTTTAGGTAATCATCCATAAATTTATACCACCTTCCATGGATTCCGTCAATTTACCATAATTTTATTATTTCATCTATAATTCATAAAATATTATGATCACTCCGATTATTATTCCCATCAATTTTTTTAAATGATATTTACTTTGATGTAACTCCTAGGGTAAGCCCTACCTCATCCTATTGGATCTCTGGGGCCATCATCCATGACCTATGAGTATCCTATGTCAATTCTGTAGTCAAGCCATATATTACAATAATATTTCCATATTCATGAGTGGGGTTTCTATCAGTAATCGTGTTCATATTTGTTTTGGTTGATCATATCCCCTATTTATTCCAAAATGCAACTGTAGGGTTCCCTTTGATGGAATAAAAATGGAAAACCATAGATTTGTGACATTGATCTTTGATATAACCAATCATTTGACACTTTTAATAGATGTCATAATGTAATTTAAATTAAATTATATAGGGAATATAATATTACATTGCTGATAAAACCACAATTTTTATCTGCCTAGACCTAATGTTAACATCGCTCATAACCTCTACAGAGTGACCAAATTTGGAATTCATAGTATTTCTATCTACTTGATCGTAATTCCCATAGAAGATGTAATATCGAATAAGACAATCCTATGGAAAAAAATCTAAGAAATGCCAATAATTTTGATCAACACATAGGATCTGAAATTTTTATGGTCAAATGAATACACCGAAAATCCTAATCTTGAAAACAAATCTCACCTATCCTTACACAGATTATTATGATCCCAAAACATTCATTTTATAAAATCTAATTAAAAATTGATAACAAAAAATCCCCATCCCAGGGGGGTACACCTCCATCTTGAATAACCCCATTCTATGGTCATCTTCCCAACTAAATCAAGAAGCTTACAAGCCCATCCTCCAGTTGGAAGAAGAAGTATAGTGATTATAGAGTGTTCAAAATATTTGAATCTTTGGTGAATTTCTTATCAGTTAATAGCCGATTGGGAAGTGTCTCCTTTTTTGACTATTCTCTATAGAGTAACATCTTTGACATGTAAAATGTAAATTTTGAGATAATAATGTGATACTTAATTTATAATGTTGGTGTCTATGAAATTCGTTTGTGGTTTAATTTTTTATGTCACCCAAAAATTATTATATAGCATGTATTGATATATAGAATATATCTGACAACATGATATTATATTTTTTAAAGAATGATTGTATTAATTAAGGTTCTATTGTGATCATTGTGTTAATATATTTGGAATGTAGAATTAATAGACACTTTAGGATGTATGGGGAATATAATATTTGTTTGGTGACCATCCTTCAAAATTTGTCTAGAAATATTATTGATGATTTCTATATTTAGAAATATGTTAAATAAATAATAGTTTACAATGGAAGTTACATGATAAATGGGCTAGTAATTTGATTTTGGAAAATATTAGTATATACGAGGATTTAATTTTTATTATAATGATATATTAAATGTTCTTTAATTAAAAAAAGAATATTTTTTTCATTTAAATTCATTTGAGAAATATTTTATGTTGTAATTGATTGATTCACAACCATAAGATTAAATTTTTCCTATGATGTGGGAATATATCAAGTATGTATATTTTCATATGTTCATAGTCATAATTGTAAAGAAATTATTTAGATTTATTAAAATTATATTGAAAAAATTTAACCAAATCTATTTATTTATGTTTAATTGATGGCCGTTTAAAGTATTTGATATTTTGGGTTTTCATGAGATTAAAATTCCATAGAACATTAACATATTATTATTATTTTCCTCTATCACTCTCAATAATTATATAGGGTTATCTTATGTGTCCACATCATCGTATTCCACCCACATTTTCCATCATAGAATCATAATTTTATGTTCTTCCATATCACCATTATAGATATCTTTATCTTCTCTTAATATAATATTTCATTAGTAATTTTCCAATGTGGGATCTAATATATGATATTTTACCATGTGAAATTTCTGAATACGGATATCATTCTTATGCTATAAAGACTCAATTTGATTAAGGGTAGAATATACTAGAGCACGAATATAAATGATGATCATTTTATTAGATTGATTACATGAATCAATAAACCAAGATGACAAGAAAATTTAACACCTTGAGAGATTAAAAAATATATATTTTTAAATAAATTTAGTAAATTTAATATCTTATGATGCTAATAATAGTGTGTCTATTGAAACAAGATACACTATAACAAACGTTTATTTAAACATGAACATTATAACATAGTCACTAAACCACATAGTATGAATAGACATAACTAAATAATTAAATTACATGGTTGAAAATTTTGTATAATAAACTAAATGGTTATCTATTTTTTATAACTCAAATATCAATCCTTTCAATGTAAAAGAAATATTTTTAGAAAAAAAAATTTTTTCAAAAAATATAATTAATCATTGTTTGTGTACATAAATTATAAAAATTATTTCAAAATATAATAATGTGTATCTAAAAAATTAATTTTATTAATCATAATATCAAAAATAAAATACGGTGAATTTTTTGGATTTTTCAATTCTTTTTGTTGAATAGTCAACAATACTAAATTTTTAATAAAAAAAACATTTTCATTCAAATTATTTTTAAGATATATTATATTTTATAATATTTTAAAGTAATTTTTTTAAAATTATATTAAAGTTTAAATAATTTATGTCATTTTCATCAATTTATTATATATTTTTGATATTAAAAAATCTACATTTAAGCGAATTTTCCATTTGGAATCATTTTTTTCCTCGTGACTACGTACGACCTTACATATCCATGAAGCTAAGTGATTTATTTTCCTAATCCGAATTTTATAATTAGTTTTATATTTCAATATAATGATGAAATATGATATTTAAATCATTATTATATTTCAGGTCATTATATATGTTTATACTATTCACATAAACGAAATCATTCATCATAAAACCACGCATTAGAAAACATGAGAATTAAGACATGAAATAATATAAATAATTAAATGTAATGAATAAATGGACAGTAAAATGTTATAAAAGGATAATATATGATATTATAAATAATATTATTGTTTTTTAATAAATTATTTAAATTATTAAAACCGTTACATAGGACATATGAACTTGTACAATGGAAATCTTACCTTATGTAAGGGTTTTTCGTCTTATTTTGACGTATATGAGACATATGAAATATGAGCCACTAATTTCCAATGTGCGGTATATAAAATACCCCTTTTATTCATTATATAATGAATTATTTATCTTTATATAGATAATCGTTTCATTTTATGTTATTTCATTTAAGGGGCTTATGATTCATATGCAATAAAAATGGTAAGTCTTTATTTCTCAATCTCATTATTATAAAGGATGTTTTCTATATATGTATCCATTTATGGAATTATATTATAATTATATCATTAAACCAATATAGTTTCTTACCATATAGTTATTCATGATGTTTTATATGCAGTTCAATTATTTTTACACTATATGGTATTTAAAATTTTCACAATTTTTTATTATATTTACTATAACCCATTTCTTATTTTTCAACAAATATTAAATGGAATCACATTATATTTTGAAAAATAATGTTCCTTTTGAATTTATAGAAAATATGAAATGAATATTTTTATGACATTTATGGAATGAAATTAATTTTCCTATATTATTTTCAATTAAAAATATAGTGATTATCTTACATATTAAAAAAACTAGTGATATTATTTTAATGAAAATATGTTAACATTTTTTTTGAATATTTACTTACAAAATGGGAAAAAAATTACCTAATTTTTAAGAATAATTTCATGGTATTTATATTCAAGACTGAAATAAAACCTATATTTTAACTATAATACATTGATTATATGTAACCATGATTCAATAGCTATTATTTTTATAGATTTATATGATTTGTTTGATTGAGAATTTATAATTATATGATCAGTAACCATTTTACTCTAAATGATTAATGATTATGTTTATTGATTGGTGTATGTATTAATATTTAATATGTTTTACATTTTATTTTAATTATGATTATGTTTGGCCAATATTATATAAGAAATTAATAACACATAGTAGGTGACTGGTAGTGCATGATACATCACCTCAATAAATCAGTAGGTTATCAATAGAAAAACTAGATTGGGTTTTGGTTAAGACCATAACAATTAAATTAGATTTCATTCCACAAGATAATATTGGTATATTTTAGATTACTTTAATTATGAATTAAATAATTATGAATTCTATAATTTTTATTCCATGTAATTTTTCTATGTGTTAGAATTTAACTTATTAATTTTTCAAAATCATATGTTTATTTAAGTAGAATTATTTGATCATCAATTATACCTGCCATATATTTCTCATGTTATTGATTGAATGTAATGTGTTTCACTAATTAATATTAAAACCTTGATTATGCCTTATTTATTCATGATAAAATACATTGTACTATTACCCTTATTGAGAATAATACCTCTCCCATTTATTATGTTTTATATTCCAATGGACACCCGGATGCGTTTTGTGGTAGATATACAAGTATAAGCTGTGAGGAATAATACTTTTCTAAAATAACATACCTTCCATATTTATTTTTTTCAGTTATAATTATAATTTATAGTATGTATCTAGTTTTTTGGAAATCTAAAATATACAATCATTCTTGGTGAAAGTATTAGTCTCATATGCCTATGAAATAAAGTAGACACCTGCTAAGTTCTAATGAGGACTTGGTTTCTACAGTCATTCTCTATTCATTCTGTATGTATGAATATGTATATTGAAATGAAATATTATTAAAGAAAAAAATGTGAATAGAGATATTAAAAAGTATAATGATCTGTTCATTGTATATTAGTATGATATGGTATATAGACAGAAGTCCACGGGGATGTAAAACCATTACCAATATTAAAATATAAATGGTGAAAATTTACACCTTAGATTTTTTTCAGAATCACCAAAATATCTAAAGGAAATAATCATATTTTTTTTTCCCAGACATCATAAAAAATAATCAAACATCAAATCTATTATATTTTATTTTTCTTGGGATCATATTTGTATGATATACATTAAATAAATCATAAGGTTTCATGCAGTTTTACATTACAATGCATTATATTGGGAACTATGTTTTACCTCAGTGATTTAGATAAGTAATCTAATGGCTTAGGATATAGAGATGATTTTCCTTACATAATATCATCTTCGTGTAGATGGTTATTCAAAGAGAACCAGTCAATATGTGTTTTAAATAATGAGATATAATTTTATTAATTTAAATCATTATTGGGAACAACAACTCTTTATTTTCTAGTTTTCACATAATAATATAATTCACTTAACATTAACATGGATCCTTTTCAATGCGTCTTAGAAATTATAGTATAAATTCAATGTGTTGAGTTGGTTTTAGACAAATTGATATATTGGGTCCAAATATTGTAGAGGAAATAGATTTGAATGTCATGTCAATTCAACCTCATATCATGGTAGCTTAGAGTCAACATAATTATTATGTTGATAATCATCTTTATGGGGTAGAATTTAATGATGTTGAGAAGGTTTTTCAAGGAAATTATGATGTTATTTTTGTTGAGATTCAAGAAATAATGATTAATTTTACTATGTATATTTATCTTTTTTTATTCTCTATCATGTATAGATGGTAGATTACTACATCACAAATCCACTGAACATCCATCAATATCACATCATGTTCTATGTATCACCCCCAATAAAAAGAATAGCAGATCTATCACATTAAAAAATGATTTATTCATATATATGGATCATGATACATCTCATAATGAAATACCCCAAGAAATCATGTATTGTAGAGATAATGTTATATTGAATAAACAACTCACATAGTTATGGTTCTCAAGAAAGAATAAAATATTGAACATGGTATATGGAATTGTGAAGATGAAATCATTCCCAAATATCCTATCTTTTTTGTAATAAGGTAAGAAATATTGATGTATAAATTAATTATTAGCGGGGAATAATGAAACTACCTAAGATTTTATGAAATATCTCTCTCTAATTAAATGTTTATTCTATAATAACTATTGATAGACACAATAAAAATTATAAATAAATATTCTATTAAAATATAATTTTATAATATGATGGTTATAACCATTCAATTGGAAGGGTGGTATGAATAGTAATAACTTAATTATTAAAGGAATATGGTTTAAATATGAATAAAATTATTTTAGTTATTATCAATTAAATATAAATTATAATAATTTTTTTTAATAGAATTGTTATTTTTTAGAATGACTTTTATATGCCAATTTTTTTTCATAATGAATTATATTACCACTATTAATGAAATATTTTTAATTTATTTTTTTCATAATGTATTCAATAAATTATATGTACGTTAATAAATATTTTTACATATAATATTTGAATAAATATACTTTTATAATTTAAATTCAATAATAAAAAATTTTATTTTCATAACATTGATAATTTTAATATTAATTAAAAAAATTTATATATATATATATTTATAAAAACGATTCCATAATTAGAATCATGTGGACTATATTTGATAAATAGTTTCTTTTTTACCCATAGGCTTTATGAATTATAATAATATTCAAATTTATCACATTAGTAAAGGGTCAATAACTTTAATCTTGGTAAAAACATTGTGTTAAAGACATAATTTTTCATAAGATTTATTATTGTATGAAAGAAATTTTACACATATCAAAATAGGCATTAAATTTCATTATTGAAGAGAAAATTGTCTAGGAAAATTAATTATATAAGATTTAAATTAAGGAAAGATTCACAATGTGATTATTTATGTTTTAAATATCTATTATGTGTCCACATTGGCAAAAAATCAATTTATGAAAAAAAAATATTAATATCTATATTTATTTTATTGAAATTATTTATATTTCTAAAATATATTTATAATAACTTTTAATTATATAATTACCTTAAATTATTATGTTACAATTATTGTGTAAAAATTTGATTTATTAAAAATATAATAAATGAATTTAAAAATGTAAAATGTAATATATTTTTGAATGACTATATATTTTCATCAATTTTTACAGATTTTTATGAATAATTTTAAAAAATGGTTATAATAGAAATCTATGTTTTTAATTTAGGTATTTTATCTCAAAATCAAATTTCATGGTAAAATATTAATATTTATTGTATTTTTAAAGAAAATATTTCAATAATTTATTTATAAATCATAAATATATTTTAATAGGAAATTATAGATTTTATTTGGTTGTAAATTTACATTATTTTTTATTTATTACCAAATTTTCACCTAATATTTAAAACCATAACCCCAAATGTGTGGAATAAGATGTTACTGTGATTGTGGGGAAAATGGATTCACAAAAGTGTAAATCCAAATGATAAGTATTAAAACACCTCATAATGATGTCAAAATATTCTTAAATTAAGTAATATAAACTATATATTTTATTATAATTAAATTTCTCACCATAATGAAGAATTTGGGATACATAATAACATTTTTCTGTTTTAGGATTTTCTGAAATTTTAAGAGTGTCCCTAAACAAGGTAGTAAAAGGGAACCCCTCTTTACTATTCATCACAATACCATGTTCCTTATAACTCATCAATACACATAAAAATTCATTTCAGTGACACCTTGTACCAATTAAAGTTATATTTTTCACTATAAAATTCCAATCCCATGGCCGACAAGATAATATCTAAAAGTGTAATCTCAAAGAATATGAACTTTTTAATCAAAATTTTTTAATATTCATTTAAATTGAAAAATTAAATTTTAATATTTATTATAAAAAAATAATTCTAATTTATATCACTAAATGGTCATATTATTATCATCCCATCTTTATTCAACCACTATTACATCAAATTGAAAAGGAATGTATCACTTATGCATTCGTACAACTTACCATATACACATATTGATACAAATAATTTTCCATAAATATATTTTATAGAGGAGTATTATTATGGAATAAACGACTATATGTTATAATAATGATATGATTATGATTATGAAATCATATTATCATATATGATTTCATACCATATTGAACATTATATAATGATAATGTTTCTCATCAGTACATGTGGACTACTTACTCCAAGAGACAATGTGATTCCTTTTTTTGAACTGTTTACATGAATGAAAATTTGGATTGATTTTATGAAAAAAAAAATTATATTACATTAAAAAATTAATTAATTAATAATTATTACGAAATTGTCTTTCATTCCATCCATTATAAAGTTAAAATATTGATCATGTGTACATATGTCACACCCTCTAAATGAATAGTATATTAAATTTTTATCAATAAAGTTTATGGATGGAGTTATATATGTATATTAATATGGATCGTTTTTATATGTGGTTTTGATAGATATAATGAATGGTGAGACATACAGTAAGGGAATTATGTTTCAATATTATCGTATATGGGATAGATTATTCTTGAATTTTCAGTGATGAAATAATATGAACCATATATGATGAATAATTTAATTTTATTATCATATATTTGATATTTTGTCATAAATTTCTCCTTTTCTTTTTCCTCACTTAATGAATTTTTGAGAATGAATGATTCTTAATGAAAAACTGACTTCATTTCTATTTTTGGCCTAAAATACTTTTCCCCCATATACATATTTAATAATATTTATGGAATTTTTATAATATTATCCCATGATATTTTAATTCCATTTTAATCTATTATTGTGATTTTTCATAAAAAAATTGAGGAATATTCATTCATTTTTTTGAACGAATTACTTTTTTACATATTCTATAGAATTATCAATAAAATGATTTAATTTGACACATATGGAAATTAAAAAATTCATTCTATCATAGAAAATAAATGAATTGAATGATTTCTTAAATGTTTCCATTGTTTATATTCATGGAAATTTTTTACTAAAATTTTATGAAATTTTTATATTCAAATTAATGGTTTTCATAATGGATGTGATATATTCTCATTTATATGATAAATAGTGTTTTTATTATTTAACGGATTAATCCATTATTTTCACTGAAATATTATATGGATATGATCTTGTAACTAAATCCTTATTAAATCTATATAGTTTATTATTATTATTATTATTTCCTTTTAA
The DNA here is from genome assembly GCA_963277665.1 of Viscum album. Lineage (NCBI taxonomy): Eukaryota > Viridiplantae > Streptophyta > Magnoliopsida > Santalales > Viscaceae > Viscum > Viscum album. The sequence goes on along the minus strand of OY728151.1, from coordinate 719,933,864 downwards.
TAAAACCTATTTTTTCATGGGTTCTATAATAAAGTTATTATAATATATAATATATAACTCATTTTCATTTCATAGGTTATGTTATAATGATATAATGAATATCTTATAAATTTTATTACAAATAATTATGGTTGTTATTAAATAACAGGTGTCCTAGAATTATATTATCCTCTTATTATTAGGGTAATATATTAAATCATATAAAATTTTTTCAGGTAACAAGTCGATGTGCTTGATCCATTATGGGAATTAGGTTAGTGTTCGTAATATATTATGTGAATCATAATGATGTTATTGATCTATTATGATAAATTAGTTGAGGATTTTGATATACTATAATTAACATATGTTGATGTCTGATTTTTTTTTATTCATCGTATTTAACCATCACTAATGAAATTATTTCAATAACTATGATTTCATAACACTATTACGACATGAGAATATAGTTCACGATTGATATAATAATACCTAACACACTTATGATTCATGTATATTTGATTTGACAATTCATTATTCCATTACTCATGTGTATTTTTATTGATATATTGGGTATAAAATTGATATGTTATGTTTATGAAATCATACCGATTTTATTTCATATATTTTCCTATGATAATTGATAGATATATTCTTATTTGACATTACATAAAATAAATCATCACCAATTTTAATGATTCCTTTCTCCATGAAATTTATAATTGATTATTTAGGGTATATATATGAATAGTACTAAATAAAATTATCTTTATGGGTGATGTTGAATATCCTTTATGAAATAATAATATTGTGTATCTCATATCAAAATATGGTAATCATTATAGGTCATTAATCAATAATTTATAAACTTTTTTAGTATTAATAAAAATATATGTAATATTTATTTATTAAAATCATTGAATTTACATCATTGACATATTATGGTACATCAATTCTATTATTAGTCACCAAAACATATTCAGATGAATTTTTTGATGATACCTTTTCTTCTTCATTCTTCTCTTAAAAAATTTATTTTATCCATCATTATTCTCATACTCTAATGAAACATTCAATATTACAAAGATCCTCAACATTTCAAGAACCTATCATCAAACTTCTTAGGTTCTCATTTATGTTCCACCCTACTAATAATGAAACCATATATATTTATTCATTGTGTTATTTATTTTGATTTAGCATCATCATTTCCATTATTATATATATCACGTTTAATTTTTTTTAATTTTTTCCTTTTTCTCAATACTAACATCATCATCACCAACATCATTACTGTCCATTCTTTCCCACAAAATGTAAATTACATGTATTTTTTCATATATGAGGTTTTAAAATGTGGGAAACACTTTTATTATCACTATAAATGTTCAACATGAATTTCTAAAATGAACATCAATAGGAATTCCATATCAATATTTGTGGATTTACAAGAGATGAAACAAGTTAATTGGTTCCTCCCTCAAATATTCACATACAATTGATTAACATTCAGAGAATAAATATTGTGTGTTCATCACATATATCCTTCAATTATTCATCAATATTTTTAATATCAGTCTTCCGCTTTTATTTTATTGTGATATTATTTATTTATTGGATTGTTTCTCTTATCTATTTCACTGTTATTTAGAAAAAAGCTAGCATTCTATACAAATAATCATGTGTAATATTAGTACATCATACAATATAAGATTTTTAGATCATCAGGTTTTAATGTAAGACAAATAATTTCATTATACTCCTTATGATATGTACATCAATTATATCATCATTGTGATCAATAATTTCCATAAAATATATTTCATTAGTTGATGAAACCTTTAATGTTTTAAAAATATATCATCATTTAATTTTTAAATCATATTACACAAAATTTATTACATTTTCCTCCTTCACATTGATGTTAATGTCATATTTTTTTGAATAATATATCTTATATTTCAATATATGTTTACAATATCAAATGATTTATATAAATATGATTCAAAATAAACCAAATTTTTTATTTTATTCCATTATTATATAATTATGATATTTTCAATCTACTTGTATCATTGAAAACATCATAAAAAACAAATTTTTATTTTATGAATGGAGGATATGAAAATATCAATTCTATGTGACTAAAGATGCGATATAATCTGGCTAATCCACGCCTAAAAACTACAAAATTTCAATTTAAATAGTCATTTAATTGTAATTGTGATATCTATAACTGAAAAAATTCTTCTATTGATTCACAACGACTATAGATTGTGGATTTAATAAAAATTACTCTATCAACAACTTCCCAAACATCCCTTATATCTGGTATAAATTGAGAGTGGTTAATTTTAGACATTATCCTTATGATAGATCCTGTTTTTTCATTTCTATGAAGAAATTTAAGATATATTTATAAAAAATATGACAACAAATTTGAAATGAATAAATTAAATATATAAATAATAAACATTGTTGAGGCTCACCACTATGGTACCCATATAATGAACATTCAATGATGTTTTGATATACCAATAATTTTAAATCACTATTTTTGATCATAATATATTAGAAGGTATTACAACTTATCGCAAGGAAGAACCTCTACACATATCTCTAGTAATGTCTTTGATATAATGTAATTTTAAAAATAAATTAAAATGTTCATGTACAAGAGTTTTCATAATTAATATTAACCTCAAATTATGTATGTTGAAGAACAAAAATTCATTTAATACAAGACATCACTTAAATTATCTAAAACATTTCAATACCATTCTCTATGTAAAAAATTTAAATAAAATGAAAAACCAATATATTATAATAAAATTATAAATTTTATGTATGATTGTTAAAAAGAATGTAGTTTTTTAACTACTGATGAATTGGTGGAACCAATTTCATAATTATTTATAAAATTAATATAATAAAACACTTTTATTTTAATGAATTCCAATTTGTATAGATAAATTGAATAAGATGATTATTTTGTTCCTAAAACTGGTTTTTCTAAATATTTCAATTTAAACAGAATTTATTTAATATAAAAAAAACAGTTAATAATTTTTATAAAATATATTTTATATGAATAATTTGTTATCAATATTTTAATTAGTAAATTATCGAAAATGAATGAAAATATTAAATATTCATATCGATTTCGATATTAATATAATAATTTTACCAATTAAATATAAATTTTTTAATAGAAAACATTATAAATTTTACTATTTGAATTTGAAAATGATACATCTATTTTTAATTTGTATATTAAAATTTTCATAATATGATTTTATGTGATTTTTTTTATGATATAATTTTTGGGAGTATTGTAAAGTCAATTATCTATTAATAATAAGATCATTATTACCCTATTAGAAAGGCTAACCACTGTAATTTTATAATAATATTTTTTAACACAACATATTTATTTTATAAATTTCCTATTAATTTTAAATATTTCATTTATAATTTAGAATATAATATTTATCATTTTATAAATGAAGTAATATATTTAAATACATTTTAAAATAAAATATACATATAGTATATTATAATATATATTTACCATTATATAAATTGAATAAAATTCAATGGATATAAAAATTTAAAAGACTATGTCTACATTTTATAATCTATATTTTATTTTATTTTTGTTACAATTGATTAACACCCTTCTTTAGAATCATGTATCTAAAATAGTTTCTAAAAATAGTAAAATAATAAATATTTGAGTAATATAAATTAGTCATGTTTAATACATAGATAGTAATATTTGGTTGAGGACCTTTTCTATATTTTAACTTCACTATCACATTTTATAATGTTTTTGGAACATTCCATTATAGTGAATTTAAATGAAGGAAATATTTTAGTTATTTTAAAAATGAAATCCATTTTAAATTTTAATGGGGGAACTCATATCATTAAATCCACACACAATATGAAACCAATAGATTATAAAAAAACATACCAAATATTCTAATAAAATTTTTTTATACTAAATCAAGGGGTTCATGTATTCTCATTAGACCATTCCTCAATGACTTAAACTAAATTTCATGGGTATCATCATTGAAGGGAGGTAATATTTTATAACTACACAATTACTATTTTTTATTTAACAATGTTATATTGTTATTTCTAATATTATATCACACCAAGGAAAATGATAATTTTTTTTAATTATTATACTATTTGGTTTTCAAAGTCATGTAAAAGAATCAACAACCCTGGACCTTTTTTTATTGAAATAAATATGTGAGTAAATAATTCATAGGAAAAAAATTACATCACATAACATGTATTATTGTCCATTTTCACTATAAATGATTGGTAATAATAGGTAATTTAATATATATATTCTGTACTTATTGGATATTTTAAATTATGAAATTATAATCATTAATACATCTTTTCCCAATTATATGGAATAAGAAATTATCAACAATGTGCATTTTTATACTACATCCTCCATGGAATGGTGTATTCATTTATTCATTATCTTAAATCATGGATGATTAAAAGGATGTAAATAAAAGATAAATACTGTTTTTTATATCACTATGATTTTAATTTAGTAAGTTTTCCATCCAATTAATTAAATGATTAACAATTATTCATTATTAATTCAATTGATTTAAAAATCATAATAATAATTAAATAATCACTAATTAAAAGGTACGGTATTTATATAAAATATTTCATCTTCATAGTAATTTAAAATTAACATATATAATAATATTAATAGCCATATTGGATAAGTATTCCTCTGTTTTATCAATTTTTTATCTAAACAAGATCATAATCACCATTTATTTTTGATAGGTTTACATTCAGAAATATAGAAATACATACGTGAAAAATAAAATTAATTAATATTATTCATTATAATGAAAAATTATTTAACATAATAATATAATATAAATATATAAACTATGTTATTTAATGTATTGAAATAAGAATATTTTACGAAATTCATAAGAAATTTTCATTCAGTCATTAGAAAAAACCAAAACAAGATTATCTTTAATTTATAATTCGTGGTTCACAAACTAAACAACCATTAAATGAGATTATATTTTTAAAATATTCCATAATTCATCTAAAAATTACTTCATATTACAAATTAATTATGTTATTTAATTTTATAATAGATCTAAACAACTCACTTATAATACAAAATCATTGTAACAAATATTTTTTATCGGTGATGTTGAAAATAGTTAAAAACTAAAAAAATATATACATATATACTAATAATAATAAGTATTTATATATGTATATTATTATGAATAAAGTAATTCTATATTTTATGAATGAAATTGATTTTATAATTTAACTGTTTTTTTGAATTATATTAATTAATTAGAGGTGAGGTATTATTATTTATCTAAATTTTTTTTTGAACAATTAGGGATATGGGTTGGAAACCCATTTCATAACAGGTCAAATTTTTTTTACAAAAATTTAATATAATATTGAAAACATAAGGTGTGTTAATTTTGACAAATAAAGTAATAAAATAAATTACATATATAGAAGCCTTCCAATACCATCCAGTGACGTGAGAACCATATAAGGTCTTCTATTGGATTCTTATATTCCTTTTCATACCTTGATTCCTTCTAATGAGATACATATCATCATATAAGTCCATATAATGTTCCTATAGAAGCTATTTAGGAAGAACCAATATAAAATTTAATATGATATTTCATGAAAATAACCCTCCAACATGATTAAACTAAAATCTTTATAACATTTAACAAATATAAGACAACATCACATGCTCAATAAATAATCAAATTAATTGTCGGAGAAAATGTGTAAAATTATTTTTTTTATTTTCAATCAAAATCCTTAAAATTATAATCAACCAATATGGAATCCCACGCCATTTTATTATAAAACATTCCATCCATTTATATTTATATATATGATTATGAACATTAGAGGAATGTCATGAAAAATATTCTTGTATAACCTTTAGTAGTTATTAAAAACAAATAATTCATCCAGAGATTTTTTACATCAATAGTTGAAGATCCAATGACAACATGTGAATTTCTTGACCTTGGAAAGTCAATGACTTGGTGAATAATTTAATTATATCATAAAATAACTATTCATCATTTTTTATAGAACTAAATTATAGGAATAATATAAACAAAATTATTCCCCAGTGGTCATTACAAAATTTAAATTAGAAGAAAAACCATTCATCAATGAATAGGAAAAACAAGAAATCATGTGTCAATAATAATAAAAAATCATTAGATCCTATGTTAAAAATTATAAAAAACAAATGAATTCACTCAGGAAAAATGACAGTGGTCCATAAAATCATAGATATACACTAACATAATTTTCCTTTTCCCAATTAGTATTCATTATAAACTATTAAATAATATTTACTATGTATCCGTTATACGGCTTTCTACTAATCTACAATACATATAATTTTCTTTATGTTATTTTATTTTTTTCATGTGTGAAACTTATATAACTCATGTTCATTCATACATACATCATTTGACTCCTTTTTTAACCAAATCATATAATTTTTTTTCTAACATGTTTTTTATTCATTGGGATTTGGTCATTAACCTAAATATATTTCATATATATTGCTTAAAATTGTTATATTAATTTTATTATGTGTTATTATAATTTTTTTATCTTCTTTAAAAATAATACCTTTTTAAATTTTCTTCAATATTTATACAATATATAGTCCATATGTAATATTTATAACACAAATCTACACTATTTTAGTTTGAAAGATTAATTTTGAAAATTTCTTATAAGATTGGTTTATGAATAAATTTTATATTACATTATATTTATATATCACAATTTTAGAAATTAATTCTTATAAAAAAAAATTTTTAATCATATTACACTATGAGCATTAAAAATTCATAATTCAAAAATTGAATAAAAAACTTGTTTCTTCGAAAACAATAATGTGTTTTTTCATACTCCCTTTAGTTATCAAATATAATCGATATTTTATTCATGGATCAATTTTTTTTTCATTATTTTAAAAGGAAAAATATTCAAAATCTGTAATTTATACATTTTCGAGGTAACTATTGAATGTGGTATGAAAATATTAATTTTACATCAATGTTAATTTTTTTTCCAAATTCCCATTAATTATTCATTTCAATGTAACTTTTCATTTTCATAAGGATTTGTAAAAATGGTTAATATGTGTCTATATTCATTATCTATTATATAATTTTTTATCAATTGTGGATTGAACACGTGGTATCAACTAATCTGACTCGTGATCCCTTTATGATATTTTTAAAATAATTATATTTTCAAGAGTATTTATTATATAAGTTAACACACTTATATGATTCACTTGTTTCACTAAGGTTTCATTCATATGAAAATATTATTTTTATTCCATATAATGGGTTATAATAATATTATTCCTACATTTTTTGTAATTTACCACTACTCCAAACAATTTGACTATAAGAGAGAAATACATTGAAGTTTTTTTAGTTATTAGGAAACTACTGAAAATCAGTATATTTATTATTTTGATATATATTTTTATTTTTTACTCATTAATTTTTATCATTTATTTTTAAATAATCAAAATTATTCCTATTTTTGGGATATGATGTTGTTATCCTTCAATTAATTGGGGGAAAATTAGTATTAATATTTATATATTTTTTAACAAATATGATAAAAGGAAATTTGATTGTTTTTTCTTGACCATTTCACTCCATTATATGGTTGGTTTTTTATCATTATATCCATTAATAGAATTATAGAAACTAATTAACATTAATTTTGACTCTTATAATAGGTTTATTGTATTTAAACATTCCATATATTTTATTATAATGATAGAATTAATTTTTTTAAACAAGAGGTTCCTTATGGAAACTAATCAAATTTATTTTTGTCTCTTATGTGTAATTATTTAGAAATAATCAAGATAAGGGTGGGGAAAAAATTGTACATCCCCTTGATATTTTAGTACGTATCATGTGAGAAAATAAAATTTTTTGTTCTACAGACTACCCAACATATAACTATTGTTTATTTGAAGAAATCCATGATAGTATATTACTGAAATAGAAATAAATGAATTCCATTAGCCCTGTATCACTGTTGTTTATCTCTAGGATTTTATTTATTGATAGGGATATAGTTTACTTTCAGATTTTGGTAATTTTAGAACCATTTAGATTATTTATTACTTCCAAAATATATATATTATATTGTTACATTTTTAAATGAATCTATTATATGATCCCATTTATATTTATTTGATTTAAACACTTTATCATGTATTAATTCCCCATGTTATGATTAAATATATTACATGTCACTTTATTACATATATAAAATGTGTAATATAATATTTGGTATATATTAAATAATTATCATGATTTATATTGTTTCTAATACTGTTGAAAAATTCCATTAGTTGAAAATGACTTGAGATTTATTTGATTATGATGATTCGAAGATATGTATTTCCGAGAACAGAAGAATCATTATAGTATTAATGATTTAATAAACTTTAGTTATTTTTTAATTAGTTAATTTTAAATCTAGGAATTTTCATACAGTACAAATCAAGTGTGTGAATTTTTTATTTATAAGAACATGTATTGTAATACGGATCTAGAGAATCGTGGGCACTATTAGATATGATTTCAAATAAAATATTATATTATGATGATACCGAAGAATAAAAATTGTGTTATTTGAAATGCTATCATTACTTGATATGTTATATTCTATCAAAATTTCAATTGAACATATAGTATTTTTGTATGGTATAAGATTTAATATTAATATAATGTTGTATATTTTATTTATGTTTTAGAATAAGAAACCATTAAAGAAAACACTATGGATAAGACTAACCGAGTATCCAACTTATAAGATAAAATCACTTGGTTTTGGTAAATTACATATTGTTTTGTTCTCAAATGAATTATTTCCTTCCATGATAATAAATATTGATGCAGTAATTTGTATTTTAACCTAAATGCTAATGACCAAGATGATGTTACTTTAACATAAAGAAGCCCTCCGTATACTCAAGAGGCTGCTGAATAAAAGTGGCAGTCTATAAAAACATTGACAGACTGTACCATAGTTAATCATAACCATCATAAGATAATATACCTTAAATATGAACCGAATTAAAACAATATTTTTTTAACAAAAAATGATATAACTGATGGAACATCAGTGATACATAAAATAAATCAATATCCTTACAATTCCTAGTTAACTATTCTATAATATATAATTAGAAATTAAATTAAGACATATAAGTATCTACTAGGATTTTGCCTATATACATCTTATTTCACCATTCACCATCTCTAAAAATTCCTACTTTTGGGTGATCTCTCATTCAAGAATCCATTATAATGAATTCGAAACATGATTTCTGAATTTCATGCATCATGTGGGTAATAAAACATAGTAACACTATAATATTTTGTCAATAAAATTTGTTCATATGTATAGAATATGTATGAAATAATAATTATATGTCTATATGAAATCAATAAATAACATATTCTGAGAGTTTTTTGCACACCATTCTACCCTATGCCTCATCCATGCCGACATTGTATCTACTCTACAAGGGTATTCATAATGGATTTCATAAGTGATCATGTTCTAGGAAAAATGAATGGGAATGCATATCATAGAATTCATGAAGCATAAAGTTAGGATTGGCCACTTATTAATTGTATCATAGCTCCATCATGGATCAATAATCATGTCTATCAAACCATGTTTATATCATAGGTGATGCCTAAAAGATATTTTTATCCAGTATTTTCCATCGGTCAGTCATGAATGTGGTTATACACCTGTTTTTTCTATCTCATTGATAGAATCATGGTCATAATTACCATAACAAACATTCACTTTCATCCCCATAACCATTTCAATTTATACGCATTCCCCCTCTAAGTGTTATTTATAACATGACATTCCACATTTTTAAAATACCAATATAAATTCATTAAATTGAATGAAAGCCACATCAAAGAGTGTAGAACATATATAGGAAAATTATTGAGACCCATTCGTATAATAACTGAATATTACGCCATTTTATATGAATATTCATTACATAAAAAAATTACATGCCAAGAGACTATATTTTTTTGGTGTATTTTGAAAATTGATACATTGTTTTTCTAATTTAGTTATAGATCATTAACATCTATATAATTATCTTCCTCTTTAGTTCCCCTATAAAGAAACCATTTTTCATAACATGTGTAAATAAAACATAAGAAATGGGTGGGACCATATTATTAGTAGGGTTAGAAACGAGATATATAAGAATAATAATGATCATAAGGTATGTGAGCCTAATCAAATCAATAGAAGATCATACCATACATATAATATTTCAGTATGAAAATTAATGTAATAAAGATAGATAGTTCATAAGACATCAATCATAAGGGTTATAAATAATCATAAATCAACCATGAAACATGAGCTCATTTTATATAAGTGTAACACTATTATAACTATATATAACAATTTCAGGTTTCATGGTTATCTACCTATAACATCAACATAGTGGATCAGAACACACTTATTTCCCTTTTTTTGGACCCACATGTTTTCTATTAAAGATCAGGACATACCTATTTCCCATGGAGGACCTTTTTCCTATTTCTGGATCAAGATATACTTATTTCCCATATTGTATTAGGACACATCAATTTCCCATATTGATGATAATTTTCAATAGAAATAGATTGGAAACGTATATATAATTATAGAAAGGAATTTAGCTATTAACATTTAAATTATCTTTTTGAAAACATATAATGCAATCAATTAATATCATTAAAAACATTTAAACCATAATTCTTTTTGAAAAAAAATCATTTGAAAACAAATTTAAAATCAATAAATTTATAGAATAAAATAAACAAATCAAAAAAAAAATCATATCAATAAATAATGGAATCTTCTTTGGAATTATGGTCATGATGGTGCTTAGGACTGTACATGTAAAACATTCTTTTTTTAGAAACATTTATTTAGAAATCGTCTTTGATTGAAAAAATAAATCTAAATTCCAATTAAAACTATAATTTAAAAAGTAAAATTAGGGGTAAAAATGTAATTTAATCATCATAAAATAAAATTAAAAAAAAATTTAAATAATTTTTTGAAAAAACTATTTTCAATGATCACATATTCATGACCGAATAGAGAAATTAATTTGGATTTTCATAAAAACATTTCATAATCATATTAAGTCCTAAAGAGTGAAAGTATGTACTAATAAATGAATATGTAATGTATAAAATAACATAATAAAATTTTATATTTTTAATGAGAAATAGATCATAATGGTTTATCAATATAACAAAATTCATAAAAAAACTAGACAAATGTCAAGATTGTAGAAATTAAATATTATAAGTTTTGAATCATTTCAGGTCCAATAAATTATATAAATAAATTAAAATAATATAAATGTATAATAAAATTATTATATTTCTGGTATAAAATTTCAAATTTCATTATATACACCCCATTGGAAAATATAGGTTCTTATAACGGCATATATATCAGAAAATTAAATTTGATGAAAAAATACTTTAACAATTTGGAATCATTGGAAACATAAACCCCATGAAAGAATTATTAAAAAAATACATTTAAATAAAGTGATATTTAAATATATGATTTATAGAATACATTCACATGTATTATATACACTGAAAAAATGAAATTATTGGTTAATAAGGAATGTATCTCACGGATAAAAAATGTGGGATTGGAAAACCCTAAACTTATGTATTGTCAATCATCTTACCCTTTGAAAAATATATATAATAATATAATTTTATTACAAGTATAAAACACAACTATATGCACATATATACAACCATATAAGACTCAAATATGACTTTATATTATTTTTTATTAATAATTAAATGTTTTATGAAATGTTTCATGTTATAACTGATTTATTTATCATACTTGTTTTGACATTTTATTCTTGATCCTTGAACATTGTTCTTGATTAACTTATTTAATTAAATTAAAAAATATTATGTAAGAAATATATACATTATATTTAAAATTATAATAATTTATAAAAAATATATATATGAAATGGTATGCACAATTCTTGGGGATGATAGGTCATACATACAGATGAATGTAGTTTCCATTTTGTTGTGGTAATGGAAGAAAAAATTGAAATAAATTATATGTACATTTATGTATATTATCATTCCATTATAATATTTTTTTCATATATATCATATACTTCTTCAAAACTCATCCTTAATAAATTCAATTTAACGTGAGGACCAACCATTATAACGGTAAAGGAAAAAATGAACAATATAGTTTTACAATGTAGTAGTTCACCACACACAAGAACGGTATGTTTGTTACCAAATAAATATAAATTTATATTTGTGTAGGTATAAACAATAGGATGATAAAATATATGTATATTTATGATACTAAATTTTACTCTTTAAAAATGTAAAATAAAAATTTTATGATTTGTAGAATGAAAATAAAACAAAAGAAAATGAGGAAAGATGTTACAACTTCTTTGGGTATCTCATTATGGTTTTCACCAAAGATCATCTTTGGATGGATTTAAAAAATATGACTAAAATAGGATTAATTTAAGGATGTTATAATTATATTTCGATCAATTTTGTACTAAAATAAGGTATTGATATGTGTGAATAGTTTAGAATCTGGAGTTCCTTCATATAGTGGAGAACGAGGGGAATTCATGTAATTTTTTAAAATTGAACTCCACCAACATTTTTCCCATGTGCATTGGATCCAATAATGTTCCCAATTTGATCCATGCGAGGATTAATACAATGTTGGAACATCAAATGGATATTGGAAATTTTTCAAGGTATCATTCGGACTAATGTTAATGTTTAGATATTTGTTATCCTAACTTTTCTCTTCATCATTAAAATCAATTTTAATCACTCTCAATAATATTTTTGGCCAAATAATATGTTTATATTTTAAGAATTTATTAATTATTCTGATAAAAAATATTTTATCAATTTTTTAAAAATACAATGTAATTGTTGAAGAAAATATATTAATTTTATCCTATAGATGGGATTCGATGACGTGTTCTTAATGTCTAATTTTCCAAATGATAGAAATGTTCTTTTGTCCAGTTTTAATGTGAAAGTGTTTAAAATTTCCTAAATTCGATTAATGTAGGTATATTCAATCAAATAATAATTTTAATACAAATTAAAATATAATATATAAATATAATAATGTTTAAAAAACTTAAAATTTCAATTAAAATTTAATCTGTTTTCCTTTTCATCAAAAAATAAAGATACATTGAAAAATTATAAACAGATACCCAATTTAAATTTTTATATTAAGATTTAAAAAATAAACATTATTTTTTATAAAACAAATATAAAATTATCAAGATATATAATTAAAATGAGAACACCATTACAAGGATGTAAAATTACTATTTATAAAAATACTTAATTTTATTCAAAAAATTGCATTTATACTAATATTATCCCAATGAAATCTATTGGATGAGTATAAAAATATTTGACTAAATATATTTTATTAAAATAATTAATCAAAAGTTATTTGTTTAATTTAATTGCATAATTTTTTTATATAAATAAAAAATAACATTCATTGAAATGTAATTTTGTTATTTTGAAATCGTTAAATCATTCACTTCTACTAATTTAAAAACAATGTAATAATCTTATATAAATTTTTAAATAATATTTTCACATGAGATGTAATCATATTTATAACATCCATTCTGTTGAATATGTGGTAGCTATAATAAAATATTAATAATATTATTAATAGTATATTGTAGTTCGGTTAAACATAGTCTTTCATATAATCTAATATATCAAAGGGAGTCAATAATTATTGTATGATAAACTAAATAATGTGTTCAATGGGATGAAAACTAATCTATGTGTTTGATTTCTAACAAGCTCCACATTGGTTTTTGTATAATGAAATCCAAACATAGTTATTTCATGTAAAAAATCAACGTTCAATGTTATGATAAATGACAACAATCAAAATGATTAAACTAATTTGAAAATTTAGATTTCTAAACCTCATTGGTAGTTACATTGTACTACACATAAAATTAACTTCATGCCAATTATTATTATCTATTATCAATGTTTTAATACAAAAATGTTCTATTTATAAAAAAATACATCATAAAAATTATTACATTAACTTTCCTTAAAAAATTATATAAGGAAACATAATAATACCCAAAGTTACACATAAATAGGATTCTATATAGTAGAACATAGGTGGGAAATGGAAACATGGACACAATGAAAAGATTATATAATAATATATATTGATAATGATCTATGATGGCACTAATGTGGGTGATCTAGATAAAGTAAACAATCCAAAATCCATAAATTAAAGAAGTTTGAAAGTGTTTATTGATATCAAAAAAATTATGATAAAATGACAACATTTTATTTCAGGGCCCATTTTTTATGTGGAAAAATGTTCATAAGAATATATATTTAATTGATTTTATCACAATCATAATTTGTGTTACGCTTTGACAGATTTAAAATTTATCCATTATTCCCAGAATTATTAGAGAATTTATCATTCCTAAAGTATTAATATATCAAGTGATCAATTAATTGACAGATAATTCATTCCATATCTCTTCATTTGAAAAAATATTAACACATAATATGCAATATTGAAATTCAACATGTGGTAAGATAATTCGTTCGTCTATAAAATCTCATCCAATTTTAAAAACAATCCATTCAATAAATGGCATGGATTCTAACAATTTAAATAGTGTAATTCTTAAAAAAGTAAAAAGAAAAACAGCTATTGGCTCATCCTATGGAATTCCTACCCAAAGGGTAGGTAAAGTTAGCCTCCTCAGAACTCAGCATTCGTCAGTCTCCTCCATTTAACGACTCATCATAAAGTCCAACTCTGGGTAACGTCATGTCCGGGTACTATCAGCCTCATTCATCATCGTCCGTCGTCTGCATCCAACACAACAAGGTGCAGTCATAGATCGTGTAGGGGTGAGTATAATGATACTCAGTAGGGACCTCGAGACCTTCATGGACTAACAAATCCACCAAGGATAAACCACAATGTAATGAATTAACATATAACCCTACATAGTTATATGACCACACATATACCTAAGTTATTATGCAATTTATCTCAATCAAGAGGAAAACACAAAGGTTCTGATTCAGATCAACCAAGATTTTGTTTTAGGGGTAGTATCAAGTAACATCCCCAACACATTATCGAATCCTCGACTGTTGGAAAATCCTCCTCTATCGAGTACATTGTGCATGTCGCGAGACCAAGTGCACTTCCCACTAACCTTGGACTACTAAGGTAATTATGTTGTCGAGTATCGTGGGTCTACCACGTTATACCGAGGCGCTCCCCACCATGGGTCATCCGCCACACCTAGGTTCTATCCTTCTTATCCTGCTGATGTACTTCTCCTGTCAAATACCGTGGGTCTGCTGCGTCACCAAGGGTGCTACTCCACTGTGGGTCTGCCGCCACACGCAGCCACTCCCCACTGGGCTCGTAGAGTCACTCCGAGTCAAATGGTGAATGGTCATTAGGTCTCAACCATCTACTAGGTCATGGAACTCTGCTCACTCATCATTGGAAGGATCCGCTCCACAAGATATTGGTCGATACATCAAATGTCATGAAGTCCCATTAAAAGGAATCTCAATGGTCTTCCAAGTTATTGGGCTCTAAATGAAAGAGAAGACACGTAAATCAGATGCACAATCAATGAGTTACTAGCCTTTTAGTCCCGGGGACCTGGTTGGATTCGTGCAAGATCCAACCTAACAGTATCTCAACTATATCTTGAACTCCACTAGGGTATACTCAAAGGGACGGTCATGCTCCAAGATTATCGAGGTCGCTGACGGTTCATCAAACTGACATCTAGTGCCAATGATATGGCCCAAATAAAGTAATGGGTCTTTGTGGGCCAGGGTCCGGTCCGACCCGGTCGGCCCAACTAGGCCCGACCCAGTTTGGGTCTACTCGGACCGTTGGGTGGGCCATCCCGGCAGGTTTGGCATGGACAGCTAGGCCCCGCCCAATAGGTCACGAGGGGTCATGGAGGGCCGCGAGGGAACCAACCGTTTGTGGGTCAGTGCGAGAGCAGATCAGGCTGGAGGGCACCGCGAGGGAGGCTCGGCCTAGAGGGCATCACGAGAGGCCAGATAGGTTGGGGCACCATGAGGGTGCTAGTTCAGCGGGGGGATCGGGAGACCGGCGGGTTGGCACAACCTGGGGAAACTCAGGAAGCTGACATGCTAGGGGGGCGCTACTGGGGCAAGACACGGCCCGGGCCGAGTCATCCAGTGGAGGTGTTGGTGTGGCAGGAAGGTGCGGCTAGGGTAGCTCAGTAGGCCAGTGTTGTCTGTAGCAGGTTCGGCCGGTGGGATAGGGTGGCGGGGGCCAGTTTGGCCGACGGACGGTGCGACCAGGGCGTCTCAGCCCAGCCCATGGCAGATCGAATAAGAGGGAAGAGGCTGTGTGGGTGGTTAGTCCGGTGCACCGCGAGGCGTCACGACCGGTTTGACTGGTGGTGGCACGGAATTCCGCAGGGGCGGCGCACATTGCGGAAGTCACGGGTGGTGCGGTCATCGCCTTCGTCACCTTCGTCGTCGTTGTCACCATCCTCTATTTCGAATAAGACCGCAAAAGAGAAAGACAAAGGGATTTGGACATGTGGGTTTGGTCCACAACCTCTGCATTTATGTCTGTAGCATTTGGCTCACCAGAACAAAGCACAATAGACCCTCCCGTAATGAATAATCCATATACTCGTAAAAGGAAAACATAAGTGGATCAACTAGTTAGAAGGTTGATCCACGTTCCTTTTTATAAAAGGGAAGAAAATGGGTATATAAAATCAATCACAAAAATACCCTACTTGTTTGAAGTTTGTTGACATTGGTGCAATAAGGCATACATCTATTCATTGTAGACGAACACGTCCTTCGTCGAAGGACGTTCTGAGAAAGGAAGTCGAAGTAGAGGTTGTTCTTCATAGTCGAAGGCATTCCTCATGAGCATTTATCATTGGTGGAGCTTTATTCGACGAAGGAGTGTTCTTCATTGGGAGCATTCTCCCAAGTTACTCCTCTCCCCATTCCTTCGTTTCTAACCAAATGAAATTGGAGCCAATGAAAATAGAGAAGAAATTTTTTATTAAGTCATTGGCACCAATTTCAAAGTAGCCTAATTAAACACCTAGGTTGGAGAGATGAATTAGGGTGGATTGGAAGAATATATTTAAGGGTGGTGGTGGCACCATTAATGGTTGAAGAGGTCAATATGATCTCCCTCATTAATGAGAGTAGTTGAGATTTTGTCCTCTTCTACCATTATTAGGGGGGTCAGGTGGTCCCCACCAAAATTAAACATGAAAAAGATGTTTAGCCCTCAGGTTGACCCCACCACCATAACCTATCATGGTCGTTTATAGCGTGGTGGTCCCCACCAACAACATACACATGGGTGGTTATAACAGATAAAACAAAATAAAACATGTGTTTATTTTATATTATTATTTCCACGAAGAACACAAAAACTAACATTGACCCTCGACCAACTGTCGTCGAGGAGAATGACTTCATAAGAGAAAATCGGTGATGTGAGTTCAACAGTGTCCTTAGATCTCAATAACGATGACCGATTCAAAAGTTATAAAAAATTCTCGTACGTTTACAGAACATACCCGAACAAAACCTCAGAAATTGATTCTGGGCACACCGGGCCTCGGAATCACGCATCGTCATTTTTTTGGACTCGTAAAATTACCATATAAATAAAAAAATTACTTGGAAATTTTATATCTTTACATGTATAGTGTGAGAAACAATTATAATTGAATAATAAAACATAATCATGAAAATTAGTTATATGATTCCTAAATCATGACTCCAACTTTATTATCTATGAAACATTAGGATTATACATAAGTAAATCGCTAGAAATATTTATTGAAATTTCTTTGGGTATGTCACTAAAGTATTATCATACTACGTTCCAATGTATTACTAAAAAATTAATTTGATACCCACAATAGTGACCTAGGGTAAATGTAAATATAGATTACATCATTTTAAATTAATATTTAGAACATTAAAAAATAATATGCCCTAATGAATATAAGAGTTTAGTGTATTTTTAAACATGGAACAAAATACAATAATTGGTGAATTATCTTAAACATATCCATAAATATATTTTATTTTAGTACTAATACATAAATCCTATTATTTATAACCTAGGGAACATAATCATAAGAAACTGGTGAGATAAGATTCTCAAAAAAGATAAAAAATTATATATGTAAAATAATCATGATAATAATGCTATGTTGTAACACCACAAGCTACCACTATATGCTTTTCATTGAATAATACAGTAGCGTGTGTTGTACGCAACTTTGAGTTCCTACACACACCACAACCAATCAAAGTAGCTTTTTTGAATTGTAATACCCAATTTTTGAAATTGTATACATTGTAACATTCAAAATAGACCTTATTTTATGATTTGGAATGTCGAAATTCACTTAGGGTGAAAATTTGGTACTTTTCTGATAACTTTCATATTTTGATGAATACTGAAAAATACTCAATTTTAATTAAAAACAACTATTTTAATCGAAATAATTTATAGAGATAAAATATGAATTTGGTTGGTCTTAAATTATATTTAGAATATATTTTTACAATTTAATCTATTGTTTTTCATTGGAAATAATTTCACCTTTAAACCAGACATAAATTACTGTAAATCTTTTGATAGTTATTGTTTCTTAAAAACAATGTTTTTGTTTTAACAACGGGAAATAATTTTAAATTAATAAATTAAACTTATATGTTTTGAATTTGGTAAAATAGTCTTCATTATTGAATACGAAATATCAAAATTATCTTAGGGTAAATTTTTGGTATTTTTCTGAAAACATTTAATTATTGATGAATAGTGAAAATCACTAAGTTATAGTTTAAAACAAAATTT
This sequence comes from Viscum album, assembly GCA_963277665.1. Classification (NCBI taxonomy): domain Eukaryota; kingdom Viridiplantae; phylum Streptophyta; class Magnoliopsida; order Santalales; family Viscaceae; genus Viscum; species Viscum album. The sequence goes on along the minus strand of OY728151.1, from coordinate 719,914,754 downwards.
TTATTTAAATAATTAATTATTTTATTTAAAATATTTAATATCAAAATAGATACATGATACCTATATAAGTTAAATTTAATTCAATGGAGTTGGTTTATAATAATTTTAGATATATAAAAATTTCATTGAACTTTTCACCGTCTTTTACCAACTTCCTAAGAGCTTTTGCAAAATCACATAAAACATAATTTTACCACTTCTGTGAGCTGAATTACAAAAATCCAAGAGACATGGTTTATATTATGGAGTAAAATTTGGTTCAATGAGAGGAAAATTATTTTTGGTGAATAGTAACTTTTTACTTTTATTTACCACGGTTAAAAGTAAATAGGGTAAAAAGGGTAAAAATGTTATTAATATTACCCTCACACAAGTACTAATTATATTTGACAAGTTTATCTCGACCAAAAACAACATTAGGAAGAAAATATTATCATTTAGATCAACTTGGATTAGATCAGTACATTTATTAACATATAATTCAAAGAATAGTTAAAAGAGTTAAAATCAATGTTTAATAACTAAATGATTTTTTGTCATGGGGTTTTACATAATATAAATTCTATTTTAAATATTAAATATAAAGATTAAAATATTTCCTAAATCATGGTATTTTATTTAGAATTTTTAGACATTAAATAAATAAATAAATTTATTAAATCAATGATGATGCAGTAATTGCCTTATTCATGAAGGAATCAAACATATGGTATTATAAATATTAAAATAAATATAATTTCAAAGTTATTATGATATCCACGAATTTTCTAGGTGACTGACATGTTAGTATTGATTCAATGTATGTTTTTTGAAGTAATCATGTACTTAATATTTTTACAAAAAACAAATACCAAATAGTGTCAAAATTTACATAAAATAGTTATTAAAAGAAATATTATATTATTAATAGATATAATGGTCCTAAAAATCTAAGGATCTGGAAAAAGACTGATATAATAATATATATAACATTAATAAAATAATTGGGGTTATATTGTTAGTATATAGTAAGTTTATTATCCATATAGTGTAATAATACAAGAAGACACGGTAAAAGTTAAATTTTTTAACTTAGAGTTAAATCTAAATGATAAGGCTAAAATGGTTACATAAACATGTCTAAAACATATGTTTTGAGTTGTATTTGAAATATCCCCACCTTATACTTTAAATAATCATCTTTTAAGATATTAGAAACCGAATATGTATTTTTTATAAAATAATATTTTATGTTTTTTCTAAGGTGCCCCTCACCCCTCTTATAAAAGGGCACTCCCCCTTCACTCTAATTCACACAATAGAAGCCATTTGGTCAGCCAACCCCTGCCCAAATTCCTTCTAAAATATCCTCCCATAATCTTAGAGGAATTATTTTGATCAGAAATCCAATCTATGGAGCCCTTTTGATCAAATCAAAATGAAGAACCCGATAAAGAGGTAATGATTTCACCACCCTCTTTCAAGTTCCTTTCTTCTTCCACTTCCTTTTTTCTTTGTTGTTTCCATTATAAAACAGAAACTCTAGTATATTATATACACTATGATGTTTTTATAATTATGGTAAAACCAAAATCATTATTGTATCCACCATTTGAATGACATGTCACCATACGTGCGTACATACGGTTTACCGTCTCCACGTTGTGGTGTTATTGTTATTCAATACATTATTATTTGGATGGGTATAATAATGATGTATATATGATGTAAATAATATATATAAAATGATAAGGATTATGTATATATTATATACCTTCCAATTATATATTATATTAATATCAAAAGAATTATATTTTCACTCATGCGTACGTACAGATTACAGTCTTCACGACGTGATGAGATTAATTTCAATGTTCACCATTCATCAACGATTATAAAAATTTATATTACTAATAAGTGTGTAATATATGAAGTAATAATGATACTGGAGATATATATATTTATATATATAAGTATTTTTGTACTTTCATATATCATATTCACATACTTCCGTTCAATAATATATGAAAATGGAAACAACGTTTATGCGTACGTACAGACTACTGTCTCCATAAACGGTGTTTTCCATTTAATATATACGTGTATTATAAATATTTATTGTAACATCCCAAGTATTTAATGAATAATAGATATTTCGGTCTATGCCAATTAATGAACTAGATAGTGTTTTTGATGCTTAAAATGAAAATAAATCCAATCTTAAGCATAGAATACACTAATATTTTTAAAAGATTGTTTTACTGCCTTTTGATGGCAAACCATTTTTCAATCTATCTTTTGACAATTTTATAAACTATATTTGTCAAAATAAACTTATTCTTTATGATTGGGACATCAAAATTTACCTTGTGTGAATTTTTGGTATTTTTCTGACAATGTTCATTTTTAATGAATAGTGAAAAATACTGCATTTTACATCAAAACTGCTTTTTAATATAATTTATTTATATGATTAGATTATCATTTGAATTGGTTTTGAAGTGAAATTAGAATATATTTTTACCATTTAATCCAATGGTGGTCATTGGAATCAATTTCACTTTGAAATTGGACTTAAACTGGTGTCAATCTTTTGATACTTATTGTTTCATAAAACACGCTATTTTCTCTGACAGCGGGAATTAATTATTAAATTAATTAATGTTACTTATATGTTTTGAATTTTTTAAAATAGACTTCATTTTTGAATTCAGAATATCAAATATATCTTAGGGTGAAGTTTTGTTATTTTTCTGAAAAACATCAATTTTTGATGAATAGTGAAATCACTAAGTGGGAGATAAAGAAACTAATTTTTCGTTTAAATGAAATTTTGCCACCTTTTTGTTTTGAATTTCAAAAATACGACATACAAGGTTGTCATTAATAAGTAAAATGTGGTTCAATGAGATTAAAATAATTTTTTGGTGAATAGTAACTTATTAAGTTTTTAATCGCGATTAGTGGTAATTACTGTAGTTTTAGGTAAAAATAATGCTTTAATATTATGAAATGACCTATAAACATGTCATAACATTATTGGATGTGTCATGGACGACCACGAAAATCCATGGGTCAACTTGGGGACCCCATAAAGCCAATTTGGTTGGGAAATGACATAAATAACTTTTTATTTAATGTAAAAGTAAAAATGACACAAACATAATATGTTTTACGAAAGAAATTTTCATATGGGGTTATACAAGTCAGATTTTTTACTATAAATATTAATTGGAAAGATAAAATTATTTCCTACATCATACTATTTTTTATAATTTTTTGACATTAAATAAATAAATGTATTTATGACATCATAATGATGTAGCGATTACCTCATTAATAACAGATTTAAATAAAATGGAATGATAATGTAATATCTATGACCTAAAAATGTCCGAAACCTATTGGATGGGTGGATTTCGAACCCTTATCACCTTATCCTCTAATTATATCAATGTGGGACATTTTAAATCCGAAATTCATTTTAAAATAAAGTAACATATCTTTACATTCCAAGAGTGCCCCTCCTCTCCTCTTATAAAAATCCCCCACCTCTACCTCTTTTCCCACACTCCAAAAGCCTTTGGCTCGGCCAAACCCTGCCCATTTTCCTCTCCACTTCCCTATGTTACTCCTTGAAGCCTCACTTTGGGCATAATTCTTCCCAAAGAATCCATTGAGCTCAAATCTAAGAGAGTTACGCGATTTTAAGGTAATGTCTTCACTTGAGTCCTTTTGTTTTATTTTTCTTCTCCAACCCCCTAAAATCTTTTTATTTATTTATTTTGTAACAACTTCAGTATATTCAATATACTAGGATGTTGTTATAAGAAGGATTCAAGATACACTTACACACACCTACATCTAATGATTAAAGAACATACAGTTTCCTTGGATGGTGAATTTATGCCTCCCGAAACGATGATTGTTCAAAATTCTTTTAACACCTTAAAAGTTGTCCATTAAGATGTAAATATATTTATATATGACATATAATATGTTTATGTTTTCCTTAATCTTATTTATTTTTCATTTTGGGTATACCTTTATGGTTACCATTATGGGTAAACGCGATATCTTCATTTGAGGAAGTGCGGACTACCACCCCCTCAAAGTGAGTTGAATCTTTAAATACCATATGTGGGATGTATAAAAGATGGAACTATGATATTATATATTATATTATACTGGAATTATAATATACCTTTATATCATTAAGATTCCATTCTATAAATACGAAATAGAAATGAAAGTAGCGTTCATGCGTAAGTACGGCTTACCGTCTCCATGAACGGTGCATTTCATTTCTTACCTCTAAATGATTATGTAATAAAATAAATGCATGAATGTACTGGATATATATGACATATATGATATCTACATCATGAATACAATTCTGGATATAATGGATACATGAACAACATGTAATTATAATAGGCTTATTTTTTACTCAAGTAACAATGATCGTTAAAACGACCGTTATTAACTTAAATAATTACATAGTGTTCGTGACATGACAATAAGTGATATAAAAGGAATAATGAACTTGAAAAAGGTTCTTAAACAAGTATAAATTAACTCAAGTTTATTATTCAGGACATTAAAGAACGATCGAGTCAAGTCGGACCCGAGGTATGGGACTTCGTCTCAATCTCCTTTCATTGAGGCATATTTTGTTTTATACACAACCATCTTTTATATGGTGTATAAACACCTTTGACATTTACGTTTATCAAAAAGAAATCTTTTTAATATGAAGCGTTTAATAAATGGAAAAAGGGAGTGTTTTTGTCGTACGTATGCGGTGACAACGGCTTCTCCGCCGCCGTGACCATTATTTGAGTTTCGGCTTCCTCTACAAGCCATAACTTTTTTTAAAAGAAAAATAAATACCAAGTTTTACTTTTTTTTATTTTGGTATTGAAAATGGTTTTCATAATGTTTTTATATCAATGTGTTGTATTGATATCTTGTGATTGAAAGGTGGAAATGTTATGTTTCCTTTATGCATGTTTTATGTGATACGACTATGTTGAGGTTCATGGGCATTATTATGAAGACGGGTGGTTCCGTGACAAAATAAGGGAAGGTGAGCCCGATATATCTCTCCAATGCATTGGGTAATGCGAAGGAGTGAAACGTTAAAGTTTCTCCTAAGAGATTTAGGGAATATACTATGATGGGTATTCCAAACGTAACCAAGAGGGTTACTCCCTACGTAAGAATGTTATGAATGCCTCATGTTACCTTTACGTCTTATGATTTCTATGATTTATTCATGATTTGATGAGATATGTTAAAGTGCTTATGTTTTATGGGTAAAGTATCATCTCATCCTTATGTATATATGTACCCATGTTTCCTTTCCATATTTTTATATCCCTTACTGAGCTTCTTATACTCATCCCATGTTTTTTTGAAATGTTTTTCACAGGTCAAGGGAAAGGTACATGATATGATGATAGTGTCAAAGATGTGTCAAGAAAGAATCCATGTTTATTTTAAATATGTTTACATTGATGGGAATGAAGAATACTATCTTTATGTAACCACTTTGTTTATATGTGGAATGTAATGCAAGTTTTATGATCTAATTCTCTAAAACTCTAAACCCGAAAAGATCCTCAATGTGTAATCTTGTAATAACTCAAGATTAAGTAAGGTTTAAGGCTGGTGTCTTATAGTTCGTATCAAAGGTCGGTTTAGATAACTTTAGGAGTTAGAATTCTATTAAATGATTATCCAAAAATATTTTTTTTGAAATGATATTGTATTTGAAGATTACCATGTTGCTTCATCTAAGACATGTTTGTTCAGAATGGTTTTCCGCAGAGGAAACAGGGAAGCAGTGTTAAGAAGGCATACAGAAGGAAATAACCTTCCGAATCAGCATCCCGGGATGGTTGGAATTGGAACTGAACAGTTTGTTGCTGTGATGGCACAGTTAAATCAGGATATAAATGGTGGTGGTATCAATGCACGAGATCAGCCAGACCAACCGTAGAGGAACATGTCAGTGGTGGAACATTTTATGAGGCAACATCCCCCATCATTCAGAGGATCATCTAACCCTGTGCTAGATGAAGGGTGGATTAAGGCACTGGAGAAGATTTTCGATGTCATGGGGTGTTCAGGAAATCAAATGGTTAGTATTTCTATTTACCGTTTGGAGGGTGAGGCAGATCAGTGGTGGTCGATGGTTAAAAATATCAGGGACGTTGATGAGATTGATGCTCTCAATTGGTATAAATTCAAAGGTATGTTTCTTGAGAAGTATTTTCCTAAGGCTGTTCGACTTAGGATGGAAAATCAATTCTTGGAATTTAGGCAAGAGGAAGACTCAGTGGCTACCTATGAAGAAAGGGTCACTCGATTGGCAAGGTATGCTCCAAATTTTATCCGAGACCTTGATAGTAAAATCATTCATTTTTACTCAGGATTAAAGCCAAAATATCTAAGGTCATTAGCCTCTCATGAGTTTAAAAGTTATGAAAAGCTTGTTCTATGTGCTGAGAAGGTGGAAATGGAGTTTGCCGATGATCAATTGTTCTATAACAACCAACAGAAGAAGAGACCGAGGTGAAGGAGAAAGGTAAAAATTCTTCAAAAAAGTCTGATGGTAAGAAAACTAAGTTTCCATTTTGTGATAAATGTGGCAAAAGGCATGCAGGGGAATGTCTTCTAAATTCTGGAAAGTTATACTGATGTGGTAAGATGGGACATAAGGCTCATGATTACACTGAAAAGGATCAGGGTGATGGTAAGACCAAATTTGATTTACAGTTAGTGAAATGTTATAAGTGCAATGTGATGGGACACTATGCAAAGTATTGTCCGAAAAAGAGCTTGAGTGATGAGAAGCAGTTAGACTACAAGCAGAAAGGGGTGGTGAAATCTTTTGCAACTACTTCGGCAGACGTCGGGCCATCAAATGAAGTTGTATCATGTACTTTGTTTGTTTTTTCAGATTATGCCAGTGTGTTGTTTGATTCGGGGTCTACACATTCTTTCATCTCTGAAAACTTTTCTAGTAAAATGGGAATACCATCTCAATAAGTGACTCCTAAACTTGTGGTAAAAACACCTATGGGAAATGTTGAGGCAAAAATAATTTATACGAATCTTCCTATCCTTATTTGTGGAAAGAACCTACTTGCAATCCTTATTGTTCTACCTCTAGTAGAGTCTGATGTTATCCTGGGTATGGATTGGCTCTCTATTTACCATGCTAAGATTGACTGTAGAGCTAAAGAATTTTATTTTCAGAAACACTTTCAGTTTGTGTACAAGAATGATCCCTTACTGTTGATAACTTATCAAGAGGCCATAAAACATGTAAAAGATGGAAATGAATGTTACCTTGCACACATCGTTGAAAATAAAGGAACTATTCAGATTAATGATGTGGCAGTGGTAAATGAGTATCCTGATGTTTTTCCTGATGAGTTGCCTGGAATAATACCAGATCGAGAAGTTGAGTTTACTGTTTACATAGTTCCTGATGTTATGACAATTTCAAAACCCCTTATCGAATGGTTCAAATTGAACTTTTATAGTTGAAAGAACAATTGCATGATTTATTAGAGAAAGGTTTCATTCGACCTAGCACATCACCATGGGGTGCTCCTGTTTTATTTGTTAAAAAGAAAGATGGTTCTACGAGACTTTGCATTGGTTATATAGCATTGAATAACATCACTGTTAAGAACAAATATCATTTGCCTCATATCGATGATTTGTTTGATCAGCTCCAGGGAGCTCAGTTTTTTTCAAAGATTGACCTGAGATCGAGGTACCATCAGCTGAAGGTGAAGGAGGCAGATATTCCAAAGACTGCGTTCCGTACGAGATATGGCCCTTATGAATTTGTAGTAATTCCTTTTGGGATAACCAATGCACCTGTTGTATTAATGGACTTAATTAATAGAATTTTCCATGAGTTCTTGGATATGTTTGTGGTGGTTTTCATTGATGATATTTTGGTGTTTTCTAAAAGTAAATAGGAGCATGAAAGACATTTAAGGGTTATCATGAAAACCTTAAAAGAAAATAAACTTTATGGAAAATTCAGCAAGTGTGAGTTTTGGTTGCAAAAAAATTCTTTCCTTGGTCATATTGTTTCTAAAGATGGAATAACTATTGATCCTGCAAAAACAAAAGTTGTGGAAGACTGGCCAAGACCCACATATGTAACCGAGATTCGTAGCTTCCATGGTTTGGTAGGCTATTACCGAAGGTTTTTTAGAAATTTTTCATGATTATCTAGTCCAATGACTAAGCTAACTCGGAAGGGTGTTAAGTTAATATGGACAAAAGAATGTGATGATTGTTTTCAGGAATTGAAAAGAAGATTGGTGAATGCTCCAGTTTTGGAACTACCATCCAGGAATGGTGAGTTTGTTATATACAGTGATGCTTCATTGAAAGGACTTGGTTGTGTCCTAATGAAGAATGATCAGGTAATTGCTTATGCTTCACGACAGTTGAAAACTCATGAGGTAAATTACCCTACACATGATTTGGAATTAGCTGCTGTTGGTTTCGCTTTAAAATTTTGGTGGCATCATTTGTATGGTGTAAAGTGTGAAATATATACGGATCACAAAAGTTTAAAGTATATATTCACTCAGAAAGAGTTGAACATGAGACAAAGTAGATGGCGAGAACTAATCAAGGATTATGATTGTACAATTAATTACCATCCGGGAAAAGCAAATAATCTGGCTGATGCTTTGAGTCAAAAAAGTAATGCTTCATTAGCAATGTTGCGTTTGGAACGTGATCCTTTGGTTACGGATTTGATGAACATTGGAATAGAAGTTGTTGGGGCAGGAAGTTCTTCTGTTTTGTTCTAGGTATCAGTGAGATCATCTCTATCAGATAGAATCAAGCAAGCACAGAAGCAATACAGTGAGTTGTAGAAAAAGGTTGAGCTAGTTCAGAAGGGTATGTTTCCTGAATTCAACCTTGATAATGATTGTGTTTTGAGATTTGGAAAGAGATTGTGTGTGCCTTGTGATTCACAGTTGAAGATAGAGTTGTTATTTGAAGCTCATAGTTCTCCCTTTTCAGTTCATCCAGGCAGTACTATGATGTATAGAATTCTTCGGGAGTATTACTGGTGGGATGGAATGAAAAGAGATATTGCTGACTTTACTGTGAAGTGTTTGACTTGTCAACAGGTTAAAGCAGAGCAGCAGTTATCAAAAGGGATGCTTCAGCCTCTACCAGTGCCAGAGTGGAAATGGGAGAATATATACATGGACATTGTTTTGGGATTATCGAAGACATCTCGAGGTAATAATGCAATCTGGGTTATTATTGATCTCTTGACCAAATCTTCTCATTTCCTTGCTATAAGAGATAATTTTTCCCTAGATAAACTTTCACGTTTTTATCTTAAAGAGGTAGTCAGGTTACATGGAGTTCCTCTCTCCATTGTATCTGATCATGATCCCAGGTTCACTTCTAACTTTTGGAAACGCCTTCAGAAGTTGTTGGGTACTGAATTAAATTTTATTACAATATTTCATCCTCAATAAGATGGGTAGTCAGAACGAACAATTTAGACCATGGAGGATATGCTATGTTCTTTCTCTATGGATTATCAGGAAAGTTGGGACCAACATCTTTCTTTGGTTGAATTTTCGTATAATTACAGTTTTCATTCCAGTATACAGATGGCACCATTTCCGACATTATATGGGAAGCAGTGTCGAACTAAAGCTTTCTGGGATGAAGTGGGTGAAAGGAAGTTGATGGGACCAGAATTGGTGGAAGAGATGGTAGAAAAAGTTCAGATGATATAGAAGCACATGAGAACAGCTCAGAGCAGGCAGAAGAGTTATGCAGATAACTGGAGGAAGGATCTATCTTTTGAGGTAGGTGATCATGTTTTTCTCAAAGTATCACCATGGAAAAGTGTGATGCGATTTGGTAAGAAAGGAAAGCCGAGTCCAAGGTTCATTGGACCATATGAAATTCTGGAGAGAGTTGGATCAGTTTCTTACCGAGTGGCTTTACCTCCGAGTTTATCTCATGTACAAAATGTTTTTCACGTTTCAATGTTAAGAAGTAAATGCCAGATCCATCTCATGTTTTGAGTCCAGAGGTAGTTCAGCTGGAAGAGAACCTATCTTATGAGGAAAAACCGGTCCAGATTCTTGACCACAGGGAGCTAGTGTTATGGAATAAGGTTTTTCACCAGGTAAAGGTTTTGTGGAAAAACCGCATGATTGAAGAGGCAACATGGAAATTTGAAAATGCAATGAGGGATAAGTACCCCCATTTATTCGATAAGTAAACAAATTGCGGGGGCGTAATTTTCTAAAGGGGGGAATGATGTAACATACCAAGTAAGTAATGAATAATAGATATTATTTTCTATTCCTATTAATGAACTAGAGAGTGTATTAGAAACTTAAAATGAAAATAAATCCAATCTTAATCATGGAATACACTAATATTTTTAAAAGATTGTTTTACTGCATTTTGATGGAAAACCATTTTTGAATCTATATTTTGAAAATTTTATAAACTATGTTTGTCAAAATAAACTTATTCATTATGATTGGGACATCAAAATTTACCTTGTGTGAATTTTTGGTATTTTTCTGACAATGTTCATTTTTTAATGAATAGTGAAAAATACTGCATTTTACATCAAAACTTCTTTTTAATATAATTTATTTATATGATTAGATTATCTTTTGAATTGGTTTTGAAGTGAAATTATAATATATTTTTACCATTTAATCCAATGGTGGTCATTGAAATCAATTTCAATTTGAAATTGGACTTAAACTGGTGTCATTCTTTTGATACTTATTGTTTCATAAAACACGCTATTTGCTCTGACTGCGGGAATTATTTATAAAATTAATTAATGTGACTTATATGTTTTGAATTTTTTAAAATAGACTTCATTTTTGAATTAATAATATCAAATATAGCCTAGGGTGAAGTTTTGGTATTTTTATGAAAAACTTCAATTTTTGATGAATAGTGAAATCACTAAGTGGGAGTTAAAGAAACTGATTTTTCATTTAAATGAAAATTTTCCACCTTTGTGTTTTGAATTTCAAAAATCCGACATACATGGTTGTCATTAAGAAGTAAAATGTTGTTCAATGAGATTAAAATAATTTTTTGGTGAATAGTAACTTATTAAGTTTTTAATCGCGATTAGTGGTAATTAGTGTAGTTTAAGGTAAAAATAATGCATTAATAATATAAAATGACCTAGACACATGTCCTAACCTTATTGGATGTGTCATGGACGACCAAGAAAATCCATGGGTGAACTTGGGGACCCCATGGAGACACTTTGGTTGGGAAATCACATAAATAACTTTTTATTTAATGTAAAAGTTAAAATGACACAAACATAATATGTTTTATGAAAGAAATTTTTATATGGGGTTATAAAAGTCAGATGTTTTACTATAAATAATCATTGTAAAGATAAAAGGATTTCCTACATCATAGTATTTTGTTTATAATTTTTTGACATTAAATAAATAAATTTATTTATGACATCATAATGATGTAGCGATTACCTCATTAATAATGGATTTAAATAAAATGGAATGATAATGTAATATCTATGACCTAAACATGTCCAAAACCAATTGGATGGGGGGATTTAGAACCCTTATCACCTTATCCTAGAATTATATCAATTTGGAAACTTTTGAACCCGATTCACATTTTAAAATAAAGTAACTTATCTTTACATTCCAAGAGTGCCCCTCCCCTCCTCTTATAAAAGGCCCCCAACTCTACCTATTTTCCCACACTCCCAAAGCCCTTGGATCGGCCAAACCCTGCCCATTTTGTCTCTCCACTTCCTTATATTACTCCTTGAAGCCTCACATTGGGCAGAAGTCTTCCCAAAATATCCTTTGAGCTCAAATCTAAGAGAGTTACCCGATTTTAAGGTAATGTCTTCACTTGAGTCCTTTTGTTTTATTTTGCTTCTCCAACCCCCTAAACTATTTTTATTTATTTCTTTTGTAACAACTCCAGTATCTTCAATATACTAGGATGTTGTTATAATAAGGATTCAATCTACACTTACACACACCTACATCTAATGGTTAAAGAACATACGGTTTCCGTGGATGTTGAATTTATGCCTCCCGAAACGATGATTGTTCAACATTCTTTTAACACCTTCAAAGGTGGCCATTAATATGTCACTATATTTATATATGATATATAATATGTTTATTGTTTCCTTAAGCTTCTGTATTTTCCATTTTGGGTATACCTTTATGGTTACCATTATGGGTAAACACGATATCTTCCTTTGAGGAAGTGCAGACTACTGCCCCCTCAAAGTGAGTTGATTCATTAAATACCATATGTGGGACGTATAAAAGATGGAACTATGATATTATATATGATATTATACTGGAATTATAATATACCTTTATATCATTAAGATTCCATTCTATAAATACGAAATAGAAATGAAAGTAGCGTTCATGCGTACGTACGGCTTACCGTCTCCATGAACGGTGCATTTCATTTCTTACCTCTAAATGATTATGTAATATTATAAATGGATGCATGTAATGGATATATATGACATATATGATATCTACATCATGAATACGATTCTGGATATAATGGATACATGAACAACATGTAATTATAAAGGGCTTATTTTTTACTCAAGTACCAATGATCGTTAAAACGACCGTTATTAACTTAAATAATTACATAGTGTTCATGACATGACAATAAATGATATAAAACGAATAATGAACATGAAAAAGGTTCTTAAACAAGTATAAATTAACTCATGTTTATTATTGAGGACATTAAAGAACGATCGAGTCAAGTCGGACCCGAGGTATGGGACTTCGTCTCAATCTCCTTTAATTGAGGCATATTTTGTTTTATACACAACCTTCTTTTATATGGTGTATAAACCCCTTTGACTTTTAAGTTTATCCAAAAGGAATATTTTTTATATGAACCATTTACTAAACGACAAAAGGGAGTGTTTTTGTCGTACGTATGCGGCGACAACGACTTCTCCGCCGTCGTGACCATTATTTGAGTTTCGGCTTCCTCTAAAATCCATACCTTTTTTTAAAAGAAAAATAAATACCATGTTTTAATTTCCTTTTATTTTGGTATTGAAAATGGTTTTCATAATGTTTTTATATCAATGTGTTGTATTGATATCTTGTGATTGAAAGGTGGAAATGTTATGTTTCCTTTATGCATGTATTATGTGATAAGATTATGTTGAGGTTCTTTGGCATTATTATGAAGACGGGTGGTTCCGTGATAAACTAAGGGCGGGTGAGCCCGATATAGCTCTCCAATGCATTGGGTAACGCATAGCAGTTAAACGTTAAGGTTTCTTCGATGAGATTTAGGAAATATACTGTGACGGGTATTCCAAACGTAACCAAGAGTGTTACTCCCTACGTAGGAATGTTATGAATGCCTCAAGTTACCTTTATGTCTTATGATTTCTATGATTTATTCATGATTTGATGAGGTATGTTAAAGTGCTTATGTTTTATAGGTAAAGTATGATCTCATCCTTATGTATATATGTACCCATTTTTCCTTTCCATATTTTTATATCCCTTACTGAGATTTTTATGCTCATCCCATGTTTTTTTGAAATGTTTTTCACAGGTCAAGGGAAATGTACATGATATGATGATAGTGTCAAAGAAGTTTCAAAAAAGAATCCATGTTTATTTTAAATATGTTTCCATTGATGGGAATGAAGAATACTATCTTTATGTAACCACTTTATTTATATGTGGAATGTAATGCAAGTTTTATGATCTAATTCTCTAAAACTCTAAACCCGAAAAGATCCTCAATGTGTAATCTTATAATAACTCAAGATTAAGTAAGGTTTAAGGTTGGGGCCTTATATTTATATTATAATATATATGATAAATAAATCATGTTTTATATTCTGGAAGTATTTAAATCATGATCGAAGTGATACAATCAAGAGTATCAAGTTAAAACATGTACGATAACGAAAGCTATTATTACCCGAAATATGAATATATCATGGAAATTATTATAAAATTTGTATTATAGTGTAATAAATGAATAATGTATGATATCAAAAAAATTAATATGGTTCTATTATAATTTAATAACATACTATCGTATTCATACAGGAGGAAAAACGTACCCTCGACTAAAGGAAGGTTCAAGGTAATGGGTTTTCATCTCACTCGTTTTTCGTGTGAGATATGTACCATATGGAAAATATTACTTTTTTTGTCGTGTATGCACTGCCCATAATTGTATTCTATGTGTAATACACTTTAATTTATTTGTATCTACATATTCATTGTATGATACCTCTTTCATGGGGTGTATGTTTCATAATGTACCAAATTGGTACATGTTTATTTCACAATATCTTCATTATCCGAGGTTGTTTATATGTAATTATCTACTGGGACCTCATTATCATCCAAAACCATGTTTCATAAAAATGTGTTTCAAAACATTCATAATATTTTACAAAGTATTGTTTAAAGTCATTTATACCCTTGTTTTACTTTTTATAAGATGCTTATAAAGGAATCTTTCTGTCGTTTTCCAAACAAGGTCCTTTTTAACATCTTCAACAAAATTAATGTAAGAATGTCTTTTTTATTAACATATACAGCGGGTGCGTCTATTTTTTGCCGTTATAAAATCTTTTAAGCTTCCCTTACAATATTATAAGAAAATTTTCAAAGTAAATGTTATCTTTTATAATTATGTGACTTTTAAATGTTTTCAAAAAAAGAGATATTTCTCTCAAATAGTTTCGATTTCATCTATGTCAACATCTTTTGATACATTTTACACATGTTTGAAGTTGATTTATTATGATACAAATCATCCATATTGTATTTAAGGTTTTGTGATTTGTTTGACTATTTATGAGTCATTTTTATGCCATTAATGCCTTATGATTAATATTTTGGCATTTCGTATGCTAGTTTTAATACAAATTTTTATGACAAATTTCAACCTCTTCTTAAGATGAATGTGTTGGACTAGTATGTTCCGGGTTTGAGACCGGTAAAAGGAAGCCCTCCGGGTTGGTATCTGGTTATTAGAGGCACTCAGGGTTGGTGTCCGGTTATTAGAGGCACTACGGGTTGGTGTCTGGTTATTAGAGGCACTCCGGGTTGGTGTCTGGTTATTAGAGGCACTCCAGGTCTGAATCCGGTTATAGAGGCTCTCCGGGTTGGGTTCTAGTTATAGTTATCCCTTAGGTCTTGGCACGAGGCCCTGACACAGAAATTAATGTTCAATATTATACATTCCATCATTATGAAAGTGGTTATTGATATTTCATGTGATTATTCGATTAGTAAAATATCCATTTGAATAATTAAATGGAATTATTTAATTTTATTTCTTCTATATTATGGTGAAGTTCAAGTTTAAAAAGCTTTTGTTTTAGTTTTATACAGTTCTTTAAATGTTTATGCTTATTAATGAATGTTTCCGCTGTATTGCTTACGCTTTCTGAGCATTTGATCTCACCCCTTTCTATGTTTTCTTTTCCCAGGATTCCAAAAAGTGTATTGTGATTGATATGAAGGGTTATGCCAAGGGAATAATGGCATTCATAAAGGATTATTTATGTTGTTTTGTATGTAATGTAACATTCCTGAATGTAATCTATTTTCCAAGACTGATAAATCGATCGGTCCTTCGGGACATGATTCCTTGTAATCATGACAATGTATTAAAATAATGCACTGACTCTAGGTAACTGGGGTCGGGCATTACAGTTAGAGTCAGAGGATCTTTAGAAATAACCTTGGAAACTAGATTTAGATAATCTCTGATTAGAGAACGTTACCCTAAGATAGACTTTGAAGATTAGTATAGAATGACTTTATAGAATTTTGTTAATGTAGAGATTTTTGAGTTTTCCATGAAAAGAAATCCTTGTCTGGATACGAGTAGGTAGTGGTGGCTATGTCACCGATTTACCTAGGGGTAAAACCCAAAAAACACCGCTTTGAGTTATACTCGAACGAGAACTAGTGCGCGAAATCGGGTCTTGCTGCACTTTTGGTTACGACACTCCCGGGGGATATGTTTAGGATAATTCTCAATTTCATTACAAACCATTATGAAGGGATTATGAGTATATAATTACTCAATGAAAACATTTTTGTGATTATGGATTATATCCATAAATTGTTTAATTTATGTTAAGTGGTTTACAAGTTCAGGATTATGTATTGTTGTTCATAAACTAATCTACTGTATGCCATTGTTTAGAAATGGCGCCCACTAGAAGGAATGAGAACTCTAGGAATACACATGATCCAAAGATTAAAAAGGATCATATCTTTGAAGGTCCTAAGACAGAATTTAGAAGGGAAATAGTCTCCCACGTATTATCATCATATGAATAAATTGTATCATGTGTTGATAAGGTAATTAAATAATTCTTGTAGTCCTATGGCTTTGAAGGGAAGCCGGTGATGAAATGGATGGTAGAGAGATGGAAAGATAAAGGGAAAAAGGTAAAGAAAGATTTTCCCATATATGATAACTGTGGAAAAAATCACCTTGGAAAATGTTTGAAGGGAATGTGAGTATGTTATATGTGTGTAGAAAAAGGACACCACATACATGACTGAAAGTTTAAGAAAAAGGTTTCAAATGTACAATGCTTCATCTGCAAGGAGTTGGGACACTACCCGAACCAATTTCAAAATCATCATAATATTCCCTAAATGATGCTATTGGATAATAATCATGTTATGATACTACCTCAGATGAAGAAGATTAACTTGTGTTCTTATGTTGTTATTATAGGATTATTTTATTTGAGTGTTGTATCAACAATGTACTGGTTATAATAAATATTGAGTATATAAGTATTGTACTGTAGTTATATTTTTTTAAGGACTTGAGATTGTGTGGAACCCAGAAAAGTGACTTAATAGCAGGTTAAATTTTTGGAAAATATATGGCTGAGAGAAAGATAAACCATAATATGGTTTTGATGCCGAGGTAGTGATTTTGGAATAATACATGATTGATTTGGATAAATGTTATTGGATATTCTTGACTACCTTGAAACTGATTATTGATTTTTCATCATTGGAGTTTACAAAATTTTGGAAAGAAGGAATATATCCAGTATTCTGTGGAGAATTAGGGAACATTAATTTAATCAATAAGGTTTTATTGTAATTCAGGATGTTACCATGTTTTAAAATAATACATGGTGAAGGTGTTCACATGTTATTACATGGCAAAAATGATATTCATTGTGTTTAACTTACTTATAAATTTTGTACTGTGAGTTTGGATAGTAGTATTTTTTTATGTCTAATGGTTAGAATGTATTAAATTTGAAAGTGTATTTTTGGATTTTTATAAAAGGACAACACACAGACCGTGTGACAACTCATCGCGTCAGACAATGCTACGAGAATCGAACCCACATCCATATTGTGTTTGGGATTTATATCCTACCACTGTACTACGTGAAGTTCCTAGACAATATAATGTAGTTTCTTTTTTAAAAGTATCTGATATGGGAATTTTAAATTCATTATTTTTGGAACCCTATACGATTAGGATAAATATAGTATTTTTTGATTTGTATTTTGTTTTGGGGTGAAAGATGAATTTGTGGTAGAAATTTATTAATGGATTAAAATCTAATTATAAAGTAATTATATCTCCTTATGATCTTATCTAATATCCCAAATAAGATTCTAAACATTAATAAAAGGAACATAGAACAAAAATGTTGTCCTAGATGGTACATTAGATCATCCCAAGTATAGAGCATTGTGATTGTTGGCCTTTTCATACCCATGCTCTCTACAACTCTTCATCAGATATTGATGATAAAATTGCTCTTCAAAATCCATATTTTCCTACATGGAACCATAGTATGTGTTATTTTCGGTAACCTTCATACTTACCAATCGTTATTTTAAATAGAGGCCTCATTAATCCAGTTTTTGATATGGGATTTCAACTAAGATATTTTGAAATTTCATCACCATGTTTCCAATACTGAGAATAAATTGCAAGGACACAATTTATTGAATTAAGGAGAATGTAACACCCCAAGATACCACGGTATGCTTCTCTTTGAATAATACAGTAGTGTGTGTTGTATGGAACTTCGAGTTCTAACACACTCCACAACCAATCAAACTAGCTGTTATGAACTGTAATACCCACTTTTTTAGTTTTATACATTTTATCTTTCAAATTTGACTTCATTTATGGATTTTGAATGTCAAAATTCGCTTAGGGTGAAAATTTAGTACTTTTCTGAAAACCTTATTAATTTTATGAATAGTGAAAATTACTAAAATTTTAATTAAAAACAACTTTTTAATCAAAATAATTATTAGTAATAATTAATGAATTTGAGTGGTTTTAAATTGTATTTAGAATATATTTATACAATTTAATAAAATTTTGGTCATTTTACATAATTTCACCTTTAAACCTCACATAAACAAGTGTCAATCTTTGGATAGTTATTGTTTTTTAAAAACACGCTTTTGTTTTGACAGCGGGAATTAATTTTAAATTAACAAATCAAACTACTATGTTTTGAATTTGGTAAAATAGACTTCATTATTGAATTCAGAATATCAAAATTAGCTTAGGGTAAGGTTTTGGTATTTTTCAGAAAACATATAATTTTTTGATGAATAGTGAAAAACACAAAGTTACAGTTTAAAACCGGATTTTAATTTAAATAATTATTTAAAATATTTAAATTATTTAATTTCAAAATATATACAAGATAACTATATAAGTTAATTTTAATTCATTGGATTTGGTTTATAATAATTTTAGATATATAAAATATTTATTGAACTTTTCATCGTCTTTAACCCACCTCCTAGGAACTTTTGAAAATACACATAAAAATTAATTTTACCGCTTCGTTGAGCTGAATATCAAAAATAAGAGAAACATAGTTAATATCAATGAGTAAAATTTGGTTCAATGAGATGTAAATTATTTTTGGTGAATAGTATCTTTTTACTTTTATTTACCACGCTTAAAAGTAAATAGGGTAATTAAGGGTAAAAATGATATTAATATTACCCTCACACATGTCCTAATTCTATTGGACAAGTTTATATCGACCAAAAACAACATTATGAATAATATATTATCATTTAGGTCCGCATGGATTAGATTAGTACATTTATTTTTATTTAATTCAATGAAAAGTTAAAAAAGTTAAAATCAATGTTTAATAACTAAAACTTTTTTAATATGGGGTTTTACCTAAGATTAATTCGATTATAAATATTATTTAGAAACCTCCAATGATATCCTACATCATGTTATTTTATTTATAATTTTTAGACATTAAATAAATAAATTTAGTTGTGACACAATGATGATGAAGTAATTAACTTATTCATGAAAGAACTAAATAAATGGTATTATAAATATTAAAATAAAAAAAATTGAATGTTTTTATTATATCCAAGAATTTTCTAGGTGACTATTACATGTTATGATTGATTAATTTTTTTTGAAGTAATCATTTTGTTATTATTTTAACAAAAAAACAAATACGAAATAGTGTCAAAATTTTCATAAAATTGTTTTTAAAACACATATTATATTATTAATAGATATAAAGGTCCTAAAAATCAATGGTTTGGCCAAAAGACTAACATAATAATATATATGACATTAATTAACCAATTGGGGTTCTATTGGTAGTATATAGTATGTTTATTAACCATATAGTGTATGAATACAAGAAGACACGGTAAAAGTTAAATAATTTAACTTAGAGTTAAATCTAAATGATGAGGTAAAAATGGTAACCTAAACTTGTCTAAAACATATTGGTTAAGCTTTTTTCGGCATATACCCATATTATAATTTAAATAATCAACTTTGGAGCCATTATAATCCGAATATGAATTTTTTATAAAATAATATTTTAACTGTTTCCTAAGGTCCCCCTCACCCCTCTTATAAAAGGGAACACCACCTTCTCTCTAATTCACATCTTCTATGCCGTTTGGCTGGGCCAACACCTTCCCAAATACCCACTATAATATCCTCACTTCATCCTATAGGAATTATTTTGATCATAAAGCCAACCTAAGGAGCCCTTTTGATTAAATAAAAAGTAAGAACCAGAAGAAGAGGTAATGATTTCACCACCCTCTTTCAAGTTCCTTCATTCTTCCACATCCCTTTTTTTGTTGATTAAATTATAAAATAGTAACTATAGTATTTTATATACACTGTGTTGTTGTAATAATTATGCTACAACCATATTAATTATTCTATCCACCCTTTGAATGACATGACACCATACGTGCGTACGTACGACTTTCCGTCTCCACGTCGTGGTGTAATTGTTATTCAATACATGATTGTTTGGATGGGTATAATAATGATGTTTATTTGTTGTAAATAATAAATATAACATTATAAGGAATCATTATATATTATATAAAATCCAATTATATATTATATTAATATCAAAAGAATTATATTTTCACTCTTGTGTACGTACGGATTACCGTCTCCATGACGCGATGAGATTCATTTCCGTGTTCACCATTCATCGACGATTATAAAAATATATATTTCTAATAAGTATGTAATATATGACGTAATAATTCTAATGGATATATATATATATATATAAAAGTATTTACGTACTTACATATATCATATTCACTTACATCCGTTCAATACCATATGAAAACGGAAACAACGTTTATGCGTACGTACGGACTACCGTCTCCATAAACAGTGTTTTTAATTTCATATATACGTCTATTATAAATATTTATATTCTATTATATATGATAAATAAATCATTTTTTATATTCTGTAAGTATTTAAATCATGATCTATGTTATACAATCAAGAGTAACAAGTTAAAACATGTACGATAAAGAAAGCGATTATTACCCGAAATATTATTATATAATGGAAATTATTATTAAATGGGTAGTATAGAGTCATTAATGAATAATGTATGATAACTTAAATATTAATTTGGTTCTGGTAGAATTTTATAACATACTATAGCATTCATACAAGAGGCTAAACGTTCCCTCGACTAAAGGAAATTGCAAAGTAAGGGGATTTCATCTCACTCTTTATTCCCGTAAGATTCGTACCATATTTCCACTATTACCTTTTGTGTTGTTTATGTACTTCCCATAATTGTATTAATTGTGTAATACACTTTAATTTATGTGTATCTACATATTCATTGTATGATACCTCTTTCATGGGGTGTATGTTTTTTAGTTTTCCAAATTGGTATGGGTTTATTTCACAATCTCTTCATTATCTGAGGTTGTTTATACATATTTATCTACAAGGACCTCTTTATCATCAAAATCCATGTTTCTTAAAATTGTATTTCAAAAAATTCTTACTATTTTACATAATATGGTTAAAAGTCATTTATACCCTTGTTTGAATTTTTATAAGAAGTTTATAAAGGAATCTTTCCGTTGTTTTCCAAATAAGGACCTTTTTAATCTTTTCGACAGAATTAAGGTAAGAATGAATTTTTTATTAACTTATACGTTGAGTGTAGCTATTTTCATCCATTATAAAATTGTTTAAGATGACCTTATAATAGTATATGAATATTTTCAATGTAAATTTTTTCTTTTATAAATATGTTACTTTTAAATGATTTCAAAAAAAGAGATATTTCTCTCAAACAGTTTTGGTTTCATCTATGTCAACATCCTCTCATAAATTTTACACTTGTTTGAAGTAGATTTATTATGAAACAAATCCTCTATATTGTATTTATGTTTTTGTGATATGTTTTACAATGTATGAGTCATTTTTATGCCATTAATGGCTTATGATTAATATTTTGGAATTTCATATGAATGTTTTAATACGAATGTTTATGTTATATTTCATCCTTTTCATAAGATGAATGTGTTGGACTAGTATGTTTGGGGTTGGGGACAGGTAAATGTAATCCCTCCAAGTTGGTGTATGGTTATTAGAGGCACTCCAAGTTGGTGTCCTATTATTAGAGGCACTCTGGGTTGGTGTCCAGTTATTAGAGGCACTCCGGGTTGGAGTCCGGTTACAGATGCTCTCCAGGTTGGGTTCCAGTTACAGTTATCCCTTAGGTCTTGGCATGATGCCTTGACACAAAAATTATTGTTCGGCATTATGAAGTGCATCATTATGAAAGTGGTTGTTGATATTGCATGTGATTATTCGATTATTAGAATATCAATGTAAATAATTAAATGGAATTATATCATTTTATTTCTTCCATATTATGCTGAAGTTCACGTTTAAAATTATTTTGTTTTAGATTTATACATTGCCTTAAATGTTTATGCTTATTTATGAATGTTTCCTCTCTACTGCTTTCCCTTATTGAGCATTTGGGCTCAACCCTTTATATGTTTTATTTTCCCAGGATTCCAAAAGTGTATTGTGATTGATATGTAGGGTTATGCAAAAGGAAAAATGGCGTTCATAAAGGATTATTTATGTTGTTTTGTATGTAATGTTACATTCATGTATGTAATCTATTTTCCAAGACTGCTAAACCGATTGGTCATTCGGGACATGATTCCTTGTAATCATGCCACTGTATTAAAATAATGCACTGACTCTAGGTAACTAGGGTCGGGTCGTTACATATGTGAAAATGATCATATAATTATAAGGTCATACCTTGCCTGTCAAAGATCATAACCAATTGTGATGACATAATGATTAAGAGGTCATAATATATGAATCATAATGGATGATAAATCAACTTAAATTAATCATGCAGCATGATCTCATGTCATATATGCATGGCCCCATTATAACTATAAGAATTTATTTCATGTGTTAAGGTTAAATTCCAATACCATAAACACAGTAGATCCAAAACACTTATTTCCCCTTTTTTGATGTGGACTAACCTACATCCCATAGTGGATCAGGACACACATGTTTCCCATAGTGGATCAATACACACTTATTTCCTATTTTTTTATCATGAAACACTTGTTTTATATAGATGGTCAAGACATACATATTCCCCATTTTTTCACTAGACCACATGGCTAGTTTCCCCAAATTATATAATTAGAATTAAATCATTACCAATTGAATTGTACGGAGATGTAGTTCCCACCAACTTAATAATAAAATCATATATACACATGAAACAATATTATAGAACATGGCTCATATCATGACCCATAAAATATATTTGCCTCAAAAATATCGTATCATGGCCTAGGAAATGAAATGGTTATCAAAAAAAATTTCTTATCATTACCATGGAAAAAGTGATATGTCAAATAAAATTTTTATCAAATTATAGACCATGAATATAAAATGGTATAAATATCAAATATCTCTAAGAATTGAAATTGATGTCAAAACCATCATTCCATCAAAATATAAATCATTCTAAAAATAATAAAAATTTTACACATTGATCATATCCCTAGTAAAGAAAATATAATTACAACTTATATCATCTTAGATTGAGATGTATTTTGAAGAAGACATTGAACAATTTTTTTTGTAAAATATAATTTGTTTTAATATACGTTTTATAAAACCATTTCATAGATGCATTTATTATGAATAATAATTTTCCTTTTCATTTTAATTAATTCTTGTGGAAAATAAATTTTCTTATATGAAAATTTATTTTCCAAATTTAAATCGTTCCGAAATCCTTTATATTTTAAATTATCTTTGACACATATAATGGAAGCTTAAAAATATATTGAAATAGTATTTATTTGAAATGACCTTGAAATATCATTATAATATCTTGAAAACAGTTGTAAATCCCATTTCTTTGAAACTAATTTCAAAATAAATAATGATTTATTGAAATCATTTTGACAAAAAATTTCATTAAAATGATATTTGAGATATTATAATGATATCCTAAAATAATTTAAATCCTCTTCATTCCTAATATGTGTGTAAAATGATATAAATGAATCATTAAAAATCATTTAAACAAGTTTTTAATCCTAAATTAATTTTAAAAACCACATTAAAATAAAAAATAATACAATATAATGAAAAAAATTACTTTAAAAATATTATTGTAAACTCACATAGTAAACATCATGGAAATGATGATCATGATGGCGTGTATGTTTATAGATGCTAAACATTCCTTTTTCCATGAAATATTTTGAAATATACCATGATCATAAAAAAATATTCATCTTAAAAATGTACATTAAAAATGTAATAAATTTTCAATAAATACCATTAAATATCATCGGAAAATAGTAAACCATATTTGAAAACATTTTTTTGGAATTTTATTTTGAAATAACATAGATATCTGACGGAAAGGATAAATGAATTCATATTTTCATAACAATATTTCATAATAATATTATATACCCATGACTTTAAAATGTGTAATAATAAATGAATATATATTATATAAACATAGATAATGAAAAATATTGAATGTAGTTTTAGATAAGGATCATAATATTTCATCAGTTGAAGCATAATTGTAAATAATCAAGATAAAGGAGGTGTTTATATCAATAAAATATTAGCAATATAGTTACATTGACCCAAACCTATATTAGAAAATAATATTAAATTATGCTTAATATTTCATGAAAAAATGTTTTTCATGACATAATAAGTCAAAGGGCAGTATATAGACCACAATAATAAATATAGGTGCATTACATGGAATGTATCTCAATGAAAGAAACTTGGGAAATGATTAACCAAGACGTTTTGACCATTTCTAAAACCCTGATTCCAAAAATTTATTAAATAAGAATTTACCTTAAAGGCGATGCAATAAAAACAGTCATAACAAACATCACTAAAGAAAATATCATTACTGCTTTAGACGACTGCTCCTTCCTTGGTATCTACCTCTACCCCTCAGATGTCTTCCAATATGCCATTCCATTGGGGCCTTCCAATCATTAGCCTCATCGCTTGATGATTCATTATTTTTCACCGGAGATTCAGTGTCTAGCCCTCTTGTTTTATCATAGTCTGTACGCACAACAACACAAACATTCAAATTTCCAAATTCATCACAAAACTCATCCTTAAATTAAAATGTAATTAATATAGCATCAGAAGAAATGTAATATTCAAAGATCATTGGTAGAAAGACAACTGATGAAACATGATCCTCAATCTCATTTTTCTGCAATTTCAACTTTACACCATCTTCTTGATATAACTAAAAAATTGAGGAGAAAAAGGTTTTCCTAGGCATAATTAATTTGAACTCTTCCTCAACAATGATCGTCATTTTACCATTATTTTTAATAAGGGTATAATGGATCATATCCTATTCAACAGACCGTTGTTTATCCCCATCAGTGTCATATTTCCTGGTAGGGGACTTCTTCCCCACTGATCCCTCATTGTCAACAATTTCATCAGCTCATGAGTTCCTTTTGTCACAAAAAATAGTAGTTTTTCTGGAAACATTCTGAGCCACATGATATTTATCCACGATAATTCTAAATACCTCACCCAGAGAGATGGTATCATTAGATCCCACACCATTCACAGGGCCATCATGCAAGGCATCATCATATGTACCAACATGAGCTACCATATTCCAACAATTCTCCTCTGATATATCAGCAGACATGTTAGCAGCAATCCCACAATCATCTAGAGGTGTTCGGATAAGCCTACATTGTTCATTAATATTTCAAAACCTACTGCACATAGTTTAGTGAAAATTTCTTCTACAGTTATCAGTAGAGTGACCATTTTATTTACACGTCACACCGACCACTAGTTTCCAATCATAATAAACAGATTTATTAATTTTATATTCTATAGAAACTACCACCACTGTTTGAATATGATTGAAAAAGAAATCCACCTCCACAAGCACCCTTGAAAATATAAAATATCTGGATTTCTCAGTATCATGAATTAAATTAATTGGTACAACGATGTTATTTCCAACATCCCTAAAATTATCAGGTCCCCAAAATAAACAACTCCAATCGTGAATTCGAATCCAGGTTTGAGCCACTAAATTATTTACCTTCTCGAGATTAAAATGGTGGTCCTAGTCTAGAATCCTGAAAAACCAGGCATAAGTAGTAGAATCCCACCACCCCATTATAGGTTATTCAGATCTTTTTATGGAATATTGATATGGGATAATACCTTCCAAATAAATATAATGCTCCATTTATTAAATCCCCCGATGCGATATAGACGATCCCTCAACTCATCAAGTTTCTATGGTCTGTCTCAATGTGAGAGAACGATATGATCATGGATCGAAAACAAAAATTCAGATATTATATTCATCGAAACATTATAATACTCTTTAAAAACATCCATCAACACATTTAGAGTGATCTAGTTATAGGTTAGACTAAAATATACCCTTAAATCTGAGAAAAACAATGCTTTTCAACCTCCTTTGTCGTGTATTGTAGGTCACCAGACTCATCCAAAAGGATGAATCGATAGCTGAGGGACATATAAATAGTCATATATACTATATATCTATATCTATCTCCCATTGGAATTCCATTTCATGCACCAAACACTATGGTGATCCATTCTCGACACTTTGTTCGTCCGACAATGCTTCTATCTTCCCAACAACATGAGACAAATATTAAATTACTGATTTAGAAACATTTTAACAATTCAAAAAATGAAATAAATATCATACAATGGATATGTATATATGAAAAAAAATTATTTTATTCATATATTAAATTTATGCAATTTTTATACCCCACAAAAGTTAAATTAGTGGTGAATATTAATTGCATCTCACAAATATAGAAAGTGGGGTGAGAAAATCGTTACCTTAAGTGTCGAATTTTTTTCATACCCTTCAATAATCATGTATAATAATATTATTATTTTTATAAATATACATAATAACTATATAACAATATATTTTATTATATTTGATTCTCTTATTCCATGAAATTAACAATTATTAAAAAAATCATGCTAATGCAAAATTTCATGTTGTCACTTATTTGTTTATCGTAGTTGTTTCAACTAGTTACGCTTCATCCAAATTTATAGATGATGATTTACATATTTATTTAATTTAATATATGATTTATATATAATAAATAGTCAATATATATATAATTATACCAATAAATAAATGACATATATATGAAAAGTAATACACCATTCATCGAGACCGTAGGATGTACGTTCATTAAAATGATGTTTCAGTTATCATAATATGTTGAATGAATGAAATTAAATGGAATATTTATATATATATATATACTATAATTATAATAGAATAATTATTTCATATATATCATTAAACACCCCAAGCTTCCATGGTACGCTTCCCTTTGAATAATACAGTAGCGTGTGTTGTATGAAACATCGAGTTCTAACACACCACAACCAATCAAACTAACCGTTATGAATAGTAATACCAAATTTTTGTAATTTTAAAAATTTTATCATTCAAAATGGTCATAATTTTTGGATTCAGAATATTTAAATTTTATAAGGGATAATTTTTTGTATTTTTCTAAAAACATTCAATTTTTTATGAATTGTTAAAAACACTGAGTTATAGTTTAAAACAGAATTTTTATTTAAATAATTATTTTTTTATTTAAATTTAATTAAGTTAAAAATTTCAACATAATACCTATATATGTTCAATATAATTAATTGGGGTCAATTTATAATAAATTTAGATATATAAAAATTTCTTAGAAGTTTTCACCATCTATTACCCAACTCCTATGAGAATTTGTAAATTCACATAAAACATAATTTTATAGCTTCTGTGAGTGGAATTTAGAAAATATGAGAGAAACGGTTAATATAAAGGATTAAAATGTTGTTCAATAAGATAAAAATAAATTTTGATGTATAGTAACTTTATACTTTTATTTACAACTGTTAATAGTAAATAGGGTAATTAAGGGTAAAAATGATATTATTATTACACTAACACATGTCCTAATTATATTGTCTAATATAATTCGATCAAAAACAACATTAGGAGTAAAATATTAACCTCTACTGTCCACTTGTATTAGATTAGGCCATTTATTATTATATAATTCAAAGAAGAGTTAAAAGAGATAAAATCAATGTTAAATAAATAAGTCGTTTTTAATATAAGGATACACATAAGATAAATTCGATTATAATTATTAATTAGAAATATAATACGATTTCATATATAGTGATTTGTTTTTTCTAATTTTTTGACATTATATAATTTAATTTATTTATGAAACAATGGTTATGCAGTAAGAACCTTGTTAAGGAAATATTAAAATAATTGATATTATAAATTTCAAAATAAATGTAATTTTAGACTTTTTATGAATTATAATAATTTTATTGGTTAATATGGCATATTAGGATTG
Organism: Viscum album; assembly: GCA_963277665.1. Taxonomy (NCBI): domain Eukaryota; kingdom Viridiplantae; phylum Streptophyta; class Magnoliopsida; order Santalales; family Viscaceae; genus Viscum; species Viscum album. The sequence continues at coordinate 719,886,378 of OY728151.1, read as the reverse complement.
GTTATATGAATTTTTATTGAATTAATAATGCTATTATGAATTTATCAAAAACAAAATACCCAATACTGCCAAAATTGACATAAAACAGTTTTTAAAACAAATAATATATTATTAATTGATATTCTATTCATAAAAATCTAAGGACTGGCAAAATGACTTATATAATGATATGTGTATTATTAAAGGACCACATGGGGGTCTCTTGGAAGTTTATAGTATGTTTATTGACTATATCATATAAAAATACAAAGATACATGGTAAATGTCAAACTATTTAACTAAGAGTTAAATCAAAAAGATAAAGTTAATATAGTGGCTCAAACCTATCTAAAACCTATTGGATGAGTGGTTTTCGACCAATCCCCACCTTAAACTTTAAATAATCATCTTTGGATCCATTAGAAACTGGATATTAATTTATTATAAAATAATATTTAATGTTTTTCCTAAGGTTCCCCTCACCCCTCTTATAAAAGGGCACACCCACTTCTCTCAAATTCATACCTTAAAAGCCTTTTGGCTCGGCCAAACCTTTCCCAAATATTCTCTAAACTTCCCTAAATTCACCCTAGTGGCCTTAGTTTGATCACAAAGAAAATCTAAGGAGAACTTTTGATTTAATCACAAGGAAGAACCCGAAAAATAGGAAATGTTTTCACAACCCTCCTCCAAGTTCCATTCTTCTTCAACTTCTTCCTTATTTTTTATTTACATTCTAAAAAAATAACTACAGTATATTCTATATATTGTGATGTTATTATAAATATTTCACAACTATAATCATTATTATTACCATGTTATGAATGATAATGTCACCATGTGTGCGTGCGTATAGCTTACCGTCTCCACGCCGTGGTGTAATTTCTTATTCAACACTATGTTATTTGGATGGATATAATGATGAGTAATAGGTAAATAAATAATTAAAATAACATGATAATGTCTCTTTAAAAGTAATATACCATCCAATTCCACACCTTTAAAGAAATGATATTGTCGCTCGTGCGTACGTACAGATTACCGTCTCCACGACGCGATGAGATTCATTTCTACATTCACCATTCATAGATGATAATAAAAATATATATATTACTAATATGTTTTTAATATATGAAATAATAATTCAACTGGAGATATATATATACTTACAAATCTTTTATTCACTTAGTTTTGTTCAATACGTAATGAAAATGGAAACATCATTTATGCGTACGTACGGACTACCGTCTCCATAAATAATGTTTTCCATTTCATATATATATCTATTATAAATAACTACATTCTAAATATATATGAGATATAAACCATGTTTTATATTCTGTAGGTATTTAAATCCTGATATAAGTGATACAATCATGAGTATCAAGTTAAAACACGTACAATAAAGAATGTGATTATTACCCAAAATGTTAATTTAACATAGAAATAATTATTAAATGGGTAGATTAAATTCATAAATGAATATTGTATGATATAATAAATATTAATATGGTTCTACTAAATTTTAATAACATACTATGGTGTTCATACAGGAGGTCAAACATACCCTCAACTAAAATAAAGTTCAAGGTAAGGGGTTTTCATCTCACTCCTTATTCCCATGAGATTCGTACCATATTTCAACTATTACCTTTTTTGTGGTGTATATACTACCCATAATTGTATTCTTTGTGTAATACAGATTAAATTATGTGTATTTACAAATTCATTGTATGATACCTCTTTCATGGTGTGTATGTTTTGTAATTTACCAAATTGGTAAGGGTTAATTTCACAATCTCTTTATTATCCAAGATTGTTTTTACGTAAGTATCTACTGGGACATATTTATTATCGAGGTCCATGTTTCATAAATTTTTTTTCAAAGAGATTCCATTATAGGAATTTTTACAAAAACATCATTTTAAATGTTTTAATGATTTATTCTTCTAAACTAATCTCATTAGGGTCCATTTTTTCAAAATGGTCTTAAGTATTTATTTAAATTGACATGAATGTTTTAAAATGTTAATTACATTTAAAAGCATCAATGTGTATGAGACACTTTGATTCAAAAATTTATATAAATGTATTTCATTCTAAAATTGACTGCCTTTTAAATGTTTTAATGAAAAATGGATATTTCTCTCAAAGATTTTTACAAATAATTTTCATCTATGTAAAAATACTTTAATGGATTTTAAACATGTTTGATGTTGATTTATTATGATACAAATATTCCATATTGTGTTGACGGTTTGGTTATATTTTTGACTGTGGGTGTGTTATTTTTATACCAATCATGGTTTATGGGTAATGTATCGATATTTTGTATGCCTTTGTAATACAAATGTTTATGTTATGTTTAAACCTTTTCATATGAGGAATGCATTGGACGTAGTAAGTGATGGGTGGATCCTGCTATTGATCCTCGATGCATCAATAGGTCTCATGAGACAAACATGTGTCTTGGAACAGGGCCTTGAAAAAATCTTATTTTTAGTCTTGGCACAATGACTTGACTATATGGTTTTGATAGTTTGGTATTATGCATTCCATCATTATGAAAGTGGTTAGTGATATTTCATGTGATTATTAAACTATTAGAATATCCATGTGAATAATTAAATGGAAGTACTTCATTTTATTTTTTTACATATTATTCTTAATTTCATGTTTGAAAGGATTTTGTTTTAGTTATACATTTCCTTAAATGTTTATGCTTCTTTATGAAAGTTTCCGCTGTATTGATATCCTTACTGAGCCTCTGAGCTTACCCCTTTTAGTGTTTTATTTTTCCCAGGATTCCAAGAAGTGTATTGTGATTGATATACACAGTTAAGCCAAGGGAATAATGGCATTTATAATGGATTATTTATGTTTTTTTGTATTTTATGAAGTGTAATGTAACATTCCTGTATGTTATCTATTTTTTGATACTGCTAAACTGATCGGTCCTTCGGGACTTGATTCCTTGTAATCAATCCAATGTATTAAAATTATGCACCGACTCTGGGTAAATGGGGTCGGGGCGTTATAGTAGGTATCAGAGTAAGTTTATCAATAACCTTTGAAACTAGATTTAGACAAACTCTGATTAGAGCACATTACCCTATGATAAATATTGAGGATTAGTATAGAAGAACTTCCTAGATTTTTGGTAAGGTATAGATTTAGTGATTTTTTCAAGAAAATACATCCATGTATAGATATGAGAAGGTAGAGGTGGCTCTGGCACAGATGTTCCTAGGAGTAAAACCTGAAAACACCACTTTGAGCTAGACTCGAACGGGAACTGATGCATGACAACGGGCCTTGCTTCACTCTTGGTTACGACACCCCCGGGGGATATGCATTGGATAATTCTAATTTTCATTAAAAATAATTATGAAGGATCTAATAGTATATAACTCCTCAATGAAAATATTTTTATGGATTATATCCATAAACTGTTCAATTTATGTTTGGTATTTTAAAATTTTGGAATTATTCATTGCTATGCATAAACTAACCTAGTCTATCACATTGTATAGAAATGGAACCGAGTATAAGTAATGTGAACTCTAGTAATAAATATGATCTAAAGAGTAAGTAGGATCATATCTTTCACGGTATTAAGCCAACATTAAGAAGGGAAATAGTCTCCCATGTAGTCTCAACTTATTAATAAATAGTATCATGTGTTAATAAAATAAGTAAATAATTTTCTGAGTCTTATGGCTTTGAAGGGATGCTTGAGATGAAAAGGATGGAAGAGAGAAATATGGATAAAGGAAATAGGGAAACGAAGAATTTTCCCTTAAGTGATAAATGTGGGATGAAACACCCTGGAAAATGCATGAAGGTAATGTGAGTTTGTTATAAGTGTGGAGAAAAAGGACATCATGTACGTTACTGCAAGGGAAAGATAAAGGTTTCAAATGTACAATTCTTCATCTACAAGGAGTTGGGACATTGTGTGAACCAGTGTCCAAATCATAAGAGTATACAATAAATGATGTTATTTGATTACAATCATGAAATGATACTACCTCAGATGAAGTGGGATGAATAGTGTTCTTATGTTGTTATTTCATTTGAGTGTTGTATCAACATTATACTAGTTACATTAATTATGGAGATAAATAAGGATTGTACATTAGTACTATTTTATTGAGGATTTGATATTATATGGTTCTAATAGAAGTGACTTAATAGTAAGCTACACTTTTTCAAAAATATATGTTTGATGGAAAGGTAATCCTTAATATGGTCTTGATAATGAGGTTGTGTTTTTTTAATAAGATATGGTTGATTTTGGCAATTCAGGATGTTGCGATGCTGTAAAAGAATAAAAGATGATGTTGTTCACATGTTATTACCTAGAAAAAAGGATCCCCATTATGTTGACTTTAATATAAATTTTGGACTGAGTGTTTGGATATATGTATTTCAGATAATTCTAATGGCTGTAATTGATTATGTTTGAAATCAGATACTATTGTTAAGGTTATTTTTGGATTGCCATAAAATGGACAACCCGGAGGTCGGGTGTCAACCTGTCGTGTCCGACAAAGCTGTCAGACTTGAACCTATAATCAAAGGTTGACAAGGGTGTATCACCTACCACTAGCCCAAGAGATGTCCTCTATTGAAAAATGTAGTCTTTAAAAAAAATCTGGTAGATGAATTATAAATTCTTTTTTTTTTGAACTCTATATGAATAAGATAAATAGAATATTATTTCTATGTTCTATAATATATTAGAGTGAAAGACGGGTTTGTGGTAGAAATTAGTTAAAGGATGGGACTCTATATGTCAAGTACATATTTTTCTTCTTCACGTATTCTATGAAAAATTTAATTATTATACTTTAGTGAAGGTATCTTAAAACCATAAATGTGTTATCCTAATACCATATGTTTTGTTGAAATAATGATATCTTAAATCATCATAGATTGATGAATTTAAGGCCCTCAATTTTACAGTTGTTTCTTATTGATGACCTCAATAACTACCTATAAATATTTAATTTTTTCCTCCAATTATATATCACTAATTTCCACCATTGTTCTCCTAATCTAGATCATAATTTGGTGGTTACCCTTTTATTTCCTTTTTCCTGTTATTAAGAATAAATTTTATTAACCAAATTTCTGATGTGTGTTTTCCCAATGGCATTTTATATTTTCAACATTTTATTTTTGAAAAATAATTTCAAATTGTGAGGACTCAATTTATTGATGAAGGGGAGAATGTAACACCCCAAGCTTCCACGGTACGCTTCTCTTTGAATAATACAATAGCGTGTGTTGTATGTATCTTTGAGTTCTAACACACCACAACCAATCAAACTAGAACTTATGAATAGTAATACCCACTTTATAAAAATTTATAAATTTTATCATTCAATGTGGACTTCATTTTTTGATTCGGAATATCAAAATTAGCTGAGGGTGAATTTTTTGTATTTTCCTAAGAACTTACAATTTTTCATAAATAGGGCCAAACACTGAGTTATAGTTTAAAACCGAATTTTTATTTAAATAATTATTTATTTTATTTAAATTTAATTAAGGTCAAAATATAAACATAATACCTATATAATTTCAATTTAATTAATTGGAGTCAATTTATAATAATTTTAGATATATAAAAATTTCTTAGATCTTTTCACAGTCTTTTACCCATATACTAGGATAATTTAAAAATTCACATAAAACTTAATTTTACCACTTCTGTGAGTGGAATATTGAAAATACGAGAGACACAGTTAATATCAAGGAGTAAAATGTGGTTCAATAAGATAAAAAAAAATTTTCATGAATAGTAGATTTTTACTTATATTTACCACTGTTAAAAGTAAATATTGTAATTAAGGGTAAAAATGATATTATTATTACCCTAACACATGTCCTAATTCTATTGGATAAATATTATTTGACAAATAACAACCTTAGAAATTAAATATAATCCTCTTTGGTCCACATGGATTAGATTAGGACATTTATTATTTTTTAATTCGAAGAAGAGTTAAAAGAGATAAAATATAAGTTAATTAACTAAGACATTTTTAATATAGGGTTATACATATGATAAATTATAATATAAATATTTATTATAAAGAAAAAATACTTCCTACATAAGGAAAATTTATTAATAATTTTTAGACATTAAATAATTTAATTATGTATGTCACAATGGTAATGCAGTAATTACCTAATTAATGAAATATTCAAATAATTGATATTATAAATATACATGGATTTGTTGATGGGGGATCTCGGTTTCAGTTGAGAGATCCCTATGCCGTTAGGGTTCTTGCATGTGCAGGTTCTCCAGTGGCGTTGGGGTTTCGGCCTTGTTGATGAAGATTTGTGGCGGAGCAGCATCAATTTCTTCATCTTCCTCAACATTTGGCATGACGGCATGATTTTCAGTCGGCGTCCAAGGATAATCTAGTCCATATCTATCTAGATATGGAAAGATTTTGGAACATCAATGTGTTACATATCTTCATTTTTGGTCCTCGAGTGGCGACGCATTAGAAGGCAGGGATTTGGAGGGCATCGTGGACCGGGATGATGCAATCTATGGCAAGCAGATCTAGTTGTCTCCGGCTTCTAGTTCTTCAGGTCTCCGGTTCGGTCACGGCACTCTGGTGAGTAGTTGAGGTTGTGGATCTGCGATGGTGAGATGCATTCCGCACGATGGATTTTTGTTTTTTGACTTTGTCCAGGCCTTCAGGAGACAACGTTAGAGCGGCGACAGGGGTGTTTCTCGGCTTGGCGTCTGGTTGTCAGCGGTGACGATGATGGTTTCTCAGCTTCCAAATTTTAGAGGCGGAATGGGTGGAATTATTCATTTCATCACCATCGGATTAATCAGATATTGACTCAGGATCCCGACTCACCGGTGGGGTCCTGCGCTTATGGGATTGGTGGTCATCATGGAATGTTGCGGTCATCGTTGGTGAGGCTTTGGGCTATAGAAGTGTTGACGACGACGAAAGATCCTATCGAGTCTTAGATCTGGGGTTCTGATGTAGGGGTGTGGCTCTGTGGTGCTTGATATGAAGGTGTTCGATCTAGTGGTATCTCAAAAACATGATCTTGTCAGATTAGCGGTGTGGGGCATGTTCTTGTCTGGTTGTAGTGGTGGATCATGTTTTATGATTGCGGTTGGACCGAGGTGGTGCTGGTAGATACTGGAAGGCTTTCACATTTATAGGTTGATTCATTAGGCTTTTTAGGTTTTGTAATGGGATTTATCTCACAGGGATCTACCATGAAGGGATTCAAGTCAATGTATTTTAAGGCTTTTGTGCCTTGAATTTTCAGTTTCTATTATTTTCCCCCTTTTCCAGAAAAAGGATTTGTGTGGTATTTCTTTTTTAATAAAGGGGTTTACCCAAACATTCATGCTAAAATAATATATTATAAATATCAAAATAAATGTAATTTGGGATTTTTTATGAATTAAAATAAATTTATAGGTTAATATGACATATTATTATTGGTTATATGAATTTTCTTCGAAGTAATAATGCTGTTATGAATTTATCAAAAACAAAATACCCAATAGTGTCAATAATGACATAAAGGAGTTTTTTAAACGGATATTATATTATTAATTGATATTATATTTCTAAAGATCTATGGTTTGCCAAAGGAAATTTATAATGTTAGATTTATTATTAGTGGACCACATAGGGATCTCTTGGATGTTTATAGTATTTTTATTGACTATATAATAAAAAAATAAAAAGATACATGGTAAATGTCAAACTATTTAACTAAGAGTTAAATCAAAAAGATAAAGTTAATATAGTGAAAAAAACTTGTCTAACACCAATTGGTTGAGTGGTTTTTGACGTATCATCACCTTAAACTTTAAATAATTTACTTTTGATCCATTATAAACCGAAATTAATTTACTATAAATTAATAATTTAAGTGTTTCCTAAGGTGCCCCTCACCCCTCATATAAAAGGGAACTCCCCCTTCTCTCAAATTCCTATATTGAAATCCTTTTTCTTGGCCAAAACCTTCCCAAATATTCTCCCAACATCCCTCAATTAAACCTAGTGGCCTTATTTTGACCAGAAGTCCAACCTAAGGATCTCTTTTGATCAAATCAAAAGGAATAACCCGAAGAAGCAGTAATGATTTCAACACACTATATCATGTTCATTTCTTCTGCCCCTTATTCTTTATTTGTTATGTCCATTATAAAAAAGTAACTCTAGTATATTCTCTATACTGTGATGTGATTATAAATATTTCACAACTATATTCATTATTCTATCCTTCTTTTGAATGATAATGTCACCCTGCGTGCGCACGTATGGGTTACCGTCTCCACACCGTAGTGTAATTTGTTATTAAACACTATATTACATGGATGGATATAATTGTAACACCCGAGACATTTATGTTATATAAATCATCAAAGGAATCTTTTTCTACACAACACTTGCTTGGCTTGCTTTACACGCAATCGCGACCTTCCTCGATAGCTTGCGTCGTACGCAATACCGAGTTTCACTAAACAACAATATGCTATTAAAACTAGCCGTTATGAATAGTAATAACCACTTTTTGAAATTTTATAAATTTTATTTTTCAAAATGGACTTCATTTTTGGACTCAGAATATCGAAATTATCCTAGGGTGAAATTTTGCTATTTTTCTGAAAACTTTCAATTTTTGATGAATAGTGAAACCACTAAGTGGTAGGTTAAAAACTGAATTTTGCATAAAACTTAATTTTACCGCTTCTGTGAATGGAATTTCAAAAATCCGAGAGACACAGTTAATATCAAGGACTAAAATGTGGTTCAATGAGATGAAAATAATTTTTTGGTGAATAGTAACTTTTTACTATTTTTACCGCGGTTAATAGTAAATAGGGTAACTAAGGGTAAATATGATATTAATATTACCCTAACACATGTCCTAATTCTATTTGACAAGTGTAATTCGACCAAAAACAAACTTAGGAATAAAATATGACCATTTAGGCCCACTTGGATTAGATTAGGACATTTATTATTAATTTATTTAAAGAAGGGTTAAAATAGTTAAAATCAATGTTTAATAATTAAATTATTTTTAATATAGGGTTATACATAAGATAAATTCGATTGTAAATATTCATTAGAAAGCTAAAACGATTTCCTACATGATGGTATTTTATTTGTAATTTTTAGACATCAAATAATTTAATTTATTTATGACACAAAGATGATGCAGTAATTATCTTATTAATGAAATATTGACAAAATTGATAATATAAATACCAAAATAAATGTAATGTGAGACTTTTTATGAATTCCACTAATTTTCTAGGTTACTATGATATATTAGTATTGATTTAATCAACTTGGTTAGAACATATAATTCTGTTATGACTTTCACAAAAATCATATATCAAATAGTGTCAAAATTGACACAAAATAGTTTTTAAATCAAATATTATATTATTAATTGTTATTTTATTCCTAAAAATCTAAGGTTCGGCCAAATGACTTAGATAAGGATATATATATTAATAATAAACAATTTGGGGTTCGTTTGGCATGTTATAGTAAGTGTATTAACCATATAGTGAAAGAAAACAAAAAGACACGATAAAAGTTAAATTAATTAACTTAGAGTTAAATCTAATTGATAAGGTTAAAATAATACCCTAAACTTGTCTAAATCGTATTGGTTGATAGGATTTCGACCAATCCCCACTTTAGCTTCGAAATAAGACCCTTTGTAACCATTATAAACCGATTTTGACTTTAATATAAAATAATATTTTGAGATATTCCTAAGGTGCCCCTCTCCTCTCTTATAAAAGGGCTCCTCCTCCCCCTCCTCCTCACACCAATTTGAGCACTCAAGCTCGGCCAACCCCTGCCATTTTCTCCTCTTCACTTCCCTAGAATAATCCTAGAGGTCCTGGTCTTCTCCAAAGACCAATCTTAGTTCCTTAAGTGGAGGATTCAAAAAGGCGTTCCAAAGAAGAGGTAATATCCATTACCGATCTTTTCAATTTCTTTCTTCTTCAACTTCTTCTTCTTTAGTTGTTTCATGATAAAGTAATAACATCAGTATTAATTACATACTGATATGTTATTATAAATATGAAACAACCCTAATTCACCTTCTATCCATCCTACGGAAAAATGAAATCACCGCGCGTGCGTACGTACGGAATACCGTCTCCACGCCGTGGTGTAATCTATTTTCCACCATCACCTTACAAGGATGGGTATAATGGTGTAATAAGTAACTATATATGATTATTATTAAGTAATATTGATACTGAAATAATATATATATATACTCCAATACAATTCCACGATCATAGGAACGATATCATCACTTGTGCGTACGTACGGAATACCATCTCCACGATGTGATGCGACTCGTTCTACATGATCTTCATTTCATAATGATTATATAAATGAATTGAATGAATGAATATGGTATATACTACACTAATACCATTCTGGAAATGAATAAGAATTTATTCGACAAAACACGCATAAGAACAAAAAGTTATAAAGACCCGAGTAACAAGTAACAATGAAATATTACTAACAAGAAGCTAATAATATGACCATATATGATCTCATATCAATATGTATGATTCTGGAATAAGTCAATAACATTATTTAAACCATTATACAGGAGCTTTGGACACGAACAAAGCAAATCGGACCTAAGGTAAGGGAAATATCACAATCTCATTTTTATCCGAGATTGTTTATTCGTAAGTATTTACTGGGGTGTATTTTATCATCCACATCCATGTTCCCTCAATATGTAATATTTTTTCCATCCACTTGAAATAGTTTAAATCCAATTTTACCCTTAGGTGAGTTTTTAGAAAAGAATATGAAAGGAATCTTTTGTCGTTTTTCCGTACGAGGTACTTTTTGACTTTTCCGACAAAAGTACGAAGAATGTTTTTTTAACTTATACGGCATGAATGGATTTTTAAAACATTACTTCAAAGAAGCTTCCTTTACAAGTTTTCAAGTTTATTTTTAATCAACTTCTTTATTTTAAAGTTGTATGACATGTTATGAAAGGAAAAATGTTTTTTCAGAAGAAAGGATATTTTCCTCAAGAATTCAATTCAAGTGTTTTATCAAAATTATTTTCCATCTAAGATAATAAAGGGTTCTATTTCTATCCATATTTTTACATTGGTTTGACTATGTTGTGATGGAATTATGTTTATGAATTCCTTTATCATATATGAATTGATTTATGATGTCATGATGTTTCAAGAATCCCATTTTTGTTATATGTGTTATGCGATGATGTATGTTTTATGATTATGTGGCACACATAAGAAAGGATTCATTATAAGATGGGTGGGACCTATATCTCCCTCCAATGCATTGGGTAATGATTTTATATCTCATGAGATAGACATGGCTAGAACGGAAGGTTATTTCGGTTCAGTGATACAGGACTGAAACGAGGAGTGAACTCGGTTCAGAAAGGGACTTTGTCCACTAAGATAGTCTTGGCAATGAGTCATGACTAACAAGAAATGATTTTCCATGATTATGTGTGCATTCCACAAAGATTCAAGTTTTATGTTATGATTATGGGGATCTCATTTTCACTTCTATGATTTATTCCATGTTAAGATATTATGATCTCTTTTGCAGGTTTTAATTTTCAAAAAGATATGATATGATTTTTATTTCCTTTATTTGCCCTTGCTGAGGATTTGAGCTCACCCTTTTATGTTTTCTTTTCCCCAGGCCAGGAAGATGGATATTAAGTAGAATATGCTAAAAGGGACCCTAGATATGATGAAATAAATGGGAGACACTGTAGAAGATTTATGAACCAGTTGTTTATGTTTCCCAGTTTCTAAAGACACTATACCTATACGGTCCTTTGTGGTTTTGTCATATGTTGTAATAAGTGTGATTCAATTTTGAAGTATTAACAATGTATGTAAAGTGTGGGTCGTTATAGTTGGTATCAGAGGAAAGGTATAGTCAACCTTTGGAAACTAGGATGTGAAAGCCTTAGTAAGAACCGTAAGGATAAGTCTAAGCATAGAACACAATCTTAGAAATGGCCATGAATAACCTAGGATAAGACCATAAGCATGAAAATTTTATTCTTGAATTATGTGGTTTCCTATTATAATTAGTGTTGCTCACACTATTCTTCTTGGTTTTAGTCAATGGCTGGAACCCGAAGGAACCGTGTTAATGCGGAATGCGATGGGCAATGCAATGATTGTCCCCCTGAGCAACCAAACGATATGGGAGCTGGAATGCAAAATCTTGTAGCCATGCTCACACAACTTTCTCAAGCTATGAATCATGCAGGATTTCCAAACGAACAAAATTGGGAGCAACATTCTGTTGAATCCTTCATGAGGCAGCGTCCACCATCTTTCAGCGGTTCTACTGATCCATTAGTTGCTGAACAATGGATTAGTACTACTGAAAAGATATTTTCAGTTCTTCAATGTTCTGAGCATGATAAAGTCATCCTAGCAGTGTATCGTTTGGAAGGAGATGCTGGTCAATGGTGGAATCTTGTTAAGAATACAAGGCAAAGGGATGAAATTGAGTCTATGGAATGGGACGAGTTCAAGAACTTATTTTTCAATAATTACTTCCCTCGTATTCTCCGAACAAAGATGGAGAAAGAGTTCCTTGAACTGAAGCAAAGGGATGATGAATCTGTTGGTACCTATGAAGCAAATTTTACCAGACTTTCAAGGTACGCTTCTGGTATTATTATCCAACCTGAGAGTAAGATCGATCGATTCTTTAGTGGCTTAAAACCAAGTCTTCGAAGGGCGTTAGCCATAAGGGACTTCAATAGCTACGAGGAAATCGTTCGATGTGCTCTCAAAGTCGAGATGGAGATTGGAGTAACCCATCAGTCACATGGGTTTGATAAGAAGAGGAAGATGGAATTCAAAGAAAAATCTAAAGAGCACACGGAAAAGAAGATGAACTTTCCCTTATGCTCAAAGTGTGGAAAGAAACATGGAGGGAGTTGTCTTAAATGGACAAGTAAATGTTTTAAATGTGGAAAGGAAGGTCATCGGGCATTTGAATGCCGTGATAATGGGAAGAATATGTCTAATGATGCAAACAAAGGAAGGGATACACAGAATGAACCTGCTACACTTCAATGTTTCAAGTGCAAGGAGATGGGGCATTATGCCAATCAATGCCCAAATCCAAGGGTTGATGATGATGGTCGAAGTCAACAAACTCTTAAGGCTAAAGAAAAAGGAAAGTCACATGCAATTTCTATCAGCGATGTGGAGTACGATAACGATGTGGTGAAAGGTACACTTACCATCCACTCTAAAGTAGCAAATGTTTTATTTGATTCTGGATCCACCCACTCTTTTATTTCTGAAAAATTTTCTAAGGGTATCACCGTATTACCTCAACAATTAGATGTTGAGTTAGCTGTGACAACACCTAATGGCACATCAATCGCATCAGAAGTTTATAATTCTTCTCCGATCGAAGTTTGTGGGAATGTGCTTCCTGCAAATCTTGTGATCCTTCCTTTAGTGGAATTTGATGTGATTCTTGGCATGGATTGGCTTTCTCTACATGGAGCTCATATCAATTGCCAAAGAAGGGAAGTCACATTTCATATTCCAGATCAACCTACGATCGTCTATCAATGCAAGGATGAACATAACCTTCCAGTGGAAATTTCTTCCATCTTATGGGTATTGATTCCACTAAATGAAGGTTATTTATCTCAAATAGTTGGTGAGAAACTCACGATTAAGAATATTCCCATTGTACGGGAGTTTGATGATGTCTTTCCGGAGGAATTACCGGGTCTTCCACCAAATCGTGAAGTTGAGTTTTCAATAGAACTCGTACCGGGTGATTTGCCTATTTCAATGACACCTTATAGAATGGCCCCAATTGAGTTGCAGGAATTGAAGAAGCAACTCCAAGAGAATCTTGATAAGGGATTCATACGCCCTAGTGCGTCACCTTGGGGAGCACCTGTTCTATTTGTTAAGAAGAAATATGGATCAATGAGACTCTGCATTGATTATAGAGAACTTAACAAGATCACTATCAAGAACAAATATCCTCTCCCACGTATTGATGACTTATTTGACCAACTACGCGGAGCTCAATACTTTTCCAAGATTGATCTTCGTTCAGGGTATCATCAATTAAGGGTCAAAAGGGAGGATATACCAAAGACGGCTTTCCGTACAAGGTATGGACACTATGAATTTATAGTGATGCCATTTGGTCTTACTAATGCCCCTGCTATCTTCATGGATCTAATGAATAGAGTCTTTAGAGACTATCTTGATCAATTTGTGGTAGTCTTTATAGACGATATTCTTGTCTATTCAAAGAGCAAGGAAGAGCATGAAGATCACTTGAGAATTATATTGAAGACCCTGAGAAAAGAGAAGCTTTATGCCAAATTTACCAAGTGTGAATTTTGGCTTCAAAAAGTTTCATTTTTGGGTCATATAATCTCAAAAGAGGGGATATCTGTGGATCCAGCAAAAACAGAGGTTATCGAAAGATGGTCAAGACCAACAACAGTAACTGAGATCCGAAGTTTTCTTGGTTTGGCTGGTTATTATCGACGTTTTGTAAAAGATTTTTCACGATTATCTAATCCACTCACCAAGTTGACTCGGAAAGGAGTTAAGTTTGTCTGGACAGAGGAATGTGAAGAGAATTTCAAGGAGTTGAAAAGAAGGTTATCCAGTGCACCTGTGCTCACACTGCCTTGTAGTGGAGAAAGGTTTGTGATCTACAGTGATGCATCCAAGAAGGGATTGGGGTGTGTTCTTATGCAAAATGATATGGTGATAGCTTATGCCTCATGACAGTTGAAAATCCATGAGCAAAATTACCCAACACATGATTTGGAGTTGGCTGCGGTAATCTTTGCATTAAAGATTTGGAGGCATTACCTTTATGGTGAAAGGTGTGATATTTATACTGATCATAAAAGTTTAAAGTATATTTTCACACAAAAGGAGCTGAATATGCGCCAAAGAAGATGGTTGGAGCTGATTAAGGATTATGACTGCTCAATCCATTACCACCCTGGGAAAGCAAACAAGGTGGCAGATGCATTAAGTCGACAAGACCATGCTAGTTTATCCATGATGAGGATCACAAAAGATCCAATATTTATGGATTTACAAAGGATGGATCTTGGAATTATAATGGAAGGGGAAAAATCTTATCTTTCTCAAATGAATGTTCAACCATCTATACATGTGAAGATTAAAGAGGCACAGAAAGAAGATGTCGAGTTACAAAAGAAGGTGAGAAATGTTCCTGAATTCAACCTTGATTGTGATGGGATAATAAAGTTCAGGAATCGGGTTTGTGTTCCTCCCATCCCCGAATTAAAGAAAGAGCTGCTGGATGAGGCTCATAGTTCTTCATTCTATATTCATCCTGGAAGCACGAAGATGTATAGGGACCTGAAAGAGTACTTCTGGTGGGATGGCATGAAAAGAGATGTTGCTGAATATGTCTCTCGATGCTTGGTTTGTCAACAAGTTAATGCTGAGAGACAGAAGTCTAAGGGGATGTTACAACCATTACCCATACCCGAATGGAAATGGGAAAACATCACTATGGACTTTGTCACAGGACTTCCTAAAACATCCAAAGGCAATAATGCTATCTGGGTCATAGTTGATCGTCTTACAAAGTCTGCACACTTCATTGCTATTAGAGAGGATTTCTCTCTAGATCAGCTTGCTAGGATATATGTAAAGGAAGTGGTAAGATTGCATGGAGTACCACTTTCTATTATATCTGATCGAGATCCGAGATTTACCTCGAAGTTCTGGCGAAGTCTTCAGCATACTCTGGATACAGAGTTGAGTTTCAGCACTGCTTATCATCCCCAGACAGACGGTCAGTCTGAGAGAACAATTCAAACCCTAGAAGATATGTTGAGAGCTTGCTCTATGGATTTCAAAGGAGGTTGGGATCAACACCTACCTTTGGTGGAATTTACTTATAATAATAGCTTTCACTCCAGTATTCAGATGGCTCCTTATGAAGCTCCCTATGGAAAGAAATGCAGGACTCCAACTTGTTGGGATGAAGTTGGGGAAAGAAAGCTATTAGGACCTGATCTCGTTGATGAAATGGCAGAAAAGGTCAGATCTATTCAACAACACATAAGAGCAGCTCAGAGTCGACAGAAAAGTTATGCCGACAACCGAAGAAAAGACCAAGAGTTTGAAGTGGGTGATAAAGTGTTCTTACGAATATCTCCCTGGAAGAGGGTTATGAGATTTGGAAAGAAGGGGAAGTTGAGCCCTAGATATATCGGTCCTTTCGAAATACTGCATCGTGTTGGGAAGGTAGCTTACCGATTGGCGCTTCCACCGAATCTCTCTCAAGTTCACGATGTGTTCCATGTATCTCTCCTGAGAAAGTACATACCAGATCCTTCACATGTACTCAGCTCAGAAGTTGTACCGCTGGAGCAAGATCTTTCTTATGAAGAACAGCAAATAGAGATTCTGGATCGTAGCGAAAAAGTCCTACGAAACAAGACCACTCGCTTGGTGAAAGTTTTATGGAGAAACCACCAACTTGAAGAAGGTACATGGGAGCTTGAGGATATGATGAGGGAGAAGTATCCTCATCTGTTTGTTGCAAAGTGACGAATTTCGAGGGCGAAATTCTTTTTAAGGGGGGTAGAATGTAACACCCGAGACTTTTATGTTATATAAATCATCAATGGAATATTTTTCTACACAACACTTGCTTGGCTTGCTTTACACGCAATCGCGACCTTCCTCGATAGCTTGCGTCGTACGCAATACCGAGTTTCACTAAACAACAATATGCTATTAAAACTAGCCGTTATGAATAGTAATAACCACTTTTTGAAATTTTATAAATTTTATTTTTCAAAATGGACTTCATTTTTGGACTCAGAATATCGAAATTATCCTAGGGTGAAATTTTGGTATTTTTCTGAAAACTTTCAATTTTTGATGAATAGTGAAACCACTAAGTGGTAGGTTAAAAACTGAATTTTGCATAAAACTTAATTTTACCGCTTCTGTGAATGGAATTTCAAAAATCCGAGAGACACGGTTAATATCAAGGACTAAAATGTGGTTCAATGAGATGAAAATAATTTTTTGGTGAATAGTAACTTTTTACTATTTTTACCGCGGTTAATAGTAAATAGGGTAACTAATGGTAAATATGATATTAATATTACCCTAACACATGTCATAATTCTATTAGACAAGTGTAATTCGACCAAAAACAAACTTAGGAATAAAATATGACCATTTAGGCCCACTTGGATTAGATTAGGACATTTATTATTAATTTATTTAAAGAAGGGTTAAAATAGTTAAAATCAAAGTTTAATAAGTAAATCATTTTTAATATAGGGTTATACATAAGATAAATTCGATTGTAAATATTCATTAGAAAGCTAAAACGATTTCCTACATGATGGTATTTTATTTGTAATTTTTAGACATCAAATAATTTAATTTATTTATGACACAAAGATGATGCAGTAATTATCTTATTAATGAAATATTGACAAAATTGATAATATAAATACAAAAATAAATGTAATTTGAGACTTTTTATGAATTCCACTAATTTTCTAGGTTACTATGATATATTAGTATTGATTTAATCAACTTTGTTCGAACATATAATTCTGTTATGACTTTCACAAAAATCATATATCAAATAGTGTCAAAATTGACACAAAATAGTTTTTAAATCAAATATTATATTATTAATTGTTATTTTATTCCTAAAAATATAAGGTTCGGCCAAATGACTTAGATAAGGATATATATATTAATAATAAACAATTTGGGGTTCGTTTGTCATGTTATAGTAAGTGTATTAACCATATAGTGAAAGAAAACAAAAAGACACGGTAAAAGTTAAATTAATTAAGTTAGAGTTAAATCTAATTGATAAGGTTAAAATAATACCCTAAACTTGTCTAAATCCTATTGGTTGATAGGATTTCGACCCATCCCCACATTAGCTTCGAAATAAGACCCTTTGGAACCATTATAAACCGATTTTGACTTTAATATAAAATAATATTTTGAGATATTCTTAAGGTGCCCCTCTCCTCCCTTATAAAAGGGCACCTCCTCCCCCTTCTCCTCACACCAATTTGAGCACTCAAGCTCGGCCAACCCCTGCCATTTTCTCCTCTACACTTCCCTAGAATAATCCTAGAGGTCCTGGTCTTCTCCAAAGACCAATCTTAGTTCCTTAAGTGGAGGATTCAAAAAGGCATTCCAAAGAAGAGGTAATATCCATTACCGATCTTTTCAATTTCTTTCTTCTTCAACATCTTATTCTTTAGTTGTTTCATGATAAAGTAATAACATCAGTATTAATTACATACTGATATGTTATTATAAATATGAAACAACCCTAATTCACCTTCTATCCATCCTACGGAAAAATGAAATCACCGCGCGTGCGTACGTACGGAATACCGTCTCCACGCCGTGGTGTAATCTATTTTCCACCATCACCTTACAAGGATGGGTATAATGGTGTAATCAGTAACTATATATGATTATTATTAAGTAATATCGATACTGAAATAATATATATATATACTCCAATACAATTCCACGATCATAGGAACAATATCATCACTCGTGCGTACGTACGGAATACCGTCTCCACGATGTGATGCGACTCGTTCTACATGATCTTCATTTCATAATGATTATATAAATGAATTGAATGAATGAATATGGTATATACTACACTAATACCATTCTGGAAATGAATAAGAATTTATTCGACAAAACACGCATAAGAACAAAAAGTTATAAAGACCCGAGTAACAAGTAACAATGAAATATTACTAACAAGAAGCTAATAATATGACCATATATGATCTCATATCAATATGTATGATTCTGGAATAAGTCAATAACATTATTTAAACCATTATACAGGAGCTTCGGACACGAACAAAGCAAATCGGACCTAAGGTAAGGGAAATATCACAATCTCATTTTTATCCGAGATTGTTTATTCGTAAGTATTTACTGGGGTGTATTTTATCATCCACATCCATGTTCCCTCAATATGTAATATTGTTTCCATCCACTTGAAATAGTTTAAATCCAATTTTACCCTTAGGTGAGTTTTTAGTAAAGAATATGAAAGGAATCTTTTGTCGTTTTTCCGTACGAGGTACTTTTTGACTTTTCCGACAAAAGTACGAAGAATGTTTTTTTAACTTATACGGCATGAATGGATTTTTAAAACATTACTTCAAAGAAGCTTCCTTTACAAGTTTTCAAGTTTATTTTTAATCAACTTCTTTATTTTAAAGTTGTATGACATGTTATGAAAGGAAAAATGTTTTTGAAGAAGAAAGGATATTTTCCTCAAGAATTCAATTCAAGTGTTTTATCAAAATTATTTTCCATCTAAGATAATAAAGGGTTATATTTCTATCCATATTTTTACATTGGTTTGACTATGTTGTGATGGAATTATGTTTATGAATTCCTTTATCATATATGAATTGATTTATGATGTCATGATGTTTCAAGAATCCCATTTTTGTTATATGTGTTATGTGATGATGTATGTTTTATGATTATGTGGCACACATAAGAAAGGATTCATTATAAGATGGGTGGGACCTATATCTCCCTCCAATGCATTGGGTAATGATTTTATATCTCATGAGATTGACATGGCTGGAACGGAAGGTTATTTCGGTTCAGTGATACAGGACTGAAACGAGGAGTGAACTCGGTTCAGAAAGGGACTTTGTCCACTAAGATAGTCTTGGCAATGAGTCATGACTAACAAGAAATGATTTTCCATGATTATGTGTGCATGCCACAAAGATTCATGTTTTATGTTATGATTATGGGGATCTCATTTTCACTTCTATGATTTATTCCATGTTAAGATATTATGATCTCTTTTGCAGGTTTTAATTTTCAAAAAGATATGATATGATTTTTATTTCCTTTTTTTGCCCTTGCTGAGCATTTGAGCTCACCCTTTTATGTTTTCTTTTCCCCAGGCCAGGAAGATGGATATTAAGTAGAATATGCTAAAAGGGACCCTAGATATGATGAAATAAATGGGAGACACTGTAGAAGATTTATGAACCAGATGTTTATGTTTCCCAGTTTCCAAAGACACTATACCTATACGGTCCTTTGTGGTTTTGTCATATGTTGTAATAAGTGTGATTCAATTTTGAAGTATTAACAATGTATGTAATGTGTGGGTCGTTATAATAATGATGAGTAATACATATATAAATAATGAAAAAAAACATGATAATGTCTCTGAAAATTAATATATCATCCAATTCCACACCTTTATGGAAATTATATTGTCGCTCGTGCGTACATACGGATTACCATCTCCACGACATGATGTGATTCTTTTCCATATTCAGCATTCATCAACGATTATAAAATATATTTTACTAATATGTATTTTTAGATGAAATTATAATTATAATGGAGATATTTATATATATATATGGACTTACATATATTTTATTCACATCTATCCGTTCAATATGTTATGAAAACAGAAAAAACATTTATGCGTACGTACGGACTACCATCTTTATAAACAGTGTTTTACATTTCATATATATATCTATTATACATTATTATATTCTAAATATTTATGATATATAAATAATTTTTTATATTTTGGATGTATTTAAATAATGATCTATGTGATACAATCAAGAGTAACAAGTTAAACACATATGATAAAGAATGTGATTATTAACTGAAATGTTAATTTAACATGGACATTATTATTAAATGGGTAGTATAATGTAAAAAATGTTTAATATTTGATATCATAAATTTTAAAATGGTTTTGGTATTATTTAATAACATACTATGGTCTTCATATAGGAGGTTAAACGTACCCTCGACTAAAGAAAAGTTCAAGGTAAGGGGTTTTCATCTCACTCCTTATTCTTGTGAGATTCGTATAATATTGCCACTATTAACTTTTGTGTGGTGTATGTAATACCCATAATTGTATTCATTGTGTAATACACTTTAATTTATGTGTATTTACATATTCATTTTATGATACCTCTTTCATGGGGTATATGTTCCGTAAGTTACCAAATTGGAAAGGGTTAATTTCACAATCTCATTATTATCCGAGGGTGTTTTTACATATGTATCTAGCGAGACATATTTATTATCCATGTCCATGTTTCATAAAATAGTTTTAAATGGTATTATTTTAAGGAACATTTAACTTAAAAATCATATTAAATGTTGTAAAGATTTATTCTTCCAAACCATTCTAATTAATGACCATGTTTTCAAAAGGGATTTAAGTATTTATTTAAATAGACATGAAGGATTTAAGATGTTAATTTCATTAAAATGTTTCAATGTGGTGTGGGGCACATTGATTAAAAAATGTTTTTAAATATATTTCTTTCTAAAATTTTGTGACTTTTAAATTTTTTTCATGAAAAAGGGATATTTCTCTCAAAGAGTTTTACAAATCATTTTCATCTATGTCAAAATCCTTTAATGGATTCTAAACATGTTTGAAGTTGATTTATTATGATAAAAATCATTCATATTGTTTTGAAGATTTTTTTTATGTTTGACTGTGGTTGTGTTATTTTTATACCATTCTTGTTTTATTGGTAAAGTATCAACATTTTATATTCCTATTTTAATACAAATGTTTATGTTATGTTTAAATTTTTTTCATATGAGGAATGCATTGTAATTGGTAAGTGACAGGTGGAGCCCGCTATATCTCCTCCATGAATCGGTATGTCTCATGAGAAAAACTAGTTTCTTGGCACATGTCCTTGAAATTATATTATTTTTAGTCTTGGCACAAGGCCTTGACTATGTGGTTACGATAGTCTGGCAATATGCATTCCATCATTATGAATGTGGTTCGTGATATTGCATGTGATTATTCAACTAGAAGAATATCCGTGTGAATAAGTAAATGTAATTATTTCATTTTATTTTTCCCATATTATGATGATGTTCATGTTTAAAAGGCTTTTTTTATTATAAATTTCCTTAAATGTTTATTCTTATTTATGAATGTTTCTGCTATATTGTTATACTTAATGAGCATATTAGGTCACCCTTTTCTATGTTTTATTTTTCCCAGGATTCAAAGAAGAGTATTTTGATTGATATTTAGGGTTAAGCCAAGGAAATATTGGAATTCACAAAGGATAATTTCTGTTGTTTTATATGTTATGAATTGTAATGTAACATTCATATATTTAATAAATTTTCCAAGAATGCTAAACCGATCGGTCCTTTAGGACTTGATTCCTTATAATCATGCTATTGTATTAAAACAATGCACTGACTCTGGGTAACTGGTGGCTCGTTTTGGGTGCTCCAAGTCGCCCCTGGGTTTCTTCAGTGGCTTTGTTGCTTCGTGGGGGCTGTCCCGGCCAGCATTGGTGTCCGACTTGACGAGGGTGGCCTTTTGTATTCATCTGGACTCTAGGAAAGACTTGGTGAAGGCTTGGGCTTGGGGAGCTCGTAGGTGTGGTGCTTGGAGTTTCTCGCTTTCCAGGTGGTTGTGGGACTGTCATAGAGGGCGATAATCGCCTTTTGAGGCGGTGTGGTTGTCATTTCCTGGTCTCCCTCTCCCATTCCAAAACCCGGTGCTTCTAAAAGAGATTGGGAACTCCTTTGGGACCTTCTTATGTGCGGATGAGGACATGAATAGTCTCAAGGTGGCGGCGTGTCCCCAGATCTGCGTGGAAATGGATCTTTCGTTGAAGAGACCCTCCTTGGTGCAGCTTCAATCTGAAGATGGGTTTAGTTGGAGCAATAAGTTATTTTATCGTAGGTTGCATTGTTTCTATGCGCTCTGCAGTCTGCATGGCCATGAGGAGAAGAACTGTCGGTGGCAGCGGGGGGGGGGGGTGGCGGAGTCTTCCGGAGGTGCTCTGGAGGAGGTTTCGGGTCAGGACTCGTTGGGTTCGGGTAATGTTGGATCTTTGGATCAGACCGTTTCTCTTCATGGGGATTCAAATTTGAATTTACCCGGGGGAGTTGGCAAGATGGGAAAGTCCCCTGGGGGAAGGATGTCTGACAACGCTGGGTCGCGACCGGTCCCCTCTTCTGGGGATAGGGACTTGATCTCTTGGTCCCCGGGTCTGGTGCTTCAAGGACGGTCTCTTCCAGTGACAGGTTCGTCATTTCACCAAATGGGTTTGAGGTTAAGATACCATTCTCCTTGGGAATTCCGGTCAAGATGCTTTCTCCCCTGCCGTCTTCCTTTTGTTTCTCATGGCACCTTTCTCCTGGATCCATCCAGATTTGTCTTGTGAACAACCTTCTGGTCTCCCCGAGTAGCTGTGTGGGGATGGAGGGTGGGGTCTGTGGTGTGGAGAAGGAAGTGGAGACCTCACACCGGTCTCCACAGAGAAGGTTGTCGATGTCTTTGTGCTAGGGAGAGCGAGATGGATCTCTTCCTCGTGGTCAGCCCGGAAGGAGACCGATGCTGGAGGAGTTGGATACTCTGAGTAATGAAGGGATTCTAGCAGGAGCTCGAGGGATGGATCTGGAAGGCGTGTCAGGACCGATCACCCTTTCGAGAGCTAAGGGGAAGGGTTTGATGGTTCACTCCAGTCAGGACGTCCCAGCAGTCCAGGAAGCCCGTAAGATCATCCAGTGATGTTTACCTCTATTTTTGGAATGCTCGTGGTCTAGGTGCCCAGGCGAAGGGGGCCTTTATTTCGTTGGTGGGTAGGAAAGCCAAAGCCTCTCTTTTGGCGATTCTGGAGCCAAAGCAGGATGCTAGTAAGATGACGTATATAGTGAGGAAACTAGGTTTTCCGAACTCCTTTCATGGCGGGCCTATTAATTATCAGATTTGGGTGGGTTGGAAGGAGAACCTTTTGGTGGAGGTCGTCAGTGTGACCAATCAGTGTATTGACCTGAAGATCGAGGTGAACGGTTTTACCGTCCTCCTATCGTTTGTGTATGCGAGTAACAAGGCGTTGGAAATGAGGGAGATCTGGTCTCATTTTGAAGCAGGTCCAAGCTGATCTGTCGTCGTGGTTCGTGGGAGGTGACTTCAATACTATTGAGGACTTGTCAGAGATGAAGGGAGGGAGGGATGCTCCTCTGGATAGAATGATGGAACTCAAGGAGTGCCTTCTGCATGCGGGGCTTCTGGACTTAGGCTACGGAGGGCCGAGGTACGCGTGGTGTAATAACAAGAGAGGCCAGAATATGATTTGGTGTCGTCTGGACCGGTGGCTTACCAACTTTCCTGGGCTTGATATGTTCTCAAAGTCCTCATTCATGCATCATCCTCGTATTTTATCCGATCATGCACCACTTTTGATGGATTTAAGACGCAAAGATGTGGTTGGACATGGATTTTATTATTCAAGTGAATGGCATAGGGACTCAGTTTTCATGCAAATGGGTAAGGCCTCCTGGATGATGGAGGAGAGGGAGGAGTCGTGGGGAGTGCTGGTTAATCGTCTCAGGAGTTTAAAACAGAGCATTAAGCGGTGTCTTCTGGAGAAACCCGACTGGTACAATGGGGTGACCAGCTTACAGGAGGAGGTTGGTAGGCTTGAGGAAAGGCTTCAGGCTTCCTGGGATGAGAGCACTTTTACTACCCTTTGTGATAAAAATGCGGTGCTGGTGGAGAAACTTCTGGAGATGGAGAGGTTGTATCTGCAACGCTCCCGTGTGCGTTGGTTAAGAGAGGGGGATCGCAACAATGCGTTCTTCCAGGATTGTATTAAAGAAAGGAGGAGCTGGAAGATCAACATCAAAAGTGAAGATAGAGAGTTTACTTCGGATGTTATGGTGGCTGGGGGAATTGTGTTAATGCACTTTGAGGGTATATGGGCAGGAGAAGTCTCGTCTGGCATCCGCAGATAATCTATAAGGGACTCTAGATTTTTGGAGGGTCTTCCCTCCCTGATCTCCCAGTCTAAGAACATATGCTTGTCTAGGATCCCAGATGAGAGGGAGATTAAAGAGGCCCTGGGGAGCATGACGAAGGAGAGCGCACCTGGTCCTGACGGCTTCCCGGTGTCTTTTTACAGGGCTACATGGGATGTCATGGGGCCATGTGTCGCGGAGGCCATTGGTGATTTCTTTCATGGAGCTCTATTAAGTAGGCGGATCTCCACTTCGAGGGTGGTGCTGGTTCCGAAGATCACATATCCCACTCTGGTTATCCATTTCAGGCCGATATGCCTGTGCAACATGTCGTACAAGATTCTGGAAATGATCATCAGCAGAAGATTGGACAATGTGATTCCTAAGTTAGTCTCTGAAGAACAACACAACTTCATTCAAGGGAGGGGTATACAGGGAGCGGTTGGCATAGCGAGTGAGTTGGTGCATGATCTGAACATGCGGTCTGTGGGTTCCAATATTATTTGGCAGGTGGATATGAACAAAGAATTCGAAAATCTGGAATGGGGTTTTATCTTGCAGGTAATGAGAGGGTTTGGTTTCCGGGAGTCCCTCGGCAATCTGTGTTTCCGGTGCTTTGCGTCTCCATGGATCTCTATATCACTGCTCGGGAAATGCTTGTGTTTCTTCAAATCGGTGAGGGGAGTCCGCCAAGGGGACCTGCTTTCTCCTTTTCAGTTTGTTCTTGCAGAGGATGAACTATCCAGAAACTTGAAGAAGGTATTAACAGAGGGGAGGATGAGTCATTTTCTTGGCCGTAGAAACTCTCTCAGATTTTCTTACCTGAGGTTTGCTGATGACATTTTGCTATTTCTGAACGGAGGGAGGAGATCGATAAATAATCATAAGGCCATTATGTCTGAGTATGGGGAGAGAAGTGGCCAGGAAATCAACCGGTCGAAGAGCCACTTGTTCATCTCCAACAAATGTTCATGGCATAGGTGCAAACGTATTCAAGAGGCTTTGGGCAGCGGATAGAGACAACTCCCTATTCTTTACATAGGAGTTCCTCCTTCTTGTGGGAGGATCTTGAAGGTCCACTTCAACGAGATTGTGGACCGCATACTGGGAATGATCTTCAACTGGATAAACAAGCTACTATCCTTTGGGGGTAGGATCGTGCTGATCAAGAGTGTACTGCTATCAATTCTGATGCATGTTTTTGATGTCATCAAACCCACGAAAGGAACGGTGGAGAGGATCGAGCGCATTCTCTCGTCGTTTCTCTGGTATTCAAAAAGGGAGGGGAGATGCCACTCGGCATCTTGGAAGAGGATGGCCAGAATAGTGGAAGAGGGTGGGGTTGGTCTTCGCGATATACTTGGAACGATTCGGGGACTGCAGGAAAAACAGGCTTGGGAGGTGATAGTAGATAATTCCATCTAGGCCATGTTTTTCAGAATGAGATATGGAGGGCTTGTTGAACGCAGCGCGCACGGTGCAACGGATCTCGGCAGGTGAATTGTATCACATCTGGAGGTGCTGCATGGTCATGTCAGATGGGTGATTGGTCGGGGAGAGATCAGCTTCTGGGAGGATGCATGGTTGGAAGAAAGGCTTGGCTACGAGGGTTTCCCCCTCTCTGATATCTCTTTCATGGAGGCGTGTGAGAGATAAAAGTTCGTGCATGAGAACCTCAACTCACCGCAACTGAACACCTTCAACAGCGTTGTTATGAGCAACGAACCAGACATGTGTTTTTTTTCTCTAGGTGTGTCGGGGCGATTCAACTTGAATGGCTATAGGAGAATTGGACAGAGGGTTACATCTGGAAAAATAGAGAAGGGACCCATGTGGTGTATGCCAATCCCGACGCGAATGAACTTTCTGGTGTGGAGGGTTCAGAACCGAGTTGTACCCACAGAGGAGAACATCCAGAAGAGGGGGTTCTGCATGGCCTCGCGCTGCTTCTATTGTGAGAGCCCAAGGTCGGAAATAACGCTTCATCTATTTTTTCAGGGGCGGTGGGCTGTGTTTCTTTGGTCCCAATTCTCTCAGTTCAAGATACCAGATGGGGAGTGTATTTATGTTCGAGATTATCTACTGGCATGGTTCTCGGGTTTCGGCAGGAGAGTTGAGGATCGTTCAGCATGAATGATCATTCTAGTATCGGTATGCTGGATGCTTTGGGAAGCTCGCAATCAGGTAAGGCTAGGTGGAAAGAGATCGTTATTAGCACTCTAGATCCATATGAGATTGTTAATTTCAGAATTGTCTACCCTCTTCAAGAATGGTTTACAGGCGGGTAATCTGGGGTCCTCTGTGGGTGGACAGCGGGCTAAGGCCCAACATCGAGGGTGATGGGTTAGATGGAAACCCCCGGCTGGCAGGTTAAAATTGAACGATGATGGTTCTTATTCGAGGGGGATCATGAGGGGCGGTGGTGTCCTCCGGTATCGCTGGGGTTCAGTCCACATTGCCTTTAGCGCCTTTTATGGACCAGGCACTTCTACAGGTGCGGAGTTTAGAGCCCTCCTTACGGGTCTCACTCTGTGGAGAAGGAGAGGTCTCCGAGTGACGGAGGCTGAATCAGATTCGGAAGTTCTAGTTAGATCTCATTAGGGTGCTTGTGATGTGGCTTGTAATCTGGTGTACGTTTTTAGAAGGTGCAAAGCATAGACCAATCAGGGCAGGTTGATCCATCATAGTGTGAGAGAATCCAACTTTGCGGCTGATGCATTGGATCGCAGGGGCAGAGCAGAGGAGACATTAATAGTTTATGACAGACTTAATTCTCTTCCTTCTTGAGTGTGTCAATGTGATCCGGAAGGATTCACTTTGTCTTCACTACTTTCGACCTCCGTGATTTGTATCCTTTGATTTTCATGTCTTCTTAATAAAAAAAATAACTTTTATTCCAGTAGTTCATAGTACAAATGAATAAAAGTTCATTATCCATTAGATGGGTCTGTTTATAATTGTTGGTTTAATATTTATAATAAAATAAATTTGTTTTTATTTAAGCATGTAATAAGTTTATTTTATGGGGATTAGAATAAAAATAAATCCAAAGAGCATGTTGAAGGATTATAACTATTTTTTGGGTAATCTTTTTGGATTAAAACTATGTGAATCCTTTGATGGATTTATTCTGAAAGG
This sequence comes from Viscum album, assembly GCA_963277665.1. NCBI lineage: Eukaryota > Viridiplantae > Streptophyta > Magnoliopsida > Santalales > Viscaceae > Viscum > Viscum album. Next base: position 719,858,318 of record OY728151.1, on the reverse strand, counting down.
GAGTCATATAAGACATATATATAAATTCACTAAGGTGATTTTGGAATATTTTTTTTGATCTAATGGTCTTGATATATGTTAATAAGTGTGAGGATGAGTTCCTTTTAGTAGTGGATGATGAGTGTCATAATAGTAAATTTCATAAAAGAGTACTCCATGCCCTTTTTCCCATGGCATGTGGATGGAATAATGTCCCGATTCCAAAATAAAGGTGTATATAGTTAAATCATGAACATTCTATGCCTTTTGGATAAGTGTATTTGTTATATTTACCCTTATGTATATGGTTTATGCGACTATTAAGCTAATTTTTCTCTTAATATCTATAATTAATTTTAATCTCATTAACTGATATTTTTTTCATCAACGATGATGAACTGATTTAAAATTATAAATTATTATTATTTATAAAATGAAGATAATTTTTCGATATTTCAATGTGAAATTTATTTTAATTACCAAAATTGGATTAATTGATGTATATTTTTTGGGACTCTCTTATTTTGATAATCCCAAATCATGTTTTGATAATCCAAAATCATGTTTTATTTATGTGATAGTTATGTATCTCTTACAAGATAATCATTTATATGAAAATCATGTTTATATCAAAGTAATATTCCTATAATTTTAATCTCACTACTTGTGGGTTTTAGCATACAGTGAAAATTTTATCTAGATGAAAAGGTCACTGATGAAAATGTTACCTATGCAAAGGTCACAAATGCAATGATCACTGATACAAAGGATACCGATGCAAAGTCTACAAAAGAAAAGGATATTGATGCAAGGATACTGATGGAATGTCATTGGTGAAAGGAAACTGATAGAGAGTCAACGATGAAAGGCTATCGATGGAGAGTTATTGATTGAAGGTTACCATCAGAAAGGTTACCAATGAATGATGTTTGATGTGCACTTTCTATTAAATCCTATCGTCGTGAAGGATACTGTTACCAGTCTAACATTAACTTATACTCAATACATTTTCATATTATAATGATTATTCTAATGGTCATATGTGTTATATTCAACACTTCTGTCTTAATTAATGCATATTTTATACATATCAGGAGACAATATCTTGATAGTACGAGGTATGAGAAATATTTCAATTGATATACTTACTCTTATTTTTAGAACTCAAATATGAAACAGAACTCGCAGGAACGAAATAAATATAGAGGCACAATGAAAATCGAGGTATCAAAGTCCAGAAGTTAAATGCCTAAGGAAGAAATTACTAAATAATGAGGAAGAACCATTCGAGAACATTCACTATGAACCCCAATAACATCAAGAAGATCATTTTGTGAAAACAACTTGAGGCTTCCTTCTATGTCTCCTAAAAATTCAATCAACTCAAGAATCAGAACACTCAATTCTTGAAATCTCGTAACTTGAGTTGCAACACTGTGTTTTGGAGCCAACTTCCAATAATAAACTCAAACATCAAATTCTTCACTACAAGGAGTCATGATCTGAACTACAAAAACATAGAGCCTTCTAAACTCCATCACATCATATTTTATCTATTCTGTTTCTTCTTTTTACAGTTCTGAGAAGTGTGTCTATCTGCTTTGCACATTGTCTCATCTGATTGAATTGGAGGATAATTACTATCCTTACATCAAACCACACCTATATTTTGTTCCCACGTAAAACTATGGAAGAGACACTGTGTTGCCTTTATTGTTTGTAATTCCCAAGAAGAACATTGGTAGAGTGTGTGAATCCTAGACAACTTGTGAAAACTATTGTAAAGTCTAATACAGGTTGTGTATCATGTTTTTTATTAATATTGACTACTTGGTGGAAGATGATCAACTAGTGGACAGGATTTCAACTTGGCCTGATTCTGAACCTCTTGTTTAACTTTTCTGTTTTCTATATTTTGTTTTACTCTGTTTTATCCTTTCTTCGCTACGTATTTCGAAAACATAAATATGTTTTTCAATCAAATTTATTGTTAGTTTATGTATGTGTATGTGTGTGTTTAATTCATTAAACTTGTTTCAAAAGATGAAGTAGTTTTATCCACTAAATCAACTGAGGAATAATCACCCTTTGAGAAACATGTTGACCAATTAGACATCTATATATCTACTTATTTAAATAACTATGCCATCTTCAAAATATTGGAGGTCTTTATAATAATGTTTTTTAACAATAATTTTAATAATGAATTCAATTCACCCCCCCCCTCTTGAGATTCTGCTCCTACAAACATTTGTTATCATATGATTAGTTTACTCAGTTTTTTTACTACATGTACTATAGTGAAACCTATAAAATTCCTCAACTATGATTTTAGTTTCATCATAATGATCTAAATATTTCTGTCATATCTAAATTTTCAGTACATTACATTCTAATAAAAAATGGGTATTAGAGTTCATGGTACTGATAGTAACATGCAAATTTTATTTAATGGTAATAAATATGTTTTGTAGAAATTAAAAATGAAAATGCATCTAGTGAGCATGGGACCTGAAATCTGGGACAAAATTGATGAACAAAATGTATTGCCTACTACTACTAGGGACACATGGTCTCATTTGACTAAACCTACATGTTATAATAACTGTAATGCAATGAAGGATTTTTACTATTCTATAAGTGATGATGAATTCAATAGAATATCTTCGTGTAAAACTAAATATGAAATTTTGGATACTTTAGTTATTTCACATGATTGAAAAACTAATGTAAAAGAGTTGAAATTAAATACCGATACTATTAAATATGAAAATTTTATAATGAAGCATGATGAATTTATTTTGGAATTGTATCTTAGGTTCAATGAAATTGTGAATACCATGAGTCTTCTTGGAAGACCAGTGGAAAACAAGGGCCAGTTTATGAGGTTGATTTGATGCATAACTGACAAATGTAGAGGTACATTCATTTCTATCTGAGAATCTTGTGACATAGGCAAGCCACCAGTGAAAGAACTAATTATAAATCTTATGATGTACACAGAATAGTTTATGGTGAATAAAGTAGTAGATGAAGAACCAACGAATAAGTCTATAGAATTCAAGACTACTAACTCAAATAAAAAAGAAAATATAATGTTCACGCTCCTATAGACACATCCACAAGTAACGGCTCATACTCTGACTGTGATGATGAGAAGGCTCATCTTTCAAGGAGATTCAATAAGTTAAACCGAAAGAAAAAGTTCTTTATAAAATGAAGCTATAAAGGAATGATAATATATGATAGTGGAAAAAGAATATAAAATGGAATGATAACACAAATGAGATAGTCTATTATGAGTGAAAATGAAAAAGGTCATGTGAATGATGATTTCCCCAAGATGAAATTTAAGAAGAATTATGAAGAATAGGGAAAAGGATATAAAAATTCTATGAAAGCCACCATGAGTTACTCATAAGAAAGCTCCAGTGGATCTACCACTGTTGATACTGAAAAAAATATATGAAAACATGTGATTCATGAAAGAAACATCAAAGGTAAAACCCAATTTTCTTGTATATAATTAATACAAATATTAGAATGAATGTGATTCAAATAATGATGAAAATATGACTACGGATGAAATATTTGAATATTGTGGAATACATGAGGATACCTTTAATGAAATCAAGGATAATTATAAATTATTGAAAAGGAAACATGATTTAAATGATAATTATAAGTCTCATCTGGATATTTAGAAAAAAATGTGCTCAGCTGTTAAAAAAATACTGAACTCAAATTATCAAATGAACAATTAAAGATAGATCATGATAATTTTACTGCAGGTAGAGATACCATGAATTTGTTACTAGGATAATAGATTTCCTTAACATATTAAACTTTTCTAGGGTATCCACCAGGACAGAAATGATCATTAAAACTAAATGTGATCCAAAATCTGGACAGTTCACAACTAGATAAAATTCTAGACCATTTCATGGAAAAAAATTATCTAAAGGTCCGAACAAAGTGTTTTTGTCTCAAAATATATCTTTTAATTATATAAAATATGTGAGACATGTATGGGTTCCCAATGTTTTAATTTCTAAACTCATTGGACTCATGAAAATCAGGGTACCAAAGTTACCTTTCACATAATCTATTTTGCATGAAAATTGTATGATGTTCCCCAATAAAACTCTATTGTACTTGGACAGTGGATGTTCAACACACATGACATAAGACTAATCATGATTCAAAATCATAATTAATGTCGATGGTATACATGTAACATTCAGTTATAATACTAATGTGAAGATTGCTGGCTTAGGCCAAATTTGTAACCCTAATGGTTCATTAATTTCAAAAGTAAATTTTATTGATGGGTTAAAATAAAATCTGTTATGTATCTCTCAGTTGTGTGATGATGGGTTCAACGTTAAATTTGAAAATGATCCATGTAATGTTTTTAATTCTAAAATAGATTTAATATTTAATACACATTGAAATGGTAATGTATATGTTGTTGATTTATATTCTTTATCAAAGAAAAATGTTTCTTGTTTTAATGTTTTTTATAAATAATTTTGGTTGTGGGACCGAAGATTAGGACACTGCAATGTGCACTCACTTTGAAAACTCACTAGGAATGTTTTATATGGAGACATACCTAAATTAGAATTCTCTCTAAATAAATATTGTATTCATTTTCCAAAGGAAGAACTACACAAAGATTCATTGAATCCCAAGAAAGAAGTTTCTACTTCTCAACCGCTTGATTTTGTTTACATGGATTTGTTCGGACCATCTACATTTTTATGTTCGAATGGGAAGAAATATGTTTATGTTCTTGTAGATTATTTTTTATATATATTCTTGGGTATGCTTTCTAGCTCTCAAACGTGAAGCATGTTATTACTTCATTATGTATTCCAAGTCTGTAGAAAATCATAGTGGACATAGGTTTAAGACCTTTAGAAGTGATCATGGCCCTGAGTTTGAAAATCGGTAATTTGAATCCATTTACTCACATAATGGATATACTCCAAATTTCCCTACACCTAGAACACCTCATCAAAATGGTGCTGTAGAAAGAAGAAATAGGAAACTTCAAGGGATTTCCCCGAACTATGCTTAATGATTATCATCTACCTATCTATTTTTGGGCTAAATATGTTAATACGACTTGTTACATTATCAATAGAGTCTTGATTGTACTTGTTCTTATGAAGACCCCTTATGAGATTTGGAATAATTGGAAGACTATGATTAATTACTTTAATGTTTTTGAATCAATGTCATTATAATTAACACGAAATATAATCATCTAACAATTTCATAAAAAATTGATGATTAAATTTTCATAGGTTACTCAATCTCTAGTTATGCCAACAGTTTATTTAATAATGGAACCAAATTTGTGAAAGAATCTGTTCATCCCAAATTTGATGAGATTGATCAACATGAACCCAAAACCTCTCTTTAACATCTTGAAGAAGATATGTCAATTCAGGTCTTTAATGATAAAGACAGTAATATCACTGTGAGAACAACCAGTTCAGGAAATTATCGAAAATCTGATAATAGTGAATCTAAACCTATAGAAATTCTTAAGAAGTCTAATTCAGCTTTTTCTAGAGGTATTAGAACTCTCAGAAATAATCCTTTGAATGATGAAGAAGGTGACTTAAATAGAGGGACATAAACTAGAGCTTATATGAGAAACCAGGTTGAACATCAAGCTTTTCATTCAAATCATGAACCCAAAATATTTTAATCATTCTATCAGTGTTTAATTTTGGTTGGTTTCAATGGAAGAAGAATTAAATTAGTTTGATAGAAACAATTTTTGGGAATTGGTAGAATTACCTAAAGACACATTGACCATAGTCACTAAATGGGTTTTTAGAAATAATGTTGATAGATATGGGAACATACATAGAAATGAAGCTAGATTAGTTTCACAAGGATATAGATAGAAGACGGAACACACTATGAGGAATCATTTTTTCCTATAGCTAGACTAGAATCCATTAGGATATTACTTCCTTATGTAGCACGTCTGAATTTCAAATATTATCAAAAGGATGTCAAAAGTTCATTTTTAAATGGGTACATAGTTGATGATGTATTTGTTGAAAAACCCATGGTTTTACAAATCCCCATTTTCCAAATCATGTTTTTAAGCTGTCAAAAGCACTATATGGTCTAAAATGAGCTCTGAGAGCTTGGTATGATAGATATAGATCATTATTTATTTAAAGAATATTCACTAAAGGAATAGCAGATCCAATTATTTTTATTAAAAGGATTTCCATAGATGTTTTAACATTACAAATTTATTTAGATGATATAATTTCTGGATCCTATAAGAACTATTTTTGTACTGATTATTCAAAAATGATGCAAGATGAATTTGAAATGAGTATAGTGGTGGAACAAAAAATTTTCGTGGGATTTTCAATTTTCCGAAACAAATGTAATTATTCTATATCAAAGTAAATATTCTAAGGATATTTTGAATCATTTCGGTTTGGATAGTACTAAAGTTAGCGATACACCTATGAGTACCACTTGTATGTTGGATATTGATGAAATAGGTAAATTAGTGGATCAAACCAATTACCGAGGTATAATTGGGAGTATGCTATACCTTAATACTAACAAACCTAACATTATGCTCAGTGTATGAATGTGTACTCATTTTCAATCCAATCCCAATGAATCCAATTTAACTGATGTTAAAAAGATTTTTAAAAATATCATGTTTACCATTAATTTATGACTATTTTATCCCTTAGGACAACCGTTGGATTTAATAAGTTATTCGGATGCTGACTTTGATGGTTATAAGTTAGATAGAAGAATCACTTCTACAACATGTCTCCTGTTATAAAATTCCTTAGTATCTTGGGGTAGTATAAAATAGAATTATGTTACATTATCTACTGTGAAAGCTAAATATTAGATTCAATTAGTTGTTGTGCTCAAATTCTGTTGATGAAACATAATTTACTAGACAGTGGATAACAATTCAAACATGTCAGTATAAAATGCGACAACACAAGTGCTATTAACATCTCAAAAAATATAGTATCTCATGCAAGGCCAAAGTATATTGATGTGAGACATCACTTCATCAGAGATCATTTTCAAAGAGGTGATATAACACTTGAACTCATTGTTACTTAACACCAATTGGTGGATATATTCACAACGACTTTGAATTCTGAGAGGTTAAATTACATTATACATGATTTAGGTATGATAAATTTTTGACATAGATACCTCATCCTTAGAAACCATACCGATATAACCTCACCACTAGAATCCCTACCTATAGAACCTTACTGTTGGACCTTACCAAAAGAACCTTACCGTGGGACCTAACCATTATAAACCTAACTATTGAACCTAACTGATAGGACCTTACTGTTGGACCTTACCGATAGGACCTTACCATTGTACATTACAGATATGACCTCTCCATTGGACCTTACCTATAGGACCTCACATTTGGACCTTAAGGATAGAACCTTGCCGATAAGACCATACCGATTGGACCATACCGATAGGATATCACATTTAGGACCATACCGATGTCATCTTACTGTTAGTCGATATTTTCTGGGGATTCGTGTTTTCATTCTAATGGACAAAAGAAATGCTTTCTGCTTTATTTATTCTTTTACGTGATTTTTTTCTTGATCCCAAAATGATAAAATTAAAACAAAGACAACATTTTTATCCACATCAAACCTTCTCCCGATCCTTTTTCTCCCAAATCAGGAACCAATCCTTATTCTGAAACCCTCAATGAAATCTAGATCGATGGAAAGAGTGAAAAGGACATTTTTTGCTGATGAAAGATACGTGCCAGATCCAATGATACTAAGATATTATTCTATTAGTGGATTCTGGATAGTAGAAATGGTCCCTAACCCACATTTATTGAAGATGTAAATAGAGATTTAGAAGAAACATAGCTCGGAATGGATGCTAATGAGCCAGTCTTTGGTGTTCAAGGCAGTTGAAGCTCATCGTTGGGTCGAGTTCTTTTCTAACAATGATAGACCATATTATCCAATGCTTGTGAATGAGTTCTATGAATATCTATTATTTGAGCAGTCTATGAATGAGAATCAGATAAATTCCAGAGTAAATGGAGTAAGTGTCTTCTTCTCCTATATTTAATGGGGTAAATGTATGAGAGTATGACATGGAGGGATTTATGATTACTACTCACGAGTTGTACCTCCCACGACTAAGTTATTATGTTATGAAGAAGCCTTGGATGAACTGACGGGGAGTGGGATCCCTAGGAATTTCATTGTTGTATATATGGAAGGTAAAAATAAGCTCGGATTCATGTTTTTCTAGCATGTTTTAAGTCCAAAGAGAGGGTACTTTCCTTAACTTAAATTTCAGGATGTATTTCATATATATCAGTTGAAGTATGGACCATAAATTAATGTATGTATGCTATTGATGATTCAACTAGAAGATATGAACAAGCCTACTTCCAACTCAAATTCCATATTTCATGTTATGTTGATAAACCTTATGTTGAAATTGAAAGTACTTGCTATAGGAAAGTAGTAAATTGTTGATGTGATGGATAACCATTGCATCAATAAAGTTATTGGAAAGCTAATGAATATTAGCTGTAATCCATGGGTGAGGAGATTGGTTATTGATGAGGCTAAGGTACATAAAGAGTTTAAACCTATTACTCATCCTACGAGGCTTGAAAATAAGAGTTACTTGACTCTTAAGGAAGGTGAAGTAGAACATGCTTATTTGAATGAAGAAGGAGAAGCTGCTGATATGATCGAAATAGAGGATCCTCCTATATATGATGGGATTGATCCAAACCTTACCTCAGATCCTTGGGCTAATATTGTATATTTTGGATAGCCTAGACCACCAAAAATATTTCCTAAAAGGGAGACTGTCCTAAGGGACAATTATGATGATCAGACCAGTGATGGAGAAGGAGATTAAAATGTCTTAAGATACATTAGAGTAACCTTGGATTAGGATGAGGAAACTGATTAATGACATGATGACTTTATGATGGCTGCTGCTGAAAGTTAAGAGGGATTTCTATGTATTAGTACACTAATAGGACATACATAAATGTTTGAAGGAGTAGATGAAGAAGTTTCTGATGTATTTGAATATGATATTGCTTCAGAAGTATTTTGAAGATTCAGTAGAAGAAGTATCATTGGACCCTATTACTGATGTAGTTTCTCTAGGAGGTATAATGGAGATGGATATGGTAATTCAAGAGAATGATCCAAATGAGGGTGAGGAACATTTTTCTACAGGATCAGTTGTTGGTTCTCATGATAAATAGTACTACTTAGATGTTCCTGGATTCATAGTTTTGGGCTTAAATTATAGTGATTCTGAAGATCAACAACCTATGAGAAGACCCCCCAATTCCTACTTATTTAGAAACCACTATTTTGGTGCCAATGGTTATTTTACCTCGATACTATGTGAAAAAGGATGATTTGGAATCATTGAAGTTTGATTTGTTGAGACATATTGAAGATAGATCTGTTAGAACAGAGAGATCAGTGGCTCCCATTCAATAGGTTCTAGCATTTCCTTTGGAAAGGGTGATCTCCACCATTAACTCTCGTTTGTTTCATGAAGTGACGGAATACCAAGGTCATGTTTAAACCTTTGAAAAGTCTATGGAATGTGTGAAACAATCAATTGCATGCTTGGAAATTTGTATGGAATCCAGGGTACAATTGGATATATATCTCACAAATATCAATAGTGTTGTTGCGCAGTTAATAACTGCGTTTGAGGACATAGAAAGAACAAGAAAACATGTGTTAAAGTACAAGATGATTATGTGAAGAGACTGAACAGTGGGATGACTAAATCCTTTATGGAAATAATGGTTTTCAATCTTGCACCTCTACGTGCATCTGCAAGCACATCAGCCACTCATCCAGTTGATAAAGTGGCTTTCCGATATTTTGTTAGAGAAGATGTGGAAATAATTTCTATTACCAATACCTAGGAACCTCAATATCTGACTCGTGTCATTTCCATTACAAGGGAAATTAATAAGCATATTGGAGATTATTTAAGGGAATATTCTCAAGATCATAAGGCCATCAAAGATCAAATTGAAATCTATTACAAATAGGTATACACTAAGCATCAAATGGAAGACCACTTTAAGTTTCTCTTGGAGAACATAAGGATTCCACCTTTCACTCAAGACTGTAATGATCAGGTTAATAGCCTTTGAGAGCTAACTCAAAGATTGGAGAAATTTATAGAGAATAAGGATGATTTTATTTCTTCTATAGAAATAGGAGGTTGTATTATTATGGACTTCAAGAATATTCTCTTGCATTTCTCCCAAGTGGACTCCACTCCCTTCATTGTTCCTACAACCTTTCCCTATACCTTAGGTTCCTCGAGATCTTCCAGTGAAAGAACCTATGACGACTCATGCCCTTTCCATTTGAATCTTGACTTCCACCATTCCTCGGAGATCTACTCACTACAGGTCTACTGATGATTCTGTTTCAGCTCCTCCTACATAGTTAACTACCATCCCTCTCTTTATCCCTCCACCTTCAGAACTAGCATCCTCAACTTCCAAAGAAAAATATCCAATGGACATATCTGATGAGGATTAATTTTAGCATGTCTTACCTAATATAGATTGGTGTATCTCTTTTTGTATATTATACTAGTGCTTTATTGATACAAATACTCTCTTTTCTCAATTTTTGTTATGTACGATTTTTGTTAATCACAAAGGGGGAGAAATATTTAGACTAGAATATCTTAGTTACATAAAGGGGGAGAAATTATTAGTGTTTTACTTTTCTATATTCAATTTATATATGTTCTGGCATCAATTTAGTAATAATGATATAATAGTATGTGTATTCTAACATCGCTGATGAAATTAGCAGATGTGTTTAACCTTAATTCAGAAAATACTGGGATAATTCTTGATTATCAAAAAGGGGTAGATTGTTGGAATCACAAGTTTTGATAATCCCAAATCAGGTTTTGATAATTCAAAAAATTGTTTTGATTATCTGTAATCATGTTTTGATAATACCATATCAGGATTTCATTATGTGATAATTATGTTTCTCTAAAAAGATAATCATTTATTGAAAATCATGTTTATATCAGAGTAATATTCATATACTTTCAATCTTACTGCTTTTTGGGTTAGGAATATAGTGAAAATTTTATCTAGATGCAAATGTCACCGATGCAATGGTAACAAATGAAAATGTCACCGATGTAAAGGTTTCCAATAGAAAGGTTACTGATGCAATCGTTACTGATGTAAAGTCACCGGTGGAAGGCTGCCGAGGGAGATTATCTGATGAAAGGATACTGATGGAGAGTTATTGATGGAAGGATACCATTGGAAAGGTTACAAATGAATTATGATAGATGTGAACTTACTGTTTAATCCTTCCATTGTGAATGCTACTATTACAAGTCTTCCATACTATTCTACTCTATACATTTTCAAATTCTTATGATTATTTGAACAGTCATATTTGGTTACTTTAATGATTTTGTATTAATTAATGATTTTTGTAGAAATATCATGAGACCATATCTTGATAGTATGTGGTACGAGAAAGATTTCACATGATTTAATTACTCCTTTTGTTGGACCTCAAATATAAAAGAGAAGACCGAGGAAGAAATATATTTAGAGGCACAAAGAAAAATAGGGGATCAAATTCCATAAGTTAAATGCATGAGGATGAAATTACTGAAGAATAAGGACGAACCATTCGAGCACCTTCACTGCGAACCCCAAGAACATAATGATGATCATTTCAGGAAAAAAAATTCAGGATGTCATTTGTGTCTCATAAACATTCAATCAACTCAAGAAGAAGAACACCCATTTCTTGAATGCCGGTACATGGAGTTGTGACACTCTATTTTGGAGACAACTTCCAGAGATAGTCTCAAACTTAAAATTCTCCACATCACAGAGTCGATATATTAACTGAAAGCACCTAGATCCTTCTAAACTCTATCTCATCATAATTTCTCTATAGTGTTTCTTCTTTTTACATTTTTGGTATGTGTTTCTATCTACTTCACACACATTGTCCTATGCTTGAATTGTAGGATATTTGTTATCCATACATTGCACCTCAATTACATATTTTCCCGCCTAAAACTATAGAAGAGACCCTGTGTGGTCTTTATTGTTTGTCTTTCCTATGAAGAATAGTGGTAGAGGGTGTGAACCCTAGACAGTTTTTGAAAATTTTAGTAAATACCGATACAGGTTGTCTATTAAGTTTATTGTTAATATAAATTGCATGGTGGTATGTGATCACCAAGTGGAGAGGATTGTGTATCGGTTTGAGAATGGACCTCTTGTTTTACTATTTCGTGTTCTATATTTTTTTCTCTATTTTATCCTTTTACTACTGCTTATAGATATAACATTTATCTAATTTAAATTCACTTTTATAGTTTGTTTAGCTAAGAGTGTGAATGTGTTTAATTCATTAAACATGTTTCTAATGTTGAAGACGTGTAATACACTAATTCAATAGAGGAATAACCACACATTGAAGAAACTTGTTGACCATTTAGACATATATAAATCTACTTCCTTAATTAACTGTGTCGTTTAGAAAATTCATGGAATCTTTATAATAATGTTTTTAACATATATTTTACGTTAGAGTCAATTCACCTCCCCCTCTTGATATTACACTACGAACAACATATTTTATTAAATTATACATTAAAACCAAATAATAATATAATTTTGATATATAAATAAATTATAAAAAGAATAAGTTTTCAATTAAAAGTTAGTGTTTTTTATTATTCAGAAAAAAATAAAACCTCACTAAAAAGAACCAAATATTTACCCAAATTAAAATTTAATATTAATCGTTAAAAATGATGTTTTTTTTCAAATGAAATTTATAAAATTATAAAATGATAAATTTAAAACGTTTTCTCTATTAAAAGGTTGTAAAATTACATTTGTGAGAAATAAATATTTTTATTCATAAAATTATATTTATTATTTTCTTATACCTATCATATTTCATGATTTTTTATCAAAAATATTGATTGTATATATAATATATTAATATTAATTGAATTATTTTTATCAAAATCAGTTTTTTATTTATTTTGATTAAATTATATTTATACATAGAATAATAGATTTCCCTGGAATGTAATTTAAATATTTTATTATTGCTTTTTCATTCACTTCTGATAATTGATAACCAAAAGATTCAATTTAAATACATATGTAAATAATATTTTTTAATATTATTCATTGTAATTCTTAATTTCTATTACAATGTCTAAGTTTGTCTATAAAAATATTATCATAATAATATTAACAGTATATTGTAGTTGTGTTAAACTAAGCTTTGAATTTAACAGATGTTATTGATGGGAATCAATATTGATTGTAACAAAATCCAAAAATAGTGTTGACTGGACTCCAAAATACACTATGTGTTTTCTATAATGTAATATTGATTTGGTGTTTCATGTAATTAAATCCAAAATTAGTGATTTAATATATGAAAATCAATATTTAGTTTTTTGTGTAATGGAAAAAGTCAAAATGACTAAATTAATATGAAAAAATATATTTCTTAAAATATCGAGGTGTTATGCATAACATTGTATGTCATCTTGATAATTTGTTACAATAAAAAAGTACTTGTGACTGAGTTCATACCTAGTCTAACAAGATACAGTGGTGCACTCTTGGAATCATGCATCATGTACGGATCTCAAATTTCACACATGAACACACATGGAATAACAATAATATAATATTAATCATGATATTCCTACAAAATGAATCATATATTGGAAATAGGGATACAAAAGTAACTAAATTTAAATGATCATCCAACCCATTATGTGTCGACATCCACATAAATATATTATATGTGCATCATCACCCATACAACATTCTCACAATTGCTGGAATGACACACAAGTTACTAATGTATCAAAATAGTTCAATCCCAATTAGAAAATGGTAATAGAATTTCATTTGATAAGAGAAGAGTTTAGGATCATATTTCAAAAAAATTCTAACCAACATTTTTGGTAAAATATAATTCTATTTGATGATAGTGAAATTCATTTCCAAAGTACAATGATATGAGACGATGGTCAAATGCATCTAAAAAAGGTAGTTAAAATGATGTGGTAATTCTCTAAATTTGTTGATTAAAAAATAATTAGTTTCAAACTATCATTGAATGATATTACACATGGTTGAGTAATGAATTTCATAAACCCTCCACCATATGTTCACCCAAACCATTTTGGAATGTTTCATGAAATTATTCAGATCTAAGAAATTATTAAGATAAGGGAATGTCTAAATTAAAAAGTGATTAATAAAAATATCATTCCATTACAAAAGTATCAATTATGGTACTAATTTTTTCCCATTTTAACGAACTGATATCCACAAAAACAAATTTTGTTTTGATCATTTTAATTCCCACATGGCTACTAAACCATCTTCTACATCATTATCTTCTACAATCATGGTCTCGATAAGATAATAAGTCATAGAAACCCAACGTAGTCCCCCATGGGTATTTTTAAATGACATTACGGTTTTCCATGTCTACATACTCAACTATAGGTGTGTGTTGGTCCAAATGGATGTATTACCCCAAATGACTTATAGTGATTCATGCATAAATTCAATCCCTGTCCATCCCAATATTTCCTTTACTATTTTACATCTGGCTCACTAAGGACAACCTGGGGTGTGGTGTTGGCCATTTGGGACCTAATGGTTTCATAACAAGAAGAATTTAATCCATGTAAATAAAATGTTAAAAAACATAAAAAAATGGATACTCATAAAAAATTGATAAATATATTATATTAAATACTTGAACCAATAATTAAAAATCATTAGAAACTATACTTATAATTACATACCATCCTTTAGAGATATATATATGTATCCCTCCCAATCATATAACGACATTACATGCCAAAATAAGATTCTATCACTCCCATATCGCTTCATGTATCTAATATATCTTTCATAAGTAAAATATTTTCATTGATTCTACCATCACCACCTTATAGGATTAGTATTTGACCCTTATTGATTATTCCAAATGATAACATTTTTAATGATCAAACAAAAATTCCATACTAATGATCACATGGACCAGATCGGAAAGATACCCAAAATTTTGAAAAATATTTTACACATATTTAATTCCTTGATTAAAAGGAGGATAATGTAGTTTGTTATCCAATAAAATGATATGTTTTTTAATCTCAAATGACACTACAAACTGTAGTTTCATATTCTTCATCATCATAAACATGGGATTATACAGTGTATGATTCTCCCACAATGACACTTATCATACTATAATGAACTCCAGAGGTCTCTTTTACATATTAAAAAATGGTTATTTTCTTCTTATATTTGCTGTAAAACATAAATAAATAAATTAATATCATTTGGAGGTCTAAAACACAATTCATATCCCTAAAAAGTCTTCCTCTCCTACCTCATGGGAACATAGATACATACAACATGACCAACCAAAATGAACCTCGAAAATACCATTAAAAATAATCCAACATTATTTTTTTAAGTTATCAAAACAAGATCTATATGATTATATCGTGATCCACCAACATAAAGTATGTATGAAATCAATATATCATGAAACATCATTATTTTCCACTCAAAAAGGAAATCCATCTGTATTTGATATATTTTAAAAAAATAGATGTATACACAAAGGCTCATATAATCAATAAAAATTTGATGTGATTGGTTACTCTCATTAAAATAAAATGGATGGGGAAACATCATGTTGGATTGAAATACTCCACTACTATATAATTCCATGACCATCCCCATTAATGACTTATCAAAATACCTCTGAAATGAGACTCCTACATGAGTTGACTTATTATTTCCAAAAAAGTATCACAACTCCTACGGGACATCAATAATCCATTCATGAAGACTATCATCACATTATCCGATGTTCAAATTGATATACGTGTTTGATGAAATCCGTAATGATTTTTATTCTTGACAATTATTACATTTCAGGTAAGGCATCTTAAGATTTAATCATTGATGATTCTTCTCATACCAAGCCAGAAGACTGTCGGTAGATTTCATTTTATATCATTTATGATGATGAATGTTTTTCTCAATTTAATTAATTGTATTATTCATTAAAATAGTTCTCGATGATGATATAAAAACTAACCTCCCATGGATGTATATCACATTTTAATCATGTATAGAAAATCATAGAATCAAATCATTTTTTACTATGCATTCCAAAATCAGAGTGGAGTCCATGGTCGTCCTCTAAAATTAAATTTATATTTTTCACATATGAATACATGGTTACTAATGTTGAACCTATTATAATATCATGAAATTTATATTAATTCAAAAATTATTTCATAATCAAACACCTCTGACTTAATTGTAATAGTGATGGATGTTAATCATATTCCTACATCAATGACATTTTCCTACTATGATAATCATTAGAAAATGAAAAAAATTCCATTTTAATATTCCTTCATTAAATGAAATTCCATCTAATATAAAAGAAAATCCAATATCTAATATTCATATTATATAGATAACATATATATTAGATATTATTTTTTTCATTGGAAAGAATGAAACTCATATTAAAAAGATATTGAAGCCATCAAATAATTTATTGAACAATTATTGTAAATTCGCAGTCATTCAATGTGTAGTTACTCTCATGGAATAATATATTTGAAGACCCATAAGAAACTACATGATTCCCATATATTCTCACAACTCCTAAAAAACAAATGAGGTGTGAAAGAAACATTGAATACGATTCCACATTTTAGAAGAAAAAAAATGCGGGTGATCCTAAATTTTGTATTGGGCTCTAAGAATAAATCCCCGTACTAAAAAACCATTCAAACATGACACATTTTTCAATAATACCCTCCATCATTTATCTTAAGAAAGGGATTACTAGATTTTATTATAGAGAGTATCAAAAAATCATAATTAACCAATGTAAAGTAAAATTAATATGATGGTTACCCAATACATAATCTATTCCATATTATATCGGTCTATTGAATGTCCTAAATAATGGATAAAGTGACCTTGAAAACATAAATCTCACATCAAGCAGCTTTAATTTTAAATCATAGAATAGATATGACGTGCTATGGTGTTTCTCAATAATATCTCATGATGTCTACAATGTATCTTCGATGACTATAAATACATGAGGACATCCCCAATAAAGATAATAAATGAACAATCATGGAATGGGTTGAATGTCTTATTTAGTGAGTTATGAACTCAAATGAGGAATATTTAACAGTAAACTATATGAATAGGTAGTCATACAATCCATATATTCACCTAAAATCCATCATAGTAATATCCCTAACTGTAAACCCTAATTTATTGTAACCAATGTGAAGGTCAATCTATGAAATCTATTAGGATCCCCATAACAGATTAATGATATATTAAACCATGGGTAATAGAAACCATTTACTCATCATAAAGTAATATATATTTACATATTCTATATAGTAATTAATGATATTATTTCTTTATTAGTGAATAACACTAAAGAACACTATGGTGATATCCTCACTTTGATAAATAACATTACATACAAATTAACTATTTCGTCCTCTATCACACTCATCATCTAAGTGGAAATTGGATATAGAGGAATTGATTTCATATGCTCCATGGAAACAATACCAATATAAAAATAATTTCTTTTTTCTAGGAGAATACTTACTAAGTATTATATGAACATATATAAAAAATGATTCACTACTAGGAAAAAAGGTGAAGAGAGATATGTCATCTCTAGTAAGATATTCACATACATTGGCCTCCCCTATAAATTCTCTAAAATGAAACATTTATAGTCAGATCCAGCCACTTTTTAGTTCAACCATGTTTCTCAATATGATCATATCCCCTCTAACAATGGTGACCGATGATTTCCTATGGAAAACAATCGAATTTTTGAAGAAATAATGTACTCCTATACATCCCAATGATCACATTAAAACTATCCATTTAATGGATCATGAAATAAAAAAGATATTCATGACGTGAAATTTATATAGAAAACTCTAGTAATTTCATTATAATATTAATATTCATCCCTAAGGGTGTCTTGAGAGACTATTACTCACAATTCAACATAATTATTATTGAATAAAATATAATATAATTAAAGAATTTAAATTAATGGGAAATATCAATATAAAAATTGTATTGGTGGGAGAATGTGTTGCCTAGATGGTACCTCGGAAGATCAATATCCCGTGTCTATAATCACATGAAACCAGGTCAAATGGATGAACTTAGCCTACCCAAGGTCTAGTGGCCTAAGATTGATATGGATGATAGTAACATCATTTGAGGAGTCTGAATGAGCTAATAAAGAAAGATGAATTATCCATGAGTCATGAAACATACATATCCTATAATAATGCAGAATCATTTCCTAAAAATTCATGAATAAATTTTATGGAGTTTCCTAATCATGGCACAAAACCACCATGTAATATAATATACTTTTATGTAAATATAGAAATATTTAACATTAATACTTTTAAGGAATTTTGGAATTACCAATTATGGGGATAAATAATTTAATATATGCTCAATATTTTTTTAATAGCCCATTCACATCCATAGTCTATATATTATTAACAAAAGATGTGATACTCAATGTGGTAGTGGGAAGCGCACCAGCTTGATTCGTGAAATATGGAAGAAGACTAGATGTGTAATCCTCCACCAATATTTTCAAAACATCCTTGTCCTTATAATATTTTATGGGAATAAATATTATAGAAATGTTTTTATATTTCAATTAGATATCAGAATGAAGAATAATATCAAGAATCCTAACCATCTATACCACATTTCATCAGATGAGTTTTTATAAAAAATATTTTGTTGAAATTAGAAATGTATAATGATATTGTAATTGATCATTGATGAATATACATAAATTCATGGGAACAATCCTACATTATCAGGGCCAGAAATAATTAACTTATCAACATGCTATTGATTTTATCCAGATAAAGACCCACATGTCTCTCGTCTTCCCCCTAATTCACTACAATCATATGGAGGGTCTATGAAGTATGAATGCCAATATCAAGGCTCGTCGGCCCTCTAGTGTCTTGGCCATGATGAATATACTCTATAAATTGTTTTCCATACAATTAATCTATTAGATCTCTATTTAATTATATGGGTTGGAAATATTAGGGTCACATGTCACAAACATATTCAACTATGGTACCTTATTCACTAGTTACTTAGGATGGTCTAATATGAATGTCACTCGGATGGAGTGGGTCAAATTCCTAAACTAAAATTCCTTTTGTGTTAGTGTTGAAAATTTCATCCTTCTATATAACTTGTTGTGTTGTAAGAACATCAACAATAATGGGAAAATTATAGGCCACTTCACAAAGGGGTCCTTTACGGCATCTTTATGCATTTATTTCATAATATTCCAACCAACCTCTACAAACCGAAATACTAAATTCATAGCATAATCACTAACATAGTTATACAGTAATGATATGATATTTATATCATAATACATATCATTGTGGATACCCAGACATATTGATTAATCATAGAAATTATAGTTATACAAATGGATTAATAGTAGTAATATTTAATTTTTATTGGGATATAACCATATAAAAAATAAAAAATCATCCCGTTTTCAACTAATGAATGGGAACCCAATATATAATAATAGTATAAAATGATATTATATAAACTAATAAGGAATATAATTATGTCATTAATATATAAAAATCTATTATTAAATTAAATATATTATGTTTTATTAAATACATTGTATGCAAATATATATATGTATATATAGGTTTTTCCTATATTCCAAATCATGGTTCATGATTACACAAAAATCACATAAATATGAGGTTCCAAACACATCACTAGAATCAAAATTATTTATAACACATGTTTTATCTAGGAATGTGGAATCGCTTCTAACTATGATACAAAATGAAATAATTTTTTTACTATAATACTGAGATGAAAATAAATAATTGAACCTAATGATTGTTTTAATATTAATTAGAACCTTATACTTAATAACATTGTCGAATATAATGTTCCACATGATATCATATGAACTGAATCCTACATAACAGTGTCCTTGTATACAGAGAGATTCTACATTAATTTTGTGAGACTATACAGATGTTAATCATATCTATCACTAGATACTATTTCGTAAATAATCATAATAATAAAAATTTATATGTTATCGTGATCATATGCTATAAGAGATGGCATAACAAACATAAATTAAATAATTACAGACTCATAATGTGAAATTTCACCCAATGTATAAGAAATAATAGAAAATGAATTTAAAAAGCATTTAAATTTAATGATACTCTCTCTTTCATAATTCACCATAAAACTATTATTTTGTAATTTAGTCGTTCCCTTCCCATGGATACCTAATCATGATTCCCCTTACATGCATCAAGATACATGTATAATGATTGAGTAATTAAGACAAATAAGAGTCGAATACCCTTTCATTAATGGAGTTAATATGTAATATATGTGTGTTCCAGGATAAATGTGTGTATAAAAGAAAGAAATAAAATTCATATATTGAGATTTCAAATACTAACCATGTTACCTTGATCCCATTCCATACCTATATCTTCACTACGCTAGATTGTGAGTAATATCGTGTGTCATATGTGATAAATTGATTTTTGATAGTCTATTGAGCTTAACTATCGGTATTGATAAGGCATCATGTTATATTCTTCCATAAGTCCATCACTTTCTTGTTCCATCATGATTTATGGATTTAAAATACTTATCACATTATTAATTATACTTCCAGCCCCATGTCCACCTTATCACATGTATATCAGTAGTTAGGGAAACAGGCCATCATCCCCCATATGTTGGAACCTTTATTATTCTCTATAATCCTGTCATGCTTGTATAATGAATACATGTTCATATTATTCAGCACCACATTTGTGCCCACAACCCTTATGTTAGCTATATATATGTAATGATCGTCCACTTATTTTTAATACTACTATTAATGACTCTTAATCCAAAATAATCCTGAAATAAAGTTAACATATATCGGAAGAACATTGTATATCAACATGTAATGACATGATTTTTTTTCAAATGTAATGAAACACTATGTTATATGGCTTCATCCACATAAAATTGTAAAAAAACCAAAAAAAATACAATCCATCTTATGAATGAAAGGCTATTAATGTATAAAAATAGTTAACAAAAATATTAAATATATATAATAATATAAGATAAATAACGATTGGAAATAAAATTTCCTATAAAAACTACAGTCAACTACAAGGGATAAGAAACTAATACAATATTATTTTTTGATTTTCTTTACTTTTTATGAAATTTTATTTTACCATGTATAATATATAAAATATTATAAAAAATTTATAGGATAGATAATTTACAAAAAAATTATTTACTTGTAAATTTTCATTATGTAATTTTATAGTTATATATTAATGTCAAATTTATTAACTTTTATATGTGAATTTTATAGATATATAATTATTTTTTCTTTAATTATGGTCATAAGATCATAGTATGAAATGTGGATTTTTTCACAGAAGATATATTTTTAGGTAAATAAATAAAAATGGAGTTTTTTAAATCAAAATGAAAAAATGAAAAAATTAGTATAAAAGTCGGAAATATAAATAATTGAATTCACTTTTGGATGAGTATTTATTTTAAAACTTAAATTTTATTTGATATTTTATTTCTCAACATTTGTTTTATTTGTTTCAATTTTTTTTAATACATTATACACGTCATATTTTAATATTTAATATTCATAGGTAAAATAATTAAATAATAAAATTAGATTGAAAAATTACGATATTTATGTACAAAGTATAAAGTATGGATAATTTTAAATTTGGATATAATTGATAAATAAATTGGTGAAAACTAATTACCCTAATGAAAATTAGATGGTAAAAGTGTGTAGATTTAGTTATTGAGGGCCTAAAATGCCAAAAAAATGTTTCTTTTTAATAGAGGGGATTTTGATCAACCTTATATTCTATCACCTTAGTTATTTATCAATTTTGGATTACATTTATTTTTGAGTGACTTCCCAGAATTGATTCATTTTTTTGTATTCACAAAACTGACACCCCAGTTATCATATATTAAAGTAACTCCTCATCTGAATTCTCCTCATAATGAAAATCAATTATTTCCACCCAAAAAAATTAATTATTATATCTTCCTAACACAAATTGACCATATATATTTTATTACCTCTCAAAATTTTATCTAATTATTGTTTAATTCCATTCTTAATTGAGATAATCCGAAAGGTGTGGTATATGTTCCTAAACTCACTATTATTTTTATTTTCCCTTATATACATTCAAAATTTACAAATTAAATTTCACCATCATAAAATGAAAAAATATGAATAATTATTAAATTGGTATTTTTAATATTGGTACTAAATTAACTAACAATAATTTTCATTTCAATGATTACAAACATAAATGTGAACATGAATTGTGCAAAGTACCTTCTCTATTAGTAAACATGTTTTTCCCTTGAATGCCTATTAAATTAGTCTAATGTTTATATTGAAAGAGTGCATATGATTAATACAAGTGATATAAATTATTAATGTGGTTCTATTAAAATAACAAAAAATGTAATTATTATTTTTATGTAATTTTTCTATATTGATAAATATCCCAAAACTAGTTCGTTAGAATTTATATTTTAATGAAATTCCTCTTGAATCACCTGAAATTATATTATAAATATATATTATTTATAAAAAATAATTTATAATACATTTATAATCATTGTAAATTTGATATTTTTGAGAAATTTTATGTTCAATAACACTATTTTTAACCAATATAAAAAAGGATAAGATTGCAAACTCCTGATATGGAAAAGTGATCAAAAATTAAATACATTGAGAGAATTGATATAAATTAAAGTTATAAATTTCATTATGGATTTATAATTTCCATAAATAGGTAATAATTAATTTTATCATTCTGATACATGATGTTAAATAACATAAGTGGAAATTATTGTCAATGGTAATGGATATGGTAACTAGAATTCTATTATTGGTGTTGATCAATTTCTTATTGAATATCATTTTCAAATAATTTTATTTTAATATATTTTAGCAAATAATTTTTCGTTAATTTTATATATGAACCAAATCAATTTACAAGAATGGTTTTTTTCTATTTATTTTGTGTAAATGAGCTATTTGAAAACATGTCTCGTACCCATAAACATTACAAAGAATAATAAAAATTGATTTCTGAAAAATATTTAATTGATTTTGTTTTTTATTATCTTATAATGATATATATCTATGATTGTAGAATAATATGGCATATCATAATAAATTGAACGTATTTTAAAATTTTTTTTCGAGAAAAGGAAAATTTATCACTCTAATATAGTGATAGGAAAATAAGGGCTGTTGCATACAACATATTGTATTGTGGAGAAGAGTAAAGTAACACATAATTATTTAAATATGACCATGTATTAAATAATCAATGATTGATCATATAACATGGTTGATTAGGAAATGTCCAATAATAAACAACCAAGTTATACAATGATGAATTGGAATTTGTATATAAATAATCACGATCCATGAAATGATCAATATGAAACAAAATACTCCTTTTAAAGAGGTATGAACTAAAATAAAATTTTATTCAAGTCCCCAGAATTATGTTACACATGTTTTACCCTATGAAATGAATTAGGAAGATATAAAAAGAAAATTGGTTTTCATTTGAAGAACCATGTGAGTGCCACAACAAACTCTACTATAACCTCTATCATAGTTTTGGTTTCATTTAGCACAACTAGACTAGAAACCCAATAATACCACGCCATTTACAAATTTAGTAGAATGGAAAGGTTTTCCATAACCATGAAATAATCTTTTGGATTAGTATCGTAACACATTTCATGATCTATAGAAGGGCCAATAACACACCATGAATTTGTACATGGATTATCCTTCCCCATTTCAAATTTCCAATTTATCTCAATTATATTCAAATATAATCATGAGTGTTGTATTGTCTAAATTGATTACAATGTCTACAAAACATCAAAATGTTACCTCATGTTTAAAATAATTTTACCAATCACGACATGACTCAGATACATAATTAGAATATACGAGGATATAATTTTACATATATTAATCCACAATATTGAGACATTATAAAGTCTATCTACGCGTTTTTATGATTCATAAGAATAAAATATTGGTAAATTACATAAAAAACAAAGGTCAATTCACAAAAAAAATCATACAATATATCAAAAATATCATCTTGGTTCCAATTGTGATTCTATATGTCCCTATTATGTTTCACTTGCCCCTCCTTGATGACTTTATTCACTTTTCTGTTATCCATTCCTGTTTTCTAACAAAATTTGTGTCCGGATACAACTAAACATAATCACATATGATCATGTTTATAGAGTTCTAATAATACCTCAAAATTTATGAAATTCTAAACACGATTTTCATTCAATGAAACCTTTGATTAATTTATAGCATGACAGACACCAATCTAACATGTTTCATGTTCATAAGCATTCAAAAAATCATAGTTCCACCATCCTTTTCTTCCCAAATATTTGATGCCACAGCCAATAATTTACCAACATGATGTCTTGATCCCCAATTTGAACATCCCATTACAATTATTTCAAGTATTTCAAAAATCATTCCATGTTTTTCACTTTTTCGATATCTATGTAGGGTAGAGATTGAATTGTGAGGATACGTAAAATGGTGAATTTAGATATTTAATGAATTTTCGTCATAATAAATATTGGTTACATGATTTGTAAATTATAAAATAATAATAAATATATATTTTTTAACAATTGATGGGGATTTTAGTGTTTTTGTGATTTATCAATTACATGATATCTAACAGGGTTGCACATAACTTAAAGTCCTAAGTGTTGATCTAAAACAGGAATCATGGTTGAAATTTAAGATTACACTTTAATATAATTCCATTAACTTAACCAAAGAACCATTCCAAAACAATATTGGATCCCTCAATCCCTTTTTGGTCGTTTATTCAACAATTATATATTATTGTAACTATGGTGGGATTTTCCTATTACGAATTCTCCCTATATTGTCTTATAATTCACTATCCATTCTTTGAGATTGATAGATAATATTGGTATTGATTTATATAAAACATTTAATGTTTTATATTGTTTCTAGAATGACTATCTAAACCACCTTTACCTTTGATCTTGGGGTACGTTCCGTTGAGAGCATTGCGTTTTTTTAAAAAATAGGTGGTTTCATTTTGATTATCAAATTTGATTTACCCAAAAATGCATTATTTAAATTTTTGAGTTTGATTTAAATTAATTTGAATGAAAAATATTTCAATTTGATTTTAAAAAACCAATTCCAATGATTTTTAGGTTTTCTATTAGATTAAGAATGACATTGGGAAAAATCCCAAATTACATTCAATTGTGGTTTGTTTGGGAATTTGATGGAAAATTCTGTAAATTAAATTTTTAAATTAAGATAATGAAATTTATTTCAACGATTTACATGATAAAATGACTTTAAATTGTTTTTATAGAATCATCGGGGTTTTATCTTCAAAAAATTCATGTTTTGATTAAAAATATATATATTGGATTTTTAAATGGATTTTAGAATATTTAAAAAGGTTAATGGGATAAAAAAATTTAAATATTTTTAAAATAAATTTCTCATCAATGGTTGTTATTAAGTAACATTCAATCCTAGTTAGTTAGTCATTCATTGGGATATCACTATTTTGGATTCATTATAATAGAAACATTTCTTAGTGCACAATGTCATGTAATTTATGGGAAAATGATTCCTTTTGTTTCTCAAGTGTTGGAGAGTTTTTTGTATAAAACAATTACCATGATAACCTTCAACAATGTAGGGATCCCATAGCATATAACTACCATAACATTCGGTATATGACCATATATCTCAATGTTGTAATTGATTTAAATTTCATTGTTTGTTCTAAACTATTTCACACGTTCCATATATATTTATTGAAAATATTTTACGCAAAATCATAACTAATTAATTTATTTAAATTAAATCAATCCTTTCAAATGTAATGTATGAATTGTTTTAATTATGCTTGAAACTTATATAACTTTTTATTCAAATTTAAATAATTATTTTTTTAGTTAAATGTTGGTATATTATTATAGAATACAATGTGAGATGATTGATTAATTTTACATCACACGCCATTTGTGTCATGGGGTTTTTTATATTATCCTCATCAGGTTTTGATCAAGGGTAAAGATAAAATAAGATGTGGTAGTATCTATTGATCCGTGGGCATAAATATTTAGTTCCATTTTGATATAGTAATTTATCTGGTTTTATGGTACTTTGCTTTAGTACATTGTGTTTTCAAGCCTTTTTAACTTCTAGTAATCTTCTCATGGTGGAGTTTCATTATATTAATACTAAATTATTTAACTTCCTCCCATGATGTTTATGGAAAAATCGTTCCCAATTTCATTTAATATGATTCCTTTTTCCAGTTGTCAACCCTTGGGGATTGAGAATCCCATTTGAGTTATGTAAATACCATCTCATTTATCATCTTACCAGGATACCAAAGACAGTTTTTGACATAATTGTTACTAAGAGTAAGTATTAATCATTCCATGGTGTCGGTGTGATTTTGTGTGATCCTTTCAGTTCTTATGAAGTTACTTTGGCTGGGTGACAGATAGCCATCACCATAATTATAAGTCACTGGGGGGGTGGGGGGTTTGAGATAGTTGACTTTAGGATTAGTTATAGTATTTCCCCTGATATAGATATGGATAGACTGAAATCAAAATCTTTTCTTCCTACATGTTGTGATTAATTAACCATGTTTCTTTGTTTGACTATTAATCCTTATGTATTCCAAAATTTTTGTTGATTTTTTAGCACCATACCTCTGAGAATAATTTTGAATCATATTAATGAGGATGTAACTAGTAAAAAATGGTTAGTAAATCATATCAGGGATCTATATCTGGTTGAGGTGATTGTACATGTTTTACAATCATTGTGATAGGCACCTACATCAATTCTTGTTCCAGCCCCAGTTGTGGAACGTCTGTAGTATTTTTACAAGAATAATTTTCAGGAGTTCCTTTACAAAATCAACATTTTTTGAATGGCTCAAATTAATATCAAGAGTCTGACGAATGGTGTAAAAGGATTATCATTTTTTTGGGTTCATAGTGACATATGATTAAATCATGCTAAAGTGTTCCACCTTTATGAAGGATGGCTCAAGAATGAGTATGTGGGACACAATTGTGACAACAATGAACAATGATGGGTTAAAGTGGAAAGGAATAATAGATATTTTCAATGACTAGTTCTATCCATATTAAATTTTTTTGTCCAATGCTTGTGATATTTTCAAATTTTAGTATACAAACAAGGCCCAGATAGAGTATGAAAATTATTTTGGTGCACTTGTTGAGTTTACACATGATATTGTATCAAATGAGAACATGAACACTTGATGGATATTGTTGTGACATCAAGTGGATATTCCAATATAGGTTTTCTTATGAAATCATTCTTCTTATGATGAGGTGATGGATATAATGTAGTTGGTTGAGAATGACCTAGATGGAAGTAACAATTGATTGGAGTTTCTCCTCCTCCTAGAGGAAGTGTGTTTTCCTCCAATGGAATGATGATGAGCGGTGATTCCAATGGTGTTTCTTGACAGTTGGGTTTCACTAAACCCTCTATAGAATGTGGAATAGGTCTTATGATTTTATACCAGTGTTTCCAGAGAAATAATTAAAATAAATGTTTTAATAAGGCACCCAATATATTTGGATTCTACAGATGCTCTAATTACATAAAAACCTTACTCTATGTAAACTTCACATTGTATGGTTATACAAGATCATCATATTCAAATATGATTATGGCGCAATCAATTTCATAATGATCAGTGTGGTTCCTACCAAAATAATTTGAAACAAATAATCTCCACATAGATAAAGTGTCTCTAATTTAAATGAATAAATGTATATAAACTATTGGAGGTACCATCGCTGTATATTTTTCATTAGTGATTGTGCTATTTGATACTGGTGCATCTCATTCAATTTATTCAACTCATTTTATTAATCTCATATATTTCAATATATATATATATATATATTCTTATGTTATTGATATAACCAAACTATTACAAATAATGATAGAGCATGGTCTGTAGTCATTCTCGTGTTTTCTCTTTAACAGAAGTCAATCATTCTGATAGTTCATTAGGTATTAACATGAAACTGATTGTCATTATATTTGGGATGGGTTTTCTCATTTCTAGTAATCCTGGGATTTATTGATATCTTAAATAGGACTCTTTACAACACTAGATTTTTTATGTCATATCTCTAAAGGATAATGGGACCAACGATCGAGTAGGTCCAGGACTTCTTATTCGGAGATGGGGAATGTGATATTTGTATTATGCTTTGATCTCTATAGGGAATCATTAAGTGGCGATATCCCTTAATTTTTCTTCTGGATTCCCATTCATTTTTATTCCGAATTCTCTATTCTACCACAAATAAGGCATGTAGATTTTTCTAAAGATATTTTTTCAGGTACTCAATAATAGTCAATTACATTTTACTACATGGAACCATATAAAATGAAAGAGATGAATAATCAGTTTGACGATCTTCTAGAGAATATTTTTTACTCCCAAGTGATTCAATATAGGAATAAAGAATTCTATTTTATATGAAGGATGATGGTTCTATTCTCATTTTCATTAATAAAAAACTGCAATTAGAGTCAAGTTAAATAATAAGTATTGTTTTCCAATATTAATGATATGTTTGACCAATTGAATTTGGTGACGTGGGTCTCAATGACTAATATTCTATATGCTTACCATCATTTGAGATTAAAAGTGTATGATATTTTAGGAATGACCTTTCTTAGAATTTATTTTCATTATGATTACTTTTACATGTTTTTTTGTCACATGGAAAAGACCATGTAGTCTTTATTTCATTAATGAACATGATTTTCCATGAGTATCTTGATATCTTTTTGGAAGTCTTTTTTGATAAAATATTCCATTAATATACTATTGAGATGGATCATGTGTATAATCCGATAGATGTTCTGGAACTGTTGAAAAAACACCATCTTAATTCCAAACATTCCGTTTGTGATATTTGTATTAGGGAAGTGAAAGTATTGAGTCATGTGGTTTTATAAGTTGGTATTTCAGGATATCCTGAAAACAAAATGGATATTATAACATAATAACAACAATAAAATGTTTTATAGATTTGGATCTTCTTTGGTATGAAAGGTTATTATCATTGATTCATTATGTTCTTATCATATATGGACTCTCTAATGACTTCTCAGGAACATAAAGGTGTGCAGTTTTCATTGGTTGAAAAATGTCAGAATTATTTTGGAGATCATAAATTTATTTTTGACTAATACACATCTTTCGACACATCCAAATTCCAAAAAGGTATAGGGGGACTTCTATGATACATAATGTTCATGTTTCATTTTCTTTCAAATGTTGGGTGATCATGTCATTTCCTATGTGTCTCAATAGATTTTTCTTCATGAAAAGAATTTCCCAACCGATGAACTTAATGTTTTAGTTGTGATTCCAGATCTTAAGTGTTTGTGGAATTACCTTTATGGAGAAATTTTTACCCTCTTTTTAGACAAAAAAGTTATTGAATTAATATTTTTCTCAAAAATATTTGATTATCCAGTAGAGGCAAGGGTTGGAAAACCAATAATCATTTTATTTCAATATCACATATACCACAGAAAAAGGTGATGTTGTTTATGATTTTTTGAGTAGAAACATGTAACCCATTCCATGAAATAATGATCAAAAGAGTGGAACATGATGGATCTATTTCCACTGTTTCATATCAGAGTTCGAGAATCAAGAAAATAGGTTTCCTAGAAAAAATTTAGTTGACATCCATTCATATAACAATGAATCTTTAGGAAAAAAAATTAATATGACTTATTATTTATTGATTTTCCTGATATCATCTATTAATGTATTAGTGGTAACCAAACACCCGCAAACATAAATCCAAATGTGGCATATCCAAATTTCAAATTCAATGATAAAAAAATTATTTGAAATAAAAAATTGAACCTAAGGAGATCTTGATAATGATCATGTGCATCATCCATAGTCACTTTACCATCCTAACTAATCTTTATAACACCATCGACATCACTAGTGATATCGAACCCATCAGAGCTAGAGACACAACACGAACCATTGTCGCCAAAAAACAACTCCAACCATTTCCATTGACAAGGTATGACCAATAAGATCCCATTGTCCAACATCCCACTATATCATAAACCAAATTCATATTAAAAACATCTTCAAAATAACATAAATAGAGATGGAACATCACTATCAATGACTGATGATGGTCGCCCCACTACAAGTAGAAAACATACAAAAAATGATACATAAAACAATCTCAAAATCTAACCAATGAATATTTATTTCCAACCCTAAAAATCCCGAACATACAAGAAAACACATCTAGAATAATGATTGATTGTCAAACCATACATCCAATAACATCCTTGTGACTACCACTTCAGATCATTCCTAGAGTGGAGCCCTGAATTTTATGCTAAGAGTAGGGATGAGCGGTTAAGGACTCCATGAAATGGCAATGATGAAGAGTTAGAAGACTTGGGAGCAACCACAATACCCATTGACCGCCGAACACATTTCCCAAAATCAACCTTTTACACCTACTCCATGCCTGCCTTTGAGAGACATCAATGAACAAGTGGTCAATGTAGTTGATGGAGTGGTAACGGTCCTAAACAGAACATGGCCATCGCTGGAACCCATGCATGGAGCAGACAAGAAGGAAACATCAGTGCATAACACTTGGAGATTTCACACTATCAATCCAAGATTAATATAGGAGGGGTGACAAGAAAGTGATAGAGGATGGAAATTAAGGAGAAAAATTATTAGGCATGCCGAAAACACCATAGTAGAGGTTTTCATGAGGAATCCCTGAGTGATTCCATGAGTGAAAGATGATATTTGGGAGAGGATAAAGCCATCATAAATTCATTAGGATTATAGGATTGATGGTGAGTTCTGTAGGGTTAGAGACTCTATTTATGGTGGGTAGACCGTGCCATGCAGGTCATTCTCCACAAATGTAATTCCATGATAAAAAATTAATTATTTGTGCCATTAGTTGTATTGAATGTTGTGATGGTGGATTTCCATAAATCATATTGTGGTTTTAATCCAGGAACCATGAAGATGTTCTTAACATGATATGAATATTATAGTGTCTAAGAATTAGATGGATAATATTTTAATTGTCTCTCATTGTGATGAATTCAAATAGCTCAAGAAAACGCCCCAGAAACCTATCGGTTTTCTAAAGACACATCCAGTTCTTACGTAGAAATGGGATGAGATCTCTATTGAGATTGTGGTTGGGCCTTCTTGTAACTACATAAAGAATAATACAATATGGGTTACGATATATCATCTTAATAAATCATCCCCCTTTATAACCATTCTTTATAAAACCAATATGTTTAGTTTTGAATTAACTATGTAAATGAGATTATACATTTTAGAAGAGTTTATCTAATATAGTGCCTGATATGGATCTATATTTCACATACCTCTTTTTTAGAGGCCTTCTGGATGAATTTTGATCTTAGATCTATTTGAGTTTGTAATATCGTCAGCAATCAGACTGTTAGACATAGAGATAAATCTATACTTTTGAAAATATTCTTCATGCTTGTGTTATGAAATTTCATGAATCATGGGATGACCATCTAGGGACGGTTATGTTAACATAGAACAATAGTTACCATTATATGATTAGAATTTACCTTTTTGAGACCCAATATATCCATTCTTATAGATCTCCATTGTTTTTGTGGGATATTCGTTAATATTTCCCAGATGGATTAAACTTCATTAAATAGATGAAAAAAATATTCAATTCACTCATTAGACACTTTCTATGATACAAAGATTTTATCAATCTAATGATTCTAATCATTATATACCTTTGAGGTTTTATTTTGGTGACTAGGTGTACTTTAATGTTTCACCTCATTTGGATCATCGATATATTGGGAGGAACAAAAATATTACTTCTTTTTTACTGGTAAATATTGACAAAGTTATGATTTTTGGGAAGGTGTCTTTCCTTTAATAACATACACCATATTTTATATTTATACATGTCGTGTTTCATGTATCTCAACTACGAATGTATATATATGATTCATCTCTTATTATGGGATGGAGTGATCGTGTGGTTGATCCTTATTTATCGAAGAGGTAGTGACCCATCTAGAATGTTCATTCTAAAAATAATGTACTTTGTGGGATGTTGATAACATTTGTTATTATGCTATAGAATATAGGATTAATTCTCATGAAACATGGGAGCAGGAGGCACGAATGATAGATTCTTAGATGCTCGTTTTCGATATGGAATATTATTAAGAGACCTTCTAGGGAAAACAATTTCATAATGGGGAGGTTATAACATGGGTTTACCTTTCAGTTGGGTATGATTCATGATTTTTTGTGGATTCCATTTTTTATCTTGGTAGGAGTGAGAAATAATTATAAATAAACCAACAATTATGATGTCAATGATTTATTTAATTTTCAATAGAAACCTTTTTTTCTTTAGACTATTGGGGATTTAAAAATCATGTAATATTGTCACATAATGTGTAAATTCAAAAATAATAATAAATTATTTTTTAACAAAATTAGGTTGGTATTTCATCAATTTTAGAATATTTCAATTACATAATTTGTAATTGGGTTACACATCATTTAATGTAACAAGTGGTTTTTAATAGGAATCAGGGTTGAAATTTTTAACCACTATCTATAGCTCCTTTATCATTCTCAATGATACATTCTCATGTTATTTTGGAGCCCTCAAACCATTTTGGGTCATTTTGTTCATCAAATGAATGTCGTTGTGATTGTAGTGTTATTTTTAAGATAAGTGTTATCATTTTCACATCATATCATTCCATTTCCATCCATATAGTTTTATAAATAATCATGGGATTTATGGAACTAATCCTCATGTTTTTGAATCGTTTTTCTTAGGTGAGTTCATATATCTCATGTTCCTTTGTCCTTATTAAAGGGTTTTGTTGTGGGATATGTGGTTCCACTACCATGGTAGGAAGTTTCATTATGATAGCCAAATGTGATTAATCCCCAGTTTATTGTAATAAATTAAATTATTTTATTGAAATGTTAATTTTTTACACTATTTTCAAAAAGTATATTAGTAAAAAAAATCCATTAAAATAGAGTATTTGGATTTTATTTGGAATGAAATTGAGAAAAAACACCCAATGTTATAGATTTTGGATGTTTATTTAATTTGATGTAAAATTTTAGATTATATGTTATTTAATTTTAATTATGAAATATATTTTTGTGATATTTATTTCATATTTATATATGATAAAATTCATTAAAATGGTTATTCCAAAATCATAGAGGATTTTTGTTTGTAAAATGGCATGTTTTGATTAATAACCAGTGTGTCTCTAAAATGGTAATGCGCATATTTGAAATTTGAATTGGAATAAATTTTATTTTAATAGATTTAAAATAAATTTCTCATCATTTTTTATTATTCTTCAACATAAAATCAATATTAGTTCATGATTTATTGGGATATCACACTTTTTAAAACATTTCAACTGAAATAAAACCCAATATAGTAGATCACACCCCCGATGGGATGTTGATGAGTCTACTTCGGATAATGTCATAGGGAAAAGTGTATACTCATATTTATATGATCACCATTGATTTTGTGAGGATACCATACGCTAGAAATATCATACCTTTTGGAAGATTCACTTGTTTATCATTGTGTAACATTAAATATATTCCACTTGTTGTTGTAAAATATTTTACACATGACAAATAAAATTATATGAACTATTTTATTTAAAATGATTATTAATTCAATTTTTAATATATTCATATAATTTGATATGTAAATCAATAATTTTTTTTAGTTATGCTCAGAACTACTTTATGTTTTTATAATGTTTTAAATCATTATTGGTTTAGTTGAATGTTTTCATCTTATTATGGAATCCTTGTTGAGACCTTAATAGTGTATTATCTCACACCGTACATATGCCTCCTGTTTTTTGTAGTTTATCTTCATCCATGTTCGAGTGAGGGTAGGGTTCCTCTTAGATTGGTTCAAGATATTGAATTAAGGGCATTGAGAGTTTTTTATAAGGACATGGTATTTTACAGTATTATCTAGTACATTGTTGAAGAACTTTGGTTTTTCATACTTGTTTGAATTTTGGTACACTATTCCTTGAGGTTTTTCTTGGTATTCATATTGATATGTTTATATTTCTCATCAATTATTTTGGAAAATTATTTCTCTATTTAATTTTGATTAATTCCAGGTTCTTGTCATTAACCTAGGGGGATTGGGAACAACAATTAGTGTAGGTCCAGTTTGTCTTTGCTATCAATTTACCATGGTACCTAGGCAAGTTCATGACACTTATTTTGAACTCTAAGGGTCTCCTAATAAACTTAACATATAATTGTAATCCCAGCCTCATGTTAGAAAACCACTTAATGTTCTCGTACACAATTTTAGAGATTTCGTGCTACATTTTTATCCCTACAATAGTTTTCATACCACCCTCATTCCAATATATCAATTTACAGCATTCCCTTTAATATGGATCCTTTAAGGGATCCATTAAAATAGAGTCCAAGTCTTAATTTTTTTTACATTTTCTTATATAAATATAGTTCATAATTTTATTATCCAAAAAATCATGGAAAAATTCTTATATCATATCATACAAAATCATGATTTTACTCATTGAAATAACATCATTTCATAGGTGATATGTTATAAATAGATTAATATGAGTACCTGTCACACCCATGACTTATTTTAAAGGTAAATTTCATTTAATTTCCATTCATACTTTGTTTGGGGGGGGGGTTCCCAATCTTTTATGGAGGAATGAGAGAGTTTTCATTAATTGAGCCAAACCATGAGCCCAATTCCAAATTTAAAAACCAATTTTGTTTCTTTTATAACTTTTTCAGTTTTTAATATTTTTCACCCATTAAACTTTCCAAATGACCTCCCCTGACCTATTAACACCACCATTTCAATTTGGAGCTTTTATAAATCCATAACCAGGGTTTATTTTGGTTTTTATATAAGGGGTTGGGCCAGCCCGAAAGCCCAATTCCTGTTTTAAAAATAAATTTTTATTATGTTATGACTTATTCAATTGTTGGGATATTTCGGTGATTCCAAGTGAAGCCCAAACCCAATGAACCCATCCGCGCGACCATTCCCTCTCCCACCTCTTTGAAGCTCTGGTAAATCTCTATTTGATGCCGAACTTCAGAGGGTTCCTCAAATCTCCCAGATTTGAAGAGGTAAAGTCTTTCTTTCATAACTCTCTCAATTCTCAATATTGTTCCTCCATTCCAGTTTCTAAATGATCTAATACATCTTGTGCGTATGAAACCTAAATTTTGGATCTTTTAAATTTCAGATACTAGTGTTTTGGAGTGATTACTTCAAGATACTTTAAGAAAATGAGCCCTTTCCTTTCCTCTTTCAATTTACATTGGGTTTAACTCATTGTTCGTTGGGTATCTTTGGTTATAATTGAGTTTAATAATGTCCAGAAACTAGGTTTTCGAACCTAGGGTTTAACTTTGGGCTTTCTTGGCCAATTTATGTGGTTTTAGGTTTGATCTAGTTGTCTCTTGGTGCGGCGGGGGTGCGATTTGATTTTCGCACGGAGATTCAAGGGTTTCCTTGGTTTTGGTAGGTGATTACATTGTGTGTGTTTTTTTTTTGTGAATTATTTTTCTGTGTTCATGGTGCCTTAATGTTTATTTCACTTGAATGTTTCTGTAAAAATTGGTTTTAGTTGCTTTTATAATGCAAATGAATTTTAAGTTCCATTTTTTGTGAGATTGGGGGCTTTTCATTCAAATATTTTATTGGTTCTTTTTGGGCTGACCTATAAGTAATTAGTTGATTTTAATGAACTATAATAGAACTGAAAATACTGTTTTGATGATTTTCCCATGTGTTTTATGTTGTGAAAGTTGGTTTTAATGGCGTTTGTGAAACACATGAATTTCTAAGAGCCGTGTTGTGTAAAAATGGAGGTTTTATAATGATGTCAATTCTTGAACCATATGAGGCCTCCCAAAAAATTGATTTGTTATTTTAATTTAAATGTATTGGGATTCCATTTATGTTTTGGTAATTCAAAAATGTGCACATAGTGTGCAATTGGTGTTCTCAAGGTGTTTTTTTTGTGGAAGACACTACGTGATTTTGAAGAATTGTTTTATTACAAATCAAAGTGTTTTATTGTGTGTTTTAAGTGGTATAAAAATGTGATAGATACTGTATTGATTGTGTGTGAATAGTAGTTCTGTTTTATTTTAAAATTGATTTATGTTGCATGCTGAAATTGTTTGAGCACAAAAGGGGAAGCCCGGGTACTTAGGTGGGCGGATTTGTACTAGTACGGCTAGTGGACCGGATGGGTGTTGTCCCTGTTTCACATAGCATTTGGATTACGACAACTCTAACTAAACTATGTGGATGATGATTGTAAACCACTATACTGTGGGTATGATCCCTACTAGTGGCTCGTGCACGAGAGTGGATTTTACTATGGTTGCTTTACACCGAGGTACGAGGTACATAGGGCCCGAGACAACCTAGTTCCTAGGGGTGTTCCTGGTTTGTTTCTCACTAGATTTTTAGTATTTACCCATGTATTTGGGTTTTTTTCAGTACATTACAGTATCTATCATTTTCATTTAGATATGTTAACATTATGGAAATTCTAGTTTGAAAACTTTTCATTTAAATTAAAGTTGCATCTCTTGGAATTTCATCGTCGTTTTTCATTACGAATTAAAAATGTTTGCTTCTTCACCTTATATTGAATGCACTTTGGAATCATTGGGTGGTATCCTATTGGGCTTAGGCTCACCCCCTACTTACACCCCTTGGGTGTAAGTAGACTTTGTTATGCTTGACTCAGGTAAAGGGAAGGGTATGGGCGATGGCAGTTCAGGGTGTTAGTCCTCATCGATGGGGCGGAGTTGCGGAGAAGGTTTGTGGGTGATGACCCCCTTTGTCGTGTGGAGTCCATGGGGATTTCATTATGTTTTCATTATTTGTTTTTAGACCACTTTTAGTGTCTTTAAACATATGTATTCAGTTCTGGTTTTTGTGTAAACATCGTTTGGTTTACATTTTTCAGATTCAGTTTATTGATTGTTTTTTATGTTTTATGCCTTCATATTCGGGTAAATCGTTCCCAAACAATAATAAATGATACCCGGGAACTTGTTCCAGCCCGTGGGGATAGGAAACGCCCTTCAGGTCATGTCACGGGCTGGGTTTGGTGCCAGTTTTGGTGGTGACCAGATTCGGTTTCTGACAAAATGGTATTAGAGGACGTTCACTCCTTGGGTCATGTTATATGGGAAAGAGTCAGGATAGTCTGGAGCTAGGATTGTCGGGGCTTGACATATCAGTCATGGGTAGTGTGCCTGGCCAGCACACCTCAGGACGGGATTCAAGTCCCTAGGGGATTTATGGATTTATCTGATTCATTTGGTTTTCATGGTTTAATGATGACTATGGGAAATGAAAAGAGAGTTGGGTGAATAATCTCAGTGAGCTCGCAGGGACTGGCAAGCCATGTGGAGCCGTGGATATTTCCCTAGAATACTCTCGGTGACGGAGAAGTGATTGGAATATGGCTGCCAACCATATGTCCAAGTCACCCACCGAAACTAGTTTCCTCTCACATTGTCTTGTGTCTCTTTGTTTTGGAATCTTGGAAACATGTTTTTTTAAGAAAAAAATGGCTTCACATTAAGGAGTCTGAATTTTTGTGAAGTTATTTTCTATAAAGTGAAAATGGTTTTTTTAAAAGTCTATAAATGAAATTTTATAATTATTTCAAAAGGTTAAATTATGTGTTTATACCTCTTTTGAAAGTATGAACTATGTTAATTGGGGTTTTGAAAATATGTTTCTAGTGGAATTTTTTTCAAACCGTGGAAAAGTGTTTTGGATTGAATTAAGTGTTCTAGAATTTTTGTGTGGGGGTTGAATATGGATTTTGGGTTTGGTTACTACTGAACAAAAAAAATTGTGAACTTTTAGAACCTTGTCTTGAAATGAGAAGAGTTGAGTTCTTAATTAAATGTAGATTTATGAAATGGTGTTTTTCATGAAATTAGAAGTGTTTTGAAATGGGTTGAAATATTTTGAAACAATTGTGAAAGGCATGAATATGTGATTTTATTGAATTATTCATTCTTTTATAAATTGGTTTGTGAGATTAAAAAAAATTCTATTGATATTATGGTTAGTGTTTTTGAGAAAGGAAAATTGTGGTTAATGTTTTTATTT
Source organism: Viscum album (assembly GCA_963277665.1). Lineage (NCBI taxonomy): Eukaryota > Viridiplantae > Streptophyta > Magnoliopsida > Santalales > Viscaceae > Viscum > Viscum album. The sequence goes on along the minus strand of OY728151.1, from coordinate 719,819,605 downwards.
TAAAAAGAGGAAAGGTTTGATTTTTGGTAATTGGTGCTCTCAAGGGTGACCACATGCATAGGTTTATTTGGGAATATGGATGGATATAAAGTGGGTTCCTAGTGTGTCATGTAAACATGCATGTGTGAGGCTCATGAGAAACCATTGGTAAATGCGCAACCCACCAACACTGTTGTTTTTAAATAAATATTTTTGATGGAAAGTGTTGTGTTTTGATAATGTATGGTTGGGAGGTATGGATTATGTGTTTTCAGGATTATTATTGTGGGATGTTTCGAGTTCAATAACCCCTCTTGTTTGAACGATGTTTTGGTTTGGTGTTTCATTGATAAGTTGGAATGAAGTGTCGGTCAGTGGTCTCTTTTGAGGAAAAGTTTGGGAGGCCAATGTGGTGGCTCCCATAATGTGTTCGGTTAAGGTTTGTGGTCTTTTGTGACCAAATGACCAGTTTGGTTTTGTCCTTGAGTTTTCCTATAGGCCAGGGTATTCCCCCATAAAGTGTTAATGTATGATTCATGTTTGGCCTATGGTGATTCACCGTTGGATGATCCTCCAGTTGATCAACATAAGGACATTATTCTTGAGGTTTGGAGATTGTGTTTACCCCTCTTCTTTTTCAATTATGCAGATCCCCCTATAGTGGGGGAGTTTTTGTGGGAGGTTGAAATAGACCTTAGTTTCTTATGTTTCCTAAGTTGTCTAAGGTCAATGAAGTTCAGAGTTTTTAGTGTATAATGATGTCTTAAAGGGCATCTGGGTCTTTCGTCAGTCTCATTGAATCAAGAGTTCATGTTAGGCCACCAGTGTGCAAGATCTGGCCAAGAGTGGATATTATGGACACATGATGGAATCATGTGATATTTTGGACTTAGTATAAGGTCCCTCTCTTTGTTTTTTCTTTTATACACAACGCTTATGTTCGGTGATGCCTTGCAATGTCATGTGTTCATTTGACTATAAGGGTGAAGATTGTGAAATCTTATGAGAGTCACTATTTTTTTTGTTGGATGTGTGTCTCCCTATAAGAAATTCTAAATCCGATGTTATAGAGGAATTTGTTTCTATATGTCCTTTCATTCTGCTGTTTAGAGTCCGAAAAAAGGGGTGATGTGTGTGCATCCTCTAAGTTCTTGTTTTGGTAAAATGATGGGTAGGGGAAAAGAGGGTTTGAAGTGCGTCATGTCTCAATGAGACCATATGAGATTACAGTATAATTGTTTTTGGAACTGGAAGAATATTTTCAGTTTAGGGGTTTCCAAATCCTAACTACGAGGACGAAGATGCTTCAATCCATTGAGCTCCAGCAATAGGCCCCGGAGAGAAGATGACGCATAGTTAGGGGAAATCCTAGAGTGGTTCAAACTTTTGGTCAAGGTCATATCCTCAATATGAAATATTGGAATAGTTTAAACCTCTGGTGTCATTGTCTTGTTCCAATTTCTCACATTTGGTGGAAAGAGGTGTGAGTACCTTGTTCCCATGTTGTACCCTGAGTTGTTTTTTTCCCTTTGGGGTCCCTTGTGTTTTTGGAGAAAAGTTTAAAATTTGGGTTAGGCAGGTTGAAGTGCATAGTTTGTACATGGTTAGAAGTAACCATGTGCCAACCCAGGGGACCGTGTGATAATATAAAGTAGCTAATGCATGGTCTTCGCACGTCCGTGATCCTTGGCCAAGGAAACTGTGTGAAGTTTCCTCTTTGGATAGAATGATCTGCACAGTTAACTCACGGTTTCCCAAACCTTGTGAACGAACTATGCAGCCATGCGAGCTACATAAAATTCTATTGTTTTTTTTGTTGTTATCCCATAATATTTAGTTAATATGGTTGGGTTTTGTTTGGGGTATAACCACAATGGGACTCATTTAAGTTTCATTGGAATAATTCTGATAATAATCTACACCTAATGCTGGGAATTCCGTCCGAGGCCCCCTATTAGTGTCTTGATTTTGTCTTAAGGAATGTTGTGTTCATTATTATGGTGGGGAGACCCATCATGGGTATCGTGTCTGTTCTCTTGGAAAAGGAATAATTTTAGTTTAACCCTTATGATGGGGAGACCATTTGTTCCTTCCCCAATTGTTATCCTTATTCTATCTAAGAAAATTGAGTTTTCCCTGGTGGTGGGATGTCCAGATTGGGTCACCACGTACTAGTGACTCAGTTTTCTCCTTGGTGTATTCTAGGTAGGGGTAGTATCGTTCAAGTCTATCTATCATAAAATTTGTTACTTGGGTAATTTTGGGGTTGAAGAACACCCAATAGTTTTATTTACATAATGTTGTGGTAGCATTATTCGAGTTCGTTGTTCGTTTCAAGTGGATTGCTTGAGCGTGGTCTTGTAGTATTTGAGGTGTTTTGTTTTGGGATGTGTTTTTAATTTTTTTCATAATTTTATGTAAGTGGGGTACTTTTTGGTTGGTGAGAGTGTTATCTTCCTTCGTTTGATCAACTGGGGATGTTCGTCCTTTTTGAAGCGGGTGAAAATGTGGTAAGGAAGTCTGTCTTGGTCTATCGTTTGGGATTTGCTTTGGCATCTGGTGTTGTTGTGGCATTCCAGGGACGGAATTCAATATGTTGGGGAGAATTGTCACACCCATGACTTATTTTAAAGGTAAATTTCATTTAATTTCCATTCATTATTTGTTTTGGGGGGGTTCCCAATCTTTTATGGAGGAATGAGAGAGTTTTCATTAATTGGGCCAAACTGTGAGCCCAATTCCAGATTTAAAAACCAATTTTGGTTCTTTTATAACTTCTTCATTTTTTAATATTTTTCACCCATTAAACTTCCCAAATGACCTCCCCTGACCTATTAACACCACCATTTCAATTTGGAGATTTTATAAATCCATAACCAGCGTTTATTTTGGTTTTTATCTAAGGGGTTGGGCCAGCCCGAATGCCCAATTCCTGTTTTAAAAATAAATTTTGATTTTGTTATAACTTATTCAATTTTTGGGCATTTTCGGTGATTCTAAGTGAAACCCAACCCCAATGAACCCAGACGCGCGACCATTCCCTCTCCCACCTCTTTGAAGCTCTGGTAAATCGCTATTTGATGCCGAACTTCAGAGGGTTCCTCAAATCTCCCAGATTTGAAGAGGTAAAGTCTTTCTTTCATAACTCTGTCAATTCTCAATATTGTTCCTCCATTCTAGTTTCTAAATGACCTAATACATCATGTGCGTACGAAACCTAAATTTTGGATCTTTTAAATTTCAGATACTGGTGTTTGGGAGTGATTACTTCAAGATACTTTAAGTAAATGAGCACTTTCCTTTCCTCTTTCAAATTACTTTGGGTTTAACTCATTGTTCTTTAGGTATCATTGTTTATAATTGAGTTTAATAATGTCCAGAATCTTGGTTTCGAACCTAGGGTTTAACTTTGGGCTTTCTTGGCAAATTTATGTGGTTTTAGGTTTCATCTAGTTGTCTCTTGGTGCGGTGGGGGTGCGATTTGATTTTCGCATGGAGATTCAAGGGTTTCATTGGTTTTGGTAGGCGATTCAATTGTGTGTGCAATTTTTTTGAATTAGCATGCTGTGTTCATGGTACCTTAATGTTTATTTCACTTGATTTTTTTTGTAAAAATTGGTTTTAGTTTCTTTTATAATGAAAATGAATTTTAAGTTCCATTTTTTGTGAGATTGGGGGCTTTTCAATCAAATATTTTATTGGTTCTTTTTGGGCTGACCTATAAGTAATTAGTTGATTTTATTGAACTTTAATAGAACTGAAAATACAGTTTTGATGATTTTCCCTTGTGTTTTATGCTGTGAAAGTTGGTTTTAATGGTGTTTGTGAAACACATGAATTTCTAAGAGCCGTGTTGTGTAAAAATGGAGGTTTTACAATGATATCACTTCTTGAACCATATGAGGCCGCCCAAAAAATTGATTTGTTGTTTTAATTTAAATGTATTGGGATTCCATTTATGTTTTGGTAATTCAAAAATGTTCACATAGTGTGCAATTGGTGTTCTCAAGGTTTTTTTTTTGTGGAAGACACTATGTGATTTTGAAGAATTGTTTTATTACAAATCGAAGTGTTTTATTGTGTGTTTTAAGTGGTATAAAAATGTGATAGATATTGTATTGATTGTGTGTGACCAGTAGTGCTGTTTTATTTTACAATGGATTTATGTTGCATGATGAAATTGTTTGAGCAAAAAGGGGAAGCCCATGTACTTTGGTGGGCAGATTTGTACTAGTACGGCTAGTGGACCGGATGGGTGTTGTCCCTGTTTCACTTAGCATTTGGATAACGACAACTCTAACTAAACTATGTGGATGATGATTGTAAACCACTATGATGTGGGTATGATCCCTACTAGTGGCTCGTGCACGAGAGTGGATTTTACTATGGTTGCTTTACACCGTGGTACGAGGTACATAGGGCCCAATACAACCTAGTGCCCAGGGGTGTTCCTGGTTTGTTGCTCACTGGATTTTTAGTATTTACCCATGTATTTGGGTGTTTTTTTCAGTACATTACAGTATCTATCATTTCCATTTAGATATATTAACATTCTAGAAATTCTAGTTTGAAAACTTTTCATTTAAATGAAAGATGCATCTCTTGGAATTTCATCGTGGTTTTTCTTTACGAATTAAAAATGTTTGTTTCTTCACCTTATATTGAATGCACTATGGAATCATTGAGTGGTATCCTATTGGGCTTAGGCTCACACCCTACTTACACCCCTTGGGTGTATGTAGACTTTGTTATGCTTGACTCGGGTAAAGGGAAGGATATGGGCGATGGCAGTTCAGGGTGTTAGTCCTCATCGTTGGGGCGGAGTTGCGAAGAAGGTTTGTGGGTGATGGCCCCCTTGTCGTGTGGAGTCCATGGGGATTTCATTATGTTGTCATTATTTGTTTTTAGACCACTTTTAGTGTCTTTAAACATATGTATTCAGTTCTGGTTTTTGTGTAAACATCGTTTGGTTTACATTTTTCAGATTCAGTTTATTGATTGTTTTTAATGTTTTATGCCTTCATATTCGGGTAAATCGTTCCCAAACAATAATAAATGATACCCAGGCACTTGTGCCAGCTCGTGGGGATAGGGAATACCCTTCGGGTCATTTCACTGGCTTGGTTTGGTGCCAGTTTTGGTGGTGACCAGATTCGGTTTGTGACAGTACCATAATAATTATGTATTACATAAAAAAATTATGACATGAAACACACATTTTTTTCTAATAAAATTATTATGTATACTCCGTAATGAAATATAATATAATATTTATATATAATTACAATCACTATTATTTAAATATTTCTCAAATATATATTATTTGAGAAACATTCAATAATAGATTGACTATTACATAAAAATAATCATGGCACATTATGGTCCTAGAAAAACACTTCATAAAGACCATCATTAAATCATCCAACACAAACATTGAAAAATGAATATTATAAATCCAACCAATATTATTTTTTCCTAAACATTAACTCTTTATTTTATGGTTTCGGAACACAAATCTGGTGAAATATTTCAGTATGCATGGCCACAAATTATATACCAGATATCTGTAATAAATTTTTTGATCCTGGATGTACTTCCCATAATGATGTATGTGATGTTGATATCAACTCCATCGTGATGGAAGATGTCACACCATCCCTCCAATATATTTAGATCATTTAATCTTCATATATATATATATAAACATAGAGTTGAATAATTTGCTAGAATTTGTTCCCATAACCCTATGATATAATGTTTTGACTCATGGATTATATTCACATTGTTGATGAATGAATTTATAGTCTCTAATGATTAAATTGCTATAAATACATATCCATGAGGTATTCATAATGTGTTGTGCAATTAAACTCATAAAAATACAATAATTTAGTAACGTTCACTCAATATGACCACATATATCAAACATTTTCATTATAAGAACATCTGCAACGACGCTACCTTCTCCATAAGTATAGTACATTATTAAATCAAAATACAAATGAAAAATTTCCAATTGAAATTTCTTCTCATTTGGATCCTAAATTTAAAATATATATCAAATGATCTTGTTGTTATTGAAAATAATTAATATCTCTTCCAAAATATAGTGTCACAATAATTTTATAGAATGAACCATAATTTTTTATCTAAAGGTCATGAGTTGATTAGTTCCCCTAATGTTGTCACAACAGATGTGTACAATAAAAAACTTATTGAAACTTTTTAAAGTCATAGATCCTAAACCATCAAATGGGGAATCACCATACACTTTGTATCTGATACAAAAATTTAAAATTACCCAAATAAAATTTATCATCAATCACATATTAAGAAAAATGATGAATGTTCTTCCATGTGTAGTCCATTCAATAATAAACACATTAATGGTAATTTATATTAATGGTGCTACTATGTAGTATAAGATCAGGATGCGTTATTTCTATTATCTAGCTAACTAAATGAAGCTAATGATTTTAACAACTATCCAAGGATGAGCACACCTCATTAACAATTCCATAATTTTTTTTAAAACAAAAATACATTTCATTAAGATCCCATGAAAATAAAAAACATACATATTGGATATTGAATTTAAAAATAAAAATAAAAACATATAGTTGATCTAATAATAATTTAATCAATACACTCATTGTGTCTAAAATGTTATATAATGGTTCTAAAAATGAGGAATTAATTTATAATAACCTTGATGATATAGTCAATATATTTATTAAATGCGTTTATCACTATATCCAATTAGACAACAAAAAATTCAAAATAATGAATCACATGATGAGTTACTAATACAAGACATATATACAATTGATATAATTAATAGTGACTTCACTAAATATGAAAAAACAAATTTAGTATCATAAATGAAGATCAATCTCAGGGAATATCTTGGATACCCCTATCTGATTAATTTGTTCATTAATCCTTTGTATGGGATTCATATTCCACACCATCCCTTCATTATGACATTGTTGTGTATATTGTTTTATATACTACCATATTCCTTATATGTGACTTGAACATGGAATCCATACAGGGACATGGTTGTTCATAGAATCCCATGTTCATTCAAATAATCTAATTGAACCATCGAATATATAATATTATTTGGTTGAATATGGTATAGATTTATTAATTTTGGGTTTTCCAAAAAAATTGATCAATATGGTACTCATTTCCTTTTCTTAGATAAAGACCAGTGATTTATACTTAGAAAGCTTCCTAATAATGATTACCCACTAGATGAATGGTATATATTGATACTATTGATCATGATTCACGGTCTAAGGCTACAACTTATTCTACAATAACTCTAATCTAGATGAGGTCTCGTCCCATCCTCCCATATTTTTTAATTCCCCTTACTAGTCAATATGTTTATAACATTAATATTTGTGTTGAGTGTTATAAATATGTGATCATATTCGATGTGGAGAAAAAAATAGTTTATTCCAATCCATCACAAAAGTAAAATCAGAAGTAAATATTTCAAGGATCAATAAATCCCCCAAGATTATATAACTATAAATAACTATAGGATACGTTAGACAACATGGTATATTAAAGGCATTCAATCCCAAGGGTATATTGATAGAAATAATATAATTTTCCCAAAAAACTAGTTAAACATGAAAAAAACTAGAGAATATATAATTGTATGTGATGCACTAATATCAAAGAATCATGTGTTGAGTCAATAAGGTTTTCCTTATGACATTTCCATTAATTCGTGTTTTGAAAATCTCAAAAACCTTATCTTAAAGAAAATCTGATTTTACCTTATATTTTAGTTATATAAGAAAAATTTCCATACCCAAGGAAATATACCCTTACATAGACATCATTGTTCATATAAATATTATTCTAAAGTATAAAAATGTGATTCATATCTAAAAACTCGGAGTCATATAATACTTAGATATAAAGAATTCTGTTTTTTTGATCTGAATTCAGGTTATGAACTTTTATGAAGTTCTACTCCGAATTCCCTGTTACGATCTTTTATGATGTTTAAATCGGAATTCATATTACGAACATGTATAAATTTCTAACTAATAATTCTGATGATGAAATCTGATTATGAATTCTCATTACGATTTCTGATGATGAATTCTGATTACGAATTCTCATTAATAATTATGATGATGAATTCTGATTACGAAATCTCATTACAAATTTTGATGACTAATTCTGATTAAGAATTCTCATTACGAATTCTGATGATGAATTCTGATTATGAATTCTCATTACGAATTCTAATGATGAATTCTGATGATGAATTCTCATCATTATTTCGAATTATGAATTCTAATTATGATTTCTCATTACGAATTCTGATGATGAATTATAAATATGAATTCTCATTACGAATTCTGATGAAGAATTATAAATATAAATTCTCATTACAAATTCTGATTGTGAATTCTGATTAAAAATTATGGATATGAACATTTATGAAGTTCAACACTGAATTATTCTGATAAAAAGAATACGAATATCCTTTTTTATAGACTCTTAATTCATATTTTTTTACATTTCGATGTTTAATTTACCTTCATTTCAAATATCACCTTTTGTTTTGCTTATATATTTTTAATTATAAAATTATGTTGTTCTTTCAGTTATCAATTAATTGTTGTTTGAGTGACATGTATACAGGTCCCTCTGAAATTCTAGGAAGAATTCGACCATTGGAGGAGGGAGTCAACCGTTGGATATGTTCCTAAAAATAGGAGCTCATTTGAAAATAGCTTAACAAATTACTTTGAAATCTATGCCAACATGCTATTTAAGTTATTTCTAGAGATATAGGATCATATCAACTCTAAATCATCATGCATAATGTTTGAAAAACTTGTTCAAAATTTTCCTCATGCAGATTTGCTTCATGCGAATCCAATTGTTGTTGTATACAATCGAGGGGTTCTGGGGATAGGAAGAAAGAGGTTCCAACACCATGAAGTTGAGGGTTTCCTTTATGAGAAAGGTAGAGGGCCCGACTACCGGATAGTTGAGGGATTGTGGGGATAGAAAGACAAAAACCGATCTTCTTATTGTGGGTTTATCTAGGTTTGTGTAAGACAGACATTCTTGAAAGTATAAATCAAGGGACTTCTTCTCCATGGTTGTTGGATACCTTCCTCTTTGGGTAAAATGAGTTTATATGTATTACTTTTAGTGTTACTACTTTCTTTTTCTACTGCTTTTGTATTTTTTCAGGAATGAACAACCCTCTTATCCTTCCTCATATTTGTACTCTTATTTACTTAGATTCTATATGCTTTAAGGTAGAATCTTATCTGTTGTAAACTTCTATTAAGTTTCATCTCTGGAACCATTTTTCTGGAATCAATCAAGTCATTAGAACGTAGAGTTGTTGCGAATTTTGGTTATCCAAAATCTCCTAAGGGGTTTTTTTAGAATACACTTCACCCCCTCTTGTATTTGTATCTCATTTTACTAATTCAATAATATGTTTTGTATTATAGAGTATATCATACTGAGTTATACCATCCTACCAATTGGTATCAAAGGATCTTGTTCAATCTGAATTAATCTCACGATCAGATTTAGAATTTAATTCTCAGAATCCAATTTTCTGGATTCATTTTTTTCGGAATTTGTTTTTCAAACTCATATAGTTTGGATTCACATTTTCGTAGAGATACTTTTTCTCTATATTTTATTGGTTATAATATTTTCCTTGTTTGAAAAATTTTTCTACTAACATGTTTTTGATGATAGACTTTTCTTTAAAGATGGAAAGAATCAATGTTGGTTCCATAGACAATCTTAATCCAACCAGACCCCCTATATTTAATGGTAATGATTATAGATATTGGAGAGATCGCATGAAGACATTAATTATCAACACTGGGGTTGAAAATTTTGTTATCCTAACTGGTGGATAAAAAAATCATGATAAATATATAATTGCTTTTACAAATCAAGGAAATCATGAATATAAACATAATTATAAGGTACACAATACTTTAATTTGTTCAATGAAAAGAAATATTTATAGCCAAATTTCATCTTGTGAAGCATGAAATTCTATATTGAATAAACTTGAAGATACTCACATTGTAACTTATAATGTAATTGAGACCAGATGATCCGTGCTTAGAGATAAATATCCTTGTTTTGGTTTTCCTTCTTGTGAACCCATATACAAGGTGAAAAAAAGATTCCAGACTATTGTGAATTGTTTACAATCAATGGGTGAAAAGGATTGGATTGAAAATCCCTTGATTACAAGATAATCGACATAATGCCAAATGAGTGGGAATCTAAAAGGACTGCAATTGATGAGAATAGAAATGTCACTAACATTACCCTTGATGAGCTGTTTGGAACTCTTATTCAGCATGATACTAGAATGAAGAGATATGCTAATATTGTGAAGAAGGTGAATGGAGATGGCAATATAGCTTTTACTTCTACTTCCAATCATAAGAAATCAATCTATCCTGATAGAGTTGCAAGATCCAGATCTAAGAATGTTGTTATCCATTCCAAATCTTGTGGAATTGAATCCCCAGAAAATGAATTAAAAAATCTTGCTTGAAGGATGAACAAGATAGCTGGACAGAGGAACATTTAATTTAGGTACAAGAAGAATGACAGGAAGGAAAAGAAATATTCTGATGATACATGGAATGAATGCTTGAGAGATGGACACATAAGACTAGATTTCCCAATGATTAAGAGAAATGAAATAAAGTAAAGGAATTATGAGAAAAACAGAAAGAAGTATTACATGTCTAATTCTAATGAAGTGTTGAAAGCTAATGAAACATGGAGTTCCAGTGATGGAGATTCTTCAGATGAATCTTCATATTATGAATCTTCTGGACAGATGAATCTTGGTATAATAGCGAGGCTACCTATTGATAATAATTTCATGATAGCTAAGGTACAAAATACTGAATCAATGACCAATATTACTTTAAATTATAATGATAGTAAATATTATAACTCTTCAGATGAAGAATCTTCTTCTAATGAAGATAATACTTTACCCTCCTATGAAGATGTTTCTAGGATTTACAAACATCTTGATAATAGGAATTCAAAACTCATGAAAAAACATGATAAGGAAAATTTTTGGAATAATATTCATTCTAAATAAATATCATATCATTCTAAAGATCATGATAAGAAAAATTCTTATTTTGAAAGTATTTAAAAAAATTATGAAGAAGTATGTTTTGAGAAAAATAAACGTTCTAAAGATCTAGAAAATGAAATTTCTATGAAAAATGTTTTCGAGCCTAGATCTAGTTCAAAATCAAATGCTCTTGAAGACATGAACATTGTTATAAAACTCAAATCCACATTTTTTTTCTTTGGGAAGTGTTTGTCAAACATTACCCTAGGTAAGGAAATTTTATATAAAATGTATTCACAAATCCAACCTCGAAGGCAACCCTCTTGGTTTTGGTTACACAAGTTCTAAACCAATTTTTATAAATAATTACTTTGTCACTCAATGTGCCTCATTCGGCACTACGTGTCAATGTGGTGGTCAATGGGAAAATAATTAATCTCTAAAAAACCCAGACTTTAGGATTTCACAAAGCATAGTTTTTCTAAGAACATGTGGGTTCCAAAAATTTTGAATTCTGAGATTTCCGGATCCAAGGAAGTCTGGATTCCAAAAACCAAACTTTTTCTTATTTTCAAGAAAATAGGGAAAGTACCAACAACAATACATGGTACATGTATAGTTTATGTTCCCGACATATGACTGGTTACAAAATCTATTTTTAAAAGATTATCAAGACGAAAGGAGGAAAAGTATATTTCGGAGATAATTCTTAGGGAGAAATTATTGGTATAGGTAACATCATTATTCTTGAAAAAAAATTGATTCCAAATGTTTTATTTTTTAACGTTCTAAAGAAAAACCTCATCAGCATATGTCAATTATGTGATGAAGGATACTTCGTGAATTTTAGGAATGATAAGTTCATAGTACAAAATTCCAAGAAAGAGTTTATTCATTCATCCCATAGGAAAGATAATGATTACACACTAAACCTAGAATACCATAGGTCCCAAGACATAACTTACCTTAGTGAAATGTAATATCACTCTTGGTTATGGAATGGAAGTCTTAGACACGGTAACCTTGGGATCTTATGCAAAATTTCTAAGAAGAGATTAGTTAAGGATATACCGGAGCGTAGATTTGATTCTTCAAAAGTCTGTGAACCCTTTCAATATGTAAAGAAGCACAAATAAAGTTTTAAATCCATTGGTTATGTCTCAACTACTAATTGATTACAGATAGTTCATATGGATCTTTTTGGTCCTACAAAAACTGGAAGCATTGGGGGAAAATATTATGTATTTGTCTGGTTTAATAATTAAACTAGATTTACGTGGGTCTATTTTCTAGCAAGGATGTATGCATATTTTATTTATTTTAAATGTTTTAGAGCCCAAGTTAAAAATGAGAAAAACATACCATTGAAAACTAATCATAGTGATCATGGAGGAGAATTTCAAAATTCTGATTTTGAAACTTTTTATAGTAGATAAGGTATTACTCACAACTTCTCAGCACCCAGAACACATCCACAGAATGGTGTTGTTGAAAGAAGAAATATAATTCTTCAAGAGATAACTAGAACCATGTTGATTTAGTATTATATTGCCAAACAAAATTGGGTTGATGTTGTATGTACTTCTTGTTATACTATAAATTGACTTTTGATTAGACCTTTTATTAATAAAACTCTTTATAAGTTATAGAATGGTAGAAAACCTAGACATTCCTACTTTAGGGATTTTGGTTAAAAGGTATTCCTTATGAATACTAAAGATAATCTTCTTAAATTCACCCCAAAATATGATGATGGAATTTTCATTGGATACTCCACAACTTCAAATGCATATATAGTTTTTAACAAAAACAATTGTACTGTTGAAGAGAAAATACATGTTAAATTTGATGAGACGGATCCCTTTGTTATTAAACAAACTTAACCTACATCCTCGGATGTGTTTTCAAAAAATTATTATCAACCTATGATAGATGATCATTCTGATAAGGAAAATGTACATGAATATAATTCTAAAACATTTAACCCATACGATTTTCTACCCTACATTTATGAACAGGTTTTACAAAACCCAAATTAGTTTTCTCTTAAGAATCATCCCATTGATAGTATCATTGGTGATGCAAATCAACCTGTAAGGACATAAAGTTTCATATGAAATAAAATATAACATCTAGAATTCCTTTCCCAATTTGAACAAAAAAGAACTGATGAAGCTTTAGGTGATGATGACTGGATTAAAGCCATGCAAGATGAACTAAATTAATTCGAAATGAATAAAGTATGGATTTTGTTTGAAAGACCTAAGGAATATTCTATAATTAGAGTAAAATGGGTCTCTAGAAATATGAGTGACAAAAATGGAGTCATAGTTTGGAATAAAGCTATATTTGTTGCTAAAGGCTATAATCAACAAGAAGGAATAGACTACGATGAATCCTATGCTCGAGTAGCAATACATGAATCTATTTGTATTTTACTTTCCTTTGCAACATTCTTCAATTTCATGCTTTTTCAAATGGATGTGAAATGTTTTTTACTTAATGGTTATGTTCAAGTGGATGTTTTTGTTGACCATCCTCCTGGATTTTAAGATACAAAACATCCTGATCATGTTTTTAGAGTTACCAAAGCATTGTATGTCCTTAAACAAGCCCCTCAAGCTTGGTATGATAAACTTACAAGATCTTTTCTTCAAAATAACTATGTTAAGGGAGATTTAGATCCAACCCTTTTTATAAATAATGATAAGAAAAATGTTTTTGATTGTTCAAATTTACGTTGATGACATTGTATTTGGTTCAACTCAGTAATCTTTAACTAATTACTTTACGAATCTAATGAAATTTGAGATTGAAATGAGTTTGATGGGTGAGTTAACATTTTCCTTGGTTTTGAATTTTTTAAAAAATCAGAAGGAATCTACATATCCCACCATAAGTAAATTAAATATATTCATAATAAGTATGGATATGAAAACACTAAGAGTATAAGTACTTCCATAGGTACCTCAAACACACTTGATCTTGATGAGGCTGGGAAACCAGTATATCAAACATCTATAAGAGGTATGATAGGAAGTCTAATTTACATGACAGCTAGTCGTCCAGACTTAATTCTTTTAGTATGCTTATGTGCAAGATATCAATCCAATCCTAAGGAATCTCATTTAAAGTCAGTGAAATGATTTTTTTTCTACTTAAAGGGAACAAAAAAATTTGTACTATTTTACACTTCTGAAAATGATTATGTTATAAAGAGATTTTTGGATGCTGAATTTTTTGGATGTAGAATGGATAGAAATAATACTTATGAAACTTTTCATTTCTTCGGAGATTCTTTTCATCTTGGTCTTGAAAGAAGCAACACTCTGTAGCACTTTTCACTACTGAAGTTTAACAAGTAGTAGCTGTAAGTTGTTGTGCTCAAGTGTTGTGGATGCAACACACATTCACATACTACGGATTGAGTTTTACCAAAACTCAATTTTTTTGTGGTAACACAAGTCCCACTTACCTACGTAAAAACACTGCACAACACTCTCGTGCAAGGCACATAGATATTAGGCATCACATTATTAGGGATCACACACTATAACGAGATATTATTCTTCAATTTATTAGAATGCAAGATCAACTTGGTAATATTTTTACAAAATCATTACCCTCTGATAGATTTTAATATTTTAAAAAAATATTAGGAATGATAACCGTAAGGTAATATTCCTTTATTAACTTATTTTTGAACCATTATCCTTACAGTAATAAACACCTTTCCATATTGGGAGTACATATGTTATTAAATCTTTTCATATTTTCCGTAATGATGTTTTTCATATTTTTCCAGAATTGATGTTTTTCAAAATTTTCGTAATAGAAATTTTCATACTGGAAATTTTCTTAAAGGAAATTTTCATTGGGGAAATATTCATATTGGAAAATTTCATACTATAAATATTCGTAATGGAAATTTTCATACTGGAAATAGTCGTAATAATATTTTTCATAATGAAAATATCCATACTAGAAATTTTTGTACTGGAAATTTTTGTAATGGAGATTTTCATAATGGAAAATTTTCGTAATGGGAATTTTTGTAATGGAAATTTTCATACTCATAATTTTCGTAATCGAGTATTGGCACTAAATTGAAATAAACCATTTAGATCTTATGTTTTTCGTACTGAGTTTTAGTAGTCAAATATTCATCAAGATGAATATCACTGTAACAACCCAGGTAAATAAAGAATATGACATTTTCATATTAATCCATATTTGTGAATAAAATATTAATATGACATTAAAGGGGACGCTATTCTCAATGGCGTACCCAACACGCAACAACGAGTTCCTTGGAAATCTTACGTTGCAATCTAATAATAAAATATTATTATTTTAAATGGTTGTTAACATGTAGCTATTGTATTGGCGGGAATGGATAGAAATAACTAACATATGATTATATATGTTTTTAAATTTTTTTACATTTATCCAATAAAAGATAAAGGCTTAAAATAAGGAAAGAATTCAATTTTAGGCGTATATGCCCTAGTTTTCACTAAAGGTTCACTTATCGCCTTTTGATGGAGAACCGTCATTAAATATAGTTTTGTTCAATCTTATAAATTCTATTGGACCAAATAAAACTCTTCTTAATAATTGGGACATCAAAATTTACTTTGTGTAAATTTTTTGTATCTTTCCAAAAAAGATCATTTTTAATGAATAGTGTAAAATGTTGTATTTTAATTCAAAACCTCTTTTTAATCTAATTTATTTATATTATTATATTATATTTTGAATTGGTTTTAAAGTTAAATTAGAATATATTTTTACCATTAAATCCAATAGTGGTCGTTGTAATTAATTTCACTTTGAAATCAGACTTAAACTAGTGTCAATCTTTTGATACTTATTGTTTCATAAAAACACTCTATTTGCTCTGATAGTGGGAATTAATTATTAAATTAATTAATGTGAATTATATGTTTTGAATTTTGTAAAATAGACTTCATTTTTTAATTCGTAATATCAAATATTGCTTAGTGTTAGTTTTTGATATTTTTCTGAAAAACTTCAATTTTTGATGAATAGTGAAACCACTAAGTGGTACTTATAAAAACTGATTTTTCCGTTTAAATGAAATTTTTCCATCTTTGTATTTTGAATTTAAATAATCCGACATACATGGTTGTCATTAAGAAGTAAAATGTGGTTCAATGGGATAAAAATAATTTTTTGGGGAATAGTAACTTATTATGTTTTTTATCGCGATTGGAGGTAATTAGTGTAGTTTATAGTAAGAATAATGTTTTAATAAAATGAAATGACCTAGAAACATGTCCTACCATCATTGGATATGTCATGGTAGGCCAATACAATCCATGGGACAACTTGGGGACCCCATGGAGCCACTTTGGTTGGAAAATGACATAAATATCTCTTTATTTAATGTTAAAGTAAAAATGACATAAACATGATATATTTTACTAAAACAATTCTTACATGGGGTTATAAAAGTCATATTTTTTTACTATAAATAGTCATTGGAAAGGTAAAAATATTTCCTACAACATAGTATTTTTTTATAATTATTAGATATTAAATCAATTAAATTAGTTATGACATAATGATGATGCAGCGATGACCTCATTATTTAACGATTTAAATAAAATGGAAAGATAATGTAATATCTAAGACCTACACATGTCCAAAACCTATTGGATGAGTGTATTTCGAACCCTTATCACCTTATCCTCGAAAAAAATCAATGTGGGACCTATTAAATCCGAATACCATTTAAAAATAAAGTGACTTTTCTTTACCTTCCAAGAGTGTCCCTCTCCTCTTATAAAAGGCCCCCACCTCTACCTCATTACCCAGACTCTCAAAAGCCTTTGGCTCGACCAAACTCTACCCATTTTGTCTCTCCAATTCCCTCTATTACTCCTTGAAGCCTCAATTTTGGCAGAAGTCTTCCCAAGGAATCATTTGAGCTCAAATCAAAGGGAGTTACCCGATTTTAAGGTAATGTCTTCACTTGAGTCCTTTTGTTTTATTTTGCTTCTCCAACCCCCTAAACTATTTTTATTAATTTCTTTTGTAGAAACAACAGTATCATAAATATACTAGGATTTTGTTATAATAAGGATTCGAGCTACACATTCACATGCCTACATCTAATGGTTAAAGAACATATTGTTTCCGTGGATGGCGAATTTCGGCCTCCCGAAATGATGATTGTTCAACTTTCTTTTAACACCTTCAAAGGAGGCCATTAATATGAAACTATATTTATATATGATATATAATATTTTTATGTTTTTCTTAAGATTCTGTATTTTTCATTTTGGGCATACCTTTATGGTTTCCATTATGGGTAAACGCGATATCTTCTTTTAAGGAAGTGCGGACTACCGGCCCCTCAAAGTGATTTGATTCGTTAATACCATATGTGGTACGTATAAAGGATATATTTAATGATATTATTTATGATACCATACTGGAATTAAAATAATATTATGTATCATTATGTTTTAATTCCATTAAATATTAAATAGAAATGGAAGTAGCGTTCATGCGTACGTACGACTTACCGTCTCCATGAACGGTACATTTCATTTCTTATCTCAAAATGTTTTGTAATACTATAAGTACATATATATAATGAATATATATGTAATATATTACATCAAAATCATGGATATCATTCTGGAATTATAACATATATATATATCTCTCATTTTGTTTTAATTCCATTAATATGACAAACAATTAAAGTAGCGTTCATGCGTGCGTACGGCCTACCGTCTCCATGAATGGTGCTTTTTGTTTTTTATATCCAAATGATATGGAATAGTATAAAATGATTATTTACTGGATATATATGATATTTTAATCATTAATACTATTCTGGAAATTATTTACTTATAACTACATGGGCAATATTTTTTCAAACAAGATCATTTTTGACTCATGTACCAAACATCGGCAAAAACGTCTGATATGAACTAACATTATTAAACAATTATTATAACATTATAATATGTGATAAGAACTGAATAATAATATCTAAAGGAGGGACTTAGGAAATTATTAATTGACCAAAGTTTATTATTAAGGAATATAAATAAACGAACAAGACATGTTGGACTTGAGGTGAGGGATCCTACTCCACTCTTTCTTTTTAAGTACACTCTTTTATGTCATTCCTTTTAAATCTCATCTTTCTTGTTATTGGGATGTTATTTTATATTAATATTTTTGTAATTTTTATGTTCATATGATGAGAGACCCTATTCTCTCTCATCAATCCATTTTGGAAGTTTTGTATGGCGTCATTAGGCTGCCGAATTTTCGTAAGAGATCTAACCTCTCTCTTTCTTTTTAAGTACTCTCCTTTATTTTACTTCTTTTAAGATCCTATTTGTTATGGTGGGGGATTTTCTTTTATATTAATATTTCTATAAACTTTATGTTAATATGATGAGGTACCCTATTTGATCTCATCAACCTATTTTTGTAAGTTTTATGTGGCGTCGTTAGGCTGCCGAGTTTTCGTAAGGGATTTTTCATCTCACTTTTATTCCCGTGATATTTATGCTAAATTTTACGCAATTTCCTTTGAGTGGTGTATGTACTGACCATTATTTTACTCATTGTGTAATATTCTTTCATTTATGAGTATTTACATCAATGTTGTATTTTCCTTCTTTCACGGGGCGTATGTTTCGAATGATACCCATGTCGGTAAGGGAACCTTTCACCCTCCTCTTTTTAAAAGAATTCTTTTGTTGGGTATTTTAATTTACATATTGTTATGTTGGGATATGTTCTAATATATCCTTATTGATGTAAATTTTATGTCCAAGTGATGAGATACCCTTTTTTTATTATCTCTCATCAACTCATTTTGATGTGACGTCGTTAGTCTATCAAGGGAACTTCTTAACCCAATTTCAATTTCTTTGGGTTCAACATGTAATTATTGAATATGTCATCCTTTGAATATGTGTGAATGACCTTGGATTATTTTACACTTAATATCCACTTATATTTTGTGTATTCGTTTGTCACACATAATTATGTAATTGATTTATCCTTAAACCAAAGATACTGTCTTTGTATGGGACTTCGTCTCAATCTCCTTTCGTTGAGCCATATGTTGTTTTATACACAACCTTCTTTTATATGGTGTATAAACCCCTTTGACTTTTAAGTTTATTCAAAAGGAATATTTTTTATATGAAGCGTTTACTAAATGACAAAAGGGAATGTTTTTGTCGTACGTATGCGGCGACAATGACTTCTCCACTGTCGTGACCATTATTTGAGTTTCAGCTTCCTCTACAAGCCATACCTTATTTTTTTAAAATAAAAATAAATACCATGTTTTACTTATTTTGGTATTGAAAATGGTTTTAATAATGTATTTATATCAATGTGTTATATTGATATGTTGTGATTGAAATGTGGAAATGTTATGATTCCTTTATTCATGTTTTATGTGATACGTTTATGTTATGGTTCTTGGGAATTGTTATGAAAACGGGTGGTTCCATGATAAACTAACGGCGGATGAGCCCGACATAGCTATCCAATGCATTGGGTAACGCAAAGGAGTGAAACGTTAAGGTTTCTCCGAAGAGATTTAGGGAATATACTGTGATGGGTATTCCAAACGTAACCAGGAGGGTTACTCCCTACGTAAGAATGTTATGAATGCCTCAAGATACATTTTATGCCTTATGATTTCTATGATTTATTCATGGTTTGATGAGGTATGTTAAATTTCCTATGTTTTATGGGTAATGTATGATTTCATTCTTATGTATATATGAACTCATGTTTCCTTTCCATATTTTTATAATCCTTACTGAGATTTTTATACTCATCCCAAGTTTTAGAAATGTTTTTCACAGGTCAAGGGAAAGGTACATGATGTGATGATAGTGTCAAGGATGTGTCAATAATGAATCCGTGTTTTGTTTTAAATATGTTTCTGTTGATGGGATGAATGAATATTGTCTTTTATGTAATCACTTTGTTTAAATGTGTAATGTAATGCAAGTTTCATGATCTAATTTTCTAAAACTCTAAACCTAAAAAGATCCTCAATGTGTAATGTTGTAAAAACTCAAGATTAAGTAAGGTTTAAGTCTGGGGACTTATAGTTGGTATCAGAGGTCGGTTTAGATAACTTTAGAGGTTAGGGTATTCTTTAAGCATAAGTGACATTACCATAATGGTGAGGATTTCAGAAAGAGTCTTGGTTTTAGATAAAGTGAATGGATAAGTATATCTATTTCTTTATCTTCCTCATTAGTACATGATGGTTTTGTTGATATACTCATAATGAAATTTTTGGTTTTAGTAAATGGCTGGATCTAGCAGGCACCAAAGTGACAATTGGTTTGAAGGAAAATGTGGTGGTTCTCTGATTAAGAGACTGGTTGAAATGGGGTATTCAATGAGGAAACATGTGGTTGTTCTAAACCAACTATCAAGGAGTCATGATCAAACACTTCAACCTTGGTATCTTCTGAAATTCATCATGTACGAGATGACCAATAGATGTGGAAGTTCAGGTAATAATTATAAAGGTAACCATTAGAGTTTATATGATCCTTACTTTTGAGGTAATTATGGGTTATTATATGATATGCTGGAAAATGAAAGGCATGAGATAAACTTGAGGTTAAAATATGTTATGATCATTTTTGATGATTTTATCTCTTTTTGGGGAATGATTTAAGAATTATATAGTTTTGGAAAAAGGAAAACACGGAGAACGTGTGACAACCCATCGCGTCGGACATTGATGCGGGAATCGAACCCACAACAAATGTGCGACTGGTATTTATCGCCTACCACTAGACTACGTGAAGTCCCCGGTTAGTTTGACCGATTCTTTTTAGTTATATGATTTTATGAAATAAGAGTAAGTTTATTTTGGGTTATTTATGAAAATGATTAACCTATCATGGAGGATATGTGATTAGGTTAATTACTTTTCAATACGAGACTTTAGGAGCAACTGATGTTTTTTGAAGATAAATGTTACGATTTAACTTGGAAGACTATCTGACTAAATCTTTCAAATATTTGGGTTTCAATCTCAGATTGTTTTACTTTGAAGAATTTTATGGACAAATTTTTTTTCAAATGGTCCTCGTTGAACTTTGGGTTTTGTTGGAAAATTTTTGAGATTAAGCATAGATTTTCTTTTTAATGGGTTATCCTTTTCTGGATTATCTGACCTTGTACTAACCTTTTTGGTTTTGGTTTTGGTTAAAGACTAAAGACATGTGATGTATATAGTTCTCTTTGGTGGATTAGGTGATTCTCTAGAAGTTGATTATAGTACTCTTAATGCGAACAAGTCTCCCTAAATACTCGTATTTTGGAAAAATTATGAGTTTGATTAAGGAATCTAGTAAAAGTTGAAAGTCAACATGATAAGTGATTATGTTTCCTTATGAATAAATTCCTCAATAAAAAGTAACTTAAAACAAAAATGTTGTCTATTAACTTTTCCAACTGGGGAATCGAATACGGTTTAACCCATCACAAGTTTGTGATTTTCTTATGGTTAAATTTCTCCTAGACTTGTTTACTATCACTCTACATCAGAACATGACCCTTTGTTTTTTCCACCATGTCCATATTTTCATACTTGGAATCCTAGTATGGGTTAACTCGGGTGACCTTTGTACTTATATTTCTTTATTTTAAAGTGATTGTGTTATCTACTCTTGTTCTGATGTGGGACTTTCAAAGATGTTTCCAAGCTCAATTTTAAAATTGTGAGGACGCAATTCCCAAAATGGGGGAAGGATGTAACATCCCAGGTAAATAAAGAATATTAAATTTTCATATTTATCCATATTTTTGAATAAAATATTAATATTACTTTAAAGGGGACACTATGCTCGATGGCGTACCCAACACGCAACAACGAGTTTCTTGGAAATCTTACGTTGCACTGTAATAATAAAATATTATTATTTTAAATGGTAGTTAACATGTAGCTGTTGTATTGGAGGGAATGGATAGAAATAACTAACATATGATTATATATGTTTTTAAATGTTTTTAAATTTATCCAATAAAAGATAGAGGATTAAAATACGAAAAGAATTCAATTTTAGGCGTATATGCCCTAGTTTTCACTAAAGGTTCACTTATCGCCTTTTGATGGAGAACCGTCATTAAATATAGTTTTTTTCACTCTTATACATTCTATTGGAACAAATAAAACTCTTCTTAATAATCAGGACATCAAAATTTACTTTTTGTAAATTTTTGGTATCTTTCTGATAAAGTTCATTTTTTAATGAATAGTGTAAAATGTTGTATTTTAATTCAAAACCTCATTTTAATCTAATTTATTTATATTATTAGATTATTTTTTGAATTGGTTTTAAAGTTAAATTATAATATATTTTTACCATTAAATCCAATAGTGGTCATTGGAATTAATTTTACATTGAAATCAGACTTAAACTAGTGTCAATCTTTTGATACTTATTGTTTCATAAAAACACGTTATTTGCTCTGACAGTGGGAATTAATTATTAAATTAATTAATGTGACTTATATGTTTTTAATTTTGTAAAATAGACTTCATTTTTGAATTCAGAATATAAAATATTTCTTATGGTTAATTTTTGGGATTTTTCTGAAAAACTTCAATTTTTGATGAATAGTGAAACCACTAAGTGGTACTTATAAAAACTAATTTTTCCATTTTAATGAAATTTTGCCATATTTTTGTTTTTAATTTCAAAAATCCAACATACATGGTTGCCATTAAGAAGTAAAATGTGGTTCAATGGGATAAAAATAATTTTTTGGGGAATAGTTACGTATTAAGTTTTTTATCGCGATTAGAGGTAATTAGTGTAGTTTATAGTAAGAATAATGTTTTAATAAAATGAAATGACCTAGAAACATGTCCTACCATCATTGGATATTCCATGGCCGACCAATAAAATCCATGGGTAAACATGGGGACCACATGGATCCACGTTGGTTGGAAAATGACATAAATATCTTTTTATTTAATGTTAAAGTAAAAATGACACAAACATGATATGTTTTACTAAAACAATTCTTACATGGGGTTATAAAAGTCATATTTTTCACTATAAAAAGTAATTGGAAATCTAAAAATATTTCCTACATCATAGTATTTTTTTATAATTTTTATACATTAAATAAATTAAATTAGTTTTGACATAATGATGATGCAACGATGAGCTCATTATTTAACGATTTTAATAAAATGGAATGATAATGTAATATCTAAGACCTAAACATGTCCAAAACCTATTGGATGAGTGGATTTAGAACCCTTATCACCTTAACCTCGAAACAAATCAATGTGGGACCTCTTAAATCCGAATACCATTTCAAAATAAAGTGACTTTTCTTTACCTTCCAACAGTGCCCCTCCTCTCCTCTTATAAAAGGCCCCCACCTCTACCTCCTTACCCACACTCCCAAAAGCCTTTGGCTCGACCAAAATCTGCCCATTTTGTCTCTCCACTTCCCTATATTACTCCTTGAAGACTCACTTTGAGCAGAAGTATTCCCATGGAATCCTTTGAGCTCTAACCAATGGGTGTTACCCGATTTTAAGGTAATGTCTTCACTTGAGTCCTTTTGTTTTATTTTTCTTCTCCAACCCCCTAAACTCTTTTTATTCATTTCTTTTGTAACAAATACAGTATCATCAATATACTAGGATGTTGTTATAAGAAGTATTCTAGCTACACTTTCACATACCTACATCTAATGGTTAAAGAACATACTGTTTCCTTGGATGGTGAATTTCGACCTCCCAAAACGATGATTGTTCAACTTTCTTTTAACACCTTCAAAGGTGGCCATTAAGATGACACTATATTTTTATATGATATATAATATGTTTATGTTTTTCTTAAGATTCTTTATTTTTCATTTTGGGCATACCTTTATGGTTTCCATTATGGGTAAACGCGATATCTTCATTTAAGGAAGTGTGGACTACCGCCCCCTCAAAGTGATTTGATTCGTTAATACCATATGTGGTACATATAAAGAATATATTTAATGATATTATATATGATACCATACTGGAATTTAAATACTATTATGTATCATTATGTTTTAATTCCATTAAATATGAAATAGAAATGGAAGTAGCTTTCATTCATACGTACGACTTACCGTCTCCATGAACGGTACATTTAATTTCTTATCTCAAAATGTTATGTAATACTATAAGTACATATATATAATGGATATATATGTAATATATTACATCAAAATTATGGATATCATTCTGGAATTATAACATATATATATATATCTCGTTTTGTTTTAATTCCATTAATATGACAAAAAATGAAAGTAGCGTTCATGTGTACGTACGACCTACCGTCTCCATGAACGGTGCTTTTCATTTTTTATCTCCAAATTATATGGAATAGTATAAAATTAATATTTACTGGATATATATGATATTTTAATCATTAATACTATTCTGGAAATTATTTACTTATAACTACATGGGCAATCTTTTTTCAAACAAGTTCATTTTTGACTCATGTACCAAACATCGACAAAAACGTCTGATATGAACTAACATTATTAAACAATTATTATAACATTATAATATGTGATATTAACTGAATAATAATCTCTAAAGGAGGTAATTAGGCAATTATTAATTGACCAATGTTTATTATTCAGGAATATAAAGAAACAAACAAGACAAGTTGGACTTGAGGTAAGGGATCCTACTCCACTCTTTCTTTTTAAGTACACTCTTTTATGTCATTCCTTTTAAAGCTCATCTTTCTTGTTATTGGGATTTTCTTTTATATTAATCTTAATTTAATATTTATTTTCATGTGATGAGAGACCCTATTCTCTCTCATCAATCCATTTTGGATGTTTTGAATGGTGTCGTTAGGCTGCCGAATTTTCGTAAGAGATCTAACCTCTCTCTTTCTTTTTAAGTACTCTCCTTTATGTCACTTATTTTAGGCTCCTCTTTGTTATGTTGGGAGATTTTCTTTTATATTCATCTTTCTATAAACTTTATGTTAATATGATGAGATACCCTATTTGATCTCATCGACCAATTTTTTTATGTTTTATGTGGCGTTGTTAGGATGCTGAGTTTTTGTAAAGGATTTTTCATCTCACTTTTATTCCCTTGAAATTTATGCTACATTTTCAACAATTTCCTTTGAGTGGTTTATGTAATGACCATTATTTTACTCATTTTGTAATATTCTTTCATTTATGAGTATTTACATCAATTTTTTATTTTCCTTCTTTCACGGGGCGTATGTTTTGAAAGATACCCATGTCGGTAAGGGAACCTTTCACCCTCCTCTTTTTAAAAGACTTATTTTGTTGGGTCTTTTAATTTACATATTGTTATGTTGGGATATGTTCTAATATATCCTTATTGATGTAAATTTTATGTCCAAGTGATGAGATACCCTTTTTTATTATCTCTCGTCAACTAATTTTGATGTGGCGTTGTTAGGCTGTCAAGGGAACTTCTTAACCAAATTTCATTTTCTTTGGGTTCAACATGTAATTATTGAATATGTCATCATTTGAATATGTGTGAATGACCTTTGATTATTTTACACTTAATATCCACTTATATTTGGTGTATTCGTTTGTCACACATAATTATGTAATTGATTTATCCTTAAACTAAGGATACCGTCTTTGTATGGGACTTCGTCTCAATGTCCTTTCGTTGAGCCATATTTTGTTTTATACACAACCTTCTTTTATACGGTGTATAAACCCCTTTGACTTTTAAGTTTATTAAAAAGGAATCTTTTTTATATGAAGCATTTACTAAATGACAAAAGGGAATGTTTTTGTCGTACGTATGCGGCGACAATGGCTTCTCCGCCGTCGTGACCATTATTTGAGTTTCGGCTTCCTCTACAAGCCATACCTTATTTTTTTAAAAGAAAAATAAATACCATGTTTTAATTATTTTGGTATTGAAAATGGTTTTCATAATGTTTTTATATCAATGTGTAATCTTGTAATTACTCAATATTAAGTATGGTTTAAGGCTGGGGCCTTATAATCACCTATTACAAATAATCTTCCTAGCCAATATAAAAGGAAAGACTTCCTTACTTAAGTTTTCATATTAGTTTTTACTTGATGGATTTTCTTTTAATATTCCGGATTCATTTCTTCTTAAATCCAAATGATTTTTTAAATCCTCAGAAGACCAAATTCAAGATTTCCTTGTTGGAATGTTTACAACCGTCAGATCATATCAGAGATTTTTTCAACCGTTAGATTTGTGTTAGAAGATGAAAGGTCACTTCCATAACCTATATAAAGGAACCCTGATGGGTTGTCCCACATCAGTTTTCAAAGCATTCGCGTGATTAATTTCTGTTACCCTTCTTAAGATCATTCGGAATCTCTCAGAGTTCCTACAGTCTGAATGTCTGTGGATGCTTCTTCCCAAGAAATGTATACCACGAAAGATATCTCAAAATGGCAAGTATATAGGGAATGGTTGGTGCATCCAAACTTTTTCATGTAGGATTCTTTCATTTCTAATAATATCAAGTTAAATGGATGATAATATGTTTTCTTATCTATTCAATTTGATCAAGACATTGTGTATCTAGATTTACCCATAGAGTTTTATGAGTCAGTGTTCTTCATCAAGGAATATAGAATAGAAAAGTTTTCATTCAAGTCTTATGGAAAAACCTACAAACATTCTTATACCAAGGCAGCTAGTTTAGTGGGACTATCCTATGAAGGGGAAGCAAAGTTCTATTCCTACAAATTACCCGATGAGAAAGTATTTTTTATAAAGGTAAAGTCTTTGGAATGTGTTGGACATTCTGAAGTTAAGACAGAAATTATTTCCCATATATATTCTATCAACTAGATCCTTCAGCTATCGGTACAAGGATTTTTTGTATCGAAGAAAGGTGAAAATGATACCCTCAAGAAGAGTGACAAAAATTTCATAGACTTCATGGTAAATATATGGAAAATAAATTTGATGAGGCATGTTCTTATTATAATTCATAACATCAAGAATTGCAATTTAGGAGCCCAAATTATCACCTATCATGCCTTACATTCAAAGCTGATTGTTCCGTGTCATGAATATTTCCAGATTGCATGCAGTTCCAAGACACAAATTTGAAAAAAATTATGTGTTTTAATGATGACACTCTTAAAAGAACAAATATGGGCTATTCTAAGGAGACATGAGAGTTTTATGATCTGCCAAAGGAAGAGGCAGAAGCCATTCCAATAGATGCACATGAGGCTAAACCAATCAAGAAAGCTGGGAAGAAAATAAAATTGAAGGAAGTGGAAGTTGAAGGTGAAACTCTTAAAGCTAAGGAAGCCCAATCCGGGCCTACTAATACCAAGAAAAAAAATATTATCTGGATGATGTGGTTGCAAATTTGAGGGAACACAAGGAAAAGAGGAATGAAGGGGAGCCATAGTTTTTCTTGGAACCTACTGAAGTTAAGTCTTTAAGGGAGATGACTACTGAATACCGTGAGAAAAAAGAAAAAGATAAGAAGATGAAGAAGAAAATTTCTAAGGCTGAAGTTGTACAATCTCTTTTGAAAGCCATAGAATTCGCATTCGAGAATATTATAGTGCCAGAAACATTCTTAGTCGAACCATTACCTGAGACCCCAAGGAGGAATTTATTCACTTAGAAAAAATATAAAGAGAAAGAATTTTTTGATGAAGTGTAAGAGTTCGATGTTGAAGAAGAATAAGAAGAGGTAGTAGAAGAAGATAGTGGTGATATAAATGACCTAATTAAGAAAATTGAATAATATCAAGATAAGGAAAATCCATTAGAGAAATTATCACTCTGAACATATGAGGCTATGTCCTCGAAGCTTGTCACTCCTTGAGAGGAAGAATAGAAAGATGTAATTAATGATGAAGACAAGGAAGAAAGAGAAGTAAATGAATTATCTAAGGAAGAAAGTTATGAAAAAACATTATTGAGGAAGAAGCAGAAAAAAGAAAAAATTGATTAAGATAGAGTTGTTAAATAATCTGATAGTAAGCATAAATTTCTTAATGAGAAAGTCATATCAAAGATTGATAAGGGTATGAAATTGATGGTTGATACTCAAATAAAATCTACAGCGAAAAGGAAGTAAGTTGAAGGAACATCAAAAAGGAAGCTTGTTGAGCTTGAAAATTCACTCTTACCAAGTAATGTCTTGGATTCAGAGTCATCTTCACTTGGTTATGATATTGTGGAGCAATCCTTGAAGAAGCTTGTTAGTTCCATTCCAACTATTACAAGAATAGATTCTAGATTCCAGATTCTTCAACACACTCTTAATCAGAAATCAGATTCGCTGACCATTATGATGGAAAAGTGTTTTAAGATAGAATTAGATTTTAATTCTTTTTTTATAGGCTACGGAGCTCAAAAGAAGACATGCAAGAAGATATCCAGCTAGTCAAAGAGATCAATTCAAGAGATGAGTGAGAATGATTAATTTCAAGATGGTGTAAAGGAATATTTTAATATAGAAGATGGAAGGATCAACGATCTTACAACTATTTTTTCTGAAAAGGTGAACATAGGGAAAAAATTTCGGAATCAATAAGTGAAGGATCTAAATGGGAAGCTTAACTATATTGCTCAAAACTGGAAGGGGGAAATAGATCTCCATATTGAGATTGAAGAGATGCTTGTAAAGAAAG
Organism: Viscum album; assembly: GCA_963277665.1. NCBI lineage: Eukaryota > Viridiplantae > Streptophyta > Magnoliopsida > Santalales > Viscaceae > Viscum > Viscum album. Next base: position 719,790,786 of record OY728151.1, on the reverse strand, counting down.
ATGAAGTTATTAAGGCTCAGTATGAGGCTCTGATGGCTCGTGATGACAGGATTAAAGCATTATAAAAGAAAGCCATGGAGGATCTCAAAGAGTTAAATAAGCTAAAAACCTTTGTGAAGAAGTTAATACGCAAAGGAATAAGAAGAAAAATAGAAATAATCTAATCTTTTGTTGTAATATCATTCCTTGTACAAATTTTTCCAACCATATTGGAATTATGGTTACTGGCCTATTTTGTTATTTTGTACTAATATTTCAGGTACAATATTGTTTTACATTTCCTCAAATTCATTGTGAATGTCACAAAGGTAGAGAAAGAAAAAGAATTCTAAATAAGAGAAGAAAAAAGATTTATAAGTATAGAAGAAGTATCCCTAATAAAGGTGCAGTTTATCTAATGGGGAGTACTCATTACGAATACTTCCATATTCATAATGAAAATACCATTCTGGAAATCTCAAATATGATCCTTAGATTTACAAATCCTATAGGGGAGTTTGTCGTATTCACCATTCCACAATCAAAGGGAGATAAGCTTATTTTCAATGGCTAGAAAATCATTTTCTATGTCCTTATACTCTTTTTCAATGGATATTTGTGATTTCCAAAAAGGGAGTGATTTATGAGTCAATAAGGTTTTTCTTATGACTTTTTCATTCTTTCTTGTTTTGAAAATCACAACCACATTCTGTTAAAGTAAATCTGATTTTACCCTATATTTTACTTCTATAAGGAAAATTTCCTTACCCATGGAAATCTACCCTTATCTGGACTTCATTGTTCAAATCAATATTTTTCTTAAGTATAAAAATTGGATTCATATCTAAAATCTCAGAATCATATAATAATTAGATATGAAGCATTCTGTTTTTGGATCTGAATTCCTGTTATGAACATTTATGAAGTTCTACTCTGAATTCTCTGCTACCAACATTTATGAAGTTCCACTCTGAATTCTGATTACGAACTTGAATAAAGTTTTAACTAAGAATTCTGATGACGAATTCTAATTATGAATTCTCATTGTGATTTCTGATGATGAATTCTGATTACGAATTCTCATTCCGAAATCTGATAATGAATTATGATTACGAATTCTCATTATGAATTATGATGATTAATTCTTATTACGAATTCTCATTACGAATTCTGATGATTAATTCTGATTACAAATTCTCATTACGATTTTTGATGATGAATTCTAATTATGAATTCTCATTATGAATAATGATGATGAATTCTAATTACAAATTCTCATTATGAATTCTGATGACACATTTAATTATGAATTCTCATTATGAAATCTGATTGAGAAATATGATTACGAATTATGGATACGAACTTGTATGAAGTTCGACTCCGAATTATTTTGATAAAAAGAATCGGAATATCCTAGTATTATAGACTCCGAATTTATTTTTGGGTAGACTCAGAATTCAATTTTTCCTTCATTGAGAACATTCATTTATCTTCATTCTGAATATCGTTGTTGGTTATGCTTACATCTGTTTAGTTATAAAACAATGGTGTGCTTTCAGTAATCAATTAACCTTTATTTTAGTTACACGTGTACATGTCCCTCTGACATTCAAGAAAGAATTCGACCATTGGAGGAGGGAGACGACCATTGGAGTTGTGCCTATAAATAAGAGATCATTTGAAATGTTCATAACACATTACGTTGACATCTGTGCCTATATGTTGTTGATGTTATTTCTAGAGAGATAGGCTCTTATCAACTCTCAAGCTTCAAACAGAATTTTTGAACAACTTGTTCAAACCTTTCCTTGTGTATATTTGTTTTGTGCGACTCCGATTGTTATTGTGTACAATTGAGGGCTTCTGGAGATAGGAAGACAGAAGTTACAACACCATGAAGTTGAGGGCTTCCTTGCTAAGGAAGAGAGAGGTTCTGACTACCTGATATATGATGGTTTTCAGGCACAGCGAGATAGATACCGATCTTTGGATTGAGGGTTTACATGGTATTTAGTAAGAAAGAAATTCTTGAAAGTATAAATCAATGGACCTCTTATCTAGGGATGTTGGATACCCTCCTCTTTGGGTAAAAATAGTTTATTCTAGTCACTCATAGTGTTACTACATTGTTATTTCTCTGATTTTTTATTGATTGAGGAATGTACAACTCTCTTATACTTCCTCATATTTATACTCTGATTTAGTTAGATTCTATATGCTTTAAGATAGAATCTTATATTTTGTAAAATTCTGTTATGTTTCATTTCCAGAACCATTTTTCCGAAATAAAAAAAATCATAAGAACATAGAGGTGATGTGAATTTTAGTTATCAAAAATTTACTAAGGGAATTTTATAGAATACAATTCACCCCATCTTGTATTTGTATCTAATTTTAATTATTCAATCCTAAATTTGGTATTATATAGCATATCATACTCAGTCATACCATCATAATATATAGTGGCAAAAAAATATTTGTTAATGATTTTATTTTGAATGATTGATGTCCCCCCTCCATATTTAGATGGGAAAATGTCCCACACATAAAATCTTTTGGTCATAGTTCCATTTACATGACCCTAAGGTGATGGAATGGCATGTTCAATTTCATTTTAGATGTTTGAAACAATAGATAGGGATCTTGTTTGGATCATTAGGATATTTTTGAAACTTATATTTCAATCCTATAAAAAAATTTCCTCAACCATGTAGAGTAGTACTACTTGAGATAACCTATGTAACCACACATAAAAAAACAAGGTCTTTTCAACTATGATAAACATGAAGAAATTTTCCACATTTATATGGTTAAAAATGTTTGGAACAATTCATGAAAAAGATAAAACAACCCAATAATGGAAATACCCTCTATGCTTTACCCAGAATTCATGGATGTAGACATTAATTTAATAATAGAAAATGTGACCCTAATTTTTGAATTGGGTGGTCCACCCACAATATTATTAAAGGAGGGATAATGTCTTGTCAATCGATCATCATCCAATCTCTTTTTATTAGGTAAAGACTTATGTAAACCCTCCAAATACATCATTAGCTCAATTCTCATTACCTTCTATATGATATTTTTATTACAACTCATCGTAAAATTCCTATAGACCATTAAAATATATCATCAAAAGTGTTTTTTAAAAATATCTAACTTTAAAATTGATTAAAGTATTATTATAATATCATGGATCCCTATTATTGGTCCTTGATTTCATTTGCATCATCCTTCTATAGTGTTCCATGAAAGAATTCAATTAAAACATGTTAAAAAGACCTATAAATAAGGAGCCTCACTTATTTATTCTTTTACTATATTCCAACAAAATATCAAGGATATTTTGTGATTTATGGTGGTTTTTAGCTTATCCCAACATTCCTCTTATGTATTGACCAAATCTAATTTAACAATAATACTATCAATCCATTAAATATGATTTTTTGTTCCTATAGTTTCTAAGATAAATAGATATTTTTAGAGATTTATTTAATGAGTATATGTAACCATGTTCCCCTATACCCATCCATCATAAATTCTTATATTCATAATGTCATTGGGTTAGAGTGACACATTCACCTAAAATATCAGAGTAGTTATGGAAGCATGAAAATGAGAAATATTCTTAAAATATATTAGTGGAAAAAAATACACAATATATATATATATATAATTTCATTTGAAGAAATTTTATAAAATTCCAACGCATTTTAAAATTCTCACAAAAAAATTACTAAAATAATAATGTTTACAACTATATGGTAAATATAAGGCATTTATACTAGAACACCTATCCATAGGGATACACTTACCCAATATATTACCCTCCATTATCTAATTATACCAATGACATGCGCCTAAAAATCTATTAATACATATTATTCACAACAACAAAAAATTAAAAAACATAATATATTGGTCAAAATATACTAACGATTTCTAAATAGATATTTCACAACAATAGGGAATATGGAGATATTACCCAAAATGGAATATTAGTATATCTAAAAAATATCACAAATCAAATATTTTTTTCGGGAAACAAGAATTTCACATATAACACAATTATATATGAAATTCTTTCCAATGTTCATACTCATGATTCATGAAGAACCAGAATTCCTATAGAATTTTATTAGAAAACCCATCACCGGTATTCCAGTGCTCCAAAACAATTGACCAGATTAGGTACATGGAAGCCACCCTAACCATTTTTGTAAAAACAATCTATTTTTTACTATATACCACTATAAATATTGGACACTATATCCTTTGATAACACTCTTAACACAAAATTATAATTAATGGTGTCTACGATGATGTTCCTCATAATAATATATACAAATCCTTATACACATGTGGATAAATATCATTCGATATTGTTTATTGTAATATTTAGAGGTTATAACATTTGTAATGATATCCAGAAAAGGACAATATAACCTAAATTTACCCAAAATACAAATTATATTATAGATGGAATTTTAGTAATACATTATATAAATTAAGACCCTTGAACTATCATGTAATACAAAATTTGGACAAAAAATATGAAAAAAACACTACATATTCCATCTAGTGTCCTTAACAATAGTTACTTAATCATCATTAACTATCTTATGACTATCCTATCAAATATTACATCCACCTCCAATGAATATTCACATCGTTGTATATATATTTATCAGAATGAATTAAAAGGGTGTGAGTAATAAAACCTAGTATGAAACCAACAATCAGTGCAAATTTGGTTACATTTTTGTATTCAATGATAAATATAAATATATAAGCATAGAAGAAAAAAGATATATCTAGTATTTATGTGAAAATAAATCTACCACAGCCCCCAAAGCTTTATAAATTAGCTACATGATGGATGGATAGATCTAAATGAAGTAGTAAGTGATAAATAGATAGCCGCATATCTAGATAGCATGTACCTATGTTTTCATAAGGCATCAAATTAGATTGAACATAATATCATCATATCCCACAACCATAATACATCCTTCCTCAAACTTGTCAATTCAAATATCAATCATTATTTATCCCTCAAGGCCATCATATCCTACCTATTAAATGTTTAAGCCCATAAGTACATCATACATCTTCTACTCCTACCTTTGGTTTGATATCAATTTCTTCATGCCACAATCCTAAATTAATGTCTCGTGTTGTCATCATTCCATTATGTGTACACTCCCCCATTAAGGTATAACCATAACATGATGACCCACATATGTTTAATAATAGTGTATATTTATACAAATCTATAATAACATCATAGAACGTGTTAGAGAATATATGGAGTAACATAAATTATTAACATGCAATGTCTTTAGTTTATCCTCCATAAAGAAACATATTATATAATAGTTTTCAATATCCACAATAATAAAATGAAATAAAATATAGAAAACTGTAATATTGACATAGATTTATATGTTTATACATTGGTAAAATATTTAATATATATATTTATATGAAAAATTAATAATAATATTCTATTCCAAAGACGTACCTGATTAAAAATTCAATGAAACTAAAAGAACATAATATTACTCGTATTATTTGTATTAGAAAATTTAAATTTTTATACGATATAATTAGGATTATGAAAAATTTAGATGAATAATTGATATACCATAAAAAAATTTTCTTCTAAAAAATATATTTGATAAACTTTTAAGGTTTAATATTAGAATAAATTTTTTATTTTTTTAGATTTGAATATGAATATATTACAGTGATTTTTGGATATATTAAGGTCGTCTTTTTTTTATATAAATATTTTTATATTTTCAATAAAATAAATTTTTAGGTACCCTTTAAAAATGTAATTTTTAAAATTAACATGAAATTATGATGAAATTAATATATATGTATATATGCATGTCAATATTAAAAATTAATGATAAATATTTTATGAAAAAACAATAGAGAAGTGAAATTACTAATTTAAAACATATTATTCAAAAGTATAATAATATATTTTATATTTTATGATTAGTGTTCCTTTGATAAAATATAAATTTTAAATTTTATGATTAATTTTTCAAAAATTAAAATATTTAATTAATTATTGATTTAAAACATAGAATCAGTTTATCTCAATCTGATAAAAAAAATAATGTCTTAGGTTGTAAAATATATATGTCAAAACTACTTCACGTGGTAAAAAATGAAATTTCAAAAATGGGAAACCATAGTGGTAATGGGACTATGAATTTTACAAAACATATATTTATAAATTTTAGAAACATTAGTAGTCTTTATATCTATACAAATATATTATTTATCATTTTACATGATATTTCATTGAGATTTCCTACATAGTATTGAATAGTATTGGGTATTAAAAAATTATAACTACTATTTATTTATATAATGTACACTACTATCATTGTATCTCCTAAAAAAATATTATTCCAACCCAAAAACATCCTAATACAATAATAAATATTAATATATGCCTTTAAGATGTTCGTTTATTCTCCAAAGTTCAACACCAATGGTTTAATACCATTCATAAGGGAAATAATATATGAAAAGAGATATAATTTACTAACCTATAAATAATTTTTTCTATATCAATATATAATTTTAGAATACCTTAAATTCATGTATGAATCATTAAATGGAAACATTAATGTAGTTAATATAATTTTATTTTGTTATAATCATGATACAACTAATAACCACTCTTCTGATTTCTATTAATTATAACATTAATTTGAATCATTCATTGTGAGGATTACATCCTCTAAGAATAAAAGTGTCTTTTCTTCCTCAAATTCAAAATATCTCATGTTTTATTTTATATTAGATGAGTATATAAGGTAAATATAATTATTATTTATCATTAATGTGGTTCAAATACGATACCATATAATTTATCACTTTTTATAATATATTCGGTCAACATCAATAAAAATCACAAAACATGTTCATTAATAGTTTAGTTCTCATTTAATGTGACTAAACACATGGGTAATGGTAATAAATACATATTTATATTTATAGAAAAACAATTAATATTCATGAATTATGATTTACGGGTGAAAATTGATTATTGATTACAATTATTTGAACCATGTTTAAAATGATTATGTATAATAACACCAGATGCAGAAATGTGATTGCAAAAACATAATACACTTAGAAAACAATTATTAACTAAAGGTTAAAATGAAAAAAATATATTTATTTTGATAAATAGTTAAATAATATTTTTTTTCATTATGAAACAATGTGAATAAATCACATCAATGTAAATCATGTATAATGTAAAGGGATATGGTAACTCCAACTATTTTTTTTATGTTATTAAATATCTTATTGAACATAATTTTCAAAGATTTACATGTTTATATATGATCTATATTTTTTCTATGAATTGTTTTATAAAAAAATATATTTCCATGTAATTACATATTCCAAATACTCATAATAAAGGGTAACATTTTGAAAAGACACTCAAAAATATGAAATTTATAATGAAGAATAATATTTGACTTCTTGAAACATTATCATGATACTTTTTTTATAATTACCAAATGATATATCTATAATGGAGATATTTATCATGTTTCTACGTATATTTTCAATTTTTATATGATTCTTTTGGGATGAATGTTTTTTATTTCCAATTTATTCAATATTCAATATTATATGTATGTTTTATGAAAGCTATTTTATATCAATAGTGTTTTCACAAAAAATGAATGATTAAAATTTTGAATTTCAATGAATCCCATTTTATTTATATTTTATTTTTATGTAATTATTTTTTCAAATCATGTCCCTGATTTAATATTCCATGTATCATTTTATATAATTTCAAAGGATTTTTTCATGTGGCTCAAAAATTGATGGATTATTAGTTTGGTTGGATATATAGATATCTCTAAAACGCATTTGGAAATTGATGATATCTCATGAGATATAAATTTTATCTGAATTGGTTATTAAGTCTCTAGATTTGTAAATGTCATGAGTGATAATATTTCTCATCTCACAATTATACAGTTTAACATGTTAGAAATTATCCAAGTGAAATAAGGTTTTGTGTTATTTCCTTTATCTCTAATCAAAATTATATGAGTAAAAGTGTTGCTAGGTAACCCGGTTAAAAATCATAGGAAATAATATGTTTATGATTTCCTAAAATTCATTACATCATTCATGGATAATGATTTATTGTTCAGGTTTTGTTGTCTCGATCAATGGTAAATGTGTAATTTTATGGGATGATGTGTATAAATATCCTTTATGTTTAACACTTATTGAATCATTTTACTTAAAATAATGTTATATTTTGTTTACCATCATTTTCTATATGTTATGTCCAATATATTATAGCCTTTAACATGTAATCCAACACATTAAATTTTATATTATCCCTTCTTATTTTTTAACATAAAAAATAGTTGAATTTGATTATATCTTATGGATGTTTTAAGAGTGTGTTTCTTTTATGTAGAAATTTTCACAACTTGTAAAATATATATTTATAAATTTTTTTTCTAAGACACAAAAAATGTTACTCATATTTTGAGATAATTTTTGGTATCTAATAACTAATATATTACATCAATGAATGAATTATTTATGTTTATATTGGGTACCATAAGATTTAATTAGAGAAAGGTGTATTTTATTTTGGAAAATATGAATATAAAATAATATAGGTAAACATTATGACAAGTCTTAGTATTAGAGAAATATATATGTTATGATAACAAAATTATTATGGTCTTAATAAAAAAAAATCATTCTCTAGATATTTAATGTGAATGGGGGGTTTTAAAAGAATGATATACGGGTAACAACCCCATTAAAAAAAATAGTGCATTTATCATAGCCTTCAATATGGTGAAAGGTAAATGTGCCCTTACTATGCCATCGTTTTGACATTATTGAGGTCTATTCATTGGTTAACTCACATTTCAATAATAAACCATTAGTAATTATTTTATTATAATTTATATTTGTTTCTATAAATAAATTATAGTATGTATGTCTTCAGGGATAATATTGATTGAAACATATATAGTTATTCAGAAATAATATACTAATTATGTATAAGGTATTTAATATGTCATCACGGTTTACAACTTTATATGTTTAGTAATTTAAATATCATCACCAAAAACATGTATCTATGAAATATGTTGCTCTATTATGAAATTACTGTGTTAATTATTAATATAATGGAGAATTTTAAAATTTTCCAAATCAGTCTCGAACTAGAGATCATAATATATAGGGAATTACAACTAAACACTCTCGTGTAATGAATAATAATAAGAAAAATGTGTATCAATAAATTTTATCATGAACGTGATATAATTCTATAGAAACATATCTTATTCAATTTCCACCACCTATCAATAGGCTAAAAAACCATTTAGTGCTAATAAATTGTCTTATATGATTGTATATTTATTTCATTCAATTAGTAGTTCATGAGAAGGTCATTTTGGTATTCTATCATGTGGAAGGTTAGTTTGACCAATGGTGAATTATCATTATGTATTAAACAATTTTTAGGATACATCATTTACTATGTGTGAGTATTTCATGTTTACAATCATTACTTAATATTTCCCATAGACTCTTCTCAATATGATGGAATGCTATTTTTTTATTTCAAATGAATTGATGGTGGTTCTAATGGATCATATGACGAGAGATTTGTGAGTATCACATGGTTGGCCTCATATTTTTTCTCTAGATCATAAAACAATATTGATCATTTATATGGTGCATTAATACCCAATTTTTAATGTGTTATAAATATATATATGGGGATTTGTTATACTATGAGGCTTTTTATTGATTTGTGATAAATGAAGAAATTGATGATAGGGGACCACATTATTGATATGAAATTGAATGAAATATATTCATTAAAAATATCATAATGAACATAATTATAGGTTATCATTCCCGAAACCTCACATGTAATGTATGTTTGTGTATATATTGAAGAAATTTTAGTAGTGTTTCATGGGTGAGTAGTAGTTATGGTATTAAAGGCCACCAGGATCCTGAATGCCTATGATAATGAATGAGGTTGATCAAAAATATAGAGGGTAAACATAACCTTGTTGATTCCCCAACTTATATTAAATTCTTCATATTTTATGAATATTTATTTATTCGAATCAAATCTCAAACCTATGAGTAAATGGAGGGAATAGGAACCCCCATCCACCTAAACCTTTTGAGAAAAGGAGAAAATCCAATCAATATTTTAGTGGTGGACTATAAGATTGATTCAGTGAAATTTTAACTAAATATAAATTATAGAACCCTGAAGGAATTATTTTATTCAAGATCATTCCATTATATTATACCTTATATGTTTTTAAATATTATTGATTACGCACATAAAACTTTTAAGATCAATACATCCAAAAAATGTCTGGAGGGATACTAACTGTATGAATGTTAATCATATATATTCTATTGATTATTTATAGGTTGGTACATATAATATTTTTTGTTGTTTCCCCAATAGTATAATTTTACATAACATTGGGTACACAAACGATTTCTTTATATAAAGATAATATAAATTTCTAAGAATTGTGTAATCTTATTTCATATAACTAATTATCAGGTTATCAAGTATCAGTACATGTATTATCCTAATCCATCATTAGAATAGAATAACATAATATTTGTTTTGGAACAAAGAGAAAATGTGTTCCTAACTCATATTCATGATGACAAAGATTATAGTGAGAACATGACTACTTTTCTAGAATAAGCTCCTATATTCCCCAAAGTATTTTTTATTATTCTCCTAAAAGATAATGTTTTATTTTAAATAAAAATCATACCAAGATCATAAAATATCTCCATAATTCTATATATAGTGGCTTCAATTTAATTATAGTAACTGATGTTGTAATTAATAGTGAATCTTGATAAGGGTTTGATATTAACAACTACATCACATTGAGATTCAATAGTACTATTTGTATAAAATAATGATAAATAAATGAATGATTATATCCATTGAAATGAAATATAACAAATCATTATAAAAACATATATCCTATATATAGTAAGGATTTCTTGTTAGATAAACTTTAAGAAGATAAATTTTTCTATATGTTAGATATCTGGATTTGATTTCATCAACTAAAGGTAAAATGGAGAATATTCAGAATTCCACATTATAGATGAGATATATACTCTAGGAATATATATTTATTCAATTTTAACTCATCAATACCCCATGTATCTTGATGGGTCTGATGAATATATTCATTAGATATTACATTGATCGTTTCATTGTTGTCTCTATAAAAACATAATAATATATTTAAAAATCATGTAAGAAAATATAAATCACATAATAACTCAATGGACTTCCTTGATAATGAATATACATTACATCTGACCTATAAAATGTGAATTATACCTTAAAAATTATCATTATCGGGTGATGTTATCAGTATTTATGGTATTTCAATAGAATCATCAATGAATGAGTTTTTTGTGAAATGGCCATGACCAACCACATATATTGAAATCAATAATTTTCATAGGACTGCTTTATATTATCGACTCCTTGTTATAAATACAACATTCCTAACAAATCAATAAATGATAATAATATTTAAATTAGTCATGTTTCATTATATAAAAAATTGTGAGGAATGGTTCAAGGAGCATTAATAAATACTGGTTAGTTTACCTATGATTACCTTTCCTAATAGTGATGATGGATTTTTAGTTTATAGTTATCAACCATTAATTTTCATGCGATATTTCTTGTAGAAAATAATTTTTTTTATTTTTTTCATCATATAAATTTATGACGGATGAGAAAAAAACTCCCAAAATATAATTTAGAATTACAATCGATATTATTTTCAATGTAATTTTTGTATAATTAACATTATGGTGAGAATATTGGCCTTTAAAAAGGTCAAATCTTCATGAAATGTATTTTTATAAATAAGGAATCACATAAGGGAATATTATATATTTAGATCCAATAAATGATTATAAAATCTTTATATATTACCACCTTAGAAAGAAAAACAAGTCGGTTGATTCCCTTACTAAAAATGATCGTTCTATATTATCGATGATGATAATTGAAAAACACTCAATATAAATGGATTTATAACATAAGAAACATCAATTTATAAGGGATGGGTATAAATCAAAATTTTCATGGGTTTCTATTTAACCCTATATTCATTAAAGAATTAATCAATACCAGATGATAGATGTGGATCTATAATGGATGGTAAATTTTAATTCACAATACATAATTCAAAAAGGTGTTATTGAATTTTTAAATCAAATATGTTTCCAATTAGTACTCTAATTAATGACACAGATTTTGGAAGATCCATATAATACATCCTTTTCTATACATCAAAACGATGATAGTTGAATATGGATCTGAATAAAAAACATCCATGGGGATAAATTACGTGGGAAAACATGGAATAAATTATGAAAGAGTGATTAATCCTAAAAATATGATAGAACCATTAATTAAACTTGTAAGGTAATGTAAAAACCTCTCCATTTATTGCTTAATAAGATTCAATAAGTCATTTATCATCAAAATGTCATATGGTATATAGTCTATTTCCTTACAAGGTATAAAAAGTTTAGTACCACAATTGTGGGATAATTTATAGATCCTTATCCCGTGATATAATTTTAATATGAGGTTTTACATCTTTTATTACTTATATATATTTTATATGATTGAGATAAAAGGATTAGATATTGAATCTTTTTAAAATTTTTAGATGTTTTTTGGGACTACACTGAATTTTAGCATCTTATAGAAACCTTAGATAGAAGGTATGTCTATGGTAATAATTAAACATTTAAAGGATATTTTATGATATTTTACAATAGATATTTTAATGTTAATATCAACAACATAAACTAAGATGGTTTATATAAAAAAAAATTCATTCTCACATCGAATTGATAACATATAGTATTATGTATGAAAAATGATGTATGAATATAAAATCTTGGGATTAAAAGTAGAAATAAAAATGATAAGTAATAATAATGTTTCTAAAATGATAAACAATTTATAAATCATTTACGGTATATGAGAAAATATTAATGTCAAAAAATTATCTTTACTGACAATGAATTAATAGATATTGAGTTTTATATTTGAGATACTTTATTTATATTTTAATCTATATAGAACTGGGTAGTGAGATTTATGAACAAAGGGAACCTATTTATTAAATGTGTTGGTCCTTTACAAATCTTTGATAATTTTGGGGTCATATCATATCAAATAGCACTCCTTGAGGCTTATCACATATGTTCATGACGTCATCCATGTGTCATTCATGAAAATATATTTATGAGATTCATATCATGTACTAAAATTAGATTCTATAGAAATATAACAGGACCACCCATTTTAAAAATAACACATAGAGATCATAGATCGAAGAGATAATGCCTTTCTAAATAATTTCACTCATCTTGACAATGTTCTATAAATAAATACTGTTTTTAGGGGATGAAATGGGTAACTAAGTATGCGATGAGAGAAAATTGCATCTCTTTATCCATTCGACGTAATTACATATTGATTAAAATTTTCTATTAAGCGGTAGAATATTCAACCCCAATTTTTCCCCCTTAAATATGAAATATGTTAAATGGTTTTATCTACATGAAAAATTAAAAACAAAAACAAATATATACCATTATATGAATGTCATAGATTTACTTTTTATAAGGAGTGATAATTTAATTAGGATGTATATATATATCTAAAAAACCAAATTAAATAATAATTAACATACAAATATTTTTTTCCATGACCATATTATATTATAATTTTTTATTCATAAAGAAAATTCCATTAAATAGATATTTCATAAGGTTTAATAAATTTATGAATAATACATACTTTAGATGAATTGTTAATATATTAAAATAATGTTCTTATGAATGATTTGTATTAATGATCTTTTATGGTTTTATTTTAACAATAAAATTTACTATACTATTAATTTAATTTGAAAAAATTGAAATATAAATTTATTCATTAATTTATTATTTTCATGACACGATTTGTTTATAATTTTTATATCATATTTTATTAAAGTGGAATCATAAAAAATAATATTTTAATAAATAGCAAGACATTATTAAAATTTCAGTATGTAACTAGGAATTATAAATTTAACAAACCATTTTTAAGGATGCATATACATTTTATAATTAAATTTATAATTTTGAAATGATTCATTTTAGTAAATAAACAAATATTTCATGTTTTACAAATGACGTTTGTTTTTATAAATTATAATTGTAACATTTTAAAACTTATTATTATCATATTTAAAATATTAAGTAAAAATATTTATTAGATTTTTTAATAAATAAGGGAAATTTATATAAAAAGGGTCATATTATGTTTTGTCTTAGAGAATAATTTACCTTCATAAAAACTAGTTATGAGGTTGAAAACTGAAATGGTAAATGTCAACATCCTTTGAGTAAAAGGACATAGAAATTCAAATAAAATATTTTTGAATTTTTTGACAACCGGATCAACGATAACCAATATTCAATAAATTATTTATCAATTTTTTTATGTTTTTCCCTTGATAGTGACTAACCATTTATGAATAGTTTCGGGAGTTTATAAAATATATAATTCATTTATTTTATAAAAGGGTCATGAATACCTTCACTTTCTCTCACCCCCAAACAAAATATTTTAATATATAATACTTCTCAGATCACATATATAGAGTAATTGAAATATTAATGATGATTTTTATTATCAAATTATGATCCCTATAATATTTACTACCATTTACTATGAAAGAAATCCATGTTGTTATAAAAATGTTACAAACATGTAATTATTTATTGGTGTATTTATATAAGTAGTTTTAATCAAATAAATTTAATTTATACATATAAAAATAATGACATTATTATCATTATTATTGATTCATGTTATAATAATTCTGGAACAGGAATAACCACCATACCCTTTTCTATTAATAAAAAAGATAAATGTGAATCATCTATTGTGTACAATACTGCATCAAAGAATAAATGTGTTTTAATTTACACTACACAAAAAGATGGATAATATTAGTTTATAGTGTATTTTTATTAAATATAAATATATTTATCATAAATAAATAATATCCTTATTTTTTATAGCATTACATTTATTAGTCGATATAATGTAATATATAGATATTAGTAAATAACACAAAAAATTCATTCCAAATTAATTTATGAAATTACATTAAACATTATTGTAAAGCTATTATACCATTTTAATTCATTTTAATAAAAAAATTCTAATACCACTAATGGATTAGAAAATAATTTATTTAGAATAACCATATTGTTTATACCAATATTATGACACTAATTCAAAAAAGACAAACAACATAACACTAAAAATAGGAAAGAGATTAAAATAACCAAATATATGATCATAATTGTATATAATGACTATTTTAAGTAGAAATGTATATTTTTATGTTATAAAATATTTCATTTATATTTTTAGACTTATGATATATGTTTTTATTGTAAATAAAAATATATTAAGGCAAAATCAACGATATTATAAAACCCAACACCATTTTATTGAGATATAATATATTTATGGCAAAAAAAATTTAAAAACATTTTGTTTATATAATTATTCAATATTTTTTATTTGAAATTTTTTTAAAATAATATTTGCATGAATGGTTTTATTTTAATTTTTTATTAAAACCCAATAATAATTTTGAGAACAGAATCATTACCATAAATTTTTGGATTACAAATATTAAATAATTATTTAAAATAAAATTCTTTGTGTATCCATTATTTTAAAATAGAATATATTCAACAATGTCGAATATTATTTTTCACCCTATATATTGTTTAATTCGGTGATTATTTTGTGGTTATCTTGTTTTTATTGTGAAATGATTTAATGCATGATGTTATCTGGATTTTTTAAGAAAACTATTTAAATATAATGTTTCTTTATAAAAATACAATGAATTACATGTTCATGGTCGAGGAATAATTGTTTTTAGTTGGATCATTAAATGATTATTTGGAAATGTCAACAAAAAAATTCTTTATAAGGTTTTTTATGATGAAATGGTTTCTTCTTTAATATGCGCAAAATGGAATGGATTATAAGACCAATAAAACCTATTTCTCTCTGAATTTAATTTTTTAAATAAACATGTCTCATGATATATAAATGTTATGTAAATAGGTTTTCATGTTGGTAGTTACTAAATAGTTGGGGTAGATTTAATTCAAAAAAATGTAAAATTTACATCTAAATATGTTAAAAATATCTTAGGTTCAAAAAGATAGTGTGATGGAATTTACCTCTTCTAAAAAATTTACATGTTATTTGGACAGATGTTAGCCATATCCACATAGATAATAAATCATATGATTATGAATACGAAAAATTATTTCCTATATTTATTTCTTATGTTTTATAATTTATTTTTTATTTAATCATTACATAGTAAATTGATTATCATTTTAGAATAAATTGATATCATTCAAACATATAGTTGACATTTTTTGATTTCATTTCATAGTAATCTTATATTCTTCCTTATTCATGATTTTACATATGTTTATGATCTATCCCTTGTGGATCCTAATATTATATCTCATACGGATAATTATATATAAAATAATCTTATGTTTTCTGATACCATTTGATTATCTCTTTTGAAATATCTAAAAGTAGAGTTTGTTTTTTGTGAAACTTTCAGATATTTTAAAAGAAATATTTTTACGATTATATATTTCAACACCAAAAACATTTTTATACTTCAGTTTTTAAATATTTATACGATTTAATATTTAATTTATATTATCAAAATATTATATATGTAGGTTTAGATTGGGTCACTTGAAATCATGTCAATCAATAATGTAATACATTTACATGTGATAAATATTAATTATTATCTAACAGACTATATAGGAATATTCATGGATTCAAGCATATATTATAAGCCTCAAAAGTTAAACCTGCACACACATCAGGTCACAATAAATCATAGTATGTCAATAAAATCTATAATAACAAGGATATATGGTAATATAATGATTTAAATTATAATATGTATCCAAAATCAAGAACGAATACAGAAGTTACAAAATTATCCAATAGAATCATAGATCATAAAATATTTACAAACCAACCAAAACACCATGAATTGAACAAATTACTTGAACAATGTTCAATAGCACCTGTGAGTAGGTCTAAAATTGACTTCATTAAGCTAGTTTTGAAAATTGGGAGTATTAATATTGATTACATACATAATACCCATATCCATTGTTCATTATATGTATTTTCATTTATGAATATATTCATCTAAAATTTATAGAGATAATAGAAGATTTTTTGATGATTATAAATTAGTTAAAATAGATGAATAGGTGAGGCTCCCACAATTTTGATTCAACAATGATAGTCATCAATCACATAATGTATTATCTTATAAAAGTCATAATAAAGAATGTATCCAATTATTGAACTATTTTTTTACAAAAATGGTTTTAATTTCTTAGAAAATTGTCTCTAGGGATGTAATTATCTTTAATTGGAAGATTGTTTTGTAAATAGAGTAATAAATTGAATTAAAAACATATTTATGGCCCCTAATTTAGGTCAAAAGAGTTTTACACATCAAAATGGTTGAGATCTATAAAAAATGATGGTTGTTTTGGATTTTTGATGAACAAAGAAACTCCAGGATGGGTCCAACCCTATTCATGGTGTCCTAAATTACTCCCATCTTGAACAAAAAAATTTCCACCCACAAACAACCTTATTTAAAATGGTTATACATTTTTTTAAAAAAAATACTAAAATAATTGCATTGAGTTGTCACCATATCTATGATTGTATAACCCCTGGTTGCAATTAACTAGACCTATGATAAAGTGTATTGAGTAAATATAATAGATAATTGTTGTTTCGGGGGGTTTTGAGAGTAATTGTTATATTTTGGAAGAATTCACAAGGGGGTATAATTTGTGCATGGTTAGTATGAATATTTTCCATATCTAGAAGACCATTAAAAGATGGTCATTTTTCTCGAGGTAGGGGTATGGTTGGCCATGGGAAATTAAAAATGTGTTATGTCCTTGATGGAAATATTCTTCAATAATTATAAAAAGCCTGGTTGGAGCATTATTTTTCTATCCATGTTATCAAACCATGTGATTGGTTGTATTGATATAATAGGACTTCATTGTTGATTCCTATTATGAAAAAAATGTGGCCTAACCATGTGGCATATAGTTAGACCCAAAAAAATTTGGATCTATTCTAATTTAATAATTTGGAACATTCTAATATCCAATTCCCATAGGATATAAATTTTTTTTCTCATTATTCTTGAGAATGAATCCATTTCACACTAATGTTATTATTATGTGAATCAATGATCACTAGTGATCCAGATTATTCCTTAAGAGCCCATTCAACTAAATTCTTCCTACATATATATGAAATCTCTCTCTTCAGTAAATAGATATATTACATTAAAGATATATATATATTTTTAATGTCATTATTGACGATAAATTTTGGAATATATGGAAGGGTGTTTGGTTTCAGATCAGATCATTTTGTAAAGTGGGGTCTTTCCTCGTTATGATTACCCATTATGAGATATTTAACCTTTCCATTATCCCCATGTATCATATAACATGTCAAATTATATATTTTAATTAAATTAAATTAAATTTTTTTCATATAATTGTTTTATTCATAATGGAAATCCATTTTTTGTATTACATTAGAATTTAAGAAATTGTTTACACTTACGAAAAAAATGTTTATTTATAATTTTAAAATTATGATTTTAAATAATTGTTTTTTAATGCATATAATGTGTTTTATGAATTTATTTAATGAATTTAAATGTTTTATATTGATTGGATTAACATACTTATGTGGAATATATGGTTGGATTGATTTCATTCATAGACATGATCCTATATAAGGGGTGTGTGGCATTAGGTTAATCGGTATTGGACACATTTGGAAAACGTGGTTGATCAAAGAGAGACTAATTGTGAGAAATAATTTCAACCTATTAGTTCATGGTATGTTTTTTAACATACGGATTCAGATATAAAAAACAAATACGAATGGTTTTATGCATTCATATTTTATCCATTGAAACTGATTTTCAGATTTGTTATTAATTGTTTAATAATCCTTTTAAATTATATAATTTTTTAACATAGTGGAATGTGTTGGTAATTCATTGGGTAAATTATTATGAATTTATACTCGACCCCTATAGGTGATCTAATATGAATTTTCATATTTTATATATGAACATATTGGTAAGGTCAATTTATCTCAGGTTTTTATTGTTGCTTCTTGGTACCATGGGCATGATAAGTGGAGTTGGTGACTGAAACCAGTTGGGTGTTACGGGTTGATGTCTATTGGTTGACATGATTATTTTTTTATTAAACCTTTTGTAGTATATTTTCTTTTATTATACTCAGATATGGTTAATTAGTTTTGATGTATTTTTATATGTTTTTATATAAATGATTAATCATGATGAATGGTTTGTTATTGTTTATAAATTTGAGATCATTTATCTTTAAAATGGAAAATAATATCAAAAATATACTTGTGTCACTATAAATTCATTTTCTCCATTTAGTGTCATTGGTATGTCACCTATGGCCTAGTGCAATGTCTTATTAATCTTAATCCAATGCAGATGGGTTGTATTTTTATAATGAAAACATCTTATTTTTTCATTAAATTACTAATGGTATAAATCATTATTAGTTATTCAATATTTTTTAGATAAATAATATCATTATTTTCCAATTCATGAGATAGGTTAGTAGTAAACAAATATTATATTCATTTATTGAAAATTGTAACATAAAAATTTATAGTTAACCATTTTATATAGAAAAACATGTTTCCATAGGGTATCAGTATACAGAAATATGTAAAAATATCTAGGTGTATGGACACCTCATTATCTTGGGTTAGCCAATGTGAGTACCATGATATTCATTGATAGTAAGGATTCACAATATGACTGAATTGTTCATTCAATATTTAATGTATTATGAAATGGAAAAAATTATAGATTTTTTAAAATAGTGGAAATCGATGATTTTTATAATTATTGTTTTAGTATTTTAAAATATGGTTAAAATTTTTTAAATGGTTGAATTGTGTAAATTTATACATTTGATATGACATGATTTGGAAAATTGAAATTGATAATATCTCAGTTTCTAATTAGTGATAAAAAAGTATTTTTTTCTAGTATTAGGGAATGAAACTGGGTAGGCATCATACAAATCATTTGGAAGGGGATATTTACCATGTGGTATCTCAAAATACACAGATTAAAAAAATGGGTAAAAATAATTTTAATGTATTTTTAGGCCTTGGATAAGAGTTGCGTGAATGGGGAAACTACAAATTTTACTATTTATGTTAGTTAAAAAAATAAGAATCCACCAATTATTATGGGGGATTCTGAACTAGAAAAAAAATTAAGATTGAATTTGATAAGATGAATTTTTGATTTCATTCATGAAAATTGAAGATTATTAATTAATGTTGGAAATGTATATATTGTATTATTTAGAAATACAATGGGTGGAATTAGTAGTTCATGAAAAAAAGGTCCAATGCATGACATGAGAGGATTTCATGGAATTCTTTAATATGAAATTATATACTCACATTTTCAAAATAGCTATAATAATAGACCATTGTAGTTTTTATAAATAGAATATCCCTATAATAGAGTACATGAAAAAATTTAGAATTTACACCACTTTACCTTGGATTATTCTACAAGTTCATCCACTAAGTCACACAAATTTTAGTTAGGGATGAGGTGTGATATTTAATAAAACAAATTTCTTATTATAATAGATTATAAAAAATTCTATATTTGTTGAAATGTATTAAATGGGATGTAAATTTGTGGGAACCAAATTCATTCCAAATGGAACATGGGAAACACTAATTCTATATATATATTGAATAAGTAAATCAATTTTGAGAGAGGAGGGGCACCTCATAATAAAAGAATGGGATCAATAAATATTCATCTTAGGCAAAAAAATATTCTAGTATTTTTAATATTTTGTTATTTTGAACATATGAAGTGATAATATAATAAACCTCATTGACTATGTCAAATTTTTAACACTATGGGACAACACTTGTTCAATTTTATCTGTTATTTACGGTCTAGTTACATATAATTGTCTACTATCTTTAGTACAACATATTCATTGATGGGATTAGTAATGCAGAATAATTCTATTCATTTGATTTTAGTGGGACAATTTTATTCTAGGAACACCATAACCCCCAATCCATTAAAATAACAGTATGGTATCAAAATAACATAGTCTATTAAGATAAAAAAATTAATAGAGTTGAGCCTGTGAATATGGATAATTAGTATAATCCTTCAATTCTGAAGGAACTATTCATTTGAAATATAACCTCGTAAAATCATTATTTGATATAAGTTCAACTAAGTCACATATTTCATCTCGTATTATTCATCCAATTGGGGTTTTCATGTTGGGATGATTCAATCTACTTTGAGACTTCACTATCCCTTTGTATAAAGAGTGTTTTGAGTAATTATGTGTATCTTTTTTCTATACATATATTTGTAGATGTTTTGAATGGGTTTTTTTTAAAATTATATGGATATCTATGACTTCATTAATGATATGAATTGTTAGACATAATTCAATGATCAAATCTAGTATTATCCAAAAATGTATAGTTTCATATATATATATAGTTTAAATAATATATTAATGCAAGTTCGGTATGTAAATGGATGTAGAATTGGACTTTTGGAACTACTGGATGGAATCATATCTTAACAATTAGAAACAATTAATTTGGATTCTATATATGACTATGAGAATAGATATTTTTCAATTATAGTGGAAAATGTTCCTATGTTTTTTATAACCATTTTCTTTGGATGGAATCAAAAATAGATATGGAATTTACAATTGACATTTTATTAGGGGACCTTATAGTTTATCTTTTTTATAGGAATAAAAATTTATTTAATGGAATTGAATGTTCATTTAAAGGAGTTGGAAGGTATAATATTATATCCAATTACCACAAGTCTATGTGTAGAACAATCATATGTTTTTAATATAAAATATATTACACTAATGCGTTGTGTGCACTATTGATTGTTTATGAATGTTATTATAATGAATCAGTATTGTATCCTTTGAATTGAAAACTATTTGATCTATTGTGGGGAGCCCAGTGGTTCTCAAAAACTGACATATGTTTGGGGAGTCATGAACTGTTAGTATTGTAGGATGATATTTTGTTGATAGTATTCAAAATGAGATATGGACCTTATGAATTTGTTCATATGATATTCAGTCTAAAAAATACATCGTCATTTTTTATGGAAATGATAAATATAATATATTATAGGTATTTGAATTCATTAGTGGTTGTGTTTTTTGAGGAAATTATGATTAATTCTTAATGAATGGGGGATTATGTGAAACATAGTTATATATTGTCTAGTATATTTTGGGATAATCTTCTATAAATAAACATATCAATGTTGGATTTATATATAAAAGAGTTGTGTTTCGATGGTGATTTCAATTGTGAAAAGAATCCATAGTTCAAGAAAAGATATAATCTGTTATATCATAGGAACCACTGAATAATTAATTTTACTTGTGTTGTTACCTCAACATAGCAAGATATTACATACATTTTTATGATTTTTTATGTTTTGTCATGATTTTTTATGAAGAGGAAAACAATTCCATTCAAAAATAATTCAAATTGCATGAAATCCTTTCATTGAAACTAGGCCAGACCAAAATATGCATATATCTACATGTTTTAAAATTCTCGATATTGATATATAGTCTATTATTATATATATGAATATGGGTTTAGATGTGTTATCATTAATGTTTATAGTGTTGTTACATATGGGTTATGAAAGTAACAATTCTATGATATAAACCACCTAAGAAAATCATGGGAATTGGATGATGTGGTTCATAATTTGATTACATTGAGTTATTTCCCTTATGTTAATAAACTCATATACATTATCGATCATAAGATATTGAAACACTTTTTCTCCCATTTGGATCTGAAAATAAGGAAATGATGGTGGAATGATTATATATTGTTTTTTTTACTTTTACATATTCTCTACATTGGAGAATTGGGATTCTTTGGTATATTTTTTAACAAATATAGCATATATATTGTTGGATACTGTATCATTATATTAGTGGAACCTAATGTATTTTTTAGATAAATTTCAATATTCTTTCTTGAAGCAATGTGATTTTTTCATTTTATTTCCCATTTCAGTTATTCTTGATTTTTTACCATGTTCTAAAGGCTCAGACATCTGATGCAGAATGGGTATCTATGAGGTCAAAATAATTGGGAAGACGATTGAGGATGAGAATCTAGATTAGAGTGATTTGTTGTGATTTATAGATTAAATGGTCATATGTATTTCCAGTCAGCAACAACATCATAGTTACAACCGAAATTTGAGATGGGATGTATATACTGGAACATGGTATATGTATAAATAATTATATTTCTAGTATTGGTGAGTTAGGACAGAAATATATATGGAATATTTTTTCATTAGATTCCTCATATGTTATTAGGTCAATGAAATGAACCAATGGAATGATTGTATGTGAAATTATTTACTAATTTCCATGTGTAAATTTTGGTAGTTAGAATAAATTATGTAAAATTAATAGTAAGGATGGTAAATAGAAAAGATTCCATATAGGTTATAGTTAAATGACTCGCCATGTCAAGTCACTTATTACCTATTTTTGAAACAAATATTCAAGAATATATGTTCAAAATATACATTCTGAATATTTAAAAGATTCATGATGTTATTATCACAATTATATCTTATAGTTACCCCACCTTTTTTAATGTCATTACAACAATCCCAGTAAACCCAGTTTACTATGTGCATAGCTTTTCATCCAGAAAGGGCTAAAAATAAGCATGATCCAATTGTTGGATTATTATTATAGGGTATGAAAAAATGATATTGGTGCCACATGGATGGAAAAAGTACCATAATTGGAGTTCAAATAAATTTATAGTTAACATGGATCAATACATATGGGTCCTTTTGAAATATTGAATAGTATCCCTGATCGTTATCATATTTTTGGGTAGAAATAGGGAGACTTATCTAAATGGACTCATCAATTGGAAATATAAAGTAGAGAATATTTATTTTTCCATAATGATAATGAATAAATATCAGTGTTTATGGAAATTTAATGTGGTCATACTTCTTGACTACTGTTATTTTAGTGGAGAGATCATTTGCACATGACAATATCTCTACATTCTGGGAATCATCATTTTGGTATTTTGGTGTTGTCTTATCCATAATACACATGCCAATTTTGATTACATGAATGACCTTGTGCGGTGTTATATATGTTCTACTTACCACATATGTCAAATTATCAACACAATGTGTTTCTTGTATCAAATTTATTTAATTATCATTCTACGAATGGAAATGGGATACGATGAGATCATGTTAACCTAGAGCATGTAATTATGTTGATTCTTGTTCTGTTACATATTATTTATAGAAAATAGAATGTATTTCTGTGAGATATCATTGATCGTATATATTTTTTGTGGAATCATTTTATGATAAATGAAAAACGTCGGAGAGTGAAACATAAATTATAGATAAGTGGACTGAAACCTTCAATCACACCATTGTTTTTCAACATTTAGGGGGACAAGACTAATGGTGGGATGAATTTAAAACAATTAGATAAATACAAATGAACATCAGTTCATGCATATTTTTAAAAAAATCAAAGGCTATATTTAACCAGTTTTTTAATAATTTTAGCATGTAGTTGTTGAATTTTTGTAGTTTCAGAATTTTTTAATGCTTTATAGAGTATATTCTCCAAGAGTAGGGAACTATTCAATGGATGATAGTGGTCACATGGTAGGAACGTGGTTGGAAAACAATTTGGTTAAACCATGAGATATACCAATGGAATCTAGCCTTCATAGAAAATAATGAATATAATGGATTTTTTATTGGATTCCTACTTGTGAATAAAAATTATGTGAGTTGTTTTATTTGGATAGTATCACTGTACGGTTAGAATATTTTTATTTCCAATATTTATATACTAACATTTTATATTACAGTTGGAACAATTCAATATTTTTATTTAATTATAATTAAACCAGAAGGCCAAAAACTAATAAAATATCAATACAAAATATCAAATTGATTTTTTCTCATCTGGCTATAGAGGTGAGCCTTGTCGATCCAGAAGTGATTCGTAGATAACATTATGTGTATTAGAGGAACTGATTCTGTGGTACGTCATTGTTCGGTATCATTTTGATTTGATAAAATCACCATATCTATATCCTAATGATTGTTCCAATCCATAAATGTATCATTAAAATTGTATGAATGGAATCTTTTTGAGATATTTTTTACTGGATTGAATGGTTGGAAATCTGTGAACAGATTTAATGATTTTTAGATTTTATCATTGTTTTCAGAAACTATTGCAAGGAAGGTGGATTCTATATTATTTTCACTCGATATAGAACAAGATATATTTATTTTTATTAAAATATTTTATTTAAATTGTTTTAAATTACTTTTTTATGCATCAGAAAAACCCTATTTTGGTTATTACAATTGAATTTAATGAAAATGGATGATATTAAATAAAATACCTTTTTATAAGGATAAAATTATTATATTAAAATTATGGATATGTTTTTAATGAATGAATTTTTTTATGAAATTATTTAAAGGATAAAAAGTTTGTATATGGAATGGATTGGATTATTATATGGAATTAATAATTGGAATGATTGCATTCATATACATTATTCAATATTCGGGGCATGTGACCTTGGGGAACTAGGTATTGGTCACCACAATATTAATTTGATGATTGATTAGAGACATTATGGAACAATAACATGGGAATTAATTTTGTATTGGGAGACACTGTTATGGTTACCAAATAAAGCAGAGTTTTTGTATGATTAAAAAAAATTTCTATCGAATTTATAATGGTTATATATATATATATTATAACTTATTCTAATCAATTTTTAATAAAATTTTCTATCTTTTTTTCTCCTATTTTCATGGGTTTGGAAGTCATTGACGAAATATATGTTATTTAAGGAACATGAAATTCTAGGGATCATATATTCATAAGAATGTGTCATCTGTCGAGACACATGTAAGAAAAATGTGTCTTAGTTATTTAAAAATTCTCCATGATATAGTGTACATGGCATATAGATATGAATAATGAATATTTTTGGTTGTTTCTTTTTAATATCACATGGATGTTTTGATTTTTGTGGTCTTGTGAATCATTTTGACTAATAATGAAGGTTTCCACTTTCTATATGATATATTTATTTCATTAGGTATGTTTTTAATTATTTTTATACTCATATATCATATCGAGGTTCAATTATTTTTATATTTTGGATGTTTTTTTGTAATAGTAAAAAATTATCCCCTATGTTTTTTGTGTCGCTTGGTATTTATTTTCATGATATGGAGTCTTGAGGACATTTCATATAGCCATACAAAACTACCTCCTATTCTCAAGGAAATGTTGTGGGGTGTTTTGTTGCAAATAGTATCATATTTTCAGTCATTATATTTAAAATTGTATTAGTCTTGATCATATTTTCATATATTTTTAGGATAAATGATATAATTTATTTTCAGTTCATCAGTTGGGATGGACTCTAGAATCTGGGATAATCATAACGTGAAATAAATAGCATAAAAGAATATAACACTTTTTTTATTCTAAATATCATGTTAACAAGATGTTTGTTAAATATTTTTTTATACACACCTTGGTATATAGGAACCTAATCATGCTGGGATTGGTAAATGAGTGTTTCAGGACATGAATGTATTAAATTATTTCTAAATATGAATGCATTGATATTTATGAACATAATAATTATTAATTGAGTGGATATTAATTGTTTTTAAAATAATGAAAATTACTTATTTTTTAAACCATGGATTCTATGTAAAAAAATGGATCAAATGATGACCATGGTTTATTTGATGAATGATAAAATTTATATATTTGTTGATGTGGTAATTTGGAATTTATAATCCTTCAGTTACAAATGAGTGATACTAAAAAGAATTTTTTCCTGTTTGGTAATATTAATATTTTTATGTATCATAAAAATCAATTGGAAAATGCTGGTGAGAATGTTACATTACACGATCCATAGGTGAAAAAACCATTGGTCCAAATCAATTTCCATGATTTTAAGGAAATGGATATGGGTAATGGTAATGATGAACCTTGAATAGTGGACCATTCATTTTAGGTAAACAAACAATATCCACCCATATTTGATGATGATACCAAATTGGAAAAATAATATACCAGGTTTCATATTATTGATCAAATATTTTATTTTATATGGAATATATAATTGTAGAATATAAAGTTGGAATCGTATATGAATGTGGATATGGAATGTGAATAATGCTTATAATGATTTCATTCAAAAAAATTCCATGGAATTAAATTTTGGGATAATGAGTATTTCATCTATAATAAAATATATCCTCACCCATTCAACACAATATAAATTGAAGACCATTTCAATATGATGATATATAATAAATCAATAATTGAGTAAGTGTCTATATTTATGAATATATTGTACATTTCCACAAAATAATCCACATTTTATTTGTTGGTGGAAAAAATTATTATTTTGGAATGAGGTAATAAATTTTCGCCATGATTTTTATTCATTGTATAGAGGATTATACATAAATGGTCAACATAGAGATGGAGGAAGAAATGGATATCTCAATAAATACACTGGTAAGGATATTTTTTTTTCATAAGGGAAAATTATAGAACTCTATTTATATGAACAATTAAATGAGGGAAGTATATAACCATAGTGGTGGGACACAATATAATTAGACCACAAGATCTGTAAATAATTTACAATTACAAAATTGTATGTCAAGAAGTTTTAATTGTTGTTATTTTTACTATATAAATCGAGATTCTATGGAACAATCTAGATCATATCACAATTGCAACCTGATGGGACATATTCATCACTACTATCTCATTACTCAACGTTCTGATGGTAGAAAAAATATCATGGATCCCAAGAATCATATGAATTGATTGGAAAAGTGATGGAGAATTATTCCAACAATTATTATCACCTAGAAAAAGTTGATACTAGGACCCCAAAAATACCTAACATGTACAATCTCAACAGGTTAAAAAGGAGAACAATGATGTTAGTATGTCCTTATATGGATCTACTTAATTGATCATGGATGATCATTCTAGTCCTTGGAGTTGATAGGTAAAATTATGTTCAATTATATTAATAGGAATCATTCATTTATATAGGTGTTTCCCACTAATTTGTTGTTCCATATATTTTGGTCATATGGGTTTTCATTTTGAGATAATTCGGACTATTTCACGACATTAAACATTTCTGGGACAAAAGTGATTGTCCATCCTTAATTTTTAAATTCTTTTCTATACCTATCGGCGATTTTAGTTATCATTGTTATTTTTTATTCAGGAGATTGAGGTATATGTATTGAATCATATTCTGGATTTCTTAATATAATTCAATGATCAAATCTACTTTTATTCCCAAGTCATTATATTAACCACTTTTAATGGAATCATGCATATATAATAAGCAATTTTGATGTAATGGGAAATAATTTAGGAATCGTAACACTTTTGGTAGTAACAATATCTTCTCATTTAGAATTGGATAGTTTAATATCAATAAACGATATTGGGAATGCGTATTTTCCAACCAAATTGTACCATTTTCTGAATGTTTTTTTAAAAAATTGAATTTTTTCACTAAAAAAATATGTTTTCTTTACAATATATATTCAACTATGGACCTATCATATTTCACATTCTTATAATTTTGAAAAAAACAATTCCATTTCTGGAATAGGGTTTTCGTTTGGATGATTTGGAATGTAAATTGTTCATTCAACCATGCACATCACGTTTAGTTGAGCGTGTTCATTTTTTATGAATGTTGATGGATCATGTTGGTTTGTTGTAGATTTTTGTAATCTTAACAATGTTGTGATAATGAATATGTATCATCATCCATGAATATAAGTCATTTTGGATTGATAGAGTGGATACCTATGGTTCTTCAAAGTTGTCATACATTTAGTGGATATAAATTAATGTGTCCATGGGGATGATATTCCAAAAATATATTTAGAAATATCATATTTCCATTATGAATTTGGCATTATTACTTGGGTTTTAAGAAAACAGTAAAAACCGTTATGTAATTGATATATTAAATCATTCAGAAATATCTTGATTACATTGATTTGGTTTTTTACAGTGAAATTTTTCTACATTCAATAACAATAAAATATCATTGGAAACACTTATCTATAGTTTTTTGTATGTTTAGGGAGAATAATATGAATTAAATCTTATCTATGCGTGATTTCATGATACAGGTGTTGTAGTTACTTATTCATTTCATTTGATAAAATGTATGTTTTTAGATCCTAAATATTTAGAGGTTGTTATATCTTAGAAATCAAAAAATAATTTCATTGAGATACATAGATTCCATGAAATTGTGGGTAAATATAGAAGTTTTAACAGTATGTTTTATTGTTTGGAATAACTGATGAAATCTATGTAGAGTAAAGGTGATCCATTTAAATGAAATGTTGAATAATATAATTAATTTCCTAATCATTTTTTAAAACCTACATCGTCACTAAACCTTTTATTTACACAGTTAGGATAATGATATATATTCTATTTTGATGCATTGAGTTATTTTTTGTGATGTGTTCTCATTAAAAAATATAATGATTCTTCTTTTGGATAAGAGTTTGTATAGTTGGATGGGGAGAACTAAACAACACATTATTTGGCAATAGTTATTGGGTTATATTCTTTGAGGACATGTCATTTTTATCTCTTTGGCGAGAAACTCACATTGCTTATGGATCATCATTGTTTGGATCACATTTTCTCACATTTTTATTTCATTCCAATGAATATAATATTTATAGAGTATCTGTAGATGTTTTAAATAGACATTATGTATACATAGGGTAAACGGAGATCTATATATATTGTTTTGAGATGGGATTAATATGGTTAGAATGATAAAAAGGATTCATACTAGGTGAAACTAATGGTAGTTATAGTTGATATTCATTAAAATTTCTTGATATTTGGGGATGTGGTTGATTAAATTCTACATTTATTTATTACCTATTTGTTGTCTAGTTTTTCAATGTTTGATAATTCAGATCTTTACCATAAATCTATGAGGTCCTTAATGAAATGTGGTGATTACATTTATGGGATAATGTTAGATGAGATTCTTGTGTTGAGTATTAGATATTGGAGTGTCATTTCCTTGGATTATCATGAAAAATGATTCATAGTGCCTTCCCCCATTTGTGAGGGGCTATTAATCTATGAATGCCAAATATGTATAAATAATTTTAATAACGTTTTTTATGGTTTGTAATGAAAGGATGTATAGAAAATATTATCTCGAGATGATTCACTTTTTTATAGGTCAAGGAAGATAAATAACAACCATATTGTATATTGGATTATTTACATTTTACTATATAGATATTGGGGTATATATCCATGGATATTGACATAGTTCAATCAAGGTTATATTGAAAACATGATTCTGTGTGGGTTGTAGTGTATATTCTCACAATGAAGGCAAACTTAATCTATATTTACAAAATTAATATGGTGTAATAAATTAAAATGTACATATTTGAGATATTATAAAAACTTTTTCCATTTTAGTATCAACCATAACATAAATAGACCCTAGGTTTATGTCACATTTTTAAATTTCGTTTCATTATTCCCCCAGAACATAGTTGACTAGGTTTTTGGAATACAATCCATTAAAATATGGATCATAATAAAAGATGATCTATATGTTTGAGGGAATTATTAAGGATTGTATAATGAGTTTTGGTGGCTCATTGGAGAATCACATGCATTTCGTAGAGTTATCATATAATAACAAATAGTAGACCACAACAAATATGGATCCTTTCAATGTTGTATATGTCAATATTTTTATTTCTCCACTTCATTTGGTGGACATATATGAGATGTAACTAACTAAGAACATCATTTTGAATGATACTATAGAGATAATTTGGTTGATCCAAAATTTGATAGTTGAAATTAATTGTGTTATAAATAATTTGTAGCCCATCATTTTTGTACACTATCATTTCCGGTGAGTTATTTTTTGTTCTTGAGAATCTCTCTGTGGAATGATATTCATCATTTTGGTATGTAGGGATTGTTGTGTTCTTGGGTTTAATGTTGTTATAAGATACATAAAAATTCTAATGAGGTCTAATATATGAATGTTTTTCCACTAATGATGTAATTATTAAGAAATTTGTTTCATGTATAATAGATAAAAATGATTCATCATGATCATATCCTAGTGTTTTAAATTGAATTAACATTATATATATCTTGATTAGATGTACATTTTAGTGCCAATATGCATTTTGGATTCGAAAGGTATGATCATTCCTGGGAAATATATCTGAATTTTATTATTTTTATGTATACATGTGGAGATATTTGATGAAACATGGGATTAAGAAAATGTAGTGATTGAGTAGTGGTCTGAAAATATATAGGAAACCAAGAGAATTATACATTTTGTGGACAAAAAGTCAAATGGTGGGGATATTATATCACCCTCAGTTTAATGTGAACTACTATTTATTAATTAATTTTTAGTATATATAATTCTTGGGTAATTTTTTAGAGGTTACATGTGTTATTCGAATGTTTATGTTGAATTGTTAAAGCTTCACATTTATTACAATGTTAGTAGAAATTGTGAACCATCTCAAGGAAACCACGAAATTTAGGAAATTGGCCACATGGAAGGAACAATATTAGTGCATCATTTTTCTAAACCATGAAATATCCTAGGGTAAACCATGCTTCTTTAAATATAGTGAAAATAATTATTGCCACATAGTTTGACTAATTATGATATATAATAGTGCAAGGGGTTGGATCATGATAGTAGCATCACCTGTTTGACACAAGGATTCATAAACCTTGAAGCACAACTATTAGGCATATAGTATTGACCCCTATGTTTTTAGATGTAAGAGGAATTAAATTGTGGTACCCCCTCTAATTACATATTCACTGAAATCCCTATTTCAATTTTCTTCTTTTGATTTCTAGAATATACCCTTCAATTAAAAAGTTATTATAAATAGAATAAATGAAAATTAGAGACCATAATTTATTACTAAGTCCACACTCAACATCATTTTTTAGATATATTTTCTTAAATCACCCAGAATGGTAGATATAATATTTTAAGGGTACAATTTAATATTTCAATTGAAACTTAATGTTATAAAATTGATTTGATTAATGGAGTAAAGATTTAGGACTATATATGATGAATTATAATGTAGTTATCCATTTTCACTTCCTATTGTGAGTTAGGGGGATTCGCAATTATAAACACACGAAATGGAACATAAAGAATTATAATTTATTAAATGAAAATATTGAAATGGTTGTGAAATCAAAAATTTATTACTAATGGAAACTTGTTTCTATTATGGATTTTTAATATTTGAAAATTTTATCGATTTCCAGAAAATACCATAATGTATATATTTAAAATGATGGTTATAAAATTATAGTGTAGAAAAATTCACATTTTTGACATTAACATAACAATATTTTTTATTGAAAACAAAATAAAACAACCAATAAAACACCCCAATGACCATAAAAGACTACTGATATTGGAAACGCGGAATCTTCCACACCGGTACGCAAGTGGGATACATTATCTCGTATTAGTTTATGCATGACTATCAATATGGTTACACATATCAAACAAAATAAATATCTTCATTGCTAGAGGGAAGTGAACATGAAGAAGTGGTGAGTTCTAATTCTTAGTAATGTAAACAAAAGAGATACATTTGTGTATAAATTAGAATAAGTGTAACACCCCGAGCTTCCACGGTACGTTTCCCTTTGAATAATGCAGTAGCTCATGATGTACGGAAGTTGGCATTTTTACACACCACAGCCAATCAAACTGACCATTATGATGAGTAATACCAACTTTTTCAAATTTTATAAATTTTATTTTTCAAAATTGACTTGATTTTTGGATTTGGAATATCAAAAAAAGATATGGGTGAATTTTTTTTATATCTCTGAAAACATTCATTTTTTATGAATACTGAAAACCACATAGTTATTGTTTAAAATCAACTTTAATTTAAATAATTAATTATTTTATTTTATTTAACTCAAAATATATACATAATACCTATATTCGGAAAATCTAATTCATTTGAGTCATTTTTATAATAAAATTAGATGTATAAAATTGTATTGAACTTTTTACCGTCTTTTACCCACCTTCTAGGAGCATTATGAAATTTGCATAAAACATAACTTTACCGCTTTTGTGAGTTGAATTTAAAAAATATGAGAGTCGTGATTTAAATAATTATGTATACTATTGTTCAATAAGATGAAAATAAATTTTTGTGAATAGTAACATTGGACCTTTATTAACTACAGTTATAAGTAAATAGAGTAATTACAGTTTAAAACTATATTATAATTAATCTAACACATGTCCTAATTCTATTTTATATGTGAAACTAAAACAAAAAACTTAAGAATAAAATATGATCCTTTTGTTCGACATGGATTAGATTAGGACATTTATTATTATTTTCTTTAAAGAAGATATTAATGTGTTCAATTCAATTTTTAATAATTAAACCATTTTTATTAATGGATTACACATAAAATAAATTCAACTATAAATATTCATTAAAAATATAAAATTATTTCTTTTGGAATGGAAATTTATTTATAATTTTTAGATGTTAAATAATTATATTTATTTATGACACAATGATGATGCATTAATTACCTTATTAATGAAAAATAAAATTACTGATATTATAAATAACCAAATAATTGTAAAATGAGAATTTTTTTGATTGAAAGAATTTATTAGGATTATATGACATGTTAGTGTGGATTAAATGAATTTTTATCGAATTAATAACATTATTACAACTTTCAAAACATCATATACAAAATATTGTTAAATGGACATAGATGAGTTTTTAAAACAAATACTATATTACTAAATGATATAACAGTCCTAAAACCAAAGGATATGCCAAAGGAATTATTTAATAATATATTTATAATTAATGAACTACATGGGGTTCTATTGTAATTTTATATTATTTTTGTTAACCATATAATATAAAAATATAAAGAGACATGGTAAATGTTTGAACTATTGAACCAAAAGATAATTGTAAAATATATGTTTAAAATGGTGACCTAAACCTTCTTAAAACCTATTAGTGGAGTTTTTTTGACCCATACATGTCTTATACTCGAAATAATTAATTTTTGAGCCATTATAAATTGAATCTTATTGTACAATAAAATAATATTTGAAACTTTCCTAAAGTGAACCTCACCTCTCTTATAAAAGGGTATTTCCCCTTCTCTCCAAATCACACATCCAATGCCATTTGTATTGTCTTACACTAACTCAAATATCTACCAATATACCCTCACTATATCCTAGATTCCATACTTTGATCATAAATCCAACCTAGAGATCCCTTTTTGTAAACTCAAATGGAAACACCTGAAAGAAAAGGAAATAATTTCACCATCCCCTTTCAAGTTATTTTCTTCATCCACATTCTTTTTATTTGTTGTTTCCATACGAAAATAATAAATACAGTACCTTCTACATACTATAATGTTATTATAAATATTGTACAAAAATATTCATTATTCTCTCTATCATATAAATGAAAAAGTCACCACACATGCGTACATATGACTTTCCATCTCCACGAAATTGGGTAGTCTGTTATCCAAACACTTTATTATATGTATGTGAAAAATAATGAGTATTACTGATGTAAATAATATATATATGATTTTAATGATTCCTTATATATGATATCTCATCCATTTACGTACAATTTCACCATCAATATTATGATATTGTCGCTCTTGCGTAAATAAGGATTGCCATCTCCATGAACTCGATGAGAGTCATTTTCCGTCGTAATTATTCACGAATAATTTTAATTTAATGATTAAAAATAATTTTTAAGAACATAATATAATTCTGTATATGAATAAAAAAACATATTATCCATAACAAACAAGTCTTATGTAACCATGCATATACATTTAATTGAACAGTTAACACCCAAAACGATGATACTACTGAAATATTATTAACAATGTAATACTAGAGGATAATATATGATATCATATTTATATATATAGTTCTTGTATAATTTAATATCAATGTTTTAACTATTATACATGAGTTTAACATACCATCAACTAAATAAAAGTAAAAGTTACATGTTAATTTCATAATCTATTTATTAACCGAGTTTGTCTTTATGTAAGTATATACTAGGACATCTTTATCTTCCACATTTGTGTTTTCATAATAGTTTATTTCAAAACATTTTTACTATTTTTAATTCATTAGGTTGAAGTCATTTATACCCTTATTTGAACATATATTTTCTGAAAGGAATATTTCAGTAATTTTCTAAAAAAGGTACCTTATGAAATTTTAGACAAAATTAATGTAAGAATTTATTTTTTATCTTATACGGCGAGTGTGGCTATTTTCTGCCGTTATAACATCCTCAAATCATCCCTTACAATTTTATAAAAATATTTTCAAAAAAACATCCTTTTATAATTATGTGACTCTTAAATTATTTCAAATAGAAAGGGACATATCTCTCACATAGTTTTTATTCCATCTATGTCGACATCCATTGATAAATTTTACACTTTTATGAATTTTATTAATTTTGATACAAATATTCCCTATTGTATGTAACGTTTTTTGATATGTTTGATTGTGGATGTGTAATTTTTTTACCATTCACGGTGTATGGATAAATTAATGACATTTTGTATGCTAGTTTTAATATCAATTATTATGCTATGTTTCATCCTTTTCATATGAATATTTTATTGGACTTTGTATGTGACTAGTGGAGCCTGCTATATTTCCTCGGTGCATTAGTAGGTCTCATGAGAAAATTATATGTGGAATTGGACTAGGCGTTTTCCAATTTTGTATATGGTTTTGGCTGAGGCCTAAATCATTTTTAGACGTCTTGGTCGAGGCCTTGACCAAATGTATTAGAATGTACCGCATTATACATTCCCTCATTTGAAAAATAATATTGGTGGCTCATATGGTTATTTGACTAGTAGAATATTCATTAATATGTTTTATTATGAAATTATTTACCAGTTCCGATTGCATACATAATGTGTTCATGTTTATTATTTTTAAAAGCATGTGTTTTCAATTATTCAACATGCCTAATGCTTATTTTATCTTCTGTTGTATTTCTTAATCTTAATAAGTGTTTGAGCTCCCCCGTTCTTATGGTTCATTTCCCAAGATATGAAGATGTTAGTAATGAGTGAATTTCATACATAATCTATGAGCCATGGATGTTTCTAATGGAAGAAATTACTGTTGTATTTCATTTCAATATGTAATGTTGAACTTATGTATGTATATTTTTTCCAATATTGCTTAACTGATCAGTCTTTCAGGACATGATCACATGTATCATTCCAATGTTATGTAATAATAAACCGAATCAGGGTAACAAGGATATGGTCATAACATTTGGTATTAGTGGAAGCATAGTACAATCCATAGAAACTAGATTTAGAAAAACTGTGATTAATGAACACTTCCCTAAGGTAGACATTGAGGATTAATATAGATGAACATCCTAAAATTTTGGTAATGTCGAAATTTTGTGACTTTTGGATGCAATACTTCGTTGTCTGTATATGAGTAGGTAGAAGTAACTCTGACTTTGAGGTACCTAGGTGTAACACATGAAAACACCGCTTTGATCTAGACTCGAACGGGTACTGGTGGATGATAACGGGCATTAATTCACTCTTGGTTACGAAACCCCTAGGGGATAAGCTTTGGATAATTGTCATTTAATTCACAAACCATTATGAAAGATTTATGATTATATACTTCGACAATGAAAAAAAATTTTACATTATGGATAACATCCATAAACTATTCAATATTTTTTAAGTGTTTAACACATTTGGAATTATCTATTGTGATTCATTAACTAATATATTGTATTCAATTGTTTAGAAATGGAACCTACTGGAAGAAATGCAAACTGATTCAATGCATGTAATCCATAGAGGGGTTTCCCTCCTTCTGAAGATAATTATAGTGTTAAAGGTGATGCAACTCGTGTTGATCAACTTATTACCATACTAAGAAAACTTCGTCAGGTTATTAATAATAACCTTACCGGTATGGAGAACCCTGATCCACAATGTAGAGGGTCAATGTTAGACCTCTTTATTACGAAACAACAACTAACAATCAATGGGACTACAAATCCATTTTTAATTGAGAAATCGATAAGTTAATTAGAAAAAATATCTCATGCTATGGAGAGTAGAGAAAGGGAAATGTTTTCTTGGTAGTTTATCACTTCAGGGGAGATGAAGATCAATGGTGGCCATTAATTCAGAACACAATGAAGTATAAAAAGTATCATGTATGGAATTGACAGATTTTAAAGATATTTTCATAGAAAAATACGTTCCTCGTGACCATCGAGCAGATAAAGAAAGGAAATTTCTATGTCTGAGGCCAAAGAGGATAAGAATGTCACAAAGTATGAAGATAATTTTACAAGGTTAGAAAGGCCTGATCCATATTATATACGTAACCCTAGAAGTAATATTCATCATTATTTGATTGGTCAAAACCATTTCTCCATTGAGAATTAGTAGTACAATCTTTATCTTCGTACAAATATATTGTCTCATGTGCTATAAAGACGGAAATTGAATTCTCGAAGTCTTACAATATTAAAACTATGAAAGAGAAGAAGAGAACTGCTAAAAACTATTGGAAATTAAATAAGGAAACATTAATGAAGGGGAGAGCTTAATTTACACATTGTGATTGTTGTGAAATTATGCAACCTGATACCTATCTAAATGATAAATAAGTATGATACAAATGTGGAGGGAAATTCCATATTCCTGGTGATTGTAAGTGGAAGAATGAATCAACCATAGTTAAATGCTACAATTGTACGGAGATCAGAAATTATTAACATGAATGTCCTATGATTTAAAAAAACATACCTAAGAAAAGGCCATGGGAGAAAGGCCAAGATTATGTGATCACTACTACTGAGGTTGAAGCTCTGAAAGATTGAGTGAAAGGTTATTTAAATGTTTCCTGATGTTTATACAATGATTTATATGATTCTAGATCATCACATGTCTCCCCATTTTTCTATGAAAATTATATATTCCAATTTTATTTAACAAGGGAGTTGTTAGTCCAAACTATTATGGGACATATCATTGCAACAATGTTTTGTGAATCAGTACCCATTAGCGAATATAAACATTCGTTTTCTTCTAATCTCAACCTCATACCCATAATTGAATTTGATATAATCCTCATAATGTATTGGTTTTTGGACCATGATGTATGAAGAATGAGGTTTCAATTTTTGATGATGGAATGGTGAACCTTATCATTAGAGCAGAAACGTCACTATCTGTTTGTTATCTATATCCTCCCCCAGTAGCTCTACCAAATTCAATTATTGTGGAGGAATATAGTGTAACAACTATTGGTGAGGAAAGGAAAGTTCAAATAGAGTATTTACCTATTTTCCAAGAATTTGTTGATGTGTTTTTGAAGACCTTAAATAGACATCCTTGAGTAAAAAAATTGTGGTTTACATTTATTTAATTCTTTGTTTATGTCCCATATCGAAGACCCATTATAGAATGGCCATTGTGGAATTAGGGGAACTAAGGAAAAAATATAGGAATTGAGTAATAAAATATTTATTCACCCTAGTGTTTCTCTTGGAGATCCCATATTCTATTTGTTTTGAAGAATGATAAATGTATGAGTTTTTTCATTGACTTCATGATAATAAATGATAATATAATAATGGACAAGTAACATATACCATACATTGATGATTTATTATATAAACATCATGGAGCTCATTATTTTTCAAAGATTGACCTTCATTCTGGATATCATCAGTCTTTATGGGAAGAGAAAATACATACTGAAAACTACATTTCAAACAAGTTACTGGCATTACGATTTTCTAGTAATGCCTTTTTTCCTAACTAATGAACCTTCTATTTTCATCGATCTAATGAATAGTGTTTTCAAGGAATATATTGATCACATTGTAGTAGTATTTATTGATGATATCATGGATTACTAAAAAATATATGAATATCATGAAAATCACTTGTACATTATTCCGAAAACACATAGAACAAATGAATTATATGGGATGTTTAACTAGTGTGAATTTTGGCTTAAAGAGATTTATTTTCGTGGCCATATTGTCTCAATGGAGGGATTCTCTATTGATCATTTAAAGACAAGGACAATTCATGAATGGCCAGCACCGATGCGTAAAACTATTGTAGGCATTTTTATTGGTTTAGCAGGCTATTATTGGAATTTTTTCTTGAATTGTTCTCGATTGGCTATCCTAATATCCTAGCTAACACATAAAGGGGTTAATTTTTTTTTACAATAGTGTGTGAAGAATTTTATGAAGATCTAAGAGATTATTAGTCAACGCTCCTTTCATGACTCTACCATTGAGTAATTATGGGATTATTATTAATAGTGATTATTTAAAAATAGGACTTCGTTGTTTCCTTATGGCTAATGATAGAGGTTTTTCATATGCATCACACCCGATTAAAATTCAAGAAGAAGCTACCCTACAAATGATCATGATTTAAAAGATATAATCTACGAATTGATTATATGGAGATACTATCCCTATGGTGAAAAATGTGAGATATATACCGATCAAAAGAGTATGATGTGTATTTTCTCACAAAAATAACTCAACATGAGACAATGGTGATTGATTTAACTATTACATAATTATGATTTCACTAGAAACTAACACCTAGGGAAGGAAAATAATTTGGAATATGATTTGATCAGAAAATCTCATAGTGTTACGAAAAATATTAGAGTTTAAAGTGATCCTATGATCAAGGATCTAGTCAAGCTGGATACTGGAATAATCATGGAAGGTGATAAATAGTTACTTTTTCAAATGGTTTCTAAACC
The DNA here is from genome assembly GCA_963277665.1 of Viscum album. Taxonomy (NCBI): domain Eukaryota; kingdom Viridiplantae; phylum Streptophyta; class Magnoliopsida; order Santalales; family Viscaceae; genus Viscum; species Viscum album. The sequence goes on along the minus strand of OY728151.1, from coordinate 719,750,327 downwards.
ATCCTTTCTTGAAAGGATAAAATGTCCTGAGTATGTTGATGAGGAGTTTCAAAAGAAAATTAATGTTGTGAACAATGAGAGATTGATCGACATCATATAAGAAGTTGGGATTTTGTAATTTGGAAAGAGTATTTGTTTCCCTGATATACCTATTATTGAAAGGGAATTGTTGGATGATCCATATAGGAACCTAGTTTTTTATAATGAGTCCACTTCCTGACCCTATTTGACATTTTGACATGTTCTTGAGAAAAATGGAAAAATCTGGGATCTTCAAGATATTTCCAGACTACACACTATGTACTCTAGAGTACATTCGTGTATGGATTGGGTGAGCACCCTCAGTGTGCCTCCAAGTACATGCCGTGTGATGACCATGTAAATTTTTTTTACTACACAGCGTGTAGTGTTACCCAACACGCCATGTACCCTTGACCATTTGGAGGCCATACATGGCTTGAGGTCATGTTGCCCAGGTAGAATCATTTAACCAAGTACATGTCATTTCCTCCTTGTACATTCCATATATCCTATCCAAGTATGAGGGATATACATGGCCTGTGGGTAAGTTGATGTGGAAGAGAAGAAAAACTATGTACACGTCGTGTGCAACCTATTACACGTTGTGTACTCATGTCGGCAAGATCTGGAAAGCAATACGGTGGAAAAGTGGCCACCATATGAACAGTAATCGATCCTTCACGGCGTGATGGAATAAACTACAAACTGTGTATTTTCATTTTTTTTTCAATTAAAACAGCAATAAGCCTTATTTCTCTAGTTTTGGAAAGAACCCTTAAATAATAGGCAGTCGGGAATTCATATTGATTATGTTTCTCTATTCAAACCCCGATTCAAACATCGTTTGATCTGTTAGAACCCCCTCGGTAAGGCCTTGATTCATCTTGATCCATTCTTCTTGATTTTTTTTCTAGAACATGTTATAGGTGTTTGAGCGGTTTTGATTCTTTCATAGATCTACCACGTTTTAGACCTAATTGGAGGTTGTTTTTCAAAGAGTTGCATCATACGAGTTTCAGGTGGCTAGTGTGTACCACTTTTTGTGTTTTCACAGACCTTTTGGTGGTGCGACATAATGCGCGTATTTGGTTATTTTGAGAGAGTCCATAACTTTCCTACTTTTTCTTGTTTAATTGTTCATTGTCCTAAGGGATTTTTTGGTTATGCACTGTAAACTGTGTTACATGAGCGGCCTCGGGTGAGTGTCCATTACTCATCTGGGTATTTTTGATGGGGGTTCCAAAATGGTATTAATTGAATTGTATTGTTCTTAACTATTGATTTTAGTTCATTGAACCTTGATATGAATTGTTAAAGGCTTTAATGACCTCAGTGTTTTTGTTAGATAACTGATGGTCTTGTGGAATTCACCTATATTGATTTTTTTCCTATTATTTTGTTTTTTTAATATGTATTTATGTAATTGCTGAATTTCATATGTTGGAACCCTTTTCGTTTTCTTGGTCATGGACTGGATATTCTTGAGTGATGATGATAACATGTTGGGCATGGCCCCGGTTACATTGGGTGGTTTTCATCACGGTATTGGGTGTCATGGACGTCATTTTTAGGCATGATGACTGTTAGGTAGGGCATGTACCGAGTTACTGGGGTGGAAAGGCCATCAGACTTGAGTAGCATGGTCACATGGACAAGAGGTGTCAGAGGTTTTGTGGATTGGGTACAATTTTGGTGTTTACTGCTCATGATGAACAATGAGTATTGTGCACATAGATAGACTGTGTGATGATGTGGTTTTGATCACTCATATGGGTAGAGGCCCATGTTAGTTGTGGTTTAGGTACTTTTGGTTTGGGGTGCTTGTAGTAGGAATCCATGGGAAAGGTGAGGAGCTTACAGGGGATAACAATTAGGCTATCGGGTTGGGGGCAGAGGCATGCCATTATTTGAGTATGGACATCAATGTCCCTCTATGTAATTTATTTGGGGGAGACATCGATGTACCTCCAGTTACGTTATTTTGGGGAAGTCATCGATGTCCCCCGAGATAACTTATTTTAGGACAGACATCGTTGTTCCTCTCGGTTACTTTTTCTTGGGCGTGCCTTTTGTACATCGGTACTTGAGACCTGCGCTGTCAGGGGGCACATGGTGGCGGGCTACATGACAGTGATTCTGGCTTTAGCCGAAGTAGGTGATAGTCCATGGAATTTAATGAGCACATGTGGAGTTATTTTTTATTTTCAAATCATAATTTTTATTGTTTTCTTTATAAATCTATGCATTCTTAAACACATAAAATAGTGAGGCACTGTTCGGTGGTATCCCACTGAGATTCATCTCACACTCGACATTGGCACTTCAGGATGCATGTAGACATTATGGAATTATGTGCAGGAAAAAGGTCACCTTTAAGAGTTGGGATACATTTTCTATTTCATGGAGATGGTATGGACCTTGAGGTCTTTCCTAGATAGATTTTCTTGATTTTTATTACTTCCATGTATCAGCATTCTTACTTGTTCAGTAGCTAGAGTAATTTATCCATTTGCGCCTTTACATGTGGACATATTTGACTTTGTTTGGATGAATGTTTGTCGTTTAGTGGTAGTTAAAAGTGATCAACATGATGTTCTGTTTACTTTCTGCTACTGTTTTTTAAATTTATTGCTTCTGTTGTTTATTGATATTGAATTTGTTTCCGCATTGCGGGTATCGTTCGAGTCATATGAGTCGTTTATCCCACTACATCTATATTATTATAATCATACCTATACCATTATTATCCTTCGAGAGGGTATAGTCTCCCCACTATACCTAAAAGCACCCTCGCTTCTAGTCGGCAACCCTTGGCATTTGGAAAGGTGGGCCTAAGGTAGTATCACCCAAACCATTTAACACTGTTTGAGTGGCTATTCTGGTAGGGGTCATTAGAATGTGTTATTAGGGGAGTTCTTAACATGGATTTAGTAGCGGTGTCCTGCTGGATACTAATGAAATTATGACTTATCTGTTTATTTCTGCTGGTTTTACAATTTTGGAGATGGTAGAATGGAGATAGTTTGTAACTAGAACCTGGTTTCTAGATTATGCTTTGGTGCATGTAGCCCCAGCCATAAGGGATGGGCCATGTTTCCATCGGTGGTAATTGCTGTTTGATTTTTCTCAGATAACAGTTTATAATATTTCATCCTTGGTGGCTCACTTGGTGTGTTATGATATTGATTATGATATGTGACCCTTGACCCGGTGTGGAATGGGAGAATTGGACCTTGGCCTAGTATGGGAAGCCTTGTTTTTTTTTGGATTTTGATAGGCACATTTTTAGGGTATTTCATTTTCATAACTGCCCATATGCATTGTGAAATGATAATTCCGTGTGAATAATTTCAAATTTCTCCACTTTGTATTCTTTGAAATGTAAATAGGTGAAATTCCTGATAGAATTGCTAGTTTATTGCAATGTGTTATGTCGTGTGATGTATATTAGTTGAATAGAAGGGTATTTGGGTAAGTCTTTTATGAGAGATGTAATGTACTATGGTTGAGGTGATTTTGATCAATATGATTAGGTAAGTTGCTCACTAGTATGACACATCCTTAGTTGTTAGGATATGAATGGATCATGGTACTTTTGATACATGGCTCTATTTTGTTTGGGTAAGGATGCCCCGAGGCCAGGATTCCATGGGCATGGGTTGCAGTGGGGAAGAGTTTGGGTAGTAGTTATGAACTAAATTTTACTGCTTTCTTTATCTACATTTAATATATATTGTTACATATATATATGTCCAGTATGACCATTTATGGTGTTGAGTGGGTTCTTCTTATATGTCTCAATGGAGCATCAAGCAAGAGATGATACATTACCGCAAGATCAAGCTCAAGATCTGGTACAGGCAGAGCTAGAGCCGCTGGTACATGATCAGGGATCAGATCCGATTCAGGATCTAGTACAACCAAGATAACAGCCAGGTTTTGCATCATTCAAACCATGGGTCAATGAGTAGCTCAAAGCATTCATGTTACGTGTCTTGCACGGGATTGACAAAGATGTGCAGGGAAAAAAGCCATCTATGAATTATTTGATGCGAGAGTTCCATTCACAACGCCCACTTCTTTTGCAGTGTGAGGGTGGTCCACAGGCGGCTGAGAACTTGATATAGAGTATGCAGATGTTTTTTCTAGAAGCTTAAGATGCCTCCAGGGAAGAGGGTCAAGCTAGAGACGTACATGCTGCGGGGATCGGCAAAGCATTCATGGGATGTGCAGGTGCAAGCTCGTAGAAACTAGAGACTATAATGGAGGGATGCTGAGGACAGTTTCTTTGGGCACTTTTACCCAGATATAGTAACAGTCGAGAGAGGTCGGGAGTTCTTGAGCCTTCAGCATGGAGACATGTCTGTCATGGACAATGCTGTAACATTCACTGAGTTATCTCTCTTTGCACTAGTTATGGTAAGCTATAAAGCAACAAGTGTGAGTTGATACTAGGATGGATTACGACATGCAATTAGGATCTAGGTGAATATGTTCATGTTGGGTTCATTCTTATAGGCGGTGAATCAGACATTCATAATAGAGGGAAACCAAAGGGATAAACCATAGGTTGGTCGGGGAATAGTTTCAGGTGACGTTTCAGATAGTAGGATGTTAGAACATGACGAGTTATAGTAGGGTAGTGAGGAAAAGGACTCATCTAGACCACATTGTAGTAGTCCAATAGTGGTTTTATTTCACTGTAAAATACCAGGGCATGTTTGGAATCAGTGCGATAGACCTCCAAAGGGGTTCCAGGAATGTGGGCTGGTCAGGCATCTGATTAGGTTTTGTAGGAAGCCTTCTCAGATAGCTGATAGTTAGGGATGAGGATAGGATGTGGAATCTAGGGTTGGTTTAGGATCGGTACCAAGAGAGGTTTGCCAAGGTTTAGTTGCACGTGGAGGATGTGACATGGACAAAATGATCCAGCTGAGGGGTCAGTGGCCAATGACAATAGTGGAACCGTGGTGAGGTCAGTCATGAGGAATTCGTACATCAGGTGACGTGCATGTCGTGGAGTTGCCAGAGGATGAGCAGGCTGATGAGCTGATGACGGTTATAGGTACACCTAATGTGTGGTCGTGATCTCCATGTTTTCTTTTTGGCATGAAATATAGAGGCATTCCGTGTTGAGTGCATGTTGTGCACAAGATCTATGTGGACTTAATGGATACTGGTCAGTGGGATAGGTTCCATATCAGGTGCATGATATATGTATATATGTATAAGATGCATAGCATCATGGGCATCAAGGATGCGGGTTACTTGGGGTGGCGTGGGCATCCGGGCAACGAGGATGATGGTTACATGAAGAGCTATGGGCATCAGGGCATCAAGGATGTGGGATACTAGTGATGCATGGAATCTGGTATTATTTTGAGCATCCATGGGATGTAGGACCTCATGGAAGTAGACACTGATAAGGTGTGGGAAACGTTGGGTGTCAGAAAAAACATGAGAGCACCAATGAGGCATATGCATGATGATGAATCATGAGAGGACCCTGTGTTTCGATAAAAGGTTACTAAACCATTACTTGTTTTGAGTTTGGTCGTGCTGACACCGAGCTAGTCAATTCCCAAGGTAAGTATCCCCCTTGAAGAATTTACTCAAAGAAATTGGAACCAGGGATGTCCAGGTTATTTATAATAGGGTTTAAATGATCTATGACATCTCTGGGTAACATTTGATATCTCAGGGAAGAGCCATGTTAAGGTGGGGAGATTGTAAGAACCGGAGATTTTATAATGGGTCAAAATCTGAACCCTATTTGAATTTTTGACTTGTTCTTAAGAAAACTGGGATAATCTGGGATATTTTCGAATTTTCCAGACTACACGCCTTGTACTCTAGAGTACAGACCATGTATGGGATTGGTGAGCACTCTTCATGTGCTACTGAGTACATGTCGTCTGATGACCATGTATGAATTTCCTACTACACAGCGTGTAGTGTTACTCGACATGTCGTGTACCCTGGACCATATAGAGGCCATACATGGCGTGTGGGAATGTTGGCTGGGTAGAATCATTTAACCAAATACATGTCGTTTCCTCCATGGAAACACCGTGTAGTCTAGTCGTGTATAATGGATATACATGGAATGTGGGTAAGCCACTAAGGAAGAGATGAAAAACTAAGTACACATCGTGTGATACCTAGTACACGCCGTGTACTCATGTCGGCAGGTTATCGAAAGCAAGTCGTTTAAAAAGTGTCCACTATATGAATCGTAAACAAATCTACATGGTGTGTGGGCATAAATTATCTGCCGTGTATTTACATTTTTTCCTTAAAACGGGCAGTAGCCTCATTTCTCAGGTTTTGGACAGAACCCTTGAGAAACAGGCATTCAAGACTTCAAATTGATCCCGTTTCGTCATCTGAACCCTGATTCGAACACTGTTTGATCCATTGGAACCCCCCTCAGAAGGGCCTTGATTCACCCTGAGTCGTTATTCTTGATTTTTGTTCTAGAACATGTTATAGGGGTTTGAGCGGTTTTGATTATTTTGTAGATCTGTCACATTTTTGACTTAATTGGAGGCTATTATCGGAAGAGAAGAATAATACAAGTCTCAGGTAGTTGGTGCATACATCTTTTTGTGTTTTCAAAACTTCTAGGAAGAATGGATTAACACTCGTATTTGGGGATTTTGAGAGAGACCCTAATTTTCCTGTTATTTCCTATTTCATTGTTCATTGTCATATGAGATGCCATTGGGTATGCCATGTTACGTGTTGCTTGAGAGGTTTTGGGTGAGTTTTCGTTACTAATTAGGGTATTTTTCCCATTGATCCAAAATGTTATTTGTGGGATTTTATTGTATAAAACTATTTATTTTAGTTTATTGAACCTTGATTTGACATTTTAGAGGCTTTAAAGACCACAATGTTGTTGTTAAATAACTATGGGCTAGTGAAATTCAAATATTTGGATTGTTTTTCCTATTATTTTGTTTTATTTAAATGTGGATATATGTAATTACTTAATTGAATATGCGGGAACCTTTTTGGTAGTGTTGTGTAAGTCCCGGTTATTCTTGAGTGATGCTGATCATAGGTTGGTCTTGGCTCGGGTAATGTTGGGTGGTTATGACCACGCGATAGGGCATCATGGGTGTCGGTTTGAGGTAGTATGATTGTCAGGTTGGGAATCGCACATGTTACTTGGATGAAAAGGCCATCAGACTTGAGCATGATGGTCATAGGGAAACGAGGTGTCAGAGGTGTTGTGGCTAGGGTAATATTTTGCTGATTACCGCAGACCTGGAACTGTGAGTAGTGTGCACACAGAGAGACTCTGTGATGAAGTTGTTATGACCACCTGGGTGGTTAGAGGACCCTGTTAGATGCAATTTATGTACCTTTGGTTTAGGGGGTCTTTTCATAGGAATCCATGTATAAAGTGAGGAGCCTTTAGGGGATATCAATTAGACTATCGGGTTGGGGGTATAGGCTTGCTTTTTTTTTCAGGACAGAAATTATTGTCCCTCCCTGTACATTATTTGAGGGAATACATTGTTGTATCTATGGTAATGTTATTTTAGGGAAGACATTGATGTCCCTCCTGTTACTTATTTGAGAATAGCCATCGTTGTTCCTCTGGGTTACAATTTTTTGGGTGTGCCTTTGGGATATTGGTACATAAGACACGCTGTGTCTGGGGGCACATAGTTCCAGGTTACATGAAAGAGATTCTGGCATTGGCTGAAGCAGGTGACACTCCATGGTAGCTATTGAGCACTAGTAGAGTTTGTGTTTATTGTGCATCATACTTTATACTTTTTTCCTTATAAATTCATTCCTTTATGAAAACTTATATTAGGCACGCACCATTGGGTGGTATCCTACTGAGATTTGTCTCACACCCTACATGGGACCTTTTGGGATGAGTGTAGACTTTATTGATTTAGATGCCTGAAAAAGGGTAGCTTCAAGAGTTGGTCTTCATTAGCTGTTACATGGAGATGGTATGGACCATGAGGTCATGCGTTGCTGGAGTAACTTTGTTTTGCTTTCTTTCCTGTATCAACATGCTTACTTGTTTTGTAGCTACAGTTGGTTATCCATTTGAACCATTATATATGGATATGCATGACTTACTTTAGATGCACATTTTTTGTTCAATGGTAGTTACATGTGATCAACATGATGGTGTTTTTACATTTTTCTGGTGTTGTTTATATTTATTGCTTTCGCTGTTTATCGATATTGAATGTGTTTTCACTCTATGGGTCTGGTTCAAGTCCGCTGAGTCATTTATTCCACTGCATCATTACTGTTATTCTCGTACTAGTACCATTATTACCTTTTGAGTGGCTATAGCCTCCCCACTATACCTAAAAACACCCTCACATCTAGTCGACAACCATTGGCGTTCGGGGAGGTGTTCCTAAGATAGTAACACCTGTCCAGTTTAGCACTATTAGGGTGGTTGTTCGGGCCTGGGTCATTACAATCCTCATAGATCCAATTTCTCTATACAACATTGTTGTACTAAAATGTTATGATATTTGAAAGAAAATTTTTGATAGGACAACCTGATTAGGGAGATTTGTGAATATGTGTCACGATGTACAGTTTTTAAAAAATGAAAGATGGAAGGAATGATACTGGGGGAATCAAGAAACCTATTCCCATACCTTAGTGGAAAAGGGATGATATTACAGTTGACTTTCTCATATGGATACCAAAGACTCGTTGAAAAAATGATGCATTATGGGTCATTGTTGATCGTCATAAAACACCAAAACATTTTAATTATATATGTGGAGATTTAACACATCATGGTTTAGATTGAATATATATTAATTAAGTTCTAATAGTTCACGGTTTACCCTTATCGATTGTTTCTGATCGTGATCCCCAATTTACATTATGTTTTTTAAAAAATCATCAGAAATCCCTAGATACTGCACTTTGTTTGAGCAATACCTTCCACCCTCAAACTGATGGAAAATCAGAACGTATAATTAAATCCATTGAAGATATGTTGTTATCTTTCTTACTAGACATTCAAGGTATGTTTGATTAGTATATACCTATTGTATAATTTTCTCATAATAATAGCTTCCATTCAGTTATTCTGATGGAACCATATGAAGCTTATCACAATAATTTCCATTAATATAGGTTATCATGTGCTCTTGATGGTATCTCCATGGAACTGTGTAATACGTTTCGGTAATAACGTTAAATTGAGTCCTAGGTACATCAGATATTTAAAAATTCTAGAACGAATTGGAGTTATAGCTTACTAATTAGCAATGCAGACATGTATCTCCAAAGATCATGATGTGTTCCATGTATCACTATTGAGAAAATACATGACTGACCCCACGCATATACTCAGAAATGAAGAAATAGAACTGGAACATGGAATGTCCTATTGCAAAATTCCCATCAGAATTCTTGATACCATTGAACAAGTGAATGGAAACTAGACGTCTAGTCTCGTAAAAGTTCAATGTAGAAACCATACTATGAAAGAAAAACGTGGGAACACAATGGGAGAAACTAAATATAAACTCTATATAATAGAAATAATATATAGATATCACATTCTACAGTCATATTAATGAAAACCCAAAGATTATATTAAAAATATAAAAATCCAAACCCATACAATTCAACCACAAAACACTCGAATACTGTTAGACCTATGAAAATCAATGAATTGAAAATCGCAAAATTGATGAATCATATCCAAATAGAATATAAGGGGGCCCAATCCATAGAAGGGATATAGATAAGTGATTAAAAAATAATAATTTGAATACGACTGAGTGATCATTGATTATAATTTTTACACGATATGATCGAGATGTCCCCAAAAACCAAAGGAAATCCTATATAATATACCTATTTAAAATATGATAATGGGAGAGTGATTTAGAAAAAGAACTGGGTTTTTGGGATAAAAAATTGAAAAAACAATGATTAGTTAAGTAGACATTATAGTTTGACTAAAAATCTTGATACGAACTACTGGTTTTCACATGGAAATTATAGAAATGGTTTCATTGTGGAACGTCTTACCCTACTATTGGATAGTGGTAGACTTCTCTATCAATCATTATGATTATTCAACACTACAACTCCAAAGAGAATACTATGTAATTAGAAAATAGAAATATATCATCATAAATAATTAACTATAGACGTGACGATAACAATATGGGACCAATATCACTACCATAATTATTTTTGTTCCATGAAATTCATTTATTAGTAGGATGATATGAAATGGAATGTAGCCACTAATCAATTATGGATATTTTTATCTCCCATTTCATGGAAGAAAATAATTTATGTTTCCTTAACAATTTATCTAATGGAATAATTTTTCATCGTGAATTCCTTATCCTGGAGATAGTTATCTACATTATCTCATTGAATTGTGGTACATATATTTATAAATAACCCCCCCCCCACTTAAAAACATGGGTTAACTCTGGATAGTAGCTATTAAATGAGATACATGTAAAATATGATATATCTCATTATACTAGTATATTAATATATAATAATAATACACCCTTATGATCTTCATAGTTATACCAATAATACTACATTCCATAGAGACATCATTACATGCATCATACATTGATTATGACCCATCAAAGGAGACACATTCATGAAACATTCACTACCAACAAAAATTTCCAATGTGTGAACTAAAAAATCAAATTATTATATCTTATTATTATAATATCCCATAATTAATTTATTTGTATGATGAATAGTCACCAATATTGTTTTTTGAAATTCTATGCCCCACATGAGAATCCTTTTCCACCTCAATCCGGAAAATAGGTTATAAAAACAATATCCCATATATTATTCTAAAATAAACCAATGTAACTATATAATTGTAAATGATTTTATATAGAAAATTGAATGACCCAATATAGAATTCTTTTGATTATATAAAATTATTTTAATAAGAAATATTAATTCATCTATAATATAAATATTATGCTCTATTTATATATCTACCTAAAAAATTATGTTATACACATTGACTTAAGTCCATATTGTGTGATAGAGGCCCTCTAAGAGATAAGAAGTAAACATGAGATCCATATCCAATATTAGTGAATATAGAACATCATGTAACTTCAAAATTTATTTCATATGAAACATTCCTAAATCCTTCATAATGGAGGTGGCATGATTTAGAATTATGTTATATGACTTATTCAACTAATTGGTCACCACAAAAATTGAATTTTTCAGTAACATCCCATGTTTTAATAGAATAAAAAAATTTCATATAAATTAATATTTATTAAAAATATATTAATTTAATTTTAAATAGAACACTTTTTTTATTATCATACATGACATGAAACCAAGGGTTTCTATGAAATCATGTGTTGTACGCAACATTTAGTATTACCGAATAATAATACAACAATAAAATTATTATATTAAATGGTAGTTAATTCTAAGATATTGTATTAGAAAGAATGAAAAGAACTAACTACAATATTATTAAAAATGATTGTTTGTAGTTTATAGATTTTTTAAAAAAAACTATAGTCTTAGAATGAATATGATTCCAATATTTTGAATAAAATAATCAAATATTATTAAAATGTCATTTCACCACCTCTTAATGGAGAAACCTTTTTAATTCTAGTTTTTTTAAACTTTTATTTGTTCTATTTAGAGAAATGAAATTATTATTTATAACAAGGTCATTTAATTTTACATTAGTTTAAATTTTATTATTATTTTTATAAAATCCATATTTTTATGAATAGTGAAAATAATTAATTTTAATTCAAAACTGGATTTTCATCATATTATTTTATATAGTTATATTTCACATATATATTGGTTAAAAGAATAATTATATTATGTTTTAAAAATGTAATAAAATCTTGGTCATTAGATGTATTTTCACATTTTCATTGGACATAAACACATGTCACTAATTTGATATTTTTTACTTCTTAAAAACCTTCTTTCTGTTTTTGACAACATAAATTAATTTTAAATTTATTACTAAAATTTATGTGTTTTTATGTTTGAAAATTTTATTCCACGTTAGTATTAAAAATGTACATATTTTCTAAATATGTATATTTTATTTTTTGACATTAGAAATAGTAGCATTACTAATTATTTCTATTTACCATGGTAAAGGGGTAGATTATGTAAATAAGAGTAAAAAATAATAAAATAATAATATAAAACTACTATAAAACGTATTATATAATATTTGAGGATATTTGGAGAACCATTTTCATACTTTTTTATATTTTAGGACCCTATGAAACTACATGGGTATGATAAGGACACATAATAATAATTAATTTATCCTAAAGTGATATATAAATAATCATGTTTCTATTAATAAAAAAATTAATATATGGTAACATAATTGATATATTTGACTATATAAAATCATTGTAAAGATCAAAATATTTACTACATCTTGTAATTTTTGAATTAAAGTTTTTATTCATTATATAAATAAATTTATTTATGACACAATATTGATGTAGTGATTAACTTTTTAATGAAAAAACAAAATAAATAATAAAATAAATATTAAAATAATGGTAATTTGATAATTTTGTTTCCATCAAAATTTTATTTGATGGAAATTACATTTTTGGATGATTTAAGGCCTTTAGTTAGAAGTAATGAGGCTGTTATGACTTTAAAAAAATCTACTACTAAATGGTGTCAAAATTAACATAAATTCTTTTTTTAAAACAAATACTAATTCATTAAATGATATAATATTCCTTAGAATCAGATATTTTTTCAAAAGTCATATATGATGTAAGAAAATTAACAAATTATCAACTTTTGTATCTCTTGTGAATTTGTAGTAAATATAGTAACCATATACTATGAGATTACGATAAGTCGTTCAAAAAAGTTAATGTGTTTATCTTATTATTAATGCAAAAAATGATAAGGTGAATTTTATGACCTAAACTTGTTTAAAATATATTTGATGATATAATTCAGACCTATACTCAACGTATCCACATAATATATCACTACGGAACAATTTAAAATCTTAAAATATAATTAAAAAATATTTCAAAACTTTCATAATGTGCCCCTCCTCCCTCTTATAAAAGGCCACAAACTCTACCCACATACTCTCACTTATCAAGCCCCATGGAATGTGCAAATTCAACTAAAATAATATTCCATAATTCCCAAATTAATCATAAATTACGTAATTTTTTCATAAGGAAACCGATTGAATTCATTTGGCTGAAATAAAAAGGTTATACACGATTTAGAGGTGACCCTTTTTTTCTTGATCCTTTCAATTATATTCATTCTCCAACACAAAAAACACTATTTATTAATTTTTTTTAGAAATACCATTATCCAAAATATAAAATGATAATTTTTTACTATGTTATAAAACTATTCATACACAAAACTCCAACTAATTGATATAGAACATGTTGTTTCTATATATGGCGAACCCCTACTTCAAGAAATGATGATTGTTAAAATTTTATCCTACCACCTCTCTTGGTGGCCGTTATAGTGGAACTATGTATATATATGATTTATATTATATTAATGTTGTCTCTATTGTTTTGTATGGTTTATTTACAAATTACCATTATTCATTCCATAGTGTGTAAAAATGATAATGTCATTTGAGTTAGTGTGGACTACCGCCCCCTCAATGTGATATGACTCAATAATGAAAATTTGGAAGGTATAAATGATGTATTTAAAGGAAATATGTAACATATATAATATAGATATTATAACTAAATTATTTTCTACATATATATAATTTATTTTTCATCTCTTTTGTATCACAAAAAAAGAATTGTAGCCTTCTATTGTACGTATGAACTATTGTTTCCATGAATGGTGCATTCCATTTCATATCTAAAAAAGTTTGGGACTATTAAAAAAATATATATAATGGATATATATGATATTTAAGTCATGATTAATATTCTTGGGTGTGATAATGACATGTTATAATAAAAAATTTAATTTAATGGGAAATATAACACAAACATGTATCTTTTACTTGAAATATTAAATATAGTGTTATATAACTGATCAATTTGAATAAAAATACATATTAAAAAATATTATAAGATATTAAAAATAATTTTATTCAATATATAGATTTTATAAATTAAATAAATAAATTTATGTATGACATAATGATGATGTAGTGGTCTGATTGTTAATGAAATATTAAAATAAATGACATTATAAATATTAAAATTAAGTACAATTAATAGTTTTGATGAAATTAAAGATTTTTTTGGAAGAAATTGACATGTGGAGGATGATTTAATTCCCTTTGGGTGAATTAATCATGTTTTTATTACTTTTAAAATATTAAATTACTAATCAATGTTTAATTTGACATAAATGTGTTTTCAAATCAAATAATATTTTATTAAATGATATAATTTTTCTAAAAATATGTGACTTGGAAAAATTATTTATATAATGTTACAAATGTCATTAATGATCATCTAGTGGTTATCTTTGAATTTTATTTTTTTAATATTAACTATATATTATAAAAATATAAGAAGACATGGTAAGATTAAATATATTTATCTATGTTTTAAAGAAAAAAAGATAAGATTAATTTTTTGACCTAAACCTGTCTAAAACCCATGAGATTATATAATTTTGACCCATCGTCATCTTATAATATATATACATCACTTTTAACCTTTATAATTTTTAAAAAAATTAATAAATTTTTATTTCAAGACTTTCCTAAGGTTCCGCTCCTCCCAATTATAAAAGTATAACACATCTTCCCAATTAATCACAGCTCTCAAGACCATGGGATCAACAAAATTATTTTCAAATAAAATTGAATCATACGTCCCTTCCTCATAAAATTATTACCTTGTGAACATGGAAACTCAAGGAAGCATTTTTTCTAAAATCACAATGAGTTACCCGATCTCGAGGTAACATCTTCTCTCAAGCTCCATTCATTTATTTTCCTTCTCTAACGCCAAACCTCTAATTATTCCATTTTTATAACAAAAGAATTATACTAAATATATTAGTACTATTTCATACTAAGTGTTCTACCTAAAATTTAACACAACATCATCTAAATGATATAGAAAATATTGTTTCTATGTGTGGAGAACTACTACCTCGCGAAACGAAGATTATCTATATTTTCACTTACCACCTTTTCTAGTGGCCAATAAGAAGAAACTATATAATTATATCATATATATTATATTTATATTTTTACTATTATTCTATAATTATTATTTAAAAAATACCTTTATGCTTTCCATTACGTGATAATATGATAATTTCCTAGGAGAAAGTGTCGACTACCGCCTCCTCAAAGTTAGATGAATCATTCATTCCATACATGGACCATATTAAGGATGGTTTTAATTTACTTATGTAACATATATAAAAAAAATATTATACTTAAATTATTGTGTATCTTTGTATAATTTATTTTGTAATCCTTTAATATGTTAAATAAATGATTGTATCATTCATGAATACATACGACCTACCCTTTCAATGAATGGTGAATTTAAATTCATATATCCAAATGTTATGGACTAATAAAAATACATATATAACAGATATATATGATTTTTAAATTGAAAATAATATTTTTTAGATGGATTAAATTAACCACATAGATAATTTCCATCAAGACGACTTCATTTTTGACTCAAGTACCAAATACTAACAAAACGACTAATATCAACATATTTAATTATGTAATTATAATAACATGACAACAAGTTATATAAAATAACTAATAAACATGAAAATGGTTCTTATTAAATTATAATCTAACCTATGTTAATGATTCTGTAAAATAAATAATGAACGACATAATTCATAATCGATGTAAGGGAAATATTAACTCAATCCCCATTTATTGAGTTAAATAGACATGTCATTGGTTTTGTTTATCAATGAATATATGTGAACATACAATAACGTCCCCGACCCGGGATCCAATAATCTGATGCCCCAAGCTGGGTCACCACATGACCTCATGTGCACCTCCCCATACACCATAGGATGAACACTAGTAACGAGGATCTAATAGGTCATATGAGGAGACTATACCATCATCACTATAGTAAGCTGCGTCAAATAATAATTTATATAGTGAATAAATAGGCCACAATCAATATCATGAAAAAATATTCAATTTCCAAAACTGGGTACAACAATATTCAATTGTAAATTTGTCATGCTATGCTATAGTGCCTTGAAAAAAAATCCCAAAAAAAAGGAACATACCACGATCCCAAAATTGGCCTTGACTCTAAGTATGAAACCTCACCCATACATGTCCCACATCCAACACAACTCCTCTGCATAGGGAACATTCCATTTTCCTGGACTGTAATCATGAAATCTTCTGAGCTACGCAATGGTGGCCCGAGATGGATGTGATTATTACTCTCTAGGCCACCACCTATAGTATCTAAAAAATATCCCAAAATGTTGATAGTTCATGCATGTGATACATAATGAGAAGAAAAAATAAATAGTTCAATAGGATATTCTAGACAATTTTCCTTTAAATTATAACACCATTGAATCTAGGTTCACTACCTAAAAATTTCATGATTTCATCTACAACTTTTCATGTGATCAATGGAATATGAATATTCAATGTTCTCAAGAATATGGTAATAAAATCAAGCCCTATCTCAATAGGCATCAAATTATAACTATCTCATAATCCTAACCTCGAATCCCCAGTATCAGTTGAATGAAAACATTAGAAGATGAGAACATCTTCCCCTTCCCTAAATCATTCATTTGGGGTGGGATCTAGAAACTCAGTCCATGTCGACCCATGGGTGTTGGATCTCTTGTCTATTCCCAGATCTTCCAAGACAAGTTCACATGATTATTTAGAATTCACCATAATTAATCGCATCACAAAAAATCATATCCAATATCATCTACAACATCACTATGATATTAATAAATACGAAATTAACATTATCCCTATATCCATTAAAACATTCATTATTTATAGTACTTAAACCAATATTCTCCTTTCCCATTTCCCATACCTAGCTTACTAACCATATTCAAGTGTAAACATAATTCCATATCATATTCACATTATTCCATTTTAAACCATTAATATTACAACCAAACATTTCCATAGCCTTTTACCAAAGTAAACCCAACTATCCAAGACCATTATAAAATATTAAATAAATTATTAACAAATGTGATAAGGCTCTATATCAACATGAATCCATTTCACTCACTATGTCCCCGTTATCCATTTGAGAGTTTTTACGCATCCCCTAGGTGGCCCTAAAATAGGTCACACCATCCACCGAGCATCCCATTGGGATCATGAGGGGTTCATTTTGCGGTATAGACACCTAATACAACACATCGTGTCAAATCAAAATAATAACTCATCAATAGAGGGAATGAATAAATTCCAACATTAACACATCTACTCAAAAACCAAGGGATATAAATTGTAGCCACCTAACTAGAATCTGTTAGTGAACACACTCTCAACTGAAACCCGATATCCTGATTTAATCATTCCTTGAATCCTCAACCATAAAAACTAAAAAATAAGGGTTTGAGAGCTTTTGATGAATATAATAGAAAGATACCAACCCATATCAAGAAAAAGAAACAAGGAGGGTTTTAGCCATACCCGGATCTTCAATCTGTAATTGACGGTGCTTGAAGTAGCCTTATGATGTGGGAGATGGATCCTTGAAAGAACATAGAGATAGTGGAGTGTTCTTAGTCTCCAAATGAGTAAGAAAAGAGGAAATACCTAATTGGGAATAAAAATATAGTAATGGATTTTTTTTAATTTTCAAAACGATTCTTGACCAAAAGGTCCACCCGGACATTTTTACAAACTACGCGCAAAAAGTGCAGATTCAACTATCAAAAAATACTACCTCACATGGTTTACCTACATGGTTTTCCAGACAATCTGAAAACTGTTCCGAGGCTACTATATGGAAATCCTTGTTCTATACGGTTTACCAACCCTATCCGTACGGTCAGGACTAGCAGTGCATAGACCATGCGGCGTGCCCAAAAAACTTTTTATCACCATTTTTCATGTCTCGAACCCCCTAAAAACCTCTGAGCCTTCCTAATAACTTGATAAATACTTATTCAACACAAATTAAGGAATAAAATTTAATATTAATAAAAAATATAGCTTAATAGAAAACCAGGATTTTATAACCTCCCTACATTATAATGGACTGACCCCGTGCCGCCCTTCCTAATAATCATTTTGTTCATAGGTAAAATAGATTGGGCCATTGGACCCACATATCTGATTCTCACTCCCATTATTCTTTCGGAATGTTTCCTTGTTTCCATAGAATAGGAACTAGGGAACAGTCATTCCCCACAAAACATTCTCACTGGGATTCAAAATACTAACTGTGTTCTCTTCAATGGTTTCATCAACCTCATGCTCGACATCCTCGAAATTTATCACATGAGATAGGTTGGGATGATACTGTCGATGTTGCAAAAAATAGAAAAATTCTTTTATCCCACTATACCGAGGTGGATGTGCCAATCGGTAACCCACCAGCCCCATCCTTTCCACAATATCAAATAACCTCACATATCTAGCCGCCAATGTGCCATGCTTCCTAATTATACGACAAACTAACCTTTGGGACACTTGAAGAAACACACAATCACCCTCCCATTACACAAGTGGTCAACGATACTGATTTTCAAAATATTTCTTCCAACTCTGAGTTGTTTCCTTATTATTTTTAATCAAACGATCCTTCTCTGACATCTCTTTCACATGACTCGATCCTAACAGCTCATACTCTCCAGCATAAAACCAAAAAAATGGAGATCGACATGGTCTCCCAAATATTTCCTCAAATGATTTCATCGTAATTGTATCTTGAATGATTTTTTTGGAGGGAAACTCAACAAGTGACATGATTTTATCCAATGATCCTTTGAAATCCAAAAAAAATTCTATGAACATGTCTTATAATACCTGAATTGTATGATCTGACATCCCATGAGTCTGTGAGAGGTAAGTTATTATAAAAAACAAAAGCGTCCCCAGTTCCTTATGTAGTCCCCTCTAGAAGAATGAGGAGAAACACTAATTGTGATCCGAGACTATTGATCTTTTCACACCATGAAAACATACTATTTCTCAAACATAGAATTCCCGGAACTAGTGAACTGTCTTTATCTCCTGAATTGAAAATAAATTGGCCACTTTGGTGAGCCAATATACCACCACCCAAATTGGTTAATTCTAATGAGGCATCCTTGAAATACCCATCATGAAGTCCAATGTGACATCATTCCACATCCACTCTATAATAGGAAATATATACTACAACCCACCTGGATGCTTGTGTTCAACATTCACAAGCTGAAAGATTAAGAATCATCTCACAAAACACTAAACATCATTCATCATTCCTGGAAAAATAATGTTCTACGATGATCAAGCTACATCTTAGTCAATCTCAGATACACTTCGACATTGACAAGTGAACCATGTGCATTAGATCTTCCCATAAATCATTCGGAACTACAACACAACCCTAAACATATGACACTCCAAAAACCCAAAAATCCCAACAAGAAGGTGACTCCCCAACATTAAGACGTTCCATTATTTCCAAACACTTTTTATCCAAAAATTATCTCTCTTTACCTTGGCTCAGAATTGCATATTCAATTTCTATAGATGGAAGGGTCATCTTTTAGTTCCCATAACATACCATAAAATTCATTTCCAGAAACAAGAACATCATCACCCTCTCTAATCGGGTTTATTCAACTTTATGATTCTATGTCTTTGGGGTCAGATCATCGGTGATACTATACCCTTTTCCTTATGTTTACACAAACTTGATATCAAAAGTCTACAAGTACTCAACCCACAAACACTGTCAAAGATTCAAATACCGATGATTGAATATTTACATGTGACTTTTATGGTTGGTGAAAACTGTAAAGGGCTATCCCACATGTAAATCCTCCAACACTTTAAGTCATGAACCACAATCTCTAGGTCCAAGTCATCAGTAGGATAATTTTTTTTCATGCGGCTACAATAGTATTGACCCAAAATCTACAACCCGATAATCCTGCAACAACATTGCCTCATGTCCAAAACCAGATGCATCACAGAACGAGGTATACCTCTTACCCTGTTCAGTTAAGATCATAATTGGTGCGGTAGTCAAATTCTTTTTTAACTCCTACAAATTACTCACACAAGCCTATGAAAAATAAAACATAATTCCATTCTTGGATAGGCCTATGAAAAGAACATCAAATTGAGAGAAATATCTAATAAATGTGTTGTAATAACCAACCAAAGACAAGAAACATTGAATATCATAGACGTTCAAGGAATGCTCCCATGACACCACAGCCTACACCTTTTTTTGATCCATCGACACACCTAACATGGAAATTATTTGTTGTAGGAAGTGCACCACAACAAACCAAAACTGATATTTTTATATCGTGGAGTAATGCCTATGAAATCGTGGTATATGCAAGATGTCGACAAGATGTTTATCATGATCATAATGAGTTTTTGAGTACACAAAGTTGTCATTATGGAAGGAAACTACAAACTAATCCATATATGGGCGGAATATCTTGTTCATCAAGGCCATGAACACCACTGGTGAATTGGTTAATCCCAACGACATCACTAAAAATTCATACATCATGTACCCACTTCGAAATGTTGTCCGAGATATGCCAAAAGGTCTCACCCTCAACTAATTGTATCCCTATCTCAAATTGATCATAGAAACCATCGAGGAACCTCTGAGCTAATAAAATTTATAATAGATTCTACAAAGAGGATATTAGTTATAAACCACCATCTGGTTCATATTCTAATAATCAACACATAGACTCAGTGATCCTTCAGTCCTCTAAGAAAATAACACCGAAGATCCCCATGGAGATTTACCATGACATATAAACCTCTCTACGCTCCTATTCAGGATAATGAAAATTTAGTTCTTAGTGCTCTTCGGGTACCATTCCATAGGGTGGAATGGAATTTACCTCCACTCCGGAAAACAATTCGATCATAAAATTTACATATCTTTCAGATGGTAACCTTAATATGTCCTTAGGATACACATCCTGAAACTAGTCCATAACAAAAGGGAACTTTGGTTGTACTTTCTCCCCATCATCTTACATAAGTCATGCCGCATTGGCTATGATTTCTCCCAAATGTTGGAAAAGTGGTTCAACATAGAACACTTGAGTATACAACTAACTATAAAGGACATAAGTGATATAATATAGAGATGTGAATTTTACACTTTTTCTGTACCAACTGATATGAGCTTGATATAACACCAACCAATCATTCCCAAGATTAGGTCAAATCCTAAAATCTCTAAGAAGAATAGATCTCGTAGAAAATGAAACCCTCGACCTCTAGAGAATAACTCTTAAACTTCATGATGTCCTCAACTCATACCCCTTTGTGTAGTATCATGTGACTTAACCCCACATGTAGCATCTCTGGTTAAGCCAAACAGTACTACCAACATATCAGAAATAATGGAATTGGTATCAACTGTATCAATTAACGAACATGAAAGCAGGGATGCTACATAAATTGTACCTAAAATAGTATATTGTCCTTCCAATCCACCATCATGTGTATCTTAAACTGCATAGAGATGACATTCCCATTTATCCTAGGCTATATCTAGAGTTCCCCACACTCCACTACTCTATTTGTATGAATGATCATTCCCCGGTGTTCCACATCCACCACCACTACTATTATGACCTAAAGAGATCCAATTGATATCGTGAAATTGGGTAACTGACCCTCTACCTACACTCAACCCCAGCCTCTAACGACCATCATTCCCTGACTATTGTAGGTTCCTATAGAACCTCTGCACATGGCCTAACCTTTCGCATGCCCAGCACTCGGCTGATGGGTGGGGACACTGGTCGTGCTAGTAACCAATCTTCCACACCAATAATTGAAGATATGGTGGCCACCCTGAGAAGTTGAAACCCTCTACTGATTTCTCTTTATAATTCCACATTGTATAAATTTACAAAAATGGATCCTACTACTATGAAAAGATGCAAAGCTTTCTCCCCCAATTGGCACCCCATGTTCAATACCTGAACCCCCCATCAGGTACCCCTCTGATATCAAGGCTTCATCCATAGAATCATCCATCCTTTCCATACAATTGAAATTAAACTAATATGTTATCTTGTGTGTTACCCCATCTAGGAAGCATTTCTCTAACGCTGCCATATCTTTTATCTTTGTGAAAACGAAACATCCTTTATCGATGAAATGACTAGAATATTACAATAATGAATCCCCCTGAGTTATCCTTATAAATTCTATATTATTCCCTTTCCTTAAGGTTTCTAGGTAGAAGATTAAAAGAAACATATCCTGAAAATCTTTCCACATCATTCCGTCAGCCCGATCTGTCTAAACCAAGATGTCCCACCCACACATTGCTCGACCCCTCATCATGAAGCCTGGAAAATTGAATATTTTCTCTAGATCAGTCTCTAGATAGTCATAAATAGTTTGTGTGGAATATCCCTATAACTATTATTCATTTGGACCACTCCCTTGGTAATATTTGGAGGGAGTTTCTAATGAAATTCTCTGGTCATCTCAAACATACTCAGTGCAACCCTCCCGGGGTCTTGTTCCATCATCATCATAAAATGAGGGAAATTGTCATAGAACAACACTTTCAAATTTTCAGGGATCACCACATTATCTTTGTCCAATAATTTTGATGTGTTCTCAGTTAATTCCACATATCTCCCATTCTGTACACATCATCTAGGTGGCATTTTTCCACAATTTAAAAACATATCTTTATAAAAAAACCATAACAATTTTATTAGGTGGATAGATATATAGGTAGGCTCATAACTTTACACTACCTAACCAGTTCACATACACTACCCAAATGATCCCACTCACAACTTGATGACTACCCTTTTCTATCTATTATATGTCCATGTCTAACATGATATCCAATTCATATGGTTACAAGCTATATCTTTTAACCAATTAAAAATATTTTCCCTATTCCAGTTTACTCATAAAACTTGTTAATCCTCTTTTTATTCTTTTCTATGATCCACATTTATACATAGTACTTACACATTTGAATTCAAATTTTACCCATTCATACAATCCCATTTGGCACAATTTCAGTACATTCATGTAAACATATTCATCCAAACCTTTATGTCACACATAACCATCTAATGTGTGTTAATATCATAATACATGTCACATACCTACATAGGTTCATAGAATGATGCATGAATGCACAACCTCGTACCCTTCTGGCCATAATAGAACTATAACAAAATCCTAAAAAATGACAAGTGAATCACACAATTGTGAAATATCATCAAACACAAAAACACACAACAAAAATAGAAATCCCCTCCCTGGGTGACATGGGTTTTAAACCGTACCAAGGATAGCTACACCCAATAATAAGTAAATTACCAAGTCCCAAAACATTCTTACCCTCCTATCTACCATATCCAAAAATTATGAATGATAAATAACTCTTCTAATACATATTTGTAACATCCATGACCAGGGATCCTCTATTGTGGTTCCCCGAGCCAGTTCTGCACATGACCTCAAGTTCACCTCCTCATACAACAGAGGCTCATCACTAGTAGAGAGGGTCTAATAGGACGTGTAGGGAGACTATACCCTCTTTATCAGAGTAATCCAAAATATATAATAATATTTGTAGTGGAAAAAATTGTAAACAATCAATAACATTAAAAATTAAGAAATTCTCAAAACAGCGTACTAACCTATAAAACCATCATTAAGTCATGTTATGCTCTAGTTACTTGTAAAAAACCCAAAATAACGGAAAACAACCTGATTCCCAAAATGTTCCAGACTCCATGTTTGGTTCCTCATCCATACATGACCCATGTATAGGGTGTTTGTAAAACCCAGTAGGCCACCATCAATGGTGTCTACCAAATATCAAGACAATCTAGATAAAACAAGGAAGTGATAAATAATTTCATGTAAAAGTAAATAGTTCAATAGGATATTCAAGACTATACTCCTTTAAATTGTACTACCATTAATTCCGGGATCACTACTTCAACATTTCATGGCTTCATAAACCCATTCCATGTGTTCAATTGATTAGGAATATTTGTAGTTATCTTGAATATGTGAATAAAATCAATCCCTATCCTACTAGGATTCACATTATAAAAATCTAATAATCCTCACCTCGAAGCCTTGGTCCAAGTGGAATGAAACTGTTATGGGAATAGAACTATGTCCCCTTCCCTAACCCATACATTTGGTTGTGGAGCTATAATCTCACTCAATCCCAACTAGTGGGCATAGAACCTCAGGTATATAACCTAATCATCAAAGCCATGTTAACATGCATATTTTTTATTCACCACAATTGAACGGATCACAACAAGCCTAGACAATATTATTTGGAGAATCACAAAAACATTAATAAATGTTAAATTGGAATTATGCCTCAATCAAATAACAGATTCATCATTTAAAATACTTAACCCTTTAGTCCCATTTCCCATTTCCCATACATAACTCAATAATCATATTGAACTGTAATCATAATTCTTTACCGTCATCTATGTTACCATTTTTATTAAAAAAATAGATATAAAGTGGGATAAATTGGTAACTAGGGGCAGAAATAATTAGGGACAATACTATCGCCCCGAATCAAGATCACCCATCAGGTTGAAAGGAAGACACATGAGAACAATAATTGACTAGGGTACTAGGGGTCTTCATTGAGGCCAATTAATATTCCACATTATTTCCCTCCCTTCACATGTGGGTGACTCTATTGTTACTATCAATGAGTGCTTTTCATTGCTTGATTACGTAAATAATGGACCAGGATATGATACCATTACCCTGAAAGGCGTCATACATAATCATGGAATCATTATCCAATTGTGAGATGTAATTCTCCCTCTTCCTATAGATGTTAATATCTAAATGAACTAACTTTTCTTCTACCTACATATAATTTCCATTTCCATAAATCTATGTAAATTCTAAAGCCACACTACATGTGGAATCCCGGAACATGCAACCCCCATGAATTTCACCGATCAATAATGATCCATTTTTAATAATATTGGTCACAACTTCATGAAGGCTTCATCAAACCCATTTCCCCTATTTTCTAATACCTGACTGTTATGCCGAATCATTATATGCATAAATCTTGCTATGAGAGTAAGTCTACAACCATTTCTATCGATTCCACACAAATCCACTAGGGTTCACATTACCTTGGAGATTATGTATCTCCTTGTAGAAGATATCCCCTAAATCATGTAACAATACCTTGTGTCCCACAAACACAAAAAACCCGCATTTATGATGATGGATCTCTCATTTAATTCCCCCTCTGAGCCATCCGACACATAGAACCGACACTCTAGGAATGAGTTGAAACATGACGCATATGATAATTCCCTCTAAAACCCCAAAAAAATTCTCAAAACATTGTGGCCTAGTACCCTTTGAATCAGGTATGAGTCATACACTCTTAATGTTTGTTCACACCATAATTATTGAATGATACAATGAATATTACAGGTATTTTGATGTTATCGTTGGGTGAGAGGGCACATGTTAGGATCCTTCCTGTTTGGTAATTGAATTTAGTAGGGATCCTGTTACACCAATCCAGACCATATCGACGCCATTTCTATACCTGGGGAGAGAGTATCCTACATAAATACTTCACATTGAACTTGCCCGTTGTTGGGGGAGTGAATATGCATAGGTCCAGTTTGGTACTCATGATAATAGAGTAGAAAAAAATCATCTAGATTGCATCTTGGGTTTATATGGAAATTTGAGGCAACTGGATCAATTCCTAACAATTGATCAAAGGGAATGGGAACCCAGGATAGGTGAGGACTCATCCCGACCATTTCTGATACCAAAACAGAATGTTTCCCTCCAAAAAATGCACTACAATTTATGTATGATGTTAAGAATATTACTATAAATTGAGGATCATTGCAACGACCCGTCCCTCGGTAATGAGTCAGCATTGAAGCTATACCTTTGGGACATCAGAATCCCCCACAATGTTCATTCTTCAATGGCCCATCATTCCATATTAGTTTGTGTGCAATTAATAGTATTCTTTAGTCATTTAACATTGACCCCTCCATCCACAATAGGTTGAGCCATATTCGCCCAAGAGACCCATTGTCTCTTCCCAGTCAGAAGAATCATTACAAATGGAATAATACCATAGTCTATCAATGGATCTGAAAGCACCCTTTGGGAAGTTGGTAGTAAATAGAGCATGCAACGGTTTGGATGAGAGGATATTATTCACAGGACCGATACAACTTCTAAAGAATAGAAAATGGTTCTTCCAAATGAGTGTGCACCCCATAATTATTTATAATATCCCCATTATTCCTTTTTAACCCATTTAAATACCAACCAAATAGTCCCTTAGCCTTTAACCACATTATACCCAACAATCCACAATGCTTACAACCAATTATATAAACAAGTTAACACATTCGTTAATTCTATATATAAACATGAATGCAATTAACACCCTATGTTTCTTTTAGCCATTGAGGATGTTCGGTGAACACCATGGGCTACTCTAAAATAAGTCACATCACCCTACATGCATCCTATGAGGATTATAAGAGTTTCATTAGGTTTTTAGACACCCAATAAATCACATTATGTCAAAGTAACCCTGAAATCATTAAAAGTGGGAATAAATAAAAACCTTACATGAATAAATCTAGAAATAAACCATGGGATATAACCTCTAGACTACCAACCTTGAATCTGTTGGTGAATAAACTCTGAACTGTATCCTTAAAACATGATTCAGTCAAAAATTCAATATACAACCTAAATCTCATTGCTAACAATGGGTTTGTGAGAATATGAAGATGATAAGAGAGAGATAACAACACAAATCCAAAAAATGAATCAAGGAGGGTTTCTACTTTACCCATATCATCAATCTACAACTTATGGCACTCCAAATGGCCCTACGATGCGTGATATTGATCATAGGAACTCATTTTTAGTTTTCATCATTATAGGGGTTAAAAGGTGGATGAAAGGAGGAAATCATTTATTGTGTATAAAAATCATGTAATGGCATTTTTTGTAATTTTTTTAATGTTTTTAAGCAGAAATGTTTACCCGCCTTCCCGGGTTTCCAAATGGTGCACAATCTATGTAGATGATAATGTCCACAATTATCCCCCTTATATGGATTACCATCATGGTTTTCTCAACCATGTGAAAGCATCGCATAGTGTATTGTTTGAACATCATCTTTCTGCATGGATTACCTGCACTATCAGCATGGTCACAACTAACCATGCAGCTATCCCAGAAAACTCATTCCCCCCTTTTTCTTGTCCTGAACCCCAAAAACCCCACAATAATTAATAGGGACATGGGGAACACTTATTCCACCAATATAATGGACATAAACTATAAGGTAACTAAAACCTACCTTAATAGAAATATGGGATCTTACAACCTCCCCACTTTATAATGGCTCATCCCCGAGAAACTCTTCATGAGAATCATTGATTTCATAATGAAATAGATTGGTAAACTCGACCACATATTTGATTCTCTCTCCCATGTTTCACCTTGAACCATTCCATATTTCCATAGAACACAAACCAAGGGAACAACCATTCACCATAAAATATTGTAACTATGATGCACAATACGAACTGGGTTCTCCTCAAATGATGGATCAGTCTCAATCATGGCATACTTGTCATTTATCAAATGAGATAATTTATTATGATTATATTAGAGTTGTGAAACATGGAAAACATCATATTTTCCAATATACCATTGTGGAAGAGAAAATATGTATTCCACTGGCTTGATCCTTCCCCCAATATCAAATGTCCCATCATATTTACACGTCAACATTATATGCTTCCTAATTTGTATGGGACCCAACAATGGAGACACCTTAAGAAACACACTATCAACCACCCTGAACTCAAGAGGTATATGACACTGACCTTCATATGAATTTTACCTATTCAATGTTGTTTACATAAATATTTGAACCCAATGAACCTCCACTGACACGTCCTGAAAAAGACTCGGTCCTAATAGCACAGGCTCCCCAGCATCAAGCCATTACAATGGATATCTACACAGTCTACCTTAAGTGCCTCAATCGGTTCCATCAGAATTATATCTTTAAATCTGTTGATGTATGAAAACTCAACCAGTGACCTATCTTTCTCCAACGATTCTCCAATATACCAAACGCATGATCTCAAAATGTCTTCTAAAACCTAAATATTCATTTCACTTCCCATTAGTCTATGTATGTTAAAATTTATGGAAAAACACATGGGTACCTAGTGCTTTATGCATTCCCCTCCTGAAGTGCGAGTTTCAATGCAGGACATGATCCATGACAACGGTTCTCGACACACCACAGAACTATACTATTTCTCCAAAATATAATTCCCCTAACTGGTCGACAATATTGGCCTTCTAAAACAAAAAGTAATGGGAAACATTGGTTAGCATATCTACATCCACTGAAAATGCATCAATCATCAAAGTAATCCTTCGACGACACCCCCCCCCCCGAATTCCATCATGAAGAAATACTAATTACACTCTCGAATAGGCAATGACATCAACAACCCACGTCGACACTGATGTTCATCCTCCACATATAGACTGGTTAGGGATCATGCCACAAATGTTGTAAATTCATCCTTCATTCCCATCCACCAAATAAATCTACCAAGATCATGGTACATATTAGTCATTCCTGGATGCACTGCCCACTTTGACGTTTGAAACTCACACATCAACTATTCCCAACCAAATTCTAACACCAAAACATGAAAATGATCATAAGAAAATCCGTATGCATTGAATGTCCAACCAGATGGTGACTTACCACCATTAAGACATTTTATCATAACCAAAAAAAACTATGGATCCACTAATTGAATCACTTTAAATTGGATCAATATTGAAAATTTAATTCCTATAGATGAAAGGGTCATCTGCTCGTGACTATCATGTATATCCAAATGCATCTATAGAAAAAGTCCATCATCTGATACTCTGAAATAGATTCATGAACTCCATAATTTTGAGTCTGCTCACTCAATGAATTGATGACAATATTCCCTTTCTCTAGTGTGTACACCTACAATAAATAAAAATATAGCATGTATACGACCCATAGTCATTATAAAAAATTCTAATACCACAAATAGAAAATGTACTTGAGACTTTTATGGTTGGTGAACACCATAATGGGATATCCCAACACGTAATTCCTTAAACAGATTAAGGCATGATCCACGACAGCTAGCTATAGGTCAATAGTAGGATAATTCATTCCATGCACCCTCAATTGTATACACTCATATGCTATAACCAGATCATCCGACATCTACACTGCCCCCAATCCAATAATAGACACATCACAGAATAAGGTATTACACTTACATGGTTTGGGTACAATAAAAATCTATGTGGTAGTCTGACACTTTTTAATCTCCTAAAAATAATTATAAAAATCTTCCAACCAATCATAGTTAATTGCCTTCATGGTTAGGCTTTTGATTGGCACTACCAAATGTGAGAAATATGTAATAAACATTCAGTAATAACTGGTTGAACACAAGAAAACAATGAATATAAGAGAAATTCATGGGATGATCTCAATACACCACAACCGATATATTTTACTTATCCACCGACACACCTAACTCAAAAATTGTGTTCCCTAGAAAGTGAACCACATCAATCCAATACTGACGTTTTGATTGCTTGTCGTTAATCCTATGGTATCCTATTGTAATAAACACATTGTCAAAATGTTTTTCATGATCATCATGAGTTCTAGAATACACTATGATTTCATTGATGAAAACAACTACAAACAGATCATGAAATGGGTGGAATATCAGGTTTATCAAGGATGTAAATACTACTTCTGCATCGGTCCATCCAAACGACATCACCATAAATTCATAAAACCCATAACTACAATAGAAAGCCACCTCAGGTATGTCACAAGGTCTCACCTTCAAATTATGGTATCCCAATCACATATATATATTAGAAAACACTGATCGACCTCTGGGAAAATAAAAAAATAAATGATTGTAGGAACATAGTATCATTTTTTATCAATCATCTGGTTCAAATCCATTTTATCAACACATTGCCTCGGTGATCAATCGAAATTCTTAGAAAAAAACAAATGTGTCCCCCATGAAGATGTAAAAATATGTATAAACACTTTATGATCTAATTTATCTAATAAAAACATTAGTTCCTGGATCTCTGTTGGAGCCAATTGATAGAGTGGAATATAATCTTGCTCCGCAATTGGTAGAAATTATATTGTCAAATAAATATCTGTCTCAAGTGGTAGCCCTGTGATTTCTTCAAGAAAAAAATACTCAAACTAGTCTACAAAAAATGGGATGACTTTCTATCCATTATCCACATCATCTAATATAAGGCGTTTTGCTTGTGTTGTGAGTTCCCTTAACTGCTGGTGTAACAGCCCTATACAACCCTCTCAAGTATCCCACTCATCAAAATGGATATATGTTCTCCCATAGTGATATGTGAACATTACCCAATGTCAGTAATAGTTGATATGATCTTGATATAACACCAATCAGTCCATTTCTATGATTATGTTAATGCCTGAAATCTATAGGAAAGAATTATCACATAGAAAATGATACACACCAACCTCTAGAGCGCAACGGTTTATTGTTCCTAATGTCCTCAACTTGTACCCTTAGTGGTGAATCAAGCAATATTACCCCACATAATGTATCTATTGTTATACCCAACCCAACTATGAACTGATCATAAATAAAAGAAAGTGTAGAACTTGAATCAAATAAATCAAAACCAAGCATGGAAGCTCTAATAATTGTACCATGAATAGTAGATGGTCCTACCTCACCACCATCAGGTGTAGGCTGAATTTCGTGTAAATTATCGTCCCCTTTACCTTTGGCTCTATCTTGAGTACCGTAAAATGAAATACTCTATTGGTAAGGATGATCTTGACTGAGAGTTCCACATCCACTAACTGAAAAAGTACGACCTCTGGAGATCCAACTACCTGTCTGATACAATTTAATAGACACCATGCCTACACTCGGCACCATCCGATGTCCTCCATCATTCTCTGACTGTCGTGGGTTCCTAAAACACCTATGCACATGGAATAACCTTTAGAATGTTCAAAAATTTTCTGTTGGATAGTGAAAATTATCATTCTTGTTCCATATCCTTACACACTAATAACAGAAGACTTGTTTTACACCTTGATAAGTTGATCCCTTCTACTAACTCCACATTCTACTACCACCATGTTTAATGATTACACAATGGTTCTTCTGACTATAAGAATCCCAACTAATTGATCTCCCCCTAACAACACAAGTTCAGTATCTAATGCTCCCTCCAGGTTCTCCACCACGACAAGGGATGGGTCCACCACTTCAACAATACATTTCAACTAAAGAAGATGCTCTCCTGAGATCTAATCTTGTGTCTCAGCCCATCCTAAAAGTGTTTCACAACAACTGCCTAATATTATATCAATATAGTTATGAAGCATCTCAAATTTTTGAAATGATTACCATATATTATTAAAAAAATTGTCCGTTGAGTTAACCTCATTAAATCCCCAGACATATCATGCCTGAAGGTTTTTGGGTAGAATACCTAAAGAAAATAATCCAAAAAATCAATCCACGTCATTTCATGATCTTGCTCAGTCTGAACCATTATATCCCACCAAATATATTCTTAACCCCTCATAATATAGTTTCTTATCTTGAATAACTTCTCTAACAGATTCTCTAAATGTTAAATAATAGTTTGGATGGACTCTATCCACAACTTTATTGATTCTATACAACAATTTCTGGTAATGTTTGGAGGGTGTAGCAGCAGAAACTCTATGGTCAGCTCAAAAATACTCATTGTATCCCACCATGGCTCTTGTACCATTATCTATATAAAATAATTGAAGTTATCACGAAACTACTCTCCCATAATTTCCATGATCACCACATTCTCCGTCTCCACTTTTGTAGGATCATTCTCATAAATTTCCTCATGTTTCCCAACTGACACACATATTCATTGTCGAATTTCTCTACAAAGCCAAACATGATTTTTTAAAATCAAAATAATGGTTTAATGTGATAAAAATTAATATAGGTAAGTACATCACGTTCAATAAATGATTTAGTTTTCATACACTACCCATATGAGCACACTCTCAACCAGATAACTACACATGACCATCACTACTAATTCCATGGATGACATGGTATCCAATTAACATGGTCAAAATACATATCTTTTACCCAATTAAAAATAGTTTCCCTATTCTAATTTTATCTTACCACATTTTAATCAACTTTTTATTCATTGTTAAGGCCCATTTTCTTATTACTAATTACACTTTTGACTTTCCATTTTACACATTAATAGCATTGAATTATGATCTATTTTATTACATTTATGTAAACATATGCATATTATACATTATCTCTCGCACACCCATCCCATTTGTGTTCTTATCATGATGTACTTAACTTATCTATATAGTTTCATATAATGATCCACGATGGCACAACCATGTACCCTTTCAGCCATGAGGAAAATATCACAATACTGTCATATCCCAAATCAAGTGCATCACCCAATGGTGAAATATCATCAAATAAAAAACACACAAAAAGAACCACAATCCCCTTCGAGGGTTACATGGGTCATCCCCATACATGGGATCCCTACTTCCAATCACATGATCATTAACATGGAGAGACACATTCTTATCCTCCTGCCTAACATCTCCAAATAGTAAGAAATAGAAATAACTCCCCCGATACCACTATGTATGTCCCCGACCTAAGAGCCACTAATTTTGTGCCCCAAGAAGGGTCGCCCTATGACCTAAAATGAGCCTCCTCATATGACAGAGGTTCTAGACTTGAAGTGAGGGAAAAATAGGTCACATGGGTATACTATAAACTCATTTCTATTATAAGAAACCCCATAAAATAATTTAAATAGTTTAAACAATAGTCTAAAATTAATAAAATGAATAAATAACCAATTCCCAAATCTAGGTATAACCATATAAAATCTCAAATATGGCATGCTATGATATACTGCCAAGTGTACAAAAAATAAAAGAGAGGAAAAAAATGGATCCAAAAAAAATATCTGGACTCTATTTTTTGGACCCCACCATTACACGTCCCACATCAAACTCAACTCTGAAGTATAGGTCCCTTACCCTTGTCCTGACTAGCAGTCATGAAATATACTCGAGTACACAATGAAACCCCGAGCAGGGTGTGAGTAAAACACAGTAGGCCACCACTAATGGTGTCTACAAAATATCCAAAAAAGTAAATAGTGAATGTAAGTTATAAATAATGACAAGAAAATGTAAACTGTTTAATAGACTATTCTAGACTATGATCCTCTAAATTATACTACCATTGATTCCAGGTTCAACACATAGAATTTCATGGATTAATATACCATTTTCACATATAAAATCGATTAATAGTATTCAATGATCTCATAAATATAGTAATAAAATCTACCCCTATCTCACTAGGAATAACATTATAAAAATATCATAATCTACACCTCAAAGCCTCAATCTGGGTGGAATGTAACCATTAAGGGAATAAAACTTTTCCCCTTCACCAAACTGTGCATTTAGTGGTGGAGTTAGAACATTAGTCCAACGTGACCAGTGGGCAAAGAACCTCATCTCTATAACCCACTCTACCAATCTGTATCCACATTCTTATTTTTCATTCATCAAAATTAACCAAATCACAAAAAGCCTAGAAAATATCATTTATAACACCAAAATAATATTAATAAATGGGAAATTGTCATTATTCCTCAATCCATTAACACATTCATCATTTATAACATATAACCCTTTAGTTTCA
Source organism: Viscum album (assembly GCA_963277665.1). Lineage (NCBI taxonomy): Eukaryota > Viridiplantae > Streptophyta > Magnoliopsida > Santalales > Viscaceae > Viscum > Viscum album. Next base: position 719,716,196 of record OY728151.1, on the reverse strand, counting down.
TTTCATATTTCCCATGCCTAACTCACTAATCATATACTTGTTTAAACAACATATACCCCATATTTCTTCATAACACATTTAAATTCCAACCAAACTATACCATAGATTTTAACCACATTAGACCCAATTATCCACAATCCATATAACCTTCTACATAAAAAAATTAAAAAATTCATTAATTCGTTATATCAAAACAAATATATTTCACACCCTATGTTTTTTATATCCATTGAAGAGGTTTGAGACACCCCATGTGTGTCCCTAAAATTGGCCACATCGCCATCCATGAATCCCACATGGATTATGATAGATTAATTAGGTTTTTTATTCACAAAATACATCATGTCATGTCAAAGGTACCAATTACTCATCAAAAGATTGAATAAATAAAAATCCTACATGCAAAAATCTACACAAAAAATGATGGGATATAATTTTTAGACAACCTTCCATGAATTCGTTCGTGAACACACTCTCAACCAATACCTTATATTACAATTTAATTAACCCTTTAATCCTATACCTAAACATCACTAAGAAATAAGGTATTGAGATGTTCAGATGAAGATAATATATAGGTACTAACCTAAATCAAGAAAAATAATCAAGGACGGGGTCAACACTACTAGGATATTCATTCCGCAAATGACGACACTCCCAATACCCTATGATGTAGGATATTGATCATTGTAAGATATTAGAGACTTTGGATTGTTCATAGGGTCCAAAGGAGGATGAATGCAGAAAATCACAATTTGGGTATAAAAATCCTATAATGAAAATTTGTTAATTATTTACAAGATTCTGGGTCACACAGTTTACTTGCACAGTTTTCCAAAACATGTGCGTATCATATGGATGCTACTATAAAAAATGTGCCCCCTTGCATGGGTTACCTACACGTTTTTTCAAACAATCCACAAACCATATGGAGGCTATTTTCTGAAAATCATTTTTCTGCATGGTATAATTGGGATGTTAACATGGTCAGGACTAACCATGTGAAGAATACGTAGCTTGCCCAGAAATCTAATTTTCCCCTTTCTAATATCCCAAGCCTCTAAAAAACCAAAGATACTTCTTGAGATATTGGCAATAAGTTATTTAGCCAAAATTAATGAGTTAAATTGAAAAGTATGCAAAAAACATACCTCTACAGAAATCTACGATCTTACAGCCTCCCCACTTTATAATATCTCATCCATGAGCCGCTCTTCCTAAGAATTTTTGAGTTACCAAAGAAAAGAGATTTTGACTCTTGTAAATCATATCTGATTTTATCTCTCATGTTAATTCTTGAATGTTTCCACTGTTACATAGAACAAAAACCAATGGCACACCATTTCCCAAAAAAAAATTCTCACTATGATCCACATTACGAACCTGGTTATCTTCAAAGGATGCAACATCTACAAGCTCGACATCCTCTACATTTATCACATGATATCGGTCAGTATGATACTGATGGAGTTGTAAAACAAGTAATGCATCTTTCATCCAACTATTCAACTATGTAAGAAACAGTCAGTTACCCACTGACCCATTCCATTCCATAATCTAAAATTGCACCACATATATAGGTGCCAAATTTCCCAGTTTCTGAATTCGATGGTGACCCAACCATGGAGGCACCCGGAGAGACACACTATCACACATTATGAACTCAAGAGGAGTATGATGCAGATCTGCATGTGACATCTTCCTACATTGAGATATTTCTATATTATATTGAATCAAATGAACCTTCTCTAATGTATCATTCACAGTACTCGATCATAATATATCATACTCTCAAGCCTCTAACCAAAACAATGCTTATTTACATGGTATCCCATAATGCTTCTCAAAACATGCGATATGAATTGTAGCTTGAAATCAATTCTTGTTTGAAAACTCAACAATAAAAAAGTTTTCCTCACATGATCCACCATAATCAAGAACACATGCTATCAAAATGTCTTTTAATACTTGAATTGTATGCAATGACTGCATGTCAGTCTGTGGGAGGTTTGTCATTATCAAAAACACTTATGAAAAGGTTACAAATATAGTAGCCTCTATGAAGATTGTGGTGAAAAATGTATCATGATCCTCTACTATGATTCCCAAAAATCCATTCAATCCTAATATTTTTCAAAAAAATAATTCCAACAACTATTCAACTAAGTTGGTTTGCTAAATCGGCATGAAATGGGACACTTTGTTCAGCCGATCTACCACCACCAAAATTGCATCATTCTTCTGAGACTTCCTCTGTAGACCCACCTCGATGACCTTCATGATTTCATTCCACTTCAACTCTGGAATAGGAAATGGCTGCAACAACCCACCAGGATGCTGAAGATTATCTTTCACCTGCTGATTAGTGAGCCATCACGCCAAAAAACATGCATCTTATTTCTTCATTCCTAGCTAACGAAAATACCTATGAAGATCATGGTACAACATAGTCATGCCTGAAAGAACTTCCCACTTTAATTCATGACACATTTTCTTCATCTCCTCTTGTACCTCTTCCGGAACCACAACATTTCCATGATCATAAGTAACTCAATAAGCTCTAAATTTCCATCTAGAAGGTGAATCCCCATCATTAAGACTTTTTTTATCAAATCCAAATACTCCAGATCCACAAACTAACTATCTTCAACTCAGAGCAGAATCGTGGATTCAATTTCTATATATACCAGGGTCATCTGCTTGTGTCGGTCCTGTGTCTCCAAAAGAATCTTCGCAAACATAAGTGTCATCCCCCACATTGAACCAGATTCATGAACTACCTAAATCTGGGTCAACCTGATAAGAGCATCATTGAGACTATTCCCATTCCCTAGTGTGTACATGAATTCAAAATCAAAATATTTCAAGTACTGAACCCACAATCATCGTTGATGAATCAAATACTTCTCAAAGAATATGTAACTAAAACATTCCTATCTTTGAACACAATAAAGGGATCTCCCGATAAATAATTAGTTGAACAGTTTAAGGCATGATCCATAATAGCGAGATCCATGTCCTGAGTAGGATAATTCCTTTCATGCATCCTCAACTATATCGACCCATATGCTACAACTCGATCATCCTACATCAACCCTACCCCATGTCCAACACTATATACATCACATAACATGGTATACCACTTACATAGTTTGGGTAAGATATAATTGATTCAATATTTAAAAACTTTTCATCTCCTAAAAATATTTCCTAAACCCTTATGACCACTGAATATTTATTACCTTCTTACATAGGTGTATGAGTGGTGCCTCCCAATGAGAGAAATCTATAATAAACCATCAGTAATTACATCCTAGACCTAGAAAAATATGAATATAAGAGTTTTTCTTGAGCTGCTACCAAGTCACCACAACCTACACCTTTTCTGGATCAACAGACATACATGACTCAAAATTTATGTGTCCTAGAAAATGCACCTCATCAATATAAATTTGACAATTTGACAGCTTGACGTAAATCCTATTCTCTCGTAGTGTACTGAAAACAATGTCAAGATGTTTCGCCTAATCATAATTTGTTATGGAGTACAAAAATATGTCATCAATGAATAAAATTACATATTGATCGAGATGTGAGTGGAATATCTTGTCCATCATGTCCTTGAACACCACATGTGCATTGTTCTATCCCAGATTCATAACCATAATTTCATACAACCATTACCAAAATCGGAAAATTTTATGGGGAATGTCCAGAAGGTCTCACCCTCAACAGATGGTATCCCAATATCAACATAATATTTGGAAACATTGAGGAACCAATGAGTTAATTAAACATGTCATTGATTCTAGGAAGATGGTATCATATCTTAATTGTCATTTAGATAAACTTCCTATAATCAAAATATAGCCTCAGTGATCTATTGGCCTCAATAACAGACCACAACATACATCCCCAAAGAGATGTACAAGGAAATATAAACCCCTTACGATCCAATTACTCTAAATGGACCTTATATTCTTGAAGCACTATTAGTTATACTCGATATGGTGGAATGGAATCTGGCTCCACTCCTTGTAACAATTTGATCATAAACTCAATATCATTCTAAGGTGGTAACCCCAAGAAGTACTCAAGATACGCATCCTAAAACTGGTCGATAACAAAAGGTTTATCTTACTATACATTCTCCCCATTATCTAATATAAACCATGTCACTTGGGCTACGAGTTACACCAATTATTGGAGTTGTAGCCATACACATGGCCATCAATTATCCCACTCACCTCGAAGGACATAAGTGCTCCCATTGATATATGTGGATGTTACCTAATGTTAGCAATAATAGATATTTTCTTTATATAACACCAACCAGTCAATTCCCATGATCAAGTCAAAACGTAAATCCTCTTGGACAATCAAATCCCACCGAAAATATTACCCACTAAACTCTAGTGGGCAACCCTTACACTTTCTGATGTCTTTAACTCATACCTATAGTAGTGTATCAGGTGTCATTACACCACATGTAGACTCTATGATTAAACACAACACAACTACGAATTTAGTAGAAATAATGGAATGTGTAACAAATGTATCAAAAAACCAAAAGAAACCATAGAACAGAAAAGAATATTACATTGAACAGTATATGTTTCTCCTTCATAATAATTTGGTGTAGCCTGAATTGCATGTAGATGACCTTCCCTGATACCCTAGGGTCTATTCTGAGTACCCTACACTACACTTCTCTATTTTTAAGTACTATCTCGCCCTGGAGTTCAACATCAACCGGCTCTTCTAGTACAAATTTGGGTGCTCCAACTTCCTTCCAGATATGGGGTTACCGACCTCCTTCCTACACTCGGAACCTGGCTCTGACCTCCATCATTTTCTAAATATCATGAGTTCCTACATAACCTCTACACCCAGCCTAACCTTCTGCATTCTCATTACTCAACTAGTTGGTGGGGAAAATGTTCACACATGTTCCCCGACCTACTATACTGTTAATAGGAGGCATGGTTTCCACCCAAAGAAGTTGAACCCTTTTTATGACTTCTCAGTGTGCTTCAACATTGATGAATGATTCTAAAATAGTGCTTCCTTCTATCAGAAGACGCACTAGTTTCTTGCATAATTGGATCCAAATGTTAACTACCTAAACCTTTTTTTCGGTTCACCTCATATAAAAGGTCTGGATCCACTTATTTAGATTTACTTTTAAGACAAAAGACATTCTATTGATATATAATCTCATGTCTCAGCTTGTCCTGGAATAATTTTTCTATTGCTTCATCATCTCTTGTTATTGTCAGAATAAGGAGTCTCAAATCACTTAAATGACTAGAATAGTTCATTACCAAAAATTTCCCCTAAATTAACATTAGAAAATATTCTTCCTTCTCCTACCTCGTGTTTTTGGGTATAATTTCTCAATAAACTTCTACTGAAAATCGATCAACATCATTCTATCAGCCTCCTCTATCTGATCAATGATGTCCCACCAATGTTATTCATGACCCCACAACATTTAGGCTTCTAACATGACTCTATTAATGAGAGGAGTATCCATATTGTCTAGAATAGTTTGGATGTGATATATCTAGAACTCTATTGCTTTCTGACCACCCTCTCTGGTAATGGATGGAAGGTGTTGTTGTATAAACTCTTTAGTCATCTCAGACATACTCGTTGCAACCCACCCTCGGTCTCATTCCATCATCTGCAAATAAAACTAGATAATATCTCGTGGAACTGATCTTCCCTATATTCCAAGATCACCACATTCTCATACATTGCAATTGGAAGAGGGTTCTAAAAAACATCAACATGTCACCCAACCGACACAAGTCTTAGAGGATGAATTTCACTATAGTTACAAGAATTAAATTTAAAACACACCGATAAAAATTTTATAAGAAGTAAAGAGATATAGGTAGGCTCATCACATTCTACAACAGAACCAGTTCACATAAACTGCCCAAAAGAGCCCACTAACAACGGACTCACTACCCTAGGCAATCTCTTCTAGGGCCATTACTAACGTGGTATCTAGTTCACATGGTCACGCTCCATATCATTTACTTGATTCAAAACATTTTCCCTATTCCAATTTACTATTACCACATGTTAATCCATATTTCATCCTTTGTTGATCACCAGTTAATAAATAATACATACACTTCTGAATATATTTTTTCCTATTCACACCATCCCATTAGGAACAATTTTATTTATTTTATGAATATATGTGCATCCTAAACATTATATCCCACAAACATATACCATATGTTTGCCTATCAGGATCCATTTCACATACCTAAATATGTCCCAAGAATTATGGATGAATAATCAACCTCGTACCCTTACATCCAAGAGAAAAATATAACAAAACTGTCAAATCACTAAAAAAGTTCATAACCCAATTGTGAAATATCCTGAAATATGAAAACACACAACAAGAACAACAATCCCCAACTAGGGTGACTTAGGGTTTCCCCCATACAAGGGTTAGATACTCACCAGAAAATTTTCATTACCATGGCCCACCAATTTCTTGAACTAATGTCTAATATACCAAAATATTCATAATGAGAATGTACTCATTTGATACCACTTTGTTATGTACCTGACTTAGTAGGCACTAATCTGGGGCCCTGAGCTGGGACATCACATGAACTAAAGCGCACCTCCGGGGATTCTAGAGGCAACCGACTAGAAGCGAGGGTATAATAGGTCATGTGGGGTTACAATGCACTCAGTTCCATAGTAATCCACAATTGATAAAAAGTAAAATAGATGAAAATAGGAAAAAATCCCTAACATCCATAAATAACCAATTCCCAAAATTGGGTTCAACCATATAAAACAATAAATATGACATGATATGATATAGTGACAAGTGAACAAAAATGAAATGAACGGAAAATTATAGGATCCCCAAAATGTCTTGGACTCCTAGTCTAGGACCTCACCCAAACATGTTCCACATCAAACTCAACAACCAAGAATATTGTTATTTCCCTTCTCCGGACATGCAAGCATGAAATAGGCTCAATTACTCAATTGCTGACCAAGAAGGTTGTGAGTATATCTCAACATGCCTAGACCAATGGTGTCTAGAAAATATCTATAAAAATTAGATAGTGAATGAAAGTGATAAATAATTAAAAGAAAAATTAAACAGTTCAATAGGATATTCTAGACTATTCTTCTTAAAATTATACAATCATTGAATCCAGGTTCACTAAGTAGACATTTCTATGTTTAAAATACCCACTTTCAGGTGTTCAATGCATTAGGAATATTCAATGTTCTTAAGAAAATGGAAATAAAATCATGCCCTATCTTACTGGGAATCACATTATAACAATATCATAATCCTCTATTCGACACCTCAATCTGGGTGGAATGCAATTGTTAGGGGAATAATGCATTATCCCACCCCTAACCAAAGAATGGGGGGATCTTGAACCTTATTCCAATATGACCCTTGGTCATGGATCCTCATGTATGTACACCACTATACCAATCCAGGTGCACATGCTTATTTATTATTCACTACAATTAACCACATTACAAAATGCCTCGAAAATATCATTTAAAACATCACAACAATATCAATAAATGGGAAATGAAAATTATTCCTCAATACACTAAAACATTCATCATTTATAATACTAAACCATTTAGCCACATTTCCCATTTTCATGCCTAACTCATTACACATATTCCCGTTTAAACATAATTTCGTATAATATTACCATTAGTCCCTATTATCCCATTTAAATGAAAAAAACAATACATAGCCTTTAACCACATAATACCAAACTATCCACAACCATTATAACCTATTAAATAAACAAATTAACACATTATTTATGCCTCATAAATTACATGAATCCATTTCACACCCTATATTTTTGTTAGCCCTTATAGAGGATCGGTGCAACCCCATGGGTGGCCCTAAAATTGGTCACATATTCTTCCATACATCCCACATAGATCATGATGGTTTCATTAGATTGTTTAGACACCCAATACATAACATAATGTCAAAAAAAGAATGAATTCATGAAAATAGTGAATGAATAAAAACCCTAATGTACAAATCTACCCCACAACCAAGGGATATAACATGTAGACAACATTCCTTGAATCTGTTGGCCAATAAGATATAAACTGAAGCCTTTGATTCTGATTCAAAAACCCCCTGAAGCTTGAACATGATCCTCACCATAAATTAAGGGTTTTGAGATATTTAGAAGAAGAGAAGATAGTGATATAAACCCAAATCAATTAAACGAATCAATGATGGGGTTGAGAATTACCCCTATAATCAATATAGAATTGACAGTGATCAAAATTGGTGTAAGATGTGGGACATTTATCATTGGATGCTCTTTTAGACATTGGTTCATTATTAGGGTCCAAAGGAAGATGAAAGGAAGAATCCTAGAGTTGGTAATAAAAATCCCATAATGATATTTTTGTAATTTTTTATTATTTCATGGGTGCATGGTATACCCACACAGTTTTCCAAACCATGCGCTAATCTAGTGGAATATTATATCTAAAAATATCACCCTTTAAATGGTTTACCGACATGTTTTTTCAAATCGTGCGAAAACAATGCAGATCCTACTTTCCAAAAATACTTCTTCTGCATGGTTTACCTAGGCTATCCGCACGGTCAATAATAATTGTTCGCAAACCATTGGCTAGCCCAGAAAACCCCTTTCCCCCTTTTTCATGCCTCGAACAATTGAAAAACCTGCAATACATTATAGGACTTGGGAAACACATATTCACCAAAAATAAAATACTTGAACTAAATCGTAAGAAAAAATATATCCAAATAGATATAGGGGGATTGACAGAACACAGATTGTTTAACACATAATATCTACTTATATGGGGTGTATATATAATTGCCACACATGTTAAAGTCATTTATTTATACTGAATCTAATTATATGATCTTTTTTAAGGGACTACATATCGATCTCCTTCTATAGAAGCATAGTTTATTCTATACACTCCCTTATTTTATTCAGAGATTAACAATCCCCTTTGAATTTTGATTTCATTCAAAGGGAATCATTTTTTAATGAAGTGTTTTACTAAATGTCAAAAATAAATTTTTTTACATATGCGGAAACAATGAATCCTCCTCCTTCATAACCATTATATTATATTTGGCTTCCTCTATAATCCATGATGTTTTTAACAGGAAAATAAATCCGTTATTTGATTTTTTTGGGTCTTTGGGTATTAAAATGTTTTTGAAATTTAATTTACTATTTCAATATTTTGAAATTATCAATTGTGATTGTTAATTTAATTTTATGAGTGAAACATTGATAATATAAATCATTTATGTTTTATAGTTATATTATAGAACATGGTCATTTCATGGGTGGTTATGTGATAAACAAAATATGGTTGTTTATGAGAATAACCAAAGATGGTTGGTTCCATGATAAAATATGGACCTGTTGTTACATTCTACCCTCAAATGCATAGGTTATAGAATTCAGTCATATGGCTATTCTATTTACTGATATATGTGGATTTTGACAACCTAGTAATTCTATATAAGTATGTTCATGTCTTATGTTAGATTAATATGTTAAATGATTATTTATATAGGATTTATGAAAATATTTGTGCTACAAAAAGGGTATGCAATGATCTTATATTAAGTGTATTATATTTAAAATTTATGAAAGATGTAATGTATTACATCTAGATATTGTATTCATGATTTTCATGTTCTCCCAAGACTAATAGTTTTCATTCATTGTGTATCCCATACTAATAATTTTATACACATCCTACATTTTCAAATGTTATGATAGGACTAAAAATGAATTGGGTCAATGATGGGATCAAGTAAAAATTTTTGTATTAAAACACGAAAAGATACCATGTTTCTTTTTAAAGAGTATTTTTTTTTGAAAAAATGCATAGTGAGTAGAATTGCCTACTTGTAAGATTTATGTTTTTATGTTTGAATTGTGACATAATTTCCTAATTTTCTTAAAATGAAAAGATACTTTATGTGGAATAACGTCAATTTTTGACATATCTCAATATTATATAACATTTAAAGCAGGGGCCATATAGTAGGTATCAATGGTCGGTTTAGATAAATTTTGCAGTTAAAATATTGTTAATAGAATGTCCATAAAATATGTTTACATTATGGACAAAATGATATAGTACTAGAATATTACCACATTTTTTCATTTAATTTTTTGCTGTTCATAATGGTTTTCTATTGGGGAAGGAGGGAAGTTGTGATAGAAAGGCATACATAGTGATATAACCCTCAAAATAATCATCTTATGATTGGAGGAATTGGAACTGAATTGTTTGTTTCCGTGATGGATCAGTTGACTCAAGAGATAAATGGTGGTGGTATCCAGGCATAAGGTCAACCATACCAATCACAGATGCATATTTTGATCGAAGATCATTTCATGATGAAACATCCCCCATCCTTTATATTTTCATTTGACTTAGTCTAATCCGAAGGCTGGATTAAATAAGTAGAAAATATTTTTAATGTAATAGCGTGTTCAGACATTCAAAAGTATATTCATAATATTTATCATTTTCAAGGTGAAGCTATTCAATGTTAGTCAAGGATTAAAAATATCACAGGACATGAATAGATTGAAACCATATAATGGGCTGAATTTGAGAATATATTCATTGTGAAATATTTTACTAAAGAAGTTTTTCATAGGATGGAAAAAATTCTTTTAATTGAGGGAAAAGGGGGAAGATTATGTTGCTGAATATGAATAAAATTTCACTAGTTTGACAAGGTACATCCAACATTTTATTTGGGTAATTGATAGTAATACAAATCAGTTTTATATAGGATTGAAGCTAAAATATTGAAGGGTGTCAGCTTTTTTAGTGTTAAAAAACTATTTGATACATGTTTGATGTGATTATAAGTTTGTATTGTGGCCTGTTACTAGTATCAAGATCAATTTTTGGTCATGTTTATAGGTGAAATTACATTATATTAAAAATATTAGGAGGAACAGTAAATTAAACTAAGTATTTTTTTAAACAATAAAATAAACGAAATAATATGGAATTTTCAGTAAGAGTCAATTTTATTTGCCTCAAATTTAATTTATTTGTAATATTTTATCTAATGATGGCATAACTATTGACCCTTGAAAAACAAGTTGTTGAAGAGTTACCAATAACTACTAATATCATAGAGATTCAATGTTTTGTTTTATTAGTGGGTTATTACCAAAGGATTGGTCAACCATTTTCACAGTTATCTATCCCACTAACAAATAAAACAAGTAGAAGAGTTATATCATTTGGAAAAAATAATGTGAAAACATTTTTTGGGAATTTAAAAGTTGATTGGTAAATTCTTCAGTTTTGGCCCTAGCTTAGAGGAATAGTGAATTTTTTTTATCTACAGTGATTCATCACTAAATGGAAATTGTAATATCATAATGTAGAATGATCACTAAATTTACCATGGTTCATGTTTTTTGAATCCTTGTGAGATAAATAACCGTACACATGATACGGAGATAGCTTCTTTTGTTTTTACGTAAAAAATAATGAGGCATCATTTGTATGTATAAAAGTGTGAAATATACACTGATCAAATTTTTTTAAATATATATTAACTCCAAACGAATATAGTGAGTTTTATAAAAATGTTTAATTGGTTCCGAATGTTTTGTAACCTATATTCAACATTGATAATGATTGTGTTTTTTGGTTTGGAAAGAGATTATGGGTGCCTTTTTTTCACATTTGTAGAAATCGATATTATGTGAAGATTATAGTTCCCCATTTTCATTTCATCCTTGAAATAATAATATGTATAGAGGTTTTATAGAGTATTAATGTTGGGATAGAATAAGAAAAGATGTTTTTGACTTTACTATGATGTGTTTGACAAGTCAATGGTTTAATGAAACATGGATGTTACCAAAAAGGATGATTCATGCGTTTATAGTGACCAATTTCAAATAGGAATATATATCAATATATTTTGTAATAGAATTTCCAAAGACATCCTGAGGCAACAATGAAACTGTGTTATTGTTGATTGATTGATTATTCCACTCATTTTCTTCTTATTAGATATACAATGTATCTATATCAACATTCTCGATTGTATATCAATGATATAATCATGTTAAACAGAATTTCCCTCTCTATTATATTTTATCATGATCCTTAGATAACATGAAACTTTTCGAAAGTCCTTACATTGTCATTGGTAACTAAATTGGATTTAGGTACAACTTTTAAGCTTCAAATAGATGGGTAATTAGAACAAAAAATTCACCACATGGAGGATATCCTTTGTTCTTGTTCAATGGATTTCCATGGATTTTTGGATCAACATATTTCTTTGGTTGAGTTTTCTTATAATAACAATTTTCATATCAATAAACATATGGCACCATTTGAGGAAATATATAGAAATTAGTGTCAAAATATAGGTTTTGGATGATGTAAGTGAAATGAAGTTGATTGGACCAGAATTGTTAGAAGAGTTTGAGAAAAATGATCAGATCCTTCAAAAGTGCTTGCGGAAAACATAGAGCTGATAGAATAGTTATGTGGACAACTGGGGGAATGATATTTGATTTGAGGTAGGTGATCATGTCTTTATAAATGTTTCTTCATGGAAATGTATTGTTGATTTTTTTTAATAAGGGAAAGGTTAGTATGTGGTTTATTGGACCCCATGAAATCAAAGGAAATTATAGATCAATTTCATATAGTTGGATTTAATGCCATGTTAATCCTTGGTACAAATTGTTTTCATTATTTAATGTTAAGAAATTATATGCTGGATCCATCTCATGTTTTGTGTCAAGATGTAGTTTAGTTGGAAGATAATCATTCTTATGAGAAATAACATGTACAAATTCATGACCTCAGAGAGGATGTGTTGCATAATATGGTGATTGATCATGTAAAGGTTTTGTGGAAAAAACAGTTGGATGAATTGAAAATGTGGGATTCTGAAAAATCTATGATAGTGAAATACCCCCACTTATTTGATATGTAATTAAAATTATGAGGAATGAATTTCAAAATTAGGGGACCGATGTAACAACTAATGTATTTATAGAATAATACTTTTTCATATATATTATTATTTATGAAAAATATATTAATTTTACATTAAATATAACCCTTTTTCTAGTAGCTTACTCGACAAGCAACCATGTGTCACTCTGAAATCATACGCTTCACACATCATTGAGTGATTCTGAAAAATAATTCAATATTATTTTTTGTAATTTTAAATGGTAGTTAACACCTTGGGGTTTTAGTGGGTGGAATGGGCATAAATAACATCAATATTATTGTTTCGGTGCGGATGTGCGTCGGGTTACGCTGTTCCGCCAGGACGCGTTCGCGCGTGCACCCGTCAACCCGAGGGGATGGGCGCGCGGCTTGTGGTCCCGCAGTCCTGCTTTCCAAGGGCGGGCGGCATTCGTCCCTTATTCAGGGGCGTCTGCTCCTTGATCGAAACCGGGATGATGGGATGTCGGCTCCTCCTTCCTTGGACGTCTCCTCCGAACTCGTCGCCTAATCCGGGTCTCCCTTATAGACTTAAGAATGTTCGTGAATCTCGTTCCCGGTGCCATATCTTCATGGACACCGGTTAATTACGCTGCTTCCGCCCGGACGCTCCAAGGAGTCTGGTCGGGGCAGCAACCTGCGGTGAGAAGGCCGGGTGGCTCTGGGTGCTGGGGGCATGTCGTAACACTGCGGCTCTGCACGTCTGTCTTCTGTCCCTAATAGGGCTTCTCGAAGGCATGATGGCCTGAGGCATCCCGTACTAGGTGCGGGGAACTGTGTCACCTGAGGTTTTCCTCAGCTTCCCATGTTTAACACGGGGTATGCCGCGAGTTTAACGTCCAGCGGGGACGGCATCGGACCGATCAACACGAAAAGTGGATCAGATGACAGAACCCCTTGCGGGGAACCTCCGACGCTGGGGCCAGCACATGGGCGGCTTCCCAAATGATGTGGAGTGGAGTGAAGTGGCATGACCCCACCAGGATGTGGCGGCCCGGGTAAGGATGAGGATGGATGATGGAGTGAAGAGCTTGGACCCCGTAGAGGCTTCCTACGTACCGCGCGTTAGCACAGATCAAAGTCAACGTAGTTCGGGTATACAGTTTAACGTCATGCTGGACGTCGGCAAGCCGACTCACGAAGAGGTCTAGGCCGTCGGGCAGAGGATTGAACCGGACCACCTCGCACAGAGGTGGGTGGAACGGCCGGGTGGATCACAGTTTCACATCATGCTGGACGATAAAAGGAGAAATGGGAAAAGGGGCTGTGGGGAGGCACAGTGGAGATACACACGGGCAGTCTCCCACAGGGGCAGATTCATAGGTGAATCGACGCAAGCGTGAACCCTGGAGGGGTCCACTGATGGACGAACCGACGTAAATACGACCGGGACGACCAGGTGGTGGGCTTGGACCTCAGGGAGGCTTCCTACGTACCCTGTATAGAAGACAGGGATCAAAGTCCACGTAGTTCATTCTGTCAGGACTTACGCACTTGGGGCAGCCCGGGTGGCAAAACTCAGTTGGAAGGGACTTGGACCGAAAGTAGGAGACACCTCGATCCCAGTCACACCCTCTACTGGCTTCGGCAGTGGGGAGGCGCAATGGGGATACACATGTGCAGCCTCCCACGAGAAACTAGGGGTTTGTAATACCCTGCCCCCGTAGGGAAAAGCCACTCCCATTAAATCGTCCCAAAAGGGGGACAATCCCGACATCCCTGCAGAGACGAGCGGGTGGGGGCCACATCCAAACCGGGGAAGACCCTGCGTGCGAGGCACATGATCGAATGATGCGGACGGTTTAGCGTCTTGCCAGACGAAGTACAGTTTAACGTCGTGTGTTGAGGACGAGGCGGACGGTTTAACGTCTTGCCGGACGAAGTACAGTTTAACGTCGTGTGTTGAGGACGAAGCACTTGGCAGTTTAACGTCTTGCAGCGCGGACGATGGGGGCTAGGCGGTTTAGCGTCGTGCAGCTTGGACGTATGTGCAGTTTAACGTCATGCTGGACGTATCTGCAGTTTAACGTCATGCTGGACGAATATGCAGTTTAACGCCATGCTGGACGTATCTGCAGTTTAACGTCATGCTGGACGAATATGCAGTTTAACGTCATGCTGGACGTATCTGCAGTTTAACGTCATGCTGGACGAATATGCAGTTTAACGTCATGCTGGACGTATCTGCAGTTTAACGTCATGCTGGACGAATATGCAGTTTAACGTCATGCTGGACGTACGTACGTGTCACTTCGCGCAAGCCTGGAGGGCCGCACGGGAAGACAACGCACGGTGCGGGCACCCAGGATGAGGATCATCGGGCGCCACGCAGGCGGGTACCCTCGGGGGGTCAAGGGAGGCGACCCTGGCGGATTGCGTGCAAAAGAGGAGCTTTGCGCGCAAAACCGCGGGTCGGCGCGCAAAATGGCGGGCTGGCGCGCAATTGGGCCAGCGCTTCGCGCGCGGATGGTTGGGATTGCGCGCACCGGGCTTCGGATAGCGCGCGGGGGCAACGGCTCATTCTCTAACGAATGGCCACTTTGAAAATGGGGGGTGCGCGCAATCGGGTTGGATTGCGCGCACCCGGGGGCAATTGCGTGCAAGAGGCTTCTTTTGCGCGCAAAGGCCTTCGGGTTGAATTTTTTTCAAAGGGAATGAGCCAAGGGGATTGCGCGCGAAGGCGGACCCCAAGGCTCTATTGCGCGAAAGAAAGGAGGTTACCTGAAGAGCGGCATTGCGCGCGGAAGGGGTTGAATTGCGCGCGCGGGAGACCATTCGACTTCCAGCAACCTTTGAAACGTTGGGGGTCGCCTAGTATTTATAGGCAACCCCGGGCGCGGAATCCAAGGCGCGAGCGCGGAATTCTCCTCGCGGGCGCGGAATCGGGCACGGCGCGCAAGGGAGTTGCGCGCATCCCGGGGGTTTTGCGCGCGGATCATCATCTTCACGCGCAGACCTCTGAAATTCCGCGCAAGGCCTCCGGGCCCTCCGAAACATTCTTCCGACTCCAAATATGACCTCGCTTTCCGCATCTGGAGCTTCGTTTGGGAACAACGGACTTTTCTGGCGTCTACAAAAGCCCCCCCTCGGAATCTGATCGGCGAGAGGTCGCAACGATCGGGTTCCGAGGGAGACGCCGGAATGCCGAAGTCCTGGGCGGCGCGGGACTTAGGCGCGCAAAAAGGGGCGCCGGTCGCGAAATTCGCCGCTGCGGTCGCGCAAAGCGCTTTCCGCGCGGCGCGGACCCCGGCCTCGCATATAAATAGGGGCACTGGGTCCCTCCGTGCCGTACATTGGCCTTCCGCGCGATAAGCATCTCTGCTCTCGTGCGCGAAATTGCCTTTTCCGGCGCGGAATTCGCCCGCTCGACACGCAAAACCGTCCGGATTTCGCTCTGTCTTTGCGCGAATACCCGGGGTTTTACGCGAACAACTTCCCGATTGCGCGCCGTCCACTAGGATTGCGCGCCGACTCTCAAACTTTTCCACCAGCCTCGTCTGATTCCGCACACTTCATCCCTTAACCCGCACGACTCCCGAAACTTCTGAGATGGCCGCGCACAGAGGAAATGAGGGGGATGCCGCCACTCGCAGGGCTGAGATGGCGACGAACGAGGAGGTTTACGGAGCCAAGGAGATTGTTTCCAACAATCAATCCTTGTTCGACTTACTGACGCCGGCCCAGAAGACATATCCACTGTCGGACAACCTGCCGCTCTGGAATTTCGGCATCCTAGATGAGGTTCCGGTGCCAGGGTTCGAGATTGATGCGCCGCGGACCTGGGTGACCCGGGAGGACGAGCTTCTCCGCTATAACATCACCAACAATGGGCATCCTGCCAGGGAGACCAGACACTTGGATGTCTATGTCCTGAACCCGAGGACGCGAACCATTGATGGTGGTGAGCCTACTGCGGAGAATTCTCCAGCCCTCTACTCGAGCATATATCGCCAGAGCGTCACGGACGACACCAAGGGCTGGCTGAAGGACTGGGACTTGCGGTCTGGGGGCAACTTCACCAGTGAGTGGGCCTGGGCGTTCTGGGTACGCCACACTTGCGATCACTTCGCAGAGGAGCTGCGGTACATCGGCTTGTTCGAGGCGGTGTGGACGTCGCAGTTCCACTTCTACCAGCAGTCCGAGCTCGGGCCGGAGCTGTTCACCCGATGGTCTCCGGATACCAACACCTTCCATCTTCACCATGGGGAGGTCGGCATCGGTCTCTGGGACATCCACTGCATCGGAGGTATCCCGCTGGAGGGCTACCAATACGATGAGTTCCTGCCACCGAAGAACATCTGGGAGGACAGGTCACGGACTCCCATCCTGACCTGGCATCTGCTTGACCTGGCTACGCAGCAGCTCGGGATCAAAGACTTCCAGAAGGACATAGCCTACAAGGAATGGTTCAGCCAGTTCTTGGAGCATGACCCGGCGGTCAAGATGCCAGGCAGGGGGAAGCGGTGCCCGACCGCAGCTCAGAGGAGCCGGAACGGGTCGTACTGGCGGGTCCTGGAGACGGGTGACTACCGCTCATGGGGGTACCGCGTCATCGAGGCCCGGGACCCAAATGTCCGGTACGCGGCGTTCCTGGCCGCCTTTCTGAGTGGGTGGCTCCTGCCAGTGCGGGACGCGAGAATGGGCGTTCGCCCGGCGACACTGGCAGTGGCGGGCGCTATGGCCGCCAACAAGAGATACAACCTCGGGGTCCCAGTGCTGGCGAGGCTGTATGCCATCCTGGGACGCATCTCACGAGGGGGGTCGCCACGAAGGATCTGTGGGCCCTTTCAGTTCTTCCACGGCTGGGTGGCTGCTCACCTCGGTGGGTACACGTTTCCGAACGCCATCATTCCTCCGGGCAACGGCCTGCGACCCTCCCTGCTGAACATCGCGGGGGTCGCTCCGATGACCCTAAGTGAGGAGGGCGTGCGGATCCGGATTGGAAATCATGCCAACTTCAACTTCAGTCCGTTCCCCACTCCCTTCGGCCAGATTATCGACAATGGGCAGGGTCCGCTGGAGCAGCATGAATACTTCCTGAACATGCGGGGCGGGGTGGTCGTGGCTCGGATCTACGGGAAGGTGATCTGCGAGCCTTACGTGCCGACCCGGTTCGCCAGGCAGTTCGGGTGCCTTCAACGGATGCCGAAGAGGGTATTCACTGCTGTCCGGGAGGAGACGAACCCTTGCGTCCTTCGCCAGATGTGGCTGATGTTTGCCGCTTTCGGCTCTGGCGACGTCATCACTCTCCCTCCTACCGGAGTTGACGCATGCTTGGCAACCGAGTACGCCGAACACTGGGCCATCGCGTACCCTGAGGGGCTTTTGCGGAAGCTAGTTCGGCGGCTCGAGGTTACCCGTGCGGAGACCGGGCGTCAAGGAAGGAGGCGAGGCGCCGCCACACGGGGGAGAACGGAGGCGCGCCAAACAGCGGAGCCGGCGCGGGCAGGGACTTCGGCGGCGGGCACATCGCGAGCTGCCGCCACGACCTCAGCGCCCAGAGAGGGGGCACATGCGGCGGTCGAAGAGCGGCCCGGGAAGCAGGTGAGACGTCGGCTCGAACTTTCCCACGATGCAGTCTTCCCGGCGCTGTGGTCGGCCTGGATGACCCTGCGGCAGTCACTGGGGACCGACGCCATCTGGCGAAAGATTCTCAGAGAAGGAATCCATCTGCCAGAGGTCGGGCGCCTCCACATTGCCGACAGGGTGGACTTCAACCGGCAGTATGCGTATCTGACGGCCATGGACGAGTACGCGCGCCAACGTGGTCAGCGCGCGGAGCCATCCCTTCTGGTGAAGGTGATGCTCGGTCTCGAGCCCGCTCCGGAACAGATGCCACCGGAAGAAGACGACAGTAGCAACGACTCCGAAGAAGAGGAGGAAATGGGGGAGGATGAAGGCTCCGAGGGAAGATCCCATCAGGGGAGCCCACGGGAGAGCGGCGAGATGGCCGGCTCTGACAACGTTGATGTCACTGAGCTCCTCGAGGTCCGCTTCTATCCCTACTCAATCTGCTTCATCCACTCTCTTATGCAGCTTCTAACCCATTTCTCCATCTTTCTCAGGAGCGCACGGATGTTGGTCAGGCATCCTCAGCGGGAGTAGGAGGGGCGCCAGCAGGACAAGGCGGGGGCCAGACACCTATCATTGAATTGACAAGCGCTAAGGGGTCCCCTGCTGCAACTGTTCCTGCGGCGACCGGGGTAGCGGAAGATGACGCTCCGAACTCCCGTAAGTCTCCCTACTTTACTGCTGGTGCTTGCCGTTGACGATCCGTGACTAACCATGGCATGCCCCGCGCAGTGATCTCAACATTGGAGGCTCGTCGGGTTGCCGAACCCGGGCCATCTACGAGTGGACCAGTGGTGGACATGCCACCTGCTCCGGAACAGACTTCCCAAACCGAGCCGGCCCCACCAACTGCTGATCAAGGGGCTGCGGACGTCGGCGGTGCTGCCATCGGAGAGAGTTTGGGGGCTGACGAGGGTGTCAGCGCCGCTGGGGAGAGAGAAGAAGGTCGCCCGGATGTTGGGGAACCTATCCCTCGTGAGGACCTCCCAGGGGCGGACCCTGCAGCAGACCTGCTGGCTGCCTTCCCTGCCTACCGGCCTGCCGATCCCGAGGAGATGGACGACTCGGACACGGAGGCGGTCGAGGAGAGCCGGATAACGCGCCGTAGGGGGTGGAAGTGCATCCAGCGCTTCCTCAAGCGAGACCCATCGGAGTGGCTGGGGCGCATGGGATCACTTCAGACCTGGCTGCGCTTCCTGTGTGCCGGGGGAGCTGATGCTCAACGCCTCCATCTAACGGTCCGTGATTTCATGGCCGAAAAGATGCGCGAGAGCTGCCGGCGTGCCGACGTCACACGAAGTCGGGACATGTCGGAGAGCACGCGGGCGCTCCTCGCGGCGGAGCAGGAAGTCCGGCGCCTCGAAGGGCAGGCGGCAGAGAAGGAGGCCTTCGTCGCAACGTGTACCAAGCTTGTGGAGCAACTAGCAGCCCAGCTGGTTGACGCCCAGGTACAGCTGACGGAGGCGGGCCAACAGATGGTCACAATTCAGGTCGAGCGGGAGCGTGCACAGGCCAGAATCGACGAACTGCGTGCTGCGACCGCCGACGAAGAGAGGGCACGCAGAGAGCGAGAAGCAGCTCTGGAGGCCACCAGCCAAAGGGTAGCGGCATTAGAAAGACTCATTCAGCACGCTAATCCCTAAGGGATTTGTTTTGCCATTCCCAAAACATTTGCTTCCGCTACTTTGATCCATCTGTATGAATCAATATATTTATCTGCATCTTTTGGTTTAATATGCTCAACCACAATTCACTGTCTTGCGGGAGTGTTAACCAAGCATCAGGCATCCATAATTGGGCCTGGATTTCTGGAGAAAAGAGGGAGGTCATTCCTAGGAAAGGGGACCTCAGACCTAATCAATGTACCATTCCCCCAACCTGTTCCAACACACGAGCGGGACAATGCTAGGGGCGTTGAGATTTTATCCGAACATAGGGAAATGAGAAAGGGTGAATCGCGTGTCCCGAATCCAGACATCCACAACGGTCGGCCTTCCAGGAAATGCCCAAGACGGTAGGCGGACAGTGGATCGACCATAACAACTGCAATAGACGGACCGAAAAAGGCCATCATTCATATTGCAGGAGGCGGACCACATGTCATCATGAATACCGCTTTGGGGTTCCTTCAGACACAAGGGTGGAAAATCCAGATCAACAGGGCATGCGAAGCGTGGGGCAAAGTGACGATTTGTTCGGACAGAATCCAACGCTCTCAAAATTGCGCCACCGTGGGGAAAACGTATTAGGCGGATGCACTAATCTGACCGTGAGTCACCTCAATTCTCAGACAGCACCTCTCTGACGAGGAAACCGTCGCTTCCCACCATTGCAGTGGGGCATCCCGAGCTGAATCGGGGAGAATATCACAACTGCACCACTCTACCCGAAGTCAGGCCAGACGGCCGACGACGAGGAGGGGCGGGACTTAACGATCCCTGAGGCTGGACCCGAGTCGGAATGCCCGGGCGTTCCTACGTACTCCATCAGGCTGGAGATCAAGCCACACGTAGTTCTGAGAGTGCAGTTTAACGTCATGCAGGACGTAGAATCCCGTTTAGGGGAGATCTTAGTTTAAGGTCGTAGAGCTCGGACCATAAGGGTAGATCTTAGTTTAAGGTCTTAGAGCTCGGACCATAAGGGGAGATCTTAGTTTAAGGTCTTAGAGCTCGGACCATAAGGACTAGATCTTAGTTTAAGGTCTTAGAGCTCGGACCATAAGGAGAGATCTTAGTTTAAGGTCTTAGAGCTCGGACCATAAGGGGAGATCTTAGTTTAAGGTCTTAGAGCTCGGACCATAAGGGCTAGATCTTAGTTTAAGGTCTTAGAGCTCGGACCATAAGGAGAGATCTTAGTTTAAGGTCTTAGAGCTCGGACCATAAGGGGAGATCTTAGTTTAAGGTCTTAGAGCTCGGACCATAAGGGCTAGATCTTAGTTTAAGGTCTTAGAGCTCGGACCATAAGGGGAGATCTTAGTTTAAGGTCTTAGATCTCGGACCATAAAGACCTCAAAGTACGCCGCATCTGGTCATATCCCCTGGATATGCGAAGATGCACTGAGGGATAGTGTCGAGAGTGCCGAGGTTTCGCCTGGTCAGAATGGGAGGTGGGAAATGTGAATCATGCGGCCATTCACTCGAGGACCGGGAGCACCGGCGTGACGATATGAGAGTACTGCCGACCGTGGCGGAAAAGCAGCATCAACATCGCACTAACCGTTGGTGGAATGAGGCAGCAAACGAGCATCGACCGCTCAATCGCAGGATTCATATCGATTTGCTGCCCAAGGCCATTGGGGGTACCGGCCCGAGTCGGTGGGAGAGCACTGAGGCATTGTGTCCGAACCGTTCACGGGGGCTCCACCCAGGGCGTAGACGATGGGTCCGAATGAAAGGGAGCACGAAGCCTGAAAAGCGGAGGAAACCTGACCAAGCGGATCCTGACCCTCCTGGAAATAAACCAGAGTACTCTTGACACCGGTGGACCACTGCAAGGGGTCGGGGAACGCGCCTTGAGGGTGACCTGAAGGCGGCAGATTCCCCAGAGAAGGGGGAATCTCTAAGAGGTGGGGGGCTGGACCCGAAGTTTCAAACATCCGGGCGTTCCTACGTATCCCATAAGGATGGGAATCAAGCCGCACGTAGTTCTTGAAGCGCGGAGCAACACAATCGGGCACCAGCGCGGGGAAGAGTGCGGGTCTGACCCTCACACACAAAAGGAGCGGCATTTGATATTTCTTGTTTGTCCTTAGAGATGAATGGTTTTTCTTTGTGCGGCGACATGCCTGTGATTGAGAAATCTCTGGCGTCGCCACAATAATCAAGCCATGGAAGGCATTGATGAATGGCGTGGTTATTAACCAGCGCCCAACATGAGTGTCCCCTGAGGGGAACATCACGATGCAGTGCCGTTTTCTCGTCGAGCGGCCAAGACGATCACAGTTTACGGTCGTGTGGTAGGACCAGACAACACAGTTTAAGGTCGTGTGGTTCGGACCAGACAACACAGTTTAAGGTCGTGTGGTTCGGACCATGGAGGAATCCGCTTACCGCGGTACGGCGGACACGGCGGAGGTGGGAGCATACCCAGCCTTGCGGTCACGCACGATTCCAGGAGAAGAGTCTTGGGATAGGGGCCTGTGTATGTCCATCACCCGAGGGGCAGAGATGCTAGCCTCCAGATATACTGGGCTCAGAACGCGATTGTTCGAGCGACTCCTCCCTCCTTATGGGGACGAGGGTCCAGCTACGCATGGCCCTTGGGGAGAACATCCGCATATATCCTTGGTGCTCAGATCATGGGAGCCTCGAACGACATCATTACCTTGGTTGGTCTGCCTAACGTGTAAAGGTGTACTGAAGGTCAGTATGAAAAGAGTGTCCAGATTCCACTACAACGCATAAAGGCGGAGTGTGATGAGGACTGTGCAACCAATGTTCAGAGCCTGAAAGAGCCGACATGGCGATCAAGGATGTTGCTGACGTATTCGCAACACAACATCCGATCGCGTCAGCCTAAGACGGGGCAAGCAAACGAGCATCAACCGCTCAATCGCAGGATTCATATCGATTTGCGGCCCAAGACCCGCCGGTAAATCGACCCGGAGCGGTGGGAGAGCACTGAGGCATCGTACCCAAACCGCTAACGAGGATCCCTTTGAGTGAAGGCTCGAATAAGAGGAAGCGCGAGGCCTGACAAGCAACACAGGACTTGTCGGGATTGAATCTGACACTACGAGTCATAGACCGAAGTACCCAAAACATGTTAACAGATCTCCGGAAAGGGTCGGAGGACTCACCCTGAGAGCAACCAAAAGAGGGCAGATTCCCGTGATCAACCAAGGGACGGGGCTGGACCTGAAACACAAGCGTTCAGGCGGTCCTATGTATCCCATAAGGATGGGAATCAAGCCGCACGTAGTTCTTAAGAGGCAGTTTAACGTCATGCAGGACGATGAGGGGTGTGAGGTAGTCCCACACACGGGGGGAGGAGTACGGCGTGGCCAGTAGACCAACGCGAATGAGGACATAATCCCCCGCTCAAGCGATACGCCTTGCACAAAAAGGAGGGGAACTGGGGCCAGAGGCCCAACGCGGGATAGAGATTCCCGGGAAATGGGGCTGGGCCTGCAACATGAATGTCCAGGCGGTCCTACGTATCACATAAGGATGGGAATCAAGCCATACGTAGTTCTTGAAGTGCAGTTTAACGTCATGCATGACGATGAGGGGAAAAGAAGGGGGGAGCAGAAGGCATCCCCAAACGTGGGGGGGCGTACAGCGTGACGAGCAAACCGACGTGAATGAGGGCATAGCCCCGCACTCACACCATACACCGCACACCCGGGGGCAACTGGGCCAAGGGCCCGAGATGGGATGGAAATTCCCGAAGGATGGGGCTGGGCCTGAAACATGAAGGTTCAGGCGGTCCTACGTATCCCATAAGGATGGGAATCAAGCCGCACGTAGTTCTTGAGGGGCAGTTTTACGTCATGCAGGACGATGTACAGTTTAACGTCATGTTGGACGGAGCACTTGGCAGTTTAACGTCTTGCAGCGCGGACGATACGCTGGGCAGTTTAACGTCGTGCAGCTTGGACGTATGCAGTTTAACGTCGTGCAGGACGTGGTGCAGTTTAACGTCATGCAGGACGAAGTGCAGTTTAGCGTCATGCGGGACGATTGAACACTCAGGCAAAGTATTGCTTGAGGAACCTAGCGTTGGTGGGAGGAGTGACACGCTCACCATCCATAGTCGCTAGGGAGTACGCGCCATTGGGATAGACCTTGTGGACAACAAAGGGTCCCTCCCACTTGGGCTCCAACTTGGGTGGCTTCCTGCCGGGGATCATCGGCGCTCTTAGGGCTAGCACTAGATCACCCTGCAGGAAGGAGCGGAGGCGAACCTTCTTATTGAAAGCTCGAGCCATTCTGCTTTGATGCCTCTCCAAGTTGTGCAAAGCGCGAAGTCTATTCTCATCCAGTGCTTCCAACTCTACTAGACGGGCTTCAGCAACTCTGTCCGGCACTTGCTGGTCGTAGACCGCAGTGCGCAAGGACGGTAACTGGATCTCGATGGGCAGGACGGCCTCAGCTCCATACACCAGGGAATAAGGGGTCATCTGGGTGGAATTGTGAGTCGTCGTCCGATAAGCCCAGAGGGCGTTGGGGAGCTTGTCCGGCCAACTCTTCTTGTTCTGACCAACCATCTTTTGCAGAATGTTAGAGAGGGTTTTGTTAAACGCCTCGATCTATCCATTCGCCTGCGCATGATAGCGAGATGTATGGTTCGAGCGAATGTTATACTTGGCGTACAACTTCTTCAACTCGGCTGCTCGGAAATTGGTTCCGTTATCCGTGAGGATAGCGTGAGGCACTCCAAATCGATGGACGATGTTGGAGGTCACGAAGTCAGCGATCGAACAGGATTTGACCTCTCTGAGCGGAATCGCCTCTGCCCATTTGGAGAAGAAGTCCGTAGCGTTCAGAATGAACCGGCACTGGCGAGCTGTCGCCGGTGGGTAAGGTCCCACAACGTCCAGACCCCAGACTGCAAAGGGCCAGGAATACCTAGTGGTATGGAGAGGCTCCGGCGGCCGATGCACAAAGTTCGCATGAACCTGGCACGCATGGCACCTCCTGGCATACTCGATGCAGTCATGGATCATGGAGGGCCAGAAGTATCCTAACCTCCGAATCTGGTGGGACAGCTTCGGCCCAGTCTGGTGGGCGCCGCATGAACCAACATGAACCTCTTGCATGAATCGTGGGATCTCAACTCCCTGAAGGCAACGGAGGAGAACACCATCAAATCCGCGTTTGTAGAGGATCTGCTCCAGGCCGGGACTGCTCTGGAGGACGAACTGCGATGCGCGGCGTCGAACTCGCTCGCGCTCGGCCCGCTCCGATGGAAGAATGCCATGTTGGAGGTACTCAACCAAAGGCGTCCTCCAATCAGGGGCTGATACGACTGTCATATCTGGGGTACTCGGGGCTCCGGGCATAGGGGCAGCCGTGGTGAGGTTACTTACCAACGGGCCGCGATCTTCTTCCGGGATAACGGGAGCGATGAGCCTGCGGCGCGTCACGTGGACGATCAGGTTGTCCTGTTCAGGCTCCGCAAGTGACGCAGCGAGGCTGGCCAAAGCATCTGCTCGACCGTTCTGCGACCGGGGAACATGGACAATTTCCGGCCGAGAAGGGAACCAGGCCATCAGAAGGAGGGTGCACTCCAACAATGGCACAAGTTCCGGCTTCCTGACAACGTAGTCGCCGTTGATCTGCTTAACGACCAGCTCGGAGTCCCCTTTCATGCACAGACGGGGCACGTCGATCTCGAGAGCCAACTCGAGGCCGGTGATGAGGGCATGGTATTCCGCCTCATTGTTGGTACAGCCCTCTGACAACAGGAAAGAGTATGGCAGCACGGCTCGCTCCGGGGTAATGAAGACGATACCCAAGCCCACTCTGTTGAGCTTAGGATTATCGAGTCTTCTACCGGTGGGGCTCCGGGAGGCACCGTCAAAGTGCATCTGCCAGCATGGATCGGCTCGATCAACCGAGAGAATGGTCACATCAGGAAAGCCTAGATCCAGCGGCTGATCCGCGGAGGTCGGGTGAGCTGCCAGAAAGTCTGCCAATTCTTGCCCTTTGATGGCCTTCTGAGACACATACCTGATGTCGAACTGCTGGAGAATCACAGCCCACCGCGCTAGGCGGCCAGTCAACATAGGTCGGCTCAGGATATATTTCAACGGGTCTACCCGAGAAACCAGCTGTACCTCATGGTGCTGCAAGTAGTGCCGTAATTTCTGTACGGCAAATACGAGCGCCAGACAGCTCTTCTCGATGGGGGAATACCTAACTTCCGCATCGAGGAGCATGCGACTGAGGTAATAGAGGCTATTCTCCGTTCCCTCTTTGTTCTTCTGGGCGAGAAGGGCACCCAGGGACCGTTCCAGGGCGGTCACATAGAGGAACAGCGGCTTCCCGGATACAGGCGGCATCATAACCGGAGGTTGAAGCAGGTACTGCTTGATCTCCTCGAAAGCGGTCTGACACTCTTTATCCCATACATAGGTGGAACCTTTCTTCATGAGCCGAGAAAAGGGCTTACACTTGCCGGCCAGATTCGCGATGAATCGGCGTATATAGGCTAAGTGGCCTTGGAACCCTTGCAGTTCCCGGATGGTACCTGGGGGAGGCATCTGGCTAATCGCCCTGATTTTCTCTGGGTCGATCTCAATACCCCGGTATCTTACCACAAATCCAAGGAACTTTCCGGAGGTGACCCCAAAGGCACACTTCAACGGGTTCATCTTCAGGCATCGAGACCGGAGGAAGCTGAACACTTTCTCAAGATCCTTGAGATGGTCCTGACGCTGGCGCGATTTGACAACCAAGTCGTCGACGTAGCATTCCACCAGTGTGCCGAAGATTGGCTTGAATATGCGGTGCATCGCCCGTTGATAGGTGGCACCTGCATTCTTCAGGCCGAAGGGCATGACCCGGTAGCAAAAGGTACCTTGGGGGGCCCTGAAGGCAGTGAACTCCTCATCCTCAGGGGCCATCCGAATTTGGTTGTATCCAGAGTATCCATCCATGAAGGAGAGGGCTTGGAACCCTGCCGTGGCATCAATCAACAGCTCTGTCACTGGAAGGGGAAAATCATCCTTGGGACAGTGGTGGTTGAGATCGCGGAAGTCGATGCAGACTCTAATCTGCCCGTTCTTCTTCCTGACCGGCACAATGTTGGCCAGCCATTTGGGGTACTGAACTTCCCTCACGAAGTTGGCTTTGATAAGCTTGTCAACTTCGGCCTCAACCATGGCACTGTGGGATGGGTGCATCTTCCTGGGAGGCTGCTTGAACCCGCGATGGTTCGCCGGGAGACCAAGGCGGTGGATGGCTACCTGAGGATCTAGCCCCGGCATCTCGTCATAGCCCCAAGCGAACACATCACGGTGCTGCCTGAGAAAGTCCACGTACTGCTGCCGCTCCTCAGAGGGCATGGCGGCACTAACCAATGTGGGTCTTGGATCGGCCTCGGTTCCAAGGTTCACCTGTATTAACTCATCGACCGTGGCGGGGACGCCCTCCTCAAAGGCTGGGGGTGCATCTTCCATATCCTCTCCACTCGGGGAGGGATCATCCACGGGAGAGACTGCTTTGGCAACTGCATTGGGGCTACCAGATCCTGCTGGGCCACTGGTGCTGGCGCGGGCGGTCGCGGCCATCTCATCAGGAGACTCGCGGACCGTCAAGACCATGGCGACGTCCAACCGTTGAATCGGGAGGACGTAAGGGTCATCCAGACTTGCCTAGGGATCACTTGCAACAGCGACAGGCTCAACCTCACCTGCCAGGATCTGCTTATCCTTGCTCTTGTAATAGTCCGCGTCCAGATAGCGGGCTTCACACTTGGCAAAAGGAGAGGCATCTCCTTGAAGCACGCCCACTCGACCATTAAGGGAGTATTTGAGGCATTGGTGGTATGACGAGGGAACCGCCGCGTGAAGATGGAGCCATGGCCTGCCCATCAATGCGTTGTACGCGGTGTCCTGAGAGACTACCATGAATTCAGTGTTGGCAACCAATTCACCGAACTGGGTCTTCAAACGTATCTTGCCGACCGGGGTTTGCTCGGTGCGATCGTACCCCTGGATCCTGAGGTCGGAGGTAATCAAGTCATCCTCAGACAACCCCAATCTCCGGAGCGTCCGAGTTGGAATCAGGTTAATCCCGGACCCCGTGTCGACAAGACAGCGCCGGACTTCAAGGCCATTGAACTGGCCAGTGACATACAGCGGACGAATGTGTCCCTATATAGGAGGGTCTTCATCCTTACCAGAGAACGAGATAACTGCCTGACATTCGGCGTCCTCGATCGTTTCGGCATGAAAGGCCTCTGCAGCCGCAACCTCTGTCTCAAACTGGAGGGGATTTTCAGGGCTTCAGCGAGTGCCTCGCGCATCTCAGATGACATGCGCAGAGCCTCAAGGATGGAGAGCCTTCCTGGGATGTCGGCCAAGTGCTTCAGGACATCATACTTTTTGGCCAAGCGCGAGCCCCTGGTTGTAGGAGGTTGCTCTGCGGTTGGTGGCATGACGGGCCTTGCCGGTTGGATCGGCGGCCGACTGGTACTTGGCGCATCTCGCTGTTCACTGGTCGCAGTCCGGGAAATGGTCACCGTACTGGAGTCAGGAGGCCGGAATGGACCCGTGGCAGGGCGGAGCTGGTCGCGACGCGGCTGAGGCGGTTCTGCCTGGTCCCACACCACAAACAGTGGCGGAGGCGAATCCGTCATCCCCGGATGGGGGGGCTGCGCGCGCTGAGCTCGGTTTTGAGCCTGCTGCCTAGTCTCGGTGGCGTGCACGGCCTGGCTGGAGGTACCAACGGCTGTGCCCCGGCGACTCTTGTTGCTGCGGTTCTTCCGACGGTGGCGACGACCGGGGACACTAGGGAGGTCCACCTGGTGTTCTTCAACGTCGGGAACCGAAAAGGGATTTACCAGCTCGACGGTGTTAACCGAAGCGTACCCAATACCGTCATCGGACGAATCATCCATCACCGGGCGGATCCGAGGAGGGACCCCCATCTCCGGGGGCATGAAATCGCCGAGAGTGCGGGATAGTGGCGGAACCGGCGGGGCGCGCTCTTCCTTCTTGCGCTGCCGCCATTTGCTCCTCTTGGAAGAGGCAGGCTGGGACGACGATGCCGAAGCAGCACCCGCAGGTTCTGGGGGCTCAGGCTGATTCAAGCGCGCACGGATGATTCCATGGGCGCGAATGGTCGTCTTGCGGGCCATCCAGTTATTATACTTCTGGGATCCGCGGTCGGAGACCAGCTGCCATTCGTCCTCGTTGCCACTATCGTCATCTGATCCCACGAACACGCCCACCACTTGTGCTGGAGCTGGGCCCAACCTGATTACATTGTTGTTAATCTGGTCTTGGAGCCAATCCTTAAACACATAGCACCGCTGGATGGTGTGCCCCAGGGCCCGATGGTAGGGGCAGTAGAGGGGGTTATTCGTAAGATGTGCCTCCTCTGGCTTCCAACACTCAGGCAGTCGCACAATCCTCTGCTCCAGGGCGCTCCGGAAATAACCGGGGACCTGATCCTCATGGAATGAGTAAGTCAGGTGTCGCGGGCCCCTGGGAGCGTGGTCTTGACGAGGGGCTGGAGGGGCCTGCCGAGGAGGTGGACCCTGATTATCTCGCCTGGGTTGCGGCGGTACATTACGCGGAGGGGCCGGCCGGTTCTGAGGCTGCCGCTGCTGGGCCGGGAACTGAGCCCGTGGAGGCGGATTCCTGTGAGGCTGTGGAGCTGGCCTCGCCGGCAGCAGCTCCAACGGCCTGGGGGCCTCTATCTGGGCAACAGCAGCGGGCTCAGCCCTACTGACTCTCCTTGCAGGGATCATAGGAGGCAGCGGGTGTGCCTGGCTGGCCTGTTGCAGGGCTTCCTCAAGATGTTGAGCTTTGTCTGAGAATTCCCTGAACCCTCCGGGGTAATTTTGAGTGATCAGGGAAGGGACCAGCTCGGTCTTGACGTTCCCGACGCACATTGTCAGCAACTGCTCCTGAGTCAATGGCATGTCAAGGGAATACGTGAGACCCTTCCATCGGGCGACGAAGTCCGCGACTCGCTCATCAGGCCTCTGCTTTCACTTGAAGAGGTCTGCGATACTTGTCTTCCGGGTTGTGGAACTGAACTGGTAGAGGAACTGTCTACGGAGGTCCTCCCAGCTGGTTACCGACCCGACGGGGAGCTGGCTGTACCAGACAAATGCTGGCCCTTCCAGTGTCTGAACAAAGCAGCGAAGCTTAGCGGCCTCTTGCTGCGCCGGAGTCCCCAACATAGGCCCGCACCTCGAGTTGAAGTGGGCTAAATGCTGTGGCGGATCTCCAGTCCCGTTGAAGGGGGCAAAAGTGGGATTCCCGAATCCCGGAGGCGCCGGCATGTCATCCACCCATGCTGGGTAGGGCTTGCCGTCCGGTGGGATCGCCACCTGCCGAGTCTCCAAGGCTTCCAAGCGGGCAATGAGTGCCGCCATCGGATCGTCCGAACATGGGTTCCAGTCCTGGCGAGGATCTCTAACCACGAGCGCATTGCATGGTCCTTCAATCGGGTCGTCGACCGGGTCGTCGAACTCGGCAGCTCGTGGGATGGCGGGCGGAGCGGCCCTTGGGGCAGCGGGAGGAATCCGAGCGGGATCTCTCAGGTATTCACGCCGCTCGGGAGGGTGTGGCGAAACATACCGCGCCCTCTTTCCATAGGCAATGGCCTCTCTCCTGTCGGAGAACACGGCGTAATCACGGTTGCCCGGGAGAGTCTCATCGAGGAGCGGTTGTTCCGGTCCCTGCTGTCCTAGCCTAGGATCACCGTAGTCAGGCCGCCGTTCTGCAGCACGCTCGGCGAGGAGCTGGTCAACCAGCTTCTTCTGTTCGGCGAGCTGCTGACGTAGCGTAGCCTTCTCGGGATCCTCCTCTGCCCTCTGCATGGAGGCAGATGGGTCGGCGGGCCTTATAGCCTCGCTGTGCTCTTTTCCTTTGCTGACGTTTCGGCTCAACGTCAGTGCTTCAGTGGGTGCGGGGAGCCCCAGGAGGTTTCTCTGATGACGAGTAACTCTCACTGATGGATCTGACGACGGCTTGTCTTCGGGGGGGAAGCCCCCGTCGAGAAGTTCCAAGTCGTTCCCCTCTCCCGACAGGTCAGCCATATTGACCGTTCCTGTCCCTGGGGATATACCCTCAGGGCCACCTAGCGAATCGGGCTGTCGGCGGATCACACTGAAGCGTAGGGCAGCGTACTGCCCCCATCCACGGATATACACGTGGGGAGTGGCTTCCTCGATAACTTTGCGGAGTACTTGAAAACACTCAACGCATCGTTGTTGGAGGGCCTCGTGGTGCTCAAATGACCCGGGGTGCCGAACCGCGGGGAGCATGGCCAGGTCAATTTGACGGCACTGCTCACCAATATCCTCCAGGTGCGCTTGACTCCCGGGGTATGGCATTTGTAGGCGGTGAAGACAGGAGCGAGTCTCCCGGAGAGTTCGGCGGAAGCATTCGAACTCATCCGGGGTGAGCGATTTGGGTGCATCAAAGCCCGGTCCTGCGACTGGCCAAAACTTCTCAGGGAAGTGGCCCTCTGCAAGGACGGTCCAGAAGCTCCACGACTCAAACTCGGGACCCATATCTCCTTGGTCCTCTTCCATGGTTGGGAACGGACGTGGAACTGGTAGTGGTGCCGAGGCGGGCCGCCGGGCCGACGGGCTGGCCGACGGTGAATACGGCGAACAGGTCGATTGGCCTACATATCCCGGGCCGCCCTCTGAGGGTGGCGGTGCCCTGGCTACCACATCACGATAGGACGGGCCGGCGAGCGAACATCCTGCCGTAGCATCGGTGCTCGCCGAGGGTGCACCAGATCGTGGTTCGACCGTCGATCCCCAAAAAAAGTCTCCGGCTTCTCCGATCGAGGCGGAAGGCACTTCCGGAGGGGCCGGTACCAACCGCAAGCTTGATCCCTGGGGGTCTACCAGGCCCTCGTTACTCCGGATATACCTTCGGAGAGAAGCGGGGATCACATCGATCTCGCTCTCGGGGAGCACGAGGCTGACGTGCCGCATTCCTACCCCTGCCCTTGACTGGAGGGATTGGGGAAGGGGCTCTGTCGCCGAATCGTAATCCGCCTCTGAGTCAGAGAAGCAAACCGGTCGGATCTCTGTCCGGAATTCCGTAACATTCTTCCCTCGGCGTCGACGCCTTGCCATCCTGCCCCTGGGTGGTTCTTCGGGGCAGGGCTGATCTCTGCCCTGGCGTCCTCCGGCCGCACTGGTGCTGGGGCCGAGAGGACTGGGAACCGAGGTGCGAGGGGCACCGGGACAGATATCACAGGGGACGCGGGGAGAGATGATTCCGGGCAGGACTCCGGGCCGGGATCGGAAGGTGGGATGACCCATGCCTCCTGGATCGGCCACACAGAGTAGATCCTGCCGGTGAATAGCGCTACCGCGAGGTGGTCCGCGTTGGCTACTGCCAGTGCCAGCAACCGGGAGAGTCGACCCAACCTGCCTTTGGGGCGGTCGGGGCCTCGATCCTGGTCGGGCATAGGAGTTCCCCTGCTCAGGATGCGCAGAGGCCTGGCGACTGGAGCCAGCAGTGGCTTGGGCCAATGCTGTAACGCCCCGACCCCAGCTACCCAGAGTCGGTGCATTGCTTCGTAACATTGGCATGATCACAAAAGATCAAGTCTCGAAAGACCGATTAGTTTAGTAGCCTTGGAAACACTAGATACATTCATAAGTCTTTCATTACATCAAAATTAAACAAACTACAATAACATGGTCTTCATAGTCCACACTCATATCTTCACTGATTATTCTTGCAAGTCAGTCATAAAATACTTCTTCACAACCTGGAAAATTTTTAAACATTGAAAGGGGTGAGCTCAAATGCTCAGTAAGGATAACAATAATGCGGAAGCTTTCATAAATAAACATTAACATTTAAGGCAATGTATAACTAAAACAAAAGCCTCTTAAACATGAACTTCAACATAATATGGCAAAAGTAAAATGAGATAATGCCATTTACTTCTTCACATGGATATTCTACTGGTCGAATAATCACATGTAATATCAATAACCACTTTCATAATGAGGGAATGTATAATGCCAGACATTCTGAAACACTTTGTCAAGGCCTCGGCCAAGACGTCTAAAATGATTAAGGCCTCGGCCAAAACCATAAATCAAATTGGGAAAGGGCCTCGGCCAATTCCACGTCTAGTTGTCTCATGAGACCTGCCGATGCATCGAGGAGCTATAGCGGGCTCCACCCGTCACTTATTAAGTCCAATACATTCCTCATATGAATAGGTTTAAACATATCATAAACCATAACATAATCGTATCACATAAAACATGCATAAAGGAAACATAACATTTCCACATTTCAATCACAAGATATCAATACAACACATTGATATAATAAAAACGCTTTTAAAAACCATTTTCAATACCAAAATAAAAGAATGTTAAAACATTGTATTTATTTTTCATTAAAAAAGAAAATGATGGCTTGTAGAGGAAGCCGAAACTCATATAATGGTCACGGCGGTGGAGAAGTCGTTGTCGCCGCATAAGTACGGAAAGAAAAACATTCCCTTTTGTCGTTTAGCAAAACTCTTCGTATAAAAAAGATTCCTTTTGAATAAAAGTAAAAGTCAAAGGGGTTTATACATCGTATAAAAGAAGGTTGTGTATAAAACCAAATATGCCTCAATGAAAGGACATTGAGAAGAAGTCCTTAAAAAGATCATTTTTAAAATAAAATAGATCTATTATGTGTATTCACTATAGGTACACATAAAGAAAGTAAAAATACAAAATAGGACATAATAACATCATGACATAATTTGAAAGTAGGAGATTAACCCAAAGAATGGAAGTTGGGTTAAGAAATTCCCTTACCTCGTGTCTGACTTGACTCAACCGTTATTTAACCTCCTGAATAATAAACTAGAGTTAATATATACCTTATTAAGAACCATTTTCAACTTCATTATCCTTATTATATCACTTATTACAATGATATGAACATTATGTAATTATTTAAGTTAATAACGGTCGTTTTGTCGATCTTTGGTACTTGAGTCAACAATAAGCTTCTTATAATTACAAGTTGTTTATGTGGTGAAATATCCATTATATCCAGAATTATATTCATGATTTATATGTCATATATATCTTATATATCCAGTATATACATTCATTTATAATATTACGTAACATTTAGAGGTAAGAAATGAAATGCACCGTTCATGGAGACGGTAAGCCGTACGTACGCATGAACGCTACTTTCATTTCAATTTCATATTTAATGGAACTAAATCATAATGATATAAATGTATAATATAATTCCAGTATAATATAGTGTATAATACCATTTACTCCATCCTTTATACATCCCACATATGGCATTAACGATTCAAATCACTTTGAGGGGGCGGTAGTCCGCACTTCCTAAAATGAAATTATCACGTTTTACCCATAATGGAAATCATAAAGTATGCCATAAATGAGAAATACAGAAGCATAAGTAAAACATAAACATATTATATATCATATATAAAAATAGTGACATCTTAATGGCCACCTTTGAAGGTGTTATATGAGTGTTGAACAATCATCGTTTCGTGAGGCAGAAATTCGCCATCCACAGAAACCGTATGTTCTTTAACCATTAGATGTAGGTGTGTGTAAGTGTAGCTCGAATCCTTATTATAACAACATCCTAGTATATTGAGGATACTGGTGTTGTTACAAAAGAAATGAATAAAAAGAGTTTAGGGGGTTGGAGAAGAAAAATAAAACAAAACAACATTAGAAAAGACATTACCTCAAAATCGGGTAACTCTTTTTGATTTGAGCTAAAGGCTTCCTTGGGAAGAGTTCTGCCCAAAGTGAGGTTTCTAGGAGTAAGGGAGGAATGTTGGGAGAGTATTTGGGCAGAGGTTGGCCGAGCCAAATGGCTTGAAAGTGTAAATGAGGTGGGAGAGGTGGGGGCCTTTTATAAGTGGAGAGGAGGGGCACTTTTGGAAAGATTGAAATGTTTCATTATTTCACAATGCTTTTCGGATTCTAAAGGTCCCACACTTATATAATTCGAGGCTAAGGTGATAAGGTTTCGAAATATCTTCATCCAATAGGCTTTGGACAAGTGTAAGCCTTGGATTTTGAATTATCTTCTCATTTTATTTAAATCGTTAAATAATGAGGTCATCGCCACATCATAATGATGTCATAAATAATTTAATTTATTTAATGTCTAAAAATTATAAAAAAAATACTATGATGTAGGAAATCTTTTTATCTTTCTAATGAATATTTATAGTCAAAATTTGTACTTGTGTAACCCTACTTAAAAATTGTTTTAGTAAAACACTTTATGTTAGTGTCATTTTCACTTTAACATTAAATAAAAAGTAATTTATGTTATTTCCCAACAAAAGTGGATCCATGGGGTCCCCAAGTTAGGCCATGGTTTGTCTTGGTCGGCCATGACACACCCAATGAGGTTGGGACATGTTTCTAGGTCATTTCATATTATTAAAGTATTATTTATACCTTAAACTACACTAATTACCACTAATCGCGATTAAGACTTAATAAGTTACTATTCACCAAAAAATTATTTTTATCCCATTGAACCACATTTTACATACTAATGACAACCATGTATGTCGGATTTTCAAAATTCAATACACATTAGTGGTAAACTTTCATTTAAACGAAAAATCAGTTATTTAACAACCACTTAGTGGTTTCACTATTCATCAAAAATTGACGTTTTTCAGAATAAGGCCAAAATTTCACCCTAAGCTATAATTGATATTCCGAATTGAAAAATGATGTCTATTTTACAAAATTCCAAACATATTAGTTGCATTAATTAATTTTATAATTAATTCCCGCTGTCACAACAAATAGCGTGTTTTTAAGAAACAATTTATATCAAAAGATTGGCAATTGTTTATGTCCAATTTCAATGTTAAATTAATTCTAATGACCACCATTGGATAAAATGGTAAAAATATATTCTAATTATACTTTAAAACGATCAAATATTATAATTTATCACTATAAATTATTTTGATTAAAAAAGTTGTTTTAAGTATTTTTCACTATTTATAAAATTTTAGAAGTTCTCAGAAAAATACCAAAAATTCAACATAGGCTAATTTCGATATTATGAATACAAAAATGAAGTCCATTTTGACATATAAAATTTCTATAATTTTAAAAAGTGGTTATTACTATTCATAACGGTTACTTTGATTAGTCGCGGTGTTTTAGAACTCGAAGTTGCGTTCAATGCAAGCTATTTCATTATTGAATGAGAAGCGTATCGTGGAAGCTCGGGGTGTTACATTCTCCCCTCCTTCAATAAATTGCGTCCTCGCAATTTGAAATTTTTCTTGGAAAATAAAAGGTTGAAAAGAGAAAATACCTTTGAGGAAAACCCACATCGGAAATAAGGTTAATAAATACATAACATTAAAAGAAAGCAGGATAAGTACAAAGGTCACCCGATATAGCCCACTCTAGGATTATATGAAAATATGGATATGGAGGAGAAACAAACCATCAAGGTCTGATGGAGAGTTACAGAAAACAGGATTAGGAGAAAGTTTAACCACAAGAAAATCACAAACTTGTGATTGGTTAAACGGTCATTGAACCCCAGTTGGAAAAGTTAACCGACAACATTTTTGTTTTAAGCTACCTTTTATAATGTTGAGGAATTTATTTAGGAGATTTACTAAGAACGTAAGGGAATATACATACTTGTTATGTATACTTTCATTCGTTAAATTTTTTTTTTTTTACCACAACCCCAACTTTTACTCCGAATGGTAACGGAACTCAAAAATATTCTATTTATCCTAATTGTATAAGGTTCAAAATGTTAACACATACCATTTAGATTAGTAAAATTATTTTCTAATAACCAGGGACTTCCTGTAGGCTAGTGGTAGGAAATAAAGGCCTGTCGCACTATGGTTGTGGGTTCGATTCCTGCAGCTTTGTCCGACGCGTCAGGTTATGCCCCACCCTGCAGGTTGTCCTTTTCCTAAAACTATAGTATTATAATATTCCAAAATAATCTTCAGAAATTCTTTAACCTTAAACAATACTATCCATGGTTCAACTTAATCCATTCCAACCTTAATAGTTATCCAAAATACCTCCATCCAGACTTTCTCTAAAAGGTCTCTAAATTCCAAAATCAATTGTAACATCAGATTCCCCAAACAAAGAAAAGTTTCTCTTATTGTCACATACTAAAAATATGATTACCTTAATCATATTAAAACCTTACTGAAATCAAAAAGTACTGCAGTACAATCCTTATATAGATCACATTATTCTAATAACCAGAATATAATCCATGAGTCCAAAAGCACCAATACATTAGTTATTCTGTTTCAACTGTAGTAATAGCATAAGATTGTCCTTGATCCCTTGGCCTTTTCTGAGGTAAGTTTCCTTGACGCTTAGGACATTCATTTGCATAATGACCCATTTCTCTACAATTGTAGCATTCAACATTGACAGCCTCTTTCTTTCCCTTGCAATCACGAGCCTGGTGACCCTTTTCTCCACATTTATAACAAACTCCCATTCCTTTTAGGCAAGTACCAGGGTGATTCTTCCCACAATTATCACATACTGGAAAATCCTTCTTTCCCTTTTTCCCTTTATCTGTCTCTTGTTCCACCGTTCTCTTCTTCTCTTGCTTTACTTTGTTGTCATAAGACTTAGAGAATTCCTTTTCTGTCTTGATAGCACACGAGACAATATCTTCGTATGATGAGAAGGATTGTGATACCAAAGCTCGACGGAGAAATGGTTTTAACCCATCAAAGAAACGATCAATCTTACTCCTTGGGTTACGTATGTAATCTGCAGCATACCTTGCTAACCTTGTAAAGTTAGCCTCATACTTTGCGACATTTTCATCCTCCTTCTGCCTCAGACTCAGAAATTGCCTTTCCATATCTGCTCGATGGTCACGAGGAAAGTATTTTTCTAAGAAAAGCTCTTTGAACTCCCTCCATTCCATATTTGATATGTCATCATCTTCCTTTGTGTTTTGAATCAGCGACCACCACTGATCGGCATCTCCAGTGAGGCGGTAAACTGCCATGACAACCTTCTCCCTTTCACTACTCCCCAAGGCATGGAATATTTTCTCTAAGGAATTTATCCATTGCTCAGCTACTATAGGATTTGTACTCCCATTAAAGGTTGGTGGTTGTTGCCTCATGAAACGATCTAGCATTGATCCTCCACGTTGCGGATCAGGGTGCTCCATACGAGTAAGGTTGTTATTCATAACCTGCGTGAGTTGTCCCAGTACGGTGAGAAGCTGATCAGCACCAGTTGTATCACTAGCTCCACCATAATTATCCTGAGCAGGAGGGCAATCCCTACACGGAGTGCGTGCATTGATACGGTTTCCATTCCTTCCACTAGGCGCCATTTCTAAATAATGGCATAAACTAGATTAGTTTATGAATCAAAATACATAATCACAAACTTATAAAACACTTAACTTAAATTGAACTATTTATGGATATAATCCATAATCATAAAAGAAATGTTTTCTTTGAGGAAGTATATACTCATAAACCCTTCATAATGATTTGTAAAGAAAATGAGAGTTATCCTAAGCATATCCCCCGGGAGTGTCGTAACCAAGAGTGCAGCAAGGCCCGTTGTCGTGCACCAGTTCCCGTTCGAGTCTAGCTCAAAGCAGTGTTTTCGGGTTTTACCCCTAGGTACATCTGTGCCAGAGCCGCCTCTACCTGCTCGTATCCAGACAGGGATGTATTGCTCGGAAAAGTCATAACATCTCTATAATACCAAAATTCTAGGAAGTTCTTCTATACTAATCCTCAAAGTCTATCTTTGGGCTATGTGCTCTAATCAGAGTTTATCTAAATCTAGCTTCCAAGGTTAGTACTAAACTGCCTCTGATA
Organism: Viscum album; assembly: GCA_963277665.1. Classification (NCBI taxonomy): domain Eukaryota; kingdom Viridiplantae; phylum Streptophyta; class Magnoliopsida; order Santalales; family Viscaceae; genus Viscum; species Viscum album. The sequence goes on along the minus strand of OY728151.1, from coordinate 719,677,011 downwards.
CCAACTGTAACGCCCCGACCCCAGCTACCCAGAGTCGGTGCATTGCTTCGTAACATTGGCATGATCATAAAAGATCAAGTCTCGAAAGACCGATTAGTTTAGTAGCCTTGGAAACACTAGATACATTCATAAGTCTTTCATTACATCAAAATTAAACAAACTACAATAACATGGTCTTCATAGTCCACACTCATATCTTCACTGATTATTCTTGCAAGTCAGTCATAAAATACTTCTTCACAACCTGGAAAATTTTTAAACATTGAAAGGGGTGAGCTCAAATGCTCAGTAAGGATAACAATAATGCGGAAGCTTTCATAAATAAACATTAACATTTAAGGCAATGTATAACTAAAACAAAAGCCTCTTAAACATGAACTTCAACATAATATGGCAAAAGTAAAATGAGATAATGCCATTTACTTCTTCACATGGATATTCTACTGGTCGAATAATCACATGTAATATCAATAACCACTTTCATAATGAGGGAATGTATAATGCCAGACATTCTGAAACACTTTGTCAAGGCCTCGGCCAAGACGTCTAAAATGATTAAGGCCTCGGCCAAAACCATAAATCAAATTGGGAAAGGGCCTTGGCCAATTCCACGTCTAGTTGTCTCATGAGACCTGCCGATGCATCGAGGAGCTATAGCGGGCTCCACCCGTCACTTATTAAGTCCAATACATTCCTCATATGAATAGGTTTAAACATATCATAAACCATAACATAATCGTATCACATAAAACATGCATAAAGGAAACATAACATTTCCACATTTCAATCACAAGATATCAATACAACACATTGATATAATAAAAACGCTTTTAAAAACCATTTTCAATACCAAAATAAAAGAATGTTAAAACATTGTATTTATTTTTCATTAAAAAAGAAAATGATGGCTTGTAGAGGAAGCCGAAACTCAAATAATGGTCACGGCGGTGGAGAAGTCGTTGTCGCCGCATAAGTACGGAAAGAAAAACATTCCCTTTTGTCGTTTAGCAAAACTCTTCGTATAAAAAAGATTCCTTTTGAATAAAAGTAAAAGTCAAAGGGGTTTATACATCGTATAAAAGAAGGTTGTGTATAAAACCAAATATGCCTCAATGAAAGGAGATTGAGAAGAAGTCCTTAAAAAGATCATTTTTAAAATAAAATAGATCTATTATGTGTATTCACTATAGGTACACATAAAGAAAGTAAAAATACAAAATAGGACATAATAACATCATGACATAATTTGAAAGTAGGAGATTAACCCAAAGAATGGAAGTTGGGTTAAGAAATTCCCTTACCTCGTGTCTGACTTGACTCAACCGTTATTTAACCTCCTGAATAATAAACTAGAGTTAATATATACCTTATTAAGAACCATTTTCAACTTCATTATCCTTATTATATCACTTATTACAATGATATGAACATTATGTAATTATTTAAGTTAATAACGGTCGTTTTGTCGATCTTTGGTACTTGAGTCAACAATAAGCTTCTTATAATTACAAGTTGTTTATGTGGTGAAATATCCATTATATCCAGAATTATATTCATGATTTATATGTCATATATATCTTATATATCCAGTATATACATTCATTTATAATATTACGTAACATTTAGAGGTAAGAAATGAAATGCACCGTTCATGGAGACGGTAAGCCGTACGTACGCATGAACGCTACTTTCATTTCAATTTCATATTTAATGGAACTAAATCATAATGATATAAATGTATAATATAATTCCAGTATAATATAGTGTATAATACCATTTACTCCATCCTTTATACATCCCACATATGGCATTAACGATTCAAATCACTTTGAGGGGGCGGTAGTCCGCACTTCCTAAAATGAAATTATCACGTTTTACCCATAATGGAAATCATAAAGTATGCCATAAATGAGAAATACAGAAGCATAAGTAAAACATAAACATATTATATATCATATATAAAAATAGTGACATCTTAATGGCCACCTTTGAAGGTGTTATATGAGTGTTGAACAATCATCGTTTCGTGAGGCAGAAATTCGCCATCCACAGAAACCGTATGTTCTTTAACCATTAGATGTAGGTGTGTGTAAGTGTAGCTCGAATCCTTATTATAACAACATCCTAGTATATTGAGGATACTGGTGTTGTTACAAAAGAAATGAATAAAAAGAGTTTAGGGGGTTGGAGAAGAAAAATAAAACAAAACAACATTAGAAAAGACATTACCTCAAAATCGGGTAACTCTTTTTGATTTGAGCTAAAGGCTTCCTTGGGAAGAGTTCTGCCCAAAGTGAGGTTTCTAGGAGTAAGGGAGGAATGTTGGGAGAGTATTTGGGCAGAGGTTGGCCGAGCCAAATGGCTTGAAAGTGTAAATGAGGTGGGAGAGGTGGGGGCCTTTTATAAGTGGAGAGGAGGGGCACTTTTGGAAAGATTGAAATGTTTCATTATTTCACAATGCTTTTCGGATTCTAAAGGTCCCACACTTATATAATTCGAGGCTAAGGTGATAAGGTTTCGAAATATCTTCATCCAATAGGCTTTGGACAAGTGTAAGCCTTGGATTTTGAATTATCTTCTCATTTTATTTAAATCGTTAAATAATGAGGTCATCGCCACATCATAATGATGTCATAAATAATTTAATTTATTTAATGTCTAAAAATTATAAAAAAAATACTATGATGTAGGAAATCTTTTTATCTTTCTAATGAATATTTATAGTCAAAATTTGTACTTGTGTAACCCTACTTAAAAATTGTTTTAGTAAAACACTTTATGTTAGTGTCATTTTCACTTTAACATTAAATAAAAAGTAATTTATGTTATTTCCCAACAAAAGTGGATCCATGGGGTCCCCAAGTTAGGCCATGGCTTGTCTTGGTCGGCCATGACACACCCAATGAGGTTGGGACATGTGTCTAGGTCATTTCATATTATTAAAGTATTATTTATACCTTAAACTACACTAATTACCACTAATCGCGATTAAGACTTAATAAGTTACTATTCACCAAAAAATTATTTTTATCCCATTGAACCACATTTTACATACTAATGACAACCATGTATGTCGGATTTTCAAAATTCAATACACATTAGTGGTAAACTTTCATTTAAACGAAAAATCAGTTATTTAACAACCACTTAGTGGTTTCACTATTCATCAAAAATTGAAGTTTTTCAGAATAAGGCCAAAATTTCACCCTAAGCTATAATTGATATTCCGAATTGAAAAATGATGTCTATTTTACAAAATTCCAAACATATTAGTTGCATTAATTAATTTTATAATTAATTCCCGCTGTCACAACAAATAGCGTGTTTTTAAGAAACAATTTATATCAAAAGATTGGCAATTGTTTATGTCCAATTTCAATGTTAAATTAATTCTAATGACCACCATTGGATAAAATGGTAAAAATATATTCTAATTATACTTTAAAACGATCAAATATTATAATTTATCACTATAAATTATTTTGATTAAAAAAGTTGTTTTAAGTATTTTTCACTATTTATAAAATTTTAGAAGTTCTCAGAAAAATACCAAAAATTCAACATAGGCTAATTTCGATATTATGAATACAAAAATGAAGTCCATTTTGACATATAAAATTTCTATAATTTTAAAAAGTGGTTATTACTATTCATAACGGTTACTTTGATTAGTCGCGGTGTTTTAGAACTCGAAGTTGCGTTCAATGCAAGCTATTTCATTATTGAATGAGAAGCGTATCGTGGAAGCTCGGGGTGTTACAAATGCGGCCGCTGTTGCTAGAGCCCCAAGGTGGGCATCCTCTTCCGCTCGTGCCCGACGTTGGCGTCGAGACAGACGAGTCGGGATGAGCGGCGCGGGCAGGTGGAGAGCCCGCTCTTCGACTGGAGAGGCCTGGCGGCGGTGTCGCCGTGGCCTGGCGGGAGTCCTTACCGTAGATTCCTGGAGCGAATCCCGGATAGGGTGATCCCGGGCCTCTTCCACCTCATCCGCGTAGGGAAGGGAACTGTCAGAGCGCTCCGGGGATAAGCTCCCGAAGCGGTTGGACGTTGAGGTAGGCAGCGGTGCCTCCCTGCGCGGCCCTCGGGGGCGGCGGTGGTGGCGAGGCGCAGCCTCCTCAAGGTCTAGGCGAGCCATTTCCCTAGTGGGAATGACTCCCTCTTCCTCGTATCTCCGCACCAGGGTGTTGATCACCCTTCTCTGGATGACCTCCGAGGGGGAGAGAGGGCGTGGTCGTCCCGCAATTGCGGCTGCTGGGACGGCTGTGGAACGGGCGGGACCGCGCGGAGTAGCCGCGTCGGTGTTTCCCCTGTCCCTGCGCCAGTGGGCGGGTGGCGATCGGGCACTGGATCGGGCGACCTGATTTCTGAAAGCAGGGAGAATGACCCATTAACACTGACAGGAAAAAGGAATCGACAACCAACCATTAGTGCCACGACGCCTTCCGTGGGGGGAACCCAGGCCCTCGACGTTGCGAGACGGAGTGCCCGATTTCGCTTCCCCAGCCCCTGGCGGGTAAGACTGAATGCTTGGCCGGGCAACATGCCGGTCTTCCAACACCTCTGAAAGCCATCGGTCTTCGTATCGAGGAGAAGAGATTCACGTCGGGTTCACCATTTTTCTGTTTCGGTGCGGATGTGCGTCGGGTTACGCTGTTCCGCCAGGACGCGTTCGCGCGTGCACCCGTCAACCCGAGGGGATGGGCGCGCAGCTTGTGGTCCCGCAGTCCCGCTTTCCAAGGGCGGGCGGCATTCGTCCCTTATTCAGGGGCGTCTGATCCTTGATCGAAACCGGGATGATGGGATGTCGGCTCCTCCTTCCTTGGACGTCTCCTCGGAACTCGTCGCCTAATCCGGGTCTCCCTCATAGACTTAAGAATGTTCGTGAATCTCGTTCTCGGCGCCATATCTTCATGGACACCGGTTAATTACGCTGCTTCCGCCCGGACGCTCCAAGGAGTCTGGTCGGGGCAGCAACCTGCGGTGAGAAGGCCGGGTGGCTCTGGGTGCTGGGGGCGTGTCGTAACACTGCGGCTCTGCACGTCTGTCTTCCGTCCCTAATAGGGCTTCTCGAAGGCATGATGGCCTGAGGCATCCCGTACTAGGTGCGGGGAACTGTGTCACCTGAGGTTTTCCTCAGCTTCCCATGTTTAACACGGGGTATGCCGCGAGTTTAACGTCCAGCGGGGACGGCATCGGACCGATCAACACGAAAAGTGGATCAGATGACAGAACCCCTTGCGGGGAACCTCCGACGCTGGGGCCAGCACATGGGCGGCTTCCCAAATGATGTGGAGTGGAGTGAAGTGGCATGACCCCACCAGGATGTGGCGGCCCGGGTAAGGATCAGGATGGATGATGGAGTGAAGAGCTTGGACCCCGTAGAGGCTTCCTACGTACCGCGCGTTAGCACGGATCAAAGTCAACGTAGTTCGGGTATACAGTTTAACGTCATGCTGGACGTCGGCAAGCCGACTCACGAAGAGGTCTAGGCCGCCGGGCGGAGGATTGAACCGGACCACCTCGCACAGAGGGGGGTGGAACGGCCGGGTGGATCACAGTTTCACGTCATGCTGGACGATAAAAGGAGAAATGGGAAAAGGGGCTGTGGGGAGGCACAGTGGAGATACACACGGGCAGTCTCCCACAGGGGCGGATTCATAGGTGAATCGACGCAAGCGTGAACCCTGGAGGGGTCCACTGATGGAAGAACTGACGTAAATACGACCGGGATGACCAGGTGGTGGGCTTGGACCTCAGGGAGGCTTCCTACGTACCCTGTATAGAAGACAGGGATCAAAGTCCACGTAGTTCATTCTGTCAGGACTTACGCACTTGGGGCAGCCCGGGTGGCAAAACTCAGTTGGAAGGGACTTGGACCGAAAGTAGGAGACACCTCGATCCCAGTCACACCCTCTACTGGCTTCGGCAGTGGGGAGGCGCAATGGGGATACACATGTGCAGCCTCCCACGAGAAACTAGGGGTTTGTAATACCCTGCCCCCGTAGGGAAAAGCCACTCCCATTAAATCGTCCCAAAAGGGGGACAATCCCGACATCCCTGCAGAGACGAGCGGGTGGGGGCCACATCCAAACCGGGGGAGACCCTGCGTGCGAGGCACGGGATCGAATGATGCGGACGGTTTAGCGTCTTGCCAGACGAAGTACAGTTTAACGTCGTGTGTTGAGGACGAGGCGGACGGTTTAACGTCTTGCCGGACGAAGTACAGTTTAACGTCGTGTGTTGAGGACGAATCACTTGGCAGTTTAACGTCTTGCAGCGCGGACGATGGGGGCTAGGCGGTTTAGCGTCGTGCAGCTTGGACGTATGTGCAGTTTAACGTCATGCTGGACGTATCTGCAGTTTAACGTCCTGCTGGACGAATATGCAGTTTAACGTCATGCTGGACGTATCTGCAGTTTAACGTCATGCTGGACGAATATACAGTTTAACGTCATGCTGGACGTATCTGCAGTTTAACGTCATGCTGGACGAATATGCAGTTTAACGTCATGCTGGACGTATCTGCAGTTTAACGTCATGCTGGACGAATATGCAGTTTAACGTCATGCTGGACGTACGTACGTGTCACTTCGCGCAAGCCTGGAGGGCCGCACGGGAAGACAACGCACGGTGCGGGCACCCAGGATGAGGATCATCGGGCGCCACGCAGGCGGGTACCCTCGGGGGGTCAAGGGAGGCGACCCTGGCGGATTGCGCGCAAAAGAGGAGCTTTGCGCGCAAAACCGCGGGTCGGCGCGCAAAATGGCGGGCTGGCGCGCAATTGGGCCAGCGCTTCGCGCGCGGATGGTTGGGATTGCGCGCACCGGGCTTCGGATAGCGCGTGGGGGCAACAGCTCATTCTCTAACGAATGGCCACTTTGAAAATGGGGGGTGCGCGCAATCGGGTTGGATTGCGCGCACCCGGGGGCAATTGCGCGCAAGAGGCTTCTTTTGCGCGCAAAGGCCTTCGGGTTGAAATTTATTCAAAGGGAATGATCCAAGGGGATTGCGCGCGAAGGCGGACCCCAAGGCTCTATTGCGCGAAAGAAAGGAGGTTACCTGAAGAGCGGCATTGCGCGCGGAAGGGGTTGAATTGCGCGCGCGGGAGACCGTTCGACTTCCAGCAACATTTGAAACGTTGGGGGTCGCCTAGTATTTATAGGCAACCCCGGGCGCGGAATCCAAGGCGCGAGCGCGGAATTCTCCTCGCGGGCGCGGAATCGGGCACGGCGCGCAAGGGAGTTGCGCGCATCCCGGGGGTTTTGCGCGCGGATCATCATCTTCGCGCGCAGACCTCTGAAATTCCGCGCAAGGCCTCCGGGCCCTCCGAAACATTCTTCCGACTCCAAATATGACCTCGCTTTCCGCATCCGGAGCTTCGTTTGGGAACAACGGACTTTTCCGGCGTCTACAATTATTATGCATCTATTTAAATGTTTCTACATTTATCTGATAAATTTGAGTATTAAAATTTGAATGAATCCAATTTTAAACATAAAATATTTGAATATTTTTTAAGCGACGTTTTACAACCTTTTGATGGAAAACCCTTTATAAATATATATTTTTTTCAATGATATATGTTATATTTTAAAAAATAAACATTTTTATTAGAATAGGGACATCAAAATTTTCTTTGGTTGAAATTTTGGTATTTTTCTAATAAAATCTATATTTTTATGAATAGTGAATAATAATGCATTTAAATTCCAAAATAAAATTTCATATAAATATTTTATATATTTTTATTAACAATTTTATAGGTTTTAAATATAAATTGGATTCTATTTTTATCATTTAATATAATTGAGTTCATTACAAGTAATTTCACATTTTAATTAGTCATAAACACTTATCAATCTTTTGATAGTTTTTAATTCCTTAAAACTCGCTTTTGGGTTTTAAAAAGTGTAATTAATTTTAAATAAATTACTAAAATTTATTTTTAATTGAAAATGTGAAAAAGGATTTTATATTTGGAATCAAATCATTCAAATTTTTTAAATTGTTATCCTTTATGTTTTGGATATTTTGAAAGGAAACTTTAGTAAATATGTCTATTTACCATGGATAAACGGTAAATGAAGTTAATGAGGGTAAAAAATAAAATTATAATAATATAATACCACACTAAAACGTGTCTTATTCATATTGGATGATCTTTGGATGACTATTTTCATCCGGGTATTGATTTTATGACCCAATGGACCCACATGACTGTGATAATGACATTTATAATAAGTAAAAAAATATAAATAGAAATATAACATATTCATTATGTTTTTACATAATAAATTTTAATATAGGGTTATATAATTGATGTCTTTGACTATAAATTGTAATTTTAAAGATAAACATATTATCTACATCATGGTTTTTATTTAAAATTTTGAGACATTAAATAAATAAATTTATATATGACACAATGATGATGCGGTGATTACCTAATTAAAAAAAATTAATAAAAATGATGTAATTAATATTAAAACAAATTCAATTTGATTATTTTTATTCTATCCACAAACATTTTATATGAAATTGACATGTTGGTGATGATTTAATTATTTTTTCAAATGAATCAAATTATTATAACATCATAAAAATCAATTACTAAATAATGTCAAAATTGTCATAAATGTGTTTTTAAAACAAACATTATTTTATCAAATGATATAATAGTACTAAAAATATGAGATTCAGAAAAATAACTTATATAATGTAAAAATTTCATTAATAGTAAACATGTGGTTATCTGTCCATTTCATTGTAACTATAGTAACCATATATTATGAAAATCCAAGAAGACATGTTATGAGTTACTGTTTTTAACTAACTATTAAACCAAAAAGAAAAGGTTAATTTTGTGACCTAAATAAGTTTAAAACATTTTGGTTGAGAGTATTAATACCTATAATCCTTTTATAATCAAAATATTTATCAATTGAACAATTTTAATTAAATAATTAATTTTTAATGAAATAATATATCAAGACATTCCTAAAGTGCCTCCCTCCCTCTAATAAAAGGACACCAACTATACCCACTTACTCACACCTCTCAGGCCACTTGGATCTTCCAAATTATGCTCAAATAAACTACCAAAATACCTATCTTCCTATTATAATCCTTAAATTGGGCATTAGAAGATTCAAGGAATCCTTTTTTCATAAATCAGAAAGATTTACCCAATTTAGATGTAATGACTTCTCCCAAGATCTTTTCATTTTATTTCATTCTCCAACCCCCTATCATCTCTTTATTAAATTATTTATTAATTTCAAAAGTATCATAAATATAATTGGATAATTTTAGGATAACTTTTCAACCATAACATACACACACCTTCATATAATAGATATGAAACATAATATTTTTGTTTACGGAGAACTACCACAACATGAAAATTGATTGTTCGCTACAGTTATTTCGGGTATAGCGGTGGTTTAAACTGCCACTATATGATTATTTGTCGATTTCTAAAAATTGTCGCTACATAGAGTTTTGGGACACTATTTTCGGTGGTTAAAGTCATTTTTTGGAGGTTTATATGAATCATCATAGTTTTCACAGTTCACAGTGCTTATAATGTTTTTAAGCAGTTGTTTTCCCAAGGCGGGGGCTCACTTTTTTAGCGGTATTTAAACCCATTCATAAAAAAATCATCCATAGGCTGATAAAATTCATCCTAAAAACATCATAACAACCGTGAACTATGTGCGGAAGATGGTAATTTGTAGCACCGGCTAAAACCGCCGCTAAATGTAATACCGTAGTGGCGGTTATAACCACCGCTAATAGAAAAATTATGACATTTACCAGAAGTTAATACTGCTGCTAAGTATTCCAGTAACATTTAGTGGCGTTTTTTACTACAAAAAATTATTCTCGTTACGGTTAGCGGCAGTTTTAACCGCCACTAATAATAGATTTAAAAAAAGTAGTTTCTACAGCTTCTATACTAGTGCCCTGATGAAAAAAAATAATTCCATCAATACAAAAAGATCAACAGAATAAATACGAATGTCAATATGAAAATATATTCTTAACTAAGAACAACCATGGTAATTTTGATTCATATTTAATGAAAACATGACAAGTTGTGTGAGAAATATACTTTTATAAAATGTCAAATTTATTTTATGGCCTATGAATCTCTTCAAGATTATCCACAAGATAAAAATTACTCTTATAATGAGTTTGATTATTTTTTCATATATGTATAAGAAAAAGTATTGGAGGCACACTTTTTTTAGAGATTTTTCTGATCATTTGTTATCATTATAGTATGAGAAATATTTTTTCTTATATGTACATGAATCTCAAATAGATATGGTGGGTAGAGTACCTATATAGATTCAATATTGAAATTTCATACACTCTAGGGATGAGAGGATTTACACCACTAATTCAATTTTTAGGAATGTTCCAACACATAATATTTTAGATTCTATGGAATAGTGGAACATGAGGGGACAATTAAGTCAATTTCATCTGGATGCACAACATGGCGATTCTAGAACATCTTTCTCCCACATGACTTCCCAGATATAAAAGAGTTTTATAGTGCGGAGAATTGTAAAAGTCTGGGGACTATATTTTTTTCATTATTATTTCAGAGATGTTGCTTCATTTTCAGGGAAAATTTATTGCAATGACATTGTTTTCATAGGGATTGAATTATAGAGGATATCATTTTTACCATTATGAGTTCCACTATGCAATGTGTATGTTGGTTGTAGAGTGTGGGGAGGGGGGGTTCGTAGAGAGGATTTTGGTGATACATATATTTTTGTCATGGCTACATTGTGGACAAGGGTCATAACATGGTCCTTGGAGTTCTATGGTGTGGATTTTTAGTCTATGACATTAGGGTTTATAGGAGTGATTGGATTATTATTCTATTTTGGTAATGGCATGGTAATTTTCACCTTGTTTGTGTTACGGTGTCTGAGGGTGAGTTTGGGGGGGGGGGGGGTTAATCAAATTTGGGGTAGTGGAATCATGGATTTGGATTGTGTCATAAAACCCACTTCTTAGTTGGGATCTCTGAAATAGATCTCTTGAATATATCATGGTCCATTTTATTATTTTATCGGATCTTCAACACAAATATAACTACAATTTTATTAGGATGGATTGACCAGACCTATTATGGAATAGTCCTTCCCATTATTCAGTAGACCCCTCTCATTTTAGTAATTCTCTGGAATTGTGTCTGGGGCTGCACCAAGGACTTCAATTTTCTAGACCACCTATATATTCATAAATACCATTAATCCCTCACATTCTTCCATATATTCTATTACTTCATAGATGAAACTAGTATATCCCTAAGAGGAATTTTGGACCCTTTTCATTAGATTTAATCCTCATTCTTGGGAGATAAACCCTTAATAGTTTTAGGTGAGTTTGTAAAGACCCGTAAAATTCAAGGGGAATTTTTTTCTTAATTTTCTTTGGAATTTTACAAGAGCGCGGTTTCTGACGGCACCTGTTTCCGAGGCCCGGAGTGCCCAGAATCAATTTTCGAAGTTTGGCACGGGTACGTTCAGTGAACCAACGAGCGGGAATTTCTAACATTTGATCCAGTGCTCAGAATTGAAATCCGAGGACACCGATGAACTCGCAGCGCCGATATTCGCTTAAGGAGACCTTTTCCGAATTTGCGTTTATTGCGGGACGAAAGTTAGTTTTTAGGATAATTATAGAAAGTTAAATAAAAATGTGGAACACTTTTTATTTTTCTTACTTGTTGGTTAACTCCTCTCAAATGAAGTTAGGGGTGGGACCCACACCCACTTAACCTCCCTTGAGAGGATTAAGTGTGTTGGGGCCCACCCGAACCCCAACTTTTCATCTCCTCTCAAAACTCCCTTAACTCCCCTTTTAAATGAACTTGACAACTAGCTTATTAATTGGGTTGAGTTGTTTAACCTTTTTGAATCCTTTCAATTTCAAAAGGATTGGTTGAGTAAATAAAATAAGCTCTTAGCTTATTTAATTTGGTTAGATTTCTCTAGCCTCTTGAGATGATTTGAGAGCTCCTCCTTCTTCTTCAAACTTTGATGAAGAATGCTCAAGCTCCGACGAAGAACACCGCTCCTCTCTTCTTCGTAGCTGGTTGTCTCCAAAGATCGACGACGTCTTCCGTGTCAATGAAAGGAAACACTGCTTCCTCCTCGAACTTCCTTCGTCGGCTTAAGAAAATTCGCCAATGAAGTACCTCTTCGGACGTACCTCTTTGTCAACGTATTTGAAGAACGATTACCCCGATGCCCGACCTCCGCGACGTTGTCTTCCGCGGATCATTGAAGATCATCGATCTTGAACCAAGGAAGGAGTTGTTGTTGGTTAATTATTTACTTTCTCGTTCTTGGTTCTAGCTTTCCAATTTTGAGGTTTATTGTTAAGTGTTATCGACTAACGAGATGGGGTCCGGACCGAAAAAACATGGCCGAATTCCCCCTCCTCTGTTCTTGAATATTATTTTTCCTTGCAGATGTACGAGATGGCGTGGTGCCGTCGCACCACGCAGGAATCGAAAGGCTATAATCGCGCGGCGCCGTCGCGCCGCCCCACGGGAAGTTTATCATGAACGCGATGCCTTCGCGCCGCATCGAAGGGAAGCGAAGGTGCCGCGGCCGGAGCGGGGCCGCGGCGGAGGGGAACGGTGCCGTCGCACCGCGCCGGACGACGAACACCACAGCCGGTTACGGGCCGCGGCGAGACGGGAAGACCGGCGGCTCGCCGGGCCGCCGGTGTCGGAAGCCGGAAGGGGACCAGCTTTGTCGGTCCGATGAGGAAGAACTGGCCGGCCAGGTGGGCCGGCCGGAAGGGGAAAACCGGGGGAATGTAATTCCCCCAGTCAACTCATATGCCCCCCCATTTATGGGGGGGGGTTCATTAAGGGGGGAAGGCGGCCCCCCCGGTTTTCCACAAAGCAGGCCCCCACGAGGGGGGGCCGGTTCTCCAAAAGGAACGGCTCTTAAGCCGCGCCGCCAGCATGTAATGTCGTGGGGGCCTTTCCCCCCGCGCATGGAACCAAGCGGCGCTAGGCCGCGCCACCGCCGCGCCGACCCGCGCCAGACCGCCGCCGGCCGGGCTGGGTCGGCCTGGACCCGGACCCCCCGTTTTCGAATCATTTTCTGTCTTTTGGCCATAACATGAGCCACAGACCTCCGATCGACGAACCGTCAGCGGCATTGCAATCCTTGGATGGAGACGGTCATTTCGGTATATCACACTCAAAGTTTCGGAATACTTTGAGTTCGGCCGGGTTGGTTCGTTCACGAAACCAACCGGGCCTTCGAAGCAGAACCACTCATATCTTGATCTACGGACTCCCGATTGACGTGCCATCAGCTTTGTTGTGTTCCTCATAGTGAGAAGGTTCTTTTGGCATACCCCGCCCGAGGTTTGGACGCAGGTGGAGTACGGTCAGGTTGGTTTTTCCTTAAAATCCAACCGGGCGTCCGATCGACGCGCCATCCATTGCGTTGAGTTCCTGTTGACGATACGGAACTTTTGGATACATCAACTCTGGAATTTGTGACAGTTGATGTATCAGCCTCTCGGCTCGTGGAGCGGACCCTCCCGAACGAGCTTGCTGTGTGCGGGAACCCAGGTGCTAGCTACGACTGCGACTGTTACTGTGATTGCTACTACTGCTACTTCTACTGTGACTGCGACGACGACAGTACAGAGATCCTATGTGGATTCGACGATGACTACAGCACTCAGCGATCCTACGTGGATCAGTGGTACATGTCCCTTGTGGGCCCGATCCAGTGTGGGTCTTTGCGCTTAGCGGTCCTGTGTGAACCAGCGCCTACAGGTCCTGTGTGGGCCCGATCCTGTGTGGGTCTTTTGCGGGGGTTAGTTACCTATCGATCCTTCGTGGGTCCGACGACTTAGATGGATCAGAGATCATCTTTTTCGTCTTTCGAATAAGTGTATCTGTGTGAGCTGAATCCTGTTACTTTCCTGTGTGGATTGTGTTGTGCTATCCTGTGTGGATTTCGTTTTGCTTTCCTGTGTGGAATACGTATACTTTCCTGTGTGGACTGAGTTTTACTCGGGCTCGGAGGTTGGAGCGTATTAGAATTGATGACTTGGGTATATGTATGGGCATATACCTAAGCAGTGTTGGTTGTTACTTCGTGTTTGTATCTTCCTTGTGGTTTATCCTTTGTGGATTTTGGGAGACCTTCAGGGGTCTCGGGGTCCCTACTGAGTAGCTTATACTCACCCCTGCACGGGCTATGCCTGCACTGCGTTGTGTTGGTTGCAGACGACGGACATCGTTGATCTTGACTGAGGCTTGCAGAGCAGGACAGTACCTGGAGGTGGACCATTGGGCGGGACGTACTCGGAGTGGAAGGCGGGACCCGAGGATCAGTGGAGCTATCCGTACCCACCCTTCAGGTGGGACATCCAGTGGACAGCTCGGAGTAGCGGCTTTTACTTTACAGTTACTGTTTTTCCCTTTCGAGTTGTACTTTACTTTCAGTTTGGGTTTGTATACTGGCCCATTTACTTTTCTGCACTTTCAGTTGTACTCTGTTTTTACTTAGTGTTTACTTTCCGCATGCTGCTTCTGTGGTGTTTGTTTACTTTACAAAGGCAATGCCTTCCCTTTTTACCGGGATTTACGCCTTGGTGCTAGTCACCAGCCCCTGGCCTATGTAAGGCGGGCTTGGGGTAGTCACTCCACGGACCCCGAGGGCGGGTCGTGACAAATTGGTATCAGAGGAGTTCGGTTCTACCGCGAATTCTGATCTTTTCTATGTGAAGAAACAATGTTTAGTGTATTGAGTGTGGTTCTCAGTCCAGGGAGTCCAGTGTTGGTGCGGTGGCCGACGTATCCGTACACCTGGACCCTGACTTCTGATTTCCGACTTAATGCACGAAAACATTGATTGCGTGTGTGTTTCAAAGTTTTCTTTGTGATTACTTTATATCAGCTCACTAGGTATATTGTTCTGACCATGGGACGCCTGTTTTTTTTTCAGGATGGCCCCACGACGGCATCCATATAGGGTTCCAAGAGTCGAGTGTGACGACAGCCCACCGAGCGACGAGGCCTTGGTGCAGGGCCTTTTGTCAGCGGTGGCACCGGCGGTAGCTCTACCCGTCGAGCCACCGATACTTCCAGCACCATCCACTGACGATGCACGTCGCCTCAGCGCACTGCATGAGTTTCAGCGCTAGCGACCACCCAGGTTTTGCAGGGAGACGGATCCCCAGGCAGCCGAGGACTAGCTGGAGGCAGTGGTACGTGTGTTTAGGAAAGTGAGGATACCAGCAGACCTCATGGTGATCCTCGTTGTGAGCCTACTACACGCAGCAGTAGGACGATGGTGGAACTTGATGCTCCAGGTGCATGATGAGGCATCTCTACTTTGGACGGACTTTGAGAGCCTCTTCTGCTCAGAGTTCGTCCCAGCCACCCTTCGGGCAGTGCGTATCCAGGAGCTTCTTCAGCTGCGGAAGGGCAGCATGACGGTCGCTCAGTACTCGGTGAGATTTACCGATCTCTCGCGCTACTCGACTGACATGGTACGGGACCCATTCTTTCGGGCCAGGACCTTTGAGCAGGGTTTGAGACATGAGATCAGGGCATCGCTGATCTCCCTCAGCTTACCGACTCAGACAGGAGTACTGGAGCGGGCCCTTTTGATCGAGAGCTTCCTTGCTGAGTCTACACCAGCACCGAGACCCACCGCAGGGCGGCACGTGGCAGAGTCATCTGTAGTAGGTAGTCGACGGATGACTCAGGGGTCCAGGCAGACCAGACCTTCGGGCAGACGACCTCGGGACACTGGCTCAGCAGTGCGGGGCACACAGCGAGGGGCCAGTCTTTCGAGAGGTAGGTAGTGCTACTCGTGCGGAGGGCAGGGCCACATGGCTCGTGACTGCCCGACCCGCCATGCCGAGGAGCAGTAGACAGTTGAGGGACCACCGAGGCAGAGGCATAGGGTTGACCGTGGCAGTCCGCAGGGAGGAGGCGGACGAGGCAGAGGAGCTGGACGAGCTGTAGGTGGTGGGCGACGCTTTGAGGCTCTGCCACCACCACCACCAGGAGGTCCACCCCGACCACAGGGAGCTGGCGGGCAGAGACAGGAATAGCTCCAGGCAGCAGAGGCCTACGACCACGGCGCACCCGAGATGATTCGAGGTACTATCTGTGTCTATTCCACCCTTGCTGCAGTTCTTATAGACACAGGAGCGAGTCACTCTTTCATAGCCGCTGCCCTTGTTCGGAGCTTGGAGATTCTGACAGAGCCGTTGGCTCGATCCTTACGGCTAGATACTCCTACGGGAGCAGACTCGATGATTACGCACTGGTGCCGGCAGTGTGAGCTTACTCTAGGAGGCGAGAGCTTCGGGTGGGATCTTCTTGTAGTAGTGTCGAGGCCTTACGACGTCATCTTGGGCATGGATTGGCTATCTACGGTCCATGCGCAGATTGACTATTTTAGGCGCATGGTGCGATGTGTACGCACCGACGGGAGAAGGTACACCTTCACCGGCGAGAAGGGAGTCTTGGAAGCACAGGATAGACTTCCGCGGAGGAGAGGACAGCCCATCATTCATCAGATGGCTAGCCTCATCCTTGGAGTAGTTGACGTGCGGAGTCCTGGTTTTCCTGCAGTGGTGGATCAGTTTGCGGACATTTTTCCCGACGACGTTCCAGGGCTACCTCCTCGCAGAGAGGTAGACTTTTATATTGACTTGTACCCCGGGACAGCCCCGATATCCACTCTAGCATATCGGATGGCCCCCGCCGAGCTTCGAGAGCTACGGGTACAGCTGGAGGACTTGCAGGGCAAGGGGTTCATCCGACCCAGTGTTTCACCCTGTGCATCCCCGATATTGTTCGCCAAGAAGGAAAACAGGAGCTTGCGACATTGTGTTGACTATCATCGCCTGAACCAGGTGACAGTGAGGAATAAGTATCCACTACCGAGGATTGATGAACTCTTTGATCAGCTCAAGGGTGCACGGTGGTTCTCGAAGATAGACCTCAGGTCAGGCTATCATCAGCTCATAGTCAGAGACGAGGACGTGCAAAAGACGGCCTTCAGATGTCGGTATGGCCACTATGAGTTCTTGGTTATGCCTTTCGGCATAACCAATACTCCAGCAGTGTTCATGGCCCTCATGAACAGGATCCTTCAGCCATACCTTGATCGGTTTGTCGTGGTCTTCATCGACGACATACTGATTTACTCTACGACTGAGGAGGAGCACGCCTATCACTTGCGAGTTGTACTAGACACACTCCGAAAGCACCATCTTTATGGTAAGCTCTCGAAGTGCCCGTTTTGGATACGTAAGGTCCACTTCTTGGGACACGTTATCTCTGAGGAGGGAGTTGTAGTGGATCCTGCGAAGATCGAGGTTGTGTTAGCATGGGAGCCACCCAGGAGCGTGACTGAGGTTTGGAGTTTCTTGGGGATAGCTGGATACTATCGGAGATTCGTTCCAGACTTCTCTAGAGTTTCAGCACCACTCACAGCTTTGACGAAGAAGGCGAAACCCTTCGTTTGGTCAGACAGATGTCAGCAGAGCTTCCAGGAGCTGAGACAGAGATTGACCAGCGCACCTATCTTGAGGTTTCTTGAGAAGGGAGTAGGGTACGTAGTCTACTGCGATGCATCAGGGACCGGACTCAGATTTGTTCTGATGCAGGAGCAGGCAGTGATCGCCTATGGATCACGTCAGTTGAGGCCGCATGAGCAGAACTACGCTACCCATGACTTGGAGTTAGCAGCAGTGGTCTTCGCTATGAAGACAGGGCGACACTATCTGATGGGAGAGCGCTTTACAGTCTTTTCTGATCATCATATTCTTAGGTATATCTTCTCGCAGAAGGACCTGAACCTGAAAAAGTGGTGATGGCTCGAGTTCCTCCAGGACTATGACTTTGAGATAGTCTATACTCCTGGGAAGGGGAACTTAGTAGCCGATGCCCTCAGCAGGAGGATGGGCATTCAGCTACTTGAGGAGGAGACAGAGCAGCTAGCCTCTTTGCAGATATCCTTCATGGATAGAGATGGAGCATCCTTCCTTCAGTCTCTCAAAGTCACCCCACCACTACTGCAGCGGGTCAGAGAGGCACAGTGTGGGGACGCTGACTGTGAGACACGGCGTGCACATATATCCTCGGGACAGGCACCTGATGGTATCTCCCTTGGAGAAGAGCACGACATCCTCTTCAGAGGACGTACCATGGTACCAGTCGCCTTGCGAGAGTAAGTTCTGAGAGAGTTTCACACTTCTCCTTTGGTGGTACATCCTGTAGTGGCGAAGATGTACCAGGACCTCAGACGACAGCACTGGTGGCCGGGCATGAAGAAGGCTGTAGGAGAGTTCGTTTCTCGATTCCTCACCTTCCAGCAGGTGAAGGCAGAGCATCAAGTACCAGCAATCTTGGTACAACCCTTGGAGGTCCCGGAGTGGAAGTGGGACGACATATCTATGGACTTCGTGACTGGACTTCCACGCACTTCCATAGGTCACGACTCCTTCTGGGTGATTGTTGACCGACTCACCAAGTTGACACCCTTCTTACCCATCAGAGAGCAGGGCTCTGTGGAGTGCTTGGGACGTCTCTACGTTCAGGAGATTGTGCGACTCCACGGCGTGCCATCATCTATGGTCTCCGATCGAGATGCTCACTTTACTTCCCGGTTTTGGAAGGGGTTACAGGAGGCGTTCGGGACACAGCTACGTCTGAGCACAGCCTTTCACCCTCAGACGGATGGTCAGACCGAGATGACCATTCAGACTCTCGAGGACATGATCTGTGCATGTGTCCTCGACTTTGGTCGCAGCTAGGAGGACCACCTACCCTTGGTGGAGTTTGCGTACAACAACAGCTACCACTCCACCATCGGGATGGCACCGTACGAGGCGTTATACGACAGACCTTGTAGATCTCCTTTGTGCTGGACAGACCCTGGGGAGTCAGCACTTGGGGGACCAGAGATGGTCCAGGCCATGACAGAGAAGGTCCAGGTCATCCAGGAGCGGATGAGGACAGCTCAGAGCCGGAAGAAGTCATACGCTGACAGGAGGCGGAGGCCGCTGGAGTTCGAGGATGGAAACCACGTCTTCTTGTGGGTCTCACCTCGACGTGGTATACGTAGATTTGGTCATGGCGGCAAGTTATCTCCGTGCTTCATCGGACCCTTCCAAGTCCTCAGCAGTATTGGCGAGGTGGATTATCGCTTGGCTCTACCACCTCAGTTGCATCGGGTGCACGATGTCTTCCACGTATCTCAGCTGAGGAGGTACGTGCAAGACCCGACGCACATCATTGACCATGGGGAGCTTGACATAGACGATGGGGAGACTTTTACGGAGGTCCCGGTGGAGATAGAGGATCGATGGGAGCGGGTCCTACGTGGGAGATCGATTCTTCTTGTGCGCATTAGATGGAAGCACTTGAACCTTCAGGAGAGCACTTGGGAGCGGGAGGCTCAGATTCATGCTCACTACCCTCATTTGTTTCCCTAGTTTTTGATGTATCTTTACCGGGACGTAAAGCCCTGAGGTGGGAGTAATGTAAAGACCCATAAAATTCAAGGGAAATTTTTTTCTTAATTTTCTTTGAAATTTTACAAGAGCACGGTTTCTGACGGCACCTGATTCCGAGGCCCGGAGTGCCCGGAATCAATTTCCGAAGTTTGGCTCGGGTACGTTCAATGAACGAACGAGTGGGAATTTCTAACATTTGATCCGGTGCTCGGAATTGAAATCCGAGGACACCGATGAACTCGCAGCACCGATATTTTCTTAAGGAGACCTTTTCCGAAGTTGCGTTTATTGCGGGATGAAAGTTAGTTTTTGGGAGAATTATAGAAAGTTAAATAAAAATGTGGAACACTTTTTATTTTTCTTACTTGTTGGTTAACTCCTCTCAAAGGAAGCTAGGGGTAAGACCCACACCCACTGAACCTCCCTTGAGAGGATTAAGTGTGGTGGGGCCCACCCGAACCCCAACTTTTCATCTCCTCTCAAAACTCCGTTAACTCCCCTTTTAAATGAACTTGACAAATAGCTTATTAATTGGGTTGAGTTGTTTAATCTTTTTCAAACCTTTAAATTTCAAAAGGTTTGGTTGAGTAAATAAAATAATCTCTTAGCTTATTTTATTTGGTTAGAATTCTCTAGCCTCTTGAGAGGATTTGAGAGCTCCTCCTTCTTCTTCAAACTTTGACGAAGAACGCTCAAGCTCCGACGAAGAACACCGCTCCTCTCTTCTTCGTAGCCGGTTGTCTCCAAAGATCGACGACGTCTTCCGTGTCAACAAATGGAAATGATGCTTCCTCCTCAAACTTCCTTCGTCGGCTTACGAAGATTCGCCAATGACGTACCTCTTCGGACGTACCTCTTCGTCAACGGATTTGACGAACGACTACCGCGACGCCTGACCTCCGCGACGTTGTCTTCCGCGGATCATTGATGATCCTCGATCTTGAACCAAGGAAGGGGTTGTTGTTGGTTAATTATTTACATTCTCGTTCTTGGTTCTAGATTGACAATTTTGAGGTTTATTGTTAAGTGTTATCGACTAACGAGAGGGGGGCCGGACCGCACAAACACGGCCGAATTCCCCCTACTCTGTTCTTGAATATTATTTTTCCTTGAGGATGTACGAGATGGTGTGGTTCCATCGCACCACGCATGAATCGCAAGGCTATAATCGCACGGCCCCGTCGCGCCGCGCCACAGGATGTTTTTCATGAACGCGATGCCTTCGCGCCGCGTCGAAGGGAATCGAAGGCGCTGTGGCCGGAGCGGGGATGCGGCGGAGGGGCGCAGTGCCGTCGCACCGCGTCGGACGACGAACACCGCGACCGGTTACGGGCCGCGGCGAGACGGGAAGACCGGCGGCTCGCCGGGCCGCCGGTGTCGGAAGCCGGAAGGGGACTAGCTTTGCCGGTCCGTTGAGGAAGAACCGGCCGGCTAGGTGGGCCGGCCGAAAGGGGAAACCCGGGGGAATGTAATTCCCCCGGTCAACTCATATGCCCCCCATTTATGAGGGGGGTGGGGGTTTCATTAAGGGGGGCAGGCGGCCCCCCCGGTTTTCCTCAAAGCAGGCCCCCACGAGGGGGGGTCGGTTCTCCAAAAGGCGCGGCTCTTAAGCCGCGCCGCCAGCATGTAAAGCCGCGGGGGCCTTGCCCCCCGCGCGTGGCACCAAGCGGCACCAGGCCATGCCGCCGCCGCGCCGGCCCGCGTCGGACCGCCGCTGGCCGGGCCGGGTCGGCCCGGACCCGGACCCCCCATTTTCGAATCATTTTCGGTCTTTTGGACATAACTTGAGCCACGGACCTCCGATCAACGAACCGTCAGCGGAATTGCGATCCTTGGATCGAGACGGTCGTTTAGGTATATCGCACTCAATGTTTCGGAATACTTTGAGTTCGGCCGGGTTGGTTCGTTCACGAAACCAACCGGGCCTTCGGAGCAGAAACGCTCATATCTTGAGCTACGAACGTCTGATTGACGTGCCGTCAGCTTTGTTGTGTTCCTCTTAGTGAGACGGTTCTTTTGGAATACCCCGCCCGAGGTTTGGATGCAGGTGGAGTACGGTCAGGTTGGATTTGCCTTAAAATCCAACCGGGCGCCTGGGCCGAAAAAGCCAATAACTCTCAGATCGGGTGTCCGATCGACGCGCCATCCGTTGCGTTGAGTTCCTGTTGACGATACAGAACTTTTGGATACATCTACTATGGACTTTGTGACAGTTGATGTATCAGCCTCTCGGCTCGTGGAGCGGACCCTCCCGAACGAGCTTGCTGTGTGCGGGAACCCTAGTGTTGGCTACGACTGCGACTGTTACTGTGACTGCTACTACTGCTACTGCTACTGTGACTGCGACGACGACAGTACAGAGATCTTGTGTGGATTCGACGACGACTACAGCACTCAGCGATCCTACGTGGATCAGTGCTACAGGTCCTGTGTGGGCCCGATCCAGTGTGGGTCTTTGCGCTCAGCGGTCCTGTGTGAACCAGTGCCTACAGGTACTGTGTGGGCCTGATCCTGTGTGGGTCTTTTGCGGGGGTTAGATACCTATCGATCATTCGTGGGTCCGACAACTTAGATGGATCAGAGATCATCTTTTTCGTCTTTCGAAGAAGTATACATGTGTGAGCTGAATCCTGTTACTTTCCTGTGTGGATTGTGTTGTGCTATCCTGTGTGGATTTCGTTTTTCTTTCCTGTGTGGAATACGTATACTTTCCGGTGTGGACTGAGTTGTACTCGGGCTCAGAGGTTGGAGCGTATTAGAATTGACGACTTAGGTATATGTATGGGCATATACATAAGCAGTGTTGGTTGTTACTTCGTGTTTGTATCTTCCTTGTGGTTTATCCTTTGTGGATTTTGGGAGACCATCAGGGGTCTCGGGGTCCCTACTGAGTAGCTTATACTCACACCTGCACGGGCTATGCCCGCACTACGTTGTGTTGGTTGCAGACGACGGACAGCGTTTATCTTGGCTGAGGCTTGCAGTGCAGGACGGTACCTGGAGGTGGACCACTGGGCGGGACGTACTCGGAGTGGACGGTGGGACCCGAGGATCAGTGGAGCTATCTGTACTCACCCTTCAGGTGGGACTTCCAGTGGACAGCTCGGAGTAGCGGCTTTTACTTTACAGTTGCTTTTTTTCCCTTTCGAGTTGTACTTTACTTTCAGTTAGGGTTTGTATACTGGCCCATTTACTTTTCCGCACTTTCAGTTGTACTTTGTTTTTACATAGTGTTTACATTCTTCTTGCTTACTCTGTGGTATTTGTTTACTTTAAAAGGCAATTCCTTCCCTTTTTACCGGGATTTACGCCTTGGTGCTAGTCACCAGCCCCTGGCCTATGGAAGGAGGGCTTGGGGTAGTCACGGTACGGACCCCGAGGGCGGGTCGTGACAGAGTTTCCCTCTTCCCATATCATATTGTGTTCACTATTTTTACTATGGTAGTGATGTTGGAAAGAGAATGGTAGGTTCTCCTAATGATTTGGTAGGGGACTGATGTACGTTGTTGTGTCCTAAATATGAAAGGGGCTTCATGATTCCTCGCAGAATCAATTCAAAATCATTTTTCTTCATTGAGTATTCAGAGTTTTTTGGTATGGAAGGATGGTTACAATTCCTCTCATCATATATAAATTTTTTTTCTAATTTCCCTATAATATATGAAATTCCATTGTTATATCCGCATTATAGGACCAACATCCCCATAACCTGCCTATATTGCATTAAAGTTGGATGTTCACCTAGGGCCGATAATCCTAAAAAATTTAGAAAAAATGAATCATAAAAAATGAATCATCACAATAAATAATCAACATATATGGTTCATACCACACTAAATAAATCAATACATAAAAGGAAACATCCTAAATCAATAAAATACCTAAAAGGAAACATGAAAAATCAAGAAAATGTTAGGTCCGGGAAATGTTTGGTGGAAACTATGTGACACAATTAATACATATACAAACTGATTATAAACACATATCTTCACCCTTTCCACCTCCAACATATCAAAAATACAACTAATCACTTTCCGTTGATTAACACATATTGTCACCTTCTCCAAATCCTTCTCCACTTTCTTCTACCACCTGTAAAAACATTATTTTGAAAATTAAATAGTGTTTCGTATTTATATTTAACATTAAATCCAATAAAAATTTGAAAACAAAATTATTTTTATTTTTTGTGATTTACCTGCTCACCACCAGTCGATATAGGACAACTGGGGGAATATCTTCTCATCTGTTGACGTATAACAGTTAACGCTTTCGGAAAAGCAGATATTAGATCCCCCTACTCATGAACTGTGTTTTGTAGAGAATCAATCTGTCATTGAGAATCTTCTGGTATGGACTGAAAACAACCAAGAGTAGATGCATCTGCAATCCTCAGTGGCCTGCCAAAAACCTCCAATGGTACGGGTCCCAAACCCATCCTATGCATGTTAACTGGATTCTCGTTACTGTGAACTTTAGAAATCGGGTCATCCTGGGAGCCAAAGTAAGACTGCCTAGGATTTATATCCGATATTTCTTTAATTTTTACAGGTAAAACAAATAAAAATATATATTAACATATTAAAAAGAGATAATAAGTTATTATAATGAAAACATGAGTTTATACCCAACTGCTCTGGAAGGCTCAAAAACAAATCTTCCATTAGATTTTTTGTGAACAACCAACCACACGTCAGTTAAGGATGCTTTGTGCCCTAAAATCATTGACTACATTAAAAAAATTTAAATTGAAAATTTAATATATTAAACATATAATATTCCCTTATAAATATTTAAACTAATTAAAATATTACCAGAGTAGATCGACTTCTAGAAAAGCTTTTTGACCTTGTAGTGTGAGGGGTGACATGCTTAGCTCGGCATGATGCATTCTTTATTTAGAAAACTGAAAATAAAAAAGGCAATTTAATAGTAATGTATTCAGTTATATCTCTTATTCATATACATTTATAAATGTAAAATGTGGTTAATATAATAAAATATATATAAATACCATATTCTTCCCATCATTATGTATGTGAACAAAAACATTGCAATTTTCTTTGGGTGCCACATTGAGTATCTTCTCATAATTGTGGTCGACAGTCGAAGAAGTATTGTTGACATCTCCCCAAAATCTCCATTTGATGTTTTTCCATTTCTTACCATTATTTTTCAACGTCCACTATCGTGTTATCTCATCAGCAAATGTAAAGTGGGAAAACACATGTATACATAAATTCATTTTCATCATATTAATAACATGACCTTCAATTACACCATAATGTATTAAAATTACCTTTATTTGGGAATAAAAAACATCATTTTTCCAACATGGAGGCATATATATCCATTAATCATTAGAATTAGGAATAGAAATGGGCTTCGATGCTAGCTTACCTATAATTTGGCTATGTAACCCCTCGATGTCATCCGTAGTGACCCTACATGAATGAAATGGAAAAACTATCTTCTATCCATTCATATTCCACACATCTAGATTTTTTATATTTTACCCCATAGATTCATTTTATTCATCATTAATGATGAAATAGTTAGTATAAAAAAGTGAAATAAATTTATTTATATTAAAATTCGTACCTATAATAGTGACCCTCTAGTATGTCGCTGATGAACTAGAAGTGGCGTGCCGCCGCCTAAATGATGAGGTTGTTGAAGGGGGATTCAATGATTCATCTTCAAATGGGATACTCATAGAGGGTGTGATCAATGGAGAAGGGGGTGATAGTGTAGGGGGGATGGTGCAGGGGGGCATGAATCTGGTGGCTCAGATTCTGTAGGGCAGGAGAGAGATGGATCATCATCTGTCGCAATAGTGGATGAAACAATGTATCACTTCCTCCATGGGATTCATATAAATTAATCAAATTAAATCAAGTTAAAAACATATATTTTTAAAAAATTATGATAAAAAAAATTTAAAAATAATAAAATATGTTCAGTACTAAAAAACAGAATATACAAACCAATGATAATGAATGACAACACAAATGAAATAAATGGTTTCTAAATGAATAAATAATGTTCATACAATCATTTTCACCTTCAATCACATCTGTTTCATACTCCATTACTTCATCCACTTAATTCATCCTTACTAGAATAATATTTTCAATATCGTGATGGGCAAATAATCATTCCTCTTATTGTTGATGAGATTAAATTTCAAAGGTCAAATCTTCAACTTTATCTCCCATATCATAAAAATCTCTTTGTATTATGTGTGCAACTACACCCGAAACTACAACCACAACATCATTCACATAATCTACAATTTTTTCTAGTGATGATAAGATATATGGATCATGTAGTTCACAATCACCAACATCAATCAAGCGAGAGAGGTTAACATATGTAAATAGAAAGGAATATTTTTTAACTCCACTGATAATATAGACCTAGTTGAATTTGAATAAAATAACTCAAAATTATTGAGGTAGTTTAATTCAACAATATCATTCATCATTCCATTGTATTCCACTTCATAAAATGTAAATATACGATTATTCTGTGTTTTCATTCCCTCTTCGCGATTGACTGTATGAAATCTAAAGCCTTTCACGTTGTAAGTGTTGAACATTCTAACTTGTTTTAGAGGACCTATGGTAAGAAACATCAAATATTCGGACACCTCTGCTCGAGTATCAATATTCATGATCTTAAATAAAAAATTTACATTATTAGACTTACAAAATATATGTGTCTAGCTAGTATTCATATTTATTGCAATATTTATGAAGATATACATCGTGCCATCCATTATACACTCTCTTTATTAATAGAATTCATTATATAATTCTAATTTCGTGTCCAACCTCTCATTCACCTTTTTTTTGTATCCTTGTCTCTTCAATAAATGGATCTTCAATTTCACTATTCAGTAGCACATATTTATGTGCCTGTAATAATTCCAATTATGTCAGTGTAACATTTGAGATCCTCCCAACTGATCGACGAATAGCAGGAAATATTTTTGATTTCTGGTGTATTTGAGATTGAGTTGATAAGTCATCAACACATCAAACTCGATTAAATCTTAACTCAATATCATCAAATTATATAGAACAAATGTTAAGACACTCCTCATCCAAATAGCCTTCAAAAATAGTGCCTTCTGTTTGCGCTTTATTTCTCAAATATGATTTCAAATGCCTAAGTTATCTATGAAATATAATTATCATAAATATGCATTTAATTTAGGGCCAAAAATTGATTACATAATTGAAAAACATATATATAAAGTACCACCCAATTGTATACTTCCACCTATATTGAATGAGGGCTCCTAATTTGGATTACCCAACCAAATGCACAATAAAATGAATCATTACAGTAAAAAATATAGGGGAAATGATCATCTCCATTGCACAAAGCGTCAATACAAACCTCTCATGGAGGGTGTCCAGGTGAAATACATATAGAGATTTCTCAAATAGTTGTCCTAAAAATGTTTAGAATTGGAGTACAAAATTCATGATTTTTTATCTAATAATGTACGCAATGCCAATGGTAGTAATTGTTGAAACAAAATATGTGAATCATGACTTTTCAAACCATGTAACAAAGTATTCTTCCTGTCAAAACACCTGGAGATGTTACATGAATACCCATCAGATACCTTAACATTATTTAAAATTATATTCAATGTATCTTTTTCCCTAATTTTTATTGAACAAATTGGCAGAGGATACTTTTCAATCTCATCAAGCCAAAGATCATGTTTTATGTTCATTACTTATAAGTCATTACAAGCATCGATATAATCATTCATCATTCCATGCAAATTAAGCAATGTGAAAATCATATTTTTACATCAATTCTTCTCAATATGCATCACATCAAGATTATTCCGAAACAAATTAAATTCACAAAACAGATGTTTGATGAATATACTTTTTTTCCTTCCATTGTTGAATTCTGATTTTGTTTGACGATGCACTTCGAACATGTTTCCTGCTATCATTCATATGACGAAACTTCCCAAATTCAGTTTCAAAATTACCATTTTGTGACAATATTATAGAACTAGTTAACAAATTTAGAGATGGTCTAAAATCAATGAAACAGTTAGATTTTTATTTTTTCAACCGAAATCTATGAGATGCATTGGGAAATATACGTTGGCATAAGAAAAACCATTTTCTATTGTGAGGTAGCCATTTGGGCATAAAATCACAGTTAAAAATAGGACAAGACAAACCCTTGTAAGTGGTCCAACCAGAAAAATTCCCAAGCCTAGGGAAGTCTTTAATTGTCGACATTAATGTAGCATGCATTTTGAACATTATATTAGAAAAGAATTAAATATCTCAACATCTTTTCTCCTCTAATCCTGTAATTCTTCAATTCAAGACTAAAAGTATACATCAATAACATTTCCAGACATTTTTTTCTAAGAATAATCATCGTAATGATAAATGATGTTCGTAGATTACACATTCACAGAGGAAGATTGTAAGGGACCAGAACAACTATCCAAATTCTGTAACTGGTACTCAAAGTCCCAAATGGGTTGAATCTATTAGTAGCCAATCCAAATAAAGCATTCCTAGGATCAGCTAAGAGATGTTGATTTAATGAATAAAATTTATTTAATGATGGTGAATCTCATGGATCTCTTCTTAACATGTCAATGTTATTATCTAAAGAATGCCACGTCATGTGTTCGGCCGTTTTTGATGACATGAATAATCATTGCAATTGAGGCTTTAAAGGAAGGTAATGAAAAACCTTTTCATTTGTGTTCTTGTTCTTCTTCTTCATGAATGTATGTTGATTCAGACTTCCAACATCACCCTTTGACTTACATATAGAAGAAGATCTTTTTTTAAAAAATTGTCTACTTGAATCCTCTTGTCGATAAATCATAAAATCATTGAGACACACATATATTTTTGTATAATTTATACCACGCGTATTAACAACATTTTTCATATCATAAAAATACTCGAGGATGTTTTATTATTTAAATTCACCATGAAAAAAATTCTAATATCATTGACATTTCCTTATTTGTAATTCCACATAGACACTTGACATGGTACAACTTCAGTATAAAATAATGTATTGAATATTTCAAACATCCACTACCCAACTCTTGATTTCAATCATCTACTAAATCATGAAATCTATTTTCCTTAGTGAAGTATTCTCTAAAATTAGTCTCTACAAAATCAATGGGATGATCCACTGATATGTTACAATCATGATATGGATGTCCTACAGTCTCGAAAACATCACTTGTCTTGTCACTATTTGTTGCACCCTCTCTTGGTTTTTCTCATATGTTTTTATGTTTATGGTGGTCTTTTCCAGTGCCGAATCCATAATTTATAAGGTTTTTAATTCCATTTTCCATTGTCGATGAAGATTTTAGGTCATTCTGTGGATTGACAATAGTTCTCATCCTTTTAGTAGAATTTGATTCCCCATGAAAAATCCAACGCAAATATAGAGCACGGAATTTATTCAATATTAAATGTTCATAAACTTAATCTATATTAAACCATCTTCTAAATTTACATTAAGGTCATGGACATCTAATTCTCCCTTCAACGGATAGATTGGAAATTAAAAAAAAATCATTCAAACCCTTAATATATTAAGGTGTGTTCCTCAGTAATTTGATTCAGCTTTTATCCATGTATATCACAATGTGCCTACCAAATATTAAAAAAAATTCAAACTGATATCTATTACTAAATAAGGAAAGAGATTCATATGTACTGGATGAGAAAATATATAAATAGGATACATATGGTTGTCTTATATAAATACATATAGTAAAACACCCACTAGAAAATCAAATTACATATGTGCATGCATGTGAATGCTTATAAACATGTGATTATAATATCACTTGAAGAAACAAGAAGATATCGAGTATTTTCTTAGGCAATATCCATTTTAACATGGATTTTTCATGATCGGTGATGGTTCAACATATTGAATCTTATTAATTAAATATTTTAATTCATATACACAATTTGGGTCTTGTGATTTTGAATCCCCACAATAAATGATGTTAAATTTGGACTCAACATATGGAATGTGTATGGCCTAAATTTTTAAAACTCCTACAAATAAAATGTAACCCTCAGAGAAATTTGGAAATAATTGATAGTTTCTACATATTGAATATAGTTGAATTAAAATTAAAAAATTTCTCTCCCTATTATTAATGATGTAGTTAGAGGTACTTTATATACATGTTATAACATTATAGTATGAAACATAATAAAAATAAATGAAAATATAAATCTAAATCCAATGAAAAATAAAATTTAAATGAAAGGAGGATTAAATTTTGTGGATAATGAAAGTGGGAGAATCTATCTCACCTATGAAATAAAATAGAATTAATTTATTGGATTCATCCTATACTTAAATGGAAAAGGTGTTCATGTTGGAATTTAAGGAAGGATTGTATAAAAAATTCTTATGTGGTATCATTTACAAAACTATAAAGCATGAGAATAAGACTGGTGGAATTAGCCTTGAATAGAAAAATAATCATAACAAAGAGTTTATGGATGGTGCGTAGTTCATAAATAAATGAAATATAAAAAATTAGGATTACTCCAACAACTAGGTTGAATCCCAATGACTAGGACATAAAATATTTTAAATTTAACATTTGTCAAGAAATTTTTACATGTGGGGCCATCTAATGTAGTACCTCCACCAATGATTATAATTAAATTGGGAGATTATGGTGAGTGAAAAATGTCCATGAACATTACACATCTTAAAAAAGTTGATGGTTTCCCTCTCCCATTAAATTAAATAATTATAACCATTTTTTGAAGTGTCCCAATATTTAGGGGGAGATATGATCCATGGGGAGGATGTGCTAATAATGTACAAGTTATTCAGTTAAAGGAAGATCTAATTAAATACATAAAAATCATGAAATAAGTTATGAAATAATTATTTCAAATATCATTTGATATAAAATATTATGAAAACGTGTAATGGCTGATCCTGACTCAGCAAGTGGTGTTAAGAAACTGATTTTTTCTCTAATATTATATCGAGATGTTTCATAATGAAGTAAAGTCACTAGTTAAATCTAGAATTACATATATAAATGGGATTATTATAGAATTAAAAGAGTATTCTAAGCCTTAACTATGAAATTAAATGATGTAATATTGAATCGGTTTATACCAAGGGATATCAAGTGATGAATTTAGTATAATTAGATCACTAATTAGTTGAAAATTTTAGATGAAGATATACTTACATAGATGATTTTTATATATATTTATTTATGTGTAATAATAAGTTTAATTATTGTTTTATGTTAATATGATACTAAAAATATACCAATTAGAAGGAATTACTATCAAATATTTATATCCTAGAAATAGATAACATCAAAAAAGAATATTTACAGTATTTTTTTGTGATTTACATGATCAAACTAGAGTTGATCCAACCCACAAATGGACCATGCTAACAACAATGATTGAATGGAATTCCTAATCCCTATAAGATTGAAACTCATTCTATGAAATCAAAATGATAATAATGGGAATTGTTTTTACATCGAAATATAAATATCCACATCAATGACTCCAACTGAAAATTTGGTATGACTGATCTTTATATCAGATATTGATGCACAAAAATAAATTGTTTTCTTAAGAGTTAATGAACTGAGAAGAGTATAACACAATAAAATTAATCAAAAAAACTCATAAAACAAACCATCACATAATCCAGACATAAAATGAAAAAGAATATCCCTTATACATGATAAATCAAAAGTAATATCATGGATGAAAAGTCTAATACACAATCATCCAATGAATAAATGAGCATGAAATATATACCCACCAATATTCGAACAACTGACAGAAGGGGAGGGGAGCCGACCTATGGTAGGAACTCGATAGGGTTGGGAGGATAAGATGATGTCTCATGTGTTGGGGGGAGAAGGGGGGTTAGCGGCGATGGGTAGTGAGGTCAAAGGTGGAATGGGAGGGGAGAAGACTTAGGGTTGGGGCTCGACGGGGTTGGGGGAGAAAGCGCATCGTGGTGGGGGGAGTGTTTCCACTGTAAAATGAATAAATGGGTTTTACAGCAGTATTTAATAAACCCTCTCGAAACCCTTTTAAGAAAAGGTTTTGTGTAGATTTTATAAACTAACTCTACAAGAATGCCACTAATGGAAATTTATGTTGTATTTTTTTATCTCACGAAACACTGATTTTAATATTTTTATCCTACCACTTATATTGGGAGAAATTATTGTAGAACTGTATTTATATATGATATATAATATATTTTTATTTTCCCTATTTTTCTGATATTTTTATTTAGAATATACCATTATGCATTCCATAATGTGTATATATGCTAATTTTCTTTTGAGGTTGTGTTGACTAAAGGCCCCTCAAAGTTATATGACTCATTCATTACAAACATGGAATGTATAAAGGATGGAATTAATTAACATATTTAACATATTTAAAATATATATTATAATTAAATTTTAAATTACCTAATTACTATTTTTTTCGTTCCATTAATATGACATATAAATAAAAGTAGTGTTCATGGGTACGTAAGGCCTACCAACTCCCTGAACAGTGCATTTAATTTCATTTCTCCAAAAGTTTTGGAAAATTATATATATATATATATATGTATATATATTGGATATATAGGATATTAAAATCATGAAAAATATTATTTATATGATGGACTTTTACCCCATGGTAAATTTACATTAAATCAAGTTCATTAATTACTCATGTACCAAATATTAATAAAATGACTCATATGAGCATAAATAATTATGTATTTTTTATAACATGATAATCATTAACATAAAATATATAATAAAAATGAAAAATATTTTCATGAAGGTAGAAATAATATTATGATTATTATTCATTAGTATAAAAAATTAATGAGACATTTCAGATTTGAGGTGAGGGAAATCATAACTCATTCTCCATTCATTGAGATAAATATCCCTGTCATTGGATTTGTTTTTTAATGAATAATTGTAAATGTACTCTGAATTTTTTACACTCAATATTCACTTATATTTGGTTTATTTATATATCTCACACATATTTATGTCATTTATTTATTGTTAATAAAATGATATTATCGTTGTATGGTACTTTTTATCAATCTCTTTTACTGAGTCATATTTCAATGTATACACCACCTTCATTTATAAGGTGAAAAATAATCACATTTGAATTTTAATTTCATTCAAAGGGGATATTTTTTCTTTTATGTTTTTTATTAACTAAAAATATGGAATTTTTTTAACATATAAAACAAAAATGACTCCTCCTCCACCATAACCATTATTTGATATTTGGATTCAACTATAAGCATTATTATTTTAAAATGGAAAAGAAATATTTTATTCCTTTTTTTGGGTGTGTTGGTAATAAAAATGGTTATGAAAGAGCATTAATTATTTCAAAATATTTAATTGATATATTATGAATTCATATGTAATTTCATGAGTGAAATGTTATTAATTGCTAACATTTATGTTTTATGATTATATACTGGTACTTGGACATTTTTGTAGGTGGTTATGTGATAAAAAATAGATATGTTGATACATGATTTACCACAGATGGATGATTCAATGAAAATTATAGGGTGGTTTATTATGTTATAAAATCTGTGCATTGGGTATGAAAGTCATATGTATGGCTATTCTATTTTGTGATATGTGTGGAAGATGACCTTATGGTTATTCCATTTATTTATTATTATGTAACAAGATAACGTTATATGTTATTTTATTTATTTATTTTGGATTTATTGTAATATTTAGGTTTCCAAAAGGTTTGGAAGTGATATTATATTCAATGATGTATATTTACTAATTCGTTAACATAAAATGTATTACATTTTGATAATGTATTCATGGTTTTTGTGTTTTACCGCGGCTAATAGTTTTCCTTCTTTGTGTAACTCTTCTTGATTTTATTATGCTCATCCCACTTTTTGAAATGTTTTTGACAAGACATAATGAAATGAAGAGTCAATGATTGGAACATTGATAAGATTTTTTTGTTAAAATAAGAAACAAAAACATTTTTTTCTAAAGATATTTGTTTTTGGAAAAAAAATATATTGTTTATAGAAGTGTCAAAATTTAATAGTTTTGATTCTATGTATGAATTATGAACTAATTCTCTAAATATAAAAAAAAATTAAAAGGTCCTTGATGTTAAGTAAAGTAAACTTTTCCACTTATATCAATATTATGTAATATTTAAGTCTAATCCTTATAGTTAGTATCATAGGATCATTTTGATATCATTTTGAGTTATAATATTGTTAATAGAATATCAGTAAAATATATTTACATTATTGTAAAAATGATATAACATTTGATGATTACCATGTTTCTTCATCTATGATTTATTTGTTAAGAATGTTCTTCCATAAAGGAAATCAGGACACTGATCTAGGAAGTAATACAGAGGGAAATAACCATCAAAATCAACTTCTTAGGATGGTAAGAATTATAACTATATAGATTGATGTAGTGATGGATCAGTTGACTCTGTCACTAAATAGAGTTAGTCTCCATGAACGAGATCAACTAGAAAAACCTCATAGGTATATTATAATTGTAGTGCATTTCATAAAGGATTGTACCCCATAATTTAGAGAATCATCTATCCCTCTGCCAGTAGAATGGTGTATTAATGAACTGCAATTTCTTTTTGATGTAATGGGCTGTTCATAAAATAAAAAGGTCAGTATTCCATTTATTGTTTTAAGGTGATTTCAATATATGGTGGCAAACGATTAAAAATATTATAGGAAGTGAATAGATTGACTCTATGGAATTGGATGAATTGATGAATATATTCCTTGATAAATGTTTTCCTAATGCTGTTTGACTGATTACAGAAATAAAATTTATTGAATGGGGAAAAATAGGATGATTTATTTGCTGCATCTGAAAAAAATCACTTATTTATCAAGGTACATCCCAAATTTTATTAGGGATATTGATTGAAAGATAAATAAGTTTTACTCATGATTGATGCTGAAATATAGAAAGGTGTTAGCTTCTAGTTAGTTCAAAATCTATTATATACATGTCTAATGTGAAAAGAAGGTATAACTGGTGTCTTTCATTAGTTTATAGACCAGCTTTTGTTGTTTTTATAGATGAAATTATGGTATATTCTAAACGTCCCATGGAACATGAATGTCACTTAAGGATTTTTTGGACAACATTCAATGAAAATACACTACATGGAACTTTTAGTAAATGTGAATGATGGTGACAATGAATTTCCTTCCTTGGTCATGCAATTTATAAAGATTGTATAACTTTTGATCCTTTTATGAAAATGTTGTTAAAGAGTGGATAAATACTATAAAAATCATAATGTATCATTTCGTTCATGGATTAGTGGGTTATTAACGAAAGTTTTTTTAAAAAAGTTTCCGGGTTATGTATCCCACTAATTAAGATAACACGTAACAGAGTTATCTTCATTTGGAAAAATGAACTTGATGATTGATTTTAGGAATTGAAAAGAATGATATAAACTTCTTTAGTTTTGGCCCTTGATTACATGAATGGTGAATTTTTTATCTATTATAATGCATTATGATATGGAATTTTTTATGTCCAAATAAATTATACTTAGGAAATTTATAATTCTTTACATTATTTGAAACCCCTTGATTTAAATTACCCTACACAAGATTTTGAATTAGCTACTACTGTTTTTGAATAAAAAATTCAGAGGCATAATTTTATTGGCGTAAGGTTGGAAATATATACTGATCAGAAATGAATAAAGTGTCTATTAAAATATAAAAATGACAATGAGTTAAATAATGATGTAAAAGTGGTTCATAAAGGTTCGTTAATGGAATTTAATATTGATAATGATCGTTTTTAGGGTTGGAAAGATATTATATGTGCCTTGTGTTTTAATGTTGAATAAATATTATTTATGTGAAGCTCATAGTCCTACAAATTCATTTAATATTGTTATTACTAATATGTACATATATATTCGAGAGTATTACTGGTGAGATTGAATGAATAGTGATATTTCTGACATTACTGAGAAGTGTTTGAATAGTATACTGGATAACGAATAATGGATGTTAGTAAAAGGAATGCTTTAGCCAATGATAGTTCCAGAGTATAAATGAGAAAATATTTCCATGGATTTCCTTGTGGGATTTAGAAAGTCATTTGTAGGTAACAATTCATTCAGGGTTATTATTGATTGATTAACTAATCTACTAATTTTCATCCTAATCAAGAAACTCTATCATAAGATCTAAATTCTAGATTTTATATTCTTGATATTGTCTAGTTATTTGGTGTTCCTCCCTCTATTTTTTATGATTATGATTCAAATTTTAAATATAACAAAGTGAATGGCCTTCAGAAGTCTTTGGAAACTGTATTAAATTATAGAGCATATTTTCATCCTCAATCTGAAGGAAATTCAAAACAATCAAATCAGACCATGGTGGATATTCTATGTGGTTGATCAATGGATTACAATGGAATATGGTATCAACATGATTAATTGGTTTAATTATCATATAATAATAGTTTTCATTCCAATATATATATAGCACCATTTATAGACATATTTAGAATTCAGTGTCAAACTATTCCGTTTTAGGATTATGAAGGTGAAAGGATGTTTCTACGACCATAATTGGTAGATGAGATGACAAAAGAAGTTTAGATGGTTTTGAATAACATGAGTACAACATAGATCTTGTAGGAATATTATACGGATAAATTGTGGATGGATCTATCTTTCGAGTTAGGTGACCATGTTTTTGTCAATGTTTTTCCATGAATGATTGACATTCATTTTGGTAAGAATGGAAACCTAAGTCCACTATTCATTGGAAAATATTAATTCCCAGAGAATGTGGGATTAGTTGCCTACATGGTGGTATTACCTCCATTTTTATGCAAGATAAACTATATTTTTCATGTTTCAATATAAGGAATATATATTCCAAATCCATCACATTTTTAAGTTTAGAGGTAGTTCAGTTGGAAGAGAATCTATATAATGAGGAATAACTTGTATAGATTTTTGACCGTAGAGAGAATGTATAGAAAAACAATGTTATTCATTACATGCAGGGTTTTTGAAAAAAAAAATGGCTGAAGAGGCAATTTTTTAATCTAAAAATTCTAGGATGAAAAAAATAACCCCACTTATTTGATAAGTAAAATATTGTGGGGACAAATTTTTCAAAAGGGGGAAAGGATGTAACATCCTATGTATTTATAGAATAATAGTTATTCATATCTATTAATTTTTATGAATAAGATATTAATTTTGCATTAAATATGAATCCTCATCCATTATTATACTGGACACGTGACAATAGGTTTCTACCAAATATTATGTTTCACACAACATATAGTTATACTGAAAAATAATACAATATTATTATTATTATTTTAAATAGTAGTTAATTTCTTGTCATTATATTACTGGTAATGAATAGTAACAACTAAAATATGATTACAAATGATTTTTAATTGTTTTTAAACTTATCTAATAAATTTTATAGGCATATAATTAGAATGAATCCAATTTTAAGCATAAAATAATCAAATAATTTTAAAAAACTATTTTACCGCCTTTTAATAGATAACACATTTTAAATACATATTTTCTCATATATAAATGTTATATTTCGAAAAATATAATTATTATTTAGAATTTGGATATCAAAATTTTCTTGGGTTGAATTTTTTTAATTTTTTTTATAAAATCCATATTTTTATGAATAATGAAAAATACATCATTTTAATGCAAAACTGTCTTTTCATATAATATATATATATATATATTTAAATTGTTTTCTTAATTGGTTTTAAGAATTAATTTATTATTATTTTATAATATAATCCAATGATGGTCATTACATGAAATTTCTTATTTAAATTGTACATAATGATGTCAATATTTTGATAGATTTTATTTCTCCAAAACCCGCATTCAGGTTTTGACAATGAGAATTAAATTATAAAATTTCTTGTTTTTGAATTAGGAAAAATGGATTCAAAATTTTGAATCATATGGTCCAAAATGTTTAAATATGTATCTTTTATTTTCTGATATTATGAACAGTAATATCAGTAATTATTTCTATTTATCAAGGTTAAAGAGTTAGTCGGGTAAAAAATATAAAACATAAAATAATAATATAAAACATCCCTAAAACATGTATTGATTATATTTGATGATATTTTGTGGACCATGGGAATCCATGGTTCGATTTTAGGACCCCATGGAGCCCCTTGGGAGTGATTATGACCTTGTATAATAATTAATTTAATGTAATGTGATATATAACAAAAACCTATTTATTTTACTAAAAAAATTACATATTAGGGTATATATTTTATTTATTTGAATATAAATATTCATTAGAAGGATAAAAATATTTTCTATATTAGGGAATTTAATTTATAATTTTTATACAATAAATAAATAACATTATCTATTAAGTGATGATGATGTAGTGATTACCTTATTAATGAATGATTCAAATAAAAGATATAAAAATATTAAAATAAATGTAATTTGAATAATGTAAATACATAAACAATTTTTTTTAGATTGACATGACATATTTAGGATGTATTAATGTCTTTTATTTCCATGTAATAATGTTTTCATAACTTTAAAAAAATCAATTACTAAATAGTGTCAAAATTGACATAAATTTGTTTTTTAAAACAAATACTATTTTATTAGATGATATTATAGTCCTAAAAATATGAGATTCATACAAATTAATTATATAATGATTAAAATGTCATCAATAATACGCTTTTGGTTCTTTAATAATGTTATTTTAACTATTGTAATCATATATTATGAAAATACAGGAAGACAATGTAAAAGTGAATGTTTTTAACTAAGTGTTAATGCTAAATGATAAGGTTAATTTTATAATATAATCATTTATAAAACATATTGGTTGAGAAGATTTAGAAAAATAAACAAATTATCATAGAAATATATCAATTTTGAATTTTTATATTTCTAAAATAAATTTTTCATAAAATAACATTTCTAAACATATCTGAAGTTCCCCAACGCCCACTTAAAAAATGCCAACTCCACTACCCATGTACTCACTCCTCCATAAATCATTGGACCATTCAAAATCAGAAAAAATAAGCTCCCAACATCCTAAAATTCTTCCAAGAATCCTTACATTGGTAATAATAAATCATAAGGAATCCTTTTGTCTCAAATCAAAAGGAGTCACCTAGTTTAGAGGTAACGCCTTCCCTCAAGCAGCCTTATTTATTTTTCTAAAATAACCCATTATCATATATTTATTCCATTTATGTATAGAAACATAAGTATCTTAAATATACTAGGTTGTTTTTATAAAAAATCATTGATCTACAATTACAGACAGCTCCAACTAATTGATATAGAACATACTGTTTCCCTGCTTGGTGAACTACTACCTCATGAAACGATTATTGTTCAATTTTTCACTTACCACCACTCTTGGTGGAAATAATGGTGATATTATCTATATTATATACATTATATTTATATTTTCTATATTATAATGTAATCTTTATTTAATTCATACCTTTATTCTTTCTATAGTGTATAAATTTGATAATTTAATTTGAGGAAGTATGGACTACCTCCCCCTCTATGTGATATGACTCATTAATTCCGTACATGGAATGTATAAAAGATAGAGTTAATGAACATATGTAGAATATATAAAACATATAATATAATGAAATTTTATTATACCTATGTATCATTTTGTTTCCATTCCTTTAATATTACAATGATGTGAGTGTATTGTTCATGTATACGTATAACCTACCATCTTCATTAATGGTGCATTTCATTTCTTATCTCCAGACATTATGGACTATTAATAATTCAAATATAATTGATATATTTGATATAAAAATCATGAATAAAATTCATGAGATGATTTAATTTGACCATATAGACAGTTTATATCAACACGAGTATATTTTTTACTCAAGTACTGAATATCAGAAAAACTACTAATATGAACTATAATCAATATAGAATTTTTATATTATGATAATAAGTACTATAAAATAAATTATTAACATTAAAATGGTTATGAGGAATGTATAAATTAATTTATGTTTATTTTTTATTAGTACAATGATAGAACAAGAAATGACTTATTCGAGGAATGGGAAATCATAACTCAATCTCTATTCATTGAGTTAAATATCCAGGTCATTGGTTTTGTTTTTCAAGGAATTTGTGTGAATGAACCATGGTTGTTTTATAATGAATGTCCTCTAATATTTTGGGGATATTTATATTTTTCACACATATTTATGTCATTTATTTATCCTTATTCTAATGATATGATTATTGTAAGGGATATCTCCTCAATCACTTTTCATTGAGTCATATTCAAATGAATACACCACATTCTATTATACGGTGTATAATAAAACCCATTGATATTGAATTTCATTCAAAGGGTATCATTTCTATAGGAAAAATTTTAATAAGCTACAAAATGAGTGTTTTTAACATATGTAGTGACAACAACACCTCTGTTTTTGTAACCGTTATTCGAATTTTGGATACCTCTATATGGTTTAATGTTTTTAAAAGGAGAAGAAATACATTATTACAATTTTTAGGAGTTTTTCTATTGAAAATGGTTTTGAATATGGATTTAATATTACAATATCAGGAAATGATATCTTGTGATTGAAAATGTAATTTTATGACTGAAATGTTTAAAAATTAATTCTTTTATATATTATGATTATATAATGGTAAATGGTCATTTAATGGGTGGTAATGATTTATCCAATGACGAGTAATTTCATGATAAACCAAGGACAGGTGGTTATGTTTTATCCTTCAATGCATTGCATATTGAATTGGGTCTTATTACTACGCAATTTAATGATATGTGTGGAAGTCAACTGTCTGGTTTTTCCATTCAAGTATATTTTTTTCCCATGTTACCATTATATGATATATGTTTTTTCAATGGTATTTATTGTAATATTTTTGCTATAAAAAGGGTATGCAATGCCGTTATATTATGTGATGCATATTTAATACTTATTAAAGGTAAAAATTATTACATTATGATAATGTATTCATGGTGATCATGTTTTCCCAAGACTAACTATTATCCTTGTATGTGTATCTCTTTCAAATAATTTTATGATCATTCTATGTTTGGAAATGATTTTCACATGTCTTAAAAAATAATATAGTCAAGTATGGGATTGAGGAAAACTTATTCTTTTAAAACATGAAACGATACCTTGTTTCTTTATACAGGTTTTTTTAGAAATAAAAATGGAATTTTGAGTAGATGTGAATACTTGTAATGTTTAATTTTCTATGTATGAATAATGACCAATTTATATATAGCTATAAACCATAAATAATCCTTTAAGTGAATTAAAGTCAATTTTTGACTTATCGCAACATTTTGAAACATTTAATGGTTGGTACTTATATCATCACTCGAGGAATATATGGTATTCAAATTATAGATGAAATTAAAACGGAGTCCCGTTACACCACTATAACAACATGTGGATGAAGAATTCTTGAAATCTTATCATGAGCAATCATAATTAATTGGAAGGTATACCAATGGTTGAAAAAAATATATTATATGTCATTATTCCTATATAACCACTAGGACCATCATCTCATATCATAATACATTATCCATGTTCATGTTCAGGTGACCGATTGAGAACTATGACAATAATTTATTACTAGGGCCCTAAATGATATTGGGATGACATCCTAACAACTGAAGTAAATAATTAAATTATGTGAAAGAGATTATATATCAGTGTTATATCTAGAATAATGAAAAATACTAATACACTTAAACTCGTCATCCTTCCATTATACCCAATGAACCGATTCATAGAGAGATAAATTTAAGATAACTGTTTTGTGAAGCATTATAGAATCATACTATTAGTCATATATATATTATAATGTTATGTAAAAAAATATGTTTCCATTACTCATTTGGTTCTAGTATATCCAAACATGGAATCATAATTCTATGAGAATCAACAACAATGTTACCCATAATAAGTGTGTAAGAAGTATAAATTCCAATCATATGGAGGAACACAAAAAATAACCTCAAATTTAGGTTATCATATTTCAGAGGGAACGTATTTCATTACATATATTGTTAATGATTTATATTGAACCTCTCTATGATATTGTGGTGTCTCCAACACTTAAGATAAATCATGAAATCTTAATGTTTCATAATAGGAGTAGGATAGTTATTTTTATGTGGCTAAAGATGATGGTGTCCTTCTTTCATAATAGGATCACTGTACATATACACCAATCTATGTCATACAATACATGAACCAAAATAAATAGAATATAACTTTTTGGATAGTAGATATATCAAAACATTAAATGATGTCATTTGTTCATTCATTTTATCAATTTTATTCTGAAAAATATCAAACCAAATTCATTATACCCATTTGGTCGTAGGAGAATTTAAAAATGATTCATTATTTTAGAATTATTTCACAAATCCAAGTTGTGATCTATATATACCCATTATTTTTCATATATCAAATCAATTATATAGAAATTCTAATGATATGAAATCTTTTAAAATTTTATGGTAAATTATGATTTCGTGTTCCAAGACTCTGTTACCTATGAAATCCAATATTAGTATTTAGAAATAAAAAAAATTAATATTTAATAATGGAACTGAATACTCGTTACTCAAAAAAATTTAAATCGAT
The DNA here is from genome assembly GCA_963277665.1 of Viscum album. Classification (NCBI taxonomy): domain Eukaryota; kingdom Viridiplantae; phylum Streptophyta; class Magnoliopsida; order Santalales; family Viscaceae; genus Viscum; species Viscum album. The sequence continues at coordinate 719,634,626 of OY728151.1, read as the reverse complement.
CTGTTTGTTCTATATAAAATATCATGTTACTGAGAATATCATTCACAAATACCTCAATAATTAAATAATGGTATGTGGGGAATATAAAGTTCATCACAACGATATAAGCATCATTAGTGTTAATTTGTTTGAATAGAATCATAAAATATTCATAGTGTATATACATTATATTAAAAACATCCCTCTATATATCGTACTACATAACTATGAGCTGATGAAAAATCAACCAAATGATGATTTCATAAAAAGTAATTTCCCATTCAAATGATCTAATAAATCAATAATATTTTTTAAATGATATTTTTTTCATAAATACTGAATTAATATACAACAAAAACAGTATTGGATTATGCGATCAATCATCATCGTACCTCCCTAATATTTGAAATTATTATTATTTTTGATATCATATATATGAAACAATAATAAGTTTAAATGAACAGTGATATACTATCTAAATATTAGTATTTGAAAATTATTGTGATGACTTAGATATTAAATTTGGGGGTATGTATAAGAATACATTATTTTAAAATATATTTGTATCGATAATACAGAAATATCTATATATAGGTACTTTTTCTAGTAATGTAATAATAATATTCAAAAATAACAATTTAAAAAATTTCTCTTAAATTCATTTTGATTTAAAAAAATAAAATTTATTCAAATTAAATATAACAATTAATTTGATAAAACAAACATTTTTTAAATAAACATTACAAAATTATCTTATGATGCATCTTTTTATTATTTTCTAAACAGATTAATTTTTTAATCAATAATGAAGTATACATGTTATTGTCGATAATTTCGTTTTATTTTTACATATTTAAAATTTAATATTTTTCAAAAATGGAATAAAATAATTGCTACTCAAATAATGATATTATTAATCCAATATATATAACTGGAATATTTTTCTAGTTATTTTTTATAAAAATAGTTCGCAATTATGAAAAAAGTTTCATTGGAAAATTGTTTTCGTCACATATAAATATATAATTTAAAATTTAATACATAAAAAAACATGAATTTAATTTCTACAAACGTTTTAAATATTTTTATTAAAAATTATTGATAATATATAATATTTGAAACTCAATTTTTGATCATAATGAATTGAAAAAACCATAAAAATTATTTATAGATTTTATATAATAAATGGGTTTATCGGGTTGTTAAGATCAAAATTTAATGTTTAAAATGACAATAAAAATTCCTAAAATATTACATTTTATAAATATTTCCACTATTTTGCAAATATGGTTCTGTAATTAATCGTTTTTTATCATTTATCCTTGTGTAAAATGGGGTTATAATTTTTTCTTTTTTAATATTACATATGTTTTTTTACCTCAATTATAAAATGGCTCCCATATCAACTCCAATTTAAACATTTAATATCTTTTAGTTGAAAAATGAAAAATAAAAATAAAAATAGTAATCCCCATCTCACAACCTATAACAGTTTTTTCTCAGAAAATCAGTAGAGGGAGGTTATAGTTATAATCCTAAAAAGGGGACCAGATAAAGAGGTATAATTCTTAACTGAGTATCAAGTTTTTATTTCATCTTCAACCAAATTAAAATTTAATCAAACATGATGATATTATAAAATCATAATCCTATAAGTATTTATATATTTTTTAATTTAATTACTTAAATTAAATTCCAATTCCCTCAAATAGAAAATGAAACCACTGTTCAAGTCTATGGTGCAGTACAACCACCCAAGCAGATGAAATTATATTTTCAGGATTATCTCCCACAAATTTTATGATGATTGTATTAATATTTATATTTTATATCCCTAAATTATTCAAAATTATTCAAATATAATATATTATATAATTCTTTAAAATACCATCAATGAAAAAATGATATCGTATTTCATTTAGACGGCAGACTACCTCCTAGCAATGAAATTTGAACATTATTTTATTATGTCATCACATAGATGTTAAATGTATGGGTATTTAAAGAATAAATAATATATTTATAATATTATGATTATTATATATATATATATATAAGTTGACTTCATCCCATCATTTACATTAAAATGGAAATGATACAAATTTTTATGTATGAAAAATTGTATCCAGGATTGTAACATAATTGATTTTTACTAGAAAAATGGTCATAATTTAAATTATAAAATATAACTATACATATATTATAATTTTTTTTATTTTTATTGTATATATGATGTAATAATTAACCCTAATGACCATTTGCAACACATTTTTGTCATTTTCAAATTATGAACTCAGGGTCTTCATAACAACTGATACGAACATAACTGATTATTGAATTCTATTTAACCTTAATATAATTTATTTAAATGGTTAAATTATAAGTAATAACACCTATAAACCATTATTAAAAAAATTATTTATTTTTATTTTACTTGAGATAAAATACATACAAAATAATTTTAGTACATGAGTTAATGGTTTTATCTAAATACTTCATTTTTAATGAACCATAATTTAATTTTTCAAAATAATGGAGTATTTATTTTACACTTACATATTATATATTCAATACTTAGTAAATCATGATATTTTATTATTCTATTACTTTACCATATTAATCATTCATAATTCCTAATGTGGTAAGGTATTATCATTCAATCTCATTTTAATCGATATTCATTATGATTGCATTTTACATTGGTGGAAATTATTAGAAAATTTTAAAAATAAAAAACTATAACATCTGTACCAAATACATAGAAAATAATTTAACATGTAATATTACCAATTTATTTTCTTTGGTTATAAATATTATTAATAAATTGTTTTCATAAAAATGTTAATTCATTTCTCCTTTTGTTCAAATATCATTTTTATTCCATATATATGTTTTCTAAAAAAATCGAAATATTTTTGTAATTATAATATAAATTTATTAAATATATTCCCCGTAATATTATACTAATTATTAAATGGAATTAAGGGTATTTTCTCTTCATTTTCAAGTAAATGTACTTTTTATCCATTATCTAAATGGTGGGAATGGGATGTTTTTAACATATATGGCATAGATAATATTGACCTCTATAACGACCCCTAAATTTATTGATGATTTATTAATAAGTTTCTTTAGGGATTAATTTATGTTACATGTTCTATATATTACATTGGAATTATATATGTTTTAGATATGTGATATGAAAGTGAAAAGAATACTTTCCTCATTAAATATTCTATGTAATATTTATAATAAATGTACATCAATGATGAAAAAATTTGATGTTATGGATTAAAATAAAATTAATAATATAAATAACACCCATCTGTACATATATTATTATCCCTACCATTTATATGGTAATACATTTCTCTGGTTCATATGTCTAATTTATTCATTATAAACATCCCTTTAACTATGGAATTATTAATGATTATGAAAACCATTTAGTTACATGAAAAATTATAATTATTTATTTCCATTTCTGGAAAACAAATTCACTAATATGGATTTATTGTTGTTCATAGATATATATCCTTTTAATAGTGAAAAATATTTAGTTATTTATTCATTTTTTATTGTAATATTGATTAATCCTAATCCCTTTTGGGACTTTGTTCACCATGAGAGGGTTTCACTCATGTTTTCCATAACTCATGTTAATTTCATGATATTTAGTGATTCTAATGTTCATATAGTTACATTATATTAGAATTAAATGTTATATATATTATTCTAAGAATATATTTACTCATTAGACCTATCATTTATGATGCCATTTTATTATTATGACACACATTTAATGATGCTATATAATTTTATATCTTTTTTGGGATATCTATCTCTCGTCATTATTTTATGTATTCAATATGTTATCTTATAATGTTTTATGATACCAATGAGATTTTTGATTTCATTAAGGAAAATTAAATTAAATAGTTTGAAAGTATTTACTTCATTTTTATTTATTATCTAGAAAATTATCCAATGAAATTATGCCTCACAGTCATTGGGTATTAATTAATGGATGTCTATGTAAAAAAATGGAAAAATATGTATAAAATGCATGTATTGTTGTAGTCAGTATAAATTAATATTTTAGATATTTGTTGTGATTAAAAATATAATTATTTTTTGGTAATAAATAATATAAGAATAACTAAAAGTATATATATAGTAAAATAAACTATAATTTTTGTGGTTTAAATAGAGATTGAGATACACAAAAATAATTCCTAATGATGATACTAAATGTGAATGTGGATTGGGCACAGTTGTTACGTGGGTTAATAACTCCATAAGGTATTATATGGATTCACTAAAACAACCTAACAATAATAGCCATTGGTACTTTTTATATGACTATTTTGATACTCCAACGATATATATTTTCAATTAAAAACACTTTATGAACTCTTGTGAAGTACATGACCAAATTGTTTTCTTTATTGAAATAATAGGATTTATAACCATGAATAACATATATAGATACATGGATACTAATAATAATGTATGTAGTTATAATTTATATGACTTTACTTATAGGGTTATATGTTTCCCTATTTTAATAATAATAAATTATACTATTATTTCATTTAATCATTTTAATGGTGTAAAAAATGAGAAATATTGACAATAACCAATGTCATAGAAATGTTAATTATTTCTATAACGATATTCTTAAACTGATACAAATAGAAGTTTTATATCTAGTGATAATGTAAATTTATCTAACTCAAATATTGACTATAAGATATAACACAGTTCAATTCCCAAATAGATTGATGAATATAAGGATAACATATCATAGATATTCAAGTGTGAACAATAATAAATAAATGAATTTTAAATTTTCTGATTTTGAAAAATGAAAAATAAATCACCATGTAAAATGATAAGGGAACTAATGGATTATCAATGCATGGGAAAAAGGAATGAAGTATGTCATTTCTAAATAAAAATGATGATTAAGATTTAGAATCTTCAAATAAATTAACTTTTTCATAAGGTGAAAATAATAGTTCAATGACTATAATTTATGGAACATGTGTGTGATCTGACTGAATTTTATATTTCATGTACTACTCTATATGGTAATATATTAGGAATGTTACTTAAGTGGAATTAATGATGTTTATATAAATTTGAACTCAATAATCATTATTTTGAAGATGTTATTTGAATTTTTTGTGGTTTATATAATCACAAAAAATCTATGTATTATTCTACAATACATATTCATTATGTTTTTTATAAAAAAAATCAAAGATAAAAATGAAAATGAAATGTGATTTTATGGTATGGTGATATTTTATTAAATATAACATGAATTAAGAAAATAAAATATCTGGGATTTTCATTATGTTGGGGTATTTATAGTCAACTAAAGCTATTTGATCATGTAGAGCAGCAAGATCCTGAAAGTGAACTATAGAATTTATAAAATTTGATCTCATGACTGATTTTATTTTTGAATATATTCATCATATTATCCATTAAGTTAAAAAATACATCAGAATAGTGAATATGATTATCGTATTTTTTATCAACAATTTTAGAAAAATGACATTGACATATCTATTAACAACCTATCATTTAAAAAAATGAAATTTTGTTTGAACACTCATCCAATGGGGGACAAGGGTGAAATTTATAGCAATGGCCTACATTATGTACATGTTAGTATGACAATTTTTTTATTTAAATGATTTAATATTTAAATAAAATATTTATGTTATGTAAAGAAACATTGGGTCTAATATTTTTTTATTATATTTATATCATTATTAAAAAAATTTAATATATATATTTAGGTTGAGATATCTATATCACATAAGACAAACATGTTATTCAACATGAAGGATTATTTGATAAGAACATAATTATATATTAAAATTTTGAGTTAACTTAGGATGTTGATTTATTTAGATATGGAATAAAATATGTTGATAGATAGATTTGGAGATTAATATAAAGTGAAATAATTTTTTGAATTATCTTACATTAGGTTATCATTTTCTTACATTGGACAATTTCTAACAAAGAGAGTAATATAATGATGAAATTTTCTAGAAATATTTTTTTAAAATTTAATTTTAGTTCTTATAGAATTATATATTATTCTTTGATAATATTTTTTTGAGAGAAATATGATGTTCTAGTGAGAATTGAACAATTGATGAAATTATAAATGTTACGTTTGTATATTTTCTTATGATCATTCTTAATATGTTAAAACGATCTCACGAGATTGTGAAAAGGACCCCAAAAATGTAATTAATTTTTTTCAAATGGGTGCCATCTAATGTCCTTAAAAAGAATAATGATATATAATTCTGGGATATTTTTTCCAAATCAAGTTTTTAATATTCTAGATATGCACTCATATTTTGTAACACAATTATACGATAAACATTATATTTTCTTGATAATTTTTTAAGAAGTGGTTTTGTCAACCCTAATTATAATGTGTGTTTTATATATAGGAATTATTTAAATTTCCAACCAATTGATAATAGTACAAACTAACAAACATGGAGGTAAAAATTTATTTTAATGTTGTAGAATGAAACACCACATGATTTTAAAAGAACCATTTTTAAATAGTGTATACAACATACAACAATATGTTAGAAAAAATAATTATATAATATTAAAATATTTTTACATAATATTTACTCTTATAAAATAGCCCATATATTTAGATGAATGATTATGAATGACCACAATTTTTAAATATGTTATGGAGGATAATAGATATTTGTTGACAAAAAGGTAGTTAAATCTCGATGATGACTCTAAAAGAATTGATAATACCTTATTCTCTAATAATTATATTTTTTAATTATTTAGAACAATTATATTTATTTTTGTAAAGAACTAAAAAATTTATTCATATGAATTAACTATTATTTGTGGAATAAAAATATCAAAATTATTTTGTGATGGGTTTTTTATTTTTGTAATATATTTCGTATTTAAAGAATATGGATAAATAATGCTTTTGTAGCTTTGTTTTTTTAAATGTATTATAATGTTATATTTTATATTAATATTCAATAAAATATTTATTAGTTAAATTATGTTCTTATTAATCTAATTTACATATTTTTAATCAGTTTCATGTTATATTTTTTATAAAATAATTATATACAAATGAAAACATTTTCATTCAAAAATTATTATTATTATATTAAACTAAAATTATTACTATGTCATTGTTATATTGAGTATAGAAATTTATTAAATATTTGGAATCAATATATTTAAATTTAAATATTATTTTTATCATATTTTTTTATCATAATTTGTAAAAACGTTAAAAAATTATCTACCTTGATTATAAAATATTTGGAATACCAGGAGTTAATAGAAAAATAAAAGGTTTAAAATGATTTATAAACATATAATAATTATATGTTAATTTAGTATTTGTAAAATATATAATATAATTATTGATAATGAGCCACTTATGATCCTTGTGGAATGCATAATATATGGATAAAACATTTCATTTTCAAAAATTCCAAATGTTTCTTATTGTCAATGGATAAATGGGGAACCCAATTCTCTCATATTTAATCATCAGAATCATTTTTCATCATCTAATCCAAACAAAAATATATTCTAAACCGCCTCTATATGAATAGTATACCATGGTTCGATCACAAATCATATCTTGGTAGGATTTAGTTATAGTCCTAAAGCGGTGTTCCCAAGAAATGGTGTCACTCTTAATAAAGAACAATTGTTTTCATTATTTTCATGACTCCATAATATAATTATAATTTTTTTTAAATTAATAAAATTAAAATATACCATATAATAATGTGTTATTAAGAAAATTCAATAACATAAATCCATCACATTTTTTATCAAATGGGAAATGAAATTATTTTCCACACGTACCTTAGACTACCCACTTGCAAACCAATGTAATTATTTACCCAATTTCATCTTATGGATATTTATGATGATATATTTAATATATTCATAAAATATAACACAATATTAATAATTCTAGAAATGTAATATGTCATATTTTTCTGTACCTTACAATCCATGAGAAAATGATATCATTGCTCATGTTTGTGGAGGAATACCACCTATTTATGAAATATGATTAGTTATTTTATCACTGTATCACATGGATATTATATGTATGTGTATATATTAAAATTATATTATGATAATAATATTAGGTTTTTTCTGGAATGATAAAATATCCTCTATAATCCTTCCATTAGAATCTTTGTAAAATTGTAATGTTACACATGTGTATGTATGGCCTAGAATATTTATGATTTTAATGTATTCATTTATGTGAAAAAAATCGTTATTATTAAAAGAATAATTTATATATAAATATAATAATTATGTGATTATTATTATTCCATATGTGATGAAATAATGAAACATTTTACCACAATCAACTCATCGATGTTATTTTGATATTTTGACCTCGATGTCTACAAAACACTCAAGAAGATATAACTGAATAAGTAAGTAAATGCATCATTACGAAATGAAGAAAATTGTTAATATTTAAGTGATCAATCATGGAAAATATTTTTCATTGAAATAATTTTATATATATATTTAACAGTTAAGAGATACAATATAGAAAAATCAATTCTAGTCTCTAGGAAAGTTTTTCACCTCCAAACTACAATCTTTGATGAAAATTTTATTATATAAACCAAATTTATTTAAAAAATTATATAAATAAAATTCCAATATCAAAAATTGAAACATTCATGATTCTTGATATATTATGTTACAATTAATTTACAACATTAATTTGATTTATCATTCTAATGTTATCAACATGTACGAGTTTATGTTTTGATCTCATTGTAATCAGTATTCATTATGCATGAATTGAAATAGTATGTAATTGTTTCAAAATTTTATAATAAATTCCTTCAAATTTATTATCTACACTTTAGTCATGAAAATTTCATGTGATAAAAATGATTTCCCCTCTTGGGAACTACCAATTATTCAGAATAATTTTATTAGAAAATCATATTTCATTTCTCTCTTCAGTCGAAAATGATTTTTCATCGATATTCATGATTTCTAAAAATATTTTCAAGAATATTTTTAATATTATCCATATCAATTATGTTAAAATTAACACACATTTTCTATTTATAAAATATTATTAATTGAATAATTTTGTTATTTTACAAATGATGAAATGTTTTAACATTTTAAAAATACTCTAAAAAGATTTTTTAACTTATATGGTATATAAGGAGTTCCCCACCAAAAATACCATTCAATTAATTAATGCTTCATTTATAATATTCCAAGATTTGATTATTAATGAAATTTCTTTCTATAATAATTCATATTGTATTATATTTTAACTATGTTATTTCAAAACTAATATTCTATTACCATCGATAAGTATTCAATGTCATATTGGAATGATATTTTATTCAGATAAACCAATTATCAAACATTGTGATTACCTAATAATTATTTATATATGTATGTAAAATGTATAAATATATTATTTTACATTTAATTTTGCTGGTAATTCATTCTTAAATTCATCTCTCAGTTGACATTATTATCATATTTCTATTAATAATGATATAAGGAATTATTATGAAAAAAAGCATTCTTTTAATAATTCTTATGTTCTTAAATAATGATTTTTTTTCCTATTGTGGAAGATATAATTTTGAACCAGTTATAATGTGAGATTCACTATGTATCTCTAATATATTTAGTAATGATTTAGTTAAAAGGAACATCATGTAAGGGATTACTGAGAAAAACTAATAGCTTATAGGACATCATCCACCATGTGATATTTTCTATTATATTTTCATGGAAACCTATTTATGTCATGTTAAATATTTTATCTATATTTCATATAATACCATGATCTTATTACTATTTTCTATATCTATTTATCCCATTTTACTCAGTTCTAAGCCTTCTATCATAAGATATCATGATTTATTTTTGATTCACATGTTATGTTTCGTTATCTGGATATTACATTACTGTCCTCTGAAGATGATCAATTTCATTCACAATTCACCATATAATTTTATGATGTTTTAGGGGTCAAAGTGATGTATCATATCATTAATGAAATATTAATGTTTATAATATATTTTTTCATTTTTTATCTATATACATATTCAACTTAAGACATAATGACACATAATCTTTATGCTATAATTATTTGATGTTTATGAGGAAAATCATAGAATAATAAGTGTAAATGATTTGGTTATTATTATTCATCATGGAAATGATAAATGGAAATTAAAAAGGTGAAACTCTATGAGTAATGAAGCTTTCTTCCAATATATAATCCAACTACGACTTGATATACTTCAACTCAACTGGTGGCACATAATTTGATGGGATATAGGAATAATTATTTCTAGGAACAAAAATTATGGGATACTCAATCTCCCTTTGTATTGTAATACCATAGTTTTTATATCAGAAAAAAATGTAAATCATTAAAATAAAAAATAGATGATCAAAAATATACAATAAAATACATATCTCAACTACATTGTTATATACATGATCCCTAAAATCCATATGATCAGGTATTATATAACTGGAAATTGTATTACACTCCTATTTAAACACCTGAGAGAATTTACAAGGAAAATTGAAATAAACAAACTAATTATAACAGAAATTATATACCACATTAGTGGCTAATATTTCTATCATGAGAATAAAAACAATATGATCTTGATCAATAACCTTGTTATACTAGACCACCCCCAAAATACGTATAACAATAGAATATGAAGGACACCAAACCCTACTCATTTTTCATTCCATTATAAATAATTATCTCCATAACATATTTCCTGTTTTCTTTATGATATTTAAAAAAATCAACAAAAAAAATTCATAAAACCATGTTAGGAAGACATGTGAAATAATAAACTCAATAGTGAATTTGATACAAATATAGTACATCAAACTTTATTAAGGGCCACATCTACTTCTACTGGTAATTCTTTCATTTGTTTCTTCTGTGTCACCCTATAGGTATTTAGATTGATCCCTAATTTCATTTAATCCTATGACTACTCAATAGTCTATTATTGATATGTTGAACCTAAATTACAATGATGTTTGTTTCAATCAACACAAAAAATTTACTGAGGAAAACTATGTCAACATAAAATTTTTATAATAAAATGAATGTGTAAATAACTCTTACTATACCCTTTCCATCCATGATCATTGATTATAAAAAGAACACGTCTTTATTCCACTAATTTTGCGGAGGATGTACATTGTTGAAAACTACCACAGACTCCACCACCATGAGTCTTCTTCCATTTACACATAATTTAATATGTGCTAATGGTGTTACCATTGGGATAAGAACAATATATTAATGTTATGAATTGCCTAACAGGTCAAACTCAACCATTGTATCCAAATACACCATTTTAATATAACGTATTATGTTTAGAAATAATAATTGAAGATGAATATTTAATCACATGACATATAAAAACATATAATATTTTATAATTTCAGTCATTATGTTCTTGGGATATATTATAACCAAGTCAGTAATGTAATTAGAAGACTCCCACCGTATGTGATAACCATAATTAATAGAGAGAATATCAATATAATTTTCCAAATATATGAATTTAATATATTATTTCATAAATAATATAGTATTTATTAATGTATACTATACTCCCCAATATATTTTTTTGTAATCTACACATTCACATTACTTTATACTTGTTTCATCATGCTTAATGGTGGAAAAGTATTCCTTTAACGATTTTAATTACTATAGGAAGTAAACTGTATTTTTCAATCAAGTAATTAAATTTCTCTACACTATTGGATCATTATTCCCATTCATGAAATGTGATTTTTGATAGAGAAATACATGTGTTGTTTCTTTATCTCCACTATATCCAAATTTCACTACTCATTCTTGAGTAAAATTATGTGGTAAATTTTGGAAAACAACATAAAATTCCAACACAATATCCTCAAAAAAATCAATGATAATATTAACTTGAGGATAATTTCATATTTTACCCTCTTGAAGAACTCTAATAAGTCTTTAGTGAGGCATGATTCTGAACATTAGAGTAACAAAGAAGACAATAATATGGAAATTGATACTAATTTGAAATAAAGATATATTACCAAAAATATGAGATTGAAATAAAAAAATGGACAAATAGACGACCATAATTCAATGACTCATGGAAAATAACGATGAGATCCGGATAGGAACCCATGTGTTAAATATTGAATGATTCTCCAAATTCGTATCTTCTCAATATGAGACGTCATATTTTGTGAACTCTTTGGTGGAATCTATCCTTGTTATCAATAAAATAGGAGCCTTCAATGATCAGACATCTATATGAGTAAATGAACAACACCAGAACAAGGCCTTAAGGGATTTCATGATCCCAATAGGCTTGTTAAAATAAATTATGAATCAAGAAAAACTTTTAAAATTTATTTCCACCCAACTTGTTGGAAATAAACTCACAATTTATGAATAACCCAAATAAAAAATGGTGTATAAAACATTTTGTAAACAAAATAAAATAGGTGTTGTGGAACATCAATGTCAGTGAAATATATATATATATATATACATATATAACAAAAAAACCAATGTTACCAAAACCAATGACCACTACTCCATGTGATATGTTGGGAACATCATTTCATCTCACAAACAGATATCCAAAACCATATAACCATGAAACATATTGCCTGATTTTATGTCCTTTCCCATTACAAAATTAGATAAAACAATCCGTACACACGCATAATAGAATGTGTTGGGAATGGGAATAGAGAACTAGTATACCAATAGATAGTTTTTCCAATAAAATAATTTTTAAATAAATCGTTCTAATCTCAAATTAATATAATACAACACAAAATAATAAATATCTCAAATTAAATTAAATTACAAAAATTTACACTTCTTGTTGATGTAAAATAATATTATATAATGATATTCAAAATAAAAAATTGATAAACATTTTGAACTTATAAACGTTATGTCACAATTTTAAAATCTGGAAAAATAACAATATAAGATACTATTATGGTAAAATAGGATTTGCATTTTATATGTTTATCAAATAATTTTAAGTCCTAGCTATTGTGTACTAAACGTGTCCACAAAATACTCAATAATGGTGGATTGAAATATCCTAATTTGTGATTCAACATAATGATGAAATGTAACCTACCCCGTATCATGACTACTATTGTTGTATAGGAATGGAATAATATAATATTCCCTTGACAAATTAATTATATGTCATAATATCAAACTCTCAACATTTTACCAAAATTTACTTTGGGTTATTCTTATTTGTTCATGTCAATTGGGTGTATACATATTAAATAAGATATTCCACAATACTTTACTCATTACCAAAACCATAATTTGAAAACAATTTTTCATAAATAAAAAATTAGTTCTTGGAAATATGGGTTTACACTTATCATTCCATAGAGAATGAAATTTTAAACAAAAAATCATATCATGCACATTTCAAAAATAAGGAACCATGAAATTTCAAATTTAAAAAACTTGTTTCAAAGTCAATAAGAACATACAAGTCATTAAAAAAAATATTGTATATGAAACCAAGTACCTCATCATATGGCACATGAATTGAGAACATATAGTTCACATGCCAAGGAAAATATTATAATAAAATAAGTCAACATGTGGCCGAAAATATTTAAATATTTTTAAAAATATGTTTAGTTATAATAATGTCGATGGAAATAAATGGATTTTACATACCTCATATAATAGATGATCTTCCCATTGTGTAACACTATTCATCCTCTATGAACACAGAAATATATCTATAAGAAATATGGATGAAAACATTACAATATATATTGATCAAATAAATAAAAATAGATATAAAATTTAAACTATAGAAGAAAGAGGAGAAGTTGAGATCAAACAAATCATAAAACTTTGATGAAATATGGTCAATTATTATCAATAAAAATTTATTTATGGTTTAAAGAGGAAATAAATACAATGGTAATCCCCTAAATGATTCATGGATGGATATGATTTATGGGAGACTTATAATTATCTAATATGTTGTATCATTTTAATAAAAATACGAAATATACATCAGTTTATTGGATACACCTGATGCCACTTACCGAACAATGGTGTCCAATTTTTAAGTGATTTTACCCGTCAATAGGCATTTGTATGTGGTTTCCATTTATATTCATTATTAATTGCATGAAACATAGATACACCACTATGTCACCTCCTCCATACATTGAAACCAAAAGATAAACTCTTAACACATTAAATATATCTAATCCATGACATCTATATGAAAATATTAGTGCATTAGTATCAATTAAACATGCATAAAAAAGATTCATAATTATAAATATGTATTTTCGTGAAATTTATATTTGAAAAAAGTGGTTTTAATTTACCAACCCATTTATGATGTTTTATAAAATAAGATTATTTTTTTAAAATGATAATAATTCATTATAAATTTGATATTTCAATATCAATTTAAATATATTTCACTAATTAAATGAGAGAAAATTTATTTCTATTATTGTAATTCGTTGTTTCTAAAATTTTAATAAGAATAATTTATATTCTTAATAATTTATATGTTAATTATGGAAAAACTACTATCCATGTTAAAATATAAAATTGTGAAACTAATTTATCAAAAATTAAATATCCTAAAACACATTTAAAACATATATGGGAATTTATTATATATATAATTATAAGAAATTTTAACTTATAATAAATTTTTTTACAAATTACAAAGTAACACAACATTATAGTTACATATTAATGTTGATAATATTTTGATAATAAAAAACTGAATCACTTTTAACATAAAAACAGGGATCCTTTCTCCTCATATTTCATAGAAAAGTCTATTTTCTCACACCAAACATTGTCCAATACAGTACAACCTATTCATATGGCCCTTCTTGGTTTCATAGTATTATCAAAATAATGTTATTCTAAATATGAAATCCCATAAATTCTTAGCCACTCATTGGAATAGGATAATATATGATGTGAGGTAAAAAAATAATAACCGCCCCTTATATTTTCTATTTATTAAAGTGAAATTTTTAATAAAAACATCCATTATTACATCATAAAATGGTAGAATTAGGATCATTTTTATATTGGTATATTAATATAAATTTGATACATTAATTAAACATCCTATACATTTATAAAAAAATACATTAATTGTATTTTATGTGGACTACCACCTCCCTGATGAGGCATATTTATTCCTCCTCAACCACAATAAAAGGGTTGTACTAATACTAAATTTCATATGTAATTATTCTATTTATGAAATATTTTATATTCTGAAATGATAATTTATATTACTCATTTTCTATATTAAATGAAAATTGAAATCATCATCAAAGAGTACGTGTGGATTACTTCCCCCATGGAATAATGAATTATTCTTTTTATTAGAATCATTCATTGATGGATATATGAATTTTATTATAGGATAAATATTACTTTTATAAACTAATTATTCTTTTATAATATAAATATGATAAGACTATTGTTTATATAATCTATATAAGATCATGATTTTCTTGGTCATTTAGAAATTATGTGTTTGGGGGAAAATGAGTAATTTTTTCTATGTAATAATTTTATGTACATTATAACCACTATCTAAGTAATTATATTTTAGATAAATAAAAAATAAAAATACATAAATAATTTCATTATATTTTTTTATGATTATATAATAAATAAAACACCTCATAATATTATATTAATCATTATAGATTCATGTTTTTAAATATTTTAGAACATAGTTGAACAATACAAGGATGTTCAATAATATATGGGCATGATGAATTTTTTAATAGTATATTATGATATTAATATATAAATATTTTCATTCCATTTTTTATATAATTCTTTTATTTATGAATAAAAATTATTTAATCTATTAATTATTTAATAAAATTAATATCTAAAACATTAGAATCACCAATATTATCCACATAGATCATGATGAAAACTATTATGAACTAATAATATAGATTTATAAAAAATATTGGAAAAAATTAATTTTTTATACGATGACCTATGAATGATGTATATTTAGAAATGAATAGATTCAAACACAATTATTATGAAAATTGTTCAATGGTATATTAATGACTTAAACCTAGTGTTGAAAATAAGTAAAAACTAATATATATATATATATTTATTTATTTATTTATTTCTGTGTGGTTGTTTAATGATTATAAATGATTATTGTAGATTAGAATATTGATGAATAATGATCATTAGTATGTATTAACAAAAAAAATTTAATTATCAAATATATTTGGTGAAAGGGAAGAATAAATTTTGAATGAGGTAGTGGTAATTATATCAAATCATATTTTTATAGAAATATTTCATTATTTTGAACATAATTTCTTTTAGGTCATTCATATATTTAATATATGAGAAACCATTTTTTAAAAATATTTTATAAATGTTTTGAATTTTCAATTAAAAACCATCTTAATTCATATAGTTTTCATAAAATGTTACTCATGTGGGAAGGGTTATCTTACTCTTAATTATGTTTCTCTGATACATGTTTTATGTTTTCACCTTATTTGATTTTTATGATTTTCTATTGATTTAATATTTAACATATTAAGTATTGTGTTATATATTTTTTGATATTATATTGATTTATTATAAGACCATACGCTGAGACGACCTGAGATTTTAAATCGCAGTGTCCTCAGAAAAAATGTTTGAATAATATTAAAATATATAATAGAACACATGGGAATTTTTCATGAAAACATGTGACAACATTTAATCAAGTTCTCAAATCAAATATATAAATGATATATAGAGCTCAAAATAGAGGATTTACCCTAGGATTGTCCTAGCTTTATTAGGCATGGAAGTTTTGTGAAAATGTTTCCGCGAGGTGTAAAAGATAAAAATTATTTAAATAAAAATTATTTTTGACATACTGAATAAAATAAATTTATAATTATCATTATATCAAACATCCATAGTTACTTGTATAACCCTATATCCTTTGTATTGTTTCTGGAGAGTGTTCTAGAAATCCATTACAACAAATTATGATAGTTCAAGGATCGACGATGATGCGAAAACCATTATTCATCAATGATTAAACCAAATAGATCTAAAATGTGTTGTCTTGTGGTTTTCCATTATGATTTTAATCATTAATGAACATGAATATATTCAATGAACAAGAATTGATACATTCATCTTTATTAGATTTTAATTGATGGAATATCATTGGATAATTGACTAATTCCTCTATGTTTATCATTTCAATATAAAATAATCAATTCCCACCTGAACAAAATCCGAGGTTTATTCCTCACGGTTTGTATTTTTAATTTTTTCCCACCATTCATCACTTTATTCACTATTGGTACAGTCCAGTTCTCATATCAACATTTGCGGGTGGTTTTGAACTAGATCTGACCCGCATATTTGAGACAAATTAACAAACTATGATAGATTTGGGTAGATTGGGAGACAATGTTCTTAGATCTATGAGTATGTTATTTTTGTGGAAAAGGTGCACATGAAGTGGTACATGAAAGGCACTACTGGAAACCATTGATTGGAGGATGGTGGAAGCGTATGGTGGAACATAGTAGAGGCCTTCATTTTGCAAGTAGATCTACGTGGAGCTGTGGAGGGGGATACATGGGGAGATTCAGAGGCACCGAAGTTGGTGGGGCTGAGAGATGCTGGATGGTGGAAAGCAGCCATTGGCAGCGAACTCAGCAGCGAACGTGATGGTGGATGCAGTGCGGGCCCTATCATGTGGGCCCGGTTGGATCAGTGGTCTAGGTATAGTCAGTGGGTCATGCTGGATGAGGTAGTGAAAGGTTGGATCCAAGTTTATTTTGGGTCAGATTCAGGGCTACTTGCATGGATCCCGGTTGCTTCCAACTGCGCCTGTCGGTCGAGGGGCAACATTAGCACTAGCTACCACGGGTTCACCTACCGCGGTGATAAAAAAACAGTGGACAATATTGGTCGACCGTGGGAGTAATGAACGCATTGGAATTCCACATGATTTGTCGACCAAACACAATAGTCAACCATAGTGGTAGATCTACATGCCCCCAGTAATCTTAAAGGTAGATTCAATCAAATGAGGAAATTTTCAAAACAGAGCGTCTAATTGATCAGAAATCTATGGATTTGAGAAAGAAATCGTGAGATGGATACATTGAGATAAATGGTGGGTTACATTATTTGACCTTTTTTTGTTGAAAACATTCTAATGGTACTTTCCTTGAGGTTTCAATACGACATTACATCCACAACACGTGATTTTAATCCTCTATAGAGGGAGAATCATAGATAGAGTATGAAATCCCTCCCTAATACTAGTGTATGATCCACTATCACACCTACTGGACTTTGAAGAATCATGAGACATCTGTGGTCAGAGTGTTGATCCTCTATTATGTGGGTTGCACTAGTAGAGTTCACGGTATCCTCCAGCAGTTTTGGGCATTATCCCATACATAGAGGGTTGATCCATATTGGATTTGTGGGAACCATAGTGAGTCTAGGTGTGATCACCTCTCAGTGTATCATAGTCTTCCTTGACCAATGTGATCTATTTTGTTGGGACCCAAATGAGTCGGGCATCTTGTTTAAGAGTTTCTAATGGTATCATTGCTCGAGGAGTGAGTTCTCTTAAAATGAGAATGCTTCAAGCGGAATCATGTGTCTTGTAGTAGGATATGACCACCTGATGGAATGGTATAAATAACAAGTATTCTAGGTTCTTTTCTCTACTTCTTATATCAATTATACAGTTTTACATTTTTTATAGATCTCACAATACCTAGTTCTTCTTGATTAATATTTTTAGTGTGTCCTACTAACTCTTTTTTTACTCACCCCTACACGGGATTATCCCACATGTGTTGTGTCTTGTGAAGATGAGATAATATTTGATATATTCCCAAGAGGACTGAGAGATGGTGGATCATAGATGGAGTTGGGTAGACCGAGGTGGTTTCCATGATCATAAAATTGATGTTGTCCTCTCCCATGGATCATGTTTGACACATTACAGTTTTTGTTTGTCTTATGTATAAACTCGTTATTGTGGTTTTGTTTTTTTCCCTCTTTAATTTCCATTAATTCTAAATTCATTGTCTAATTTTAGAACATATATATATTCATACATCCTTTCCATTTTTTTATTTTATAATTTTTGGGCTTAGAGATGTGTGTGTCTGTACATGTACATTAGTCTGATGCCTCCCATTTGTGGGATATACCTAGTCAGTTCTATTCACTAGCCCTTGGCCTATTGGACGTGAGCATGGGGTAGTCAAAGCATCGGCCCCTCAGGGATAGGGAATGACAAAATGGTATCAGAGGTGTTAGATTCTATATTTGGATCAGGAGTCTATGAGGATGGTTTGGGAAAAACAATGTTACATGCATCAGATATGAATGGTTTTGTTTTCTAGTTCCTTGTTGATACGGTTTCATATATATACTATATTGAATGTGGAACATCTTGTTTTATTTGAGGATACCTCCAGGTAGACAGCCACCTAGTATTCCAGTGCATGATCATAAGGATGACCCACCTATTGATGAGGAACCTATATAGTGTCATGTAGTAGAGATAGAATATTCGGGTGCCTTAATAGATATACCAAAACCCGTCGAGTAGTGTATATTACTAGCAAAAATAGATATTTATAAATGTAGGATGAGTTAATTACATGAGTTTCAGAAGCATCTATTTCCTCAGATTCTAGGGTATCTAGACCTCAAGATGGACATGTTTTGACTAGAGTCAGTAACCAATGTTTTCCAACTTTTAAGGACACTTGATGATTGATGGAAGTCTTTCATATGAGTATTCATCACATATCTATGGGGTGATGGTGGTTTTTGGTTAAATATTCACATGATGAGACATCACTATCATAATTTACATCAATCATCTCTTAAGATTGGAGTTCTATCCATCCATGTTCTGTTCGTTACACATACATGATCTCCTGCATCTACAGTAGGGTAGTGTGATTGTGGCGGAGTACACACAATGTTTTTAGATTGTAATAAACAATCATTGAATATGGTATCATATCTATTCTTCATGTCTCAGACCATTAACCAACATTATGATAGGGCATCAGTGGTATCCCTAATCATTCCTACCTATGATAGAGTAATTGAGCGTGACATTTTAGGATAGATTTTTGTTTGGAACTTCTGAACCTTGAAATGGCGGGCTAGATGTGGGTACCAGGTAGCAATGTCCTTATAAAGGAGTAGTAATTTTATTCACAAGGATCCAAGTGGGTGATGAACTTCATGGGTCAATCCCATGACTCACGGTCAATTGTTAAAGGATCACACAGTGTCTTGAACCATCTATGAGAAAGATGGTGTTACTCATGCAACTGTTGTGGAATATGGAATGAGATTGCTTGACCTTTCACAGTGTTGAAGGGGATACGGTAGACAGACCTGTGGTAGAGTAAAATATCGGATCATGGTGGTCTGTAAGGTGGTATATGTAGAAGAGGTGCTGACTGGGTAGGAGGAGGTGTCCTAGGATAATCGTATTACTACCAACACCACCACCACTAGGTGGTACTAGCTAGACTTAAGGGCCTGTGGACATGAAAAAGGTCTACAACAGTTGATGGAAACATATGACCAAGAGGATCTATGTATTATATATGGTAAGATCTTTGTTTTTTCATCCCTAGATATAATTTTTATAGAAACATGTCCTAGAAATTATTTTCTTTCCATGAATCATGTTCAAGACTTAAATATTTCAGTTAATCCATTGAATCGAACTCTACGCTTCGTAACTCCTATCAGAAGACACACGATTATCACACACCAGTACAAATAGTGTGAAATGACTCTTGGATGGGATATTATTTGTTGGTATCAATTGGTAATGGTGTCAAGTCCCTACAATATAACTGTTCGTACGGAATGGTTATCCACAGTTCATAGTAAGATTACTTGTTTTAGTAAAATAGTGTCGTCAGACCATAATGATGGAACTAGGATTTATTTTATTGTTGAGAAGGAAACATAGGCAACAAAGGATGGAATCATGCATCAGAGTGTGCCTCAAATTACTCGTGAGCTGGATAGCCTAACCATTTGTGCAGTAGATGATATGATTACTCAATTTCCATTAGTGGTCATGGAGACTGAGAAGGACGTTTCTAAAAATTTTATTGGTTTACCACCACTTAATGAGTTGAAATTATTCATTGATCTGCACCACATGACATCACCAATATGTACACCTTTATATCATATAGATCTCGCAAATAAAAATGACATGAGGATACAATTAGAGGAATTGTAAAAGAAGGGCATCAGGAGAACCGATGATTCACCCTAAGTATCTCATGTTTTGTTTGACTAGAAGGATGATGGGAGAATGGTGTTATTTTTGTATAACTAGAACATAAACACGTTGATTGTGAATAAAAATTATCATCAACAGAATATTTATGAAATCTTTATTTATTTGATAGTAGTGTGATGGTTCTCAAAGATAAATCTTAGGTAAGTATATCACCGTTTGTGATTATGAGATGGTGATATACCAAATACATCCTTCATATTTTGTTATGGTCATTATGAGTATATGGTGTTTTTGTTTTTCACGAATAACATCCTAGAAGTGTAATGGTAATCTTGAACCATAACATCAATCATTACATAGATTTTTTCATGGTGGTTTTCATTATAGAAATACAACTGTATTTAGTGTCTGTGAAAGAGCATGTGGGACACATGAAGATAGTCATGTCCACACTATTAGAGTACCAAATACATGGGAATATCTCTAATTCTTAGTTTTAGATTTTATTGGTCCATTTAATGGTATACATCACCTTAGAGGCTACATTTATAGCGGATCCATGGATGGTTGAGCCAGTTCTTATGAAAACCCTTCTTTGTGTCTTAGGATCATTACATAAAAACATAAATCATGAAATACAACATATTTATTGAAAACATCCTTTACATGACCACTACATTCCCTCGTACTTAGCATTGCATGGGATAACCTGAGGACATGTATAGGAAAAGGGTGAGCTATAAATCCCAATAAGGGAATAGACATGGAATAACATGAGGAGTACAATACATGTTAGACATTATGCATATCAATAGATCACAAGAGAAACATGAAAATAAAGTCATGATAAAGCATGATAATCATAACATCGAAATGTGGCAACAACACTTAACATGGAATTAGCATGAGCCAAGGCGCATTGAACATAGAGCATGAGTAAATCCTATTTTCACATAAAGCAAGAGTAAACCCTCATTGCACATGATTTATCATGAGTAAACACTCATTTCACATGATGTATCATGATACTATACTTTTCCCAATGCATTGGAGCGCTATAAGGGCGCACCCTTCTTAATCATTTAATTTCATGCATAAGTGTGCCACATGGATTCAGAAAACATAATCGTTTATTCCATGATAAAGAAATGTGGAATTCATACATGAAACATTATAATCAATAAGTAAAAGTGCATAAAGTTGAATACCTTTGATGGATAAATGGGTATGGTATTCACTACACAATGACATTGGCTAAGAAAATCGGTGTGATTTCAGCAGCGTAACGGTGTGACATAAGAAATCATTAAAATAGTTGATGAGAGAGAAATGGGTTTCTCATAATATTGACATGTAATGTACAGTAAGGAGTTCATATATATACATGTCCCAACAATTGTAATGGAATTTAGATTCATGATATAAATGTATTGCATGAATGTAAAAGAGGAGAGAGAAGTTCCTTTCGGAATTTTGTCATTGTAACAGGTGTACATGGGAGGAATTTAATGAGAGAGAAAGGGTCTCCCATTATTCCAAAATAAAGAGGGCAGTATTAGAGAGGTGATAAACCATACCCCAATATTCATAATTGAAATTACAAGGGAAAAACAACTTAAAAAACTGGACAAAAATGATAAATGATGAAAAAAACCTTACTTCGATGTGTGCTTCCAAAGGCTAGAGAGAGGATTTTGAGAGGATTAATGGGAGATTGGGGCACCATGGGAAGATTATAGATAGAGTAGGGAAGATTTTGGAAGAACTCCAAAGGATTTTAGTGCGGAGGTCGTTGGATCATGGGTGGGTTTATATAGGAATGGTGAGGGAATTCTTTATTATTTTGGTTTGGGACCCTTTATATTAAATTAATCCAAACCACAATCCATCTCATGGTTTTTTCCCATGGTTTTTTGAAAATGGAAGAGGAAAACATTATTTTATAAGGCCAAAGTCCGAACATCTTAAAATATTAGGGTTTCTTTTGTGGAGGTGAGTCACACTCCCATGGAAATTAATTTAAAAAGACAAGGTGTTTAATAAGTCATGAGGGGTCCATTAATGCTTTGAAAAGTAATCCAAACAAAACCAAAATTACATTATATTAATGGTAAAACATATATTGGCTGAACATAATGATTATTGTATTTTAATACATCACTATTGGGTCATTATGATGTCATAAAACACATTATATATTTAAATGGTATTTAATTTTTACACAAAAATTTTACTATCTCAGAAAATTACGAAAAATTCACTGTTGGATAATATCGATTTCCTGATTCCAAAAATAACATTTATTTTATCCAAATAAGTGAATTTTAACTTTTAAAATAAAAACTGACAGCTAACGAAAATTTACGGGTTTTGACAAAAATGGCTTTCAAACCTTAATAAAAATTATAATTGCATTCATAAAATTATATGATCATTTATATATAATAATATTAATCTAACAATAATAATATTTTATTGAAGTATTATTTAATTAAAAAATACCTTAATTTAAAAACATTATATTTCTTAATTAAATAATAACTAAACACCATATTTGTACTTTAAAAAATATTTACAATGTATCAATAATGACTAGAAATTATATTCATTATTATATACAAAAAAAATATTGTACATGAACATAGTACGATGGAATAGTTACGTAACCCATTAAAAAAGCAGCATAAGTCCTAAGGGTAAGGTGTGCGATTGTGAAAGACTCTTGGGGTGGCTCGGATAACATCAGTCAAGTGGTAATTTCTATCAACTTCCACTTCTCTCGTAGATGGTCCCGTTCGAGCTTGACATGGTGAAGCTCAGCTTGGGCTTGGTCAAGAGTGAATCCCAAGGACACCACCTCTTTTCCGAGATCCGATAAATGGGATTCGTATGGGGAAATTCTGCTGGATGAGGCCATCGCTTCCTTTGTCTAAGTAAAATTGAATGTGTTAAAGCCTTATATTTATACTAATCATGTGATCACTATTCAACGACCTAAAAGTAACGACCACAATTCTTAATATAAAACCAACAATGATTAAATTTTATATAAACATAAAGAGACATTTAATTAGATCAAGAGGGATTTCCATTAATGAATCATTGGGTCGTTATAATATTCCCCCATTAAAACATTTCACCCTCGAAATTTTCCTTTTCCCACACTAAATCAGATGTGGGTAACTCGGCTTAATCACTTCCTCTAATTCCCAAGTTGCTTTTTCAAACTTTTGGTTCCTCCACACACCTTGACGAGGGGCATTGTATTATTTTTTAGAACTTTTTCTCTATGATCTATGATCTTCACCGGTTGCTCCTCATAAGAAAGATCGCCTTCCAATTGTACCACCTTAGAAGACAGTACATGTAAAGCGTCCGGTATGTACTTCATTAAGAGGGATACATGAAATACATCATATACTTTGTCCATATTAGGTGGAAGTGCTAGTCGATAGGCCACAACCCAGACACGATCAAGAATCTCGAAGGGGCCGATGTACCTTGGACTTAACATCCCTTTCTTACCTTACTTCATGAAATTTTTTCACGGAGATATGTGTAGAAAAACCATGTATCCAACTTTTAACTCAAGGACTAGTCGATAATTTTCTGCATAACTCTTTTATTGACTCGGGGATGCCTTGCATGCTGTTGAATGGTTTTCACCTTCTCCACCATTTCCTCGACCATTTCTGCTCCAAACAACTTACGTTCATAGAACTAATCACAACATTCCGGTGTTCTGCACCTTTTCCCATACAGGGATTCATATGGTGCCATTTGGATGCTCAAGTTGAAACTGTTATTATAAGAGAACTCAACCATTGGAATTTGTTGATCCCATCCTCCTTTAAATTCCATTGAGCATGCTCTCAGCATATCTTCATGTGTTAGGATAGTCCTCTCAGATTGGCCATCAGTTTGAGGATGATAGGCCGTAATAAAGTTCAGTTCAGTATTCAGAGCATGTTGAAGACTCTTACAAAACATAGAGGTGAATCTTGGATCTTGGTCAGACATAATAGATAGTGGTACACCATGAAACCTTACCACTTCCCTGATATATATCTGTTCCAGTTGATCCAATGATAAATCCCCCCGAATAGAAATGAAGTGTGCGGTCTTTGTAAGACGATCCACAACAACCCAGATTGCATTATTGCATTTGGATGTCCTTGGAAGTCTGGTGACAAAGTCCATGGTGATTTTTTCCCATTTCTATTCTAGTATGGGAAATGGTTGCATCATCCCCTTAGACTTCTGCCTCTCTTCATTCACTTTATAACACACCAGGAACTTTAATATATATTCAGCAATCTCCTTCTTTATATTATACCACCAAAAGTTTTCTGGGAGATCACAATACATCTTGGTGCTCCCTGGGTGAATAGAGAAATTTGAACTATGTGCATCATCCAAAATTTCCTTCTTCAGCTCCGAACTTGATGGAACACATATTCATTTCCCAAACCACACAATTACTTCTTAATTAACATTAAACTAAGAGGATTTCCCTTTTTTGATAGCTTCTCATTTTCCTTGACTTCCCACATCACCCTTTTAGCATCATTTAACCTTTCCAAAAGAGACGATTGAGTAATCATTTGTGAATGGATTGATGATGTTCCCTTCTCTAATATTCCCAGGTCCATCTTCATCCAGTCTAAGAAGATTGGATCCTTCTCAATTATCATCTTTGATAGAATCACTAGATCCTTTCTACATAGGGCATCCTCCACATTGTTCTCTTTCCCAGGGTGGTAATGGATTCAATAGTCATAATCCTTGATGAGCTATATCCATCTTCTCTGGCACATATGAAGCACTTTCTCTGTGAATATATATTTAATACTCTTGTAGTCAGTATATATCTCACATTTCTCCCCATAGAGATAATGCCGCCAGATTTTCAAGGCAATGATCACCGCCGCCAACTCCAGATCATGTGTTGTATAGTTTCGCTCATGGATTTTCAACTACCTTGAGGCAGAGGATATAACGTTGTCATTTTTCATCGACACACATCCTATTCCCTTCTTCTAATCATCACTGAATACCACAAAAACTTCCCCACATGTGGGTAAAGTGAGCACGGGCGCAGTGATAAGCCTCCTTTTCAACTCCTTGAAGCTTTCTTCACATTCATCACTCCATGCAAACTTTACTCCCTTTCAAGTTAGCTTGGAATAAGGGTTGGACAATCATGGGAAATTTCTCACAAATCGTCGAAAATATCCAGCTAACCCGAAGATGCTATGGATATTCATTACCGATATTTTCCTCAGTCATCCCTCAATTGCATATGTTTTGGAGGGATCCATAGATATCCCATTTCTTGTGATGATATGGCCCATGAATGAGACATCCTTCTACCAGAACTCACACTTGTTGTACTTTTCATAGAGATTCTCCTTCCGCAAAGTCTCTCGTATAGTTCTTAAATGCTCCTCATGATCCTCCTTGGTTTTGGAGTATATTATAATATCATCTATAAAGACTACCACAAAGTTTTCTAGGTAATCTCTAAGGACTCTATTCATTAGTTAAATGAAGATTTATGGAGATTTAGTGAGTCCGAAAGGCATTACTATGAATTCATAGTGCCTGTATCTTGTGTGAAAAGCAGTTTTGGGGATATCTTCCTTCTTCACACATACTTGATAATATCCCAACCGCAATTCTGCCTTGGAGAAGTATTGTTCTCCACAAAGATGATCAAACAAGTCATCAATTATTGGGAGAGGATACTTTTTCTTTATCGTGATTTTGTTAAGTTCACGATAATCGATGCAAAGCCGCATTGACCCATCATTATTCTTGACGAAGAGGACTGGTGTACCCCATGGTGAAGCACTTGGGCGTATAAACCCTTTATCCAGATTCTCCTATAGCTGTTTATTCAGCTCTTTAAGCTCTACAACAGCCATTTTATATGGAGTTTTGGATATTGGTGTAGCCCCGGGTATAAGTTCAATTGAGAATTCAACATCTCTTCTAGGAGGAAGACCAGACAGTTCCTCGGGAAACACTTCAGTGATTTCCCTCACAATAGGCATTTTATTCAAGGATGGTTTCTTCGTTGGACTCATTCATCTGAGCCATATACGCGTTCTCATAAGGCAGTAATTTCCACGCTTGAGATGATGGAGCTAAAGGAGATTCATCTTCCTCCTTACACTTGAAAAGAATCGGGGGTTGATTATCCATATGGAGTGTGATTTCCCTCTCGCGACGATTTATGTTGGCTCTATATAAGGAAAGCCAATCCATTCCATGAATAGCATCAAATTCCACCAGAGGGAGTATGACGAGGTTCACCGGGAAATTAAATCCACAAATTATAATATGGGAGGACTTATATTCATGGGATGCAATGATTTCACCATTTTCCATACACACCGACATCTTCACTTAAATGATTTTTTGTGGTGATGGGATTGTTCGACTAAACATTCAAGATATAAAAGAATGCATAGAACCTGAATCAAAAAGTATGTTCTCCATTCATGAATGAATAAATAGCGTACATGTCACCACTTCGTTGTCGGGCTTCATTTCGACAGAAGTGATGTAAAAAGCTCTTCCTTGCTGCCTTGGAGGTTGTTGGTTATCTCCGAAAACCCTTAGATTAGGGCACTGATTTGAAAAATGACCCGGTTATTTGCATTTGTATCCTTCAACAATGTGTTGAGGTTCGAACGGAGCGTTCCTATCCTATTTCGTAGCCGTGGGTCTTTCATGCCGACAGTTAACAGCTAGGTTCTCTTCTATTCCACACCTGAGGCATTTCATCCTCCCCTTAAGGCAATTTCCAGGGTGCTTCATTCCACACCATTGGAAAGTGGGGTGCTGGATATTCTTAGAACCGTTGGATTTATCCATCGGACCACCAGCATTGAATTCTACCTTATGCTTATTTTCCCCATGATACCCCTGGGATTCTCCGATCTCTATTTTGACCTTGAGGGAACATCAGACAATTTCCTCATAGTTGTCGAAGTCACGGATCGCTAATGCTTTCCGCTGGCTAGGCTTCAGCCCACCAAAGAAGCAGTTAACCTTTCATTCGGGGGTAACGAAAAAGACGAAAGTGTATCGTGCAAGCCTTGTGATGTTTTCCTCGTACACTCCAACAGATTCTTCGTCTTTTTTCTTGAGGGAAAGGAAGTCCCTTTCCATCTTAAGCCGGAGGGTGCTCTGAAAATATTTATTGAAAAAAATCTTCCGTAAATCCTTCCATTCCAATGCCTCGATCTCCTGCATAGGCTTTATATTTTTTATCAACATCCACCATTGATCAGCTTCACCCTATATACGATAAGCCACCAGGAGAACCTTCTCTTGTTCAAAACAATGATGTATGGAGAAGATCTTTTCAATGGAGTTGATCCATTGTTCAGTGATTGTGGGATCAGATGATCCACTAAAAGTATGAGGCCTTTGTCTCATGAATCTCTCGATAGTGACTTATTCTTTCTTAGGGGGGGTTGAATGTTCATCTTAACCCATGATTCTATTAAAAACATGAGTTAGATGAGATAGAAGAGTGGCAATGTTCGTGATTCCCGCTCTAATTGGATTGGGCATCTCATTAGTACATTCATCACACTGATCTTCACAATAATTGTTAGCCCGAGTCCTCCTATTACCGGCCATTGGTTGGAATAAAAGGAATGTTATGGGGTAACACATAAAGGGTAATCCAAAGAAAAAATTTGATGACTTATAAATAATCTTTTATTTCCTTTACACGTGAGTCTATAGGCTTCAATATAGGATTTTCATGATCTACTTTCTAACATATATTCTTAGGGGAATTTTTTTAATTCCCCTGATAAGGGTTCATACTAAGATTGTGAATTTATCAAAACATATCCCCCGGGAATTTCATAACCAAGAGTGCAGCAAGGCCCGTTGTCGTGCACCAGTTCCCGTTCGAGTCTAGCTCAAAGTGGTGTTTTTGGGTTTTACCCCTAGGATACATCTGTGCCCGAGCCGCCTCTACCTGCTCGTATCCAGAAAGGGATGTATTTGTTTGATAATCCACTTACTCATTACTTTCCAAAACATACGGGATGTTTTTATTATACTTTGTCTTGTCTATATGGCTTTACTAGGGTTTTCTAATCCTAATCTCAAAAATAACTAAAACTATCCTCTGATACCAACAATGACAACCCAACTTTTATTAAAAACTTAAACATGATTTATTACATAATACATCACTTGATACAACAATGAAGATCGAGAGGTTCAGTGACTTTGGGGATTAGGATCATTACATAAAAACTTAAAACATGAAATAAAACATCTTTATGGAAGACTTCCTTTACATGACTACTACATTCCCTCGTACTTAGCATTGCGTGGGATAACCTGAGAACATGCATAGAAAAGGGTGAGCTATAAAGCCCAGTAAGGGAATACACATGGAATAACATGAGGAGTAAAATTCATGTTATTAAATAGGCATATCAATAAATCACAAGAGAAACATGAACATAATGGCATGATAAAGCATGATAATCATAACATAGAAACATGGCAACAACACTTAACATAGAATTAGCATGAGCCAAGTCTTATTGCACATAGAGCATGAGTAAATCCTCATTGAACATAATGCACGAATAAAACCTCTTGGAATTTTAATTATAATGAGTAAACACTCATTGCACATGACTTATTATGGTACTATACTTTACCCAATTCATTGGAGTGCTATAAGGGATCACCCTTCTTAAAAATTTCATTTCATGCATAAGTTTGCCACATGGATTCATAAAACATAATCATTTATTCCACGATAAATAAATTTTGAATTCATACATGAAACTATATAATCAATAAGTATATGTGCATAAAGGTGAATACCCTTGATGGAGAAATTGGTATAGTATTCACTACACAATAGCATTGGCTTAGAAAATTGGTGCGATTTCGACAGCATAACGGCGTGACATAAGAATTAATAAAAACGATTGATGAGAGTGAAAGGGGTTTCTCATTATATTTACATGTAATGGACAGTAAGGAGGTCATATAGCTAAATGTCCCAACAATTGTAATGGAATTTAGATTAATGATACAAATGTATTTCTTGAATGTAAAAGAGGAGAGAGAAGTTCCTTTTGGAATTTCGGCATAGTAACGGGTGTACATGGGAGGAATTTAATGAGAGAGAAAGTGTCTCCCATCATTCACACATAAAGAGTGATGTATGAGGTATGTAAGAAACAATACCACAATATTCATAATTGAAATTAAAAGGGAAAAAAACTTTACGAAAATTGGACAAAAATGAGAAAAGAAGAAAAAAACCCTTACTTGGAAGTGTGCTTCCAAAGGCTAGAGAGAGGCTTGTGAGAGGCTTCTTGGGAGCTTGGGGAACCTTGGAAGTATTCTAGAGAGATTAGGGAAGAGTTTGGACGAACTCCAAATGCATTTAGTGAGGAGGAAGTGAGATTGGGTGGGTTTATAAAGAAAAGGTGCGTGAATTATTTATTATTTAGGTTTGGGACCCCTTATATTAAATTAATCCAATCCACAAACAATCCCATGGTTTTTGCCCATGGTTTTCGGCAAAGGGAAGAGGAAAACATGAAATAATAAGGCCAAAGACCGAACTTCTTAAAATATTAGGGTTGCTTATGTTGAGGTGAGTCACACTCCCATGGAAATTAATTAAAAAAGACAAGGTGTTTAATAAGTCTTAAGGGGTCCATTAATGCTTTGAAAAGTAAGAAAAATAAACTCAAAATCACATTATTTTAATGGTAAAACATATATTGGCCGAACACAAAGATTATAGTTTTATTACATCACTATTGGGTCATTGTGATGTCATAAAACACATTATATAGTTAAACGGTATTTAATTTTTATTCATAAATTTGACTGTCTCATAAAATTATGAAAAAATCATTGTTGGATAATTGCGACATTATGACTCCAAAAATAACATTTATTTTATCTAAATAATTTTCTAGATATGTTAATTTTCACTTTTAAAATATAAACCGACATTTATCCAAAATTCACGGGTTTTGACAAAAATGGCTTTCAAACCTTAATGAAAATTATAATTTCATTCATACAATTATATGTTCATTTATATATAATAAAATTAATCTAATAATAATAATATTTTATTAAAATATTATTTAACTCAAAAATCCCTTAATTTAATAATATAGATTTCTTAATTAAATAATAACAAAAATCACCATTTGTACTTTAAAAACTATTTACAATGTATTAATAATGAAAAGAAATTATATTCATTATTATATAAAAAAATAATGTACATAGACATAGTACAAGCGATTAGTTATGTAACCCCTTAAAACTGCAGCATAAGACCTATGGGTAAGGTGTGCGATGGTGACAGACTATTGGGGTGGCTCGGATAACATCGCTCAAGTGGTAATTTCTGTCAACTTCCACTTCTCCCATAGATGGTCCCATTTGATCTTGACATGTTGAAGCTCAGCTTGGGCGTGGTCAAGAGTGGACCCCAAAGATGCCACCTCTTTTCCGAGCTCTGATAAAGGGGCTTCGTATGGGTAAATTCTACTGGATGAGACCAACGCTTCCTTTGTCTATGTAAAATTGGATGTGTTAAACCCCTATATTTATACTAATCATGTGATCATTGTTCAACGGATATAAAAGTAACGGTCACAATTCATAACATAAAAAAAATGAAGATTAAATTTTATATAAACATAAAGAGACATTTAATTAGATCAAGAGGGATTTCCATTAATGAATCTTTGGGTCGTTACAGTTCTTTCTTGGGAGCCACCTAATAGAATTAGTGAGGAATAAAGTTTCTATGGTTTGGAAGGGTAATATCAGAGGTTTGTACCTTAATTCACTAGATTGGAATCTCCCATTATAATTTTGACATGAAAGGGGTATCCGTTCATGTGGAAAGGTATCTTCCAGTAGTACATTTAGGATATGAGGTAATGAATTACAAGGGATCCCATCCAAAAGATACTGAATAAAGGAGTGATGTACGTGGTGTTATATGATGCATCAGGGTTAATGAATTCTTCTACACTAATACAATGTAATGTAGTAATTTCCTCTTGTTTTGGACAATTGAGACCATTTCAGTAGAAATATATGTCTCATGATCTTTAGTTGGTTGAAATATTCATCGCATTTAAGATGTCGGGACACAACATGATATGCGAGAAGTTTATCTTCTTCTATATTCATAAGAGTGTCAATTATATCTTCTCTTAGAAGGATCTTAACATGAGACCAAGGTGATAGATATAATTACACTAGGACTATGAATTTTATATTTTCTATTCTCCTGGGAAGGGGAAAATTGAGGTAGATGGTCCCAATATGAGATCTAGTTTGCAGTTCATGAATATGTTGGAATGGTTTTCCTCATTTCAGATATCATTTCTAAATGGGATGTATCAGCTTAACTATGATTGATGGTTTTCACCCCACAACTATTATAGTAGTTAGAGAGTCAGAACATGTGGCTACCAACTACGAGACAATACATATTCAGATATCCTTGGGTAATTCTTCTTATGGATACTCAAAATTTTTGCAGCAATTCATTCTTTATAGAGGATATAATATAGTAATGATGTCATTACATGGGGGATATGAGGTTGTTTAATAAATCACCTCTAGTGATACATCCAGGTTAGGAAAATATTTATCAGGACCTCTGATGTATGTTTTGGTTTCCAAGAATGAAGAATGTGGTTGTAGAGTTTGTTTCATGATGCCTTACATGTAAGAGAGTGATGGATGAGCATCAGGTTCTAGAAGGTTTAGATCAACCCCTCTGAGGTCCAATTATCGGATTGGGATGGGATATTGATGGAATTTCTGATAGTTTTACCACATACATCAAGGGTGAAAGATTACATTTGGGTGATCGTTGATGGACTCACCATTTCAGCCCACATCCTGGATACTAAAGGGAAAATATCAGTAGAGATCATTTGACACCAATACATTAATGAGATATTTCGACTCCATGGAGTTACATTGAAAATATTTTCAAATTGTGATGCTCAATTTTCATCCTGAATGTGGAAAGGATTGCAAGAGGAATTTGGGACCGAAATATGCTTGAGCATAATGTATCACCCCAAGACAGACAACCAGAAAGAGCAGACTATTATTGTTATTGAAGACATGCTACGAGGTAACATGTAAGACATTGGTTATAATTATGAGAATCACCTATCTCTTGTGTATTTTTCATAAAACAAATTCCACCTTTCCATAATTGGTGTGGAACCATTTGATGATTTGTATAGGAGGCCATATAGGTCACCACCTTGGTAGACTAACCATGGAGAGACAACACTCATGGTAATGGATTTGGTTTTAGATACTACAAAGATGGTGAAAAGATTCCTGGGGTATATGAATTCTGAATATAGATATTTTATGTCTTATTATAATAGATGGTAGAGCCCATTGAAGTTCATGTAATGAGACCATGTGTTAATTATGGTTTCACCTTGATAGGGATTAAAATAATTTGGTAGGGGCATCGAGTTATCTATTAAGATCAACATCACCGACCAAATACTGTATAGAGCTAGAGAAGTGAAATACTCCTTGTATCTACCATAATAGGTAGATAATGTACACGATTTACCTCAGTTTTCATAGTTGTGAAGGAACTTAATTGACCCATCACAGGCCTTCAACTGGAGTGAGATGGACATCAGGGATGGAGTGACCTTTTCTAAGTACTAGGTGGAGATAAATGATTAGTAGAAGAGGATCTTTGAGGCTTGATTAACTACTATATTGAGTGATCAATGGAAGTATGATAATATATTGGATATCACATGGGAGTGTGAGGATTTGATTCATGATCATAACCCTTATCTATTTGAGTAGACCTTGATTTTTATTTTTTAGGGATGTAAATCCCCCATGAGGGAAGAATGTAACATCTTATATTTTATACGTACTTTTTTTTATATTATAGGGATTATTTCTGATTGAAAGTACTGTAAAAAAGTTGGATTATGAGTCCCGGTGTTCCAATAATAATTTTTTACAAATATTTAAATATTTAATATCATTCACGAACATGTTTCAAAAAAATTTGGATAACTATTAAAAAGTTCCATTAATTACAAATCAAAGTGGATCATTGAGTTTAGAATATGATCCTTACCCTAGGAACACACATAAATTATTCAGAATAAGTCATTTGATTAAATATTATCAAGGATCATAAAAGGACAAAAATAATTTAATTAAAATTATTTTTGAAGATGTGAATTAATAAATATTAAATGTATTCTTTCGTGATAATTATAGTGTTAACCAAATATCCTTGGAACTTCTAGGGAATTATTGGAGAGAGCTCTGGGAATCACTTATAAAAAATGGTGATAGATCTCAGACCGACAATGATGCGATTACTATTCTACATCAAAAAAGATCCAAATTGAGGAACTATGATTTGTCTTGTAATTTTCCATCCTATTCATAATCCAAGATGAATTTTGATAACTTCAATGAAAAAAAATTGATATGAAAAAAATTGATATATTTCAATTGATGGTATTTTTTTGTTTTTTGATTTATTAATATTCATTTATAATTTTGGGGGTAAAAATAGTGGTTGATTATAACAATAGATGAGGTTCATTCTTTAGGGGTTCTCTTTGTGACTTTCTACCTCTATTCATCACATTATTCGATGTTGGAACCTAAAGATTCCTTGATCAACATTGTTGGGTGGTTTTAAACTTGATCAGACCCTCAAAATAATTTTTTTACCAATGATTCTGGATTTATATACATTGGGATGCAAATAGATCATATTAGTGATCATTTGATATTTCAGGAAATAGAGGAGGTGTGGTGGTATGCAAAGGGGACCATGGTCTAACAGAAACAACCGACCAATCGCTGATGGTGGCGCATGGTAGTTGCCCATATATAGGTATCATAGCGATGTGGGAACATATTGGGGGATACATGGGGTGGCAGAGGATGTGATGAAACCATTGGGGGTGATAGATGTGGGTTGGGGGCAGGCAGCTACTAGCGGTTTGCATGGAGGCGAAGGACATGGGGAAAGCCAGGCCAGGTGGGTCAGGACAGATTGCTATCATGGGATATGCAAGTGGGTTGGGAAAGAAGAGTCATTTCTAGGTTAGATCTGCGTTAGAACCAACTCATATTTTGATAAACTGGGGTGGAGACCATATTTCTCCGACCATGATTATTGACCACAATGATTGACCGCAACGGTCAGCCGCTGGGTCATGATATCTAAGAACTGATGTTGGTGCTCCATTCATGATGTTCTCTTGATATATTCTACCATGATGCTAAAATGCGAGTGTCAAAAATGATTCTCGACATTTATGGTTGACCACAAGATTAGTGACTACGCATTTAGTCCACAAGATATGTCAACTGATCGTGGTGGTAGTTCTGTAGGCCCTTGGCTGGCTTACGTGTAGTTTTTTTTTCAAATGCGCAAAACTCCAAAATGAATCATCTAATAAACTAGATTTCTATGGTGTTAATAAACTAACATTGATTCGATATGTTTTAGAAAAATTATAGGTTATTAGTATGGACTTGTGTTGGTGGAGAGAGATACCCTAGTGCTTTCCTTGAGGTATCATATAGAAATTACATCCCCATCACTATATTATAATCCCTTATTAAGGCGGAGTCTCAGATATAGTTTTGTATCCCTCCTCGAGATTGGAGTTATATGATCTATCACACTAAGTGGATTTTGTTGATATCTAGGTCCTACATGTTTGGGGAGACGATCCCATATCTAGATGGCTACATCGGTAGGTTTGGTGGCATCCCCCTGTATTTTTGGTTGTGATCCCCAATGTAACGGGCTGATCCAGATTGAGTTTGTGGAAACCCCAGTGAGTATAAGTGTGATTTCATTTCTATGTATCACCGAATTAAATAGAAATCATGTTATCTTGGGTCTGGAGCCAAATGATCTTGACCCCTTTCATTGAGGGTCTCTAATAGTATAATATCTCGAATAGTTAGTTCTCCTAGAATGAGAATTCGTGAAGCATAATCCTATTGTTAGATGATGGTTATGACAACGTGATTGCATGTTATCACTTTTTATTATAATTTAATTCTATTACTATATTTTTTTCTCATTTATATAGTGTTACATGTTCTATTATGTTTTCCATACATGGTGCATCATTTTCATATTTTCTGAGTTGTCCTACTGAGTTTTATTATAATCACCCATTCCCTTTTAGGGCATCCATGTGTCTTGTCTTCTGCATACGAGTGACCTTTTGGAGGAGTCCTAGGAGAACCAAGGTTTTTTGGAGAATATATGTAGCTAGAAACACTGAGGTGTCTTCCATATTCATTCCTTTTGCGTATTCTTCTCCCTTACATCACATTGGAATCATTACAGTTTCAGTATGTCTTTTGTATATAAACAATGAGGTGGGATCTTTTGCATTTTTACTTTCTAGTACATTCAATATTTTAAAATATTGTGTGATCATAGATGTTTTAACCCATATTTTTATATCATTTATATTTCTTGATTTTTTGGATTGGAGATGTGTTAGTGTGAACATGTACTTAAGTCTAATTCCTCTTATATGTGGGTTAATCCTACTCAGTTCTACTCACTATCTTGTGGCCTATTGAAGGTTGGCTTGAGGGATTCATGACATGGTACCCTTTGGTATGAGTAATGACATAATATACCAGGAATGATCAATATTTTATTTCATATCCATTAATTGTAAAATCTATTCTATATGAATATATTTATTTCATATGTTATTTGACTCAAGTGTTTCCCTAGTAAAATGTCATTTCTGTAACATAATATTATTCATTGACTTATGATGGTTGACTAAACAAATTTTAATGAAGCAATTTAAATTGTTCATTTTGATTTTAATTTAATTGATTCGTTCATTATTTAAATTTTTACATTGAAAAACCCCCTTTTAAAATTTTTCATGATTTATTGTGTATTTTTTCATTAAGTTATATTGATAACTCAAATTTCCATTTATTGAGTTATAATGTTCATTAAGAATTTTTCTTTTCAAAACAAGTTATCTAGCACCCAACTATTTTACAAAGGTTATTTTATAATATCAATATAGGAACTAATGTTTTAATTAATATGAATTTTCTATTACTCATTATAAAATCTGTGTTATGAATATTTTTAATTTAAATATAATAAAAAGGTGTCCTCCATTTTCCTTTTATATGAATTTTTTCCTAATCTCTCTATTTCTGAAACATAAGGATTATATCATTTCAATGATGTTTAAATGAAATTATTTTTAATGTAATTATTTCAAAATTCATCAATGTCACGTTAAAAAAATTTCCCATTAAACATGACATGTAAAATTTTATTTTACATCTAGACACACCTTGTTTCCTAAAATATCAGTTATGTTTGAAAATATTTTTCACTTACCATTTTCATATTAATTTAAAATAATGGGATTTATATTTTATGAATTATTATGTAATGTATTTATAATCACTATGATGATTACTGTCCCTGTATCAAATCATTATATCCATTATCCGTTCATTAGGTATATTTTTCAAAATAGCTGTTTGGTGAGGGATTTTATTCATTTATTTTATCACCAATTTATGTTTCCTTTGTATCAATGGGGATATGTTTTTTACATCCATACAAATATTTCTCTAGAAGAATTATTATGATTTTATCCAAGCATTGAAAAAGTTTTTTATCACCTCTCCACAATGTTTTATCGTAAATTTTTCTTATATAAAAAATTATTGAATTTATTGACTGAAAATATATTTAAAATACATATGATAGTTATTATGATATGGAAGTTTATTTATTAGATGATAAATTTCAAAATATATTAATTAAATTTTAAATTTCTTCATTCGAATATGTTGTGATCATTTAATTCATTTTATTAAAAAGTGGAAATATTTTTCATTCCTTATATGGTATTTAATTATGGATGACTATTAGCTCAGTAACTATGTATTGTAAGGCTATACAAAACATTTATCTAGATTTTTCATCTTAATTTTACCCATTTTAATGACACAAGGAATGGGATTTTCATTCATAGTGAAAATTGATATCTAATTTCTCTGTTTTTATGTGTTGAAATATTTTATTTTCATAATATTTATTTCAATTTTTTATAATACATGTCATTTAGGGAATGATATGTAATTACACTATGACCCATATTTTGAATACATTTTACATAATTATGTGATGGGAGGGGCCATAAACTACACTATGATGAATCAAAAGAAACTATTGAGATAATGAATTTGGCGTATTGGTGATTACATCACACCATATTGCTGTAATATTTTTGTATAAGGCCTGAAATGAATTTTATTGATATCTAATGTTATGTATTCCATAAAACTGAAAATGGAAATTTGGATATCCTGGTTTTCATTTATTATGATGGATATATCATGATCTATAATTAGTTGAGTACGAAATTATATAGAATATATAGTATTTTTGTGTTACGTATACCGACAGTCTATTTATGACATAAGTATTTATATTTTTATCTCATTATGATTATTATCTCACTCATTTTATATAATTATATTCTTCATGAAGATAAGAATGTATTTCAACTGACTTGGGTATAAGGATACCACTTGTGAAAAATAAATCAGTTTTTGGAAACATATAATGATATATATTGTTTCATGTATAGTGAAAAAAAGTTATGGTTTTTTAGAAATAAAAAGAATTTATTAGTTAAATATATTTCCAAATTCTATAATTATATAATCCAGAAAGTATGAATAGGATGTAAGAGACGTAATAATTTTATTAATTTTAATTATAAGGATAGTTATATACTATTTTTAATATATATTAGCATAAAATGAGTTTAAGTTATGTGTTCATGGTACTTGATATAGTAAAAACATATTGATTATTATAAGTATGAAATGGAATGGTTGTGATTGATGAGGTATTATACATCTCTTATGAGATATGGTGGCTCAAAACACTACACAAATAATATCTAGAAAAGTTGAATGGCATGATGTGATTATGTGATTCATTGTTTGTATGATTTGTGATGAGATTATGTGATATGAATGTTTCATGGTATGATATTTTAGAATAAGTGCATTTAAGGTGAATTTCCTTTAGATAGATTTGTATCAGGATATATAATGATGGGAATAAGGGACATACCTAAGGGTAAGTGGTATCATGGTATGTTATTTTGATAGTATATGTTTATTATATAGTGTATGTGATATTCTATGTGAGATATCCATTATAAGGGTTAGGATATAGCATACTTATTTTTTGGTATGTAACCTTCAATTGTTCATCACTGGGCCACAACATACATTCATATCATTATCATGAGATGCACCTGGGAGGATCCTAATAAGAATAAAATTTATGTTTTACCTATATATTTATAAATAGTTTATTAGGTAGGTAGGAAAATAATTGAGACTAGACATGAAATTACTAGATCATGGGTTGTTGTGAAAATTTTTGGGGTATGGAGGTCCCTATAGATGATTATCTATTGGTTTGTGTGGTACCCATTTTTATGTTTTTTAGTTAAATGATATTATATGAATATAATTGTAAAATATTTATTATTCATAAGTATAACATGATACATGGATAGAAAAGGGCTCCTTCACCCATGAAATCTTCTGAATTGATTGTTCAAAACTGCTCCACAGTGTCACCTCCCAAAAAATCATGGGCTGCCATTGTGGATGAAGGACAATGTGGGCTCACATCCTTGTAACCTTACTGTACTGGTAATGTGGTCACTTTGGAACAACCTCAAAATGCCAAATTTGATAAAGAGCATACACATGTTTCTGATCCTGTATATGTAATCGGTGTTGACTCTTATTCAAGAATTTCACAACAACCTAATTTGGCTGACCTAGTCCAGTTTTCTTCTCTGCCTGGTCCCTCTCTTACTAGAGCTGTTAATAAAACATCTTTTGATTCTCCAAATGTTCTATATGCTGTTAATCATGCCCCTATTGAAACATAAGACCAATCTCCTGCATTGACTGTTCTGGACAA
The DNA here is from genome assembly GCA_963277665.1 of Viscum album. Taxonomy (NCBI): domain Eukaryota; kingdom Viridiplantae; phylum Streptophyta; class Magnoliopsida; order Santalales; family Viscaceae; genus Viscum; species Viscum album. The sequence continues at coordinate 719,594,084 of OY728151.1, read as the reverse complement.
GAATACAGTCCAGAACGGTGCTACATTGGTGGCTGCTCCTGTTTTGAATGTCCTCACAAAAATCTGCTCTGATGATCCTGACTCTCACCATGGGGGAGGCAGGAAGGACTATTAATAATATTATGAATGCTCATATGAAGTCACCTGTCAGGGCTGGAACCCCAGAAATGTTGGAGAAAAATCCTGATGTGAAGGTGAGTATGGAATCAGGAGCTCCTATTTTGCAAGAAACTGTTTTTGTGCAGGAAACTTCAGGAAAATAAGACCAGAAGATGAACGGCATTGATGTTCAATGGAAACATGCTAGAACCTGAATCCAAAATAAAAGAGAAAGGAATGAACAAATGAAGAGGAAGTAAGAGGCTCAAGAGGACAGCTTTGATGAATATGTATAATCGCTTCTACAAGAAGCCAACGAGATTCAGGAAGCCTATATTAGAGGAAGAAGAAGAAGACGTAATAGCGCCAAGTTTTGGAATGAAATGAGGGATAATGAACGTATCATCGGGGACAAGATGAGGAAAAATATTGGCCTCGATGATAAAGGGAGCTATGTTTTTCTTTTCTATTTTCATTCCCTACTTTGTACTTCTTTTGAGATTCTTTTTCTCAAAAGTTATATATTTTATCATTATTTAATATAGTCGTCCAATTTTTTATATGATAATGACTCATATTTTTGAGTAAATATGCCATTGGTGCTGGTATCTTAATTGTGTCCATTGAAAAAAGTGATTCATTCATCCTTATCTCCATATAATAATTTTCTATACCAAATGGGTACTTTATGGGGTAGTGGGTCATGAAACATAAAAACACCAACATTCATTAAAACAACACATTGTTATCCTAATTCCATTATATCATAAAAATAAATATTTTATATCTATTAATACGTATATTGGGAAAATGGTGATCCTAAAATCACTGTTTGTGAAAAACATGACAATAAATAATAAAATAATAGTCTAGATAAAAATTGGGAAACAATAAAGAGGATAAAAATAAATACTGATCCATGGAATATTTTAATGATGATATATATTAATTATAATCTCCAAAAAATAAAATAAGATTCCACAAGAATATGACAATGGTTACACCCAGTTTTTTATATAAATATGAAAACGTACAATAGTTGATGTTGGTTCACTTCATAATACCTTTCATGATATATCATGAAATTTAATACATTAACTAATGCATTATAGGGATCAATAATTAATTGAACACTAATTATATAAATTAAAATCATTCAAATGTGATTTCAATGAGGAATATAATTGATACATAATCATAAACATTAAAAATCCCATAAGAATTATGTGGGTATAATAATTATTATTCAATGAATAATAGAAGGAAATATAAAAATGATTATATATTATTGATGAAATTGAATAAAATAGAATGTTAATATTATAAATAGAATAGAGGTATGAATAATTAGATCCATTATAGAGAATTATTGTGAAGGGTCTTGGAAAATAATGAACGAAAATGTGCCACATGTTTGATGACTTTTTTAATTGTCTAATTAAAAAATTATAAAAGGAAATAACACATTATTTACAAAAAAAATAATATTTAAATAAATAGATTTATTAATTAATTAATGTTGTTTTATAGATGGAAATTATGGTTTAAATACATTCAATGGGGCTTATGTAACACATGATTCAAAAAGAAGGAAATCTATTATAAACCAAATTTAGTTAAATTTAAGAATTACATAGAGAATTAAAAAATTGTATAAATACCATAATTATAATTATAGTGAAATCAGTATATGTGTAATGAAAATTATAAAATTATATAACGTTTAAATGAGAATAATACTATATAAAACAAAGAAAAATAAAAATCACATGCCAACAAAAATTCATGGAGGTATAAAAGATCCTATATTATGTTTTAATGAACCTTTGTCAAAAATAATTCTTCATAAGATTTATAATAAAACATTAATTTAAGAAATAAGATAAATTAATTATAATATTTACATTAGTAAATAATAAATTAGGTTTTCTATTAAAAATTATAAAATACAATAAAAGATGAATTATTGGAATGAAGGGGAAGATTTATTAATTTATATTAATTATTCATATTATTAAAAAATAAAATTAAATAGAAAAACTCTATAAGAATGTTTTCAATCTAATGTGATTATTCGTATAAAATAACATGGTATAATATATGATATTAATGTTTATAAATGAGGATAAAAACTATATCATGAAAAAAAATATTATGTTATGACAGAACAATTTATTTTATAAGTGACATCAATTATATCCCCCAGTAAGGATGAGATAAAATTTAAGTAATTTTTGTATGTTCAACAATTATTTATGATGAAATATATCAAGATGGTTTATTTTCATAATTTAAAAATAATAACAGTGCATAATATCCACACACGACACAATAATGGGTGACCAATACTAAGTCCCATACTTTTTAAGAAACATTATAATAAAAAATATTAAAATAAGGGTTATTGAATTTGTTTTTCTATTAAAATGAATACATTAAATAAATGATATTATATATCAAAAAGGATGTTTACAAAACATGTAATGAAATTATGTAAATATTGTAAAATTTCTGTCTAATAAAAATATATTTAGATAAAAACCATATCAAATATTAAATTTTTTAAAAAAAATAAATAGAAGATAAAAATTCATATTCATCTAAAAATTAGATAAATAAAATGTTGATGTGTTTGAAAAAAATTCCTTGGATGTATATAAAAAATATAAATAAATAATTTGTGTATTAATTTTAAACATAACCAAATGAAGGGTGATTGATAGTAATCAAGTATGTCATATCCCATGTTTTTTTGAGATGGTAAGTGTTGATGAAAATATAATATTAAATTAAAAAACTATTAGTCATTTATTAGGTATTCATAATTGAAAATTGTAGTTTTGGGAGATGCTAAATATTTTTTCAATTAAACAATGCAGTCTTTTAAGATTACCAGTGGATTCATAATAATCTCTCTGGTTTATGACCCAAAATGGAATATTATGAAAATGAGACATAAGACACACAATTAGGAAGTGGTTTGTGCTAAATATGGGGCCATAACTTATGGCCCATTATATACTAGTACACTAATTTATTAGGCATGTTAATGGAATGAAAATAAACAAGTGGTTATGATTATAGGACAATTGAGTCTCATATAGATGGAACAATATTTACGTACCCTAAAACTGTAACAATGCAATGTGATGGTGTATAAACAGATCATCCATCATGGATACAGTATAATATTTCTAACTATAAAACCTAAATAAATTACTCATTAAAAGTGTATAAATTTCTATTTTCCATCTAGGAAACTAAAATAATTTTACCCATGTACTCTACTAATTTTATCCAATATGTTCACCTATAGAATACACACTTTCTCAATTCATCTATGGTGGATCTCCCTTACACATTGATGGAATCAAATGCAATTAATGTAATTTTATATATTGATGTAAGCCATTCAATAAAATATCCTATGTTCGGTTCTAATAATTTTTCTTTATCATTGAATTATATTTTAATGTTTCTTATTATCAATGATAATAGATAATGGAGGAATCATATAATAATGTTTGGTATTTTTCATTACCTAGGAAGAGTATGGACTAGGTGATTGTGTGCCCCACACCACTTGTTATTTCATAGAGGTATTACTCAATGGTGAATTTATATATCATTAATTATTAATTTAGCATATATTGTAGTTTTTTAATTACATTTAATAGGTATTATTCTGAAATTTAGGTTTACGTTTTTTCATGTATTTTTAAGAATAGTTTTCCTATGGTTATCGTGTGACATGATCTGATATGGAGGTTTTTTGAATTATGCCTTCTGAAACATTTTATTTAAATTATTATATATTTTTTATACTAATTTTTAAATTATAAATTTTATTATTTAATATTTATGATATCTTACATTTGATATAATAACTAGTTCATCTAGATTATAATAGATGGGATTCGATAACTGATTCACTCCCTTGAAAAAATTAAATGGAAACCTTACTAAATATTAGTTGACAGTAACACGATCCCTTTAGTCTAAATGAATGTTTATTATAGTATATTTATTTGTGGTATCCTTCTTGTGGAAGAATATAATTGTTTAAAAATATTCAATAATAATTTTTGTTTTTATAAGGAACTAATGTATGAGATCACTAATAGACATAGTTATGATAGCTTCATTTAGTGGCCTAGATGGATAAGAAGTAGATTCATTTGGAAATTTGTTTGCCACAAACCTATTTGGATGTATTTGTGGACCCAGTGAGGTACTTCAACCATTTCACATTCAACATAGAATGATATTATATATATTATGATAGGTATTAGTATATATACCATCAATGAGAGACCATGGAACTATGATTGGGTAATGTCCCATCTACTGATGTATTCAACAGTGAAAAGACCTCATCTAGATGGAAGGGTCCTAGAACCCTTTTTAAAATGATTCAAATGATTTGTCCTAGTGAGCCAAATGATTATTTAAGACCACGGTACTATTATCATGGATCCCATTATGGATGGATTCTATAATGTATTGACCTCAATGCTCATAAGTAGGAGAACTAGATGGTACCTCGATGGTCGAAATCCACTAACCATGGGCATGTGGGTTTTTGGTGTAGATTGTTTTGACTCTCACATCATAGAATATATGATACCCTAAGGTCAACATTTCAATGGATGTGATGCGAGGTTTAGGTGATAGACTACCCTCAGTATTATATTTTTTCATTCAATTAGTTACTTATGATGAGGATAGGATTATATGTGTTTATTATGGAACATTTTCAAATGGGAATGAGGAGATATGATTTTATTATTTGGTTTCCATATGTAGTTACTAGGACATAGATTATGATCCATCCTTATTGACTATTTTTATAATGGGATTCCTAAATGAACTTCCTAGGATCCGATATTTGATCTTTACATCATGAATTAAACCATTACATGAATCCTCATTTTTAATTGGTTTTTATATCAATGTAGATATTATATTAAATTTTAATGAGGATGTTTCAGACACCTTGTTGGGATATTATAATGGATTGATGATAATCACATTCGAGTGATTCCTAGGATGTTCCCTTCAGTCAGGTTAGATAAACTGTTGTTGCATTTCATAGAAATTTATAATTTCAAATTTCTGGTCTGTTTATTATATTTATTGAGATTTATTTTCATAGATCATGATATTTTTCCAGAAATTCGTCATAATTTACATTTTCTATTGATTATTTATGATCTCCAATGTGTTTACATCTAATGAACTCATACCCAGTACTTAGACATTAGATTATATTTAACAAGGATTTGAAGGGGGGAATCCATCATAGTTTCATATATATATTGGATATGTAGATATCAACTACAATACATCATTATATTAATTGGATAAGGTTGTAGTCGATCATGAGGATTCGACATGTTTCCCCCTAATATTGACATAGTTGTCTAAGAGAAATTACATCTCTTGAGAAAGATGAAATGGTTGTTCGAGATCCTCAAAACAAGAAGTGAATGTGGATTTATTATATTATTTTCTATCTATATAATTTATAACTACTCTAAAAACATTCCAGTATCCTGACCCTCTAATAGTAGACCACGGAATGGCATTTTTCATTAAGTTTACTCACCTACAATTTGTTATTTTTATCATCATATTATTCATGATGAATAATACTCATATAAAGGAACTATATTAACTAGATATGTATAGGAACACATTGGTGGTTCAATACATAGTCTAATAATCGCACCCTGTTTAGGCTTCCATTGAACTAGTGTACTCGAGAAGATGCTTAATTGGATGCAAGAACATGATGGGTTGTGACTTGAGATTGATTGTTCCAGGTATCATATATTTCTATTAGAAGATCAATTACATCATAATACTCATTTCTGTATCATAGGATTATCAATTTATATCAATGTATTTTATTTTATAATGAATATGAGATCATCCTTGTGTGTGATCAATATCGAATTAATTACATGGCCATTCAAGATTATATAGAATTAAATTTTATTTTATGCTAGTTAATGTTTATTATTTCAAAACTCTAATTATTTAAATAAATTTCTATAATTATTTTTTAAAACATTTACATACTCTAAAATGATTGAATAGTCTCCAATTATTACACCATAGGTTTATAATTCTAGTTTTAAGGATATGTCAAATGGGGATATGGACATGGTGACATTTAACCAACTAGTCTAGTTGATATTTATAGGGAAGTTTGAGTCTAGATTTTGTATACTAGTACCAATGATATTCATTTCTTTTTCTATAACTATTTTTGATATTATAGAATGAAATATATTTATGTGTCAAAAAATATGGTGGGAATCATACTACAACATCAAGAACGCCTTTTTGGGAAAGAGAACATATTTTAGAGGGGTATGATACCTCTATTCTTTATAGGAGATGATATAGTTTTAAAATAATTTTTCATCAAGATATTCACACATGTTGTTTATTTTTTCTTTAATGTTGATTAAAGGCCCTATCCCAAATAAAAATAAACCAATTATTTATTTTTAATGGTTAAAAAAATGTAACATTATTCACCAATAATATATTTAGAATGAATTTTTTGACACGTTATAGACCTAATTTTGATAGATTTATCTGTTCAGAGAGAGTTAAAATATTTAGCCTCTCAAAAAAACAAAAATCATATTTTTCATATATAGGTTCCTTGTTGATTTATACCCTGTTAGACTAATATTTACATTTAATTCATTTTTATGTTAGTTAGTGTAGATCAACATTAGGACCTTAAATAGCGAGAATGATGATTATGTACTCAATTATAGATGGCGTAGTGACCCTAGTAGTAATATATGGTAAATGATTCCTCGGTGTTGGACCACTCCAATGGTGTTCTTACTTAGCTTTAAATATTTTATTTTTTGTTGAAAACATTTCTTTTTTTTTTCCAATATAGATTGGAAGGAAATTCAATATAATTAAACCATATGTGGGAAAGCTAAAAATCACCTGGGATTATGTTGTGTTTGTGTGATTTACTCTTGTTGGGTAGAGATTACAATTGAATAATTTCTACTACATCCTTTTTACAACTTATTATATTTTAGCTTCACTATTCTAATGGTTCGTAATAAACTAAATAGTGTTTTCTAATCAATATTTCTATGATAATTCACTTATCTAACCATCAATTATGGTAAAAATGTGTGATCCACTAGAGGAATTATGATATGTATTAAATTATTTATAGTACGGGAGGACATTTAGGGTGTATTACCATTTTTGGATACACGATGAGTATCATTTCAACATATTTACATATTTTATATTATGATACACTGAGGGAAGTCCCTTGTGAGTAAGGTCATTGATTTTCAGGGCCAAGTATACAAATTCTGGGAAACTGATTATATTAGTTTTCTATATTAATATTTTCATTCCAAAGGGTTTCATATAAATTGGCATCCAATTAAATCAAAGAGGTCATTTTAATCAAATATCAAAGAATTTAATGTATGTTTAATTGAACCATTTTTATAGGCTTTAACAAATTTATTTCAATGTATTCCTTACATCCATTGATGATGGTGGATTGGCACACTAGATTCCATTCATGGAGATAGTTTTTTGAATGATGCCCTATTAGTTTTTTCCTTATTGAGAGGTTGACAAATGGACTAGGTGCTTGGACATAGAAACCCATCATGATACATGGATTATATGTATATGTGAGAGATATGGAGTCCCAGATATTTTACATGGATTCTTTATGATTCTGTATTTAGTTGGATAGGGGAATAACTTTAATATGGTTTGGAATGTGATGATGAATTCCTTTTTAGGAAATGATCATGGTTTCACTCTCTTATTATAGAGCATGGATAAGTGGTGATTGTGTTTTATATATAGGAATGATGTATCCTACATTTTAATGAATGTAATGGGGGTACTTGTGCATGAAGGCATATTTCAATGCATATGATTATTTTCTTTTCTAGACATTCTAACCAATGGTCCTAATATTATAATTGTTTCCCAAGTGAATATGGCTTATATTTGTCGACAGTATGTAACGTAAAGGATTTTTTTAATGAATCTTTCCACATGGGAGGTGATAAATTTTAAATATGATAACTAAAGGATAATTTTGATTAATGAGATAGATATTTCTAGTATCATAGTCATCTTATCCATGTGATGGATGAGTTTTCATAGCATGAGTTGGCCCTTTGATTTAGTGGTATGTGATAGTACATAGTTGTTGTAATTGAGATATTAATGTTATATGACTGTTATATATGGTAATATTTTTTAACATAATTGGTGTGTGGAAATTTGAGATTTCTGGGATGAATTTCTAGTGAAATGTTATGAGAATAGTTTCACAAGTTTTATGATTAACTTATAAATTACCCTCTACGGTATATGAGTTATAATGAATTTTTTGGTTTGGGGTGTAACATCTAGAGTGGCTCAAATATTATTCTAGTGTTTAATGGATGAGGAATATGGATTGAGGAAAATGATACATGCCAAATAGTATATTAATAGTATACTCTCAGTTTATAGAAGGTCATGAAAATATCATGATATCATATTATGTAGTTTGAGAGACTTTTTACAATATGTTGATCCATCTAAATAAATTTTATTATTCAATGGAGGTATACCATTGTTGTTTCACGAATGTATTAGTATAATGTAACCCATATTTTCTATAGTACACATTTATTGGTTTGAGAGTGGCATCATATATTTTTGAGATGAATATCATTTAACAACATTGATGATTCCCTTATAGCGCATGTTTGAGAATGTATAATATTTATTTTAGAGATAAATAATGGCGAGTTTATAAACATGAAACAAATTATGTGTGGATATGGGAATGACATGATATATATTGATTGGGAACATGATTCCTTGGTGAAGTGACATGGATCCTCCGAATCGTGAAAGAGGGACACTGGTCACTTATATGTAAACCTCATGTGAGTAGGGTAGTGTGAGAATTATGTCATCTATTATATGGTAATATTGTGTTTTAATTACATTTTAAATAGGTTGTTTTGACCATGAGAGATCTCCATATGTCTATTATTATCACTTCCAACATGTTTATAATGATATTAATTTGTCTGTGATACATGAATCAGGTTTGGGACATGGTGAATCATTGCATGCTAAATCATTAAATATCAATGAAATATTACTAGGTTATGTTTGACTAATGTTCGATTGAATATTTCTATGTAGATAGAGAGGAATTATGTATATTATTTTTAAGGTATTACACATGTAAAAAATAAGTGGATACTAATGATTTTTAAGAAATATATGTTGTTATAGGAATAATTAGGTATTATTGAAATTATATTATTAATATCAAATAATATACTAATATTTTTATCTTCTATTGTGATCAGATTATTCTAGGTGACAATGTTTATACGAGAATAATTAAAGTGAAATACTTTCACTAAGAATTTCCTATGATTTATGTTCCATGGATTGAATTTGGACGTTAAAATTAATTACCTATTGTGGGAACCAAAATAGACCAATTCGTTGATGATGTTGTGATCTAGTCATGTATTAGGTTGGATGGTCTTGATTAGGAACCGTCATCATGATTTGATGAAGATAATATGTTTTGGATCCGATTTTTTTGGTTAAACATTGTATGATTAAAACAGTTTTGAAATCATGTTAGGTATTAAGAAACAAATTGCTGTAATTTTTAGTGGAATTCATGACACTAATATGTTGGTTTATTTTTTTAACTATAACAATCATTCTCAGGGATAAATATAATTATTCTGGGGAATTTGTAAGATCCTACTTTTTCTATGATGGTAAATTTAGAATGAATATAAAATTTTCATTATAGAATTGTTAATGAGTTATCAAATATTTAGAATATAGGGAAGAAAATTTGTATTTATCTATTTGTTTTTATATTTTTAATGAGTATTTTATGGTACCACATATATTTCTAGTGTTATCGAATTTTTTGAGACCATAAATGCATGATATAATATTATGAATAATATAAAAAATTGTTTTCATAATGCTAGAGATTCCTATAAAGCCTTACCGAGCAACACAATTTTTAATGGAACACAGTTTGATTAACCTTATGGAGGGACCCAAATAATTATGTGACTTAGAGATAAGTTGAATAATGAATTCATTATTTGGATACACTACTCGAAAATTATTTAATACCAATTATTTCAAGGAACCGTGGAAAAATGAGGCGTCAGTATATCCTTCAGTGATACAGACGGTTTGGAAAACAAATACCCATGGTTTGTAAACATTAGGTATATATTATTCAGATTTTTCATTATTCCATGGGTCTTCACAGAGTGGGTATATTAATCATCTATACCCATGGTATATGTATGTTAAAACCAAACTTATGAAACCATGTGTATAGATAGAAAATAAAATGAAACTCGTTGGATTCGAACCCATACCATTATGCCGCAGCTAAAGAACCATACCTCTATACTTATTACTCTAATTTTTGTGTATATATATATATAAATTACCATACATATATCTATAAATAAACTATGTGTATAAATAAAATGTCACGAACTGGGATTGAAACCTGTACTGCTACTCCACTACAGAAGGCCCTTACTATAACATCGTTTTCACTTATATATATATATATATATACACACAATCTTATATATATATATATATATACTGTGGGTATTAATAAAATGTAGTAAGTGAAATTGAAACCCACAAAACTGCACTATAGTTAAAACACCTTACCACTACACCATTTGACTTAAGTGTCTGTGAATAAATATATATATATATATATATATTATTTTATATTATTTATTTGTATATAGTGGGTATAGGTCAAAAATTGTGGTAATAGGTTTTCTCACCAATTTATTTCTCACAAAATCATAAGGTACCCTATACTAATGGTTCATTATAACAGTGGGTATAGGTGTATATATAGAAGTCAATACACACTGTTTTTATAAACCGTATGAATATGGTTACATACTGAAGGTTATACCCATTGTTCTCAATGAAAGTTGGGTATACAATTATATACCGAAGGATGTACCCATAGCACATTAAATATGTGGGTATAGGATTCCCCTCATCTTTCCCACAGAATGTTTTTTCTTCCTATGCATATACGGGTACCTTATACCAACGATTTATCAAGAACCATAGGTATAGGTTAGAAAATCTCACCTATACCCATGCTTCATGAAAAAACATGGGTATAAGTTGGTACATATCAATCGTTATAGGGAAAATGCATTGTAATAGAACCATTTTTAGTCGTGTTACTAGTTTTTCTAACTTTGAAAAATAACCGAGAGAGGTGGGGTGTTTGAATAGTGAATCCTGCAAAGTAAGTGCACAATTTCCTCAAACATGTTGCCATAACTATTCCTCATTAAAAGAGAAAAATGACCATATTACCATTGTATCCATTAATTTTTCCCATGTCTACTCCAAAATTTCATATAGTAATTCCCTGTGGCAATACCTCATCATTTAACTTATTCCAAGGGAGATCTCTCCCATTAACTGTGAGAATCAAATGATATTAAATTCATTGGAAGAATTTATGTAACCCTTTAAATATTTTATACATTATTTTGTTATTATATATCATTGTATAATAATTTAAATAGTATTAAGTTTTTTTAGTTTCTAATTATACAAGAAAACAATGGAATTAGATATTGGTGTAAGTTATTTATCATTTCATTGGAATTGTATGAACTCAGACGACAACTACATGTTTCTAAAAAAATCAATTAGTTATATTTTTATAGTGAATTATTAAATAATTATGGATGAATTTAAATTATTGTGTGTTTTTATCACATATCTATTATATATTATTACCAATACAATGTATATGATTTGTCAATTTTTGTAGGAATGAGTTTGGACATGGTTCTATTGTTCTGAGATCAACTGCTAATGTTTTAGGCATTATTGCTTCTTAAAAATAATTAATTTGTCATGAAATATTAATATCTATTAATTATTTATTCAATAGTAATAAATATTTAATTATTATGGTTTATTATTATAAATGACATAGTATATCTGAAAGAGCTTCTAATATATTTAGTAGTTGTTGCAGGACTTTGGAAAATTTAAACAAAAATATTCCTAAGTGTAGGTTCTCTATTGTACATGACATCTTGTATTTATGAATTTGAATGGTACTATGTAAATACATTGTATCATTTAGTATGATAATTTTCCCTATTTTATAATTATTTAGATGAACTTCGTAATTAAATCAAAATCATTTAATTATAAGGAATGCATTCATGGGGTCACCAACTTCCCATGACCACTATTTCATTACTTGGACCTAATGACTGAGAAATTATCCCCTGAGATAGTTTATATCCTCCACAAATCATAGGAGGTGAGGCTGGACGCAGTGAGGGTTTTCATGACTTCTATTTTACAAGATGAATTGATAATAGGCATACTAATATAGTTATTGGTATGATGAACATCCTAGAAAGACTATGTAAATCATATTATCGCATGGATCATATCATGACTATTTCCTTCATGACACAACCCCATATATTTGGCATGGAGAAGCTTACCAATTTTCAAGTCCATGTTATTTTCTGTCCTAAGGCATCAATTGTTAACTAGAGAAAAATGTAGCAACCAAATATATCCTATAATAAATTATATCAACTCTCCTTGAATCTTGAGGATCCCATGAAGGATGAGTCATATAATGTATCAATCTAGGGGACTAAATATATTTGACCTATTTTTTTCTACCCTTATGAAGTACATATGGGGTTGGGTATATAACGGTGTGAGTGTAACCTTAAATCCAATAAAACATGTAACCTAGAGTGGTTTTGGTAGAAGTTGTGTGTTGAGGTATTCCTATACCATCACTCTTTTATTCAGAAATTCACTCTATTTAAAATTCTATATCTATGATTACATCTGTAACTCCAATAATTAATCACATGGTTCCTAGTGTGGTATGATGTTGTGATGGTTATTCCATGATGTATATCTAGGGATCTATATTATGAGCCATTATTATTGATTATTATTATATTGGGATTCCTAAACATACTTCCAAGGATCTGTATTTTGATACTTACATGAAGATTGACAGCATTACCAAAAGTACATTTTTAGGTAGGGATTCCTCCCCTTTAGGTGTTGCAATCAAGGTTTTTTGAAGATTTTTCTTACGAATCCTTATAAAATCATTATGGCTTTATGATGTTTATCTTGAGTTATAACTAGAATTATCCATTGTTCTAAGGTAGAAATATCAATACCCCACATTCAAAACATTACAAATGATGTGTCTCTTGAGTTATTTATATAAATTATCATGTGAAATTACTTTAAATTGAGTGAATAATTATTATAGGTCACCTATGGGTCATCATCATTATGGATCATCAAATATCCAATGACTTAACCGACTCTATACTCCTACTATGGTATCTGTAATCAGTATATATTTACTTAGAGGGATCAATGATACATCTATCATAGTTTCATGTTTTCATGATGGCATTTTATCACCTAGAATCATTTGTTATAGTGTTTATTTGTTGGAACAACTGATCTTGGTCTAGTACATGTATCCATTGTGGTATTGTAACATTCACAACAATATTATGAATCTAGATGATGTAGTAGCAATTATCAAAATCATTCACCCAAGGCATACGACCATTAATCCTAGGAACAAAAATATATTATAAATCCTATATAGCAGGGGTATGTTTCATTTTATCTGGACTCCCAATGGTTTAGTTACAATTATTTAAGTGATCATGATAGACATGTGACATAATTCCTATAGACTGAAAGTGTTATACATATTTATATAAATTCATGAATTATTAAATCTTGGTTTATTGATATATAAATTTAAACCATATTAAACCATATTTTATTTTATAATGTAATTTTATTGTTATTTAAGGTTGATTATTATTATAATTTTTAGTTATGTGGGTTAATAGATGTTGTTCGTACATTTTTTGTATCTCAATATATTTTTTGACCATAGTCAAAATATTTATTATGTTGTTTCATAATATAGATAGTCATAATAGTGTAATCTAAATGTTTATATTATATTTTATATTTTATAAAATACTACTATGATGGGTGGTGATGTAAAATGGAAATCATTGCTCTTAGAGGTGATAGTTCACATATACCCACATCATTAATGATATTATTTATCAATGATCTATAGGGATATAAATTATATAATATTTTGGAAATATTAAATAGAATTTATATTATATATATAATATTTATTATATGAGTACCAAATTTTATCATCCATTAATGGTGGGTGTGAAAATAGAAGATGTCACCTTGTCAGGGCTATAGTAAATAAAATGTTGAAATATCAAAAAATTCAATATAATTGAGAGGAATAAATATTTATTATCAAATTATTAAATAATTATATAAATGTAATAATTATTCATATATTATTATTTTATTATTGATATAATTTATTTTTAATAGAGTTGATAATGATAAAAACAAACAAATATGATAATAGATGGATTGGAGACATAACCTTTCTATAGAAAAAAATAAAGAATGGAAAGCTATTGTTATACATAGTCTGACCAGGGCTTAATAAAATGGGAGGGACATATATGAGAGGATATTTTGGAAGTTTTTTTGTCAATTTCCCAAGGTAATTTTATGTTTTATTCGGTTTTAAGTGAACCATTTTATATGATATGAAAAGGGATATTTTAAAAATTCCCATTATATATGAATAATTCACTGAGAATATTCCTATGAAAATAGAATCCAATATTAAAAATAATTTATTATGGGGTGTATTTGTTATAATAAGTAATCAACCAAGATGATCAACTCAAATTTAAAACAATTTTTCAGGTTTCTAATAATATTTTATTATTAATTGTTATTTTTCGTTTACATAAATAAACACATTTTTCACTATGTTAGATTATGTTATGTAGAAAATATAAGATTTCCATTATTGCATAATTTTACTATGAAAGAAATAATGTAATCCACGATTTCATCTTTTTAAATTTTTTCAAATTATAGTCCAATCATTTAAAATCCAACAATTTCTATGTAAAAAAATGGGACCGTAGAAAAATGTAATTTAGACCCTTATAGATTCATCAACATATTTATTATTGACTTGGATTTAATAATTTTTTATAAAAACATCTTATTTTTCATGAATATATAAGATTCATTATTTAATGGTTCTTATTTTTAATTTATTTTAAAAATAATACATTATATTATTTAAAAAATTATAAATTATTATTTCACTAGTTTTTGGTTAATTAATATTAGTAGTAATAATTTATATTTTTTAACTAAAAATGAAATGCATAATAATACAAATTATTATTCCTATTATCTAGAAAATATTAATAATTTAATATAATTATATTTCAATGTGTATGTTATTTTTTATTTATATTATCATATGTAACAAGTAAACATATATATTAATAATATTGTGTTTTTATAAATAATGTTCACGTATATTCCAAAATTATCAATGTTAACAACCATATTGATAATTATACATTTAATTTTTTTAACTTTAATTTTACTTTACAATTAATTATATCAATAACATAATATTTCCCAGGTTTATAGTCAAATAAATAATAGATTCAAAATGTTTTACATAAAATATGACTGAAGTTTCTAAAATGTTTTACATTGATATTCAAAAATCAAATATGGTATAATAAGATTCTTAATTTCAGTTTATAATCAATTTTATTAATTGAAATTGTGTTCAATACCTTATATTGATGGTTTTATAAAATTTATGTCACTAACATCAAAATTTATGTTTGATTATTTTACTAAGAATCATAAATTTTAATAAAATCCCAAAAATTTATACTATGATAATTTATAAGTTATTACGTGAAAATTGAATAATATTTTTCTAAACTAAATATTTATAATTTAATATATTAAAATTTATAAATATACCTAAAAAATAAAATTAATCTATTTTAAATTTAAAAAATCATTTTTGTATAATTTTTTATTCATACTTTCTATAAAATAATAATAAATTTATTATTAATAAATACATCGTATATTTATTTAAGATCCTCATATAACAATAATATAAATTTAACAATTTAATAAAATTTACTTCCAATAAAATTAGAGATTCATATATACATGAATTATTTATGTAAATTTTAATAATATAACTATTATTTATCAATATATATATATATATATATTATAATTATGTTACAGTACTTCATATATAGGAATTAAATATGATGTTAATTTACAGTATTATAATTTCATATATATTTTTGAGTTCTATGTTTTATGGGGGAATTATGTCCATTTAAATTTAAATAATTCAATAACCATAAAAATAAATATACTAGGTTCTTAAACTATTGTAGTCACCCTGACCCCAGTATCACATTGACAATTTCTACATTATTACTTTTTTATATAATTAAAAAACCATATCCGAGATGAAATAACTATTATGTAGTTTTTTTTAAACTTGATAAATAAATTAAATTCACATTATGTAATAAAATTTTAATTATTTAGATAATTTTATTTCAGAAATCTGTTATTTTCTTTCTCTAATTCCTTCATATAAATCACAAAATACTTCTTGATAGCATGGAATAAATTAAACATAATAATGTGGTAAGATAATAAGTGAATTATGGGAAAACATACAATATAATATATAGATAAAAACAAATAATAAATATAAAAGGGTAAATAACATAAACAAATTTCATTTAATCAACAAAATTAGAATAATATGTTATGAATAATACATGATAATTTTATTACATATATATAATCACATGATCATGAAACATGATCATGGGTATTCTAAATATTCATATAATCATATGGAATATCAATAAGTAAATTCAAAATGAAAGAATTAGTAATGACAGATATATAAGATATAACATCAAGAATTATTCCAATCTATCTATTACCCTTGAGTCTTTTTTTAAGACATATATTATTATTTAGGCTTATTCGAATACATCTATACACATGGATAAGGAATCATCCAAAAATGTATCTAGATTTTCTCATTATACCTACTTATACATCATGGGGTTAGAGAGGGACCATGGCATCACCTAAAAAGTCCATAAATTCTTCATATGAAAGGGTTGAAACCTAATCATTATATACTAGCACATATATACACTAACATATAAAATGTTATTACATACCCCAATAAATTTACATAATCCTAATCTATTTAGAGTAAAATGATGAATGGTAAAAAAATAACATCATCCATTTAACTATTGATAAATCATAATTTTAATGAATAAGGATGATATCAATACAACATATCAAATTTGTATCATATGTAAATTAATGCGTTGAAAAAATTTATGAATAGAAAAGTCATATAAATATCCATAAAACATTATAGAGTAAAATAACAAATTCATTTTAAAAATTAAATTTTAAAATAAAAAGTACATAAGACATTTTAAAATCACTTTTCTTTTAAAATTACCTTTGAAAATTATAATATAATATTTAATGTATTTTGTGTTAATGACATAATTATATTATTACACTCCAAGTACATAAAAATAAAAAATTTGTTCAAACATTTAGTATAATATAATCATACATTATTTTGATAATTTCATGAAAATTCATTAAAATTATTTTAGTAAAATGTAAAAATGGGTTAAAATATATTTACTAAATAATTTTAAAAATGATAAAAACATTTTTGAAAGCATTCATATAAAAAAGGGTTTTTAAATATATATTTGTGCAAAGATAGATGTATTATCATATTTTCGTAAAATAATTTTGTCAATAAATTTAAACATAAAATAGTGGAAATTATACTATTACTAGTAAATATTAATCAAAAAATAAGATAATTGAATATTTTTTAAGAATGACATATCAAATAATTCCCCAAAAGAACACTTAAATTAAAACAAAATTGAATAATGACAAATTTTAAAAAAAAACCCCTTACCAGTTTGGTAATTTTTTTATCATAAGACATTTGAAATATATAACATTGAATGAATCTTTAAATACCAGGATGAAAAATGAATTCATGATAAAAATTAACATATTAATTTTATACAAATTATAATAGAAATATGTAGTGAATATGACATATGATTCACAAAAGTAAAAGTGAGATGATAAACCCTTACTATGAGTCTTAATCACGTACATTATTTATAATCATAAATAATAATCATATATTGAATATCTAATTATTAAGAAAATTTTAGAAATCAATATTTCGTTTTATTTTAAATATTATCTTGTTATATTTTATTAACTAATCAAATAAGTTTTCACATTATGTTTCGATCATATATGATTTCTATTTAATTAATAACATTGGTTGTCGATCTATGGTTCATGTTGTTAGTATTTAAGAATATAAAATTTAATAATTATGAAATAGATGTAATATTTATACATATATTTTAATTTTAAAATATATTTTGAATGATATTTATGAAAAATGAACTATGTTATAATCATGGAGATAGTAGGCCGTACGTAAAAATTTTTTAGAATTTATATTCATGCAATAATTACTATGGAACGAAGATTACATATAATATAGATATCTTGAATGATCAGAATATCATATATTCTATTTTATTTAATTAATTATTCAAATATATTTCATACAATATTTCTACTGAGAGTGAAAGTTTTCTTCAAGATGGTAGTCCACATGTACTTAAATGAAGTTATTATTTTACAGTGTAACATAAAAATGACATATTGTCATATATAAATGATAAATTTATCATGAATATAAATAATATTTAAGTTATATATAAAAAATAAATTTAAAATTTTCTTATTACCATCCCTTTAAAGTGTTGGTTTTGTAATAATAACATCACTTTGCATGGTGGTAGTCCACTGTACAAAAAGTGACTTTATCATATCCATATGTAATAGATGGTATAATTATATCTATGGTGTAATTATTCCATATTTATTATTATATTATAAATATTATATATCTAATATCTATCATCATTCACAATTGTGAGATGTGGTAATGGAAAAACAAATGTCATCAGTTCGGGAGGAGGTAATCCTCCGTAAAAAAGAATTAGGAATTCATAATCCATATATCGGATGTGGGGATAGTTTTATGTAATTAAATTATTGAAAAAATTTATCGTTATATGGATTATTATTTATTCATTTAATCATAGTTTAATAAAAATTGAATTATTTTGATGATTAAAAAAATAAGAAGTCGTATCATGGAACATTATATCGTCTTTGGGTAACCTTTTTCGATGTACACCAAAGCATTAAAAGATTTATTTTAAAACCTAAATAAGGCTTCTCAAATGATGGTATGGAATTTTGGAAGTTATTTTGAAATTTATTGGATGACAAAAAATGGGTTGAAGGTGTGATGAGGAGTGCAGAGAGGGTATGAATTTATAAGTAAGGTGAGTGGCATACTTTTAATATTATGAAAGGAAAATGTGGACCCACATCCTTCACATCCCAAAAGGAATGAAAATAAATATTCATCAATAATTATTCTTGATATTGTCTACATATAAGCATATAATTTATTTTATATAAGTTTTTATATCTATTAAACAATTATCATCATAGTTAAACCTCATGGTAATCCACTCTAACCTTAATCACAGTAACTAATTTTTACTATTTCCATATTTACATTAGACTAAACAAATTTCACCATATTATATAATATAATTTATTCTCATTTCATATATTTAATCCATTTTTAATATTTATTTTCATATAATTTTAATGAATTAATTTTATATTAATATTTTAGATGCAATGAGAATGCTGGTTTTTGAAGATAAAATGCTCAAATGTTTAAGATAATATTATATGAAAATTAAAATATAAACAGTTTTCTAATGAAATAATATAGATTAATTTAAATGATATATAACTAATGTATCCTAAACTCGAATTCGCAATTTAAGTTCACATTATAAATTAAATAAATGTAGAGAAATTTTTTAATTGAAATTATTTATTTTTCATTAATGATCGAAAACTGACTGATTTTAGAAAAAATAATTTTTTTACATAATATATTTTTCATATTATGATGTCAATTTATAATTTTGTATAATAAATTCTATAAAAGTTGTAAAAATTATTTTTAACATATATGGGAAAGGTTTGATAATTCCTTCTTTTAGAAAAAAATATATTTATAAAAAAAAATAAGGATTTAAATAATTCTTTATTCATTTCTAATTAATAGAAAAATAAAATTTTAATAATTTTTTATTACTATTAATACATATACATTTTCTACAATTTATTCTAAATTTTTGGGATAAAGCGATTTTAAAAATGATACAATGGAAAGAGACACTAAATATTAATTTAGTGTTTCATTCACACTTTCAAAATAAATTTATCTTAAAATATCAATTTGTAGAATTATTCTAACTATAAAAAATATATATCCTCTCAATTTATCATTTCTCTCAGTAATCACATGTTTCACATTGGAAAATACCATTATGGAAAGTAAAAAGTAAAAAATAGGATAATAAAACATCCTATAAATAAGATAGAAAATTAATTATGATGGTAATAGAAAATAAATAATAAATTGTTTTCCATGAAGGAAAATATTGTTTTGAATTAAAAAATTTTACATGGATACAAAAAACTAATGATTATACTAGCTGATATATGTAAATAATATCAAGAAATTGAATAATGAATTGAATGTTAATTGTGTTAAAACAATAAATTGGTGAATATAAAAAAAATATGGGTCATTATCTATGAATGTATCTAGGCAACATTTTGTGAATATAATTTTCATAATGTTGATCAATTTTTTTCAATAAATATATAGATCAATATGTACATGATACATTTTTATTTCATAAAAATAATTTAATCCTTTTGTTTTGCATTGATTAATTTCATATTCATCTCTTAAACAATGAAATAAATATCAAAAAAAATATTTTTTCATTTCTAAATCACTATAATTCCCATTTATTGGATAACCATATCAATAATATAATGATGAATCATTCCATGTATCTCAAGTAGTTATTATGAAACAAAATTATCTCAATTTATGAGATATTAATAATTTTATATATAGTGATGTAATAACTTAATATATAAAACATCATCAAATGAATAACATAAACCCTTTCAATAACTGGTTAACCTTGTAGCACATCCAAATGATTGTGATCCATATATTTAGAAATAAGTGAAATAAAGTTCTAAAATGAAATTACCATTAATCAGTTACATGTTATTTAGTACAGTCCAATTTACATTATCCATATTATTCATCACATTATAAAAACATCATTATGATAACATTAGAAACAATTTAAGGTTTATCTTTACCTCAATCATTTGTTTTCCAAGAAGTTGAAATATTAACTAAATCAATTTTTAGATTCTTTGGAAGTGTACACCATACACTTTCATATCATTAATGAATGATAATGCAATAAAATCATTATATAATTATAATAAATCGGATATCATTGATAAAATAATCAAATTATGTAATTCATGAAACATATAAACGTTAATCATTCCACCTAATCTATGGTAACAAAAACATTACAATGATCCTTATCATTATTTGGGTATATTCCACTGATTTATGGGTCATTTGTTCATTTAGTTTTATATATAATTATAGTTGAAAAATTTAATGTTCCCATTTCATTCATTTAAATCATGGGAATGGATTTGTTTCTCTATATACTTTTATCAAACTATCATTCTCTTAATGATTTTATAGTGTGTTTCTTCCTACAATTATAAAATGTGTGAAGACAATTCATTCATTTCATACCGTTATTATTTTATGGATCTTCCATTATCAACATCAATGGAATCCCATTAAAAAAACATCATATAAAAATTTATTTATATTAGGATTTTTCATTACACTATATCATCATATGATGAGAATAACTAAGAGAGTATATCATTTAGAGTGATTTTCCACAATCACCTCAATGAAATATTCATTATTACTATTTGTATTATGTTCATTTATTCGGTTCTCCTTCTATTAATATTAACCATTTATAAATTATAGAGTACACTATAATAATTCATATCATTATGAACCATAATGTACAATTCATTAACAAGTGAAATATATTAAAAAGCTTGTAAAATATATGCATATATAATCTCGTAAAAATATTCAGTGTTCTTTTAAGGATATATTAATTTTAAAATCGTTCATAATGATTTGTAAAAAATGTCAATTATCTTTATTTTATCCCTTACTAGAGTCAAGTTAATTGTTAAATAAGGACATTTTTCATTCATCATGTGACTATTAGGTCAAACCCATTTCACCATTTTGTGAGTTATTATCCCTAGGTAGATCTATTTTAGAACCAATTACACAGGTTGTATCCATACATGGATTTATTTTCGATGAAAATAACATATTAACATAATTAACAAAAAAAAACTAGAATGTTATTATATATTTCTGTAATATCTACCATAGGGTTAGGTTACCGAGTTTATTTATTCCTAAATCTAGTTACCATTTTTATACTACGCATTCTCTGATACAAATAGTTGATTCCCAAACCCAAGTATCACAGATCCATTGTATTTTTATAATAGTGATTTAAGTTATAGGGAATCATATCATGAAGGACATAAACATTTATTATTTTTAAAACAATACACACACGTTAATTTAACATTACATTTAAATTTATAAAATTAAAATATAATTTTCATCGATAAATCCATCAATCTTCATTGTGTATATCTACATATAAATCAAAAAATACTCCATTGTATCATGAGAAAAATAAAATATAAGTACTGGGTTAGAAAAAATGTTCTATAAAAAAATAATATGCAATAAAAAGTGAAAATAAATAAGGAATATATAATTCATCCTTGTAAATACCTTGAACACATTCCATTTAAGGAAAAAATGAAAATAATATTGATGGAATAAAAGATAATAAAAAATTTCCATATAAATAATGACATATATCTTGAATCATTATCATGAATATTATAACTAATTGAGTAATCACATGGAATATCAATGAAAAATTAAAATTAATGATTGAATACTTTTGGACATATAAATCCAATCATTAATGCTTCTATGATGACATCAAAAACAATTTAGTCGTTTCTAATGACATCAAATATGATTGAGGAATTCAACATGATATCTATATAAATGGGTATTGAATCACCCAAACCATATCTAGTTTTTTCATGTGAACTACTAAATAATTGAGGGTATATTATGGGATCCAACCATATCAAACACAGACTAATTCATTCTTTTAAACATCCTGAGTTTTAAGAATGAAATTATATTTTTGATAGCATACGTGATACACTATATCAAGCTTAATTGAAAACTTAAATATCATTATTTAAATTTTTCCACTATAAATTAGTTGTTGGAGTATAGGGAATTAATATAATTATCTTAATAATAGAAAAATATTTTATACTTGTTTGTAATTATTTCATTTGTTCACAATTAATTGTAAATTAACGTGAAAAATTTTTAAATAAAAGGAAATGTTTTTCAGAACAAACATTATAAAGTCGCTATTTTTGGAATTAATAACAAAATATATATATGAAATTCATTCATTTTAATGTTTAATATTAATCTTATATGTTTTCTATACCTGACATATGAATAAATTCAATTTTTCAGATACAATATGTATGTCTAAAATATGATGTTTTCCCTCCTTTTGAGGGAGAACAAATTTTAATTATCAATTTTGACACATTTATAATTTATATATGAAAAAAAAATTAATTAAAAATTGGGTCATAATATTTTACTTTGGATAAATTTTATTTAGATTCACCATGATATTTGTTTTTAATGAATAAAGGAAAATATTAAATTTTAACTCAAAAATGAATTTTCATTTTATTTATTTTTATAATTTAGATATACTAATTAATTGGTATGAATTTATAATTAGATTTTTATTAATTTAATCCAATTTAGTTCATTGTAATAAATTTTATGTTGAAAATATATATAAAGAAAATTTATATGTTTGAACATTTCACATTAAAAACGATATTTTTAGTCTTGCATGTGGAATTACATATAAATATAATTTTTCAAATAATGTGAAGTAAATTAATTAAAATGGGATACATAAATAGAATCATAATGTACAAATTATGTTGTAAGATCAATTTCATTTTTAGGTATAAAAATAAAAAATTGTAAAAATTATTATTTACCGTAATAAGTGTAATTTTTTTTCAATGCATAAAATTAAAAGATAAAAACATATCCCACATAAAATCTATATTATTTAGAGAGTGGTTCAGGTGTTTATAGACACTAATAATCCAATAAAACTTTAATTACATCAAAAAATCATGTAAAGTAATTCCCTACATATATGGTTGGCATTTAATATAACATTGTAAATAATCTAATTACTTTAACCCACCTCTCCTCGTGTATAAATACCACCACTCGACATCCCATTTTTTATCCTCAAACACTATTAGATCCCATTTTATCTTCCAAAACCACTCTCAATCACTATACATAGGTCCATGTTACTCTGTCCTCCCCAACAGACCAAATCCAACGTCCTTATTGGGCTTTCAATAAGTGGATATTCAAGAGTTAATTTCATCAAAGTACCTCCCTTAATTTCTTGTCTTTTTCAAAATTCTTCTCACGTCCTTCATCTATAAATACATGATAACTCCAATACTATGGACATATTTTAGTTTTATGTTTATAATTGAATATGTCATACCCATTTCAAATCTCAAATTCTCTTATTCAAATAAACAAAATAATTATCCAAGTTATGTTAATTACTCACCTTCGTGATTATCACTTTTGATCTTTCTCTTGTACTACCTTCATGTCTGGTCCAAAAAATATTATTAATGTTAAATAATATTTAAATATATATATTATAACCTATTTAATATTTTTTGTACTTTATATTAATCATAAATTCATTATTTCTATATTTTTTGGTATATGATACATTATTTGGGGATGTGTAGACTACCATCTCCTCAAAATAATTTGATTCATTCACGCATAACATGAAATGTTTAAAAAACATTTTAGTAAAAATATGTTACATAAATATTAAATTAATACTGATATAATAATATTTTAACTTTATAATCATATATAAAAATTTTATTAAATTTTATTATATCAACGGAACAAGGAAAATGAAACTAGAATTCATGTGTGCCTACGGTCTACCATCTACAGGAATAGTGTTTTTAGCTTTTCATCAAAATATTATTATAAATAATTATATCATAATTATATAATATATTTATATCATGATCTATATTCAGTTTATGATGGTCTTGTAATCTCGTAGAAAATTTATATTCTACCGAGTTCATTTTCGACTCAATAACCGAATATCGACAAAGCATCCCACATGAATATAATTAAATATTTGATTGTTACGACATTGTAATTAATGATATAAAAGTAATAATTGAAATTAAATTGTTATTGAACAATAATATATTAATAAATATTTATTATTCATTATGAACATCTAACAAGGGAGAGGATACAAACTTGAGGAAAGGGGGTTTTCAAAAACAATCTTGTTTCATTGGGTTAAATGTCAACTTCAATGATTTTTTATGACAAGATTATCAGTGGAATCAATTTTTATTGTTTTATGTTGTATTTGAAATTTTGATTTCTTTAATATAATATTTCTACACATAATCACCCAATTGATAAATTCTTAAATCATTGATATAAACTTTATAAATATTTACACATTTCTTTTTACCTCTATGAGATATATGAATTATTATCAACTCAATAATTTTTTATTGTGTAAATATAAGTATATTAGATAAGAAATATATTTAATCTCCAAATATATATGTTATTTAATTTATCATTTAATGATTATTTCTTTTATGGGTGATACATTTTGAATGATTTTATGTGATAAGGGAATTTCGTAACCCAATTTCCATTCATTAGGTTAAACATCAACTTCTTGATAATTTAGTGCTATGATAATGTGTGAAATTATGTTTGAATATAATATATTGTATTGATAAATTATTTATGTACTGTTATAATGAACAATCATAATCAATCTATTTTTTAAAAGTTATTATATTTATAAAGGACTCCTTAATGGAAACATCATTTTGAATGTTTAAAATATTTAATTTTCTAAATGATTATCATTCATGTACATGTTTCAAAAATGGGTTTTATACATTAATTTATATTCATATGAAATTTTTAAAATTTTAAATTGCATAAATATTTTTTCATGTGGTATGTGAAAATTTTATTAAAAAATATTTTTTTTAAATCATATATAGTTGATTTGAAATAGATTGATTATTTCAATATATTTGAATGTTTTTTATATATGTTTGGTGCTAAATATACCACTTTAGTTTTTATTTAATATTTTCATTTTATTTTACAATTTTACACTTTTTTTCCAAAAAAAATTCGCATATTTGAGTGTGATATTTTGTAATAATGAAATGTTATTTTAATGTAGAAATTTTATTTTTACATTATGATTTTTTATGAGTTATGATTAAAATATGGTTTCCGGGAATTAATTATGTATATGGGTGGTTCTGTGATACACCAATGGTGGGTGAGCCTATGATAGCTATCTAATTTATTAGGCAATGCGAAGATGTTAAATGTAATAGTTTATCCAATGATATTTAATGAATATAATGTGATGGTTATTCAAAAAATAACCACAATGGTTACTCCCAATGTATCTGTGAAAGCTAAAATTAATGTACGATGTGGATTCCACAACTTTCCTTTATGATTTATTATTTATAAGATGTATTTTCAATAATAATAAGATTTCATGAGGTATTTTTTTATTGGTGAGAATAATGATTTTATGAAAAAAAAAATCACGTGTTTAAAAAATTAATGGAATAATGATTTCATTCCATATTTTATATCCCATTAGAAGATATTTGGGCTCATCCCACAAGTTATTGTAAATTTTTGAATAGGGATCAATGATGGGTACAAGAATGAAGAAATCAATTTTATTTTAATCAAAAGTAGAAATCATGTTTTATATTATGAAAAAAATATTATTGCGAATATAAGGGTACAAAAGTAATATATGAGTTGTTATCTAATAGTTATGGCATAATTCACTAGAACAGTAAAATAGAAAGGATCGTAAATGTGAATTCATGATATAAAACAACATTATGTATTGTTTAAGGATGTTTACTTATAGTTTTTATTATTGATTGTTTAACATAACATTAGAGGTAAGGGTGTTATTTAATATCATGATTCGTGATTTATATAAACAAAATGGTTAGGATACTAGAAAGAGTCACATGTCTATATAAATTGAATGTGTTTTGAATAATTATATAGAAAGTTTCTATGTCTATTCCTTTAATAAAATCTTGTTTCTATAACTTTATCATATCAATGTTAGTTGGATATAAATGGAATGCAGAGGATCTTCAAAAACATTTATATCTCTTGCTAATGAATTGCTGAAAGTAATTATTAGAAAGTCATGTTCAGATGATATTGATTCATTTTATAAAATAAAACTCTCTTAAAAACATTTAAAAGATATCAAACACCTCAAATATACCTCAATACCAACGTTGATCACATGATATTTTAAATCAAATATTATTTTCTCAATATTATCATATTTTCAAAAAATGAAAATATTATAAATGATATTTTTGGATATTTTACATTATCAGAAGATTTTGAAACTTATTATGATTTCTATTAAGATACTATAGAAGGAGTCCTTTATACAGTCTATTTATACAATATTTTAAAATATAGTCCTTCAACGTATAGTTGTTATATTTTATAAGGACCATAGATTGAATTATTCACGTCAAAATCGGTTCGAATGGTTTATAAAAACCATCTATTATCATATTTTTTAAAATTATATGTCATACGTGATTATTTTCCAAAACAATTTTTTTTTGTGAATACACATACGAACAATGTTACACAATGTGTTTTTGGATAAATGAATAATATGATTTTAAATAATTTCTAATTCATAATTTCAATGCATGGACCCTCTACTTATGTCAAAAAAATGATTATGGAATAGGGTTGATACCAAGATCAAGGTATGATGTTATTTCATTTTTGGATTGTTTTATTAAATAATGTGTAGAAAAAATTAAAAAAATTACTATATATAAGTCCTCATGAGTTAGGATTTTCATTTTTAAATAATTTGTGATAAAAAGGGAAGGTATTAAAATATACTTTTATGTTTAAAATTTTTATGTAAAATTTTGTGGATTTGGTCTCATTTTTGTAATGTAATAATAAATAAATATAATTTGAAAGAGGAAAACATGCAGAACATTTGAAATCCTATCATGTCAGACATTCCTGGGGGAATAAAACCCACAACCTCTATGTGACAAGGATATATCTACTAAAACTAAACTACGTGAAGTCTCTTGTTAGTATGACTTTTTCATTTTTATTAAATTATTTGACTGAATATGAATTAGTTTATTTTGGATAATATTCTTTATCAAATGGTTACCCTTTGAATTGGAAAATGATTTTGGGATTAAGTTATAAATCTATTTTTAGAATATGTTCTATATTTTGGGAGCCCTATATGACTAGTTTAAATATAATACTACGATATTTTAATGTATTATTAATGGTTTAAATTTATTTCTGAACAACCTATTATTTTAATTATTGTTATATTTTGATTCAGGTTATTTATGGAAATGATTAATCTATCATGAATAATATGTGATAAATATATTTATTATTTTGAATGATACAATAAGGGTGGTTGATGTTATTTTTTGATAAATGATAACATTAATGTTGGAATATTACGTGATCAAATTATGATGTGCTTTTGGATTCAATTATAGTTTGGATTATTTTGTGGAATTTTATCAACAATTATTTATTGAATGGTCTGTGTTTAAATTTGGGTGTTACATTTGAATATTTGAGATTAAAAATAGACCTAATCCCTATAAAGGATTATAATTTTTTGGGGGAATTATCAGATCATGTACAAACCTTTTTGGATTTGGTTAACGATAAAAGATAGAATAAATTAGTATTTTAACTTTTTTGGATGATGTAATTTTTGTGAGCATGATTATAGTTATTCAAGTGTGAAAAATCCTCAAAAATATTATTCATTTATGGAAAAAGATGAGTTTCTTGTGGAATTTGATAGATGGATGAAACTCTATATGGTATGTGTAAGAACCCAAATAATTCTTTCAGGTATGTGTTTCCTTTTCTGGTCATATTTTAGAAAAAGTAGAAATTCATGAATTTTTCTACGTACACATCGTGTACTTTGTGAGTACACGTCCTGTAATCGGTTACCATAGGTAGCCGGGTGATGTCTGTGTAGCGGTTATGCACATGGCCTTGTGAGGTGACCTAGAGGCCACCAAATACGGAGTATAAAATTGTGAGTACATGCCATTTACCTCAAAAGTAAATGTGGTGTACTTTCTTTTTTTCATTATACGAAACAGTTTCACGTCTAATCACTAGAATGATCTCTATCTATGTACCATTAAACCAAGAGCTTCGTACGGCCATGGAACTTCAATGAACCCTCGAGTGAGCGTCCATCCCTTGAATCGAACACTGTTGGTTGCATTGGAATCACATCGGAATGTTCCCTCTTCTCCTAGAGCACCATCTGTTTATTTCTCCTCTCACGGGAGATATCAAGGGTTGTTTTTTTGAAAGTTTTTTATAGATCTACCGTGTTCATGGTCGAATAAAGGGACAAAGACAGAGTATATGGATCTCCCAACATTGAGGTAGGTGGATTATGCCTTACGTTGATCGTCTGTGAGTATTTGATGCAATTTTGACCAATACCCATGAATAGGATATTGTGTGTTTACCATTTTACCCCTTTTTATTTCCTTCCATGCTTCTATGTTTGTGTAAGGGTTAACTGGATATGAATAGGGTTGATTTCTATAATTTGGATATGTTTTCCATGCTTGTTCTGTTTAAAACTGTTGGTCCGCTTAACCTATGTGGTCGTCTTTCCTGTTTTCCATGACTTGTTTTGTATGGTGCAGTGTTTGTATTCATACGTGCTTGATAAGTTGTATACTGATTTGACATTTAGTTCATGAGGATTATTAAGGCTATTTTTACCCTGTTATACTTGTTGATCTACACAGTGTCGTGGGAACATGGTGTAGAAGACCCTATGGGGAATTGACCGAGTGATCTTCCTTAGAGAGTTAATGATACGCTTAGGTCTATAAGGGGAAATGACAGATTGAGCTTCCTTAGAAAGTCCATGACATTGGTCTATAAGGGGAATTGACCATGTAAGCTTCCTCAAAGATTCCTTAACATAACAAAGACTATAACAAGAATTGACCATGTGCGCTTCCTCTGAGAGTCTTTATTTACCTTTGACAATAAGGGGAAATGACTGTTATCACTTCTTCGTAGTGTCTTTATTTGTTCATATAACTGAATAAGAGGGGATTGGATTTGTGAATTTTCTATATGGTTATCATGATTTATTATTTGCTTTTGATATGTGGAACTGTTTTCTACTGTGTTATTTCTTGTCTACTGCTTCTGTACTTTTACCTGCCATATATTCACTGACATTTATGCACAAATCATGGGGTGTTTTCCTACTGGGATTTAGTCTCACACCCTGTTTAGGCCAGGCTTTTGGGCCCCAACTGATTATATTTCTGTAGGTATAGACAAGGTAAAGTTTCCTTCTACATCACGTACTTGACTTTCTATGGAGCTGAAGAGAATGGGACCAAGCCTAGGCTTGCGATGCTGAGGTGCATGTCATCTATTTCTTTTGTACATTGGTTTAGTACTATTTTTATTCCAGAATTGTGATTTCTTAGGTTTCTTTCCTAGACATATTTACCATGAATTATATATATGTGTGTGTTCTCTAGTTGTTTGTTATTCCAGTGATCTGCTATTACTATTGTTGGGTTATTTACTGCTTAATCTATTGTGTATTTGTATCCCTTATGCTATGTTACTCTGCCAATGAGGGAATAGTTTCCCCACTATCACACCCAAGGCCCTCACTGCTAGTCGGAAACCTTTAGCTTTTGATGAAATTTTCTTGAGGCCATGTGACCAACTAGGTATGGGGCGCCTCTTGGTGGCTTCCAGAACAGGGATGTTACAATGTGGTATCAAAGGAATTCATTTCTTCTTGACATACTATTTGGATACTATAGCCATGGATAGGATGGAATACGTACATAGTAATAAGCTATATATGGGAGTAGCTATCTTGTGTACAAGGAAAAACCAATCTAACTCATTTAATGCAATTTTATGGGTTTTCAACAATACAGTTGAATTGATTTTCATCGTAGGGTGATTTACATGTTTTGTGCTATTACCATTCATGTTATTGAGGTTCTATTTCTACCAGAACCCGATTAGATGAGGTTATTCCATCTCATGCATCATAGAGGCACCTGTTAGAAATCACATGTCATGAATTCATGCCATGTCATCTATGATGCATTAGCAATTTTATTTTGTTGAGATAGATGTTCTGTAGAATATTCATGTTGTTTTGATAGATTCGATGATAAAAATATTGGTTGTTTGATAGGGTATTTCTGTGTTATGGTTTTGTTTGAATGAATTCCAAACATTGTTTCTTGAGGTGTCATGGGCCCTCATGGACTGGAATTTGGCGGATCATTGCGTTTTTTCTATGTTATAACATGTATAAGTTTTAAAACATTGATTCCTGTGATGTATGGTCCCTCAAGAATTTGAATTTGGAACATTCGATGTTTTTTCAGTGTTTTTATGGGTTCTAGAGTAGTTTCTGAGGCTTACTATCCCGAAAAACCCAGAATACATGTCGTGTAGTTTTGAGTACATGCCAAGTGTTCTTCTATTCAGGAAGAAAATGTTTTTTCTAAATTACACTCTGTGAACATTTTGTAAACACCATATAGTCTCTAATCGTGTCATAGGCTTTGTGGACAGAGACACGAGATAGTGAATCTCTTGTGGGAACACATTGTGTACCAGTTGTACACACCAGGAATTGTTGACATAGTTTCCGCCTGTGTAACTAAAAACAGAGATGGATAAACCATAATCTATACAAGTCGTGTCATAATTGTACACACTGTTTAGTCTGACCCAGGTACACGACCGTTTCACTAACAACACGGGTCGAGGTTATCCATTAACATACACACCGTGTCCTCCTTGAACACGCCATGTAGTGTGATCTGTGTATCAGGTCGTGTCACTAACAACACGGGCTAGGTGAAGATTTTCCAGTACAATCTGTGTCTACCGTGAACACGTCATGTAGTCTGGTCTTAGGAGAACAGTGTGGTTTAACTGTGTAGATGGACAGTGGCAGGGAAGGAGGATTAAATTGCACTCCATGTGTCAAGACATCAAGCGGTGGGTATGTAGTGCTACTCGACTGGTTTAAGAAGTATTACACCCCATGTAAATGACATTAGGGAACACGCTGTGGAGGATTTATACACGTTGTGTAGTCATGTTTTGTTAAACTTGAGTGATTTATTTCTCATTTTCCCTTCTTATAGTTCTATTTTTCAGTCCTTCATAAAATTTTATTAAGGTGTGCGGTCGACCTTGCATAGTCATGCCATCGATTAGTCCTCTGGCTGTACGCCAGTTTCACGGTGGTGATCAGACACCGGACATAGTTGATCCGGGACTACCTGTAGATAATCCTATCATGCCAGTTTTGGCACCATCCATTATACATGACATAGGTGCTGGTACACATTTCAGAGAGAGGTTGTTTTGGATTATTCAAACCTTTTAGGGTGCACCGAATCCTTCCACGTCGATGGTAAATTTTATGCAGGTCATTCAGCAGTATTATCCTCCCACATTCTTAGATTATGGAGGTCCCAAGGTTTTAGAGTCATGTCTAGAATCCACACTAATGATTTTCGAGAAACTAGATATACATTCCGATAAGAGGGTGAAGCTCGATTCCTAAATGCTTCAAGACTCCACCAAGAGGTGGTGGGATTTGATCTCACTGGTGGAATGCCAGTAGGATATGAATTGGGATGAGTTTCAGCGCATCTTCTACTTTTACTTCTATCCAGATAAGAGGAGGGACTATAAAGCCCGAAAGTTCATGATTCTAGAGTAGGTAGTCTTATTAGTAAGGAGTCCTTCTCTTGCTTTATATAACTTCAGCATTTCATTCCTATTATTGGAGGTTATGAGTTGTTATTTTCACCAATGATTGAGGATGGTCTGAGGCACAACATCTGATCTCAGGTGAATATCATTAGGTTGACTTTGATATCATCTATCGTCAACTAGGTGCTGATTACAGTGCATAAATTGAGGGATTCTGGAGCTGTATTCCAGGTTATTTTGGCATCCAAAGTTAGTTTTCCTTCTACTAATAGTAGGAAGTGTCACAGGGAGACTACACAAGAAGATAATAGGTTGTGGGATTCATTATCTGTTTACCAGGTTGTGTGCTACCAGTGCGGGAACTGTGGGCATACAAGGCCACATTGCCCAAGAGACCAAGTGGAGGGAAAATCTTGCAGCATGATGGGTCACATTCAATGCTTCTGTCAGATCTTCTCACCAACATCTCGAGATAGTTATTCATTTATGACTCCATGTTCAATAGTAGTGCCACCAGCTTCTCACGAGTTAGGGAACATGAGTTGTAATGGCCCGGACCTCTCTGGACCATTCCATTGTGAAAATGTGGGGCTAGAGGTGTTTCTGGAGATCAAGGTGACTTGGGGGAGCATTTTGGAGGACTATTAAGAAGATTAAATGGCAATAGATTTCACGCGTTTAGAAAACGGTTTGCCTAAACCGTGTGGCTAAACCGTGGAAGGCTAGCCTTGGAGGATGTGGATAACGCAGGGTTAGCGCACGGTTTTTCTAACCATGTGTCTCTAAAATTTGAGGAGTGTTTGACGATGCAGAAGCTAACACAGGGTTAGCGCAAGATTTGTTAAGCCGTGTGGACTAACCATGCTGGCACTTATTCTTAGATCCTAAAATTATCGATATAACTCATTTTTCCTCTAAATGGTTCATTTATGCTCCTATGCGACCGTAACTTAGGATTACCCTTCATTGATGGTAGGATAACCTATACCATTCATTTTGGAGGTGATCTAAAGGCTTCTCTTGGCGAATCGAATATGATTTCTTGAGGTATGTGATCGTGTTGGTTTTGCTTCATTGATCTACTTAGATGTACATATCCTCTTCTCTTGGTTTCTTAGAACTATGTCCATTATGGGTAGCTCTATGTGTGTGGATTCCAAATATGTTGAGAATTGGTCTT
Source organism: Viscum album (assembly GCA_963277665.1). NCBI lineage: Eukaryota > Viridiplantae > Streptophyta > Magnoliopsida > Santalales > Viscaceae > Viscum > Viscum album. The sequence continues at coordinate 719,559,522 of OY728151.1, read as the reverse complement.
GATCTTGCTAGGAGAAGAGACATAAGGCCGGTTTTTTTTAGAATCAATCTAGCTTTCTTGTGCATTATTTGATGTTGGGGTTTTCGTAAAAAAAACCTTGAGGTAGGGGATTCATTGCTTTTCATTATTTTACATTCAACTGTATTGTTACCATGTTGAATCCCGCTGGATGAAAATGGAATTGAACTAATAAAATACATTGAACCGGATAACGAAATCGTATTGATTGTATGTTATTGACTCATGTTTTTTTAGATAGTGTTATATCAATGCTTGCCTTTATTAGCGGTTTTACTTGGTAGAAATTGGTAAAGAATGTAAACAGGGACAAATTGATATTTTATTGGATAAAGATAAAGAGGCATGTGAATTAATCTGGTTCCTGTTGTAATTTGATGTTAATAAAATTGGCGTAGTAAGCATGTTTAATCGTTTGTGATAACATACAGGTTAGGTTTCTCGATGTTGGAACCAATGGTTTATAAACCTATTAATTCAAGATGGATTGAAGATTTGATTGTTTGATAATACCTTGGAGGGTTATGAGTTACCCTACTATGTGTTAAAGGGACATAGCCCAATTTATGTGATGTTTTATTTATTGCTGCTTATGTTGTGGTGTGACCTAGGAAGGGTGTTGTGATATGTGGAGGCATAGAGGCCTTTTTTTGGAAGTGGATGATGCCTATAGTGGCGATATGCATTGGTTTATGCATGCGGGTGTCGAGGAGGAAACCAGGGATGATGGAATGGGACGGATGTGATTGTGGGATTCCTGTTGATTCATTGGTAGTTTATCTGCTTTACTTTTACAAACTTCTCAAGCATGCTGGTCTTTCATACCCTTCATCAGAAACAGGCGAAGACATGCGGGATATGTCACGTCCTTTTCGTTATTCGACTCTCAAGGGAGAATCGGTCTACGATCTTGCTATAGGCAGAAATGACTCGACCGGTAGTACATCTACTCACCGTGTTGATCCCCTTGTGTTTAGTATCCTATGATGTTTTTCTAGAATTCTTGAGAATATAGGAAAGTAATTATGTAATGAATGTTTGAATAATTAATGTTAACCCATGGGGTTGGAGTCTATTGAAACTTAATGTTGAGGTTGAGAACTTTTTAAGGGACAATGGAATTTCTTTTAGATGTGGTGTAAATTGAATTTAATTTGGAATTTTTCATGGTTAATTAATGTTTGAAGAATTAATTTACGTACATTGGAATTGATAAAAAGGGAATTAAGTAATCTAATAAATCCCTTAAATGGTTTTGTGCTTATAGGATACCTAGTCTTAGAAGTGGCATCCTAGAGTCCCAGATATTTTAGCTACAGTTGTGTCTAAGACTAGGTTATGACCATAGTGTGGTTGTGAGACATAATATATTATGTACTTTTTTTTCTATACGCTACTCCACCCTATCAGTAAGGTAAACTGAAAACCTGGGGATTCTGAGCCCTGGGGGGGTGGTGTTTCCCCCACCATTCCGGTGGGAGGATGAATGGATGACTACCCCCTTTGACCTTTCTCTCTTCTCTTGGTAGTTACTAGTTCCATTTGGAATAGCGCTTAGTTTTCCCCATATATGTGTGTAGAGGGCTATAATGGATTGTGGTTATTCACACACATATATTCTGTTTGTAGTATCCTATGGACTACTATAGATGTAACGTGTATATGCTATGATGGATTGAGGAACCATACTCAGTGTATGGGCTGTAATGGTTTAAGGTATAATACCTGATGAATGATACATGTTATGCGAGTTGTGGTCCCTCTTAAAAACTACCTGGTTACTTTTGGTTGTGATGATTGTGTGGTGTTTCACCTAGGATTCTATGGGAAAGCCTTTGTGGTGCACGTGGTTCAGATTCTAGAGCTAAGCCCAGGAGTCTGCGGGCATGCCTTTGGTGAGAGATGCACATAACATATGTCATTAGAGAAAAGTGGAAAACCATTGTGGATTTAGTAGCGGGGTACCCTCGATATTCATTACTACATGCTATATTCTTGTATGCGTTACTTGGTGAGAGTATCCATGGTGAGGTTGGGAACATAGTATACTTGTTTAGGTGATGAGTTGGTTTCACTTTTTGTTCACTAGGATTTTTCAGGCATTATTTACTTTTGAACGAGAGGCTTCGGTGAGGATCCTATTGAGTATACTTTTATACACATCCTATGTATATATATACTATTTTTAAGTTTACTTGGAGTAGGTAGAAGATCAAGCTGGTTTCAAATAGCATGGGGTTGTAGGAGCTGTTAGGGCTTGTGGTTGCTGTTGTTTTCACTTTCTTTTGGGTGCTTGTAGTTTTTTCACTTCCAGTTGTACTACTTTTGCATGAAATTCCATTTGTGCACATGGGTATCTTTTATATTTCTAGTTTTGAGTCGGAGTGGATTGGTGTCTATCTTATCTCTCTCTTCCATATATGTTCTCTTAGAGGGTAATGCCTCCCATTTGTGTGTTATTATACCATTCGTGTTTGTCTCCTAACAGGGTCCTACTGGAGGCAGGACTGGGGTGTCATTATCTCCCTTCTCTCATTGTCGGCCCAGGAGGGTACACATTGTGGGGATGGGGTCGTGACAGAGTGGTATAAGAGGTTTGGTTGAGGGATATGATGGAGTTTGGAGTTAGGCACAAGTGAGGATTCATGGGCTGGTAGGGAAATGATTTCATTCATGATTAGCAAGTAAGGTAAACACTGGATACAGGATGAGACATTGGTGCTTAGGGACCCCTATGATCTGATGTACATAACATTAATATTACAATGGCTACTAAACAAGGTGATACTAGTTGTAGGGTAGAGACCTAGGAAAGGATCATGAATCATTATTCATTGTGTATGTATTTGAATGGGTAGACCATGGGATATGATAACCTAAAATCAAAATATGAAAACAATTAGTCAATTAATTAATGTTGAGTCTTCCATATTAATGGTTTTGGAACTCTAATGGTTTGTTATTTTACAGGTATGACTCTAGGTAGACATCATCATCAGGATTGCACAAGAAAATGTCCAGCAGTCTGTTCTAATAGATCTCCGCATGGTAGAGGTTGACGACGAGAACACATGGAGGAAGAAACTTCTAGTGTTTCAACGCTTGAGTCTGTAGAATATTTTGGGATCCATTTCAAATACACTCATAGAAGACTGGTTAGAGGAGGTCGTGATAGGATTCAGTTCTATTGGTGCTCAGAAGGAGCACTAAGCATCCTTAGCTATGAAGATGTTGTGTGTAGAAGCGAGGCAGTGGTGGTTTTTGTTCCTCGGGGATCGTGAGGAGTTAGCTATCGCATGGGAGGTGTTCCGAGACAAGTTTATAGTCGAGTTTCATTCTTCGATTGCAAAGGCGTCGAGTTTCCAGGAGATTCTTACCCTTATAAAGGGGAGTTGTAGTGTTCAAGAGTTTGGAATACGTTTCAGGGGCCTTTTATAATATGCTTCCGACCTGTTACCAGATGAGGAGGCCAGGGCGAGGAATTTCGAAAAGGCTTTGCATCCATAGATCCAGCCATAGGTCACCCCATTTATGCTGAAGAAATACCATGAGGTATTGGAGAGGGAATAGGTTGTCGATATTACATTGGCCATGACATGATCATCATGAGAGGGGGATCATCATGATCCCTCACGAAGCAAGGTTGTGGTCTGGGGATCCCGGTTTTCAGGGAAGAACTATTTCTGTTCAGCCGGGGGTCGTTCCTAGCCCTTCACATCTCGTTTCATCAGAGGAATCAACTCTCAGGCCAATTCCAAGGTATTAGACACTTGTTTTTCTTATGGTGGTCGTGGAAATCAGCAGCAGGAGTGCCTGACCATTCAGAGCGTTCATCAGGCACCAGATGTTACACTCTTAGTTCCTTCGTAGAGGCAGTTCCCACTGAAGCATCAACATCCAGTTGTACTAGCTTTAGATCATCAGAGGGTTGATGGGGAAATCATAAGACAGCCCCATGACACTTCCTGTCCTTAGAGAGAAGAGCGCGACCATGGTGGTGCTCGTCATCAAGGTCAGAGAGTCCATGGGGGAGGTCGTGGTCAGCTTCATGCTCTAGCGTTGCCAGCTCCAGGCGAGCCAGATGTCATTTGAGGTGCCCTTTTTTCTACCTTGGTGTATGCCTTGTTTGATTCATGAGTGAGACATCCCTTTATATCACATACCCTTATCCATGATTTGGGACTTGAGGTAGAGAGGCTTCAAGTGCCCATAGTGTTGACTATGCCAGTTGGAGGTCGGGCTGACTTGTTTGAAATATTTATAGTCTGTGAGCTGGTGTTGGGGAAACAATTATCTTGGGGATATTTTCTATGAATATGAATAAAACCATAGGATGTCATCCTAGTCATGGATTGGTTGTATTCAGTGCTGGCTATCATGGATTTCTTCACGAAGAAGGTCATTTTCTTTGGTGCAGATGGAGAACAAGTGGTGTTTGTTGGTGAGTAAGATCCTCGGATGGGTCATAGACATATTCCATCCTTATCATCCATGATGGATGAGATGATTTTGAGATATTCAGTGGTTCAGTAGTTGTCTTTTCATAGAGTCGTAGAGGAGTACCCTAATGTATTTCTAGAAGAGGTTGTAGCACTACCCCCTCGACAAGAGATCATGTTTGGGATTGAGCTATAGGCAGGAGGTTCTCATATCTCTATGTCTCCGTATATGATGGAGCCTTCTGAGTTATGAGCACTACGTATATGGCTTGATGGTCTCTTAATGTACGGTTTTGTTCGGCCAAGTGTGTCACCGTTGGGTGCACTAGTTTTGTTCATAAAGAAGTCTGAAAGAAGATTGTGGTTGTGTGTTGATCATCATCGCTTAAACAAAGTGACAATAAGGAATCGCTATACTCTTCCACGAATTGATGACTTATTTGATCAATTGAAGGGTTCAAGATGGTTCTCAAAGATCGACATGTGGTCTGGATATCATCAGATGCGTGTGAAGGATGTGGATATTCCGAAGATGTCTTTCCGTTGTTGTCATGGGAATTATGAGTTTGTTGTAATGCCGTTTGGCATGAAAAATGCTATAGTTGTATTAATAGGATTTCTGAATGTTGTGTTCCATGAGTTCCTAGAGAAGTTCATGGTAGTTTTCATCAATGACATCCTTGTGTACTCCACCTCTGAAGAGGAGCATGCAGTGCATCTATAAGCCAAATTGGGAGTTCTTCGTAAACATCAGATGTTCTCGAAGTTGTCGAAGTGTGAGTTTTTGGCTTGACAAGTCAGTTTCTTGGGGCATGTTGTGTCCCAACAGGGTGTAGCTGTGGATCCATCAATGATAGAGGTTGTTGTGTCTTGGGCATCCCCAAAGATAGTTTTAGAGGTGCGATGTTTCCTTGGTCTCAGAGGCTACTACATGAGGTTCGTAGCCAATTTCTCATGACTTGAAACTCGTCGAACAACTTTGAATTGGAAGGATAAGGAATTCATATGGACTAATCAGTTCTAGGAAGCTTTCGGGTATCTAAATGAGAAGTTAGTTTGTGCTCCAGCTCATTGTCTTCCAACTGAGGGAGTTTAGTTTGTTGTTTTCTATGATGCTTTGAATCTAGGGTTTGGCTGTGTTTTGATACAGATTAGATCAGTTGTTTCTAATGGGTCTCGGCAGTTGCGTCCCCATGAATTCAACTATTCCACTCATGATATTGAGATGGCAACCATGGTGTTTGCTCTGAAGTTGTTGAGATATTACCTCATTGGTGAGCGCTTTGTGGTTTTCACCGATCATAAGAGTTTGAGGTATGTTTTCTCCCAGCGTGGATTGAACATATGACAATGTAGGTGGATGGAGTTCTTGCATGAATGCGACATGGAAATATCGTAAACACCTTGAAAGGGGAATGTTGTAGCTGATGTGATGAGTCGAAATTCATGTAGTGATGCTGGGTGTGAATCCAGTGATTCTTGGAGAGTAATGGAAGAACTATCATCATTGAATCTAGATATAGGAGATGTTGGGGGTAGAGGTTTCCTTTTTCAGATGACAGTACTGCCATCCCTGATGCAGAAGGTGGAAGAGTCCCAGTTGGGGGATCTTGAGGTGGAGGTCTGGAAAGATCGAGTTGTTTGTAGTGAGGCCCCAAATGGTCGGTCGGAGGACAAACAACACCGAGTGTTGTATCATGGAATTATTTTTTTTCCATTCACAGTGCACGAGATGGTTCTTAGAGAGTTCCATAGTTAACCCTTAGCAGTATATCATTCCGTGACAAAGATGTACTGATCCTTGAGGAGTCAGTTTATTTGGCATGGGCTAAGGCATGCAGTTGCAGAGTTTGTGTCTCGATGTTCAGTCTACCAGAAGTTGAAGGCCGAACACCGTGTTCTAGGTGGTCTTCTCTAGTAGATCGAGATTCCTCAGTGGACATGGGAGGATATCTCAATGGACTTTTGTATAGGTTTTCCTCGAGATCCGGGAGGACATGAATCTATTTGGGTGGTAGTTGATCATTTAATGAAATCGTACCACATTATAGAAATCAAGGAGTCATGTTCAGTGGATGTTTTGTCGAGGAAATATCTATAGGATGTGGTGAGATTCCATGGGGTCCCTAGGATGATCATTTCTGATCGAGATCCTCATTTTATCTCTAGGATGTGGAGAGGTCTCCAACATTCTTTCAGTTCTCAACTATAACTTAGAACTGCTTTTCATCCTCAAATAGATGGTCAGACATAGCGAACCATCCAGACTCTTGAAGACGTGTTTCACTATTGTGTTCTTGATTTCAGATGTTCGTGGATGAAGAACTTACTCTTGGTGAAGTTCTCTTACAATAATAGTTTTTACTCCACCATCAGTATGGTTCCATTTGAAGTCATGTAGGGTCAACCATTCAATTCTTCGTTGTGTTGGTCTGGGGTCTGAGAGTCAACAATTCTCAGACTGGAACTAGTAAAAAATAAAACAGATATGGTTCAGGTGATTTGTGAGAGGATGAAGACAGAGCGAGATCGTCAAAAATCATATGTCGATCAAAGAAGGATACCCTTAGAGTTTAATGTTGGGGATCATGTGTTTAAGAAGGTGACTCGCCGTCATGGGAAGTGAAGCGTTGGCGGTGGGAGCAATATTTCTCCCCTGTTTTTCGGATCTTTCAAGGTGTTAGCTTGTGTTGGAGCAGTGGTGTATCGAGTAGCACATCCCCCTCCGATGATTCAGATACATGATGTTTTCCATGTATCACCGCTCCTTCGCTATCTTCATGATGACTCTCACATCATAGATTGGGGAGAGATCAATGTTGATGATGATGCATCCTATGAGGAGTGTCCTGTGGAGATCCCAGACCCTAAGAAGATGGTGTTGTTTGGTATTTCTATTCCCTTAGATTATGTCTTGTGGCGACACAGTGGAATAGAAGAGAGTACCTTGGAACGTGAGTCGCAAATGCCTTCTCAGTACCCAGAGATGTTTGACATTTAACTATTTTCATGTATTGTTGTAATTTTTGTGGTTATGAAACATTCATGTTTATCAGAAGGCTCCATTTGTTGTTTTCGGTGGCCTTCTCTCTTTTGAGAGGTATCTCGACGGGTGGTTGTACAAACCATGTTTCGATTTCTTTTTATGTTGGTTTTCGATTCTCGAGGATGAGAATGTTTTGAGAGGTATCTGATGTAATGGAACAGACCTCTCATATCTATTCCTTTGTGAAAATGTGGTGCTGGAGTTGATTTGGGAGATCAAGGTGACTAGTTGGGGAATTTGGGTGGAGTTTTAAGGATGATTAATGGGAAATAGCTTTCACACGGTTAGCACATGGTTTCCTAAACCATGCTGCCAAACCATGCAAGGATGGTCTTGGAGGAAGTGGATAATGCACGATTGGCACATAGTTTGTCTAACAGTTCATCCCAACCATGCAGGGAGTGTTTGACGAGGCAGAAGCGATCACATGGTTAACACACGGCTTGTTAAGCTGTGCGGACTAACCATGTGGGCACTTAATCATAGATCCTAAAATTATGGATCTAACTCATTTTGCCTCTAAATTATTCATTTAAGCTCTTAAGAGGCCATAACTCATGATTACCCTTCCTTGAAGGTAGGAGAACCTCTCCCAAGAATTTTAGAGGCAATCTGAAGGCTTCTCTAGGCGAATCGAAGCTAGTTTCGTGAGGTATGTGACCGTTCTTGTTTGGTTTCTTAGATCTACTTAGATCTACTTCCCATATTCTCTCGGTTTCATAGGTCTACGCACGTTATTGGTATATCTAATTGTGTGGAAGCCAAATATGTTGAGATTGGGTCTTGATCATTCTAGGTGGAGATATCTAAGGTAGTTTTTTGGAGAATCAACCAGGATTTCTTGTGCATTCTTCGTTGTTGGGTTTTCGTCAAAAACCTAAGGGTATGGGAGTTGTTTCTTCTCTTTCATTTACGTTAAACTATATTGATATCATGTTGAATCCCGCTAGATGACAATGGAATGATCATTCTAGGTGTGTGGATTCAAAATATGTTGAGATTTGGTCTTGATCATTCTAGGTGGAGATATCTGAGGTAGTTTTTTTTGAGAATCAACCAGGCTTTCTTGTGAATTCTTCGTTGTTGGGTTTTCTTCAAAAACCTAGAGGTAAGGGATTTGATGCTTCTCTTTCATTTACGTTCAACTATATTTCCAACTGTGTGAGGAGTGTTTGATGAGGCAGAAGCTATCACACGGTTAACACACGGTTTGTTAAGCCGTGCGAACTAACCATGTGGGCACTTAATCATAGATCCTAAAATTATGAATCTAACTCATTTTGCCTTTAAATAGTTATTTTAAGCTCCTAAGAGTCCATAACTCAGGATTACCTTTCCTTGAAGGTAGGAGAACCTCTCCCATGAATTTTGGAGGCTATCTAAAGGCTTCTCTTGGCGAATCAAAGCTAGTTTCGTGAGGTATGTGATCGTTCATGTTTGGTTTCAAATATCTACTTAGATCTACCTCCCCTATTCTCTCAGTTTCATATATCTACGCACGTTATGGGTAGATCTAAGAGTGTGGATTGCAAATATGTTGAGATTTGGTCTCGATCATTCTTGTTGGATATAGCTAAGGCAGTTTTTTAGAGAATCAACCAGGCATTCTTGTTGATTCTTCGTTGTTGGGTTTTCGTAAAAAACCTAGAGGTATGGGATTTGTTGCTTCTCTTTCATTTACGTTCAACTATATTTCTAACATGATGAATCCCACTAGATTACAATGTAATGACCTAATAAAATAATTTCAACCAAATAATGAAATCTTATCGATAGTATGTTATTGAATCATGTTTTTTAGATAGTGGGATATCTATGCTTTCCTTGATTAGCGATTGTTCTTGGTGGAAATTGTTACAGAACGTAAACCTGGAGTTATTGATATTTGTTCAAAAAAAGACAAAGAGTCATGTGAACGAAACTAGTTCCGGTTTTAATTTGATCTTAATCAAATTGGCTTAGTAAGCATGTTTAATCGTTTGTGATAACTTACTGGTAAGGTTTCTCAATGTTGGAAACAACAATTTATAAACTTGTTAATTCAGTATGGATTGATTATTTGATTGTTTGATAATTCCTTGGAGGGTTCTGAGTTACCCTCATGTTTATTAAAGGGCCTTAGCCCAGTTGATGTGATGTTTTATTTTCTTCTTCTTGTGTTTTAATGTGACCCTGGAGGGGTGTTGTGTTATGTGGAGGCATAAATGCCTTTTGGTTGTGGTAGCAGATGACTCCTATAGTGGAAAGATGCATCGGTTTATGTATGTTGGTGTAGAAGAGGACTCTAGGGATTATCGAATGGGATGGATGTGATTGTTGAATGCTTGTTGATTCATGGGTTTTTTATCTGCATTACATTTCGCCGCTGCTCAAGGATAATGGTATTTCTTTCCCTTCTTCCAAAAGAGGTGATGTCACACGGGGTATGCCAAGTGCTTTCCATTTTTATCCTCTCGATGTAGAATGTGTCTACGCTCTTACTATTGTTGTAAAAGACATGATGTGTACTACATCTACTCGCCGTGTTGAGCCCCATTTGTTTAGTAGCATATGATGCTTTTTGAGAATGTCTGAGAATATATGAAAGTAATTTTGTAATGAGTGTTTGAATAAATGATGTTTACCCATGGGTTTGGAGTTCTTTGGAACATAATGATGAGGTTGAGATCTTTTGAAGGGATAGTGGAATTTCTTTTGGATGTGGTGTTAAGGGAATTTATTGTGGAATTGTTCATGGTTACTTAATGTTTGAAGAATTAATTAATGTATAATGGAATTGATAACAATGGAATGAAGTAATCTAATAAATCCCTTAAATGGTTGTGTGCTTATATGAAACATAGTCTTAGAAGTGGCAGCCCGATGTCCGAGAGGCGTTAGCTGCACTTGTGTATAATACTAGGTTATTCCCATAGTGTGGTTGTGAGACATAATATATTCTCAACTTTTTGTGTTTCTGTACACTACTCCACCCTATCAGTAAGATAAACTGACACCCTGGGGATTCTGAGCCCTCTAGGGGTGTTTTCCCCAACATTACAATCAGAGGATGAATTGTTGACTACCACCTATGACCTTGTTCTCTTCTCTTGGTAGATAATAGTTCCATTAGGCACAACGTTTATTTTTCTACATATATGATTGTAGAAGTCTATAATTGCTTCTGGTTATTCACACACATATATTCTGGATGTACTATACTGTGGACTACTATATGTGTAACGTGTATTGGCTGTGATGGCATGGGGATCCTTACTCAGTGTATGGGATGTAATGGCTTGAGTTATAATACCCGACATATGATTCATGTTATGCGACCTGTGGTGGCTCCTAGAAACTACCTAGTTACTTTTGGTTGTGAGGATGGTGTGGTGCTTCACCCATGTGTCTGCGGGCATGCCTTTGTGGTGCATGCAGTGCAGATTGTGGATCTTAGCCAAGGTGTCTGCGAACAAGCCTTTGGAGAGAGATGCATAAGATGTATGTCATTGGGGATAAGCAAAAAACTAGTGGGGAAGTAGTAGTGGGGTACCCATGATATTCTTTACTATATTCTATATTCTTGTATCTGTTATATGGTGATAGAATCCATGGTGAGATTGGGAACATAGTATACCTGTTTAGGTGAAGATTTGGTTTCACTTGTAGTTTACTGGGCTTTAGCGAGATTTCATTACTTTTTCACGAGAGGCTTTGGGGAGGATCCTACTGAGTATAATTTTAAACTCACCCTATGAATATATAACTATTTTCCAGGTTACTAGGAGCAGGTTGGAGATCAAGCTGGTTTCTACTAGAATGGGGTTGTAGGAGCTATTCAGGCTTGTGGTTGCTGTTGTTTTCACTTTCTTTTGGGTACTTGTAGTTTTTTTCTCTTCAAGATGTAGTACTTTATCATGACATTCCATCTTTGCACTTGGGTTTCTTTTATATTTCCAGTTATATGATTGAGTTGATTGGTGTCTATCTTACCTATTTCTTCCTCATGTGTTCTCTTAGAGGGTAATACCATTTTTTTTGTGTTACCATACCCTCAGTGCTAGTCGCCAACTCGGGGCCTAGGGGAGGCAGTGCTCATGTGTCATTATCTCCCTTCTCACATTCTTAGCCCAGTAGGGGTACACATTGTGGGGAGGGGTTCTTGTCATGAGTTCTTCCGTCCGTTCATGCCGAGATGGAGGTCGTGGCCGTGGTGTTCAATCGCCAGGCTTTCAGTGACATGATTTCTTCTGTTCGTTCTTCCATCCTCTACCGATATCTTGATGCTAGAAACTCCGTGGGGGACTAGAACGTCTATTGTACCTCAGGGTAGGGAGTTCCCTCTACAGGATGGTGGGTGACAGTTCTTATGGAACATATATGTCGTAAAGATATCTTACTATGATGTCATTCTCAATATGGAATGGTTATTTCAATTTTAGGCAGTCATCAATTTTTATCGTTGTATGGTGATTTTCACATCACCAGAAGGTGAATCATTTCTTCAAAGAAGAAAATGGGGTGTCTAGGAGAGGAGAGAGGGACCCGAGCATCATGGGTTGGGAAGAGTTGCAGGACATATTTCTAGTCTATATTAGGATGTCCATGGGAATCACAGTAACACTTTCTTACAGTGGTGGATGGTTTCATAGATGTAATTCAAGAGGACTTTTCTAGTTTTCCATTGAATCGTGAGGTAGAATTTTCTTTTTATCTTGTTCTAGGAGTGGCATCAGTGTCCATTACTCCTTATAGGATGGATGCACCAGAGTTACAAGAGCTCAAGAAGCAGTTGGAGGAGTTGTAGGCAAAGGTTTTCATTTGACCCAGTACATCCCCTTGGGGTTCACCAGTCCTATTTACGAAGAAGGAAGACAATACCCTCTGTCTTTATGTGGACTATAATAAGTTAAACCAGTTGACAGTCAAGAACTGATATCCCTTGAATAGGATTAATGATCTCTTTGATCAGCTTTGCGGAGCCAGGATGTTCATGATGATTGACCTAAGATCTGATTAACATTAGTTGCACGTTATACAATATGATATACCTCTTACAGCCTTCTAGTGTAGGTATGGTCTATATGAGTATATGGTTATTCCTTTAGGTCTCACGAACTTGCCGACAGTATTTAGGGCATAGATGAACCGAGTGTTCCATCCATTCATAGATTCCATCATGGAGGTTTATGTGGAAGATATCTTAGTGTACTCTCACACTAGACATGATCATTCTACTGATCTTGATATCATTTTGAGTATACTGAGAGAGCATTAGTTATATGAACAACTCTCAAAATGACACTTGTATATGGATCAGATTCACTTTTTTGGGTCATGTTATCTTAGAGACAAGAGTATCAGTAGAACCAATGAATGTGAGAGCAATAGTTTCCTGGGAGTATCTAAATAATGTATTTGAGGTGAAGAGTTTAGTAGGGATGGAGGGATAGTACAGATGTTTCATACATCAATTTTCACAGTTAGCAGCACCACTGACGAGTTTGACTATGAAGGATTCAATGCCCCTGTGGTAATATTATTGTGATACAACCTTTCAGGAGAGGAAATGGAGGATGACATCAGCACCGATACTAGTCTGGAAAAAGCCGGGAAAGAGCTATACTATTTATTGTGATGCATCAGGTAACAGGCTGGGAGATGTGCCTATACAGGTAGATGGAGTCATTGCATACAGGTATCGACAATTGAGGCCGCATGAGAGGAATTACTCAACGCATGATCTCAAGATGAGGGTAGTTGTTCATGAAATGCGATGTTTGATACATTATCTTCTGGGAGAGCATTTTGTGTTTTTCAATGACCAAAAAATATAAAATACATCTTCACTCAGCGTGATCTGAATTTGAGACAGTGATGGAGGGTTGAGTACCTTCAATCCTTTGACATTGAGCTTGCCTATACACTAAGGACTGGAAATGCAATGGCTCAATAGTTAAGCATAAGGACTCATGTACAGGTAGTTCAGGAGGCCAGTAGTGAGTGCAACCATATGGCTCTATTATCTGAGATGCATTTGGAAGTTCATGATAGACAGGGGCTGGAATTTCTTTCTTCTGTAGATGTTACATCTACTCTTTTTGATCGAGTGAGAAAGGGGAAGCTATAAGATTCAGAAGGCATATTCCTATTGTAGAGTGTGTCCGGAGAGGACCCTATTCCTATGTGGATAGTAGGCAGAGATGTGATCATGGCTTTCTCAGGGCCCGTATTGTTACCAACAGATATACGTGAGGAGCAGATGCTGGATTTTCATTCCTCGTTTTGGGAAATTCATCATTGTGTAACCAATATGTATCATGATCTACAACATTAGTATTGGTGGCCATGTTTGAAGAGGGATGTTTTTGGTTTCATCATGAGGTGTTCCACCTGTCAACAGGTGACGGTGGAGCATCAGCGGCCCACAGGGATTTTACAGTAGTTACCCATTCCAGAGTTGAAGTGGAATTTCGTCGCGAGGGATTTCGTAACAGGGTTGCAGAGGTGGCCTTGAAGGAATTATATAGTTTGGGTTTTCATTTGATGGCTTATGAATATTGATCACTTCTTGTCGATTTAAGAGACCATAAGTGGTGATGAGCTAGGATGATTTTACATCAGTTAGATTGTACAATTGAATGGAGTTACACACTCCATTGATTCATACATGGATGATCAATTTACTTCTCGGGTCTAGTAGGGGATTTATAAGGCCTTTGGTACATAGGTATTTTTTGAGTACAACATTCCACCCCCAGACAGAGGGCCAGTCCAAGCATAAGATTCAAGCAATTGAGGACATGCTCCCAGCATGCATATTGAATTTTAGAGGTTCTTGGGAGAATAATATATCTCTTGTGGAGTTTTCCTACAATAATAGTTTTGAAGAAATAATTCAGATGGTACCCTATTAGGATATGTATGGAAGGACATGCTGATCATTCTTACATTGGATGGAGGAAGGAGAGGAAGTTATTCTTGGACCTCATCTTATTCCAGAAACTACAGAGTAGATAGAGTTGATTCAGAACAGGATGGATATTGCATAGTGTCGATAGAAGTGTTATTCTGATCAGTAGAGAAGACATCTAGAGTTCGTGGTCGGGGATCCAGATTTCCTACGTGTCACATCAAGGATGGGGTACAAAAGAACTAATATATAGGGTAACCTTTCTCCGAGGTACCTCAGACCGTTTGAGGTTTAGGTGAAGGTTGGGCCAGTTTTCCATTGGTTGACGTTTCCCCAGAGCTACAAGGATATGCACACCGTTTTTCATGTTTCTCATCTACGACGTTACTTTTCAGACCCATCTGACATCATTCAACCTGAGGAGGTTAAGCTCGAGGAAGATGTATCATTTGAAGAGCATCTTATCCGGATTTTGATCGTAGTGTGGAAGATCTCTGTGTTCAGTCTATTCCTATGGTATGGGTGCTATGGTATCATGGGCGAGTACAGAATGAGACTTGGGAGTGGGAGGCTGAAATACGAGCTTAGTGGTAGAATCTGTTCAGGATTTCTTATTCTACGCCGCACTAGGTAAATTGGGGGACTGATTTCATTAAGGGGGGATGTTTGAATGAACCAAGATCATCCTTTCAGGTTTTGTTTTCCTTTTTTGGTCATTTTGGAGAAAAAGAATAAATTCTGTAAATTTTCTAAGTACACGCCGTGTACTCGGTTAAAGTAGGTAGTCGGGTGCTGGTCGTATAGCGGCCATGAAAATGACCATGTGGGGTGACCTAGAGGCCACCTAAAGTGGAGTATGAAACATTTATTACATGTTGTGAACTTTTTTTTATTAAACGCATTGGGGTCACATTTAATCGCCAGAACACACTCATTCTAGGTATTGTTCTACCGAGAGCTCTATATAGCTGCATATCATTGAAAAATCCTCGAGCAAGAATCCATCCTCATAATCTGGCATCATTAGTTGTCTTGGAATCACATCGGTGACTTCTTGCTTCTCCTAGAGCACCATTTTTTGATTTCTCCTCTCATGGGAGATATCGTGGGTTGAATGTTTTAGATGTTTTCGTAGATCTACCATATTCTTGGTCGATCCAAGGTCCGACGCCAGAGAATATCGATCCCCCAATGCTGATGTTGGTGTTTTTCACCTTTCCATTGAAATTATTCTAGTATTATCTACAATTTTGACCAATAACCTTGAACGGGGTATTACGTTTTTTTCTGATTTACCCCTTATTGATTTCTTTCCAGTATTTAATTCTTGTTTAGAGGATAATTGGATATTAATAGGGTTTATTTCTCTAATTTGGATGTGTTTCCCATGCATGTTCTATTTACGACTGTTGTTATGCTTAGCCTGTTTGGCCACCCTGCCTGTTTTCAATGATTAGTGTCGTAGGGTGGAGTGTTTGTATTTAGAATGCTTGATATGTTGTAGACTGATTAGCCAAGTAGTTCATGATGTTTATCTTGGCCGTTTTGACCGTACGATGCTCAATGACCTACACAGGTCCATGAGAACATGTTGTAGTAGACTATAAGGGGAATTAACAGAGTGAGCATCCCTAGAGATTCTATGATCAACAAGTGGCTATAAGAGGAATTGACCGAGTGATATATTCAGAGAGTCCTTGATCTTGGGGATATAAGTGGAATTGATCGTGTGATATTTCTCAGAGAGTCCTTAACCTATCATTGACTATAAGTGGAATTGACAGTGTGAGCATGCTCAGAGAGTCTTCATTTTCCATTAACTATAAGGGGATTTTACTATGAGCACTTCCACAAAGAGTCCTTATATATTCCTATAACTAAACCAGAGGGTTACCATTCTTGATTAATAGTTTTGATACATGGTATTGATTTCTACTGAGTACTTTCTTTTCTATTACTTCTGTACTTTTACCTGTCATATATTCATAGACTGTTAGGCATAGATCATAGGGTGGTTTCCTACTGGGATTTAGTCTCAAACCCTATTTGGGCCAGAATTTTGTGCCCAAATATATTATATTGTTGCACGTGTAGACATGGTAATGCCCCGTTCTACTTTGGGATCATGAATTTTTATGGAGCTGGAGAGCATGGGATCATGCATTGGCTTGTGATGCTGGTGGATAAGTTCATTTGATTCTTTTGTGCATTGGATTAGTACTTTTTTTATTAATGCATTGTGATTTGTTTGTCTGGTTTCCTAGAAATATGTACCATGAATCGTAGATATATATATATGTGTGTGTGTGTGTGTGTGTGCTCTAGTTGTTTGTTATTCGAGTCTTCCACTATTATTGTTGTTGAAATATTTACTACTTCCGTTGTTGTGTTTTTTCCCTTCCATTGTGTTATTATGCCTATGAGGGAAATTTTTCCCCACATTCACACCCAAGGCCCTCACTGTTAGTTTGTATCATGTGGCATTTGGGGAAATATGCTTGAGTCCATGTGACCAACCGTGTACAGGGTGCCTCTGGGTGGATTCCTAAACCAGGAAGTTACAGTAATTATGTAAATTTCATTTTGTTTATATTTTATGTAGTAAATTTATTCCTCACCTTTATAGAAATGATTTTAAAACAAAATAGTTTTAGTTTACTTTTCCTACTATGAAGTCATTGACCATTTAACTAGACATAATTTTATGGTTCTATGATTGTAAAATATATCGTGCTTTTTTATCTATCAATTTCCATCAGAACATGGTATATATCTTTTACACCATATCCATGTTTTATTTTAGATTATCCCATCATGTGTTATCTCAGGTGACCTTCTTACATCCATTTTCTTTTTTCATATGTATATTTTATTAATTCTTTTTCTGATGTGCTATTCTAAAAAAGGAATTCTTAACAGTATTAAATTAGTTATAGACACCAAATTAATGTATTAAGAATGAATTTTCAAAATGGGGGGAGGTTATAAAATCTCAAGATTTAATAATGAAACATTATGTACAATAGAGTAAATAATACGTTACACCGAGCATAAATGAAAATATAAATTTCATTACTCAAATGATACCATTATATCCAAGCTGTTGAAATATATGGAATGGATAATAATAACTGAATTAATAGAAAATGGTTCACAGATTCTTAAAATTATTTCTTTGGTGTAGAATTATTTATAATTTAGTGTAGAATGCTTTTAAAATAAAAGGTATTTATTTCCTAAAAATTATTTAAATGAAAATATGTGAGTTTATAAAGTAAAAAAATCACTATTTATTTGTTTTATTGATGAACTATATATATAAATTATATTCATTTTAATTTTTAATATTCATATTATATATTTTATAAACTTGAATTTTTAAAGAATTCATTTTTTCAGGTAAAATAAATATATCTCCAAAAAATGATGCTTTCCCATTTTTGATGGAGAACACATTTTAAATCAAATTTCAAACACTTTTATAAGTTATATATGAAATAATAAACTTCTTATTATGAATAATAATTTAAAATTTTACTTTGGAATTTTTTTTGGTATTTTATGGTAGTATTCAATTTTTTACAATTACTGAAAAATAGTGTATTTTATGTAAAAAATGTTCTTTCATTAAATTTATTTATGTAGTTATATTATGAATTTAATTTGTTTAAAGGTATAATTTGAATATTTTTTACCATTAATACAATTTATTTCATTTTAATCCTTTTTAATGTTTAATATATATATATAAACAATTCATACATTTGAACGTTTCATTTTTAGACCACGTTTTTTAGTCATGTCTGTGGAATTACATTTAAACATAATTTTCCCAATTCAGTAAAATGATTTATATAAAATGGATTTAGTAATACAAAAAATAATGTCTATATTAGGTTGAAAGGGAAATTTCCTTTTTTTAATAAATTTACCATTTAAAAAAAACATTTACAGTGATAAATGTAAAATTTTGACAAGTGTTAAAATTCAATGATAAAAGCTTAACAAACATAAAAATTAAATCATTTAAAGTGTGTTTAAGGTGTGTATCGAACATAAAAATATTATATAAAATTAATACCTATCCAAAATATTGTAAATTTATTCCACATCTATATTGTTTTCTTATAATATAATATAATCAATAAAGTAATCAATTGAACCCACTTCTCATAAAGTATAAATACCACCTCTACCAACCATTTCTGAAACAAAAATCATTGTAGCAACTCAAATCTCTTCCCAAAACACTTTTACTCACTCTCACCACTTCCATGTTCTATTATAATTATTTTATTTCTAAATCCAATATACAATCGGACATTCAAGGTTGGGATAATAAAGAGGTAATTTTCTCAAAGTACCTCTCTTAATTTTTTAATTTCTCTACATTCTTCTCAAATCCTTCATCATTAAATTCATGATAACTAATGAATAATTTTAATACATTAGTAATATATATAATTGGATATATTATATCCATTAGATTTCTCAAATCCCTTTATTCAATGGAATTAAATTATTATCCATGTTATGCCTTTTATTCTCCTAAATGAATAATGTTTTTTGTCATGACCCATCATCACCAAAAGGAGGTAAGGGTCCGTAGATTTCCACGACCTTCCTTCTTCAAGTTAAAGGAGAAATAATGCACCCTGAAACTCGCCTTCAATAGGTCCCTGAGTGGCGACCAGCGCCAAGGGTATAGAATCACTCACTAAATAGAAGCCATTACCCTTTTTCTTTTAATAGGATGGGGAGATAAGATAGTAAATCCCACAACACCAAAACTAAAAGTGAAATAAAATCTAAAACAATCATTCCTATATGCATGTTACAAAAGTAAATTCCACAATGTACAATGTATATACAAAGATAAAGTACCAAAGAAAGAAAAACAGCAACAGCAACTGTCCCAAAGGTCATGCGCTAGTATGGTCCCGCGCGATCCCCAAAGTCCTCCTGGAAAACTAGAAACATTTTTATATACGTAGGGTGAGTATAAAACTATACTCAGTAGGGAAAATCCAAAATATATCATGCACATGTGGGGAGGCATACTAATACCTCGTTAGAAAATAGATTAACAAGCACTTTACAAGGAAACTAACCACCCAAGCCTCACCAAGGTACACTCCCCAAATAATGAAAGAAATGTAAAATATAATAATAGCACATCGATGTTTGGGTACCCCGCACCACTTTACCACTATTTATTGATGAAATCCTATGCATTTAACCAATCCCACCATTCTCACTACAGTACCACTGCCACACCCCTCCCGCACACACCTGGGCTATACCCTCACGCACTCCGACTGCCAAACCCCGGCTGCAAACACCTGGGCCACAATTGTCTCACATAACTACTCCTGCAAACACCTAGGCCAGAACAACCCCCTCCATTCCCAATGACACCTGGGCTAGAAGATCCACTTCCACACCTGAAGACACCCGGGCCTCATCCCGAAGACACTAGGGAAACCACCTGCCCGCACACACCTGGGCCAACCACCGTGCCACCCTGCATGAAGATTCTAGAGATAATAATGGACTTTAGGGCATCAGAGCCTGCCCGAAGATACTGCGGCTATCCGGGAAAGGGATCAGAAAGGAGATAATAACCAGACACTAATATAAGTGTTCGAAAAAACAACCTCCCCCATGAAATGGGGGTGTTCGGCACTAGGTTCTCTACTTGGGTCGGTCGCGAATAAGAAACAAAAAACTACATGTATATGAATAGGTAATAAGCACTCACCCAAAGGTTAGGTTTTTCTTCATCCTGCCAAATGAACAAATTCAGAACCCATGTCTATGTCAAAACCCACACCATACCAAAACCCATCTATCTCATCATTTTTTTTCATGTTTAGTTATAATTTTTAAATAAGTTTTCTGCACCTACATGTGAAATTAGCAAGCATAAGCACAATACAAGGAAAGAGTACAGTCAAACATCAACTTTAACATTCACACTCGGTTCTATTATAAAGCCACAACAACAAAGGGATAAGTGATATCCCTTGAAGTGATGGAACCAATGAAAACCCTAAGGTATAACCCCATGTCCCCAGAAGCCAATGTTTTCTCAAAAATAGAGGATTCCACCCCAATTCGTGATATAATCAAGGTAACCTCCCGACCATAAATTCACAACCACTGGAAGCATAACAACATGGGATCTCTTCCCCACCCACATCACTATAAAATACGTCCGTGAGGGAAAAACAACAAACCACTACCAACAAAGCAAAGAAGGCCCATGCCGGTATTTTTAGATTTAAACTATTTAACACACACCATGATTCCAATTCCGTTGTACTTTAACCGAGGTTATCACAAAAAAGGGGTGATCCAGGTGCTTTAAATTTATTTATCTGGATTTACGTAATTAACCAAATTCCATTACAGACAAGGGTTCAAAAACACAATACAATCCATTTAAACATCACCAGAGGTAAGGGATTGTTAGTGAATAGAGAAAGACCACCAATGACTATGATTTCTAGTAGGCGTAAGCCCACCCAATTCAAAAAACACGATCATAAACCAAAGAAGCATCATCGATTACAGCCCCCACTTCATTATTTAGAGTCTGTTCATTATGTTCATTAAGGTTCGGGTTCATCCAATTCTACATAATCAAAAGCATTCCCACCCCACATGATACACAAAAGGAGATATGAAGGAGAAATTCCATACCTGATTGATCGACACTCGAAGTTTATCTCACTCGCCAAATACAGAAGATGCGTGATTTGCAGGGGTGGGGCCTCAGTAACTAAAGAACTAGCAGAAGAAACGATGGGAGTGTGATCGAGAAAATCAAAAACCCATAGAGAACCATTTAGTTTATAGGGTCGGGGACGGTTGAGATAAGAACTAGAAACCGTGTAAGGAGAGGGGGTCGTGGGTTGACCACGCGGCCCCACATGTCATTAATGTGGTCCTCGCCATTAGGGGCGGTTTAAATCGATGCACCCAGGTATCTCACTTAATCAATTTCCATTATTTGGCGTTAATGGGCCTTAAAACTGGCTTAATGTGGTCAAAATAGGGTTTAAAACCCAACTTGCGCAAAAAGGAGGCGTTGCTGGAAAAAAACCCATGGGGGTAGGTAAGAGCCACTAGTAGCCGAGAGTGACTGTTGGCTAACAACGACTGGTAGGGTGTAGCCACTGGTAGCGGAGCTACCGGTAGGGTGAAGCCACAGGTAGGCGACAGCCACTGGTGGCTGATAGCGACCAGTAGCCGAGCTACCGTTAAGGTGCAGCGACCGGTAGTCGAGAGCTACCGGTGGCTGACAGCCACTGGTAACTGAGCTATCGGTAAGCTGCAGAGACTGGTAAATCGAGGTACCGGTTGGCGGCGGCAACCGGTAGACCGATCTACTGTTAGGACTGCTACAAGTAGGCTAAGGCTATCGGTAGGCCTACTGTGGGTCAAACATCACTGAGCAGTTGGGATGGCCTCCCAGACCACCAAGAACACCTCAAGCATCAGATTGTTACTATGTAATGAACCATCCAACAACAAAGGCCATTACATTAGATACCTCTCAAACTATTCTATCCCTCGAGAATCAAAACAACCCACAAGAAAACAGAGGGTCCAAATAACCATCTCGAAAGATTCCTCTTAGGAGCGAACATCATTGTTAACAAAAAACGCTTTTTTCTTAAGAACCAAGCAACATACCATGTCAGACTGCCCAGTCTGTTGGTTGGAGAGTCTCTTCCCCCATATCAAGATACTATCCACTTTGGGTGGTACTGACTTTCCCACGCGGGTTTAATTGCATCCACCTTAATGCAACTTGATTAGGGGTTTGATCCTCCCCTCCCCATAGCTAGGAAATTTCACACACATTCAGAGAGGAAATAAAAACAACATATTTCAAATCGAACAAGGTTAAATGATCCAACACAACAAGTATAAATAAGACAACACAAAAATAAAAACAAATCTGGGTACTGGGCATGCATCTGTGCTTCCCTCTCCCATGTGCTCTCCTAAAGCCCACCGTTTCTCCATAACAAACGAACCAAGGGAATGGTTCTCCCACGAAGCACCTCCTCCTTACGATCCTCGATCATCACTGGTCTTTCCATAAAGGTCACGTCATCCTCGATTTCTAGGTCTCCCCATTCAAGGACGTGTGAATATTCGTGAAGATAACGATGGAGCTGGGAAACAAGGAATACGTCATGTATCCTCAATGGCAGTGGTGGTAACGCTAGTTGATAATCCACCTCGCCGACCCGCCGCAACACTTCGAAGGTTCCAATGAAAATGGGAGAAAGCTTACTCACCTTGCAGAACCTCTGTTGTCCACACCGAGGGGAGACCATCAGGAACACGTGGTATCCAACCTCAAACTCCAAGGGCCTCCTCCTGGTATCTGAATACGACTTCTGTCTGTCCTGGGCCACCTTCATCCTTTCCCTTATAAGATGAACCTTATCCGTCATCCATTCTATAATGTTTATTAGTCCTCAGTTGAATCAATTCAACCACTAATTCAACTTTTGAATCTAGTTTACTGAATTAAGTATATATACACAGTAACCAAAACTAACTATTAGAGTGAATGTAAAATCAATTTTTTGTGTTTGAAAAATATAAGTACTGGGTAAAATAAAACATAGTATATGAGGATCATCACAACAAAATAAATAAATGGTTTAGTCTCAATACATGAACTATTCCTCTCCACTTGGTGATAACCTCTCACCAAGATGTTTATATTAGAAATTAACATGATACACATCATGTATCGGGCTTTACAGCAGTTTTCAAAAACTTTCTAGGGATCACAACCTATACCACTGTTCATCGTTGGAAAGACAAAAAATAAAGACCCCACATGGTCTCTTCAACAGTGTTACATGGGAAAAAATTAATGTGAGGTTTGACGTAGGGATATTCAATATCCTCACGTTCTAGCACAAGAGAGAGAGTGTGAAGCAGGAAGACACATTACTCACAAATGTAAAAAAGATGAAACACAATAGGGAAATTATGATAAGATAGAGGTTATAAATATCTATGTTTTTGTAGGTCATCTCCTGACTCCTTGAAGAATTTTAATCATGAGTCTGTCTCTTGAAGTTTCCTTCCAAACAGAGTTTCGAAACACCAGGTATATTCATTCAAATATTGAGTATTCTGCTTCATCAGATTATTGAGAATTCATAAAACACACAAGGGATATTCAATTTATTTTTCCCGAAATGATCTTCTTGTAGTTATATGGGTCCTCAGTGAAGATGCAAAAAAAATATTCTTCCTTGTTCATCATTAGTTTATTTCTTATGCATTCGACTTGTGTACTTCACTGTATTTCATGTTTTTCTCTGTTCCTATATATATATATATATATATATATCTATGTTTTCTTCTTTTTTTTCGTATTTCAGTTCTGACAGTATGAGTACATACATCACGTGTAATCATTCTCGAAAAACGTACTATCATGATATAGTTTCCAGATATTTCATCAAAAAATATTAATTTTGTCAGAAGAATTAATGTTATAGAATATGACTATGAGAAAAATATCAATTATTTGACAAAGTTAGGTTATAATTAGACTGGTAACGATATCCTTCACATTGGTAGGCTTCAACAAAAATTACACATCAACAACCTACAACTGTAACATCCATCAGTTAACATCATTGGTGACCTTCTCTAGTATGCTTACATCAGTGACCTTGTAACGGTGACCATGTATTAGTAATCTTGTATCAGTGACCTTTGTACCAGTCACCCTGTATCAGTGACCTTCTATCAGTGAGCTTGTATCGGTGAAATTTTTACCTGTGACCTTGTATCGGTGACCATTGTATGGGTGACCTTGTATTAGTGCCTTTTATCGGTGATCTTTTTACTCATGACTTTGTATCAGCAACCTTTGTACCGGTGACTATGTATCAGTTACCTTTCTACCTAGATAAATTTTTCACTGTAAGCTTATCCAATCAATTAGTGTGATTGATTTTATATGAATGTTACTCTATTGAAACATGGAACATTGCTGAAGCATAATTAGCATAAAATGAAAACATGGTTCTCACTCAAATGAATACAAGATTTGGGATTATTAAAACATGATTTGGGATTTTCAAAACATGTGAGTCCAAAAAAATGTTTCTTTTTAACGTATTTGGTGACAAAAATCATTACACCAACGCAATCATTATTTGATATTTAGATTCTATTACAACTCATAATGTATAAAAAATTTAAATATTATATTCCTTTTTATGTAATTTTGGAATTGAAAATGGTTTTTTGAATGGATTTATTATGTCATATATCTTCAACTGATATCTAATGATTACAATACAAGAATGATATAATTCTGCTATACCAGTTTTATGTGTTATGATTTTTGTATAGTTATTGGGAATTTTTTAAATATATTGGTGATTACATGAGAAATTGATGTTGAGTGAGCCCAATATAGCTCTCTAATTCATTGGGTATCTTAACAGAGGTAATCATTGAGGTTTTTACTAAGAGATTTAGGGAATATAATATAATTGGTATTCAAAATGTAACCATGAATTTTAATCCCTATATAGTTGTGAATTATAAAATGTAAGAATGTTATATTTTACCTAAAATACCTTTATGATTTTTGATTTAATGAGGTATGTTAAATAGCTTATGTTTTATGAATGAAAATTTTAATTTCGTTGACTTGTATGTGTTCTTGAACTATTGTATTCATTCCATATTGTATAAGAATTATTGAAATTATTATGATCATCCCATGTTTTTGAAATTTTATTAACATGGTATAATGGAGGGTAAGGGAAAGAAAGAATTCAAGAAGGTTTTTATAATGAAATGTATTCTTGTTTTATCAATGGAGAATTATTATCGGGAAAACATGGGATAGAGTAGAAATGTCTACTTTGTAATATTTTAGATGTAATTAATTAATAGTGGCCTAATTTTCATGATATTATACCAATAGAAGATCCTTGATTTTAATTAAAGTAAAATTATTGGCTTGTCTCAGTATTATGTATTGTTTTAAGGCTATGGACTTATTAAAATTGATAAAAAAAATTATTTACATAATCATTCAATATAAAAATTATAACAATGACCTAAATTGGAAAATTTGATATTAAATTTAACTTTTTTTTCTTTTAAGAATATTGAATATATAATTTACCCATATATATTTTTAATATGAGAAGGTAGTACTCTTTTAAAATTTAGTATGTTTTACGATTAATCATAAAATCAATCATTTCATAAAAATCTATAAAAATTACCCTAATATAATTTTGATATTAGGATTTCAAAAATTATATTCGTTATATCTAATAATGTTTCTGTAATTTGTAAATATTAATTTTTAATTATGAGTTCATGGTGTCACTAAATCGACTTTTATAAAAAAACATTATTTTTTTGAAATCATTTATTTATCATTAAAATGATTCTTAATTTTTTCCCATCAATATATAACCATGATTTTCATAATTGAAATTTTACTATTCATAACCACAAATTTATTGTTAGGTGATAACAATCATATTATATAATAAACGTTCAATAATACTTCACCATTGATTTTAACTCGGTGTTGTCTGTAACTGAAGAAAAAATCTACAGAGTATGTAATGAAAGATATAATCAGTGTTTTGTATAATGAATGATATTGAAGAGATTGAATTTTTCCTAAAATAAATATTTCATAATGTCTTGGGTATTATCATTTCATCTAATCGTTATTCATTATGCCATCCACGTAGTAAAGAACCATTTTCTTATATTAATATCTCATGCTATAACAACTATTTATATTAACACATACATAATGAAAATATTATATTCTATTATTATATAAAATATTATGAAATTTATTATTAATCACAATAGGTGATATAGGAATATAAAATTCATATTTAAATATTGAAACATGATATGGGCATATAATTTTCTACCAAAAATTGTCATGAGAAGACATAATTTTTGACTTCATACATATAAAATTTCAAATGATATAGAGAATTGAAAATTTTATTTATTTCTTATATTTAAAAATAATAATTTAATATATTATAGTTAGTAATATGAATATTTGGGTATATTTAATCATGAAAATTATGTTGTTAAATACATCATCTAATGTTCCTTCTAAATTTTTATCACTATATAAATATTTTGTATGAAATTTATGTTGAATATTAGTTTTTAGAATTTTAGGTGTTTCGAAATTATATAATACATGTTGTTGATGTTATGGTGCATTTGTGAATCAGAGTAAATACAATAATATAGTTATTATAGTATTTTTAAAAGTTGATTATGTATTAGGTTCAATGATTCAAGTTTTAGATGAAAATGTATAATGTGTTAGTTGATTTTCATTAATATTGATAGTGGGTTATGATAATTTTAATATTCATAGTTATACTAAATGGGTTTTGAGAAATCCATTGAACATTTAATGTGAATATCTAATATGACACATTAATGAAATTATTGAAAAAATTTAATACATAATAATTATATAAAATTCATTTTTGAATAGATTATATTTTTAGAAGATATTATGAAAATAAATTTGAAATAATAGTTGTGAAATAATGCATCATATATATATATATATTATCTAAACTATTGACATATCAGGTTAAGGTTTGATTCAAATTATTTTATTTCATGTTATAAGTATGTCAGAATTATAGAATTGACCGATACTTTGTTGAATGTGGATTAATAGTGATATTTTCTATAAATACCTTGGAAAATAAATCCAATAGTTACTGGTTTATTTATTTCATTATAATAATATATACGAAATAACTTCCAAATATACAGTATAGTTTAGTATTATTGGAAAAATGTGCATATATGATTGTCACATTACATTTGACGAATAAAAATATGACATATTGAATGCAAAAAATTCATGATCATTGAACTAATTAAATTAATTATTTTTTAAATAATGTGGAATGAAAAATAAGGTGAATTTACAAAATTAATAATGGTTTGTTATAGTACAACCTAAAATGAGTAATGTAGGAATAATCCATATGGAATGATAAACAACTAAGACCACATATCAATAAATCAACTACATGAGCTCAGAGAATAATATGGAGGGAATAATTAATGATCAATTAATTCAATATATATAATCTTTTAATCATTAAAATAATTCATTGATAACATTGCCCTTTAAATAATCACAAATAAATAATTAAATAATCACATTGTGATAGAATTATTAATGCTAAACATCATAAACATACAATTAGGGCCTCATGTCATGAAATCAAATATAAATGGGTAACACCTCAGTAAAATAGCCAAATGTTTTTGTATCAATAGACCCACTAATTTATCGATGGGATATAGTAGGCCTTTTTTATCATGTAGTCTATCTACTGAATTCCTCCTACAAAATGGGAGCAAAATAATTTATTTAAACATTCATACTAAAAAAAATCATATTATATGTTACTGATTTTCCAAATCATTAAAAATAAGCATAATACATCAAGAGTGATATAGTTAATGGTATCCAAATAGTACATCCCAAGAAGAAACCGATCATATACCATCTACAATAATATTAAGGAATGATTAATTATGAAATATTCACAACAGATAATGCATCGTAATTGGTTTTATGAATTTAATAATGATAGAAAACCCATTAAAACATTTTTTGGGGAATATATGATTTTCAATTTGAAATAAACAATAAATTAAAAATAAAATTTCTATGATATTATTGAAAATTTTTTATTTTAACAAAACTTTGAAATCGTTTGGCCATAAAACCATTCTACGATCATGATGTTCGTAAATTTCACAAATTCCATATATTTTTAAATAATGATTCCATTCACATTTTATATAAATATTCATCAAGATTATTTTTTAGTGAAAAAAATAATAAACCATTTATAAAATTGTTTAAAAATATTATCCATGTTAAAAAGGAAATTATTCAATAATAAATTAATATGAAAAAAATATCTATTTTCTTCGAAAAATGGACACGGAAAAAAATATAAAATACATTACAGAAAATAATATCTGATTTTATTATTATCATTTTCTTCCAATCTATTACATAATATTGGATAATAAATTCAATATACATACTATAAAAATATTACATGATTGGAATAAAATATATTTTTTATAACATAAAATGATCAAATAATTCACCTATAAAAGTATGAAACATAAAAAATCATGAATAAAGATAATATTGTGAAATAAACCATTACCCCATAGATAATGTTAAATCAGAACCCCAATAAAATAAATAAATTCAATTAAATCATAAAATGATATTAATAATAATAAATCAATGATATATAATATCAATGGGCAATAAGATACACCACATAAATGAAAGTAGTTTTATAATGTACAATATTCCATAAAGAAGACAATTTTAGTTAATGTACCCTTGTAAAGATCACAATTTCAATGTGATATTGAATCAATGAACATATTATTAAGATACAATTTAAAATACATAAAAAACCATATTAAATTAATCAAAAATAAAATTAATTACATTACACACATTTTCATGATATAATATTATCATTGGTGAAGTGATATAATCCAATGAATTAAAATTTAGTTATGAAAATTTTTCCACTTAGAATCATTCAATCGAAAACATCATATATGAAGTAAAATTTATAGAGGTATTAAACACCATGATATATGAAGGATTTATGATTTATGTAACAAAACCTGAAATATATAAACGGTACAGAAGAAATTACGGTTGTAACATTAAAATATTCTTCAATGAAATGAAATTCATAAAAAATATCTTACTTTAGGTATAAACCATTATGTATGTTGTTTTTTATGATCCTGGACATTTTATACATTTTTCAATCATTAAATTTTGGTTTAAATATCATTTTTGGGCCACATAATTCTTTCTCTTGTGTACATGGGATCTTGGAGGAATTCTGAGGGTTCACAAAACAAAAGGAATAAAAAATATTCCAAATTGTTCCTTGTGCAATGTTGATACATGGTCACGTAAATTGAGAGACCGTCCCAAAAAACCATTCACTTTTGGAAAATGTATTAATTCAAAATTGGAATATGTTTTAGATCAAACCTAGTAAAAGTGTAACCCATCTCACATTAGTCAGTTTCTTCTGCATGTTTTGTGGCTTATTTAGAAAACTATATGGGTAAACCATTTGGCCCAGTATATATGAGAAAAATTACCCAATTTACATTATAGAATATAATAACAGAATATAATTATCCTATAATGTGTCATCTTCAAATTCCTAGTGAGAAACCCCAAAGACCCATGATTCTACTAAGTTATTCTTCTTCGATCCTAATTATTTTGATTTCCTTTAGTAGATGATCGAATCAATGGGTGATTCTAATCCCTCTCATGTTTCTCTTTTTTGTTTTGGGTTTTCAGATTTCACTTCTGTCCATTAGATTATCTAAATAGATCTTTTTCTAGTGAGTTGTCGATTTACGATTTAGAGTGTTGTTCAAACCAGTTATATAGATTCAATTTGGAGTGTATTCATCAACAGAATCTACCTAGATGGTGTACAAGTGTAACGAGCCAGTTCCAGGTGCCACTCAATGGGTGCCCCGAAACTGGTTCGACATGTGACCTCACGCACATTTCCCCAAACGCCAGAGGTGGCCGACTAACAGTGAGGGCCCAGGTCTGATAGTGGGGAAACTATGCCCACATTTGTCCAAGTGTAGTGCATCAAAATATAAATAAACATACAATAACGGAGGAAGCATTAACAATACATTTAACTGATGATGAATAACTGATAAAAAAAGGAAAACCAGCTGTCATATATATATATGAAGATGTAGCATGACACTATTCTATGAAAACCGCATGAACATGTTACACTACAATACAATAAAATATATAGTACAAGTATAGAAAATCAAAACAGAACAACCAGCGGGTTTGCGAGCCAATGCTCGGTCCCGTGCTCTCCTACAGATCAGCAGTAATCAAGTACCAGTATAAGGACCCTTTCCTTTATCTGCACATGCAGCAACATAATCTGTTTGGGCCAAAAATCATGGCCCAAACATGGTGTGATAAATATATCTTAGTAGGCACCCACCAATTGACCGTGCCCAACTGTCTGTAAAACATGCAATAATAGTGTGTTTTAAGATATACAATATAGTAAGCAGTAATAAAAAGTAACTAACATATCCAATTATATTTCCATTTTAATATCCATTTAATCCTTGCATTTAAAATAGAACCATAGTGAATATTCTAAGTAAATAGCCAACATCCTCAGACATGTAAAACCTTACCCTTTGGTAATCAGAATCTCACCCTCAAGCACTCAGAATCTCGCCCTCAAGAATAAAAGAATTCTCGCCCTAAGGCATACGATGTGTCACCCTCAGGCATAGAATTCAATCCCTCGGACACGAAAGGTTTCCCTCTGGCAATATAGAACGTCGCCCTCAGGCTAATACAATCACGCCCTCAGTCTAATACAATCACACCGTCAGGCAAATACAGTCACGCCCTCAGGCTAATATAGTCACACGCTCAGGAAAAAGTAAACATCGCCCTCAGGCATAAGTAACTGGGCCATCCCCAACATATAAACACACAATTTACATACAATTTCTCTCCAGGTAAAAGTAATGCATAATTAAACATACCATACCCTCAGGTATCCTAGCCAAACGGCTAAACAGTGAAACGCACCCCTCGGGATGGTCATGGATCCAAGCTGTGATCTGAAACAACATTTTAATATCACATTTAATTACCTATACAATTATAGGTATTCAACATAGTCACAGCCTCAGCCACACGACACCCCAACATGGTTTCGTGGCAAAAAATGCACAAAACGCACAACAGTTGGAAAAATTAACACCAACCATCCTACCTTATACACCAATTAGCGATATACATGAATTCTGGTTCCAGAAATTCCCAATAATTAAGTAGATCTGATGAAGAAAAAAATCACTCAAACAAAAATAACTTTTGTTAGGGAAAGAATTGGTATGGACCACACCAAGTGAAGATAGGGCTTACCCGTGCGGTTCCAATGAGATCGTCTGAAGAGGAATCAGATTCCAGACATGCTCCCGGTGGATCTATGATGGTTTGACCATCCTATCTTGACCTCTATTCCCATTCTATGCCTTCCCTGTGAATAGGGGAGGTTACTTCTGATTTTAAGTGTAAAAACAAAGTGCACGGCGTGTACTTCCATGTACACGGCGTGTACTCCCCATTTTTATCTATTATTCTAGCGGCTTCCCACCGGCGTGGCATTGTTCACCTGCCGACGTGACTACACGACATGTCTCCTTGGGCACACATCGTTTTCTATCACATAGCTGGCCACCGACTTACTATTCACCTTTCGATTGACTACATGGTGTGTACATGGTTCCTATACCTGTCATCACTGACACGGCCACACACACTTTGTACTCACTACACATGGCCAAAATTACACAGCGTCTGGAGAAAGTACATCGCGTGTACTTTCCAAAATTTGGGATTTCCCCTTTTTCTATATTTCCTCCATAATACTTAAGGAAATAGAAAAGAAGAAACCTGTACCGCAGAAATAAGAACTGGGTTCTTACAAACATCCCCCCTTAAAGAAATTTGTCCCCTAATTCCCTTTCCAAGGGTGGCGAAGATAAATCCACGAACAACTCCGGTCACTAAGCACATACATCTGTCTCCCACTCATAGGTTTCGTCCTTAAGTCGGCCATGCTGTCATAACACCCATACGAGAGGATCTGACCAGCCTCAGAGAACCTTCATACTCCTATCAACGATACGAATCAGATGCTCCTCAGAGGGTGCATCTAACTCAAGCTCAAGCTCCTCAGGATGAAAGATGTGAGACGAGTCTGAATGATAACAGCGCAACTGAGATACATGGAAGACGTCATGCATGGATCGATACATCTACGGTAACTACAACCGATAGACAACCATCCCGACTATCTCTAGAATCTCAAATGGCCCCAAACACCTCGGTGAATGTTTACAATGTCTCCTAATCCTCTTGTGTCCCAGCATCGGCAAGACATGCAAGAAAACCTGACCCCTGACCATGAACTCCAAAGGTCGTCTTTGGCGAACAACATACGATTTCTGAGGAGACTGCGCGGTAGCCATCCGCTTTTGAATCAACTGGACCTTCTCAGATGTCTCCTGCATGAAATGTGGTCCTAGTAAAGCTGCATCACCTGCCTCTAACCTTCACAAGGTTATCAGCACGACCTACTGTATAAAGCCTCGTATGGTGCCATATCAATAGTTTCATGAAAACTGTTATTATAGGAAAATTCAACTAGGGTTATATGCTTCTCCCGAGAACCCCCAAAGTCTAAGACACATTCTCACAACATCTCCTCAAGGACCTATATCATACGCCCTGACTGGCCATCAGTCTAAGGGTGGTAAGTTTTGCTCATAAGCACCTGTGTACCCAGTACCTGTTAAAAAACTCTTCCAGAAACGAGATGTAAAACGAGAATCACTATTTGAATCGATAGAATGAGGGACCCCATGAAGACGTAAAATCTCTCGGATATACAACTTCATGAGCTCATCATCACTGAAGGTCTCCTTAATCGGCATGAAGTGAGTTAACTTCTTGAGTATGTCTACAACAACCCACACAACATCATTGCATTGAGGTGACCTCGGAAAACCAGTCACGAAATCCATCGTGACATCCTCCCATTTCCACTCCGGAATGGGTAACTGCTGTAACAGTCCAGCTGGTCTCTGATGCTCTGCCTTCACCTGCTGATAGGTGGAAAAACTTTTAACACAACCAGCTAAAACTCTTTTCCTACCCGACCACCAGTACTGACGTCTCAAGTCTATTTACATCTTGGTATCCCCGGGATGAACTGCCCAAGCTGAAGCATGAAAATCCTGCATCAGTTCCCATGTATATCTTTTGGAACCCATACACATCCTTGGAAACGTAGAACATCATCATCGCATATCGTCCATCCAGGAGCAGGGTCCACACTCTCCGCTGACTCCCGTAGAACTAGGCCTTCTGAATCAGATATCTGCCTCACCCTCACTCTGTCCAGGAGGGTAGATGTCACAGCTAACGATGAAAGATAAGTCTTCCTCTTACTATCATGCACCTCCAGATACATCTCTCAGAACAAAGCCATAAGCTGCCACTCACCATTGGCTTCTTGTACTGCCTGTATATGTGTCTTCCTTCTCAGTGCATCAGCTACCGCATTACATTTAGCAGGTGTATAGGAATGCTAAAAATTGAAGGACTATAGGTAATTGACCCACATTCACTGTCTTAGATTCATGTCACGCTGAGTGACGATATACATGGGACTTTTGTGGTCAGTGGAAACCACAAAACGTTCTCCCAAAAGATAATGTCTCCAAAAGCGCAACACATGCACAACTGCAGCCAACTCGAGATCGTGCGTCAGGTAATTCCTCTCAGCTCCTAGTACACAATAGCATGTACTATAGGAAACTTGAAGTCATTCACCAGTGCTCGGATGTCATACCGAAGACTATCCTGAAAACTTCTGGCTCTCAACGTCTCATCACCCACTAGCACGGGTGCTAAACGCTGATGCTCGGTAAAGCGAGAAGAATATTATATCACCGACATAGCTCCTTGCTGAAAATTCATGAACTCCCGAGCTCTATCTTCACTTTTCATCTATGGGAAGAAGAATTCATTGAAGACTGCCTGAAAATCATCCCACCCTGTGTCTCTGTGATGCTATGACTGGTTGGTAACATCCCACTACCACTTGGCGGAATCACGAAGCATGTATGTCGTGATCTTGACTCTCTGCCATGGAGGCATCTTTAGGTGCTCGAAAATAATCTACATCGATCCCAGCCAAGACTCCATAGCCTGTGGTCCGCCATCCCTTGAAAAGGTCGGTGGAAGATGCTGCTGAATGATATGAGTCAGCTCGGCCATAGATGTGTCCGCATGTGTTTCTCCCTGAATGGTCTGCATGAGCCGCATGAAGCCTTCATGGAACTCCGCCTCTGCTCCTGTTTCTGGTATAACGGTTGGTGACGCATCTGGCATTGTTGGAGTATACACTAGTAGCCCACGACCCACCATCTCTGGAGTATAGTCATCACTGCTCTCCTGGTGAACAACACACGGTCGTCTCAGTGGCATGACACTACAAGGTCAAAAACACACCTTTGAAGAAGATTAACATCGACCAAAAATGAATAAACCCAAATGAAACATGAGGAAGAAGGTAATAAAAATTTTCTAAACAAGACTACATGGCTTGTATAACGAATACCCGTCGTGTACTTGACTTCCCTTCCCCTAACCGGGTCCTTCTGCACAGCTAAGACACACGGCTCCCATTTGAATAAAACTACACGGCGTGTATATTCCCTACACGGTGTGTATAGTGTTACTTCCAACTTCATGTGTTGTTCGTGAAATGGTAGACTCCTCAGCTTGACACTACACGGCATGTTACACCCGCACACGGCGTGTACATTACATCGTTTCCCAGTCACACGGCTATTTCCACACGGTCTATCCCTGGACAAGACTACACGGCATGTCCCACAGGTACACGTCGTGTTCTAGACGACCTCCGTCGACCCGTGATGTTAGTTACACGGCCGGTTTACACGAATCAACCTACACGGCGTGTTCAATAAACACACGGTGTGTACCTGAAAGGATTACCCCGACCTGTGTTGTTAGTTACACGACTGGGTTCCAAGTTCACACTACACAGCATGTTCCATAGTGGACACGACGTGTATGTATTAAGGTTTCCTCCGCCTGTGTTGTTGGTTACATGGAAGAAACTGGGTCAACACAACACGGCGTGTACTCTAGCTACACGACGTTTGCGCCCCAAGCTCTTCCCTTCCCCATGTCGTCGCACACACTATTTGTGACATGGGAAGAGACTACACAGCGTGTACTCTGGGTACACGGTGTGTACTCAAAAAGCTTATTTTTCTTCCCAAACAGAAGACCACACACGACGTGTCTACCATAATACAAGACGTGTGTACTGGGTATCCAGACAGTATGCCTCAGAAACTTCCCCGAAACCCATAAAACAATGGAACAAAACACCTAAATTTCATATTATGATCCATGAGGGGCTATACTCACCCCGAATCAATGCTTGACAGATTATGTGTGTTATAACATAATAAAAAGTCATTGATACACCAAATTCCGGTCAATTGGGGCCCATACTCCCCAAAAACCAATGTTTGGCATTAATTTTACAGTCGGATCATACAAAATACCCCATCATATAGCAGGTAGTTATCAAGAAGGTATCACTACATCATGATTTTCTAGCACAACAACTATCACAACAACATGCAATTTCTAATGCATCTACATGGCATGGAACTATGCATGGAATGTGATTTCTAGCATGTTACTAAATTATGCATGAGATTGAATACCCTCATCTCATAAGGTTGCAACTAAATAGAACCCATAGATAAGATATAAACAATACAATCACAAGTGCGTCACCCAACGGTGAAATCATATAAACTATAAAATTGAAAAATCAGTAAAATTGCAATACGATATAAATTGTCTATTCCCTAGACACGGGTTAGCTACGCCCGGGCATAACTTATTACCAACTTTTGTTCTCATCCTATCCCTGACTAACACTCCAAATAGTAATTCAATGAAAAGAAACCCTTTGATACCACTTTGTAACGACCCGGTTCACGGTGCCTCTCAATGGATTCCCTGAACCCGAATCACCACATTACCTAAAGTGCATTTCCCCAAACACCAGAGGCTTCCGACTAGTAGTGAGGGCCCATGTATGATAGTGGGGAATCTATGTCCTCATTTTTCAAAGTGTAGCACAGCAGAATATAAATAAAAATACAATAACAGCGGAATTAGAAACAGTACATTTAACAAAAAATGAAGAACTGATAACAAAAAGGAAAACCCACAGTCATATTTATATGATGATGTAGCGTGTCACTATTATATAAAAATAGCTAGAACATGTTACACTGCAATAAAATACAATATAGAGTACATGTACAGAAAAGAAAAATAGAACAGCCAGCTGCATCGCGAGCCAACGCTTTCTCCCATGCTCTCCTACACTCCAGCAGTAATCAAGTACCTGTATAAGTACCCTTTCCCTTATCTACACCTGCAGAAACATAATTTGTTTGGGACGAAAAGCATGGCCCAAATAGGGTGTTATAAATATATCTCAGTAGGCACCCACCAAAGGCACGTTCCCAACTGTGAGTAAAACATTCAACAATAGTGTGTATTAGTAAATGCAATAAAGTAATTAGTACTAAAATATAACAAACATAACCATTTAAATTGGCATTACAATATCCATTAAATCCTTTCATTTAAAATATCACCGCAATGAAAATTCTATGTAAACATCCAACACCCTCAGACATGTAAAACCTTACCCTCAGGTAATCTGAATCTCGCCCTCAGGCATTCAGAATCTCGCCCTCCAGAATAACTAAATTCCCACCCTCAGGAATACGAAGTGTCACCCAAAGGCACAGAAGGAAAGCCCTCGGGCACGAAAGGTTCCCCTCAGGAGAAGTAGAACATCCCCCTCAGGCTAATACAGTCATGCACTCAGGTTAATACAGTCACGCCCTCTGGCTAATACAGTCACTCTCTCTGGCTAATGTAAACACCACCCTCAGGCATAAGTAACCAGGCTATGGACAACATATAAATAGGAAATTTACATAAAATTCCTCTCAAGGTAAAATTAATGCATAATTAAACATGGAATACCCTCAGGTATCATGGCCATACAACTAGACATAGGAACACGCTCCTCGGTATGGTCCTGGATCCAAGGAGCGATCCCAAACAACATTTTAATATCACATTTAATTACATATAAAATTCTAGGTATTCAAAATAGCCATGGCCTCAGCCACACGACACCCCAGCATGAGTTCGTGGCACAGAAATGTACAAAATGCATAGCAGTTGGAAAAATTCACACCAAGCCACTTACCTTATACGCCAACAAGCATTATACACGAACGCCGGATCCCGAAATGCCCAAGAACGACATAGATCTGATGAGGAAAAAAACCATCTCAAATGTAAATTACATTTTTTTAGAGAAATAATTGGTATGAGCCACACCAGGAGAAGAGAGTTATTACCCGTGCGGTTCCAAAAATATTGTCTGAAGCGGAATAAGATTCTATACTTGTTCCTGGCAGATCTCTGAAGGTTCGGTCATCCTCTCCTGAGCTCTCATCCTGTTATATGCCTTCTATATGAATAAGGGAGGCTGCTGCCCATTTTAAGAAAAAAAAAACAGAGTACACGACGTTTACTTCCTAGTACACGGCGTGTACTCCCCATTTTTAATTGTTCCTCTGGAAGCTTCCCGCCAGTGTGGCACTGTTCACCGGCCGACATGACTACACGACATGTCTCCTTGAGAACACAGCGTGTTCTATCGCACAGCTAGCCGCTGCCTTAGTATTCGCATGCCGACTGACTACAATGCATGTAAGGGACCACTACACGACGTTTACTTGGTTCCTACACCCGTCATCGCCGACACGGCCACACGCCTTGTGTACTCACTCCACGCGGCCAAAAGTACATGGCGTGTGGACAAAGTACATGGTGTGTGCTTTCCAAAATATAGGATTTTCTCCTTTTTCCATATTTTCTCAAAAATACATAAGGAAAGGGAAAAGAAGAAACATGTACCCCAGAAACAAGAACCGGGTTCTTACAACATGTGATATCCAATATATTTTATAAAGATTTCGGCGTGTGGGGTAATGTTCTTATTCTACCCTTTTCGATTTGATTGTAATGTTTGAATGATTTTACATAATGGGTGTCTAAATGACATGTTTTACACCTCATGATCCGCATGGGATGCATGAAGGCTTTCTTGATTGATTTAGGGACACTAAAGTGGAATTAAAACCATCTATTACATGGATAACATAAATGAAATTTTTGAAATCAACATGTGATTAAGTATATCAAATAGGGAACATGGAAGTTTTTTAACTTGATGATTAGAAATGATTATGTTTTTTTGTTTCTAAATACGGATAATTGCTGATGGGTTTCATGGGTTGACATGAAATTGTGATCAATTGGATTAATGGGAATGTACTCAATAAATTGAGAATATACTTAATATGTTTTCCATGGAAAATTGTAACTGGGATGAATGGTTAAGTAAAATAAAATATAACCATGATAATGGAATTTCATAGAATATTATAGCATGTATTAGTAGATTTTGACTGAGATATTGAAAATGGTAATGGATATGGTCAGTACTGTTTTGGTATGTGTGTAGTGAATTGAAAAATAATCATGTGAAAATGTCCTACTAGAGTGGGTTATTTACTTGAGATTCTATTCTCATTGGTCTAGTTTGAAAATATCTGTAATCCACCGATAAATTTATGGGTTAGGGAAGGTGACATAGCTCTATTCCCCTAATAGTTTCATTCCACTAGGACTGAGGATTCAATGAGAGTATAATGTGGTTTTTTTGTGCATACATCAAGTGAGATAAGGACTTTACATATTCACATTTTCATTTTGATTGATGAATACCCCTAATACAAGAAACATATGATTGGACTGTTTAAAGTAATCAAATAAGATACATATATTGAATATGGATTTAATTATTGAATAATATAGGACAACTCTATTAATAATGGCTCCCAGAACTATATTTTATTTTCATTTCATGTATTTATGACATTTGTGGACTATCTATTCAATATTATATTTTTTTGAAACTGTTGGTGGTGGAAAATTGAACACTATTCACATGTTCCTTGGGCCACTGTTGGGTACCATAATAGATTTTATACATGCATTTATGGAAAGAGGAAATTTAAATTTTAATGGGAATTGAGTCAGATTTGTTATTTTCATGGATAAGGTTATGAACATTGATTCAGGTTCATTTTTAAGATTCTACAATTTTACAATTTTTTTTTGTTTTTTTTACATAACACTATATTATGACATAACTTATTTACTATTGGATGTAATTTGTACCCAATATTGGGAATTGTTTTTTATGAATGTTCAATGGTTATTCGATTTTGTTTCAACTATTCCATTTATTTTCAATTTTTGATTAATCTGGTGAAGAGGGTATAGTCTCCCCATGTGACATTAGACACTCACTTTTAGTCATCATACTTTGGTATATAGGGAGGTACGCTTCATTTCATTTTGTAACCAGACATGGGGAACCTATTTTGTGGCTCTCGAGTCAGGGAAGATAAAAAGTGTTACCAGAGGAATTTCTTACATGGAATAATATTTGATCAATTGTAGAAAAGATGTAGATTGGTTTAAGGCATAGTTAATGATATCATTTTTTGGAGTAGTTTTCCCATTTAAGAGGGAATAACCATGTCACCCTCGGTGGGAAATGGTTTTATTATTGGGTGTTGTTACATTTGAAAATATTTTACCATCATGTGATTCACTAGTTGTGTGATGTAACAATTATTTGATATGTATCTCATGATGAAAAATTATACACGGTTATTCTATAATGCTTAATTATTGAAACCTAAGCATATATGTTACATACCTCTTGGTAGTCACACACACATGACAGATGTGTGGGACATAAAGGGTATGTTGCATTTTATTTTCATGAAATTTCTGAAAATAATGTCTAATGAAATGATAAAAACAGTTAAAAAGGGATTTAAAATTTCTAATATTGATTAATTATTTTTCTAATAAAGAGTATTATGTGTATTTATGTGTTTTTGAAGTGATTGATGATACAAATAACGTTTTTTAATGGTGTTGAAGTTAAGGCTTATAACCATGTTATTTATTTACCATATGTTATCGATGGTCCTCTATAGGGATGCTTGAGGGTTCTATTCTGTGAAATATGTGGTTTTTTGGGTAGTGAATGAAATATTGTTTATATATGTTTAGTGGTGAGAGTTAATTTATATTTTGTGGAAGCATTATGGATTGTGTAAAAAATTTCATTTTAGGATTTTTTTAGAAATGTCACGATGAAGAGGTGTAAAAATTGAGTGATAAGAAGAAGATACCAAGAATACATTTCTAGTAGTGTGGAAGAGAATGGGGTGATACCTGATATACAGAATATTAGTTCTGTGATAATTTTCATGCTTAATTAAAATGATGGAATGAGACCAATGACGGGTTGTGCTGAGCATGATCAAGCTGACTAGGATGTTTCAGATGTAGTGCACTGCAATCATTACTAAATACGGTGTATCAGAGGAAATTTAGTTCTAGATAGAGTACATCTATACAATACATGATGATATGGAGAATAAATTTAATATGAAAGTCTTATTATTATAATATATGTTCGAGTTCAGGAAAAAAATTGGTGGGACATCATGGTTCAAATAAAGTAGGAAAAAGGAATGACATGGAATGATTTCTAGGATAAATTTCATGAATACGTCTATCAATAAATCATGAGGCAAGGGAAGGTATTATAATTTACTTGTTTTCTAATGTATTAATATAGGTAATTGATTATGAAAGTTGTTTCACTGACCAAATACTCTTTTATCCAGCATTTCTCAACGATGATGTAGCTACATAGACACTTTTCGAGGATATGCTAATACATGAAAATAAGTCCCAGGTGAACATCTTCCATTGGAAAACGTTTTTGAGGTAATGGAATAGTTCATTTTCATAAAAGGGATCCTTATAAGAGATTAGGTAAGTGGAATTTTGGTTCTAGTTAGGTGGGAATGTGGTGTAGTATTTGAGAAAACTATCTTCCCTTTTGGATGTTTTTATCAAGGCGAATGAGTGAATAGTAATCAGAAGAGAATTCCATTTTCCAAAGGTGGTAACCATGGGTTATTTGATCAGTGTTGTAGGCCAGTGAATAAGTGGGATTAGTGTCAGAGACCACCAATCAAATTTCAGTCATGAGACAAGATGGGATGTTTACTGATGTTCTGTAAGAACCCTTATCATATTTGAACATATAGAGGTTAGAGGAACATCTTGTGTGCATTCTGGCAGCTAGTCAACCCATATAAGTTATGTATTTGGGGATCAATAGGTTGTACTACTTAGGGAGTTAGACACAAAACTATAAGGATAGGTCATCCATACCAGTAGGAGAGTGTACTGTAGGATCGTAATACTGGAATCTAGGGTAAAGGGAAAGGTCGTCTTCACAAAGTTCAATATACACATGGTGGTTTCGAACATGAACTGTATATTGTTCTTGTTACGATTCCCATAGCTTCCACACTTGACTGTTCATTATTTGACCCCAATTCCAAAAATTAATTTATTTGATCATAGTTGGTAGTTTTTTTTCATCCTAACCATGGAATGTGAGTGTGGTTCTATCTCAATAGAAACTCTGTTGGCGATGTGGTATGAACATATCGGGAAATGTAAGGGTTCTGCTTTGGGGGTTGGTGAATATCATTTTATGTGGAACCTATTTTTCATTGAGATGTCGGGTACTAACCTGATTTTAGGTATGGACTTGTTGGTGTTTTATCAATCCTATATTGACTATCACTGAAATTTGGTATTGTTCAAATCTCTCGATAGAGACATTTATTTTTTTATTGGGAGTGGGATGTTCAAGCATGATGGACTGTGCCTATTTTTCAA
Organism: Viscum album; assembly: GCA_963277665.1. Classification (NCBI taxonomy): domain Eukaryota; kingdom Viridiplantae; phylum Streptophyta; class Magnoliopsida; order Santalales; family Viscaceae; genus Viscum; species Viscum album. The sequence continues at coordinate 719,517,394 of OY728151.1, read as the reverse complement.
CTATTGGGAGAAATTGTAGTCTATGAATATTTTCTTCTATTAGATTATGAATGATAGAAGTGACACTCCTTCCCATTTATTTCGAATCAATTTCATGATTTTCATAATAAAAAATTATTTGTGATAACTACTAAGATGGATATTGATTTTACAGTCATGTTACTATGAGAGGCAGAACTAGTTTCCATTCCACCATATCTAATGGAACCGACCAAACGCCCTGAACATAATGATTATCTGGATGTGTTGCAGTGAAAGGATTTAATCCTTCCTAGTATGACACCCTGGGTATATACAATGTTGTTGTCCAAGAATACAAACAGATCATTGAGGTTGTGTGTAGTGTATATAAAGTTGAATCAGATTATAGTTATGAATTGGTAAACACATCCCTAAAATGATAACATTTTTGAACAATTGTGGGGTGATTCATTAATCTCACAGGACTATGTGACATCAATATACCATTATTTGAGGATGATAACTTCTCATGTACTGAAGACATCATTTATGAATAGAAATTGTTTGTATGAGTTTGTGGTGATTCCATATTGGTTTACCAACAAACTAATTGTGTTAATGGATTCAATAAACCTACTATTTCTCCAATACATATATTTATTATTGATTTTATTTTTCAATGAAATAGTGTTGTACTCATTAACAGATTATGATCAAGTGAATCATCTTAACATTGTCTTGATTACACTAAGATATCACAGGCATTACACAAAGCTATCAAAATGTTAGTTCTTGATTTTTGATTTTCATTTTGTGAGACACATCATTTATGGGTTATGTGTGTTGGTGGATCTAGATAATGTACATTTTTTTGTATCATGGGAGAATCCAATGAATTTTTTTAAGGTTATGAGTTTTCTATGAATGTATTGCTATTACAGAAGGATAATCAATGATTTCTCTACTTTAGAAATGAAACCATCTGACTAGTCCAAGAAGAGAGTTAATTTTCTATGTTCAGAGGCATGTGTAATTTCATTTCAAACCTTAAATAAGTGGATTAATACCATAGAGATATTGATCTTATACAATATATATTAGAGGTACTTCTTTTTTTGAGGATGCTTTCATTGTTGGGATTGGGGTAGTGATGATGTAGGATGATCGGTTTTTGGTGTATTAGTCAAGAAAGTTGAGGCCTAACAAAATAAATCACCCTACTCATGATTTTGATTTAGATTTAATGGTTTATTACATAAAAAAGTAGTGTAATTACTAGTTTGGAGAGTGGTTTACCGTGTATACCAATATGAGTTATTTGAAATATAAGTAGAGATTGATGTCCTTGTTTGTTGAGATGAAACTAGAGCTGAATGATTGGCATGGGAAAATGACCAATGTTTCTATAGTAGATGATTCTATGATTTTTTTCTGGGTCAAGGAGATTTACTTGAAGGATCCAGAGTGTCTAGGTATAAAAGGAATTCTTAAAGGTATGTAGTCACCATCATTTTGGTATGTCGGTGTGGATGAGATTTTTAGTGTTTGTTGTTGTGTGGTTATGCCGCTGTGCAATTGTGAAAATATAACATGATTGTTCCATGAATCAGAATGGAATGTTCATCCGAGTTTTCCGTAGTTGTATCATGACCATCATAAATAGTATTAGAGGCTGAGAATGAAGAAACTGTTTGTTTGGATTTTGGAAAATGTCTTTCCTGTCAACTAGAGATTGTTGTGAATCAACAAATAGGTTAATTTTTACAGAAATTTCCCTTTATGGTTGTTTCGCACGGAATCCGGGGATGACCTCCTGGGCGGGAGATTCAAACGTTCCGATCGGTTTCTAACGGGTTTGTTCGTAGAACCGGAAAGATCCAATGATTCCACATCCGTATGGACCTACTTTCCAAAGGCAGGCGCTCATTAGCTTGTGGACTAATGAGGCTTAGGAATTTGCATTGGTCGAGAGGATGGGAGGTCGGACTCATCACACCTTTTTGAGTGGAATTATTGTCTACTCCGGGACTCTCTTTATAGATTTAAGTTATGTTCGTGAATCCTTATTCTATTACCAAGTATAAAATGAGATTTCCTTTAGTTTTAACAATCAATGATTAAATATGCAAGAAATTTAGAGAATCTTTCATATGTATTCGAGATTCTTCATCAATAGAGAATCATCTGTTTAGAGATTCTTGGTCAATGGTATCCTTCAAAACATTTATATAAAAGTCTCTTGGTCATTATGATGACCAGGCTGGTTTTAAAGCCACTCAGTGGGGCACTTGAAGTTTATCTTCATTCAGAAGGACATAGATTATTTCAAAGTTGGGATCGAACCCATAAATGGGCTACCTACGTATCCTTTGTTTTGGAAAAGGAATCAGAACCCACGTAGTTCGAGAAATGGAGTATGATGTTTATGATTGATGGCTCAAAAATGAATTTCATAATTACATTTACACTCTAAGCTCACGTGAGTCATGCTCGGTGTGAGAAACAAGAGGTATTGGTAAAAATTAGACAATTGTGCCATGAAAGATGCAATCATAAGAATTTGTTTGGGGCTTATGTATGGATGACTGCCCAGATAGATGAAGGTTTAGGATTTAATTTTAGGGAGAAAATCCATGAACACGGTCTATAAAGTTATATGTGCTTCATGGATATTTGAATACTCTAATCTTGGGGCTTACTCCTAAGGAGAATGCCCAAGTTAGGAGGGGACTTATGATTGGGTTTTTACTCCTGAAAAGGAAACCCAAATCAAAGGTAAATTAGGACTGGTTAAGAGAAATTTAAGGGACTTGGGGCTTACTCCTAAAAAGGAAGCCCAAGGTTATGACTGAGTCTTATTCCTGAAAAGGAGACCCAGGTTAAGGGACTTGGGGCTTACTCTTGAAAAGGAAGCCCAAGGTTATGACTGAGTCTTATTCCTGAAAAGGAGACCCAGGTTAAGGGACTTGGGGCATACTATTGAAAAGGAAGCCCAAGGTTATGACTGAGTCTTATTCCTAAAAAGGAGACCCAGGTTAAGGGACTTGGGGATTACTCTTGAAAAGGAAGCCCAAGGTTATGTCTGAGTCTTATTCCAGAAAAGGAGACCCAGGTTAGGGATTAAGGTTTGGGGCTTACTCCTGAGGAGGATGCCCATGATTAGATAAGTTGATTGGGGCTTACTCCTAAGGAGGATGCCCAAGATTGGGAAATTTAAGAATTTGGGGCTTACTCCTGAGGAGTATGCCCAATTTAAAGGATTTATAACTGGGGATTATTCCTGAAAAGGAGACCCAGGTTAGGATTCTCTCATCTTAAAGGATGAGGTTGAATGAATGAACTCTCAGTCTTTGGTGATATAAGGATATTTAAATCACTGGACATTGAGAGATATTCCACATAATTCCTTTCAGATAAGGAAGTCAAATCAGGAAATCATGCCATAAATGGATTTGAAGAGTGTCTTGAAGACTGAATCTGGAAAAGGAAAGGTGAAATGACTTAAGAGGGGTAAAAATGGGCATGATGGGCACCCAAAAAGATAGGGGCGTGCAAGTCTTGCAAGGCGCGCAAGTCTTCCATGGGCGCGCAAGTATTGGTCGCGCAGGTATACCTGCGCGGCACATGTTGTACTTGTGCGATTTTCAACCAGCACTGAAATACTTGAGCGACTCTTTTTTAAACCCTTTAGAATTTTCTTGAGGTTCTTCCAGAAAAGGGACGCGTAAGTTATATTGAAGGAAATAAGTCGGAGCGCAAGTGTTTGATGAGTTTCAACACTTAGGCCTTCCTTCTTCTCTTTAGATCTTCCTTTCTAGGTAAGAAATTACCTTAGAAGTGTTCCGGAAGCTTTGAGAAGAGACTTGGGCGTCGGGAGCTTCAATCCGAGTTTCTGGAAAAAGATCCTCTCGAATGGGGGGCCCACAGGGTCTATTTATAGGCAAAAGAATACCCCGGGCGGTTACCGGGCAGTTACCACTTAGGTCGCGCAAGTCACCTGCGCGACCAAGTGTGTCGCGCAAGTGTACTTGCGCGACAGTGATAAAACTTGCGCGGTGCATTTGCTTTTGATCATGTGTTCATGCCTTTGTCGATTTTTGGTGTTTTCATCAAAGGTTGAATCACTTTGAGCTCAGATATTCCCTTTTCCGATCTTTTAGATTCTGTGACGAAAGGAGCGTCAACAAAAGTCCCCCCTCTGAGTTGGATCCGGAGAGAAATGAGTATTTGACTGTGAGGAAATTGAATCCTTCCAAAGGAAAAGGGAGGCACGCACGTTTGCAGTGCACAGAGGGCGGTGCACAAGTTTGCGTCGCGCAGGCCTTAAGCGCTCTGGGTACGGCGCGTAGGTAGGCTTCCTGGTCTATAAATACACGGCCTCACCTCCGTACGAGTATCCGGATTTCCGGACTTCATATCTTCTCGAGCTCTCGCCGCGCAGGTCACCTAAGCCGCGCAAGTCTGCTCTGTTTTTCTTGATGTCGCGCTTCTGTAAAGGTATTCGTACTTGCGCGGTTTAGACTTGCGCGTCCAAAACTTGCGCGACACCCGAAATACTTGCACGCCAATGTCATACTTGCGCGCCTTAATGCCTTTAGCCATTTTTTTCAAATTCTTTCACAAATTTTTTGAAAAATAAACCCGCTTAAGAGTTTAATTTATTCAACTCCTATGCAGATTCAATGGCTCCTAAGGGAATTGGAACGGCTGATGAACTAGCTAGCAAGCGGATTGATGATATGATGAACATTATTGGTCATGATTACTATGATATCTGCGACAGCACTTTCCCAGATTTGGATAAGTACTTGGAGAGATATCATCTTAATTTCCCATAGAGCATCTACCTGTCTCTGTGTGTTCATGGTCATCTGCAAGGAGTCAATGTTCAAAATTCAAACAATTATACACCTGAGATGCAGCTGCACTGCTACTTCTCTATTTTGGTTATGCTGTGCATTAAGAGTAACAACAATGGTGTGAATTTTCAGATTCTTCCTCCATGTCATTTCCTTGCAGATATGAAAATGGAAAACCCATGGACTGAAATGTTTTCCACTAATGGTTGGTGGAGAGAAGACAAACATGGTATTAGAGCAATATCTGAAAAGAGTACTCTCTCCAAATGGCTCTTTACTTCCAATGCTCCATTCTCAAATCCATGTATCCGTCTTCCATGTCTCTTGGACAGAAACAGAGTCACTGTTTGATCATCAGAAAATTTTCTCAAACCGCACTCAAGAACATCCTTTTACAATTGTTCCAAGAAGAGCTGGTATCACTGCATCTCTTATTGTATCCAATTGAATGAATGAGTTCTAGGTGGTTGCTAATGAAGATCAGGATGTCGTAAATCAAATGAAGTGTTATGTTGAAAGCCTCTTGTAATTCTTGAAAGAAGAGAAGAGACTCCAGTCTGTGGATGTCCTTCTAACTCTTGTGTATCAATGAAAAACACTTTTGTCTTCAATCATTTGTACCTGCATTCTTCAATTACCTGCTTCAAATTTACTTAAGCCAATGGGATTAGTAATCATAGTTTGATTTTTACTAGGATTATTACAAATAACCATACAAACCTTGATTTTTTTTAATTGCTCAATATTACCTAAATCATACAGAATGTATGTTTAGCGAGCTGGAAATTGACTTTTATTCAAAGTTCCTTTGCCTTTTGTGTGGGCAGTTTAAAGTCATGCACGCCGGACATAAAAGGGGCTAATGTTTAAGGTCGAAATAGATTTGACCAAAAAAATGGATTAAAAATGGATTCAATTCTTTGACAATTTATCTGAAAACATATTACCATACTCAAATATGAGAGAAAAAAAATGTAAACTATGGCTTAAGAATATTTGAATCTGAGGAATGATATGAAAAAGAGCTAAAAGGCATTAGAAGAAGTAGTTTCCAATAATTAAGTTACTATTATTTAACAAAACCCGTTAGGGGGTTGAAATATGCAGGGCCACGTATGGGCATTGGCTGCACAGTCAAATAAATAGCATCTTTTGGCTGACAAGTCTGTTATGTGGACTGTTTATGCAAGGCCACCTATGGGCACGTGCTGCATAGTCAGGCGAAAGAACTCTTAGAAATTTACTTTCCTAGTGCTAAAAGCCAGTGAAAGTTTATGGAGATTCAAATTTTCTAAAGTATAGAGTTTGTTGTATGGAAAGGGGTACTTGAATATGGAGAAGATATTTCCGAACAAGAATATCGAAGAACTGGATGAATATCACTCCTACGAAGGTCTGACCCAAACATAGGGAAGAAGAATAAACCATAGACTTGAATACTTTCAGATCATGAAAAAGGATATGGGACAAATATGTTAAGGATGGCTATTTTTTGCGGATCCCTACATATTGTCATTTAAGACAAATAAGGACAAAAGAGGCATTCTTCCCAAGAATGAAGTTACTATTATTTAACAAAACCCGTTAGGGGGTTGAAATATGCAGGGCCACCTATGGGCATTGGCTGCATGGTCAAATGAATAGAATTTTTTGGCTGACAAGTCTGTTATGTGGACTGTTTATGCAAGGCCACCTATGGGCACGTGCTGCATAGTTAGGCAAATGAATTCTCAGAAGTTTGACATTTTTGTGACTAGAAGTCATGAAAAAGGGTTATGAAGATCTGAAAATATTTAAGGTTAGGATTATAACACATAAAGATGGGTATTGTCCAATGTATATAGAGATACATAGGTCAATGAAAACCATAATCATGTTGTGGCTGGGTCCTAAATTGAAATTTTGGACTTCACTACGTATCTCATAAGAACGAGAATCAAGCCATACATTGTTCTTGAAATGCAGTTTAACGCCGTGCAGGACGAAAGGATGAGTGATCTTAGTTTGGGGTCATAGAATTCGGACCATAATAATGAATACACAGTGTGTGTTTTCATGAGGACTTTTCAGCCAAGGGACTGAAAGTGAAATTTGGGGTTAGGCCCAAAAGACTTGGGACTGGATTCGAGGGACACTCGAATGTTCCTACGTATCCCATAAGGATGGGAATCAAGTCCACGTAGTTCTAGAAATACCCTTTGTACAAATTTGGTTCGTACATGTGAAGGGTGAAAGGGGACTTTAGTGCAATGATGGTTTAACCTAAGATAAAAAGTTCAGGCATTACCATGTATGCACGTAGTCTTTTGAAAATGAAAACCATGATTGAAAAATCAATGTCAATAATAGTTCTCTCTCAAATGAGGAAATCAAATAATATTGTAGTTTATTGTCGTACCGGACAAAAGTGTTGTATAGTTTAACGTCGTATAACAAGGACGAAAATGAATCAATGTAAAGATATTGATTCTAGGGGCGGTTTCACAAATCAACATCATATGAGATGGTGGTGAACAGATGTCAAGAGATTGTTTTTGGGCTTGAACCCTAGGAGGTTGCCTACATACCCAGCCTGGAGGGCAAGGATCAAAGTTCGTGTAGTTCAATGAAAGAATGAATTAATGATAAAGTTGTTCTTGGGGAAAACGATTTAATTAAAATGTTGTTGGGACTTACACATGGTTAGTGGCCCAGAGAGAGTGTTATGGTTGATGTTCGCTCTAAGCCCACGTGAGTCATACTCGGTGTGAGAAACAAGAGGTAATAACAACCTTAACGATGCACAATTTAATGTCATGTAGGACCTATCAAGGGTTTTCTTTACAGTTTAGCGTCATGTAGTTAGGACGATGGGGATGAAATAGTTTAACGTCATATTGGACGAAAGGGGGACTGTGCAGTTTAATGTCATGCAGTAAGGACAAAAGAGTGTACCATTTTAACGTCATGTTGGATGAATGTGTGAATAGTTTAAGGTCATATGCATGGACCGTGAATGGTGCAGTTTAATGTCATACTGGACTATTGAGATTATATAGTTTAACGTCTTTCCGGACGTGAGGGACTTTTATACAGTTTAGTGTCATGTAGTTAGGACGTCACAGTTTAACGTCTTGCTGGACATAAGGGATTTGCAAATAGTTTGTGGTCATATACATGGACCAGGGATGATGCAGTTTAAGGTCATGCTGGACGGTTTATGGAACTTTTTCACAGTTTAATGTCATGTGGGACGAAGTTGCAGTTTAAAGTCATATTGGACCATTGTTGTATAGTTTAACGTCATATAGCAAGGATGAACTGGTGCTGTACAATTTAAAGTCATGTAGCTAGGACTAAGGTGATCCAATATGAGGATATCAGTTCTGGGGACTTTTTACAGTTTAACGTCATGCTGGACGATGAAAGTGCCACACAGTTTAATGTCATGTTGCTAGGACAAAATATAGTTTAATGTCATCTCGGACAAAATAAGGAACTTCTGTACAGTTTAGTGTCATGTAGGACATACTACAGGGACTATGCAGTTTAAAGTCTTGCAGTTAGGACTATTGGTACTGCACGGTTTAATGTCATGTTGCAGGGAAAAAATATAGTTTAATGTCATCTCGGACAAAATAGTAACCAATGTGACAGTTTAACGTCATGTTGGACGATAAGGGAACTAACACAGTTTATCATCATGCTAGACGATGAAAGTGCCACACAGTTTAATGTCATATTGCTAGGGAAAAATATAGTTTAATGTCATCTCGGACAAAATAGTAACCAATGTGACAGTTTAACGTCATGTTGGACGATAAGGGAACTAACACAGTTTAACGTCATGCTGGACGATGAAAGTGCCACACAGTTTAATGTCATGTTGCTAGGACAAAATATAGTTTAATGTCATCTAGGACAAAATAATAGTTTAGTGTCATTTAGGACAAAATAAAAGTGCCACACAGTTTAATGTCATGTTACTAGGAAAAAATATAGTTTAATGTCATCTCGGACAAAATAATAGACCAATGTGATTGTTTTGGATCTGGGAACAATATGTTGTGTTTATACAAAATACATCTTCAGAAATCTGGCATTAGTTGGAGTTGTGATGTGTTCTCCATCCATTGAGATTAGAGAATATGCTCCATTGGAGTAGACCTTATGTATTGAATAAGGTCCTTCCCATTTTGGTTCAAGCTTGGGAGGCTTCTTTCCTGGTATCATTGGTGCTCTGAGAACCAATACCAATTCTCCCTGAATGAATGAACGAAGACGAACTTTTTTGTTAAAATCTCGTGCTATTCGATTCTGATAGATTTCCAAGTGGTGGAAAGTGCACAATCTTTTCTCATCTAATTGTTCCAATTCATTCAATCGCTTTTGGGATTGCTCATCTGTAGATAACTGATCACAAATGGCTATTCTGAGTGACGGAAATTGAACTTCAATTGGCGAGACTTCTTCTGTTCCATATACCAATGAATATGGAGTTGACCGCGTTGCATTGCGAGTGGTAGTCCGATAAGCCCATAAAGCATGAAAGAGTTTTTCAGGCCATGACCTCTTATCTTTATCCACCATCTTTTGCAGTATATTTGAAAGAGTCTTGTTGAAGGCCTCTATCTGGCCATTAGCCACTGCATGATATCGAGATGAATGGTTGGAATTAATTTTGTATTCTTGATACAATTTCTTTACCTCAGAAGAACATAAGTTGGTGCTGTTGTCCGTCAATATGGTATGAGGGACACTAAATGTAGTAATGATGTTAGACTTAATGAAGCTAAAAATTCATTTAGAACTGACTTCTTTGAGAGGTACTGCCTCTGCCCATTTGGAAAAGAAATCAGTAGCAGTAAGAATGTACTTAAACTGCTTGGCCGTAGCTGAAGGGTAAGGTCCCACCACATCCATTCCCCATGTGGAAAATGGACATGAGTATTTAGCTGTATGAAGCAACTCTGGAGGTTGATGAATGAAGTTGGAATATACATGGCATGATTGACACTTCTTTGTGAAATTAACACAATCTTGTATCATTGAAGGCCAAAAGTATCCAAGCCTTCGAATTTGATCAGACAGTCTATGTCCAGACTGGTGGGCACCACAGACTCCTGCATGCACTTCTTTTATGACAGCCATTGTCTCTTCACCATCAATACATCTGAAGAGAACTCCATCAAAACCACGTTTGTATAGAATTTTCTCGAGGTAGTTTGGGCTATCATAAAGAGTAAAATTGACCACACATCGCCGAATTTGTTCTTTCTCGGCTCTTTCAGGTGGAAGTGTTCCATTTTGAAGGTATTCCCTGATAGGTGACATCCATCCTGTAGTATGACCATACGGTTCAGGAATGGGACTAATTTCATTAATTTCCACTGTTCTGACTTGAACATAAGGTGAAATTGCACGAAGGTGGGCAATACAGATGGTTGTTTCTTCCCGATTTGGATCTGTTAAAGCTGTGGCTATATTATCCAGTGCATCAGGTTGAGCATTTTGAGAGCTTGGGACATAAGAAAATGTCGGTTCTGAAGGGAATTCCGACATTAACTCTCTGACATAATCATACAAAGGGATTAATTCTTCTTTTCTGATGGCATAATCCCCATTGACTTGTTTGATTACCAGATCTGAATCACCTTTCACCTTTAAGTGATTCACTTGTGCTTGAAGCGCTAACTCCAAGCCTGTAATGAGAGCTTGGTATTCAGCTTCATTATTGGTACCACCTTCTCAAAATAAAAAGGAATAAGGTAACACTGCCTTATCTGGAGAAATGAGCACAATTCCTAAACCAACTTTGTTGAATTTAGGATTTTCCATTTTCTTCCCTGTTGGACTTCTAGAAGCACCATCAAAATACATTTCCCATGTTTGAGGACTCTCTTGAATAGAGAAAACTTCCTCATCAGGGAGTTCGATATCTGAATACGTGTCTTCCACTGAAGGATGTTCAGCCAGGAAATCAGCCAGATCTTGGCCCTTAATTTCCTTTTGAGACACATACTGAATGTTGATCTGCTGTAGAATAACCGCCCACCTTGCCAGACGTCCTGTAAGCATTGGACGACTAAGGATGAATTTGAGCGGATTATTACGAGATACCAATTGGACCTCATGATGTTGCAGGTAGTTTCTCAGTTTCTTAACTACAAAGATTAATGCTAGGCAGCACTTTTCAATACTTGAATACCGGGTTTCCGCTTCAAGCATAGTTCTACTGAGATAGTAGAGACTATTTTCATTCCCAGCATCATTCTTTTGAGCGAGAAAGGAACCCAATGATCGCTCTAAAGCTGTCACATAGAGGATAAGAGGTCTACCCTCAACAGGTGGCATGAGTACTGGAGGAATCAAGAGGTATTTCTTGAGAACATCAAATTCTTTTTGACATTCTTCAGTCCACTGGTAAGTGACTCCTTTCTTCAATAATTTGGTAATGGGTAAACTTTTGCCTGCCAAATTGGCGATGAAACGCCGAATATAGGCTAAGTGTCCTTGAAGTCCTCTTAATTATTTCAAATTCTGAGGAGATGACATACCAAGGATTGATTTGGTCTTCTCAGGATCAACTTCAATACCACGATGGCGTACAACAAAGCCGAGGAATTTTCCTGAGGTTACCCCAAAAGCACATTTTAAGGGGTTCATCTTCAAATTATGTTGTCGAAGCTTGTGGAATATGACTTCCAAATCAGCCAAGTGATCAAAATGTTGTTTGGATTTAACCACCAAATCATCTACATAGCATTCAACAAATTTCCCTAAAAGAGGTTTGAAGATACGATGCATGGTGCGTTGATATGTTGCACCTGCATTCTTTAAACCAAATGGCATCACCCGGTAACAAAACACACCTTGAGGAGCTCTGAAGGCTGTATATTACTCATCTTCTGGGGCCATTCGGATCTGATTATATCCAGAATATCCATCCATGAAAGAAAGTACTTCATAGCCAGCCGTCGCATCAATTAAGAGTTCTGTAATCGGAATTGGGAAATCATCTTTAGGACAATACCGATTAAGATCTCTGAAATCGATGAAAACCCTAATTTGTCCGTTCTTCTTCTTTACAGGGACAATATTAGATAACCACTTGGGATATTGAACTTCTCTGACGAAGTTAGCTTTGATATGCTTATCCACTTCAGCCTCAATTTTGGAAGCATAGGTTGGGTGTGTTCTTCTCGCGGCTTGCTTGAATCCTCGATGTTCTTTTGGCAAACCCAAATGATCGGTGGCAACATCAGGATCAAGGCCAGGCATCTCTGTATAATTCCAAGCAAAAATATCTTTATTTTTCTTTAGAAAAGAAATATACATCTCTTGCTCTTCAAGGGTCACGGCCGCACTAATTAAAGTGGGGCGTGGATCTTTCTCTGTACCCAGATTTACTTCTCTGAGTTCATCCACAGTGGTAGAGATACCCTCTTCAAATGCTGGAGGAGCATCTCTAAGATCTTCCTCTTCCTCTTCATCATGTGTTATTTCTTCCATTTCTACTTGCAAAGTAGATGAAAAAACGAAATTCTCATGATCATAAGAGATGTCAAAATTTTCACATTTTGAAGAAAAAGCTTCCATTTCCGACCCTATTGATGATAAAGGGTCTTCTTTGGGAATCAAAGAGGAGATGATGGATTGAGAATCGACATCAATATTCAACTCTGGTGTTGCTATAACTTCTTCTGGCCTGATTAGCGAAGTATAGACTTGATGGATTTCAGTAGACGAAATGAAAACGTCACCACTTATGCTTTCATCACTACTTGGTAAGTTACCAATTTCTCCCATGTTGTCTGGCTCGATTGCCGTAATTGACATTATGGATCTTTTCATAAGAGTATTTTGATTTGGGCCTATTTTGTCAATTTGACTGATAGGTAACACATAATCTGTACTCACATGTGAAAATGGATTTATTGGAATTTTTTCCAGACCATATGGAGAATTAACTTTGGTAATTTCCTTCATTGTATATTTTTCTCTTCCCTTCATGTGATAAAATTCCGCCTCAATGTATTAAGACTCACATGTCTTGAACGGGGCCTTATCACCATACAATGTTCCAACTTGACCATTGAAACAGTATATGTGACATTGATGGTATGATGACGGAATAGCTGCAAGCTGATGTAGCCAGGGTCTTCCAAGCAAGATATTGAAAGATGAGTCCTGATCAACAATCATGAAATCCGAATTAGAAACAAGATCTCCAAACTGAGTTCTGAGTGTAACTTATCCCAGTGGTTCTTGTTCATTTTTATCATATCCTTGAAACATCATGGTAGAAGGAGATAAATCAGATTCCGTGAGGCCCAATCGACGAAGTGTACGAATGGGCATGAGGTTGACTCCTGAACCATTGTCAATGAAAGCTCTTCGAACATCTATACCATTGACTTTTCCAGATAAGTACAAAGGTTTTATGTGACTATGCACAAAATCATCTTCATCATTATCAGTAAAAGATATCACTGCATGTAATTCTACAAGATTATTCTCTATGTGATAGATTTCAGCTGCAGTAATTTCAGCTTCAAACTCCTGAGGACTTGACAAAGCTTCGATGAGTGCTTCCCGAAGATCTTTTGACAGATTCAAAGCATCCAAAATTGATAACATGGATGGTACTTGGGCCAAGTGTTTCAATATATCATACTTTTGATCTAGAGGTATGTGTTTCCCAATAGGAATATGCGGTTTAGCAGGTACCTTGGAAGCAGATGATTTGGAAGCTGATGCATCTTGTATTGAAGCTGGCAACATCCTTGGTTTTGGCAGATTAGAATGATTAGATCCATTTACTTGCTGACATAAAGAAGATGGAACTTTTAATCGGTCTTCCAAAATGACTGTGCTGAAACTGAGTTGGCCATTGGCAGAAGAACTTGCTTGTTCTTTTTGAGCTCACTGAAGGGCTCTACCACGAGTTTCTGCTGCATATACAGTGCTAGAAGGGGTAAAATTAGAGTAGTGGATTGGGAAAGATCCACGTCTTCCCCTATATCCTGAACCTCTAGAACTTCCTCGGGTTCCCTTATTTGATATAGGGAATTCAGGCTCATCAAGACTGTAATATGAATCTGTTAATTGAATCATATTAACAGAACCAAAGATTAACTCTTCTACTGATAGAGACTCTGCCTGGTTATCCTGTTTAGGCTGTGCCGTTTGGTGGGACGGTGCCTGTGGCTTTGAAGTAGATGGCATGAAATCTGCTAGAGTCAAAGACAATTTAGGCTTTGCTACATACTCATCTTCTTCTGATTCCTCTTTCTTCTTTGAATTGCGCTGCCCTTTTGAGGATTTATCTTTTGATGGAGGCTTTACTGCAGCTTTTGTAGGAGACAGAATTGGATTCTTCAATTGTGTTCGCAAAATGGAATGGGTTCAATTGATTGTCTTTCTTACCATCCAATAATCATATTTTTTCGTAGTTTTGCTTTTGACTTCCTGCCACTCGCCTCCTTCCTCTGGATCTGTAGCGGTAATACACGCTACATGAGCTGATGAACCCTTCAATTTGACTTGTCCCAAATCGACCATCTTTTGCAGGAGGTCTTTAAAGACAAAACACTCCTGGATGGGATGCCCCAACATTTGATGAAAGGGACAATAATTGGGACGGTCTTCATCTCCTTCCTTGTTTGGCCTCTTGGGCAGTGGTAATTGAACCAAATTATTTTCCAGAGCTGAAATGAAGTAACCAGGAACTTGCTCACTTCAGAAAGAGTATGTTTTAATCTTCATATCCTCAAATTGTTTTCGTCATTGATCTTTTTGATCATTTGGACAAAACAGCCTTTGTTGTTGGCGTTCAGGAGGTGGAGCCCTTCGAGAAGATGAAGGTTTTGATGTAGAAATAGGTACAGGTGCTTGTTTAAGCATAACTGTAGCAGTTTCTGTTTTACCCATTCTTCTTCCTAGAGCTGATGGAATTACACGAGATTTAACCTTAGCCTGTATAAGGGAATCTTCAATCTGTTGAGCGATTGAAGTAAGGTCTCGAAACCCTCCTGTGTATTTCACTGGGATCAATGGCGTGCGTAATTCGTCACGCAAATTTTCCACACAGATTGGCAACAGTTCCTCCTGAGGGAGTGCTAAACTCAAGGAATACGTTAATCCCTTCCAACGAGCAATGAAATCAGAAACTCTTTCATTTTCTTTTTGCTTGCAGTTTGTAAGATCGAAAACTGTCGTTTTTGTCAATGTTGAGTTAAACTGAAGAAGGAATTTTTGACGAAGATCCTCCCATCCGATGACTGACCGGGATTGCAAGCTTGTATACCAGACAAAAGCTGGTCCTTGCAAGGTTCGCACGAAGCATCTGAGTTTCACTGCTTCTTGCTGCTCTAGAGTTCCCATCATAGGATCACAACAAGACACGTAATGCGTCAAATGTTGTTCAGGGTCGCCTGATCCATTGAAATTAGGGAATACAGGGTTTCCAAAACTGGATGGAGGAGAAATTGAATCTACCCATTCAGGGTAAACTTTCTTTTCAGGTTGAACTTGCGCCTGTTTCCCTTCCATAGTTTCTAACCGAGCATTCAATGACTCAATAGTAGTTATTAACTTTTTAGAAACATCAGGTTGAACTTGGTTTTGGGTAGGTGTAATGAATGGAGTTTGGACAGACGTGGTGGTTGGTGCTGCAACTGATGGTAGTGCTGCCAACCGTTGTTGCGTTTGACCCGTAGGATTAGACCTCTGAGGGTGTACTGATAAAGGAGGATATTCCTGATCCATCTCAGTAGTTACAACAAATTCCTTCAGCTGTCGGACTTCAGAATTCTTAAGAAGAAGACTAGTCTGAAGTAGCTCTGCATTCAACCTTCTTAATTCTTTCATTTCTTCCTCCTGTTGTGCAAACCTTTGCTCTAATGAGAGCGATTGACCTCCTTCAGAGGAAGGGTGAGAAGTAACCTGATTCTTTCCTTTCCCCTTATTGGATCCTTTTTGGATAGGGGAAAGTGGGTTACTTGAAGGAATACCCAGATTTTGGGTAAGCCTTTGATTACGTGTGCGCACACCTTCTTCATTTAGGTCTGTGTACGCAACTTCTTGAGTAGGAACCTCTTCGTCTGATCCTTCTGATTGAGCCTCATCTGGTGAATCAGAATCAACGGCGTTGATGAAATTAATGGATGCATATTGCATAGAAAACTTTCTATCAACATTTCTGTGATATTGTCTTCTTCCATGTCCATGATGAGACATGGAATTCTGTTGACTTGATCCCTTAGGAACTTCTTCGTGAACCGTCACTTAGAGAGAATCTCTTGATAGCTTGGATCTTCGTTCCTCTTGAGGCTTCTTCCCTAATCGAGAGAATACTGACTTTCTCTGAGGGAGGGATTGAGGATTTGAAAAAGTCCCCAGTCTGGTGGAATGGGGATGTTCTTGTTGCTTCCGCTCAACTCCTCGAATCCCATTTGTTGACTCTGAGGGTTGGGTTAGAGAAATCCTCAGTCTGGCAAGCTGGGGAGTCTCTTGACATGCTATGTCTGAGATCTTCTTAATGTCTCTCTTGATCTTGCGAATATTAGTTCGGAAATTAGCTGGATTCATTAACCTATATCCACTTTTATCACCTGGTTCAACAAATTGTTGGATGATTTCCGAAACTTCTGTCATTTGATGACGTGTTTGCTCCAGATGAGAGGCTTGTGCAATATTCTCGCCTGCTTGATGTAGGAGAAATTCAACAACTTGTTCTCTATATACTTGATTTTGAGAGGATCTAGTTGAAGCCTGTTATTGAGCAAGCTTTTGATTATGATCAAAGCCCATTGACTGTGGCCGGCCATGGGCAATAATATTGCATGAGACCATTTTCGGCGGGCTTTGTTGACCGGAAATCACTGTGAAATGTAGTGCTCCGTGAACACCCCATCCTATGATATGAACATCAGATGGAGCATTGGCAATTAACTGACGCAATTTTCGTAGTGCGCCAAGGCATGAATGTTGAAGGGTTCTCTGTTGCTTTTCAGCCTTCGGATACCGAGAGACTGATAGAGATGCCAAATCAATCTGGCGTTGTAACCCTTCTAGTATCTTAATATGATTTTCATAATCACCATAAGATAATACTTTCTTCTTAAATTGACAAAGAGTCTTCCATATGTTGAGACGAATATCATGGATTCCATCATCCGTCAACATCTTTGGAATGTCGTACTGGGAGTCAGCCAAAAGCCAAAACATGACTGGTACTTCACCTTTTGCCAGTTTTTTCCTCATGTTCAGCATTTCCCCTTTATCATTGAATGAATATTCTTCTACCTGTTTGGACCAGAGTTGGTGTTTCCTTGTTGTTTCATCGGATTCAACAACATTGGTAGAGATATCACTATTCATGCTGGAAGATGAATGACCTGGGGATGGTTCGGAGAATAACCTGAACCCCAGGCTATCTTCTGATGGAGAAAGAGTTTCACCTGCCGATATTAAAGCATCAGACATGACTGGTTTTACGTTTGCAAGTGCCTCGAGATAGGAGGGCTTTCTCGTCACTATATTGCCTTCTGAAGAATTTTCGAGACAACGTGAATCACTACTGCGGAGAGGACTTTCACAGCGAAGTTCATCACCATGAGGAGGACCGTCATGATGGGTTACAGCAAAAGATGAAATCTCTTGCTCCTTGGCCTTCTGACTACACATAGGGTTCCTGTGGCTCTCATCTGAAGAAGAAACTTCAAGATTGACCGAATTTTCATGAAGCAAGTCTTCATGAGGAAGTGTCTGTTGAAGACCTTCAGAATTAATGTTCCCGTTATTGGGAACTGAGGGAGTATAATCTTGAATTCCGACAGATAAATGTCGGAGGGCTTCAAGAACTCCAGCATCGAGAAAGGCTTGGTTACAGATTGGCCTTTCATCTCCTGACTGTGCTGAGCGGATCATTTTCTTAGATGGCTTCTTAATCGCTTTAAAAACCACTTGATGACGAAAGTGATTGCTCTGAGCAGGTGTATGCGCCTGATCAGGAAAGATGGTCAGGTTAGGATGATGATCTCCACTCAAATCAGGTGTATGTTCCTGACTTGGTTGTCCGTATGATATGGGGGAGTATGCTCCATAACCCTCTTGGACTGGAACAGATGCGTGTGTCCGTTCCGGAGTGAATTGTTGATGTGTCACTCCATTTCTAGGGATAGATTTATGTGTCTATCCCTGAGATGATGCTGAAGCTGTTATGATATCCTGGCAAGCATCCAGAATATGAGCAGGAATTTTCTTCTGCTCTTTCACCATTGACAAAATATGTTTGGTGACTTCAGCCGCCGGAACGGGGATATACGTCCATTCTGGGCTTGGAGTAGGTGTATGTGCCTGCTCTTGTCCTCCTTTTCCTGTCAGTGAATCCTGACAGTACTCAAGTGTGGAGGAGAGAGTTTAGTCTGCCCCCTATTTGTCGTCGGGACTTTCCAACTGACTTGTCCATGTGCTACCAAGCGAGACTGTTGGTAGGCCTGATTAGTATTAGCAGGTGTATGCGCCTGCTGATTACACTTCGCCAAACGCGGTTGATGAGATCCATCATATGTAGTCAGACGAGCCTGCTGACTAACTGGTGATGTATAAGCAGGTGTATGTTCCTGCCTATAGTACTCCGCCGGAATTTCCTGGAGGGATAGGCTTGATGCTACCAGACGAGTCTGCTGGACAGCGGAATTAAAATTAACAGGTGTGTATGCCTTCTCGTTGTTTGCCACCAAGTTAGGTTGGTGGACTTCTCCGGAGATGGCAGGGATGACAACCTGCCTATTGTTCACCGGATTCCATCTCTGGCGGTTCATCTTGCCTGCTTGGGTTCGAGGAACCTGAGCTGAATGCCTGGAGTCGGTACCCTAATCATGTTGAGGGCGCACTACCGCACGAGTCTGGCGGCGATTGTTGATGGGAGCCCTCGGGAAGGACTCCTGTCTTTTTGAACTAAGGCCCTGAGGGACCTGCTCATTCACTTCCTTAGAGTAAGGGAGTGAATGGAAATTGCGTTCCGGGGATAACAACCCGAAACGGTTGGAGACGGTAGTCAGCACCGCCTGCTTCTTGATTGCTGGCCGCCGTTGTCCGGACGACCAGGTAGAGTTGTTAACTTGGAGGGCTTGACGAGCGGCCTCCAGAGTTGGGATAGTACCGTTGCAACGGTACTCCTTAACCAGTCAATTAGAAACCCAGCGTTGAAGATGATGAGTTGGTGATGTCATCCTCAGAGTGGATGACGTTCCAGTAGGAGTAGCAGCATTGGTTTTCACAGCAGCAGATCTCACAGTAGAGGTGTTTACAGCAGTAGTATTCACAAGGGTGAATTTAAGGAAAGCCATTTTGCAGAAGATCAAGAGTGCCTGTTCCATTGTAACAGACATAATCAAGATGAATCCGGCTACTGCATCTTTTGGATGAGCATATGTCAATGATTGCTTTGTTGGCCCAAAGGGGCCTAACAAATAAGAAGAAAATCACTTTAACTTGGTTAAGGATTCACGTCGGGTTCACCATTTTTTTTCGCACGGAATCCAGGGATGACCTCCTAGGCGGGAGATTCAAACGTTCCTATCGGTTTCTAATGGGTTTGTTCGTAGAACTGGAAACATCCAATGATTCCACATCCGTATGGACCTACTTTCCAAAGGCAGGCGCTCATTAGCTTGTGGACTAATGAGGCTTAGGAATTTGCATTGGTCGAGAGGATTGGAGGTCGGACTCATCACACATTTTTGAGGGAATTATTGTCTACTCTGGGACTCTCTTTATAGATTTAAGTTATGTCCGTGAATCCTTATTATATTACCAAGTATAAAATGAGCTTTCCTTTAGTTTTAACAATCAATGATTAAATATGCAAGAAATTTAGAGAATATTTCATATGTATTCGAGGTTCTTCATCAATAGAGAATCATCTGTTTAGAGATTCTTGGTCAATGGTATCCTTCAAAACATTTATATAAAAGTCTCTTGGTCATTATGATGACCAGGCTGGTTTTAAAGCCACTCAGTGGGGCACTTGAAGTTTATCGTCATTCAGAAGGACATAGATTATTTCAACGTTGGGATTGAACCCATAAATGGGCTACCTACGTATCCTTCGTTTTGGAAAAGGAATCAGAACCCACGTAGTTCGAGAAATGGAGTATGATGTTTATGATTGATGGCTCAAAAATGAATGTCATAATTACTTTTACACTCTATACTCACGTGAGTCATGCTCGGTGTGAGAAACAAGAGGTATTGGTAAAAATTAGACAATTGTGCCATGAAAGATGCAATCATAAGAATTTGTTTGGGGCTTATGTATGGATGACTGCCCAGATAGATGAAGGTTTAGGATTTACTTTTAGGGAGAAAATCCATGAACAGGGTCCATAAAGTTATATGTGCTTCATGGAGATTTGAATACTCTAATCTTGGGGCTTACTCCTAAGGAGAATGCCCAAGTTAGGAGGGGACTTATGATTGTGTTTTTACTCCTGAAAAGGAAACCCAAATCAAAGGTAAATTAGGACTGGTTAAGAGAAATTTAAGGGACTTGGTGCTTACTCCTGAAAATAAAGCCCAAGGTTATGACTGCGTCTTATTCATAAAAAGGAGACCCAGGTTAAGGGACTTGGGGATTACTCCTGAAAAGGAAAGCCCAAGGTTATGACTGAGTCTTATTCCTGAAAAGGAGACCCAGGTTAAGGGACTTGGGGCTTTCTCCTGAAAAGGAAGCCCAAGGTTATGACTGAGTCTTATTCCTGAAAAGGAGACCCAGGTTAGAGATTAAGGTTTGGGGCTTACTCCTGAGGAGGATGCCCATGATTAGAGAACTTGATTGGGGCTTACTCCTGAGGAGGATGCCCAAGATTGGGAACTTTAAGAATATGGGGCTTACTCCTGAGGAGGATTCCCAATTTAAAGGATTTATAACTGGGGATTATTCCTGAAAAGGAGACCCAGGTTAGGATTCTCTCATCTTAAAGGATGAGGTTGAATGAATGAACTCTCAATCTTTGGTGATATAAGGATATTTAAATCACTGGACTTTGAGAGATATTCCACAGAATTCCTTTCAGATAAGGAAGTCAAATCAAGAAATCATGCCATAAATGGCTTTGAAGAGTGTTTTGAAGACTGAATCTGGAAAAGGAAAGGTGAAATGAATTAAGAGGGTTAAAAATGGGCAAGATGGGAACCCAAAAAGATAGGGGCACGCAAGTCTTGCAAGGCGCGCAAGTCTTCCGTGGGCGTGAAAGTATTGGTCGCGCAGGTATACCTGCGTGGCACATGTTGTACTTGCTCGATTTTCAACCAGCACTGAAATACTTGAGCGACTCTTTTTAAACCCTTTAGAATTTTCTTGAGGTTCTTCCAGAAAATGGACGCGCAAGTTATATTGAAGGAAATAAGTCGGCGCGCAAGTGTTTGATGAGTTTCAACACTTAGGCCTTCCTTCTTCTCTTTAGATCTTCCGTTCTAGGTATGAAATTACCTTAGAAGTGTTCCGGAAGCTTTGAGAAGAGACTTGGGCGTCGGCAGCTTCAATCCGAGTTTCTGGAAAAAGATCCTCTCGAATGGGGGGCCCACAGGGTCTATTTATAGGCAAAAGAAGACCCTGGGCGGTTACCGGGCGGTTACCACTTAGGTCGCGCAAGTCACCTGCGCGACCAAGTGTGTCGCGCAAGTGTACTTGCACGGCAGTGATAAAACTTGCACGGTGCATTTGCTTTTGATCTTCTGTTCATGCCTTTGTCGATTTTTGGTGTTTTCTTCAAAGGTTGAATCACTTTGATCACAGATATTCCCTTTTCCGATCTTTTAGATTCTGTGACGAAAGGAGCGTCAACAATGGTGTATAAGTGGAATGATGTATCAATAGGATTCATTAATGTTATTTGTCGGAGACCTCAAAATAATGATGTTGTTCAGGTAGTTGTGGATCTGTTTAATAAGATGAACCATTTAATTCTTAGATACGATACTTTCATAGTTAATATGTTTGTTCAATTATATGTCAAATAGATAATGTTGTTTCATGGTGTGTGGAGAACCATTGTCTCAGATCCTGACCCGCATTTTACATCGGCCATCCACAGGGGAAAAAAGGTCCCTTAGTACAAAGGTATTTTTCAGTATGTCTTATCACCCGTAGAAGGATGGGTTGTTACACATATGATTCATGAATTAGAAGATAATTTATGGGATTATTTATTAGATTTATATAGACCAGGTTAAAAAACTATTTCAAATTTAGTTATCCTACTACAATATTTTTTTAATATGATTCATATATAACCTTCTATGTAACTACAAGGAAGACCGTGTAGGCCTCCATTGTGTTGGGTCGATGTTGGGGAATATTATACGTTGTGCCGAGCCCCATTTTGGAGAAATGAAAAAAAAATAATCAATTTATTTATATGTGCATGGAAATGGAATAAGGTACAAAGAAGTCATATGTAGATCTCCATCATCTTCTAGTTAAATTTATGGTGGGTGATCTTGTTTTTCTTCATGTGTTGACAATGTTGGATCATTGTGAAACTGGAAAATATGAAAAAATGACACCTTGGTATGTGGGGTTGATTGAGATTATGGAGAGGGATAGATTAGTAGCGTATGGATTGGATGTTCCAGGATGGTATAATGGAATGCATTATGGATTTCATGTATTTTATCTCCATAAGAATCGCACTAATAAATATCAGTTTCTAAATATTGAATATGTGGAACTTAAGGTTGATGTACAATTTTAAGACCATCTTGTATTCATTGGTGGTCATTGTGAGAAGGTATTGCGGGGAATGATTTGTTTTCCATATTTTTACTCTTACTGAATCATTAGAATGTTTAGGAATAAAATTTGGAGTGATAATCATATATGTGGGCTTTATAGTCTGATCTCTTTTCTTCTGAAACTCAATAATTCATGGGAAGAGTGGTTCGAGGATGAGACATTAGAAGGAAAAGAAGTTTCAATGATTCCAGACTCCATGAAGGTGTTTCTCCATTCATTATTATTTTTAAATATCTTATATTAATCCCATTAAATGTTTCTTGGTAGTATGGGTGATCTTAGTGGAATTTTTATCATTTAAAACCCCAATGGAAGGGAATACTGACAAAACATTACAAGGAATATGGTTGGAATATGGTCATGTAAACATAGTAGAGTTCCTAGGAAAACTGTGCAGCCTTGAATAGTGGCATAACTCAATGTTTCCACTCATTTAGATTACCATGTGGATCTACCCAAGAAATTGTTTTACCCAACACACCATAGACAATGTCTACCTTACATTTTTATAAATTTGTGTCTAAACCATGCAAATGAGTGTTGTTAGAAAAAATTAAAAAAAATTGATTAAGGGGATTTAGAACCTCACCATAATTTCCTCTGATTTATCCTACTCTAATTGATGGAGAAGAACTCTAGAGACCAAATATTCCTTGATGTGATTTTTCTTTGATCCAAATTTGTTTCGAGCACTATCAGTTTTAGATCACAGCACCGAGTGAGTCTAATCCCTCTCTTATTTCTCCTATTGGTTTGTGGTTTACGTCTTTACATTATATCCATTTGATTTTATAAATATGTATTTTTTCTATGATATCTACGTTGATGTTCAAAATGGTGGTTTAATTCGAATCTAAGGATTTGATTAGTAGTTCATTCTTCGATGGATTCAATGTAGTTAGTCTACATGTTAAATGTGATAGCTTCTCTATTTGTCTGTTCTTGTGGAGTTGTTCTCTGTTTCATCCCTTGTTGTGGTCATTAAGTTTTCTATAAGATTTTACATAATGGGTGTCTAATTATTAAATTTATCCCCCCATGATTCCCAAATGATGCCTAAAATATGAATTGACTAATTATGGTCCACCCAAGGGTCATTTCGACCCTCCCGAAAAGTTTAATGGAAATGTAACTTGTAAAATATAATTTTAATTATGTAACGTCCATGTAGAACATGTAATTTGTTTTAATTGATGAATAATGATGTATTATGGATAGTTTATTCTATATGTGGATAATGGATAAGGAATTTTTTCCCATAAGATTAGAATGTGATAAATGAGATTATTGGCAAGGTACTAATTTATTTGGGAATATTATTAGTAAGTTAGACATGAAATATGTAATTGCGATAAATGGTTTGGTGATAAATATGATATCTATATTAATACGTATTGGAATTATATTTTTAATATATTAGTTTTCCTGACTATGATAATGAAGATGGTAATGGATATTATTGGTAGTGATGTGGTATTTGTCTTGTGAATGAATTAATAAGCCTTCTCATATGGGATGGTAGAGTGGAGAATTAACTTCAGGTTTTAAACTCACGGTTTGAGTTGGATCGAAGATCTACACTCAATCACTCAATTCATGGGTTAAAGAAGGGGATAAAGCTCTATTCCTCTAACTGGTTATTCCCTCTTGGACTAAGGCTTTGAGGTGAGTATAATGTCAAAGTTGAAGTGTTCTTACACCCACTGAGATAAGAACATGACTTATTCCTATTTTAATTATGATTAATTAATATGAATAATACATTAAAAACAAAATAAGTGTGATTAAAAAATGGAATGAAGTTACAAGAATTTAATCTATATTTAAATATTAAATGATAGAGGGGAACATTGTTACTAACGGATTCCCAAACTGTCTTTTATTTTCATGTGATTTATTTAATACCTATATGCTTTATCTATTAAAATGAAATTTTTTAGACACTATATGAAAAAAATATTTATTTTCATAAAAAACATGGACATGGAAAAAAATATTAAATACATTACATAAAATAAAATCTGATTTTCTTATTATCATTTTATCCAATCTACAACATAATAGTGGAAAATAAATTTAATATACATACTATAAAAATATTACATGATTGGAAAAATATATTTTTTATAACATAAAATGATCAAATAATTCATCTTTCAATGTATTAAACATAAACAATCATGAATAAAGATAATATTGTGAAATAAACCATTACCCCATAGATAATGTGCAATTAGAACTCCAATAAAATAAATAAATTCAATTGAATCATATAATTATATTAATTATAACAAATCAATGATATAGAATATCAATGTGAAATATGATACACCGCATAAAACAATGTAGTTTTATAATGTACCATATTCCATAAAGAAGATAATTTTAGTTGATGAACCCTTGTAAAGATCACAATATCAATTTGATATTGAATCAATGAACTCATTATTAAGATAAAATTTAAATACATAAATTAACATATTAAATTAATCATCAATCAAATTAATTACATTACACGCATTTTCATGATATAATATTATCAATGGTGAAGTGATATAATCCAATGAATTAAAATTGTGTTCTGAAAAATTTTCCACGTGGTATCATTCAAGCCAAAACATCATATATGAAGTAAAATGAATAGAGCTATTAAAAAGCATGATATATGAAGGGTCTATGATTTATGTTACAAAGCGTGAATTATATATACTGTATAGAACATATTAGTTTTGTAACATTATAATATTCTTCAATGAAATTAAATTCATAAATAATATCTTAATTTAGGTATGAAACATTATGTATGTTGTTTATTTTATGATCCTGGACATTGTGTACATTTTTAAATATTTAAATTTTTGTTTAAATATAATTTTTTGGCCAGATAATCCTTTCTATTGTGTATGGGGGGTCTTGGAGGAATTCTGAGGGTTCAAAAAATAAAAGGAATAAAAAATATGCCAAATTGTGCCTTCTGCAATGTTGATACATGGTCATGTAAATTGAGCGACCGTCCCAAAAAAAACATCCACTTTTGGGAAATAGTTTAATTAAAAATAGTAAAATGTTTGAGATCTAACCTATTAAAAGTGTGACCCAACTCACATTAGTCAGTGTCTTCAGCTTGTTTTGTTGCTTATTTGGAAAACTGTGCGGGTAAACCATTTTGCCCTGTATATATGATAAAAATTACCAAATTTTCATTATAGAATATAATAACACCATATAATTATCCTATAATGTTTCATATTCAAATTCCCTATGAGAAACCCCACAGAACCATGATTCTACTAAGTTATTATTCTTCGATCCTAATTATTTTGATTTCATTTAGTAGCAGATCGAATCTCTGTTTGAGTATAATCCCTCTCATGTTTCTCTTTTTTGTTTTGGGTTTTCAGATTTCACTTATTTCCATCAGATTATCTAAATATATCTTTTTCTGGTGAGACACAACTTTAATCTTTATAGTGTGGTTCAAACTGGATCTATAGATTCAATTTGGAGTGTATTCATCAACAGAATCAATGTAGATGGTGTACTAGTGTAACGACCCGGTTCAAGGTGCCACTTAATGGGTGCCACGAACCCGATTCGCCCCGTGACCTCATGCACATTTTCCCAAATGCTAGAGGCTGTCAACTAGCAGCGAGGGCCCAGGTCTCATAGTGGGGAAACTATGTCCTCATTTGTCAAAGTGTAGTGCAACAGAATATAAATAAATATACAATAACAGTAGAAGCAGTAAAATTACATTTAACTGAAATGAAGAACTGATAACAAAAAGGAAAACCAGCAGACATATATATATGAAGATGTAGCATGTCACTATTCTACAAAAACAGCCAGAACATGTTACACTGTAATACAATACAATATAGAGTACATGTACAAAAAAGAAAAACAGAACAGCCAGCGGCATCACGAGCCAATGCTCGGTCACATGCTCTCCTGCACTCCAGCATCAATCAAGTACCTATATAAGGACCCTTTCCCTTATCTACACCTACAACAATGTAATCATTTTGGGATGAAAATCATGGCCCAAACAGGGTGTGATAAATATATCTCAGTAGGCACCCACCAAAGGCCCGTGCCCAACTGTGTGCAAAACATGCAACAATAGTGTGCAGTAGTAAATGAAATATAGTAAGGAGTACTAAAAAGTAACTAAATTAACCAATTATATTTCCATTTTAATATCCATTTAATCCTTGCATTTAAAATATAAAAAAATTGAATATTCTAAGTAAATAACCAATGTCCACAGACATGTAAAACCTTACCCTCAGTTAATCAGAATCTCTCCCCCAGGCATTCAGAATCTCACCCTCAGGCATCATAGAATTATCTCCCTCAGGCATATGATGTGTCGTCGTCAGGCACATATGTCAAGACCTCAGGCACAAAAGGTTCCCCTCATGCGATATAGAACATCGCCCTCAGGTTAATACATTCACGTCCTCAGGATAATACAGTCACACACTCAGGCAAATACAGTCACGCCCTCAGGCTAATACAGTCACAACCTCAGAAAAAAGTAAACACCTTCCTCAGGCATAAGTAACTTGGCCATTCCCAACATATAAACATACAATTTACATACAATTCCTCTCAAGGTAAAAGTAATGCATAATTAAACATGGCATACCCTTGGGTATCCTGGCCAAATGGCTATACAGTGGAACGCACCACTCGGGATGGTCCTGGATCAATGAAGAGATCCAAAACAACATTTTAATATCACATTTCATTACTTATACAATTATAGGTATTCAAAATAGCCACGACCTCAGCCACACGACACCCCAACATGGGATCGTGGTAAAAAAATTCACAAAACACATAGCAGTTGGAAAAATTAACGCAAGGCCACCAACCTTATACTTCAACGAGCGTTATACACAAACACCGGTTCCAAAAACGCCCAAGAAAGACGTAGATCTAACAAAGAACAAAACCCACTAAAATGTATATAACTTTAGTTAGGGAAATAATTGGATTGAACCACACAAAGAGAAGAGAGGGCTTACCCGTGTGGTTTCAATGAGATCATCCGAAGGGGAATCAGATTCCAGACGTGTTCTCGGCGGATCTCTGAAGGTTCGTCCGTCCTCTCCCAAGCTCTCTTCCCATTCTAAGCCTTACCTACGAACAATGGAGGCTATTGCCCATTTTAAGAGAAAAAAACAAAGTACACTACATGTACATCCAAGTACACAACATGTACTCCGCATTTTTAATTGTTCCTATGGCAGCTTCCTGCCAGCGTGGTACTGTTCACCTGCCGATGTGACTACACGCTGTGTCTCCTTGAGCACACGGCATGTTCTGTCGCACAGTTGGCCATCGCCTTACTATTCACCTACCGACTGACTACACGGAGTGTACATGGTTCCTACACCCATCATCGCTGACATGGACACACACATTGAGTACTCACACCACACGACTAAAAGTACAAATCGTCTGGATAAAGTACACGGCGTGTACTTTCCAAATTTTTTTATTTTCCCCATTTTCCATATTTTCTCAAAAATACTTACGGAAGGAGATATGAAGAAACTAGTACCTCAGAAACAAGAACCGGGTTATTAAAAATATCCCCCCTTAATGAAATTCATCCCTGAATTCCCCTTCCAATGGTGGTGATGATAAAGCTATGAACAACTCCGGCCACTAAGCACGTACGTCGGTCTCCCACACCAAGGTTTCATCCTTAACTCACCCATGCTGCCATAACACCCGTACGAGAGGAACTGACTGGCCTCCGAGAACCTTCGGGCTCCTATCAATGATACGAATTAGATGCTCCTCAGAGGACACATCTTATTGTAGCTCAACGTCCCCAGGCTGAAAGACGTGAGACACTTCTGAATGATAACGGCGCAACTGAGATACATGGAAGATGTCGTGCATGGCTCGGTACCTCTACGGTAACTACAACTGATAGGAAACCATCCCGATTCTCTCTATAATAAAAAATGGCCCCACATACCTCAGTGAAAGTTTACCATGTCTCCTGTTCCGATTATGTCCCAGCCTCGGCGAGACATGCAAAAAACCTGATCCCCAACCACGAACTCCAAAGGTCTCCTTTGGCAATTAGAATAAGATTTCTAATGAGACTATGCAGTAGCCATCCGATTTATAATAAACTGGACCTACTCATGTGTCTCCTGCACAAGATGTGGTCCCAGTAATGTTGCCTCACATGCCTCTAACCATCACAATGTTATCGGAACTGCCTACTGTATAAAACCTCATATGGTGCCATCTCAATAGTTTCCAGAAAACCGTTATTATAGGAAAATTAGACTAGAGTTATATGCTTCTCCCAAGAGCCCCCAATGTTTAGGACACAAGCTCGCAACATGTACTCAAGGACCTGTATCGTACGCTCTGACTAGCAATCGGGTTGAGGGTGGTAAGCTGTGCTTAGAAGCACCTGTGTACCCAGTTCCATTTGAATGATCTGCTAGAAACGAGACGTAAAATAGGCAACCCTATTTGAAATGATAAGAAGAGGGACCCCATGAAGACGTACGATCTCATAGATATACAACTTCCCGTGATCTTCAACACTGAAGGTCTCCTTGATCGACAAGCATTGAGCTAAGTTCTTGAGTCTGTCTACAATAACCCACACGACATCATTGTCTCGAGGTGACCTTGAAAAACCAGTCACGAAATCCATCGCGACATCATCACATTTCCACTCCGGAATGGGTAACTGTTGTAACAGTCCAGCTGGTCTCTGATGCTATGCCTTCACCTGCTAAAAGGTGGAACAACTCATGACACAACCAGCTACAACGCTATTCATTCCTAGTCACCAGTACTGACGTCTCATGTCTCGGTACATCTTGGTATCCCCAGGATGAAATTCCCATACTGAAGAATGAAAATCCCGCATCAGCTCATCGTGTATTCCCCCTGGAATCCATACACATCCATGGAAACACATAAATTCATCATCTCATATCGTCTAACTAGGAGGAGGGTCAACACTCTCCACCGACTCCCGTAGAACTTTGCCTTCTGAATCAGATAGCTGCCCTATCCTCACACTGTCCTGGAGGGTAGATGTCACAGCTAAGGAGGATAGATAAGTCTTCCTCTGACTGTCGTGCACCTCCAGATGCATCTCCGAGAACAAAGCCATAAGATTCCACTCACCACTGGCTTCCTACACTTCTTGTATCCGAGTCTTCCTACTAAGTGCAGCTGCTACTACATTACCTTTACCAGTTGTATAGGCAAGCTCAAAATAGAAGGATTGTAGGTAATCGAACCACCTTCGCTGTCTTAGATTCAAGTCACGCAGAGTTAAGATATACTTGATACTTTTGTGGCCGGTGAAAACCAAAAAACGTTCTCCCAATAGATAATGTCTCCAACAGTTCAACACATGCACAACTACAGCCAACACGAGATCATGCGTCATGTAATTCCTCTCAGTGCCTAGTTCACAATAGCATGTATATTAGGAAAACTGAAAACATTTACCAGTGCTCAGATGTTATACCTAATACCATTCTCAAAACATCTGGCTCTCAGCGTCTCATCCCCCACCAGCACGGGTGCAAAACGCTGAAGCTCGGTGAAGCAGGCAGAATAGTCCATCACCGACATAGCACATTGCTGCAAATTCATGAACTCCCAAGCACTATTTGCAGTCAGCATCACTGTGAAGAATAATTCATAGAAGAATTCATAAAAATCGTCTCACACCATGTCTCTGTGATGCTCTGACTGGGTGGTAACATCCCAACACCTCTTGGCAGAATCACACAACATGTATGTCGCGAGCATGACCCTCCGCCCTGGAGGCGTCTCTATGTGATCGAAAATAGTCTTCATTGATCCTAGACAAGACTCCATAGCATGTGGTCCTCCATCCCCTGAAAAGGTAGGCAGATGCTACTGCTGAAAGATATGAGTCAGCTCATCCATAGATGTGACAACCTGTGTTTCTCCCTGAAAGGACTGCATGAACCGCATGAAGCCTTCACAGAATTGTGCCTTTGCTCATGTGTCCAGTATAACGGCAGGATCCACATCTGGCTCGATTTGAGGATCCACTGGTAGCCCATGGCCCACTATCTCTAGAGTATAGTTGTCGCTGCTCCCCTGGTAAACAGCGCACGATCGTCTCGGCGGCATGACACTACAATGTCAAAAACACACCTTTAGAACAAGATTGACATCGACCTAAAACGAAGAAACCCCAAGGGAATAGGAGGATGAAGGCATTCAAAATTTGCAAAACAAGACTACTCAAAATGTATACTGACTTCCCAGCGTATACATGACTCCCATTCCCCTTCTCGGGTCCTTCTGCACGACTATGAAACACAAATCCCGTTCGAACAAAACTACACGACGTTTATATTCCCCACACGGCGTGTATGGTGTTATTTCCAACTGCCTGTGTCGTTTGTGACACGACCGACTACTCGGCTTGACACTACACGGTGTGTTACACCCGCACATGGTGTGTATACTACCCCATTTCCCAGTCACATGGCTATGTCCTCCCAGTCTATCCTCGGACAAGACTACACGGTGTGTCACATAGCTACACGTCGTGTGCTAGACGAGCTCCACTGACCCGTGTTGTTAGTTACACGCCTGGTTTACATGGCTCAACCTACATAGCGTGTTCAATATACACACGACATGTACTCGAAAGGATTTCCCCGACCCGTTTTGTTTGTTACACGGTCAGGTTCCCATGCCACACTACACGGCTTGTTCCACAGTGGACACAGCGTGTATGTCTTAAGGTTTCCTCCTCCCGTGTAGTTGGGTACACGGCGGAAACCGGGTCAACACTACACATCGTGTTCTCCATCTTCACGTTGTGTTGTCCCAAAGATCTTCCCATCCCCATTTCGCCACCCACACGGTTTGTGACATGGGAAAATACTACATGGCGTGTAGTCTCGGTACACGATGTTCACTCAAAAAGTTTATTTTTCTTCACGAACAGAAGACCATACATGGCGTGTCTATAGTACTACACGGTGTGTATACTGGGTTTCCAGACAGTATACCTCTGAAACATCCCTGGCACCCCGAAAACAGTGGAAAACATCAATTAAGTGTCAAATTCCATTCTGTGAGGGCCCATACTCTCCACGAATCAAAGTTTGTTAGCTTTTGTGCATTATAACATAATAAATAGTCAATGATCCAACAAATTCTGATCAATGGGGGCTCATACTCCCCAAAAACCAATGTTTGGATTTCATTATATAACTGGATCATACTAAATACCCTATCATATAGTACGTTGTTATCAAGAAGCTATCACAAAAACATACTTTTCTAGCACACCAACTATCACAACAACATGCAATTTCTAATGCACCTACATGACATGGAACTAGGAATGGCATGTGATTTATAGAATGTGCCTAAATTATTCATGACATGGAATACCCTAATGTCATCGGGTTGTAACTAAACAGAAGCCATTGATAAGATATAAACAGTACAATAACAAGTGCGTCACCCAATGGTGAATTCAAATCAACAATAAAATTTCAAAATCAGTAAAATTGCAATATGAGGTAGATTGACTTTCCCTACACATGGGTTAGCTACGCCCAGGAAGATCTTATTACCAACTACCGTTCTAATCATATCCCTGACTAAGGATTCCAATAGTACGTCAATGAAAAGAACACTTTGATACCACTTTGTAATGACCCGGTTCGGGGTGCCTCTCAACGGGTTCCCCAAACCCTGTTCGCCACGTGACCTCAAGCACATTTCCCCAAATGCCAGAGGCAACCGAGTATCAGCGAGGGCCCATGTTTGATAGTGGGGAAACTATGTCCTCATTTTTCAAAGTGTATAATATCAGAATATAAATAAACATACAATAACAGGGGAAACATTAAAAGTAAATTTAACTGAAAATTAATAACTGATAACAAAAAGAAAAACCAGCAGTCATATATATATGAAAATGAAGCATGTCACTATTCTACGGAAATATCCAAAACATGTTACACTGCCATAAAATAAAATACAGAGTACAAGTACAGAAAAGAAAAAACAGAACAGCCAACGGCATCGCAAGCCAATGCTTGGTCACATTCTCACCTACACTCCAGCAACAATCAAGTACCTGTATAAGTACCCTTGCCCTTATCTACGCCTGTAGAAACGTAATCTGTTTGGGCCGAAAAGCAGGTCCCAAATAGGGTGTTAGAAGTATATCTCAGTAGGCACCCACCAATGGACCATTCCCAACTGTATGTAAAACATGCAACAATAGCGTGTAGTAGTAAATGCAATAAATTAAGCAGTACTAATAAGTAACTAACTTAACCAATTATATTGGAAATATAATATCCATTTAATACTTTCATTTAAAATTTCACCAAAGTGAATTTTCTATGTAAACATCCAACACCCTCAGACATGTAAAACCTTACCCTAAGTTAATCAGAATCTCACCCTCAAGAATTCAGAATCCTACCCTCAGGCCGAACAGAATTCCTTCCTTCAGGCATACGATGTGTCGCCCTCAGGCACAGAAGGAAATCCCTCAGGCATGAAAGGTTTCCCTCAGAAAAAATAGAACGTCACCCTCGGGATAATACACTCACGCACTTATGCTAATACAGTCACGCCCTCAGGCTAATACAGTCACGCCCTCATGCTAATAAAGTCACACCCTCATGATAAAGTAAACACCGCCCTCATGCATAAGTAACCGGGAAATTCCCAACATATTAACATGAAATTTACATACAATTCCTCCCAAGGAAAAAGTAATGCATAATTAAACATTGAATACCCTCGGGTGTCTTGGCCAAACAACTAAATAGAGGAACACACTCCTCAGGATGGTCCTGGATCCCAGTAGTGATCCCAAAAAACATTTTAATATTACATTTAATTACCTATACAATTCTAGGTATTCAAAATAGCCACGACCTCAGCCACACGACACCCAAACATGGGTTCATGGCACAAAAACGCACAAAATGCACAGGAGTTTGAAAAATTAACACCAAGCCACTTACCTTATATTCCAATTTGCTTTATACACGAACGGCGGTTCCAGAAACGCCCAAGAATGACGTAGATCTGACGAAGATCAAAACCCACTCAAACGTAAATAACATTCATTAGAGAAAGAATTGGTATGAACCAAACCAAGAGAAGATATGTCTTACTCATGTAGTTCCAACGAGATCGTCTAAAGAAGAATCAGATTCCAGACGTGCGCCCAGCGGATCTCTGAAGGTTCAGTCGTCCTCTCCTGAGATCTCTTCCCATTATATGCCCTCTCTATGAAAAGGGGAGGCTACTGCCAATTTTAAGAGAAAAAACAAAATAAACATCGTGTACTTCCATGTACACGGTGTGTACTCCACATTTTTAACTATTCCTCTCGCGGCTTCCTGCCAGCATGGCACTGTTCCCCTGCCGACGTGACTACACTGTGTGTCTCCTTGAGAACACGACCTGTTCTGTCGTACAGCTGGCCCCCACCTTACTATTCATATACCGACTGACTATATTTCCTTTAAGGGACACATCGTGTACCTGGTTCCTACACCTTTCATCACCAACACTGCCACACGCCCTGTGTACTCACTCCACACTGCCAAAAATAAACGGCGTGTAATTTCCAAAATTTGGGATTATTCCCTTTTTCCATATTTTCTCAAATATACAAAAGGAAAGAGAAAAGAAGAAACTCGTACCTCAGAAACAAGAATCGGGTTCTTACAACAAGTGATATCCCATATATTTTATATATATTTATACATGTGGGGTAATGTTCTTATTCTACCCATTTCGATTTCATTGTAATGTTTGTATGATATGACATAATGGGTGTCTAAATGATATGTTTTACACCTCATGATCTGCATGGGATGCATGGAGGCTTACATGATGGATCTAGGGCCACTAAAGTGGAATTACAACTCTCTATTACATGGTTAACATAAATGTAATGTTTGAAATCAACATTTGATTAATTATATATAAGAGGGAACATGGAAGTTTGTTAACGTGATGATTAGAAATGATTATGTTTTGTTGTTTCTAAATGCAGATAATGGTTGATCGGTTTCATGGTTTGACATGAAATTGTGCTCAATTGGATTAATGGGAATGTAATCATTAAATTGAGAATATACTTAATACTTTGTCCATGGAAACTTGTAACTGTGATTACTGGTTATGTAAAATAAAAGATAACCATTATAAGGGAATTCATCAGAATATTATATCTAGTATTAGTTGATTTTGACTGAGATATTCCAAATCGTAATGGATATGGTCAGTATTGTTTTGGTATGTGTGTAGTTAATTGAAAAATAATCATGTCCTGATGTCCTAATAGAGTGGGTTATTTACTTGAGGTTCTATTCTCCTTGTTCTTGTTTGAAAATCTCTATAATCCACCCCTAAATTTATGGGTTAGGGATGGTTACATAGCTCTATTCCCATAATAGTTTCATTCCACCAAGACTGAGGATTTGATGAGAGGATAGTGTTTTTGTGTGTGCATATTTCAAGAGAGATAAAGACTTTAAATATTAACATTTTCATTTTGATTGATGAATACCCCTAATCCATGAATCATATGATTGGACTGATCAAAGAAATCAAATAAGATACATATATTGAATCTGGAATTAATTATGGAATAATATAGGAGAACTATATTAATAATGGACCCCCAAACTATCTTTTATTTTCATTTCATGTGTTTAGGACATTTTTGGACTATCTATTCAATTTTTTATTTTTTTGAAACTGTTGGTGGTGGCAAATTGAACACTATTCACATGTTCCTTGGGCCACTGTTGGATACCATAGTAGATTATATACATGCATGTGAGGAAAGGGGAAATAGACATTTTAATGGGAATTGAGTCAGATTTGTTATTTTCATGGATAGGGTTAGAATATTGATTCTGGTTCATTTTTCAGATTCTAAAATTTTACATATTTTTTTTTGTTTTTTTCACATAACACTATATCATGACATGACTTATTTACTATTGGTTGTAATTTTTACCCAATATTGGGAATGGTTTTTTATGCATGTTCATTGGTTATTCAATGTTTTTTCTACTATTCCATTTATTTTCAATAATGGATTAATCTAGTGAAGAGGGTATATTCTCCCCATGTGACATTAGACCCTCACTTTTAGTCATCGTCCTTTGGTATATAGAGAGGTACGCTTCATGTCATATTGTAACCAGAAATGGGGAACATGTTTTGTGGCTCTCGGGTCAGGGAAGATACAAAGTGTTATCAAAGGAATTTCTTACATGGATTAATATTTGATCAATGGTAGAAAGAATGTAGTTTGGTGTAAGGCATAGGTAATGATATCATTTTTGGGAGTAGTTATCCCATATGAGAGAGAATAACCATGTCACCCTATGTGGGAAATGTTGTTATTACTATGTGTTGATACATTTGATAACATTTTACCATCATGTGATTCACTAGTTGTGTGATGTAATGGTAATTTTATATGTATATCAATACAAAATGTTATACATGGTTATTTTATAATGAATAATTATTGGAACCTAATAATATAAGTTATATTCATCTTGGTAGTCACACACACATGACAGATGTGTTCGGCATAAAGGTAATGTTGCATTTGATTTTCACGATATTTCTGAAAACAGTGTCTAATGAAAAGATAAAAATAGATAAAAGGGATTTAGAATGTCTAATATTGATTATTTATTTTCTAATAAGGGGTATTATGTGGATTTATGTGTTTTTTACTTGAGTGATGATACAAATACTGTTTTGTAATGGTGTCTAAGGTAAGGCTTATAACCATGTGTTATCCGTGGTCCACTATTGAGATGTTTGAGGGTCTTATTCTGTGTAAGATGTGGTATTTGGGTAGTCTATAAAATATTGTTTATATATGTCTAGTGGTGAGAATTAATTTATATCTTTTGGAATCTTTATAGATTGTGTAAAAAATTTCATTTTTGGATTTTTTAGAAATGTCACGACGAAGAGATGTAAAAATTGAGTGATAAGAAGAAGATACCAATATTACATTTCTAGTAGTGGGGAAGAGAATGGGGTGATCCATGATAATAGGGATGATTATTTCTGAGAGAATTTTCATGCATCATGAAAATTAGGGAATGAGTCCAATGGCGGGTTGTGCTAAGCATGATCAAGCTGACTAGGAAGTTTCAGCTGTTGCGCCCGGCAATCATCACTAGATAGGGTGTATCAGATGAAACTTTGTTCTAGATAGAGTATATCTATGCAATACATGATGATATTGAGAATAAATTTATCATGTGATTCTTGTTATTAAAATATTTGGTCAGGTTTAGGAAAAACATTTGTGGGAAATCATGGTTGAAATAGAGCATGAAAAAAGGAATTACATTGAATGATTTCTAGTATAAATGTCATGAACACATCTATCTATAAAACGCGAGGCAATATAAGGTATTATATATTACTTGTTTTCTAAAGAATTAATTTTGTTAATGGACTATGAAAGTTGTTTCACTGGCCAAAGACTCTTTTCTCCTGCATTGGTCAAAGATGTCGTAGCTACAAAGACACTTTTTGAAGACATACTAATACATGAAAATAAGTCCAAGGTGAACAACTTCCATTGGAAAAAGTTTCTGAGGTAATGGATTAGTCCATTTTCATATAAGGGATCTCTATAATAGATTAGGTAAGTGGAGTTTTGGTTCTATCTAGGTGGGAATGTGGTGTAGTATTTGAGAAAACTATCTTCCCCTTTGGATGTTTCTATCAGGGTGAATTGGTGAATAGTAATCAGAAGTGAAGGACATTTTCCAAAGGTGGTAACCATGTGTTATTTTACCAGTGTTGTAAGCCAGTGAATAAGTGGGATTAGTGTCACAGACCACCAATCAGTTTTCAGTAATGAGATAGGATGGGATGTTTACAGATTTTCTGTAAGAACCATTATCTTATTTGAACATATATAGGTTAGAGGAACATCTTGAGTGTGGTCTGTCAGTTATTCACCCCATATAGATTATGTAGTTTTTGGCTCAATAGGTTGTACTACTTAGTGAGGTAGACATAAAAATATAGGGAGAGATCATCTATACCAGTAGAAGAGTGTAGTGTTGGATTGTCATACTATAATCTTGGGTAAAGGGAAAGGCCATCTTCAAAATGTTCAATATACACATGGAGGTTTCAGACATTAACTGTATATCATTCAAGTTACGATTCTCATAGCTTCCACACTTGACTGTTCATTATTTTTCACCAATTCCACAAATTAATTTATTTGATCATAGTTGGTAGTTTTTTTCATCCTTACCATTTAATGTGAGTGTGGGTCCATCTCAATAGAAACTCTATTGGCAATGTGGTATGAACATATCGGGAAATGTAAGGGTTCTGCATTGGGGGTTGGTGAATATCATTTTATGTGGCACTTATTTTTCATTGAGATGTTGGGTACTAACCTGATTTTAGGTATGGACTTTTTTGTTTTGTATCAATCCTATATTGAGTATTACCGAAATTGGGTAATGTTCACATCTCTTGATAGAGACATTTATTTTTTCATTGGGAGTGGGATGTTCAAGAATGACGGGCTGGGCCTATTTTTCAACTACTGGGAGAAATTGTAGTCTCTGGGGATTTTCTTCTATTAGATCATGGATGATAGAAGTGACATTCCTTCCCATTTATTTCGAATCAATTCCATTATTTTCATAATAAAAAATTATTTTGCATACCTCCTAAGAGGGATATTGATTTTACAGTCATGTTACTATGAGAGGTAGAACCAGTTCCCATTCCACCATATCTAATGGAAACGACCAAACTCCGTAAAAATAAGGATTATCTGGATGTGTTGGAGTGAATGGAGTTTATCCTTACTTGTATGACACCTTGGGTATATACAATGTTGTTTTTCGAGAATACAAACAGATCATTGAGGTTGTGTGTTTTGTATATAATGTTGAATCAGATGATAGTTTTGAATTGGTAAACACATACAAGAAATGATAACCTTTTTGAACAACTGTGGGGTGATTCATTAATCTCACATGTCAATGTGACATCAAGATACCCTTAGTTTAGGATGATAACTTCTCATGTACTGAAGACATCATTTATTAGTAGAAACTGTCTGTATGAGTTTGTGGGGATTCCATATTGGTTCACTAACAAACTGATTGTGTTCATGAATTCATTGAACCTGAAATTTCTCCCATACATAAATTTTTTATTGATTGTATTTTTCAATGAAATAGTGGACTACTCATTAACACTTTATGATCATGCGAATCATCTTAACATTGTCATTATTACACTAAGAGATCACATGCATTACACAATACTATCAAAATGTAAGTTCTGGATATCTGTTTTTCATTTTGTGAGACACATTATTTATGGGTTAGGTGTGATGGTGGATCTAGATATTGTACATGTTTTAGTATCATGTGAGAATCCCATGATTGTTTTTAAGGTTAAGAGTTTTCTATGAATGGATGGATATTACAGAAGGATAATCGAGGATTTCTCTCCTTTAGAAATGCCACCATCTGACCAGTCCAAGAAGAGAGTTTATTTTCTATGTTCAGAGGCATGCAGAAATTCATTTCAACAGTTAAATAAGTGGTTTATTACCATATATATATTGATCTTATTAAATATATTTTATAGGTACTCCTTGTTTGGGGATGCGTTCGTTATTGGGATTGGGGTAGTGTTGATGTAGGATGATCGGTTTTTGGTGTATGAGTCAAGAAAGTAGAGGCCCAACAAAATAAATTACCCTACTAATGATTTTGATTTAGATTTAATGGTTTATTACATAACACATTAGTGGAATTACTTGTCTGGAGAGTAGTTTACCATGTATACCAATCATAAGAGTCTAATGTATACCTTATCTCAAGGGGATTTAAATCATTTGTAGTGATGGTGGGAAGAGTACCTGCAATTCATTGAATATGAGTTTGTTTAAACACTAGAAGAATGTAATTGTTTCTTGGATCCTCTATGATGAACAACACAAAATCTTGAGGTTCAATAATCAAAATATGAGTAGATATTGATGGCCTTGACTGTTGAGAGGAAACTATAGCTGAATGATAGGCATGGGAAAATGACCCATGTTTCAATAGTAGTTGATTCTATGCTTCTGTTATGGATCAAGGAGATTCACTTGAAGGATCTATAGTGACTGGGTATAAAAGGGATTCATAAAGGTATGTAGTCACCATCATTTTGGTATGTCGGTGTGGATGAGATTTTTAGTGTTTGTTGTTGTGTGGCTATACAACTATGCATTTGTGAAAGGATAATGTGAATGTTCCATGAATTGGAACATAAAGTTCAACCTTGTTTTCCGAAGTTGTATCATGACCATCATAAATAGTATTCGAGGCTGAGAATGAAGAAATATTTTGGTTGGTTTTTAGAAAATGGCTTTCCTGTAAACCAGAGATGGATGTGAATCAACAAATGGGTTCATTTTTACAGAAATTTCCCTTTCTGGAGTGGAAGTGGAATGATGTATCAATAGAATTCATTAAAGTTATTTGTCAGAGCACTCAAAAAAATCATTTTTTTCACGTAGTTTTGGATCTGTTGAATACGATAAACCATTTATTTCTAAGATAATACAATTTCATAGTTAATATGTCTTTTCAATTATATGTCAAATAGATAATGTTGTTTCATGGTGTGTCGAGAACCATAGTCTCAGATCCTGGCCTGCATTTTACATCGGTCATCCATAGGGGACAAAAAAGGGCCCTTGGTACCCAGGTATTTTTGAGTATGTCTTATCACCCATAGAAGGATGGGTTGTTACACATATGATTCATGAATTAGAAGATAATTTGGGGGATTCTTTATTAGATTTATATAGATCATGGTAAAAAATTATTTCTTATTTAGTTCTCCTACAGTAGATTTTTTTTAATATGATTCATATGTATCCTTCTGAGGATCTACAAGGAAGACAGTGTAGGTCTCCATTGTGTTGTGTCGATGTTGGGGAATATAATATGTTGGTATCAAGTCCCATTTGGGAGAAATAAAAAATGAATCAATTTATTTAGAAGTGCATGGAAATGGAATAAGGTACAACGAAGTCATATGTACATATCCATCATCGTCTAGTTAAATTTATGGTGGGTGATCTTGTTTTTCTTCACATGTTGACAATGATGGATCATTGTGAAACTGGAAAATAGGTAAATTTTACACCTTGGTATGTGGGGTTGATTGAGATCATGGAGAGGGCCAGATTACTAGCATATGTATTGGATTATCCATGATGGTATAATGGAATTCATGCCGGCTTTCATGTATTGTAACTACCTATGAATCACCCTAATACGTATCAATTCATAAATATTGAATATGTGGAGCTTGAGGTTGATGTACTATTTTAAGACCATCTTGTATTCATTGGGGGTCATAGTGAGAAGGTATTGTGGGGAATGATTTTTTCCATAGTTTGACTCTTACTGAATTATTAGAATGTTTAGGAATAAAATTTGGATAGATAATCATATATGTGGGCTTTGTGGTCTGATCTCTTTTCTTCTGAAACTCAATAATGCATGGGAAGAGTGGCACGAGGATGAGACATTAGATTGATAAGAATGTTCTATGATTCCAGTCTCCATGAAGGTGTTTTCCCATTCATAATTTGGTTTAAATATTTTATATTAGGCCCACGAAATGTTTCTTGGGAGTATGGGTGGTATTAGGGGAATTTTGATCACTTAAAACCCCAAAGGAAGGAAATACTGACAAAACATTACAAGGAATATGGTTGGCATATGGTCAAGTAAACATAGTGGAGTTCCTAGGAAAACTGTGCAGCCTTGAATAGTGGATAACTCAATGTTTCCACACATTTAGATTACCATGTCGATCTACCCAAGATATTTTTTGACCCAAATCACCATATATAGTGTCTACCATACATTTTTATAAACTGTGTGTGTAAAACATGCAAACGGGTAATGTTAGAAAAAATTAAAAAAAATTGATTATTGGGTTTTAGAACCACACCATAATTTCTTCTGTTTTCTCCCACTCTAATTGAAAGAGACGATCCCTAGAGACCAATGATTCCATGATGTGATTTTCATTGATCCAAATCTATGTCGGGCACTGTCTGTTTCAGATCGAAGCACCAAGTAAGTCTAATCCCTCTCTTATTTCTCTTTTTGGGTTTTTTTTACGTCTTTACATTATCTCCATTTGATGTTCTAAATACATATTTTTTCTATTATATCTTGGTTGAGGATCAAAATGGTGGGTTAATTAGAATCTAAGGATTTGATTAGTAGTTCATTCTTTGATGGATTAAATGTAGTTGGTATACAAGTTAAATATAATAGCTTCTCTATATGTTTGTTCTTGAGGAGTTGTTCTCTGTTTTTTCCCTTGTTGTGTTCATTATGTTGTCTATAATATTTTACATAATGGGTGTCTAAATATTAAATTTATCCCCCCATGACCCCCATGTGATGCATAAAAAATGAATTGAATAATTTTGGTCCACAGAAGGGGAATTTCGACCCTCTCGAACAAGGTTAATAGAAATGTAAATTGTTAAATGGAATTTTAATTATGTAACTTATAGGAAGAACATGTAATTTTTTTTAATTTGATGAATAATGATGTATTGTGGGTAGTTTTTTCTATATTTGGATAATGAATAAGGGTTTTTTTAACATGATGAGAATGTGGTAAATGGGATTAATGGTAAGTTACTAATTAATTTGGGAATATTATTAGTATTTTAGGCACGAAATATGGTAATTGTAATAAATGGTTTGGTGATAAAAATGATATCTCTATTATTAGGTATTGGAATTATATTTGTAACATATTAATTTTATTGACTCTGATAATGATGATGGTAATGGATATGGTTGGTAGTGATGTGGTTTTTTTCTTGTGAATGAATAAATAAGCATGATCATATGGGATGGTAGAGTGGGGAATTGACTTCAGGTTTTACACCCACGGTTTGAGTTGGATCGAGGATCTAAACTCAATCACTAAATTCATGTGTTAAGGAATGGGATAAAGTTGTATTCCCCTAATTGGTTCTTTCCTCTTGGACTAAGGCTTTGAGGTGATTATAATGTCAATGTTGAAGTGTTCTTACACCAACTGAGATAGGAACATGACTTATTACCATTTTTATTATGAT
Source organism: Viscum album (assembly GCA_963277665.1). Taxonomy (NCBI): domain Eukaryota; kingdom Viridiplantae; phylum Streptophyta; class Magnoliopsida; order Santalales; family Viscaceae; genus Viscum; species Viscum album. Next base: position 719,474,556 of record OY728151.1, on the reverse strand, counting down.
TAATTAATATGAATAAAACATTAAAAACATAATAAGAGTGATTAAAAAATGGAATGAAGTATAAAGCATTTAATCTAGATTTAAATAATAAATAATAGAGGGGAACATTGTTACCAATGGATTCCCGAACTGACTTTTATATTCTAGTGATTTATTTAATTCCTATATGCATTATCTAATCAAATAAAAATTTTGTAGACACTATATGATGTTTCCTAGTGAGTTGTAATAACATGCTGCTCGGGCTGTCATTAGGTACCAGAGAAGATATCCGGCTACCAGGTAAACGAAGGGGAATGGGTGATATGATTGGTAATTGAGTCCGATTTTGGATGTGCATGTATGTGGCGCCATCCTTAGGTATCATTGTGGTCATATCATCATGTGTTTATTTTGATGTTGTGGTGTTTCCTCTTATCCAGTGGCTAAGATGATATGTGTGATTAATGATATCTCTTTCACCAGGAAGTAGGCTGGAAAAACATATAGATCAAAATTGAATCGACCACCATATGGAAATTGAATTGGAAGGAAGTTATTCATCTAGATTTTTCAACTACTAAATGATGCAAGGATTTTCACTATTCATTCCACGATGTTAACCATATAACTAGTAATATCTATCGTGAATAAATCGTTGTTGTCGATATCCTTTCCAATAAAAGAGTATGTGTGAATGTTACATTGTATAATGACATCACCGATGATTTACTCCCACTTTAAATGAATGATTGTAATATTCCCTATTCTTTTAGACTCATGTAAATTCATTTTTATAATAATTGTGCTTTTGAATTTTGGCTAACACACCACCTTCAATAATAACCTAATCAATTATGTGCATGTCATAGTTTTTGATAATATTCAGTTTATATATCAGAAATGACATCAATAGAAAAACTATGTTAGAAGAGTTCATTGTCCCATCATCCCCAGAATTTAATAATGTCATAAAAAATTTATATACATAAATTATTACTTCAGTATCAAATCCTTAAAAACTGTTATGAAGAATTAGCTAAGTCAAAATCATATAGATTGTATGATGTAGGTATTCATGACTAACGTTTCTATTTTTAAATGATCATTATTAAATTAAAGTAGGATTTAACTTTTCTTTATCAAGTTATCATTGTATCATAAAAAATAATATTTAATTGAATATAAATATGTATATCGTACTTTTGATCTAGTGGTGAAGAATAAATCACAGTAACTCGTGGTGGTTGTTGACCACACCTACAAAGAAATTATTTTACTATTTTTCAATGAAAGGAAATGTGAAAATGTAAATGAAATATTATATTTAATATAGGGTGATAAATTCATTTATATCACACACACACACCAATATATATATATATAAGCTAATAATACCATTAAATCCATCTATCTATTTTGGTGAAGGAAAATGATTTACATTGGTTTCTGAGATATTTTATCACTGTACCTAAGAGCAATAGTTTCATTTCCCATTGGATGAAGATGCTATCGATATAGGGTATTTCAGTAACAGAATAAAAAATTATTATATAATAGATGATGAATTTTTTATTTTAAAATTGTAAATATGATTTGAAGGATGTTGATGAAAAAATAATACATTAAATCCTAATTAAGAATGATATCTCTTCTTCAAAAAAAAACCTCTTATTGATTTTAGTAAATACATACCTAGATTAAATTAAAGATAAAAAAATGATTTTAATACAAGGGGATGGCTGTATTTATGGTATTTTGGAATATATAGACATTCAAAAGTTCTATTGGGTGTGATTGAAATAGAAGAACACGTATCTTCTTATAATTGAGGGGAAGTCTGTTTTTGAAATTCAGAAATTAATAAATTAATATAAATTATTTCACAATGGGAAATTGATCCAAATTATATTTTTATACTATTCAATGAGTATGAATAAAAATTAAATATTTAAATTCTTACATATTAGTTTTAATCATATATACATATTTTACCACACTTTTATTCAATTTAGAAATTAACGTAGTAATAATGTTTTCACTCTTTAGGGACAATGAATACTCATCAAAATTGAATAACAAAATATATGGGGATCATGGATGATATTATATATCATATTACTAAATATTAAAAAAAAAAAATTTCAAATTAATTTAATATCATTAATAGCTTTCGTTATTAACACCACCTTGTTTTAATGAATCATGAAATTGAATATTATTGTAAAATAAAATTATTGTCACCTAGTCATTGTAATGTTGAATATAAATAGAATAAATTAATTTATGAAAATACATTTATAGTCCATGTATATTAAATTCATTAATTTAGGGCCAATTAATAATAAATATGTATAAAAACCGTTTTTAAATAAAATAAATCATTTTCAAAAAAACATATTTCATACTCAAAAAAATGTTTTAAATCAATAAATTGAAAAAAATATCATTTTTATATTGAATGTAATAGAATTTATTTATAATATAATAAATAAATTTCTTATCATTCATATTATTTGATTCATTTACAACAGTAAAGAAGAAATTATATTTTTTGCTAAAAATTATATTTTTTGCTAAAAATTATATTTTTTATGAAAAAGGAAATTTTTCACATGTTGAAAACATATTTTTATATTAATATATGATAAATTAGAAATTTTTTTTGAAAATAATTTTATAGTAATTTGTAAATTTTTATTGGATTTAATTTTTTTGAATAATATTAAATGTTAATTTTTCATTAAATTGTGAAAAATACTAGTTTTTTTTGAAAAATACCTTATAATTGAAATCACTTTCACGATAATTTTGTTTATTGTGGATTTAAAATTAATTTAGTTAAATAATATATCTATTAGTAATATTAATTTAATTGATATATATTTCATATTTAATTTTGATATAATTTTTTTAATCATTTGGTTACTTTTCTCTTCAGAAAAAACCTTTTTCCTCTCTTATGTGATATGAATAATTAAATATACTTTCTCACAAAATTTAAAGGAACATTGAAAAATGGATTCCATATTTATAAAAATCATAATATATATTTTTTAACATGCTCAAATTAATTATTGACAATAATAAATAGTAAAAATAGTACTGATTAATTACCACGGTTAACAATGAAAATGGGTTTTCGGTGGGAGGGGGTTAAAAGCAAATAATAAGGGGTAAAATGATAAATAATCCAGTAAAAATGTTTTATATCCATATTTAGAATATATCACCTATATGGTTCAATAATTTTCCTTTTGGAGCAATTTTTTTTAATTCCAAGGCATCATTTTATTTCGTTTCAAACATTACATGTGTCCTTATTACATTAGTAATAAGTTTAAAAAACCTCTCATAATCATATTAAAAAATAAAAAACCATTATCATTTTAAAATATATTAACAAAATAATTCTTTAGTTACACACACACATCCAAATGTATTCTGTGAGTGTATTAATCATATATAGGAAGGGCTTTGGTTATCACTACTTAGGTTGTGTCAGTCAATGTTAATGTATTTAAGTACACATTTCAGTTTTAAATATTATTTTAGAACATGGAAATAATTAAAAAAAATTTAAGAAAAATAACACAAGTATCTCATATATAATGATATGTTATTATAAAAATGTCTTAACTATATACATTTCCACTTTTATGAAATGGTATATGAAAACATCACTCATGTGTCGGGATGTCTGCCATCTAAAAATTGGATGAGAAATGTTTTCATCAACACCCCTAAATGATTTGTATGTCGATTTAAGTAATTAGTATATATGATTTTGGAAATACTAGTAATATTATGGAATTATTGTAACATTTACACCTGTAATATATTACATTCCATGGTTGATATGATAAATTCTTTCATTTATAAGATGGACTATCTCCTCACATTGAAATGTGTTTGGTATTTAGTTAATTATTTCTCCAGATGGTAATTATGTTAAATTTAATGATTATAAATGTTATGTTTGAGTAAAAATAATTCATTTATATAAATATTTTTTTTAAAATTATTTCATTTCATGCATTAATAAAATTGAAATAACATTCATGTATACATGAATTATACCATCTCCATGAATGATGTATTTCATAATATATATATATATAATATTAATATAAATAAAAGTAGTCTAAATATATTTGAAATATTCTCCACAGTTAAAATTCATTACATGATGTAACCAACATCAATGTATGGGGACTAAATGTTTCAAACAAAATCAATTCTTTAAAAGAAAGTTGTTATAACATGAAAAACCAATTTAACAATATATTTTTCTTTATCTATAAAAATTTCTTATTTAAATCATATATGTTATGATATATTTAACTATGTCTTAGTAGTTCAATAGAAAAATATTTTGAAAATAAATTTAATGTTGAATGCATGAAACAATGTGCCACTATATAACACCACATTTTTATAAATGTGCCAGTAAATATATTATGTCTTTGTATCTGATTTATATTTTGAAAAACTGACATACACGGTTGAATCCAGTAAGATATTTACTGCCTGATAAGATCAACATAGAATTTTGATGAATAGTAACATGACATTTATGAAGAGTAATGTAGACTTATGAATACTAATATAAAAATTTTGAATAGTTACCACACCCACGAAACAATAAATAAAATTTATATTTCTTATAAATGTAATAGAGTATTTTAGAAAATAATCATTATGTGTTGGTATTTTTGTGAGTAATAAATATTTGAATAAAATTTTATATTAACAAATTAATAAATTTATTAATCATAAAATTTACTCGTACATAAATATTCTATTTCCCAATTATTCTTGGTTAATTTTAGGATCCATAGTTTGTTTTTCAACATATTTTAAAATAAATTAAAATTTAAAAATCTGTATTTTTTATGTAAATAAATATTTTATTCAGAAAATAAATTAATATTCATTAAAAAATAATTATGTTAAAATTGACAAATAATTTTAATTATACATATCTAGATTTGGTTATGGTGATTGTTTGGGATTTTTCTGAAATACATGAAATTTTTAGTGAATAGTGAAATTCTATAATTTACACAATAGGAAAAATAAGTGAAATTTATGCATCATGCTTGAGTCATGGATGATGTAAACGACCCTTTTTTCAAACTCACATGCCTTTTTTACTATTTTTGGTTGCCACAATCCGTGCAATATTGTGTATTTGGAAAAATAAAAAATTAATACTTAAAATAATGGGAAAACCCTCTTCTCCTCCAATATAAAACCCCCCTCACTAACTCTTATCTTCACTCCTCTGATGCCTTGTTTCGTGCATAAATTATACTCAAATATCTTTACAATCTTCTCCCTCATGTCCATGATCCTTTTGTATTATAAAAATAGAAAATCATCTACCCTAAAGAGTCTCTTATGTGAGATAACTTCAAGAGGTAAATTCACCTTCTCTATTCTTTTATTTACAAAGCCTTCCTTTTCTATTTCATTACACACAAAGCTTCATCCAGATGTTATTATATATCATGTGCCATACATATACTATAATATTGTTATGATTATTAAATAATTAATCATAATCTATCCTTTCCTCTTCTATTATAATAAGAATGAAAACACCATCTGAGATGTTTTATTTTTTCACATTCAAGAATGAAGAGTTTTAAATTTATAATAACTTCTTAAATTTTTTACATGAAAAAATATTATGGTTAAAATATAATATTATGCAGGTATTATATCATATTTAATATTATGTATTATTTTGAAAATGGTATTAATTATATATCAAAATGAGTTGGTTGTTTTTAAAATTGGCAAATAACTCAAACTATTATCATTAGAGTTTTATCAAATGATCCATCTCAACTCCAAATAAAAAAAATTATATAATAATATTTATGTTCAATAATAAAATATTACTTCAATTTTGGACAAAAATTCACTTTCAACAAGTTTATCCATAACTGAATATAATTTATCCAATCAGGAAAACTAGGGAACAAAATGCTCCCAAACAATGAAATTTAATCTGCAAACCCATAAAAAGGCCATTAATGAACCAAATAAGGTAAAAATTTAAATTACATGTTTATGAGGTTATATAATAATTAATTTAGAAACCTAAATATTATTATTCATTTCATTAATATCAAGTGAGTAACACCATCGAACATAAGGAAACTATTTTTCATCAAATGAAAAAAAATCAGGTTACATTCATTTTGTAATTATATAAATAAAATTATTATTAATTAATTTATAATCATTATAAATTTTTTAATGTTATATATATGTTTACCAATCATAATCCTTCCTTCATATATGGGGAATTATATGTTTTAAAGGGATCTTTCAAACATTCTTCCTGAAAGACCATCCATACTCAAAGGAATTTGTCAAAATATTTCTTATTTTCAAGGCCACACTATATTAGTTTTTAGCAACCATTGTATTCAAGAAATAAATAATTTCATTATTAAAATACTATCATACATCATCAATGGTTTTATATAATCCATTCTCTAATGGAACTCTTCTTTTCAATGTAATATATTAATTATTTCATGAATTACTCAATTTTTTAAGAGTATATTAATCTATTTCAACACTCCTTTTGATTATAATTTATTATTGGGGTTAATATTTTTTATATAATTTAACATATATAATTTGATGCTTTAACATTAGATTGAATATGGATGTGCTAACTTAAAAACATTCACCAATTCACTCTGAATGGTTAGTGTTTATTCTTAATCATCAAGTAATGTTATTTACATTTCATATGTCAATTTCAATATGAATATATATGTTGTTTTTGAATATATCCATGGATATGAAAATTATTTGTACTTATAAAGTGATGTCTAGGACCTGATATAGCCCCTCAATGCATTTTTCTATATGATGAGACAAATATACATGGACATGGTAAAGCCTTCGCATGTTTAGATATTGTGTGGATGAGGCCATAATCATTATTAGAGGTCTTGATCACAGCCTTGAAAGTATGTTTTACAATCTCCCGAATATGCATTGTCATCATTATGAATATAAAAATTCATAGTTCATGTGTTTATTTGAATACTATAATACTCGTGATTATGTACTATTATCGCAATAATTTCTCATCTCATATTCTTGTCATAATGTGTTTATGATTATTATTTTTAATGGAATTAGATTTCAATTATTCAAAATGAATAATGATTATGTTTATGATATATTCCACTACATTATTTAGAAATTTTATTAATCTGAGCTCACCAATTCTTTTTTTCCCCAAGTCATGAAGAGGTATATTATCATGGACTTTCAGGGATAATATTAGAGTGGTTGATGTACCCAGTGGATTATTTATGTTGTTTTTCATTTCATGTTGTAATGTTGAACATATGTATGTATTTGGATTTCAAAATATACAAAACTATTAGTTCCTTCACGATACTACTTTCATGTAATAATAAGTATGTAATGTAATATGGAACTGGCTCCAGAAAACTGATATCGTGTCTTTATAGTTGGTATCCAAGAATATTTAGTTAAAAACATCAAAACTATATTTAGAAAATATAGATTAGGGAACAAACCCCTAAGATACTCTTCAAGGATAAACACTCAAGAACATCCATGAATATTGGTGAGTAATACATTATATGGATCTTTCTATATTATATAACCCTCTCTGGGTACGACAGGTGGATGTACATTTGGATCAAATATACCTAGGATTGAAAATACAAATAAAGAGATTTGGACCTGCCTCAAGGTATCCTATTAAATTAAAAAAGGCCATACATCTCATGGTGATTTAAACTCTAAGGGGGTTTTCATAGAATATTTCAATTTTTCATTAAAATACATTTTAATGATTTAAATTTCAGTTTTTTCATAGGGAAACATTGTTTTAATGATTATGTGATTATATATTCATATGATTTCAATTGATGATATGTATTTTTCTATGTTGAAATAGTACAATATGACTCATAACATAATCTAGTATATGAAGTTATTTTTTAATTGAGCCTACTATATGGAAAAGAAGCTGCATGAACAGGCTTATCCTATGTAGGGATTTCCCTTCAGTGGAAGATAATAAGGTTAACATTGGATCTGTGACTAGGGTAGAGAAGCTTATAACTATACGTGGATTTACGACTTAGGTTATGAATAATATCCTTATCAGAATATAGAATCCGGATGCACAATGTGTAGGATCTATGTTAGTTAGGTTTATACTACAATAGCCTCCATCATTTAATGGGACCAAAAATCCATTTTTAGTAGAGTATTGGACAAGTTCCATAGATAAAATATTTATCACATTGGGATGCGACAAAAGGGAGATTGTTGTAAAGGAGGTTTATTGTATATCAAGAGATGCTGACCAATGGTGGTAAATAATTAAAAACAAATATTTGGATGATGAAATAGAAAACATAGAATGTAGTAAATTTAATGAACTTTTTATAGTGAAAAAAAATCCTCATGATCATCGAGTGGATATAGAAAGGTTGTTTCTGAATTTGAGGAAAAAGGAAGATGACAATGTTGAAATGTGTGAAGATAAATTCAAAAGGATATTAAAGAATGTGGTTTAGTATATATGTAATACATGGTTATTTATTGATCGAATAGATGATGGCATAATAATATTTTTCTATTTGAAACTGGCCTACCATACATTCTCTTCATTCAAAGACTTAGTGTCATGTGATATTAATAATTAAAATGAGTTCTCGATGTCTTATGACAATAATTAAATAGAAAACAAGATGAAGGATTCTAAAAACTATGTAAAAGGCAATTATTAAATGGGGAACAATTGAAGTGTTTCCTTTTAACCAAGTGATAATTGTGGAAGGAATCATCCTGGTTCCTACATAAAAAGAAAAGGGGTGTGTAATAAATGTGGATAAAAAGGCCATCATGTTGGTGATTTTATGGGAATGGAAGAATATATTCAGGTCCAATTCGACAATTGTATGGAAATGTTGTACTATTCTACTGAATGTCTAATCAATATAGGAAAAATTCCTCAGAAAAGGACAAGGGAGTAGGGACAAACATATATGTTCACAACGACCAATATTTAGGTTCATAATGACATGCTGGTGGGTACACTAATTTTTTCCAAAAAAATATCCAATTCATGATTTTATTATTCATCATCGTATTCTTTTATATCTTCCCCAATTTCACTTAAAATTAGATATATCAAATTATATTTAATAAATTAGTGGTCAGTCCAAACTTTTAAGTGATGTAACATTGCAATAAAAACTTGTCGATCTTCCCCCTCATGAAACATAAATTTTATTTAGTTGCTAACCATATCATCGTATGAATGAATTACTATGATATAATATATGGTATGATTTTTCTTGCACATTATAATTTGATGGTCTGCTGAAATAAGATGGAAGTTATGATTTTTGGGAACAATGTTGATTACAATATTTTTAGAGTTGAAATATCACTTGATAATTCTTATCTAGATCCACACAATGCAGATTTAATGAATACAATTACTATGGAGGAATGTAATAAAATAAAAATGGGTGAAAAAGGATGTTCAAATAGATTGAATACCTATTGTGCAAGAATTAGTAGACATGTTTCTAGAGGATTTACCTCGACATGCCCCAAAGTAGGAAATTATGTTCTCCATTGTCTTAAATACTAGTTCAAGGACCATATCAAAAACTCATTATAAAATAGACAATTATGAATTAGTATAATTCAATAAAAACCCTGAATAATAGGGTTATAAATGATTTATTAACTCTGGTGTTTTCCCATGGGGAGCTCATGTCCATTTCATTAAAATGAAAGATGGATCTATGAGGTTTTACATTGACTATATGTATGTCAACACTATAAATTCATTGAACCAGTATCCCTTAATGATTTATTTTATCAACATAATGGTGCCCAATTTTTTTTTGGACATTGAACTTCGATCTGGAAAAGTTCAGTTGCGTTTGAGGAAGGATGATATTCCATAGAGTTCTTTTCAAATCAGCTATGGGAATTACAAGTTTACAATAATTCCTTTTGGACTGACTAATGCACCCTATATTTTGATGGATATAATAAATTAATATTTCAAGGAATATCATGATGACATTTTTATGGTATTTGTAATTGATTTTAAGGAATACTAAAAAATCTACATAAAACATGAAAATCACATGTGCACCATTCTGATGAATATTATAAGAAATCAATTGTATAGGATGTTTAGTATGTCATAATTTTTCCATTAATTAGTTTCTTGAATGGTCAAAATTTTATATAATGAAGAAATATATGTTGATCCAAGGTCGACAAAGTCTGTGAATGAATGACCTACTATAACCAACATAACCGATTTACATAGTTCTATTGGATTAGCATATTTTTATCAACATTTCATTCTGAAAATCAACTATTTTCCCAACCCAATTACTAATATCACATATAAAGGGGTTATGTTCATATTAAAAAAATAATTTGAGGATCGTATTGATGTATTGAAGAGTATATTAGTGAATTATAATATATTGACTCTACAATTGAGGAATGGTTGATTTTGGATCTATAGTTATGCATCATTGAAAAGACCAAGTTGAATCCCTGTGTAGAATGATAGTGTTATTGCATATTCATCAATGTAGATAAAAATTCGTGATCAAAACAATCATATGCATGATAATGAGAATTTAAGTGTATTCTTTGCTCTGATGGTATGGAAACATTTTTCATATTGGAAAATGAATGTTATATATGGAAATTAAGTTCTTGAAATATATATTCTCATAGATGGAACTCAACATGAGGGAAATTAGATGGATTCAACTACTAATGAATTATAACAGTTACATACACTAACACATAGGAATGTCAAATTAGTTAGTTGATTCATCATCCATGAATGATTATGGAGTTCTAAAAAAATTGAATATTGAAAGGGATATGTGTTTATTGATCTGTTAAAGATTGATATGTGACTTATCAATGAAGGTGAAGCATCATATAATTTTCTTTTGGTATCCAAACCATATCTATTGGAAATGATTAAAACTTCTTAGTATGATAATGATAATCTTAAAAACAAAATTGTATGTTCAATTGATGGGAATCTATCTATCTTTATTTTATAATATGGAATTATGATATTTTGGAAGTGGAATTATGTTCCATCTATAAATGAGCTAAAAATGGGATAATTAGATGATTCCCATAGTTCGAATTTTCCTAAAAATCCTAGAAGCTCTTATATGAATAGAGATTTGCGAAAATATTTATCATGGGGAAACATGAAGTGGGAAATTGATGATTATATTGATGAATGTCTGGTATGATATCATGTAATGTTCAAATGTCTACATCCATGAGGAGTCATGAAACCAATACACATTTCTACCAGAAAATAGGAGGAAATCACCATGGATGTTATCACTATATTACCCAAAACTCAAAAATTGAATATTGCAATATGGGTAATTGTTGATAAACATATGAAATATACACATTTCCTCACTCAAAGGGCAGATTCTCCACATTATTTCCTATCACGACTAAAAATCAATGAAGATGTGAGATTTTATGGAGAACCACTATCAATTTTGTATGATTGTGATCTATGATTTATATAGAATTTCTAAAGAATTATTTTGATATATTTGGATAATAACATTTGATTGAGTAATGTTTAACACCGTCAAAATGGTTAGAAATTAGAGTGAATGATCTAAAACATGGAGGAGATGAAGGGATATTTTTCATCTGGCAACAAAGGTGTGTGGGATCAATATTTAACTTTGTTGGATTTTTCCTACAATAATAGTTAACATTCAAGTATTCATGTGGATCCTTATGAAGAATTGTATGGAAATAGATGTGTTACAAAACCTAGTTGGGATGATGTTAGAGAATGGAAGCTGGTTGGCCCAGTGATTGTGTAGGAGAAACGAACAAGTGTAAAGACTATTTAAACCCTTATTAAAGAAGGTCAATGTATGAAAAATAGTTATGTTGACAATTGAATGAAGGATTTAGAATTTTAATTTAGAGATTGTGTTTTCATGAATTTATCCCTATAGATGGAAGTTATATTCATTTAGAGGAAATAGAAACATAACCCTAGATATATTGTCTACTTTGAATTTCAAAAGTGAATTGGAGTAGTGGGTTATCATATGGAAATTCCACCAATAATATCTAAATTAGACAATGTGTTCCATGTATGTTTATTGAGAATGTAGATGCCAGACCCAATGCATGTCCTCACTTGTGAAGGTATCAAATTAGAATCCAACTTATCATATAGTGAAGAGCCTATACAGATTCTAGACACAAGAGAACATGTGTTTAGGAATCAGATGACAAGATTAGTTATGGTTCTCTAGAAAAATCATATAATTGATGAAGAAGCAAGGGGGACTGAGGACCTTTTGATTATGGCCTAACCAAATATTTTTATGAGGTATCACTGTATGTATTTTGAGGGATAGATTTTTCTAAGGACGAGTGATTGAAACACCCCAGTATTTTGAAAATAAATTTAATATTGAATGCATAAACCAAATAGTATCTACCACATTAACATTTGAAAAAACCATGCCTATAAACATAATTTTACCACCTAAGAGATTTGAATTACAAATTACAAACATACATAATCATGTTTTTTATGATATTTATAGTATGATAATATCAAGTTATATTTTTTGTGAATAGTAACATGACCCTTATGAATAATAGTGTACCATAATGAATAGTAATATGACCCTTATGAATAGTAGAGTACCCTCATGAATAGTAATATAACCTTTATGAATATTAAAATCATTCATGATTGTATAAATATAATATACAAGCCATATAAATGAAAAATATTATTTTTGAAATTAAAAAATATGTGTAAGTATTTTTATGAGTACCAAATATATATAAATTTTTTTGATTATTAGATTAATAAAATTATTTTTAATTTAAATTATTACTAAATAAATTTTTTCCTATAATTTTTTGAAAACATTATGATATCTCAATTAATATTTGATTGTCTTATAAAATTAGTTTTACATTTAGAATCAATATATTTAAATTAAATTAATATTCAAAAAAAATTAAATTCCTATTATTTATAAAATTATTAAATAAAATAGAGTTAATTTTTAAATTCTACAAACCGAATAATGGTTTGGTTGATTTTTTCTTATTTTTCAAACAAATACTTTATTTTTTGTTGGAGAGTGAAATTCAATAATTTAAAAAAATATTCTACATAAGTTATTTTATGCATCATGCTTGTGTCTTCACTGATGTAAACGACCTTTGGTTGGAACTAAAATAACATATTATAGTTTATGGTCACATGAATCAACAATATTGGTTTCCTTTGGGAAAATAATATTATAATGAATAAAATAATGGGAAACCCCCATCTCACCCAAAATAAAAAACCATGCTCACTTGATCTTCTATTTACTCATATGAACTCGTGTGCCTTGTCTAAATTATAAAAAAATATCCTCCTAATATTTTTCTTCACATCCTGAAGCCCGTGGTCAAAAAAACATTCAAAAAACCCAACCCTAAAAAGGCTCTCATGGAATATAAATTCAAGTGGTAAAATCCACTTCTCATTTCGTCTATTTCGAGTTCTTTTTTTCATATTCCTTTAACACCTCTCCACATCCACATTTATTATAAATATAGTAACATAAATGTACTAATATATTGTAATTATAATGGAATAATTCATCATGATGTCACATTTCCTATACTATTATACTATGAATGAAAACAACATCTGAGATGGGTAAATTTATAACATTCAAAGATGGCGGGTTTTCAATTTCTATTAACATCTTCAATTATGGTCATGAAAACATTATTATAGTTGAATAAAATTATTGTATAGGTATTATGTCCTTTGTACTGTTCCAAACTATTATTTATAAAAAATATTTTAATTATATATCAAAATGAGATCGTTGTGATACAAAACAACAAATAAACCAAACAATTATCATTAATGTTTTATATAATTATTCATATTAACTCCAAATATCCAAATTAATTTTATAACAATGTAGTATTTAGGATTTTAACTAATAAAATACAAATTCAATTCTAGGAAACCATTCTCATTATATATTTTTATCAATACATGAATATAAGTGATCAACTCATGGAATCCATGGGTGAAAATACTCCCAAATAATGGAATTGAATCTCATAACCCATAAAAAGTCCATGAATAATCCTTATATAGTTATACAAAATGAATAAAAATATGATGCGTTTATGGTATCATTATGGTATGATCTTTAATTTTATTGTTTAGGTCTTCAAAATCATGTTTGGAAAATGTTCATACATAAGGTTAGGGTTTTCCAATAGAACCTCCATTTTCAATCGAGATAAATTTATAATCTACTTACCTCAGATAAATTATTATTCATTAAGATGAAATTTTCATAAATTATATGATAATGTTCTACATATTTTTACCAAACAGAAGCATACATTAAATTTTCTTGTAATTATTTTTTTTCACAGATCTTCAAAATTTATTCCTGAAATTACAGCCTGATTCAAAGGAATTTCTCAAATATTTCGCTATTTTTAAGGGAACACTATAATATGTTTTTAGATGCCATTATATTTCTAAAATAAATTATTTTAAAATTAAAATAATATCGTACTTTATTTCAGGATTTATAAAAACTATTTTAAAAAAGAAAACTTCTTTTTAATGTAAATGAGTATTTATCTCATGAATTACCAGATTACTTTGTAAGATTATATTCATATATTTCTACACTACGTTTGATAATTATGTATTATTTTGAATAATATATATTATATCATCAACCATATTTTATTGAATGTTTTATAATTAGTTTTTATTTAGATATACAATCTTATAAACATTCCCCAAATTACATAGAATGGTTTGTGTTTATACTTAATGTTTGGGGAAAATTATTTACATTTAATATGATAGATTCAATATTAATGTATATGTTGTTTATTCATAGCACATTCATATTAAGAATGCATTGGACTTATTATGTTATGGGTGGGGCCCATTATATCCCCCCAATTCATCTTTAGGTCACATGAGACAACTGGATATGTACTTAGCCAAAGCCTTGCCCACTTTTAGATATAGTTTTGTTTGAGGCCTTATTATTTTTTAGATGGCTTGGAAAATTCATTTTTGGTATTCTCTAGAATCTCTGACATATGAATTTCCTGCATTATTAGGTTATAAATTCTTGTTTCATTTTGTCATTTTACTAGTTTAATACCTGTTATTATGTATTATTATGGAAATAATAAATCAGCTCATATTCCTATCATAATGTGTTCGAATTTATTATTATTAAAGACGCGTGTTCTCAATTATTCAACATGGTTAATATTTTCGTTTATGATAAATACTGCTGTATTTTTTACCCTTAATTAACATCTAATATCACCTCTTCTAATGTTTATTTTTTCTTAGGGCATGAAGAGTTATTTTATGATTGACATGCATCGATAATCTTAGTGTCATGGATTTTTTCAATGGAACATTTATGCTGTTGTGTATATTAAGTTATACTATTTTAATCACGTATGTATCTTGATTTTCAAATCTACTAAACAATTAGTACCTTCAGGATACGAAATTCAAGTAATCAGGTTAATGTATCATTATATGGCACCAGATCTGGGAAAATAGGGTCCAGTATTTACCTGTAGAAAATTTATAATAAAATAAAATAAAATAAAGAAGATGACTGAATGTGTATGAAGGAATTAAAAACATATGGTATTGTATTTTTTATTTATTTTCATTAATTTATTTATATGTTTTTTATGAATCTATCATCTTTTATGAGGTGTATATAAATAATAATGTTCGTGAAATTTTATGAGTTGATTTACTCACATGATAATTAATGTTTCATTATATACTATTCTTTCGTGGGTACTATTATTCAATCATAAAAAAATTGTAGGTGTCTTATGGTAAAATATCATCATTTTTCAAGATTATTTATGATTACACTTGAAATGATAAAACATTCTGAATTATCTCTAAAAAAATCATAATTTTCTTTTGATATTTTTTTTTGAGAATTCATGTATTCACTTCATTTTCCTCATGTTAGGTAATGATGATTCCAAATATAATAATGAAATACATTTTTATTTCACTCATCAATCAAATTTTTTTTATCATCTATATTCCTATATAAAAAAATGATATAATTAGTTTTTAAAAATATTCTTATATTGTTTAAAATTAATTCATGAAATATCTTAATTTTTAGAAATACAATAAAATGCATATTCTAATAGTTTTTGTAATAATCTATTTGAATTTTTAACAAAAATGTGAAAGTAAAAATTAAGTTAAATTGTATTTTTTTATTGATATTTTCTACAATCTTGTATACTCAATACATTCATGATTATAGTATATGTTTCAATTTTCATTTTCAATGAAACAGATATTAAAAATATTTTTTTAGTGTTTTTAAAACAATATTGTGTTTTTTTTCACAATTTTTTTTCATAATATTAAATATTATGTTTTATGTATTCAATATTATTTTCAGAAAATGATTTTTTATATTTTTTAGATCTTAAATAGTTTGACTGAGGTGGGAATTATATTTTCCCAATGAAATGTTCCAAGTGATCTTTCTAAGTGATGTTACATGTAACATGGAATCCTTTGATTTTATTTATCATTTAATGTGGATAAAATTGAATAATTAAATCCTTATTGATTCTATACATATTTTATGATAATAATGAAGGATTTTTAAAAAAAAACCCATTTGTTAATCTTGATTTATGATATGGTGAACTGATAAATTGACTATAAGACCCATTTAATTTACACAGGTTATGATGTGACGTTATAATCATTTTTTCTTGATATTTTTACTCACATAAATTTGTTTTAGATTTTTATCCCACCATATAATTAGTTAAATATTTATATCTAATGAGATACGAATTAGAAACATGTAATTATGATTGGTTAGATCTAAGAAATTGGTGATTCCTAACCCAATATAGAAAACATGTTTGTAAAGATCCATAATGAGAAATATCTGAAAATTTATGATTCACTATGTTTATTTTCATGGTAGTTTACCATGACATATTAAATGACTTTTAATATTTATGATGTTTCAAGATGTGTATTAAATAAGAATATGGTTCATGAAAATGTCATGATGACTCGACAATCATATGGTACATTTTTTCTGAAAAGATTTTGTTTTATTCCTTGACTAATGTTTATGATATATAATAGGTTGGGAATGAAATCAATATTCTATATTCATGATCACACACCCTTATTCTTATCTTACTCTGTCATATGATCGTATATTTATGTCACTAATGTCAACCCTTACTCACCATCTGAGCTCGCCCATTATTTTTTTCCCTTACATAGGTTATGTGCAAATGTTTATACATGGTATGACTACGAAGAGTACTACATGAAAAGATATTTCTTGAAGAAATTGATGATATTTCCTGAAATATGTATATTGTTTTTCTTTTTTCTATTTACACATAAATAATATGATCGTTTATTATGTTTAGGAAATGTATCAAATACTTGTTTTAAACGATTTGATATTTATGTGTAATATTACTAGGTTATTATTGTTTTTATCAGAAGATATGTTCAGTTATTCTTTAGAAAATATAATGAAAAAAATAGGTGACATAATTGTGAATAATTATATAGAAATTTAATTTTATATTTATTTCGAAAAGTCTATGGACATGTTAAATTATTCGGAGAAGTCAATTAATTTTGGTAATGTTCTATGAAAGTGGTTTCGAAGTAATTAAATCCCAATCTAGAAACTATATATCGAATTGGATTGTTAACAATGCTTCCTATGGGTAATAACATTGTGTAGGGTTCTTTGAGATGAACCTTAACACCAAAATATTCATTAAAACTTGCCTTCAATTACACATTATTTGATACTTCCTTGAGTAATGTGTTTGGAAGTCGAAAATTAATAGGGGACAATCCAAAAATATTTGAATTTATGGTTATAATAGTTAACCTAAATTAATCCTATTCATTAATATATGGGAAAAAAGTTTTATGATTTAGATATATTATAATGGATTTCCATGAATATTTGGTTTCCCAATATGATTAAATTTTGCTCACAATATGAGTTATTTCGTTACTGAATTATTGGAATCAAAACTATCTAAGATATAGATGAATGTGTTACACAATGTGTTGATGAGATTCCATAAGTTATGATGATGGATTAATAGATATTTTGATTATTAATAATAGGTTATGATGATATATGATTAACAACATCCCGGTTCACCAATACCCAGACTCTACAATGAATATAGGGATAGTGTTGATTTTGAGATAAGGTGGTGGTGACCATTAATGAATGAAGATTCAATTTCCTTTCTATCAATATTTATGGATGTATTATTTTATGGAATGTCATAATTCAATGAGAAGATATTTTATATGTGTATAAAGAAATAAATTTAGTAGTTGTCAAAGAAAAATTAAATAATTTATTAAATAAATTGATGAGAATAATTTTTTCTCTAAGGAATTCTAAATTTTTTCATGTTATAATTTTAGAATTAATATGAAATTTATAAAATTCATTCCAAGGGTAATTTCTAATGAAAATGATTTGAAATTTTGTTCATGTAAAATTTTTTTTGGTTAAGAAGAGAATAAAAATGACATAAGAAATGAATGTTTTGTTAAGGAATAAGATGATCAATCCTATGGATTAATTATAATGAATTAGGATTTCAAATATATTTTAATTCTATAATTATTACATATTTATATGTATGGTATTTTCAATAAATGTCTTTCACTATGGATATACAATAATATGTTAATTGTTAAATATGACATTGAATGGTGTGTTAATGGAAATGTTGTATTTAATGGTAAAAGCATTATAAAGGGAATATGTCACATATGATTTTGTTAATGGTGAATAAATAGTGATTTTATTTGATAAATATGTGATTGATATCCATATAATGATTTCGATAATATTGATTACAATGTTACTGATTAATGATTTTATGAAATTTTTTTTATGTTGTCTATTTTTTTTTTGACTTCTGAAATATATTTAATAATTTATTATTACACGTGAAAAGGATTAATTTTTTAACGATGGTGTGATTTTATTATGGATTTAATGAATTTTAGGATTTTTCCATGTTTCATGAGAATATATTGTCAATGTATTGACATATATAGTTTGTAACCTTAATATCTACTTCATGTTGTTTGAGAGATTTACGATAAGATTTATTCATGAAATATTGTGAACAATAATATAAAATTTTAATTTTGAATGTGTAATAAGGTTAAATAATTATAGAAATATTTATGTTGGATAGTAACTTATGTTTTAAAGATTAATGTATTAATTCAACATATGATGATTTATGTATATTTTATGACCGATGAAACAATTTGACGATAAATGGAGATAAAATAAATTATTTATCATTATTTTATGAATATTATGATCCATTGTTTTACCATGGATTAAAAATTTGACTTTATTTCGTAGAGTAACAAATGATGTGGAAATTGATCAATGAATAATTATTTATGAAATATTGATTATGAATTAAAAAAATATATAACCATGGTATTTCATTCATTTTAAATTATATATTGGATAAGGAAGGTAAAATTTATATTGATTCTTCCACAAAAATTACCTCTACTTGATGATGGGTTCTATGTATCACACCTGATGAATTACAAACCAAAACATTATCTTGTATTGAAATCAATGGTTGTATTATGGGATAATAATACTTTTCTGAGGAAATACATGTTTATATTCTATATCATTCAATGTATGTTCTAAAAAATAAGTCCACACACATGTTCCTTGTATTGTGGTAAAACAACCATCATGAGAAATCTACGTGGAATCCTATGAATGTAATGAAGTAGAAATATCATAAATTTTTTATCAGAGTTAATAATTTCAATGTTAATAGTCATTTTCTTGTGGGGGTATAATGTCAAAACACTATATTTTAATTTTTTTGAATAAACTAATTTTATTTGATATCATATCAAAAATGAATCACTATGTTTTATGTAACTGCAAGATCCTTTGAACAATAATATTTTCAGGTTTCGTTATACACAACAATGACATCAGCTTCTATTATAAACAGTTGGGTTTAAACTTGATATGATATATTATTATTTAATTTTATATTTAAAATATATATGTTAAATTAGAATGTATGAATAGTACTAACTATATTAATAATATTGCAGATATATATTTAATAAAATAAAATAACAACCATTTAATGTAAAAAAGAAATTTTTTCTCCAAAACTATATTTTTTCTAAACGATAGTTTATTCGCTCTTTGCACACAAAATTAAAAATAATTTTTTTTTAATTTTTCAATAAAATAATTTTAAATATATATATATATATATATATATTAAATGAAATACAGAAATTAGGATAGTCATAATTTTGGGTTTTTTGTAAGCTGTTTATTTTTTTGATAAATAGTGGGAAATAATAAATTTCTCTTCAGAACATCTCTTTCATTAACATAATTTATAATGATAAATTGTATATTTATTTTTTAAGTATCATAGTTAAATTATATTTTAATTAATCTAATATAGGTCACTGTATTCATTTTATTATTTAATATTTATATAAAAACCTTGTAATCTTTTCAACATTTTGTGTTAAAAAAAAGTAGTTTATCATCACATCATCATGATTTATTTTTCAAAAAAATATTTATATGAGAAATAAATATTGAAAAATATATTACATATTTGGAATTATAGTAATTCTTAATTTCTAATAAGGTAATAATATTTATTATAAATTTTTTGTAATGAATATAATAAATTTTGTTTTTCACAGTCATGTTAAAAATGGATGTACATGGGTTTAAACAAATACGATATGGGCTAATATGACCTACCAACATTCCCAAAAGAAAATATATTGAAATATTTTGACATTATAATTTTTATTTTTGATAAATTCCCATGTATAATATTATTACATGAATAAAATTTGGGTACTATTTAATGGTTTCAAATACATAAATTTGTGCAACTCACATCAATTACTAAAGGTTTCCCCCTATCCTCTCTAATTCACGCATTCACCAGATAATATTTCATCCAATAAAAATCCAAATAATGTATGAAATTACATAACCTCATCCTTGAAGAATTAGGGTTTTAGTAATCAAATCATTAGTAGTATTTTTCTACAATCCTATATAGGATACTCGAAGAAGAGGAAAAATTCTTCAACCATTATTTATATTTTCATTTTTATGCACCTCATTCAATTATTATTAATACTTTATGTTATAACAATATTAATATGATATATATAATTGGAGATTTTTTATAATAATGTCAACTAATAAAACAATATCAATTTTCCCAAAATGGATTACAAAATCATGGTTTGTGTGTATGACTAACTACTACCTCATGAACTGATGCAATTCTTTCTTCCTTTACAAACATCCACATTAGGGTAGGTTGATGGATACAAATTATATATATTTTATTTATAATATTATTATACATATAAATCCATTTTATAATATATTCCTTTTTTATGTTCTATTATGTGTGGGATACTTTGATTTATCTCATGTGTGTGGTGGAAAACCACATCATGAAGCGATGTGATTCATCTTTAATTGACATCTTATATGGTGGTTAGAAGGAAAATTTAAATGATTATATGAGATATAAAAAAAATTATTTTCAAATTAACAAAATATAAATCATTTTTAATTATATTTTATCATTTTCATTATTACTGTTTCACTCACATATTGATGATAGTATCATTTATGTACATGTGGATTACCAGCTTCATGAAGTAATGTGACATTATTTTTATCACCAAACAACATGGATTAAATAAATAATTATATTTAAATAAAAAATCATATAATTATTATATTAAGAAAATATTAGAAAGATAAAACATTAGTTATTAACATTCCATAATGACCATTGAAAAATGGAAACATTAACCATGTGTATGTGCAGTCAACCATCTCTATGGTTTTGATTTACTACATTTTACATAAAACTATATCGTGATTGTGTTTAAATGTGTTATTGATGTTAAAATATTATATATATTTCATTATTATTATTGATATTATGGAACTAAATAATATTCACAATAACTATGTATTTTATTATGAATAACGCATGAGAAAATAAGTCAATTTACCACTGAAACATTAAAATTAACGACATATTATTTACAAATAGGTGATAATATATTATAAAAGATAAAAAAAATGATATATAAAATATCAATATGATTCTATAATATGTTAATAACATGTCTAAACACAATATAGTATAATATAAATCAACATAAAGAAAAAGGATGTTTGAGGAAACAGATTTCATCACACCTTCTTTTTGTTGATTCATATTGTAATGTTTTGAAAATAATTCCAATTTTTACTCTAAATAAAAATATTCCTTGTTTTTCATTAATAATTAAATAATACTATTATTTTACTGATAAATTTTAAATATTTCATAAATTAATATATTTCTTTAGGTTAGCAATGATTTAAATAATTTCATGCCTCAATTAACATTTATTGGTATATAACACTTCTTCCCAATCACTGGTATTCTAATTTTGGTTGTGTAATATTTTTGTTTTCTTTTATTTATTATTTCCACTTGTTATATGTGGATTAAATGTTTACACACATAATTTATTCATTAACTAATTATCCTTTCAATATTGGGATAATTATATGGCTATATTTCACAATCTCATTTTAATCATGATTTTTAATTCTAGAATTTCATTTGAAAAAATTATATAACCATTTAATAATAATAAATTCTATTTTATTATGTTATTTTATTCAAAATATTTTCATTTAATAATATAATTTCTAATCATTTTAAATAAATACATTCAAAAATGTTTTTAAGAAAATCATGTTTTATTTTTTTATTTGTTCCAGATCAGTTTACTTCCAAAATCATGTATTCTATAATTTTTAACCATAATGTTTTTCAAATATAATAAATGTTATATTAATATATTTTTAACTATTTTTATATTTTAAAATAAAATATCCGGAGGAATTACATTTTCAATTTTCAAACCTAGCACTTTTCCAAACATTTAAATGTATTAATGTAATGATATTTATAATGTTTATGACATATACAAAATTACACATTATCATAACCATAATTTCATTGAATATTATATTAATAGTTTACAAGTAACTATTTAATTAATATTTGTTTCTTAATATTATTGATATTTATATTTTTCCCTTAGTTATATTCAAATAAAATCATTTTCTAAAAAAAACTATGTTTTACAAATATATTTTCAAAATGATAATAATATATTCAATAAGAATATTTTTAAAAAAATTTTTATGGTATTTATATTCAATAATGACATGTCCCATTTATTATATCTAAAATGGGGATATATTGTATTGATATCATCTTTATTCATCATATAATAGGTTTATTATTATATTGATGAATGATAATATTGACATTAATTTCCATGGATCATTTTTATAATCATTATCTTCCACTTGAATTATTAAATATCATATAGAAATTATATTTACCTAAAATTTAAATTTTAGTAATTAGGGATATGGTTTTTTATGTAACCCAGATATTATTTCTTCAAAATTTTTTCTAAATTTACTGTTATTTTTTATTCGATGGAAATATTGATAAATACGTATTATTTGTTGAATGTAGATATTTGATTATAAAGAATATTGTTTCATAAATTAAATCAAATATTTTTTATATGAATAATAATACAGACCTAAAGTGATGAGTGAGTCAATGAATTACATATCCAATTGATGAGTTTTTAGGCCTCATGGGAAAAAATTAGAAGATTTCATTAATCATATTTTACCAGTAATTCTAAACAACATTCGAAAGGACTTGATGGTAGAGTTCTCATATCTGAGAAAAAATATTTCTGATTATTTAAAATATTCATCATTAAACATATAATGGTTAATATTCATGATAGTTTCACTATAATAGTATTTCATGATTAATTTATTTACAGTTCATTGAATAAATGGTATGTTCTTTTGATTTTTTTACTAATCATATAGACTATTTTATATCTAGAATTTTTATTGGAATGTGTGATTAGTTATTTAAATTCCTTATTGATTGTTCCTTATCCTATTCATAAAATACCTATGATGGTTAGTTATTTACCATCCCATATTTATTACTCTTATTGACTCATTGTAGCATCCATTGTTCCTAAAAATTACTAATCAATTTAGATCACCCATATTTTTTTTGTGCAAAGGAATCAATGCTATTTATATTTTCTAATATGAATGTATATACAATTTGAAAAATTGATATTCTAAAAAACAAATTATATTGTAATTTTTTTAAATGTATTACCAGACTGAAATTTTTATATAGTTTACGAGGACGACTAAATATGCTGATCCTTCAAGATGTCATTCCATGTGTTATATGTATATGTAACAAAGACAGCATCGACATTGGACTACAGGGACATGGTTACTATAGTTTTTATGACATGATGTTTTGTATAAAACATGTTAAGTATATTTCGAAAAACATAAATTTGTGATCATGACCCTATGATAGACACCAAGGATATGTTGAGGAGAAAATCACAATGTTTTTTATGGAAGTTATTATGATAGTATACCTTGAATCAAACTCTATCAGGAAATTAATTTGTACATGGATGTAAAATTTATGCACTCTAAGGTAATGAATTTAAAAAGGATATATTTTTGGACCATGAAATTACCTGGTTCATAGAAATGGTCATTAATGCACCCCCCTTTTGACACTCGGAAAGGATATTGATATGATTCTTCATATTTTAATCAAAATAATTTTAAAGGATTTGAATAGATGATGTGAGCGAATGGACAAGGTTAAGCATATGATTTCATTTATTATATATAATGTGTCTCAAAATAATGGTAAATTGTTTTATCTATAGAAGAAAGGAATGGAGAAATAAATAACCAATAATAAATATGGAGTAATATGTAAGGAATTAAATTTCATCAAAGGAATCCAGCTATTTGTTTTTTCAATTTGTGGATCCTAGGAATTATCTAAGTAAAATTCACCTACTAATTGATAAAAAACTATGCAAAGGAATGGCCAATGATGAAATATAATAGATGATGTATGATGTATTGTGATTCAATAATTAAATATTATACAGTTTTTTAGCAATGGAAATTTTTTATAAGAATCATGAAATATCAAATAATAAAACCCAAATTTGGAAGAATTTGATGCTTCATTAACATATGAGTTATGGATACCACCATGGATTTATGAGTGTCTAAATTTTCAAATATTCAATGTATTTAATTTCTAATTTAATTTTTTTTTCTTGGAATGTAACATGTAGAAGGATATTCTAGAAGTAATTTGTGGAAATACAACCAATGGGTTTTGAATATTTTTAATGAAAATAATATTAAAATATTAATTCCATTAAATATTATAGACGTAATTTTAAATGTGTTAATAATATTTTTGGATAATGTTATCATTAATGAAATTTTAATAATATTCATATAATTTTATTAAGTAGGGTAAAAAATAGAATTTTAAAATTTAATATAAATATTATATATTTATTAATTTTGTTTCCTGGTTTTCCAAAATATTTTGTTTGTTAAATGGAAAACTCATATGTTGGTTCAAAACCAATCACATCAAGTAAGTCTATGGGGCTTGAACCCATGACAAATGGACGAAAAGGGTTTTGAACATACCACCGGACTACATTATATATTGGTTTTATGTCACTATTTTTGTTTAAACTATTTGAACAATATATATTAATGGAAAACTATTATTTTTAAATGGTTGTTTGAGAGAGTAATATATCATATTGGATAATATTTTTTTTCCATATTGGATTTTGAGAATTGTTAGATATATATGGATATTCTTTCTACTATTTTATGGATCACATGATCCATTTCAAGTTTGTTTTAGTGTTTCAAGGATATAAAATTCCTTTATGGATACTCATTTTGATAAGTTATATATGAATGAAAAATAGATTAACAAAAAAATGAAGGGTGATATTTTAATTATAATATATAAATGTACCTTGTGTATTTCCATATATTCATGGATTGTAAAATAATTCATCACCATTCATAAATGTTTCTTGAATCCAAAATTTCATCGAATTTCCTTAATACTAATGAGTCAAATAGTCAATTAAATAATCACCGATTTGTGGTTGTGAGGCTATTAACATTCCATTGAACAATCAATTTATTTTTCTCATTAATCTCAATCTATCTATTTAATTATTTATTATTTTCACCCATTTCTTTATCTTCACTTTCCACCAATGTTCTCTTATATAGTGATCTATTTGTCTATTATACAATATGAGTATTTTAATTGAAAATATATATTAATAAGAGGATGTTTTATAATCGATCTCATGATTTTGGATTTTAATAATGGAATTTTGAAATTACCATAACATCCATATTGGGATTATTTTAAATATTTTGTTTTTCCATTTATAATTAGTAGGATAATGTTACACAAATATATTAAAAATTACAAATAGGGTTTTGGATATCATTAATGAAACGAAATAGAAATTGTATAAAAATATATAACACCCTCCGACATTACAATATATTTATTTTTATGTATAATTTAAATAAATTACATATCTTGTGTTACATGAAAATTTATGTTTCATTTTTGGTACATTCAACATTATGGTCCATGCATCTAGTTCAAATCTCCCAATATCTATAAAAGATTTTTTTTTCTATTTCATCTTGCAGTCTTATGATTTTATCATGAAATGAGATTTCCAAAGATATATAATTTTGATAGCCTTCATGAACAACCTCTTAATTTAATAAATTATTTCATAAATTGAATTGTAGGTAATTTATTTTACTGATACATCTAAATGAAAAACTTTCTTATTTTCAATCATTTTAGCCACAAATTTGGGTAAAAGTTGAATTTTCAGGACTACCAATATTTTTTGTTTGGATTATAGCTTGGGCAGAGGTATGTGAAAAACACACTATTATATTCACAAATGGGATGAATTTTGTTCTTTGAGTAAGATATTGGGTCACTCGATGGATGTGTGAAGATATTGAATCATGAATGACTCACAGAAGAAGGTATTAAGATTTTTTAGTAGATCTGATCTTAGAATTAAGTGTTTGGCCACCCTAACAATAATTGAGGACTATGATTCAGTTGGAATAAAACAACACACTGGAATTTCATCTAAACAAATGTGTATCAATGAAACAACAACTATTTTCCATTCAAATAAAGGAGAACTTTTTTCAAATATTTTCCCAAGGTAGTGGAAATCTATGGTGGATGGAGAAGTTAGGTGGGTAGGAAATAAAATGTTAGGGGTGGACCTATACTGGTCAGTGAGAGTTGATATGGTGTGAGTAATGGGTCTATTGGAACTATAAATAAATGTGTCCACATAATTATATGTTAAGGATTTAGTGAAATTTTATTAGGTGTATTTACATATGTAGGTCGTATAGGTGGCATGTTAGGGAGGTTCCCTGGTCATCATGGTCCTTGGAAATACCAGACATTAATCATTAATTGTAAATGGGTGATGGGTGAATGAAACTAGTATTATGATCCTTTGAGTGTGTTTTTAAAATATTAATTTAATATTAAAATATGATGAAAGGAAAATTGGAGTATCAGTTAAAGAAAAAGGGCTTCTAATTCAATATGGAATTGAAAATCAAACCCCATTATTAGAGAAAAATAACTATAATGGTCTAGGTATCTCTCAGACAGTTATTGAGGATGAGATATCAAGTTCATTATTAGGTGACTATTCATATGGAATCCATTATAGACGACTTCACTTCTTGAGGAAGAGGATGGGGTATAAGTGAAAAGGAACTCTGAGATATGCATCGAGGTTTGGGGAAAGAATTTAAAAGGGTGTCCGGATTAAACACAATTACCTATGATGATAGAAACAATTAATTTTAAAAAGAATAAATAAATATTATTTTAATCTATATATCAGTATTAGTAATGTTTTAATTGTTCTAATATTTTTTGAAGAAAAGATATCGATGAGCTTGGCGATGTTACAAAATAAAATAAGTGTTGTGGTATGGATGTCCAAAAGAAGAATAAGGGAGGATCTATGGTTGATAATTATTTGGATAGGGAAGATTGTAATATAGATTTTGGATAATAATAATAATTTACTATCACTATACAAATGTATTTAAATAATGTTATAGGTGTTACTTTTTTCAATTCTAATAGGAAATGTAAATAGAATCACATGTATAATTACACGAGTGGATACTAAAAAGGATCAATATTTTTGGATTAATAATGAAGACTGTATTTTGACATAATTCATCAAGGGAGGGATGATTAACTTTAAATATTTTATCCAAACATTGGAAAAGATGGCTGACTAGGTTGATGATCTCATCACGGATGACATGGATATAAAGTCTAATAATCATCAATATTGTTTATATAGGGAAAACGTTTCGTATATTCTTAAAAATGATTTCAATGATTTTTTGATATTTATGCTATGTATGGACTATTGTTACAATTTATACATTTTCATGATAATTATTTTATAAAATAAAAAGTTCTATTTTCAGTCAGTTAGTTATAAATAAGATAAGTAACATTTAAACTAAAATAATAGTTCTTTTAATATTTTTAATTAATCTAAAAGAATGTTTACCCGCGCTTTGTAAATTAATATAAAATTAATTTTAAAAATTATATTAAATATATTTGAAATTATATGTTTTTATTAATAAATAATAATTTGAAAATTATTTGAGGCATAATTTTATGTATTATTCATAAAAATATTATTTTTTAATGAATAGTTAAAATAAGGAATTTTAATTAAAATAGTATGTTCATTTAAATAATTTATAATGAAAACATATATTTGGAATTTTATTTATTGTAAAATATGTTCAATTTAATATTAATTAATCTATCTTATATGATTATTGAATTTTTTTGGTTGAAATTTTATATAAATAGAAAATTGCCTTTTGATCATTTTCCTTTTAAAAATGATCATTCTAATCACATGTGTGGGTTTAAATTTAAATTAATTGTTTCCACTTATATGAATTGAATTTGTAAAAATGACTTCCATATTTCTTGTAATAATAAAGTACAATTTCATTTATTTTAAACATAATTAATGACCAAAATTAATTGTAAATAAATTAAATATTTATTATCTTATTTAGAGTAAAAAATTGATTTACCGATGGATTATACAAAGAAGTTATGGGTAATAAATTCCCTACCAACATGAAAAAGAACCATTTTATGAACATAATTAAACCTTATATCTTCTAGTATCATTAATAGATTATTTTATAGGATTTTATACTTTAAATACACCTGGGTGTTATTACATCATTTTAAAAAATTATAAATGTTCCTCCCCACTCACTTATAAAAGGAAACCCCATTTCCACTCACATTTATATATTAAAACAACATCCGATAATATCAATCCTACAAAATATTTTCCAATATTCCTATTACTTATCAAAAAATACATATTGTATCAGAAACCCATCACTGAATAGCCATTTATGAAAATTAGAGGAGGTTACCCAAAGAAGAAGTAACATTCTTCAATGAGAGTTTTATTTTATCTTATTCAACAACTCATTAAATAATTGTGAAACCATAATTATTTTATTAAATTACTATATTCAACATAATTGAATGTATTTATTTTTAACAAGTTTCCTTCATCCGTCTCTACTAATATCAAATTGGTTATGAAATCATCATTCATGTGTACAGAAAATAAATTCCTTGTGAACTAATTCCACTTGTACATCCATTACCACATTTCACGACTGGTTATAATGATGTATAAAATTTATATATAATTTATTTATAAATTAATTGTACACATGAATAAATAATATACTATATAACATTTTTATGCTTCATTTTTAAAGTTTTTGATTATTCCGCACGTTTTTATGGAGAACTACAGCCCCACAAAATGATGTGATTTGTCTTTCACTAACTCCTTATATTGAATGTGACATTGTTACATTCAATTAATAAATTTTATATAAATGAAATAATAATTATATTTATGAAATATTTATCATTACTTAACTATAAGATTTTATTTTTATAAATTTTCCCTCTCTTAAATATGATAATATTGTTGGTGTACATGGGGAAAACTTTATTCATGAATCGATGTGACAGTATAATTAAAACCATGATAAATGAAAGTTATATCTAAATAAATTTGAAGAAATAATATTTTAATAATTATATAGTTCAAAATATGTAATGTTATAAAATTACATACAACCATTCTATAACAAATGTAGAAAAATTGGAATATCACACAAGCGCACGTAAGACAACCATATCCATGATCGTAACAGAAATCATTTTTAATAAACATATATTAATATTGGTTTTAGTAGTATAATTGATGATGAAATATGATAATTATATCTTTATTGTTATTTTGGATATTATAATATTTCATTAAATGAAAATGAACTGAATCCTTCATGATAAAACAAGCATGAGAGAACAATCTATATAACTTCTAAAACAATGTAATTAAGAAAATATTATTTATTATTGATTGATAATATGTTATAAAATGATAAAATATCATATTTTAAGTAATAATAATATTTTTTAATAATTTAATTATATGTATAAAACCACTATAAACGAGGATACAGAATTTCCAACTAGATGGATGTGTATAGTAAGGGATTTCATCTCCATTTCATTTCATTGATGAATATTGTAATGTCATAAACATAATTACTTTTACATGGTCTATATACTTATCATTAATATGGAATAAAATGAATGAATAATTTTTAATTGTATTATTTATTTTGATTTTAAATATTTCATCTAAGGGAATTAGACTGATGGTTTACCAAACGGTAAAATAATTTCATAATTTTTTTTTATAAATATGATTAACAATTTATTCTTATTATCTGATATAAATTGATAATATGTGTATATATTTTTAAAATATTCTATTACATATCAATTTATTTTGAAGCCTTTATTTTGATATTGATAACCAATTTATTGAATAATTATTAAATTAATGGTGTGATCTTTATTACAGTTTATTCCACAATCTCATTCTAATTGAGATTGTCTATTCGTGAATTTAAATTGAAGAAAATTATTTTAATATTTCATAATAAAACCATTTCATTTTATTCTCATCTAGTTATTAAATACCATTTCACATAATAATATCATTATTACGTGCATTTTATCTTCAAATAATAGAGAAAATGTTTTCAAGAAAATTTGGCATTATTTCTATGTTTTGGGAAATATGATTCATGTAAAACCATTTTTAATAAAAAAATTATTCAAAATGGGTTTTAACCACTAGAAAATTATTTTATAATGTTGTTTAAGAAATTTATAATAAAAAAACCATTTAATATTCTTGTTGTTTTTTAAATAATTAACTTTTCAAACAATTATATATTACAAACAGAATGATTTTTTTAACTTGAATGGCCTATAAAGAATTACCCACTATAATAACAATCATCAAATTGATCCAAAAATTTATTTTTTTAAATTATTTACTCCCCATTATTCTATAATTTCAGTGTTTTTTAATATATTTTCTCTGAATATGTTTTTTAAATGAATAATTTTTTTAAATGTGACGGTCCAAATGATATTAATTATTTTATCATAAATTTTTATTTATATTTTTATTGTATTTAAAATGATAATTGATATATAATATTTATTTTTACTCCAATGGGGATATGTTTTATTATTATCTTTCTTATTTTTACTCTAAATGGTTATTAATTATTTTGACCATGTATTATATAGAGATTTACAAACCTGATTCATTTTTATAGTAATTAACATTCTATTAAAATATTCACTTTCATATTATGATTACATTTCCCCTAATATTTTTATTATTTATCTTGGATATTTTTAATTAATAAAGAATATATTTTTATAAAGATGATGTTTTACACTGAAATTTTTTTTTTTATAATGAAATTTTGGTAAATATATATTCCATACTCAATACTGATATATGAATATACATAATGTTGACTGATGAATGAAATCTATTATTTAACATATAATTTAATCCTTGATCCTATAGTGAAGTGTAGGGACTGAAATTATATAGCTACATGATTCATTAGGATGTCTCTCTAGAAAAACAATTTATTCTATCATTAAACTAATTTTTCTTGTATTTTAATCTATGGAAATATAGATAAATATTATTTTATAATCACTACTAATATATGATTATACATAATGTAGAATGATGAATTTAATCTATTATTTAATATATGATGAAATAATTGATCCTATAGTTATGTGTGTAGACTAAAATTATATAGCTTCTTGATGCATTAGTAGGTATCTCTAGACAAACAAGTTATTGTATCATTAAAATACATGTAAAATCAGTTTAGTGATAGAATAACTTGTTTTTCTAGAGCGACCATCTGATCCATCAAGCATATATATAATTTTAGTCCCCACAAGTCACTCTAAGGTCAATGATTTCATCATATATTAAATAATAGGTTTAATTCATCAATCAACATTATGTATAATCTTATATTAGTAAATATTAATGTTAACTGATTTTAAATTTATTTTAAATAATAATAGTAAATAATAATATAGTAATTATTATCTGTGTGATTTTCACTATGATATTTTCACTAGATTTATGTCATTATCAGTTTCTTGATTAAATAGAATATGTTGTCCATTATTTAATATTCAGTATTTATTATTCGTTATCAAGTTTTCTAAATTAAAGATAAGTTCTATTATGTACCATTAAACATTGATTATTCCTTATATAGTAATTTTAATGACTGCATTGTTTTGTTATTTACCTTTCCATGTTTCTCATTCTTATTGATTCATTGTATATTCTGTTGTACATAACCATTAATAAGGATTGGTTATCACAATCACATTTTTTCAAATATCTAAAATACAAGAATATTACTATGTTTTATATTAAATTATTTTTTATATGTAATATTCTTATTACACTAAAAAGATATTTCATTTTAATTTTAAATGATAATTTAACACTCATGTTTGTCCCAAGCGTTCCAAGACTAGAAAACTATTTAGTCCATAGGTATGTGATTTCATGTATATTATGATAATGGAATAAAATTGTAACTCTATGATATTGGGTAAGTGTTCGATACAATCACAAAAAATTTCATATAGAATTTTTTATAATATTTTTTCATGCTTTTAAATAAATTGTCTTAAAAAAACAAGTTTTTTATCACATCTACCAGATTAATTATAAATTTATTTTTTACACTTCAATGAATTTAATATAGAAATATGTATTCAATATTTTAGATTATGATAATTTATAATATCTAATAAAATCAAATTATTTTGTTCCTATAATTTATATTAACAATAGTAAAAAATAATTATTCTAGTTTTGTTTAAAATGGGTTCACTAGGGGATAATTAAAAAGATATGGGGTAAATTGGTCAGGAATGTTACTAAAAATATATTGGACATTCATTTATAATTAATATCACCTATTGTAATCTATAATAGTCTATTTTTCATTTTTGTGGTTTTTGAAAAACTTGGGTAAACCATTTTATCTTCAAACATTACAAGTGTTCTAATCACCTCACTTATAAAAGGCCAAAACCACTTCGCTTCTCTTCACACATATAAAACCATGAGTATCAATGAATCCATAAGAAAAATTTAATAATGACCCCCTCACCACCCTAGAGGACATATTGATATATAAAATTAAATCATAGGAGTCATTATGTTAAACCTAAAAACGTTATCTGAATATAAGGTAATGTTTTGAACTGTGTTTTTTTGTTTTACATCACCATATAAATATATAAAATAATTTACAACTACTATTATATGTCTTAAACAATATATAATATATAATAATATTTTATTAAATTAATTTAATAACCAATATTCATCTCTAATAAAATAAAACGGGATACAAAATTATCTATCGTGTGTACGGAGGACTACTCCCTCAAGAATCGATGTGTCAAAATTTCCATGAACAACATCAAAAGATGGGAATTATTAATGGTATACTTTATATATAATATTTTTTTATCATAATTATAATTATAAATTTATGATATCAAATTTACATAATTTACTTTCCATTATATGGGGGTTATGAATTTTTTTTTCATATTTATAGTGGACAACCGCCTCATGAAGCAATGTGATTCATTTTTAACTAACAATTTTCATTTATTGAAATTAGGATAAAATATTTTATATATGAAATATATATTAAAAAAATTATTTTTTAATGGTAATTATGTACTTACCATTCTTTTATTTCATATAAAGTGAAAATGAATACCATGTTCATGCATACATATGTCCAATCGTATGAATGGTTGGTGTATATCATTTTCTATCAATATATTTAATGCATTATAATAAATATATATATAATGAATAAATATTATATTATTTTAATGGTTAAAATTATATTTATGATGCATCCATTATTAATATAAGAGTACCTAATTTATCAAATCAAAACATATAATTTTTTTGTTAAAACCCATAACATGACATTAACATGGTATAGTTAATAAATGGTTATTAAAAATTCATATGTAAATCATTAATGGTATGATATATAATAATATTTTTCTTTAATTTATTTATAATAATCGTATCATAATTACATTAGAGATTCAAAATTGTATTATGGATGTCAAACTAATGAAAAAATATTTTTTATCAATTTTCCTTCTTTGAGACTTCTGTTGTTTTAAGAACCTATCATAATTTAAGCAGTGGATATACACAAACAAGGTTATATAAAAAATCATTTTTATTCAATAGATCTTTTATGTTTAATTCGTTATTATTACTTCAATAGGCTTATAATTCAATGTTACAAATGTTGCAACAGTTTTATAAAAAAATCTCATTGTTTATAAGTATTGTTTATATTTATGCATCTTATGATGAAATCATTTGAAATATCTTTCAAGAAACTAATGTATTTTATTATAATATGATTCATTTTTATAATAAATTGTTTCCTTCATTTAAAATTATTATTCAATCATGATTAAAAAATTATATTTTTAAATAATATTTATTTTATTTTACTCTTCGTTTGATAATTATTTTTCTTCCAAATAATTCTTTTCCAATAATTTATTGAAATTTTTCAAATATCCATATATTATTAAATATTAATTTCTACACTTGTTTTAATTATAAAAAAATGTTTCAAACTAATCTTCTTACAATTTTTATGATATGGTTATTTTGATATACAAATAAATGTAAAAGTAATATTATTTTAATCAGAACAATATAAAACTAATTTTATAAATTTATGACAACTAAATTGTTTCATGATTTCAATATATGTTTCCTATTTTATTTTAATTAAATAGGATTTGTAAAATATTTTTTAAATTTGTAAATAATATCTAATTTTAATGTAAAATTTTCCAAAAATATAATATTAATTTCATTTATATCAATACTTATAGGTTTACATGGTAAATTCCTAAAAAAATGATTCTGAACATATAAAATATTAAAAAAAATAGAAATTGGTAAGATAATTTTCCCCTAAAATTTGTTCCAAGTGATCTTCCAAAATAATTATCCATTTTTTGATGTGATAATTTTATATATCATATTCTTTAATGGGGATAAAATTTAGTGATACCATAATTTTTTTTTATTGTTAAATTTATTGTTCCTAAATTATTTATGCAACATATTTATTTTTTATCGGTTATAATATAGAGAATGGAAGATATATTTATGAAACCATTTTTTATTAAATTATTTATTATTTGATGATATGTTTAATGTTTTATGATATTGTGATTCTAATATGTATATTTTTCATTATGAGATTCGTTAGTCATATATCTCCAACTAATGCATTTGTTAAATATTTATATATCATGAAATTAAAACAAGAAAAAGTAATTGGTCTTGATCTAGTTTGAGAAACAAGTTA
The DNA here is from genome assembly GCA_963277665.1 of Viscum album. Lineage (NCBI taxonomy): Eukaryota > Viridiplantae > Streptophyta > Magnoliopsida > Santalales > Viscaceae > Viscum > Viscum album. Next base: position 719,438,341 of record OY728151.1, on the reverse strand, counting down.
GTCCAGACGCACTATAGGGAATATGTGTGTACTAATCAATAATGGAAAATGGGTGATATATCAAGATCCACAGTATTGTTAGTCTTGGGAATTATCATTGACAAATTATATGGTATTCTATATTTATGATGGTTCCACACATTTATGAATTGAGAAAATTGTTTAGGATTGATTTATGAATATTAATCACTCTTATAGGAAGTTTTCTCAAAAAAGATAGAGTCAAATCTTTAAATTATGTTAATGATATAAGATAGGTTGGGTATGAAAATTTTATTTAATGTTCATGGTTTCATAACCTTATTCTTATAATATTATTTTATTTGATCAAATATTGATGTATCATCTGTTTATGCTTACTGAACATATGAGCTGCCACATTCATATTCTATCTACCCAAGAGTATGAATAATGGTATAGTTATTATGTGCATAATATAATTACTAAGTGAGAATATTATTGTGGGAGATTTTGGAAATCATTCGTGAAATATGATTATTTTTTATTGTTTTAAAGTACACATATCTATTATAGCCAGTGGGTCTGTGCTTTTGAAATGTATAGAATATTCATCAAAAAATTTGAAATATTAATGTATCAAAAGTTTAGAAACCCACTAGTTTTTGTAAGTATCCCATTATTTTTTAATTTTATGTATTTAAAGTGTTTCATTTAATTTTGGGATATTTTGGGAGACTTGTAGAAATTTTTGGCACTTTTCTAAATTGCACAGTTGGTGCATGAAATCTGGAAACTATGAAACTCTTGTAGGCAACTGTGCATATTGAGAGATATGCTAATGGAAAGGTGCATGATTTGTCTCATGGTTTGGAAAAACTAAGTGGACACAATATGGAAAACATGAAATTTTCTAAGGAATACTTTTTCATGGTTGTATAATAGTTTCTCTAACATTGGAGACTAATCGAAGAAGGTTCTCCTTGAGGTAGTGGATGAAGAAAATTTAGTGCAATGTTTTCTCAAACTGTGTGACTAACCATGAATAGTTTAAAAACATGATCCTAAAAAAGTGGATGTAGGACACTATTTACCATCAACCACTCATTTTTTCATATCTATCCTTTCTATGAAAATCTTCCAAAAAATTTATTTGGATGCTCATCCCCAGAAATTAGATATGATCCTATGGAATTTTTTAGTGCATTGAATCAATATTTCCTTGTTCAGTTCTAATTTATGAATGTTTCTCATGGTTTTTATTAGATCGACATCCATCTCTCTCTTGTTTGTATTGATATAGTACACAATGAATAAATATAATGTGGTTTATGCCAATCATAGAAGCCGTTATATTTTTTGGTATTACGGGAAAATATATATTGTACATTTTTTGTGATTTAACACATTTTCGATGACATTTTATTATCGTTCATAATATTTACTAGAATTAACAATGTTAGTAGATTGAATCTCAACTCATCTTGATATAACTATAAGGATTGAATAAAAATTTATTTTTATTATTGATCTTGATTGTGAAATTGTTGTGAAATTCATAATAGATACTTCTTTTGGTGACAGTTTATTGAATTGTGAACATTTGTTGTTTTTCAGGAAATTGAATATTCTCAAATAGTTTAAAAATGACAATTATAAAATGGTTATTTATTTATTAATGGAAACATTTTATGAATAAAATGTTTGTTTCATTATAGTTCATTACTGGAATACTGTTTTCAATAAAAGGGTTTATATTATTTAAATGCTTTATTTTAATGATTTAAAAAAAATCATACATATTGAAATTTTTATTTTATATTGAATATGTAGTGTTGGAATGTGCATGGATGAAATTTTTATGAATTTATGGAATGTGATGGATAAAGATCGTGAAGTACCACTATCAAAGTGACAAGGTTTGGATGTGATGTTGAACCATTTATGGTAACACCAATGTTGCATGGTTGTGTGTTAATTTAGTGTGTCTATAATTAGTTGAAATTGAATTCATTATTCCATCATGGAAATTATGAAAAAGTTTAATTACTTTTTTTGTTTACTTTCATTGAAATTTTTTTATTTGATAAAACTGTATTGGTATGGAATTTTTTATCATTCGTATAATTTTTTATAATTTTAATGTAGTGTTTCAAGATATATTATTTTTATTGATGTGATTCCTTGTTAGGTCCATTTATATTAAATGAGGTTGTAATTTTGGGAAAAGATATTGAGTTTCATTACACACCCATACATTTTCACAATGTTAATTTTGTGGAATTTGTTTATTAGGTAATAAGAAATGGTAAGGTATCATACTTATCATGTAAAACAAAATGATACTTCATATATTTTATCGTATTGGGGCATGAATCATGATTTGAGGTATGGATATATGTAATTGGAGTATTTCTATATTTTTCATTTTTGTCTTTGATTAATTAGTTTTATGTTAATCACCTTCCACTATAGTAATCATATGTATATTTGTTGATAATAAAGGTGTTACCTTGAATTTCATTACACTATTGTCATGTATCATGTAGTGGTATTTTATGATGGCATGATGGTATGGTTGTTTAATATAAAAAGGAAAAACATTCTCCCATATGTTAATAAATCCATTTTCATTTATTTTCTATCGTTGGTGCCTTGGGGGTGTCCCTTAAGGTCAACTACAATTTCCACCACGACTCAAAACAATGTGGGGGGGGGGGGTGTTACACATGGTATAAGATTGTTCGATCCATTTTGATCAGTTATGTTTTACTTGGATATGAAATTAATTTTGGTTTATTCCAAGAGTATAGAATGTAAAAAGGAGTATGTTTTTCAAGAAATGTAACTCAGAGGAAAAAAAGGTAACTAACCGTTTATTGAGGAACATCAATTTGCTAGGGAGATAGTTACTAATATGTTTTGGATACACATTTTGGATTTTAAATCTCATTTCCATGGGTTTAGATAATGTGTTGAGAATGATGTCGATTGTATAAATGTAATCTCACAATTATTCCATATCTCATTTTGAATAATAATATATGGCATGGTACAAAAGGGATGATTTTATTAATGAATAATGTAGTATTCAAACCTGAAATTTTGAAATGGAATGAAATGGTTATTTTGAGAATGGTTTTAGATTATAAAATGATGTAAAATTTTAAAGAAAAGGCTGAATATACAAAGGGTGAATATTAGAAGAAGTTTTTTGATAGTATGATATTGTAACATTTGAAAATTTTATTCCTTCAGTTCTAGATAGTGTGGGATGTGTTGTTTATTGTCTATATAGAAAATAGAATTATCTAGGAATTGTAGAATCCAACTAGAATAATATACATAAAATGTCGTTTCACCTGAGCTATAGGTGAACCAATAGGTGGTTCAGAGTATAGTCCGTGATTTTTAGGTTTTGGACATAAGGAACATGATAGATTAACCAAGTAAATCAATGAATTCATTCTAGTTCCATCACTTAAATGAACCCTTCTTTATTGTTAACTCATAAATAGAGATAAAATAAGTTTGGCTGAATAGGATGAATCACATCGGCAATTTTCCTGGCAAATGTGAAATGCATAAATTCAAGTTTCTGAAATATATACTGGTTGATCTTGCACAACAATGGTGGGATTTAGTTGTTCGTGCTATGTTATAACAAGTAAAAACATCGGAGGATTTTGGCATGTTTTTCAATAGAAAAACTATATCCTCATATATTCATGTTCTCAATAATGATGTACTTCTTCAGACTAAATAAAAATAGACCCACAGTGATAGAGTACACAAATAAATTTATAAATTTATTCCTCCTTTCAACTAAAGTTTCTACTATTGTATCCTTTAATGAACAAATTTTTTAATAATAGATGTTGTAGAATATACTCATGAAGATTTCCATACTCTATAATGGGTTATATAGTGATGTTAAATAATGATACTATAGAAAAAATGTATATCTAAGCATCTACAGATGGATGGAGTATGTTGATAACTATAAGAAATCGTGGTAACTCTAATGTCGAGAACATGGAGATGAGGGAATCATATTTCCAATGTGGGAGTATGACTCAGAATCAGACATATGGAGCATTGATTCATTCCCCAACACCCATGATCAATCTATGATGTTTCTAATGTGGTTGTCTTAGCCACATGCAGAATGAGAATAAAAAAACATAGATCATTCCACAATTCTAATCATATGTGCATTTTTAGGGCCATTTTCATAGTGCTCCAGGGACACATCTTCTATGTACTTTTGAGGGGTCACATATATTGAATTATTTGACAGGAATACGATATAAGAATAACTCTCATCATCAAGATAGGGATAAATATGGTGATTATAGGAAAACCATAACTCATGTGTAATAAAAATATAAACAAACAAGCAATGAAAAAAGTGTAGCGCACATGAAATTATATGATGCTAATAAAGATATCATGGATGATAGGTTTGACCATCAATATGAGAGGTACAATTTATTCTAATTCTACCCTAATGGGTGCATTGTCTGGTCCCAATGAATACAATTCATTTATTTCTTCGATTCCTACTAATTTGTTTGTTTTAAAAGTTTATATGATGGATTCTATGTTGAAGCTGCAAAATCTTCTTGGTCTAAGAGAATTTTAATCCTTTATGTTTAAATCATTCTCTATAACATCTGGAGGAGATTAACTGTTTTGTGATTTTTTATGTTCATGATATGGATTTCTATGATGTAATCCAGGGTATGTATTTGTGGACATTATTTATAGATAACATTGAATTTTATACATTATGGGTTTATTTCAGGGATAATTATGGTGTCGAGGATCTCATTAGTAGAGACCCCAACGTAAAGGAAGGTACTATATAATATTTTCCCCTAGTGGTTGGAATGATCTTATCTATGTTTGAATTATTAACTTTCTAATCATTTGAAGTGATTGAGAATAGTAGATCAATATTGGTGGCTGACCAGTTTCTGGATACCATGATTTAAAATTTATTAGGGCATCCACACCTAAGAGAATATGATTTTATGATTGATCATATCCTAGGGATTATTCTTAATTCCATTCAATGTTATCGAATAGAACTGAAAAAATTAATGTAACTGAATATATGGTTCGATGAGCCTGAAAAAATGGATTCATTTGGCCTAGAATGTATCAAGGGGTAGCAACAGTTTTATATCAAAAAAAGTGGATGGAAATATTCGGCTTTGTGTTGATTATTATAAGAACAACTATGTTATAATAACTATTTAGTATCCCCTTTCATCCATTGAAGATCTTTTCAATTAGTTTAGGGGAGATTAGTAGTTCTCTAAAGTTGAATTTCAATCGTAATATCAATATTTGTGGGATAAAACATAGGATATTCGAAAGAAAATTATTAGGAGTAGATTTTACCATTATTAATATACAGTAATGCATTATAGTTATAAAAATGAACTATCAGTTTTCATTGAATTGATGAATAGGATATTTCCATGGTGTCTGGATTCTTTTATGGTGTTGTTTCTTAGATGATATTTTTGTGTATTCATGGACATGGGATGATCATGACAAACACCTGGTGACCATGTTAGTAATTTTTAAGGATAATTGGTTGTATTCTAAATTAGCATAGTGTGATTTTTGGATACAATAGGTACATTTCCATGACTATATAATCTTAACAAGAGATGTCGTTTGTTGATCCAGAAAATCATGGGGTTGCTCTTGATGGTAAGATGCCAAATAATGAATTTGGGATACATAGTATCATTTATATAGACCGTTATTTATGACACATTTTCATTTATTTTTCATATTGTCGTATCCTATGAATGCTTTGAAAATGAATAATTTTCCATTCTATTGGAGTGAGGAATGTCAGTAGTCTTTTCTTATGATAATTTTTCATCCTACATCATCAACTATATTGATATATTTGGAATTGTGACAAGGGAACTTTTTGTATATGTATTATTTGGGGTTAGGGATGAGGTGTTTCCTTGTGAATAGAGATCATGTTGTTGGTTATGGATCAATATATTTATAATTTCATGTTAAGAACTACCTGACACATAATATGGAGGTATCTATTGTAGTCCATTATTTGAATACATAATTTCATTACCCTTTTTAGATAAATTTATAGCGTTTATAGATAATTAAATCATGAAACATATTTAATAAAAAAGGATTTTAAACCAAGAAATTTATATTGTCACATTATATCCAAATGGTTGAATTTCACTTCATGTATACACAGGGTAAATGAAATATAGTCCCATATCGTTAATCAAAATTTTTTATGATAAACTGGAAAAATAGTCTTCAATTGATTGGAAAATGTTATCCATCATAGCTGGCATGCCCTTGAATTATAAAGGATAAGAGAGTACATTTGTTTTCATTTTAGTTTTGTGAGTTCTGAACTTGGTGAAGATCATTAATGTGGTTGAGATATCTAATTCTGAATTATTTTTTGTGAGTTCTAAACATAATGGTGGGGATACAATTGATTGATTTAAATTGAATGTAAGATCAAATTTGTGGTCTTGAGATCATATGGTCATACCTCTATCTTTTTAGGAACAACTTATTCATGATTAGAACCATATGATATTAATTAATCATCCAAAAAAAAAATATTTATAAGCTATGGAAGAACGATTTTGGTTGTTTAGTATGAAAATAATTGTGGTTGAGTTTGTTTTAAGATGAATAACTAGTCAAAATTTTAAAGAAAATCATTATAAACCAGTATGAATATTTCATTTTTACATATTCCAATTTCAAAATTGTAATAGATATCGTTGGATTTTTTATCATCTTTCACAAGAATTGTTTGGAAAATCGATTCTATATGGGTGTTATCAGATCTTCCCACAATGTCTAATAATTTCATCCAAATTCATAAATATCATATGGTGGATTACTTAATTTTTTTTATATATATGAAAAGGATTCATGGTGTACCTGTGTCGATTGTTTCAGATAGATATCAATGTTTTACATAGAATTTCCATAAACCCATATAGAACTTCCTTGTGACTCAGTTGGATATGATGACAGTGTATAATCTTCCCTTGAAGGGGAAATCCAAGAGGAAACACACACATTTGAAGTCATGTTTGGGTCTTCTATATTGGATTTGGTGATTCATGGGAGGATCATGTAATGTTATCGGAGTACCCTTGCGAAAAAATTAGTGAAGAATCAATACATATTGATCATTTGGAATCATTATATGGTACTCTGTATCGTTCACTATTGTTTATGTTGGAAACATGTGAGACATCACTATTTTGGATGATTAGAGTCTAAGATACAACAAAGAAGATTAAGTTGATCATGAAACAAATGGAGAAAACCTAATGTCATCAGAAATTTTATAAAGATCAACATTGATGATCTTTTTTATTTGAGGTGAGTAATCCTGTGTTTTTGAATGTCTCTCCCATGATTTAAATTAATTGTTTTGGGGAATCAGAATATGATATTTCCTTGGTAAATATGCCCCTTTGAGATACATTAATTAGTTGGTGAGGGAGAATTTTGGTTGATTTGGTCACTGTGATTTAGTTTTTTCATAATGTGTTTCATGCATCTTAATCGAAAAAATTAAACCCGATCCTGAACATATGACTTGATAGGATCACGTTGACCTATACCAGGATGAATCATTTGTAAATATGCCATCATTGATATTGGATATTCAATGGAAATTCTTTCTTGGGAAAAGGAAATGTCTTGTGCATGTTTTTTTGAAGCGTGGTGAGTTTTAAGAAGGTACATGGGAATGGGATAAGGAAGTGGTCGAGCATTAGCCCAAACACTTTTAGGGAAATGATGGTTTTAATCTTTTTGGGGATGAGAATCCCAATGGTGGAGATTGTAGAACACATTGGTTAATTTATGTATCCCCTTATATATAAATTTTATTTATGTATATTTTTTGGTAGAGGTTATTGAGAGTTTGGAAGACTAGATGGTTTTAATGATTTTATAATGCTTAATGGTTTGTGAATAGTTTATTGAAACTGATTGAATATTTTAGAAAATCTACCAATGTGATAAAGGGGCTAATGGGAAGGGGAACGATTTGGCCAAACCATGTAGTCGCCCAATAGAACTGTTTAAAGTGGTATAGTGTGACTTTTTCATGTTCGGTGAACAGTTTGTCCAATTGTGTGGGGAGATCCTAAAATCTTTTCCCAACACATGATTAGAACAATGTTTTCCCAAATAGTGTGACTAAAAATCCCTGATTCCCTTTGTATGTCAACATTTTTGGTGGATTTTCATGTTTTTATTAGATATACTTCCCCCTTTCTCTCATTTATTTAGATCATGTCAATCATGGATATGTCCTTGGGTATTTATGCCTATCATGGTATGATTTGGCCTTTTTGATGATAGAGTATGGTATCTAATGTAGGTTTTTGTATATTTAACCTAATATGATTGGTCTTATAGTGTCATTCTTCATTTCTCATTAATTATAGATTTATTTGGGTTCACTACCTACTTTTATTGATAGAACTAAAATGAAGGATTTCAATTTACATGTTTTTTAGTATATTGACTAAACAAATATTATTAAATTCTGTATGTAAACCTCTCTTAGTGACAGTTTATAAAATTTTATAGATTACTGTTATGGTGGAAAGTAAAATTAGTCACTTAGTTTGAAAATGATTATTGGGATTGGATGAATGGAAAAGTGTTTTCAGTAAAAGGTTGGTTTTATTATAATGGTTTGTTAGAAAAGTATTTTTTTTAAAAAAAGATGGTTTTATTGAAATGGAATGTTGGTTTGGTTATCAATATATATGAAATTTAATTGAAATGATAAAATTGGTTTGGAAAAGGTTTTATTGGAATGTGGTTGTCTTTAATTGATAATAATGGTTATAATTGGATAGATAATGGTCCAAATGTTCCACCATAAAAGGGACTGAGTATGGATGTGAAGTTTCATTTTAAATTTTATCACCATGCTTGTGTAGTTCTGTGGTTATGTTTTTTTATTTATGTGTGATTATGTGAAACTGAATTGGTTATGTCAAATTGGAAATAGATATATGGTGTAATGAATTGTTAGAACGATTTCTTGTAAATTGGTTTATTTGAGAAAAATGTTTTCGTATGTAAATTTTTAACATCAAATTAAATTATTGAATTGTTTTAAAGTTATTTTATATTTATTTTTTTACATAATTGTGATAACATGTTCTATGCTAATAGCATGAGTAGGTAAGTCATTTGGGGAATGCCTATGGGGTTTAATTAATCACCCATGCTTTGGAATGTTGGTTATTTCTCATACATTATTTATTGGGATAAAAGAAATGGTATAGTTTCAAACATTTGTTGTACCAAAAAGTTATTCTTGTGGGGTATTTTTTTAAATGAGGCATGGATCATTTTTGGAGATAGAGAGATATGAATGGGAAGTAATTGGTTTTTTATAGATTTTCCTTTCGTTTCTTACATTGATGTCTATCATATTATATTTTATCACACTTTTTAGTTTAGTTTGGATACTAATGGTATTAAATTTTACATTTTACATTTAAATCATGCATCATGTTTCAGTATTTTTTAATAGAATATTTAGTTCCGATTTATTATTTAAAATGGGAAAAACTACCCCTTCTATTAATGAAGCCCTTGTAATTTCATCCATCCATTTTCACCTTGAGGATGTCTCTTAAGTATAGTTGCAATTTCCCCTAGACTAAAGCCAATGTAGAGGGGTGAGATGTTACAAAAATAATGGGTCGTCATAGTATATATCAGTGTATACAATTAGTTAATCCATATAAACAAGGATGTTAATTTTTAGTGAGTTACCATGGGTTAATTGTTCACAAATTTCATTGTATTTTTTTAAGGATAAGTCCTTGAATGAATCAATTTAGTGAAATATTTCATTGAATATTGGTAATTTATATAGTGAGTGGTTTTCATGAAATTACATCTATATTTAAAATATACACGTGGATTTGGATTTTCCAAAGAGGTATGTATGGATAATTAAACTAAAATGGGTGAATTGATCTAGACATGATCATAACCTAGTGCATGAAAACAATACTTTCATTAAAAATGGTCTGATAATCATGAGAGATATTCTTTTTAAATTAAAATTCTCATTATGAAACATCATGATGTATTATATTAGATGAAAATCATAGATATCCAATGTTAAACATATTATGTCATATAATAAATAAAATTCATGACATAAACAATATATAAGTTATTTTAAAGATGATTAAGTTTACATAAATTGTAATTTTTTCTCAAACAATTCATTTTGGTTTTAGTCAATGGTTGGATGTAAATGCAACTTGATTAATATTGAATGTGATTCTATTGCATTGAGGAAAAAAGAATAAAAATATCGGTGTACTGAAGGGTATTAGTATTATTCTGAATTAGTTATCATGATATATTATTAGTAACATGAACCATCACCAACCCTTTAACTCTCCAATAAATATAACTATATAATTTGATGATAGTTCTGGTGGTAGAGACAATAAAGGAGTAATGTTTTATTTTTCTATTTTTCAGGAATGTGGGATAAATAACTCTTGAGATTTGATGAATACTACTAGAAATGTTTTTTTCTATAGAGGGCATAGATATATAAGAATAAATATTTTTCAAAACACAAATGATCAGTTAACACAATGAATTTGAATAATGGATTCCCTATGGAATCATCCATAATTTAATGTAATAATATTTTAAATAATATGGAATTATATAAATTTATTTCCTAGGGTTAATTGTCAAGAAGATAATGAGAAATGTTGCGAAAATAATGGTTTTATTTATTCATAATGAGGGTCAAATAATGCAATACGAATGGAATTATGTAATATGTATTATGATGATATAGCCTATTCATGAGAGATAATTATTGATGTGTTTTTATATTAATTCTATAATTTGGAATTATATATGTAAATTTATGTATATATTATTAATTTAGGATATACATTAGTATGTTGACTGTTACTAATGATAAAGGAAATTGATTTAATATAATGGTGATATTTCAATTATATAAGTGACTAATGGATGATAACCCTTAATATGTTTATAATGATTAGAAAATATTGTTTAATAGAAAAATGTGATTATTGATATAGATATTGTATATTTGGTCGTATTCAGTATATTATAAAGGTTTAATGATTGGATGATATGGTTTTTGTGGAGATTATATTATTTATTAATTTTTGGATTATATCCAATAATCTATGATTTTATGATGAAAGTCTATATTTTCGTGGAATGTATGTTTTCATTATTTTTTATGGAAATATCAGACATTACCATGTTCTATTATAATATAATAACAATGTATTCATATATTTGATAAATGATATTAATATATACTTTACGTTAGTTGGGGGATTAATCATATGTTTATTTTGGAAATTTAGTGACCTTATTTATAATTTTTTTATTTTGGAAGGGACATAAGGATAAACATTTATAGAAATATTTAAAATTTAATTTTTATGAGGTTTTAGAGGTTAATGTACTACATAAAGATATGTTGATTTATTCATATTGGATAACTTTTTATAGTAATTTTTTATTATTAGATCTGGAAATAGATGTAATGACATATCATTCTATAATGGATATTTTGATCTTATAGTCATTTCAGAACAAAAAAAATAATTTCCACTTCATGGATTAAATGATAAAGTGGGAATTGAAAAATTAAAAAAAATGATAAAATTTTTCTTATGGTATAAATGAAATATATTTGCATTGTATATCAATCACATTTAAATTATTGATCATATAAATACGGAAAAATATCAGTTAGTGTTTATTTCAAAACTGTCTCAACTAGATGGTGTGTCCCATGTATCTATCCTAAGGAAGTGAATACATGACCATTAATATATTCTAAACTCATTAGTTATAATATTAGATCATTGTATTTCTTCTGGTTCATAACTAGTTTATATTTTGTATCATGAAGATTATGTTCTGTCAAAGACAAAAACACCAATGGTCAATGTTTTGTGGAAAAAACCCCATGTATAGTGAATATGTATTGGAACCTAATGATGTAATGAGGAATAACGACCCTTATATGTTATCATCAATATGTATTTTTAGGGAAAAGAATTCATGGAGGTTGGATGTAAAAACCAGAGATTTCATAATTTTTATTTTAAAATAAATTTAATTTCATTGATATCACACAATATATGAATCATCAAGTTATGACGAAATGTGACAAACTATATTATTCTAAATATTATCATTTTCAACTATACATTTTAATTGCGGGTACTAATGGGATTAACTGTATTATTATAATACATGGTTTACAAATGTATGTAAAATAAACTATCATTTGATAAATTAATTACAAAGGTAAATAAGAACTGATGGATAATATAATATATATTTTTTAAAAACTATTTTTTAAAATAAAATAAATTTTTCCCCAAAAAAATTAATCAATTGAATTTTATTTAATATCTTTAATTAAAATAATATATTATATATTCAAACAGTTTTTCTACATTTATATTAATTTTTTTAGAAAAAATATTAGAATAAATACAGTTTTACACATAAAATTTATTTTTCAAAAAAGATAATTAATAATATTTTGTGGAATTATTTAAAAATTAATTATTGAAAAATGTAAAAAAATTCATAAAATTATATCTTCATTTTTCAAATTAAACTTTTAAAATTATAATTCTATGATCTTTTTATTATTTTTTTTAAAATATTGTTTTTTCAATCAATATTGAAAAATAATAAGTTTTTCACGAATTTGTCATTCCATTCAAAATATTTTCAAGATATACATTATTTTTATATATTTTTAGATGTAATATTATTTCAATTATGTATATATTAACCAAATTTATTTCATTGTACATAATTTTTTTTCTTTTTCCCCCATTCATTGTACATAATTTCACATTTATTTTTGAGATTAATCTTCTAAATTTTTTGAATACTAATTCTATGTAAAAACAATTTGTCATATCTGTGATATTACTTTTATTATATATTTTTTCTAATATGTGCATGGGATCTATAAAAAAGGATTTGATATTATTAATAATATTAGGATATATTATCTAAAAAATTCTACATAAGTTTTTACCATAATTTATAGAAAAATAATAAAAAATTATTTAGGGAGAATAATATTAAAATGAGATTACTATGTTGTTGAAATACGAAGATAAAAAAATACATGACCATGAAACATCATTAAAACCAAATATATTAGAATATATAGAATTAGTAATCTATGTCGAATGTTAATTTCAAACTCCCCCTATTTCATGTGAAAATTCAAGACACAAATTTTTCATTTCCAAAATTACCACTCCTCAACTTACCTCACAAAATAAAGGCCACCTCATCTGTTATGTTTTTCTATATTCAAAAACACATTGGATCAAAAAATAACATATAAAATGTCTTCAATAATTTAAAAAAACATCCTATGGGAATATTAGTGATTTTAAATTGAATCATCAAAGGATTTCAATTGAACCTAAAGACCCTACATGAAGTAGAGGTAATGTTTTAAACTAGGATATGTTTTATATTTTCTAAATAATTCAAATCATTTCCTAATATTAATAAATAATATAATATGCAAATAATGTATTCTAAAATTTAATTAATTTTAATTAATAATTAATATTTATATCCACGACCATCAATTTGGATAACAAATTATCAATTGTGTATACATCATACTCCTACCTCACAAACCGGTATGAGATATTTTTCATAAGCACCATTAATAGTCTGGTATTAACATAGATATAATGTTTATATATTATATATCTAGAATAATATTACTTATATATTTATTATTTCACATTCACCTTATTTATATTTTATTATTTGTGGGATATGATATCATTGTTCATCAATATGGTAGACTACAACATTTCCAGGCGATGTGAATTATTTGTCACTAATGATTTGGATGTTTAGTAATTATGGAAAATGTAATTAATATAGGTGATATATATGATAAAAAAATTATTTAATTTTAATATATTAATTTCAGTCATTCATTTCATCTATAGAGAAAATGGATATAATATCCATGTGTTCGTACGACATAACAGCTTTATGAATAATGTATTCCATTTTCTACCTATATCTTCCAAAATTAATATAGATAATTATATTATGAGTAAATAATCTACGAATATCATGGTTACTGTTAATTATATTATGTAACCATGATTAATTTATGAGTACATAAAATACTGAATAAATTTATGTATGAAAAACAATGAAGATATTACATGAAATAAGACTTTACCGTGGAATTATAAAAAATGGTTTATTATATTTTAGAAGATAATAATATGTGGTATTATATGAAAAAATGTATTAATATAATATATTTATAATAATTAAAAATTTATAATATTATATAATGAAACATGTATTATAGAAGTTTAAATATATAATCATTGATTTTCTTCATAATTTTCGTTATATGGACACATGTTGTGTTACACAAATATCTTTGTTGAAGACGTGTATATATTACACATTTTACAAGTAATATGATGAATTTATTTATTGTGATGATATTCTTAAATTCATTTATTATTATTATTTGATGTGTTTATGATTCAACATTACCAAAGGGATTAGGATTTATTGATATACTCTCTTTGTTTATTAGAACTATGTGATTTCATTAATCTGAGGATAAAATCATATTAACTATCTCTTAATATAGTGATTACCATTTTTCATCACAATTTATTTATTTAAAAAATATTTTTACTATTTATTATCATATATTTTTCTAATTGTGATTACAAAATAAAATTTTTATGAAAAAATATTTTATTAAACTATTTGGATGAATTTTAATATTATTATATATTCATGGTTTTTAATATATGTTTTAGGTTTTTTTTAAAATATAATATGATGGGTCAAATTCATTTATACCCTTATTCAACTATTTGAAAAATGTTTTAAAATGGTCCTTTTAGTAATTTTGTAATGAGGTTCTTTGGAATTTTATGGAAAATGTGAAAGGAATCATTATTTTAAAGTGAACAAAAATAAAAAAAATATAATATCTTTTTGTCATCTGTATTTTGAAATAATCCTTCATAAGAATCAAATTTTATTTTTAATGAAAGGGATTTCCATAATTAATCATCAAGTATAAGTGATTATCAAAATGTAATAATAATTTTAAGAAATATATATTTTACATAAATAATAAACATTCAATTATATGATTCCATGGTTATTTTCAAGGAATAGAATAATGAAAATTATTTATTTTTTAAAAAGTGTATTTAAAAGTGGAAATTATATTTTCCCAAAAAAATGATCAATGTGATATTCCAAAAAATTAATTTTCGATACATTCCTTAAGTGTTTGTTACTATATAATATTGTAACAAACATTTGATTTAAGAAATATTTTATTAAAATAAATATAATATTTTTCTTATTTTTATAATAATAAATACTGAGTTTAATTTTTATTACATGCATTAATGACATTCTACAAAATGAGGCATACTATTTAAAAATTATTATATAATATAATGGTTCTGTTTAATCATTTGAAATGTAATATATGAATAGGGATTATTAAATTTTAGGTTTTAATCAAGTCTATAAAATCAATTATTTTTTTACTGATAAATTAACAATGAGAATAAAAACAATTTTAAAATAAATTACATTATTATGATTTTTTTACGAAAATATACATAATTTTCTTAAAATAATTAAAAACAAATATTAGTGATTTATTTTATTTAAACATATACATTATATTTTAGATAAAATATATAGAATTAATATAATATATTTTCTAGATAATATATATTATGAAATCCAATTTTACTCACAAAAAAATTATTATTCGAAAAAATAGTTTTATCGCATTTTTTCTAATAAACATTGCAAATAATTTTTTATAAATTTAGATATTTTATTTTCAAATATTATTATTAATTATTATTCATAATTTTAATACAATATTAGGTTTGATTATATATAATTCTATTAAAAAATAATTTTTTATGAATAGTGAAAAATAATAACTTTTAATTGAATACATACATTAAAATTAAATTATTAATAATGTTAATTTATTTTTTTAAATTATATTTCAAAAAAATAATTATTTTAATAGAGTATTATATATTCCTATTTATTTATTGGGAAACAATTTAAAATTTATGTAAAACCTTAGTAAATGTAAAAATATTTTTCATTGAAAATCATGTTTCTCATCGCGTTTGTGGCATTATTTTAAAATGATATTTTATAAAAAATATGAATTTAATTGGTAAAAAGGATTAATTATTTTTTGACACAATACTTTTTTATCTCAATTTTTTCACATAGATTTTTTACAATAACTTTTATTAAAAATATAATAAATTTTATTTAAACAATAATAGAATAAATCGGTTTTCTATGGGTTGAACTCAAATGATAGTGGTTAAAATAACCTAAAATCATGTCTAAAATTCATTTATGATTCATATTTAGACTCTATTATGTATAAATCTCTATAATAATATATTATGGAATTTTTTTATATGTTCATAACGTGTTTATACATTTTTCATTTTAAATTATACATTTTTTTACTCACCTCATTTATAAAAGGCCACCACCCCTCTCATATCCTCTTATAATCCTAAAACTATATTTTTGTAGAAAAAATCAAATACAATTTTTAAAAATACATATTATCATCCTATTACACATATTATGGCTAGAAATCCAACTATGTAACACATTTGGTGCTATCCTATGGTTATTACATGTTGAAGAGATAACATTCCTCAATGAGTGTTCTTCAAATTCGTCCTCCACCACTGTAAAATCATATAAATACAGAATAATATAACTATATATGTATAGTAAATATAATTAAATTTTTTAATATTATATTAATTAACTAAAAAATCACCACTACAATCAAATGGGTTACAAAATCATCATTCATGTGTGTGGCAAACTACCACCCCATGAAATAAAATCATTCATTTTTCTATTAACATCAATCATGGTTGGTTATTATAATAGATCTAAAATATATATTATATTTATGATATATTTATAATTTTTATATTAATAATATCATTTACATTATTTTAATTTATATTCCTATGAGATATAATAATGCTGCTCGTGTGTATCGCGACATACTGCCTCATGAACTGAAGTCATTCATTTTTCAGCAACACTTTTCATAGAATATAATATAGATAATGGTAATTAATACAGATTATATACATGACATAATTATAATATTAATTATATATTTACCATTATATTAATATATTATTTCTATTCATTTATTATACATTCACTAAATAAATCATGATAACACCATTCGTGCATTTCTAGAATACAACCTTAACAATGATATGTGACATTATATTTTTATCACCGCACAAAATGGGTGATATATATATGTTTAGTTAAAGTTATATTAAATTTTTATTTTTGTAATATTGAAGATATAGTGTTCAAGTAATTCTAAATGATCATACATGATCCATCTCTATTGTTCTTTTTTACAAATAACTTATGAAGTTCATATAAAAATCTTCATATGAGCATAAAGAAAAACCCATTCAGGTAATTATTCAATGTCATTATACTTTATATATTTTTATATAAGTTATAAGATTAAATTGATCTGAATTTCTTACTTACAAAACAATGATCCCTTTGGTTTCCCTCAAGATTTTAATATTTTGAAATCCAAACATGTGCTGCTAAATATGGAAATATCATTATTTATCATTTAGAACCTTCATGATTCATGTGACCATAATATGTTCAAATTTCTATTCATTACTGAAATCTTACAAAACATGTCAGAATTTCAAAATAATATTCAACATTTAGAGGTAACGACATTTAACATAACTTTATTTTTTTATTATAATTGTTATTTCATTAATTTTCAACTATTTTATGTTCTCATCAAAGCACGTATTCTTTCTCATTAAATTTTAAACATTACCATATTTTTAGTATGTTTTCAATCATAAAAACTCACATGTAACTGAGTTAAGTGGCATGGAATCTTCATCAATACCTCTTATGATATGTAAATTAATAGTTATTAATATTATTTAGCATTACAAATCCAATATAATGTTTCCATTAAAATAAAATACCCTATCTCATTGATATATCTACAAATGTATATCAATTTTACATTAAATTTTACTATTGCAGAAAAATTATCTTTACCTTTTCAATTTTGAAGATGATGATGGATTTCAAAACAAAAATTTTAGTTACTATCTATCCCCTTCCAATTTATCCAATGTTTCATATTACTTCATCATCTTCAAAAATGAAGAGAACCAAGACTGAGAATATTATATTGGATAGAAACCCTCAACATATTGTCTACCGAAGATCTGAGCGAGGTAGTTAATATTTTTTTCGATAAAAACCCTTGATTTGAAGGTGTGGTAGATGAAGTAGAAATTGTTTCAAAACCATATAGTATGATTATATTTAAATTATATTTTATTATTAATATGGTAATTATTTCATGTTTGTTTTTCATGATTATATTGGCCTTTGATTAATAAATTTGTACAGAAATTACCATATTAAAATATATATGAGAACCCAGGTGGTTATTACCCTTAAAGTGATTTAAAAAAGAAATTTTTAATTAAAGTTTAACTACTATTAATAACTAAATAATATTAGTTTTAATATATATATATATATATAATTATGGTTCTATAATAATTTCTTAAATTTTTTTTATTAATTACATTTGGGGTTTAACTTGGGAAAATGAAGTCAAGACTTAAGGTAAGTGATATCTATTGTCTCTTAAATTTTCGGGTAACATATGAAAATTCTTCCCATTATACTTTTATTGTGTAAAAAAATAGAAATATTAAATTTTATATCATTAATATACATTATTTCATGATATTTTAATATTTTTGATGTTTTAATTCCTTATCGAGGATTGTAATTCAAAACACTATTAATGTGAAATGGTATTACATTGTTAGTTTGTACTTTTTATGATAAACATTCCCAATTCTCCAACAATTTCAATTATAATGATTATATTATTCATATTTCATTTCATTAATATGTTTTATTACTTAAATGTCTTGTATTTACATATATCTTTTAGGTTCTATGTTAAATGGGGGATTACAATTCAAACGTTACCTAAATGATAATGGATTTCAGTCACAAAATTCATTGATTTAGAGATATGATATTTTAACAACAAGTACTCTTTTAGAAGTGGTATATATATATTCATTTAAATTTAATATAATAATTTTATTTATTATAATGATATTTAATGTTTCATTTTATTATTGATTCAATTTTTCCAATGTGGTTTGAGTTTTGTGATACAATCAATTTTATTATAGGAGTTGTTATTGTTTAGGAATATGTTGTTGAATTCATATGATAAATCTCTCAAAAAACACATTATATTACTTTTACTAAGGTAATTTCAAGAGAATAAATGTTTTTCATTCCTTTTCGTCTCTTTATGAACATATGATTTGAAATCCATTTTTATGAAAAATATTCATTATTTATATCTTTTATCGAAATTCCTTTTTTCATCGATAACATTATATAAAAAACAATTATTTTTATTCTTTTAAAAAGATTTATTAAAAAAATAATCTAGGTTTTACCTTTTGTAAAAATGAATAATGGAATCAACCTTAACATTTTAATCAATTCATATTTTTATTTTATATAAATTGGGAATAGAATATTTATTTTAACCTTATCTACATGAATGAAATAATCCCCCTCATGATAGGTAATTTAAATAATTATTTTTTGTAATAAAAATAGATTATTTAATAATATATGGTATATAAAAAATTAAAATGTTTTTTTAACTAAAAGAATAATTTTCCCAATAAATGATTATATTATTATAAAATATTAAAATATGTTTTCTCATATATATTTCCAAAGATAAAATTATCAAAAATATTTTTTCAATAATTTTTTAAAGTTCTTTTCAATGAAATATTATCGTCTTCATGATATATTCTTTGTGATTTGTATTTAAAAAATATTTCCTATATATGGTTACATCCATTGATGTAATTTTTTCATTTTTAGTGATACAAACAAATTTTACAATTTTATTAATTATTTGAGTAGATTATAATGAAATGATTTTTAAGAATACTATTTATTTTCCAAATGTTATAATATTAATAAATTATTAATAAATTATATTCCATTTCCACATGTTATGTTTTGATAAATTGATTATGATACCTGTCTCATTTCCACATGTTATTGTATTATGATATGTTAATGAACATCATTTAATTTCATTTTTTATAACATGATTAATGTATTATGATATTTGGGTACACATACGATTTATTTTCATTGTGTGATGGGTGCACCATAAACCTCCCTCTATTACATTGTGTAATGATATATATCTCATCAGATTGATGACACAAGAATGGGGAGTGGAGAATATTTGGTTAGGTGATTTATCAGCAATGATGAACATGGAAGTGAACCATGACTGGAATGATTTTTTGCGTGATCCCATTCCACTATAATATAATTACGTGTCATCCATGAATATTATCAAAATGATTTATTGTGATTTTGAGTATTCAAAATCAATGTATTATTCCATTGATATTACCACATGGATCATTTTCTATTTCCATGTTATTAGTGTCATGTAAACAATAAATAATTATCAAATGACTCAACCTTGATCTATGTTATGTGGGTATTGTTTTCAAAATTTTATAATCATGTTCTCATACATTACTATTCATGTTATACTAATGATTCTCCCATGTTTACCCTTATTGAAGATTCAATCTCAACTATTAATTTATTATTACCTTGGTTGTGAAAAATTCTATAAATAAGGTTTTTTTAATAGTACTAATGGGGAAGATCAATATCAGATTTTTTTATATTTCTCAAATTTGAATATTTTTTTCTTTTTCTCCAAAGACTATAAACTATTATAGGTCTCAATTTGGTGTTTCTTGTAATACAATGCTAATTACTATAAATATATTAATATCCTTGTTTGAGAAGTCTTGGTAGCTATATATGGACTCAATGTAATGTTTTAGTTATCTTATGAAAGAATATATAAGAAAAATTAAGAAATATATATAAGGATATTTATAAGGATACATCTAGGGATATATCTAAGGGCAGTTTTTTGGATGATTTAATGTATTGAAAAATGTCCATAAGATTAAATAAATGATAGATCAATTATATTAGAATAAATTATATCCATGTATGGATTATAAAATTGTTTATTGATTTATCAAAAAAGAACATAAATAATAACTCACAGAAGGTTTCATTGATATTGAATCAATTATCACCTATTACAAAAAGTGTGCCCTAATTGACACTATATTTAAAACTCCCATGTGATATTCATTTTAAATTCAAAAAATAATAATAAATAATAACAAATTATTTAAATATATAATGAATATAGATGACCTTGGACAATATTTTGGTATTATAGATTAAAAATAAGTTGTCAGCATTTAGACTTCATATTTGTGGTGTTTCATTCTAATATATTTCCCCATTATGAATATTGTTTCTCACACTATGGTTTTTTGTTTTAGATATTGTATAATCCAAAATTAAATTGATAATTTTTTTTGATAGATTATGTGTTGATAACAAACCAAATTGCATAACATCAGGATCATTGCATATTGTGATTATTCCTACTCAATTATCATAGAACAGTAATAACAATATACACCTTAAAAACTATTGATCTCACCCATTATGAGAAGGATTGAGTTAGTTATGTTTTTTGGGTTATGGAAACCATATATGGTAAATGTTTTGGATTAATATATGTTGATACTATTGAAATAATCATTTTGATGGATCTCTTAGAGGACCATGATGATTCATGAGTGAGGAAATGAAGAATAACAAAATTTGTAAATATAGTGGTTATGTTATAATTCATATTAAGGTAATTAATGTGATTAATGGTATACATATAGAGTATTTATTGATTAAATGTTGTATTAAGGGTCATTATCCAAATTTACTTCCTAAAGGGAATCCCCACAATGAGAATCGACATGGTTATTTGATAAATGGTCTTAATGATGACAATATGGAGACTTGAAATGACATGAAATAGAATAGATGTGTTAAGGAATTATGTTATAAATCCTAGTTAAAAATTTATGATTGAAATATAATCATTGAATAATTTATTATTTAGAATTCATTTTTCAGGTTTTATAAATCATGAAATGTTTAGGGATTTTTTGTTATATATTATTCATTATGGATTTGGAATAACATGTTTAATGGTATTGTTGGAATATAAAAGACAATTAATGGAATGGTGATATTTTATTAAAGGGAATATAATAATTAATAAGATTCACATTTTTAGATAACTGTGATGGTAAAAAGAGATGATTGACATGAATAATTAAATTTTATAGTAATCGTACCTTCGAATTGATTAATGATTTGTTTATAATGGTTTATGTCATCATTAATGGAGTTTACAAAAATTTTTGGATTTAAGGAGTATATCAAATTATATAATTTTATGTATATAAAAGTAAGAATGTATTTTTTCAATATGTTTTTATATTTATTCATGTCATTACCATGTTTCAAGAGAAAAAATAATAAGGGTGTTCACTTGTTTGGATTTTGGAAATCAATAGAAACTATTTAATATATCAAAAATTAAATTTATTTTTATTTCAAGAAATTTAGAGAAATTTTATAAAAACATTTAAATTGAAATGGTTATAAGGTTACCCATTTAAGGAATGGATTATGTTTGACAATGGGTTTTTTATTAAGTATTAACATATTACACCACAATATTAATATTTATCCATACTGGATTTATAGTGATATTTTTTAAAAGAATTATGTACAAAAAATGGTATATAATTATATTACGGATAGAATTTAATACTTAATACATAGAAAATTATTCCCTAAGTCATAGTGGTTATAAGAAATTTGATCATTTTACCACAGATTTTATCTTATGAAATAAAAGGATATCAATTTATTTTATTTTTATTTATTCACAGTTAATATAAAAAACATAATTCCAGAAAATTAGAAAAATGATCATGAAATAAAATGTTATCATTTCATTTACATGTTTGATGATATCATTATACTTTTCAAAACCCCACAAATAAAATCTCATTCAAGTCATTAAATTTCTCTAGAAATTCTTTATATCACCCTCCATTAGAATTTGGGTGTTATTTTGTAATTATATTTCCTTGCATTAAGATATTAACTACGTTATCCTATATGGATACCTATAATGTATTATTATATATAACATTTTCCCATATCTTTCTCATGTTCAACAAGTTTTTTATTATCCTTTTTTATAATGGAATTTTTAAATGTTAATCCTTATATAACTGAATTTTTTTATGTGGAATCATTTTAAATTGGGTAAAATGTATAATTATGTCGTTTTGTGAAAAAAAAATTGTAATAATTTTTTTTAATTTATATATTTTCTGTTACATGAAACACTGAGATTATCTTTTTTTACATACAACATTGAGTTAAAAAAAGTGGAATAGTATTATAATATTTTTATTTGAAAATATAGCTATATCCATGATGTTTTCATAGAGGGCATGCCTATTATTAAAAAATATATTTTTAAACATGTATATAAACATATCTATTTATTGTCCCATAATTTAAAAATGAATATAAAAACCATTGGAAAATAAATGAATCCAATGTATGAAAATAATCATGAGAAATTATTTTTATGTTTTTATATATAGAAGAAATATTTACTATTTATAGAGAAATTTTTATAGAATATATTAAATTATTTATTTATTGATATTATTTTGAGTTCCATGGACATTTTATATGAATAAATAAAAATTTATAATAAAAAATTGTGTTTTTCTATAATGTAAATTTTGATTCTTTTTTGAAAACACCAATTAAAAATAGTCTTTGAAACATTATGATGTTCTATTTTATATAATAAATTACTGTTTTGAAATCAACATGTCAAATATTTATTTAGGAAAATCGTTTGGGAATCTTCTGATAATATTAGTATTTTGTTAAATACTAAAAAATACATAATATAAATACATAATTTCCTTTTAATTTGTATTATTTATAAATTTAAATAATTATTTTATTTAAAAATTTTAAAATTTGTTAGTTGATATATTTAATAATGAAATTATTTAATTGACATTTTTTCATATTTAATTTTGATATAAAAACCATTCATGATTTTTACTAGTTTCTCATTGAAAACTTGTTTTCTCATTGTGTCTATATGGTTAATTATAAATTAAAATTTATCCATTCGGTTAATAAAATGGAATAAATAAATGATATATTTGAAATTTCTATCATTTATACTCTCTATTATTATAAAATTTGTCTTTTACAAAACAAATTTGTAAACCTAAAAAAATTATTTACCATGGTAAAATTAAAAATGGGTTTACATATGGTTAAACAAAGTAGGCCCGGTTAAAATTACATAAATTATATCAAAAATATATTTTATTTATATAAATAATCCCTGTAATTTCTACTAATTTATACTAAAAAATAATTTACACTTTTATATTGTTAAAAAATTATGTACACATTAATCATCAAAAAATACATATTTTCCATTCTCTTCAATTATTAAAGGCCACCATCTAATCTCTTTAATTAACAACGTAAAATAATTTTGAATTGTTAAATATATAAAAAATCACCTCCCAAATTCCATAATCACTTACCAAAAGCCTAATATTGGTCATAAATCTAACACTGTAATTATTTCTGTGAAAACAGTATGAGGACAGATGAAGAATATGTAATGTCCTTCAAATATCATTTTTATTTAATTTCAACCCCCATATACTTCATTTATTATTAAAACATGATGATATAAGAAATTGTAACTTCCATAAAATTATAACTTATTATGTTTAGGTAGTTACCTAATATTATCCACAAAACCATCAAATGTATTATGAAGTGTTAATTCATGTTTACAATAGACTACATCCTATCAAATTATGGTTATTAGATTTAAAAAAACCACCACATACAGTTATGTATAACGATGGATATCAATTATATAAGTGATATTTCTGAAAAAATTATAATGATTTATTAATTGTATTATATATACCATTTTTACATTATATTCATTATAGAAAATGAGAACATTTCCCTTGTGTACGGTGGATCGCAGCCATGCGATGTGATGTATTTTGTTTTCCACTAAAGATTTACATGGAAAATAATAAAGGTTAAGTTAAATAATATATGTTATATAGATTAAAAAATTATTATAATATTGAAATATGTTTCATTATATAAATAATATATGTGATTTTAATTATTAACATTAATCACTAAAAGATGATATCAGCATTTATGTAAATGTGGACTACCAACTTCAAGAAGCGGTTTGAAAATCTCTTTTCGTAGCCACACCACATGAATGATATGATTAAGTATATTTTATGAAATAATATTTTACTCTTGATAAAAAATTAAAATTGAGATATAAAATATTACTTCCTTCCATTCCTCAATGACCATTGAAAACTAGAAACATCACTCATTGGTATGTGTATAAAACAGTCTTCATGATCGTAGATTAGTTAATTTCTCAAAACCACCATTCATGATTGGTCATAAATGTATATTTTCATTATAAATTTCATAATTGGCTATATATTATTTTTTAGGATATTATGGAACCATTATCAATTCAATGAAATTAAAAATTAAAAATTAAAAACATATATGAAAATCAAAAAGGTTATTACCCAGAATGTGATTTTTACATGTAATTGGTAATAAATGGTTGACAGATACCTATAAGTAAATAATATATTATGTTATATATATAATTATGGTTCTATAATATATATTTCATTATATTATATTTTTTATTATGTCATATATAAATTGTACGAATGTAGTCGACATATAAGGTAAGAGATTTGCGGTCTATATTTTATTACATGAAGACATATCAAAATTCACCACTCATTTATTTTTTATTTTGTAAATACCGACTATTTAAATTTAATAAAATATATATCCTTATAATAATTATATTTATTTATAATTTTATTTTCATTCATATTAGTGATTAGAATTTAAAACATTACTAACGAAAAATTATTTCTTTATCACTTATTACTTTTATAGGGGATATAACATATTCAACTCTTATTTAATTTAGTTGATGTGTATAATAAAAATCAATTACTTTTTTTATTTTTATCCTAATAATAGTTAGTATTTAAATATAATTTTTAGGATACCTAATTCATGCTGTTTACAGTTCAGATGTATCCAAATCTGTAATGTATTTTGGTCTAAAATTGCCTTATTTGAGTCATACATTATGTTATGAACATATCATTTTTATGATGTATATTTAAATTTACATTGAACTTATATATATGAAATTTATTTATAATTATTATGTTTTATTTTCCATTTAATTTTATTCATTAATTTTTTCTTCCAATTCAAATTTATCAAATTGGAATGTGTTTTACGATAAAAAATACATTATTTTTCATATTTATTTTTTATTTTGTATATAATGAAAAAATATTATCATCCATTACTCAATAAATTCATCAATATTGTTCTCTTATTTTTATTTCAATATAATACATGTTTTTCTTTCATATTGATTTGTTTTTGTATTTAAATTATAAATAATTATTTTAATAAAAATTTAATTAATTTATATATTTAGTAAAAAACTCATTTTTTCCCAAATCATGTTTTCTAAAAATGACTTCCATTTTATTTTAAAATAATTAAAATGATTTATTATAGAATTTTTTAGCCATTTTTTAAGATTTACATAACTATTGAATGAAATATTCTTATATTTATCTAAAAAAATACTCAATATTAATTTACTGAATATGTTAATGAAATCATCATTATATCATATATAGAATTAATATAATTCTCCACCATAACGAGAAATCATTTCATTGAAAATTCTGTGATAATAATATGATGATATTTTCCAAATAATTATATTTTCAATGTGGTTTTGTTTATAAAGGTTACTTTTCCAATATGGAAGGGATATGTTTTTCAATAAATTCATTTAATTATTTTTAATGGTTCTTTTATAGTATTTCATGTTTAATTTGAATGAAAAGGATTTTGAAAATATTTTATTATTATGTTGTTTTAAATTTTTTTCAATAAAATGATTCTTTGTAAATAAATTTTCCAAATAATTAAACATTCAATGTTATTTCCATCTAGGTTGACATTAATTGATGTAAAATATAATTTTCCAGGTATATGAACCAATGATACCATTCTTATTCATTCACTGAAAGGATTTTGAGGAAAATAAGTTTATGAAACTTGTTTCTCTTTCATAGGTTATTCCATGATAATGTTATTATGAAACCTTATTAATTTTAAATGATTTATACAATGATAAAACTATTAAATTATTATATGAAGAATGTATAATTTCAAATGAATATGTTATATAATAATGTTAATGAATTCCATTTTATTTATTGGGATAAGATATGATGAATGCTTTATTATCTTCTATCACACATAGGTATTATTTTCATTAATTTAAGGGTGGGACCTATCACTCCCTCCAATTAATTGGGTAATGATTTATAATAGATGAAATAAATTCCAATGTAATGGGTGATTAATCCATTTTAACAAAGGTGAATTTTTCTTCTACGATGGACTTAGGAGTGAAATATTCTATTAAGATATCCATAGATTCAATTCCCGACTACTATGGAAATGATTTTATATTCTTTGGTGTATGGAAAAATTCCCTAAATACTAAAAATGTTAAATTTTCATGACTTATGTTTTCTAATTTCATTATGATTGATAACTTATGAACAACCAATATTTATAAAATCACTGGAGATTGTTTGAATGGAACATAATTTTTTTATTATAAAAAACCTTATGAGAAAAAGTGAGAAACCACATTCACCATAAAATGAATCGAATTAAAACCATAAATGAAGTTAATATAGATCATGATAATATGAATTACCCCTCCCTAGATACTATAAAATCATTCCATGCCTCCACCTTTTCTATAATTCCTTTCAAGATTCCTCATATTGGGATGGAAGAGCCTGATAGTAATGGTAGATCCATACCCTCATGAAATTTTTTATTTGGGTGGGAATTATCTAGTGAAGGATTCCAGAACGTATCATTATCTAGTGTGGAATCATGTAGTCTGGAGGCTTATTTCATACTCAACATTAAAAATAAAACCAATTTAAAAAATATTTCATTATATCTCACCCAATCTAGTATCCAAAAATAGCCTCAAATGTTTTCAAATTTCAAATCTTGAGAATTCATGGAAGCGTGATACACCTCTATCATCATGTAATCATCCAAGCCTGAACACAATGGCTTCATGTTAACCCAAAAAATACATCCCAAGTCACAAATGGGCACTACACAATAAACGTATCGCCATAGGCACTCCCATAATCAATCTTTGTCAGAACAACCACTCAACATTGAAACACCACATGATGAAAAAATAATTTTTTAGGGGGGGGGGATGGGGGAATGATAGAATCCCAAAGTGAGAAAACACTATAAATAACACAATATTGAATAGAAATGCCCAAAAATAAATAATTGTTGGGAAAAATATATATCAGATATGAAAATCATGATGATAGCACAATAAAATGGAATACTAAAATTAACCATACAATGGAAAAACAAAACAAGGTAGAATCAATCCTATCACTTCTTAGCAACTTACACCCCAAACCTACAATGCACCAAGTCGCCATATGTGTAAGAAATATTATACAACACCACTTTGGGAAATGAGAACTGAATCAAAAAATGAACGAAACCACAATTTGAAGATATAGAATGTCCAAAGATGAGACCCACCACATAGGGTGTGAACTTCATAACTATAAAAAAATCTAGACGAACTATTGATGGTATATGCATGAACCAGTGATTGATGAAGGAAATATGAGAGAGGATTAAGCGATGATTTTTATGAATCGTGATGTCATAAAAGGGAAGTCGATCCCTAGTCCAAACAAGGATTAATATTAGAAAAATACTGATGATAATAAATATGTAAGGCGGATGAAACATTGTAGAAGTGTATAATCCTCCCCTATAGGCTTCCATAGAAGGGAAATCCTAGATGCGAGATGGAAGGGGATCACTGCCTTGGAAAATTATGAGTGAAGAATCCCGCCGAGGAACTATTAATAGTAAATTCCACTCGATATTGTGATATTTTATATGTAGGGTATAGTTTTCAAATGTAATAAAAATGTTACCATACACATATTTTCATGTTATACTTATATATATCCCTTATTTAACATTATTTACAATTTGAGCAAACCCATAATTTTGGTTCCATTCCCTATTTTATTTAATCAATGTTTTTCATAGGGTATGCTTGTGATAAACACTATTGTGAAAGATATATATGGGATATAGTGAAGATCATTGAACAAATTATATGATTACGTACCTAGTACCCAAGAATGCTAAATTATTATGGTAATCATTTTTTTGTTTCTGTTGTGTATTGAAAATTAATATAAAATATATTTACTATCGATTTCGGAAAATCCTAGCTCTCTATAAATGGATATATTATTCAATGATACCATATTTATTCTATCTAATGATGGGTAATGTTTTTATTAATGGAATTTTTATAAGACCCATTTATTTTTAATGGGTTATGGTATGATTAATTAATGAAATGATCATGAAACCCAGTTTATATAGATGATTTAAAATATGATTATACGAGGAAATTGTAATTGTATTTTGTCATAGATATGTTTGGTTTTCATTATGATATTGTGCGTACCTATATATCTATCATATGTATTGGTTAATTATTTATGTATCCTACTATAAAAATGGGTAACAGGTCCATGGGAATGATCTACTATGGGAAAAAAGTGATTTGTGATTCACAATGAGCAACCAGTTCCCCATTATTGACAATATTAAATGGTTGATACTCCATTTCCCACAATGTTAATGGTCTTGGTAGTTATCCTTATAACATGAAATAGATTTCAATATTTATGTTAGTGACACACATTGATGACATCGTGTCAAGGTTCATGGGTGATTTATGATGATTTATAACTCTTATGATATATTTTTTCTAAAATTATAATGTTTTATTGCATGAAAAATGCATATGATATATGGATAGATGGGAATAAACATCATATGATATTTTCATCATCCTATAAAACTATTATTACCCTATTCTTTCATAAGATTATAGATTAATATCTCTTTTTTAAAACATAATAAGTATCTATGCTCACAATTGCATATGTTTTTTCCCAAGTATATGAATAATGGTATAGGTAGGGTCGGTCTAAGAGGAGATCAATTTTAAAATAACTCTAAATTTGATATTCATGCTCTATCAGGAAATAAGAATATTGTGTTTCTACACTTCAAATACATCAAACTATTGTGATCTTCTAGAATATCTCTATGAAATGTCTTGAATATTAATGAAAAAAAAATGATATTTGTGTATGAAAATTCCATGTAAATATATTATATTCTATATAACTTTGAAAATTTAAAACATACTATTTTATGAATTTTATATTATTTAATAATTTTCATTATAAAATATCAGTAATGTCTTGTTAGAAACTATTCGTTAAATTTCAATTTAAAAACATTAGGAAATATATGAAATTAAAAAATATATAATTAAATCATCCCTATGATGTTATAATTACCTAAGAAATTTTGTTATAGAAAACTATTAAAATTACATTACATTACATATTTTATAAATAATTATATTATTTTTCAAAAAATTAAATATTCAACTCTTATTCATGGCAAAAGAATATCATATAATTATTTCATCATGAAAAATTTTAGATTATCTCTGTTCAAAAAAATATATATTTCATATACATAAAATAAATATTTATATCATAACATGCCCAATTTTTATCCCTATAAGAACAAATACGTAAATTTTAAATATATGACAGTCAAATTTGTACTTTTCATTATATAAAATTTTATGATTGTTATAATCATGGAAAAGGGGCTTAAATTTATAAATTTATAGAACATGGATGATATAAAATCTAAATATTGTCACCCAATATAAATAAATATGGTTTTTATTAATATAATCATATCCATAACATCTAATTTAATGGTTATTATATAATTGCAATCATTTAATAATATATTTCTAATATCATTCACGCTCAGTGTTACATGTATTAGATTATATCAAACATGATTTAATTATTTGAAAATCATTGATTATTACAATTTACCTATTTAATATTATAATCATGAATTAACCACATTACATGCTATAATAATATTACTATATACGTCATCCGACATTCTATTTTGAAGTGAGCTATAATTTTGATGTGATAATAAAATAATGAAACTAGTTAGTTTATTCAATCCATAGGATTCAAAGTTCTATTAAGTGATATAAGTCAAAGAATATGAAATTATGATGGAATGATATCGGTCACACATGGACCATATACATTGGGTCTAATCTAGAGTTCCATATGACCTTATGCAAGGAACTACATATAGTAGAGGATGTTTACATGATGTGACAATCAATAAAATGTCAAGGAGATATTATACCCTCAATCAGCGCACAAAACAAGAAATAAATAAACCAACATGTAATCAATATATGATCACTGTATATCGAAATTAATAAAATTATTTTTTGTAAGAAAAAATATTGAAATAATAGATCTGAATAGTTATACATGAATACAAGACACTGAACTACACTGAGAATGATAGATATAAAAATACTGAAAATGACATAACGTCTAATGAGGCTTGGAACCCAAATCTATGCCCTACATCATAATAGTCTCAATAATCATACAGAGAAATCCTCATATATTATCAAACTCATTTATTATCCATTATTGTACATAGAATATATGTGGGATTCTTTGATACCCATGTGAAATAGCCGACTATGTTGGGTGTGAGAACCACGCAGACATAGTACACAAATTTTTTAAAATACATAGTCAGTAAATTAAATATACATGAATGTGAATATATTAAAATCAATTAAACATTGAATACATTAATAAAATAACATGATAAATAATCACCTTTTCTAATGAATGGAATAAAATATAATGAGTTTCTAATCGAATACCATGTAACCATGAACCACTGAAAATACATTTTTCCCATGACGGAAGGATACATAGATTTGATATTGGTATTGGTCAGTATCATGGTTCAATGATGTTGGAAATGTCACTCAACATCAAAAATAAATAAATCAAAACATCACCCATCATCCATAATGAATTGATGAAACATATCATTAGACATCCAAAATTAATTAGTTTAATTTTCATTCCTAATATACAAGGCATTACGTCAACATGTAAATCAACAACCCCAGGGAGTTAAATAAACATCACATTTGGAATCCAAAAGGTCTTTGAATTACACATGTCACTACCATCAATCTATTCTCATGATCATAAATCCCCTACCCTATGACAATTTCATTTTTTATCATTAGTGAAATCACAGTGTACTATACCTCTATGAGATTTCCATAACAAAATCGTCCTCATATCTTTATTACAAATTCAATACCTCTAAAAACATATTAATTTCAAATAGAATTGTAGATGACATAAATAACTGAAATGATATATCTTCATGATAATTAAGTAATAATATAATACTACATGATATAATCTTACAACAATTAATTCCAAGATATATAAGTATAGTCATTTAATGAATCATCATATATGGGACTAATTATCTACACATGCACCCACATGTGACAAAAATTCAGATAATGTGTTATGATATATCCATGCACACACATGTGATAAAAAATAAACATGGTCTCATGGATCAATTTCACGCTTATAATAACCACCCATAAAAAAGGTCCATGTAATATATAGAAGACATTATTGATAGTGAAATGACCATTCGTAGCTGATATTCTAAATATAAAAAAGGGTTTTTTGTGGAAAATGAAAAATTTTAGAATTTCCTTTGGAATATTTAATGTTGTTAGAAAATACGTAATGATCATTAATAAAATTATCATTATGTTTTATTCATAAAAAATTATAAATTTAATGGACCATTCACCCATGGTTTAAAAAATAATACAATCTTCCAATATACCATGCATATTAAAGGGGAATATATTAAATGAGAACACCTAACTCAAGTATATTAAATGCCAAACAATGAATATTCAGACATCCCTTTCTATGTATATCAATGTTCACTAATCCATAATGAATTACCACATTATTATAAAAAATCATAGAAATATCAAAAATTTATTTATAGATAACATATAAGTTATTAAATAATTAAAAATCAATCATAATTCAATGGAAAAGTGGAATACTTGTTGAATGACTAATCATATACCATCCACTAACTAAAACCATGATAATCCACCGATGGACTGTTTTTAACTTGTATTTGATGTAATTATAGAAAAAATACATGTCACATAGAATTATGTCGATATAAAATTTCATATATTTATATATTAATCATTATAATTATTTAAAAAACTTATATAACTTTTAAAAATCATTGGAAAATAGTTTTCATCTTCTCTTATAAGACTCGTGATCATATTTTCATGAAAACCCCCAATTAAATATTGAGGTCAAATAGTCACTTCAAAAAAATGACCTGTAATAATTGATGGAACATGGAGGAAATACCATAAATGAAACACACATAATCAATAATTATTCATAATCAAAATATATCTTCTATCCATTTTTTTAATATCTTACATCATTTTAAAGGAAATCATTTAGGAATTGATGAAATTATCATCAATTATCTAGTCAAGATCATGTTAATAATTCGTAGATATTTTATGTGTTCAAGAATGAGGAGTAATCAATGATAATTTATAATTCAAAAATTTTAATTTTCCAATACATTGTATTATGAATAATATCAGATGAATGAAAAAAATAATCCAATGATATAAGCGGAATAAGGGATCCATGATTGATGAATAATTGAGGATTTCACTTTGATTTGACAATAGAGATATATATGGAAAAGATTGAGGGAAAATGTATAAAATTTAATATTTGGAGTTAATATATCATCATACTAAGACAATATCAAAAGATATAACAATCATATAATTGGAAAATTTGTTCTTTCCTAGATATATGAGAGGAAATATTAAAAAAAATTTAAAATAAAACCGGGACATAACAAGCAATCTTGAGGTCTAATGTTTCATGTTGTATCATAAAACATTAAGAAACTGTTTGAAGTATCATTATATGTGTTTTAATTCAATTGTATTGAAATCAAAAAATTTTTTACTAGGAATCACAAAAATTAGATCGTATGTTTATATGTAAATGGAGTTTGGGTTCATTTATAATACATGAACTCAGTTTTTTTTCATGAAAAATGTTCAATAATTTTCTAGTTTTATATGATGTAAATTATTCCATGAATATAAACATGGATTGGTTTCATGGTATTTATAAATTGGTATAACTATAATATTAATCTAATCAGTTTTCACGGGTTCCTAGGTATCGTTTCAGTGTTTTTCAAACTCTTTTACATAATTGTGTTCCTTTACAAGATCCACTACAATATAGTTCATTGTTGTCTATGTAAAGCCACATGTTTTAACATAATTGTTCTCCAATAATGAAATATATATTAATAAGAGTAATATTTTTTAAAACACCATAAATTAATGGATATCTACATTAAAAAAATATGTGTTCCAGCATGTATTAGAAATAACAAATTTCGCCATTGAATACAACTTGTAAAAATGCGAGTCATTATAATCTCCCCACCATATTAATTATCACCCACGATCCGTTATAATAAAACTCATATCACATATCATTATTTACCATGATCATAATCCACATGGTTGTCTCTTTGTTTCATCCTATAATTCTAGTACCCATCAACTGAATCATGGTCATTCCTAAATTTCTATAACACTACCATTATATAACTTTGTGGATGGACTCTATATGATGGCTTAAAAGATCACTGACATCCATCATGATGACCATGATCAATACGGAAATTGATCCTAAAAAACTACATTGTATTCAACAGACTCCTTCTAACTCATTATTGTTCTACCCCAACAAGAATCAAAAAATTAAATAGGGTTCTTGATAGTCCAATTAAATTAAATTTAAATTTATTTTAATCACACACAATAAAATACAAAACAAGGGTATATTGATAATAGGTTCATCATGTTCAAGATATAAATCATAAGCATTGAGACACTTTTGAACAGAAAATCACAAAAATAATGAACATTTTGAAATGGTATGAAATGATTCCTAAATACTATAAACATTCCTGCTATGATGATATCAACGTGGATCCATCACACTACAATTATTTTAATATGAAAATATAGTTTGGTAATCTTCTATTCAGCATCCATTAAATACACCCGACCAATAGACAACATGTTCTATGAACTACATCGCATTAATTCAGAAGTCTTATAGGAATAGTCAATATTACCATAAATCCTTATAAATTTTTTAAATTAAAAAAAGGAATTTTCCATTTTAATTTATAAAAAAGGGAACTAGTAAAATATTTTTTTGTAAAATTCACAAACACAAAAATGATTAAACTCCATCATGGATCATAACAATAAGTACATGAGAACGATTCCCTATATGTTCACCATATAGTTATACAACAAAATAAAACATCCTTTATTTATCATGGAACATAAAACTAAAATTTCCTCTACAATTGTTTCTTTTTTTATTCTAATAGATCATCAAATGTTAAATGTAATTGAAGACAACAATGATTCACATAGGATAGGAAAAATAACACTAGAAATGGTATATGCAGTCAACCATAAGAGTATCCTTGTCTTTACCTATAATCTATTCACTCTTATACATGATCATTTCTAGATCATTGATAAATTTCATTACTAAACATGACCACCATTAATTCTTTATTTTCATTATAAGAAAAATTCACCATGAATTTTTGAAATGAACCATACATTTTCCAATACACCGAAAGATTCATTCTTGATAATCATCATTTAATCTAGTAGCCTAACTGGGGGTTGTGAAATATACCCCATAAAGTTTTCATCCTCTTGTGTATGTAACTACATTAAACCATAACATCTCTATAGACATAAAACTTGTTATGAATATACCACAATACCCTTGTATATTCTTCATTACATTTTCCACCATATTGATATCTCTATAAAATGAATTACGGGTCACCAATTCATGCATGATAAGGGTAAACACACTGTTTTCAAACATAATGGTATGATCATTACTATATTCATTAGTGACCACCCATTACCCCATCCTATTAGATCCTCAAAAATGATATGTATTTTTTTCAAGGGTTATTTAACCACCCAAAAATAATAATTCAACCAACCCTATGTGTACTCATATAATGAATGTAAACAGCTCAAGGATTTGTCACCACGTCATAAAATACAATTTTTCAATATAGAAAATTGATAATTTAATGATTCATAGTATTTTATGATGTAATCATATAACACATCAGTTGTCCACACTCTATGAGGCTCTCATATACCATGCATGATAACTCTCTGTGACCCACATTAGGATAATAATCTCTTTGAATGCATTAATAACATCACTCATCATGTAACAAATGTTCTTGTTCAAAACATGAGTTATAAATCAATTCTTT
The DNA here is from genome assembly GCA_963277665.1 of Viscum album. Classification (NCBI taxonomy): domain Eukaryota; kingdom Viridiplantae; phylum Streptophyta; class Magnoliopsida; order Santalales; family Viscaceae; genus Viscum; species Viscum album. The sequence goes on along the minus strand of OY728151.1, from coordinate 719,401,462 downwards.
TACACTCCTATGTTCATCTACCTCATATACTAACATACCATATATTACAAGAAGAATTTATGAACTGCCATCTCAAGAAACCCTTAGTCCAACCCATGATATCGTACTGGAATAGTATTTTGAAAACCCAACCTTGTATTATGTATAACAAAACAATGGGTTCCCAATAAACATTTGTTGAATGTAATAATATATATAATCCATAAATTCATTACTTAATTATAAATATGTGATTTTTTAATTAATAATCACAAATTCAATGGATTTAGCCTTGATAATCCTATCATACAGAATATCCTAAATGAGGTTACCATCACACATCATGAGGCAATAATACACAACTAACAATGTTATCATTTTTATGGCCACATGATATTAGAAATATCAAGAAATATGCTCTCACAATAGATGACATTCTACAGAGTTTCGTTTAGGAACATATCTAGATAAATCCCTCAATAACATATTCTTAATAGAATATCTCATTAAAAGAAAATCGATGCTTTATTTAGTGAAATAGAATAAACGTAGATGTTTTATGGATAACAACAAATAGACTATCATTGAAACCATAATTTTTGTACATATTCATTGGGAACATTACCAATATTCATAATAATGTAATAAATTCTCAAAATGGAACTACCATGAAAAACTACACCATATGTACATAGAAAAAGTCATGTCTTCAAAACCTTTGATGTCTATGTCATCATCAAAATAACCCATTTTAACCACACAATAGTCTAACATGTAATATTATTAGACTAAAACTTGTATTAGTGTTCATAATAATAAATCCCATCATGAATTGATATGTGAAAAAAAGTATATAATGTTGAAACTAAATAGTAGATTCAACAATTTCCATTTCAATCACACTTATGGTGTATATTTTATTAGAGTCAGCTTCCGAATATTAATTTATTTAATTTGATTAGATATAGATATTATATATTTAACATTATTAAAGCAAATATTTAAAAAAAATTATTAATTCTCATAATTGTAATATAATATTTCTATAGAGTATATGTTTCATTAGTAAGGTCATAGTAGTTCCCCTCTATAATTAGAACAATTATGTGATATGAAAATATTATTAAATATTGTTTCATTATTATAGAATGTACAATATAGGTAGACGAAGTATATATACTTTCATGTGTTAATACTCATAATCCAATGATTCATATTCTATTTAATTTCACACTTTTTAATTATTATGAATTGATATTATCAGATCAGAACTAACAAAAAGAGCATTTTATGATTATTATCAAGAGATATTCAAATCACAGGTATTTGTAATCGTAATTATATATTATTAGTATTAATTAATTTAATGAAATTCAAAATAAAATTTTATTATGACCAAGCCTATGATATACGTTGACTAATCACTGATCTAGTTGGACATAATGCCTCATGTTTGACTTTCCATATGCCAGAGGGTTCCATCTAGCAGCAATAACCTGGGTTTTGTCCATGGAGAGACTATGTACTCATATCAGAGTAACAATAGTTGACATAACTTAATATAATCCAAGAAGTAATTAAATTGATTTCCGAAGTAGTAAATATCCTTCAAAGAACATGTTGAAATAATAAACTGAATTCAATAAAATCATTAAAATCCTTTTAATGCATATAACACTATTCACTATCTAGGATGAACATTAATGAAAGAGTAAATAAATGAATTTAAAATAAAATTAAAGTGATATTATTTTATCTACGAGCATGACCACATACTAGATCTCCATGTACATATCTGATCCATCCTACTCGATCAATCCCAAGTCTCATCCCAACATAATCGAAAACCATATTAAACGTATACTCAGGTATCCCTATGCTATGGAATCCCAAAAAGTGTGTGAGTATAAATCAATGAAGGGAAACACTAATGTGGTCCCACACATAACTAGTATAATGGAATTTATATTAAAATGAACTACTCGACATTATAAAATCAATAAAAACAGTAACTTAAATAAATAAACTAAGAAATATGTCATACCATACATGCTCATGGAAAGTATTTGGATTAGGTGGTATATGATGAGAAAATAATAAAAAAATTGAAACCATAAACGATTGTAGGGATTGTGATATAAATAAAACTGAAAATTTTCCATCTTGTAAAATTAAAAATATGAATTTATAAACATTTATCCTCAAATATATATTTACCTACATTTTATTGTATATATAATTTTTCATTTTTATAAAAGAAAAGACATAGTAAAACTGATAAAATCAAAATGATATTTAAGATTTTTTACATAGAATTGTTGCTCAATTAGTGCATGACATATGATATCATGATAAAGAATGATCATCTCTAACTAAGAGTAAATATTGATTTCATCACATGGATGGTATCTTCCAATCCATTATAACATTAAAACAGGATACACATTCCATTACCTAAATCCTTAATATTTTTTTCCTGAAAATGCATACCTAGGACCAACCACCATTTAGTTGCCTCCATAAAAAAATTAATTATATTATATACTTTTATATAATGTGAAAATTTTAATTTTTATCCAAAACACATGGGAAATAATTCACAAGAAATGTTACTATAACCATTGTTATTCTACTCGAACACTATCACCCATAAATTTAATGTTTAAACAAGATAATGTATAACATATGCGTACCATTATAACCATGCTCATAGTCCCTCAAGTAATTCATTGTATATATAAAATTATTTTTATACAGGACACACCAAAATCATTAATCCTGAATTTCTCTAAGAACCAGTATTAAAAATCATGAACAAACCATGTTCCATGATTTATTCTTCAACCACCTACCAGGTGCTATTGTATTAGTCACGAGTGTTGAACCGTGCTCTAAATACATTAACAATAGTTGGAACACTATTAAATAAGGAAAATAAACTTAATATTAATCTCTAATGATAATAATCATGATGAATAATCACACCAGTTTCTTCCTCCTAAATTATAGAATTTAGCATTCCTTTATAACAAAACTATGGAACCTATCACGAATCTGTCTCAAACATCAATACAACTAAGATCGACACAAAGACATGCATATCCCAAACTGGGCTAACCTCTCTTTATAATTCCCTCAAGAAAATGTAAATGTATTACTACTAGGTTCTGATTAAAAAATAAGGGCTTCTATGTATCCCATCTATCTGATTTGATCACTTATCATAACTATATCATAAGTACTAGCCACCTATCTTAATAGAACAAATATCAATAACAACAGTAAAGATAATAAAGACCTATGATTGTAAAAATGCCCAATACTCAGCCAAAAAGTTCCCAACTAACTTTGACCAGCCCTATAAGGTACTTCATATTGGAGGTCTAGACACTAATGTAGGATGAAAAATGAAATGACACACACTAGGTACCAATATACAGTAATTCCCATGAGAGGTAAAGATCATGATAAAAATTAGGTTCCCATTAGAATCATACAATTGTAACCATATTGATCTCCTAGAAAAAAATGTGAACCCATAAAGGGTATATAAGAAGAACACCATCTTCTGATACTAACCATGTTCGATAAATACGATGAACACATAATTTGGTTAAGTAGAATGTTATTCCGATCCATCAAGGAAAACACTATATATATTGTTTCTAAAACTATATATAATTGAACCAATGTTAAAACATCCAAAAAGAGGTTCATCAAAAGGGAATCATGATCAGTATCAACCTACTAGGGTCCCCAAACCACCCATGAAAGAGGATTGAGTCAACAGCTTGGCCATAAAACAACTCAATGTAAATACATATATACATCCATCGATGAGAAATATATTTCAAAAATTTGGTATAATTGAGTATAATTCCACCCAAAATTTATACAAGAGAACACCAATTAGTTTTTTCCAGTCACCAATTAATGGTCCAATGAAAATGAATCAATCAATTGAATCTCACAAATGTACTGAGATAAAAATTTCAATAATATTCATAACATCCACACAATATATGAAATACTCAAATAGATAATCATATTAAACTATTAATTAATATATCCTAACAGTAATCCCATATCCTTGGAATCTAGGACATCATATGGAAAAAACTTCTCTAAGAAATAGTCAAATATCCGTCACAGGGTATACCTCATTCCTAATACTCATATCTTCTATGTCCCAAATAGTAATACAGTTTAAAAAGAAACAACTATGAATCCACATATTATCTTTCCATATTGGGATCCACATTGATGTTACACTAATACAGTTGGAAAGACCTCAATCTCACCTCTCTATATTATAGAGTATACCGATTTGTAGTATGGTCCTAGGGTGTGTCGACAGAGATTATATTTCACATCATCAGAGTAAACACAAAGGAAAAAACATGATATTATATAATATGTAATTAAAAATAGTGATAAGGAAGTAAATAAAATAAAAAATATATATAATAATAAATGTAATTCTATAAGTCCCAAAAACCCATGTCATACATTCAACACTTGGAACCCACATAGCCAACCACACAAGAATTAGTACTGAAAGGAAATTAAAATAAAATTTATTGATATATTACTAAATCTAAACCATACATCATACATAATCTCCATAAACATATATGATCCATATTTCTTGATCATTCCCTAGCATCAACACAGCCTCTACCTAAAACTAAGTGAACATTTTCTCAGGTAACCCATTAGAATTGTGTCCCAATATGGGTGTGAGTACAAAACATTGTAGAATACAACAAAATTGGTCATGTACCAATCTAGACATATGAATTGTATATAAATGTAAAGTACATTTTAGTTTAATAATAATAATAATTACTTCTTCAATTAAAATAAGATTCAATATGTACAAAACATGCCCATGCAATGTGTTCTTCCTAACAAAGACACACTAGGAAGGTAATAAATAAAAAAAGTGAAACTAGAGTATATTATAGGGTTTTTCATCCCAGTAAACATGACACAATTCCATATTATACAACTATATATATGTAGTTATACATATATATCCCAATATATTTTTATGTATTCATTTTAATATATAAATATTTGCATTAAAAAACTAGAAAATAGTGAAAATCAATCCACACCGAATCCGATGATCCAAGATATAGTTGACTAGATATCATGTGACTAGGGATATAAACCAAATGCCATACCACTAATTAAGTATAAATTTATGTATATATACTGGAAGTTAATCACAATAATTAACACCATCATTGTCCATCATCCGAAATATCTCAAAAAATGTTATGTCACCATAGGGGTATACATGTCCTAACCCTATTATTTTCAAATAATCACATCCAATCATGAGGATAAAAAATATCATATACTAATGGAATATCATGAAAATATATAATTTGTCTAGATTTCATACTACTCTATCGAAATTTAATCAAGACCAATATATAATTCATATATATCATTCTATACACAATAATTACATTTCCACACAGATAGTCTTTAATGTTGATGAGCCTTTGGTGATATGTAAATAAAGTTATACTGATCTAGTATATCAACCCTGAATCATTAAATTAAGAGAAAATGGGCCACACCTAGGAATGTATAATGATTATCAATAATTATCTTCCCACAGAAATTCGGGACTATCTTTGGCATTAGATAAGGATATCATGTCCATCCGTCAAGGCTAATGGAGATCCCGTTACTCAATGGATATATACCCACGCAACAACCTATGGTATTCGATAAATTGATAGTAGACTATTTGATAATATTTTGACCATGTAAATGAAGTTTTCCAAGATCCTCTTTACAACCAAAATCTATATAATTAAACAAGGAGGAATCCTTGTGTCCAATGGGACTTCAATTAAAATAAATTGTAACATTCATAGTCAATTCTCATAAGCTATATACTAATAATTATGCCCAAAAATATCAATAAGACATGGTTTAGAATTTGGATTATAGGTAGTAATTTTTGGATTACTAATAGAATAATGATTTGAATATTGATTCTAGTTATTTTTTTATTCCTAAATAGAACATCCCAATAGAAGAGTCCCTAGATGTATATTTGGGTATCATGATAATATATTACTCAACATGAAGAGTCGTTGTCTAATTCCTACGAAAATCTATATGAACCACAATAAATGAATTGGAATATTTTATATATCCCATGGTGTACGTTTAGGAATATAAAAATTTATAATAATAATCATTATCATCTTTTCTGTAACATCATCCACTAACCATAAAGCACTACTTACTACCGTAGCTACATCATCAGTAACACTTTATGAATAATAAGTAAAGAGTTATTATCACCAAATTCCTAAACCAACCTTGAAAACCATAACATCATGATCTTATACAATTGATATGATATATAAGGAGTCATCCACTACCATTACATTCCTACTAGTTGTTCCAGTATTGGGCCATTCATATGTCGAGGAATCCATTAGGTCCTCTAAGTATATACTATATGGAGGTGTCATACTCGTGGTCCCCAATGTCCACTAGTAAATATATTAATCACTCTTGGGGTCCTCTAGTTCAACTGGAAGATATAGGCATCCTATGTGGTTTCCTATGGTTCGACATATTAGTAAGAAATCCATACTAGAGTCTTGGAATGGAAATAAGGGGGAGGCATCCCAGAAGCTATCCTATTTTAATGTCATAACCTCTAGTCCAGAAAAGAACCTAGTGAAATATGGTTTTTTTTCACCTCACGAATTCATCTAGTATAGATAACAATTCTATTAAATGAAATATTTTTATTGTAAAGACTAAAATATAGGGCCATATACCTCAATTAAAATCCCAATTAAACTCTTCATACAATAAACATACATGAATACTAATTGTATGGTAAGACAGAATTCCTTCCATTAGGAATATTTCTATATGCTTCATAATTGCCCTTAGTTGATTAAAAGGCCCACACAAGCTTATACAAGTCATAAAAGACATATCTACCGACAAATCCAACAATAATTAAATAATTAATCTGATGTTATAATTAATTAATAAAACTAGAAAAACTATAAAAAATTGAACACATCATTTTTCTAAATGATATTAAAGCTTAAAAGTTTTTTAGGTAATATCATCGCACCATAGTAGTGAGCTAACAAACATAAAATACTAAATGTACACAGTCAACTTTAAAACATGTTTAATACCTATTAAACTACATAAAATCAATCACTCATAAAATAAATTATTACCATAAAATTATTTAGAATATCACTATGAAACCATAACTCGCTAATACAACATTTCATGAAGAATATATGGGCTCTTGGGATGGCCTGAAACTTGGGAGTGTGATATCCCAAACCTAAATGGATGATTAAACCATGATTCTATGGAATTTGTCAAATAACCCTAAACAAAATATTTTTCAACTAGAAATGGAGAAAGAGAATCAATGTAGAATGGATGTAGAAAAATTAATACCTAAAAAATAAATAAAAACTCCCCCAAACACCATTGATTATAAAATAAATATGGGAGGTGGAGGTTCAGTTAAGATCAATCCAATGACACATCCAAGTATCCTAAAAATAATAATGTACAATCCATTTTAAACCATTTTTAATTGTCCATCCAATAGTTCAAATGTTGTATAAATGTTTCATGTTGTGTGATAGTTTAATAACACGTGATAGATACATCTCACATATTCATCAATGGCATCCCAGGATATTTCACTTCGTGAATCCACTGGGTGGACACCGTAAAACCATTACACGAATTCAAAATAATACATGATGTGTAACGATTTAAATAACTTTTTTCAATATTCCAATATCTCATTCCTCCTTCAGGATTTTCTCGTACCTTTAGCAGATCAACTATAACATTAACCATGTCTATAAAAATAATTTATTGGCAGTCATTCACTAGTTACCCTAATTTTTTTTGAATCATAAGATGGATCATCCACCCATGGAAACAATTAAAATTCTTACTAAATTATGAGAAACATGAAAACATGGGATATAACATGTTTGATGATGAAAAACATGATAACATGTGTTAATGTAGTGTTAGGTCTTGTTGGGTGCATTGTGAATCAAATTTCCTTAATGGTTATTTCAGGGATGGATTCTCCTCTTATATATTTATGTATAATGATATCATAGACCTTTAAATGGAATAAAGCACACCAATTAAATCCAATCTAAATGAAGAAATAATGCATTTATTTATGATATTAAATGAAAGATTTATTATGGGATTTATTTAATCACATATTCATGAAAATTACATGATGACATATTGTGACTATGGGAATTTATAACAATGTTAGAAATAATATGATTTTGACATTGTTGTCACATTAAGTTCTATTTCTTGGGATTGATGACTCATTTCTAGAAATTAATCATGAACCATATGAAATCCCACTAAATGGAAATATAAATTAATCATAGAAAGACATGAACTATGTGTTTATGATGGACTCGATTAAATCATACTTGAATTTATGTATTTAATTATATATTATTCTCTGGATTAATGTATAGTTTTATTTAAATTTAATTATAGAAAAAATATTTATTAGTGAATAAATTATTACTTCATGTTTCCATTAAATTAATGATATATTTCAGTAGACCAAGACTGTGACCAATGGAAAATATTAAATAAAAATCATGCTAGATAATATATGTTATTTCACAAGTTATCATAGTCCTTTAAATATTATTATTATAATGTGGAATGGGGTTTATTAATTATTAAATTATTATTTAAGTATTTACATCCATTTAAATGACATATTTACCTAAACATATGATCAATTAATAGAGTATTGCATCTATGGTGTATTGCATCCAAAATAGAAAACATAGGAATTGTTCCTCAAAAACTATATAACAATAAAATCCAATTTTAAATCATCATCTCAAGAATGAGAATCAAAATATATAACCATTAAATATTGAAGGATGATCTATAAACATTGATAATTCAATATAATCAACTTATAGTTATAGTAAAATAATATTAATGAAATTTTATCAGATATCAAAAGATCACATGTAGATCATCTCTATATAAATTATTTCTGTGGATCCTCATAGGACAATGAATAAAATACCAAATTAACCACTATGGATTTTTTAATTATAAATAAATGAAAAAAATCACATGAATAAATTGTATTCTTATGAAATTAAACAAATTATTCTTAAATTTTACATCCAAGAGCCTCACTCAGCGTTCAGGGAAACTAAATATTATTAATTATTTTAACACACAACCCACCACCGCATACTTTTATTATTCCTTGAATCATCGTTTAGAATTTAGCAATTATTGTTTTAATTTTCTATTAATATTTATATAATTGATCCTTATTCAATCATAGATGAGTTATTAATACATTTTATTCTTTATATATTTTGTTTTAAAATTCCATGTTATCATCTTATTAAGCAGGTTCATTCATTATATTTTTTTTCGTAATGATCTATGAAAAAATGAAGAAACACCCTAAATTCCAAATGGAACATCCAAAAAAATTTCCAATAAGATTGGGTTAAATGGAATGTAGCCATATTATGTATCATGTACCTTAATAAATTATATTTGGTCATGTTCTAGGATATATAAAATTTTATGTATTTAGTATTCATTGTTCACATCATTAGTTCACTACCCAACCAATAAAAGGGTTTTTCGGATTACAAAATATGTATATGGAGTACACACTATGTAGTCTACGTGGGATAGTGGAAGAAATAGTTCTAATCATGTTTCCATTATACATGGTCTAACAACATGAAAATGAATACATGATTATTTAATGATATACATGATTTTTATGATTTGTAAAAAAATTCAAATCACAATTTCCATTATTTAATATACTTGTTTAAAATTCAATAAGAATAGTGGACAACTATAATAAGGGATATACGGTATGTAGCGACTTGTACACGTCATTAGATACAAGAATGATACACAAAAATAAATAGGATAGTGTCTTAAAACAAGGACAATAGATTCAAGGAATTTATTATGCATGTACATGCCATATATTCTGGTCGATTAAACACATTGAAGACCCAATCATATATTATAGATACACAAAAATAGAAGTACATAACATGTAACAATATCATTCATGATTTATTGCATCCCAATTACAGAAATACCTAAATTATATTAAATATAAAATTGAAACCATAATTCATTATTTATTTGATTGGATAATTATTTATTTGACAATATATTAAGGGATATAAATAATTTTAAATGATCAAGTAATTTATTATAATTAATCTGCAACTATATCTTCAATATTTTATTTTCACTTAATTCCTTTATAATTGTTTTATCTATTCTAATTTGAATTTCAATTAATTTGAAAGGAAATTAATTAAATAATTACTCACTGATATGGTGAATATATTAATAATAATGAATGAATAGGTAATTAATTATTATTCATATAATATTTTTTATATGGTTCATGTATGATTGTTCATGAGTAGGACCAAGACATTTGTATTTATTTGATATATTATTTCAATTTATTTCATGGGTTTTCAATTTTTTATTATTTATATAAATATAATGTCATGTTATTCAACCCCCACCCCATCTATTATTACATATTACCCATGTTTCCTTGGTTATTTATGTAATTACACATATCTAATTAATTTTTCCTCTCAAAAATGTGTGAATTATTAATACTTATAATAAAATGAGTCTCTTAAGAATCATGGAGGCAGTTCAAGATAGATCCATAATGATTCCAACCTAGCTGTTACACAAGTGTATATTTGGATTGTTATAAACAAATCTAGGACTTAAAAAATGAGATATTTCCCAAAATTCAAAGGTATATTTAATTTATACTCAATAAATAAATCATTAGATAAATATCAAGACTAGTTCATTTACATATTTAACTAATTAATTGATTGGATTATTTAATATTAGGGATTCTAAACTAAAATCAAATTTATAAATGATTATTATGAAATATAATAATGTAATTACATGTAATTTTAAAAAATTATTATTGATAATTGTTAATATATCATGTAATATCAAATAAAATTAATAATATGTGTAAATGATAAAACATTATAAAATATATTTATATTAAATTAAAATACCAAAAATATATGTTAAAAATATTATCCTTCTGGCACTTGAATATGATTAAAAATATTAGAACACCATTTTTAAGAAACCCTAATTAAGACACAAACATTTATCCTGGATTTATTATCCTGGATTTTTTGTTATGGGTTCACTTTTACAATCATACATCAATAGATGTATCCTTTGATATAATTGTATAAAAATAGGGGCCAACCTTTAATAAATTCCAAACTTGATTTCAGGATTGGGGTGTCCACTCAACATTTGATGGCAATGCAAGCCCATTGTTAGCAAAGACCCGCCTACCAAAATAACATCATGTAGCTTGAATTTCCCCCATAAGGGTTGTGAAAATGGACATATGAATTCTTACATATAATTTATTATAATTCATAAATTTCATGTTATTTTTTTTTGGAAATTTAGACTAATAAAATATTGGAATATTTAATAAAATCAATATTGGTATTATTTATCACATATTTTTTAATAAATAAATGTAAAAATATTTATCTCATTTAATTTAACACTAAAATTATGTTTTCATTATCTATAATATAAATTAAATATATATAATAGAATCTCAATTTCATCACTAGAAGAATCTTCTAGTAGTGTTTTAGTTTCCTTTTTGATATTTTTAAATGTGAATGGAAATGTTATGTTTAAGATTACTCACATCTTGATCCGCCTATACAATAGGTGAGTGTTGATTAGTTCCACTTCTATGATAAAATATGGAGTTATTTTGATGATATTCAATGTTTTATTCATTCTTATATTACTACATAACTCATAATGATTCATGAAATCATGAATGGAAATATCATGATTAAGAAACTCTTTGTGTTTTTCCTAGAATGAGCTAGACCAGAATAGTTTGATATATTAAATGTTTTATTTTAGAGAAATCAAGGAGAGGGTTCCCCACACAGGGCTCACAAAGTCATTATAATTGGATACATTGAGTGTTTAGATTTTAAATCATTTAATCTTCCATAATATTATTGACCTGATCTCATTCAGGTATTAATCATTCATATATTCTCCTTATTTGTAGTAAATTAGATAATGAATGACATTGTGACGTATGTTCATAATATTCATGATCTACATCACCATTTAGTTATAGGGATGAAGAAAAATATTCATATTCTATTTATGATGAAAAAATGGAATGCTCTTGTGATGATATTTAAGACCAGATCATTCCCACACCCTTCTAAAAGGAGAAGAATCAGTGGGAACAATATGTAATATGATGTTGTTTATTCCAATTTTTTATATGAGGGTCACATGATGATATAATGGACCCCAAAAAATATGAAATAGTATGTTTCATGTGCCTTTTTTATCCTGGTAATTTTATCTATTTCTATAAATTGGTCATTAGATACACTGTTTTGTTCTAAAATATGTATTCTAACTCACCAACAAAGTATAATCAAACAGATTTTACAAGAGGATCTTGGTGTATGAACAGAAAACTGAGATAAACTTATATTTGTAGCTACGGTGGACTACCACATCATGTTACAGACTATAATTATCTTAGCGTGAATGGGTTTTTATTTTAAACGATCAATTTTAAAAAAATCTATGTAAATACTTGACATAGATGGTTTTATTTTCAAGTTAATAAATAAATGTATATTTTTTTACAAATATTCAAAAATATACTAAAAAAATTATATAATGGTATTCTTGTATTTTATGAGGTGGACATGTAATGGAAATGGATGAAGAAACTAATTCTCATGAATCATGTCACACCGAATAATGGCATTGATGACTGGGTCATGTAATTGAAAATAACCGCACTAAATTATTTCAAGATAGATATTAATAATTTTTTTGAACAATAACTACAAGTAATATGCAATGAATGTTTAAAATGTTAAATTAAAAAATCCTTATTTTATGGAAATGGTGAATGGGACAATGATTTTCTTAAATTAGATCATACATACTTTTTTAGACCACATACATTTAAGGAAAGGGGTGGGTATTCATACATCATTAAATTTACTAATGTTTCTAGTAAATTTGGATAATCATACATAATGAGGTGTCTGTCAGATTCTATTAATTAATTCATCGAATATAAGGATGATGTTGAGAACTATATTGGTAAGACGATTAAGAAACCACCCTAATACCGTGGTTGATATTATATTAATAAATACATCATTGATTATATTAACGAGTTTAAAATCATATATCTACTAACTCTTCCTTATAAACCATAGTGAAATGGTGTATATGAACATATAACCAAAACCATGTTATACATGAGAATTTTAGAGTTTCAGATCTCATATCAACTCACTCATCCTTATAAACCATAGTGTAATGTTGTATGTGAATTTAGAAACAACACCACATAATACATGGTGATATTTATAATGAGTAAAGTTTGTGTTTAATTATATTTCATGGAATACATGTTACAAAAAAAGAACAAATACTAATCCAAGTTCAATATAAAATGGTTGATGGTATACCCTATGATTTTGTGAATATAAATAAAACAATATTTTCATACATACATGTGTGGTGTTGAAAATAGTTTTCTATATACTCTTTTAGTAAAAAATACAAACATCTCTATGAAAAAGGTATGCCATTATTGTAGTCCCCAATGATATATGACGATATAACCTATATGACCCATCAAGAATAAAGGTAATAGTTCTATAAAATTACTTATTCCATTATAGATAGAAAATCCATAAAAGACAATATAGGAGGGAGATATAAATATATTATTTCGAGGCTCATTGTTCCCAATATTTATCAATGAAAATTATTCCTTAAATCCTTATAGATTAATGAATTGTTCTGGTGACACTTTTATATCAATATAGTGCAAGAGCGGTAGAAAAATAGAATAGTGGTGTTTTCTAGTCCTTGAAGATAATGACTTATTTTTAGTTAATAATTATGATCCTTTGTCCTATAAGGAATAAGTATGTAAAAAATATTTTCATGAGTGGAAAATGTTTTGAATTATGAAATCGATTCCATGTTCCAAAACCATGTCTATATTTTGGTAGATCCTCTAGTGGTTATAATTTATCATTATTATCATTCATATATATTATATATTTTTTAAAATTATATAATATAAATTTAATAATCAATTTTTGATAACCATAATATTATAGTGACATAGGATACTAGGAATATAATGATCAAATTTACTAAAATATTTTCAACATCTCAGAAAAATATATTCCTACTCAGTATTATTCCTTGACATACCCAACATAAAACCATTCGTACATTACCTGGGGAATAGAAACATAATAACGAGTGATCTAGGAATGATTTTTTGGGTAACAAATAGAGATTAATAAACATAACAATATCACAATGGTATAATAACTAGATTATAACATTTGAAAACCATACCCAACAAATCAAATCCCAAAATAATGAGTCATGGTCTAATGATTAGATGACCATAGTACACACAAATTAATGTAATCAAAGATCATTATAAAAGAGAGAATAACAGTTTCATTCTTCCTTGATTTGGGGAATATAAATAACTATAGAATGTAATATTACAAGGATACATTTGTTGATATTCATAACATATTTTGTTTGTAATAATGAACAATGAACTACATTGGTATTGGGTTAACATCTTATATACCCCCATTCTAGATTTGGATATTTTCTTTTGAAGTCTTTGAGATCATATAATAGAAATCGCCACCCAATTCATTGGTGGGAGAGATATGGTTGAAATGTTACATAATGAAAATCATATATTTGGGTAACATAATACCATTAATATCATATCATAACCCATGAATAGAAAATAGTTTCATAAAATTTTAATCTTAGAATAATGTCTGGTAATGAGACATGTCCATAACCATTTCACAATTTCTTCATTGCACAACCTAGGGAAAAGATGTGGGATTCATAAGAATTATATCATGTTATTACAAGTTGAAATAGTTGGAGGTTTTATAAGATTTATGTCATGTTATTACCTATGAATGGGAAATTGGTTTCATATAAATCATGAAAACATAAACCATAAACGTTTTGATAAATAAAAATATGGGTAACTAGGATTCATATCCCCAATAAATCCTATATAACCTAAAAGGATGTATTCATATAAAAATAATTTTTAATAACTAAATATTAATCATAAAATTTCATGATAATAATAACCATGCATTGAAAATTTCATTCTCAAAATTAAATTCATAAATATTTTTGGAAATCACATAATTTTAAAATAATCATTGAAAATATATAAAGGATACATTATGAGTTATTTATATAATTTATTTTGTAAAATATCAATTCTTATTTGAAAATAAAAATAAAAAACATAATATATTTAAAAATTTCATTATACTGGAAGTAGACATTGAAAATAGTAATGTATATTCATTGAAAAATGGTAATGATATAAGGGAATTTTCCTCCATTCAATAAACGTTAAAAAATATCATTCTCTTTTTCATAAAATATAAAAATTTTATTATTTAGAAATTAACATAGAGATGCCATTCAAAAAAATTTAAAAAAGTAAACCATGTCTCAAAATTTCATCAATAAATCATTTGGATAATATTGAATTAAATTTTAAATGATTTTTATAAAGCATGGGTTTTGAATAGAAATGTGTATTTATCTAGAGATAGAAACAGAGGTGACTTTTCTTGGAAAAATTCTTTTGATGTATTGAGATAATAAAGAGAACAAAATTATGGGAAAACATGTATTCATATAAAATTTCTATAGGATAATTGAATAATTTTTTTTTGAGATTTAGATCATATTATTAATATATGGAATCATAATCATGAGAAATCCCAATAAATAATGATATTGTAAAATAATATCATTATTGCATTTGTAACATTGAATCTCATGCCCCATGAAAGAGTAATATGAAATGAAACATATAATATAATGAGAAAAAATTAATTCCAGATATTACATTGTAAAGGTTCTATATATACACCTCATAAAATAATTTTGGGTGTATAACATAACATTTTCCTCAAACAATGCTATTTGAGAAATAAAAACACCTCATCATATTAGTTACTTTTTAATTTTAAGCCTACTGAAATAGTGATCACAAATGGATATGTAAATCACAATAATTTTAATTAGAATAATTAGTTCATTTCTAACCGTTTTCATATAAGTATAATAACTAGAAAATTCAATTTACCATAACTATAGTGAATAATTTTTTGTATTTTAAATATTAATTATGTTTAAAAAATTGTTGACAATATAAGATAATATTAATAATGATAATTCTAAATATAGATTTAATTTTTAAAAATTAAGTTCAAATAAGTGGAAACTTTTAATTTATAATTAACCTCACGGAGTTGACAAGAAAGGTGGTTTTGACAGAAAATATTATCAATTTTTTTATAAAGTATAACAATATTCAATTTGATAATTAATAATATGATTTTTTTTTCATGTATATATAGTTTAACTAAATTTTATTTCATAAAATCA
The DNA here is from genome assembly GCA_963277665.1 of Viscum album. Taxonomy (NCBI): domain Eukaryota; kingdom Viridiplantae; phylum Streptophyta; class Magnoliopsida; order Santalales; family Viscaceae; genus Viscum; species Viscum album. The sequence goes on along the minus strand of OY728151.1, from coordinate 719,384,827 downwards.
TATTTTTTTTATTTTTCTAAATTATTTTATGGAAAATATATTTCTCAATAAAAACCAGTATTTTTCACTTTCCCTTGACAAATTTAAATTCTCATAAAATTCTCCAAAATTATCTTAAATATAATTTTCAAATTATTATTATAAAAACAAAATTCAATTAAAATAAGTTATAAACATTCAAAAAATATTTTTGCATTAAGGATTCCAAACAGACAAAAAATGAATTTTTTATAAATGCATTTATTAAGCATAAAATTGTATTTGGTCATATATCTTATCTAGAAAAATAAATATATAAATTTAATAAAAATTATTTAATATTATATATATATATTTTATTTAAAATTAATATAATCTTCCCAATGTGATTTTTTTAATTTATAAATGAAAAACATATTTATAAAGATAAAATAGTTTTTCAAAAAATGATAACAAATTTTAAAAAAAAAATTATTTTTCAATTAATAGGAAACCACTGATTTAATTATTTATTTTTTTTGAAATTATATATTCACAATTTAGTTTTTCTGATTCACACCTACCATTGCAACATCATTATTGATAAAATTCATTTTAAACACTAATTTTTATTAGTATGTCAAGATTCCATTGAATTATGTTTGTGCGTAAGAAAAGATAAGCTCAGGATTTAATGTAATGAATGCACTACTCAATGTTTCAGGTATATAAAAATTTTAAATAATAAATTTATTTTAATAAAAAAACACAAAAATATTATAGTGATAAATTATACCCTCATAAAATTATATTTTCAAATTATATTCATCACATTGGGAACAAAAACTGAGGATACATATACCACATTAAATCCTTTGATTCCCACATATCATCCTCAAGCTGATGGTTTCACCAATAAAATGAATTCATGGGTGGTCTTATTTTGTAGAACTTTATATATATGGTCTAGAATATACACAACTTGTTCCTCAAATTAATTATCATTATCCAGTGGTAAAAACTATAGGTTCATCCCATGTGATGGATTAGGTATATAAATCATTTGGTTATATACATTGAACACATTGTCATTAATTGATAGGATTGATAGTGGCACCAAATTATAAGATTCTATAAAAATATAATATAGTAGTTCATAAAGTTACGATTTCTTTAAGGAGTATGTTAACATTCTATCCTACCTAGATATGTTTATAGAAACACACTCTCACTAACATCAAATTATAGATCACATTGAAAAATATAAGCATAAAACTTGTATCAACATTGTGGTGACATTATATATGATTAAAAGGATATAACATTTATTTCTATTTCATATCAAGATCATGTCCCAATAGAGTTTTTTTTCAACATCATTCTACTTTATTGGAGTTCATCCATTCATTTTATGAGAGGCTATATAATAATACATATATATTCTTTGGTGGAATCTATTATTAAAATAAAACACTACATGAGGATGGTGTTCAATCAATCCACCATTGAACTCCATAGAAAAAATAATATCGTATCCCCTATGGATTTAATTATTCTCTCAAAATACCAACATCCTGAGGATAATATATTTTTCTAAAACTCATCTCAAAAAATTGATTCATAAGGAAATCACTGAAACTACAATGTTAACATGGATACAGATTATATTCTACTAATTATTGTTCTCCATGAAACCATTCCAATTCCATAATGTACACTATTGAAGATGGATATTGATATAAGCTTTCCCTAGGAGAAATAATGTGTTCAAACATTATATGGATATGAAATAAATCACATAATTACCTTAACATAAATGACATGATAAATAATGAAGGTTACGAATAACATTAATCATATATCCAAAAAATGTGACTGAATTCCACCTTAAATATTTTTTTACTATAACATAAACATAAAAAATGATTGTGTTTCTATAAATTCTCCCACACAATAACCATAACCATGGATAAAACCAAAGACATAAAATATCAAAATCAATGCTAATGATTTTAAACATATGTTTGTCCTTAAACACATAAACCTAGGATGTTATCCATAACATTTATTTAAATTACAATGTGACATATATGTTTCTAAAATATAATTGGCCTTTATTTTTGTAAATTATAACTTATATTATGTAAATTCATAGTATCACATTAAATTTCATTAAGATTTGATAAATAATAATTTCAATTTTCTCCATCAAAATAAATAAAATATGTAATTACCACCAATATAGGGGACTATAATATTCAGTAATAACCATTATTCACATAATACATCGGGATTTCATATGAAATACAATTTCTAAATGTCTGCATATGCTACTTTGGATTATCATCCATATTTTACGTTATATTGGTGTATTGATTCGTTAAATTAAAAAATTCATTTCACTAGAAACACTTTAGGGTTAGTGGTTCATTGTTTGTGTATTTATTTCTATTTCCATAATTAGATAACATCCTCCCATAACATCAAAATTTTATTTCCTAATTAAATTCACTCACAGTCATAAAACATTTATTATTTCACTTAAGAGAATTTTCTCCATGATTCATCCAACTAATTAAGAATAAAAGAAATTTTATCTTAATCTCTCCACATTGTTTATATTTTTATTTTAAATCAATTTTTTCTATATTATAAAAACATAAGATTTTTTAATTACTCTGACAACAATTTTATATATTTTATAAATTAACACATAAGATGAAAGTTAATAATTCAGTTTATTATATTACACAAATCTTTCATTTTAATCATTTACCATTGTGATATTTTTAATATATCAGTGTAAAAAAATTGTGTTCATAAAATTGGTATTTTAAAAAATATTAAATTTTTTTATAATAGATTTTATATTCATTTCTAGTAAATTTTTTCCTAAAGATTTAATTATGTAAACTTTAGTAAATTATATTTTGTAATAATTATATTTATCACATTCATTCATACCTTTCCAATAGAATAGGTTATAAGTACCATATTAAAAAATAATTTCATTACATTATGTCAAATTTTTTATTTCTAAATTTCATGAAATCAATATAAATAGAGTTCTTCGTGCAACACAAACTGAAATCAGTGTTTCCTATGATTTAAGATAATCGTTCTTTTGCATGTTACATACTCTAATATCGATTTTGTGTGTGATGAATAATATCAAAAATATTAAATTTATTTGAAAAAATATACTTTATTAAAATATGAGGGTATTATAATGGCTTAAATTTTGTTGGTTACAGATGGGTATTCATGAAGAAATAATGTACATAATGAATATTCAATGCCTATATGATATGTCTATTCGCAAAAGATTTCAAGCATCATTAATGAATTGAAAATGATGAAGCCTTTTAACCAGTTTCAATTCTGAAATCCATTAGAATACGACATACCATTCTATATTTCAATGAATATGATATTTGAAAAAATAATTTCAAAATTGCCATCCTCAAACTAGAACCATTAAGATGATTTCTATTTGACGAAACTCAATTGTTCTGTGAATATAAACATTTCTAACAAGATATAGAAATTAAAAAAATTCATTTATGTACTATGGAATGAATTCATATCATGGAACATTTATTTTGATGAATGCATAATGGAATTTGGTTTCTCGATGAATGAATGTGATACGTGTGTTTAAAATTGTTAAGTGGGAGTGATCTAATTACCATAATAGTATATATTGAAGAAATATTCAATATTGAAAATCATATAACAATATTACAGACTAGTCTGTAAAGGATGAATAAATTCATCTCCATTAATAGCATGGGTGAGGATGTATTTATTTATAGGATCATGATCTGTTGTGTTATATCAAGGATATATCTCAACCTAAGTCAATGAATATAAATTTACGTGATACTGAAGTTATTTATTATGGTTCTCTATATGAGGGGATTATTTACAATGATTCATTGTAATTGCATTTCTATTAATATGTTTCCTCAGATATGCGAGGGAATAAATATAATAGAAAGGATTTCATACGTTCTAGTGATTTGGTCATTCATGTATTCTTTGCAATATACTATGATATATTCCCTTAACCATTATGTGTATTAATATGATATCATGATGAACTAGGTGGCCATCAGTGGATGGTATTCATATCAATCCATTATTGTAAAAGGAATACTAATGATTGTTTCTTGGTTTATAGATGAGATGTAAAACTAGTCATCAGAGGATATTTATGAAAGTTTCTAAAATAAAAAATATGACATGTAGTCACAAATTCGATATATAATCATTTTTAATGGAGGTGTTTTGAACTAGAATAACTCCAAGTAGAATGAAACTTATGTGGAATGTGATTACGAAATCTATAGCAGATTTCATGTATATTGTCACTTAAGTGGAATATATAGACGATATATGGATATGAAACATCATAAATGATATTTTCACAGTTCAAAGATATTTGGATCCTATCAAACTTTATTTGATAATATTGTTTTGGTGGATCTCACAAAGGACCAAAGGTCTCATAAGAGGACGAATCAAAAATATCGGATGTATCATATATTGAGTGAATTTTATCATAGAAGAGATGTTGTGGTGAGAATTATGTTATTTGAGGAGATTATGGAGGACCCCTTGACAAAATCATTGACTCATGAGAAACAAAATTATCATGTGAGTTGTTTTAGACTAAATGTTTTTGGACATATCTTCTAGTCCATGTGAGATTGTTCTAGATTTTTATTCCAAGGATAATATTTTGGTAAATTGATTACATATATATATTTGAGGTATTGAATATTAATAAAACATCTTATTATATTTTTTATTATTCAAAATGAATCTAATGTATTAATGTCCAATTGTATATATCATATTAATATTTTCATAGTAGTGATATACTATGATGACAACCTTTATGTTATATGATGATATGAATATATATAGTTTGGATTTCATATTATATACAATGATGGGAGAAAGTGAATATGGAATTTCAAGTGAGTGTACTCATTAGAGCATATGAATTATTCTCATGATTCTCTCACATGGTAATCTCCAAGATTAGAGATTATGATAATAGAACAACCCGAATGAATACAACATGTTTTACTGACATCATAAATTCCTATCATTAATCATTTGTAATGTTACTACAAATTTAATATTATCATTAATTCATGTCAGAACTCATTAAATATTATTTTCTGATGAAAACCATGACCCCATATATTTGTGTCTATTTATGTAATTTTGGTTGTGTCATAGTAGACATGTCCATAGTGGATATTTAGATAAATTATATTTCCCATCAGTAAGTATATATATTGAACAGACAACCATGATTTTGGAATAAAACTACCTCATTCAATTCAATTGTAGTGAATGAGAGAAATGTTTATTTCAGACTATGAAATAAATATTAATCAAGTAATCTAGTCGATGATATTTATTTGAAATATTCATGATGAGATATTTTATTCATATGGATTAAATTACACAATGATCATTCATATTTTATTACATTCATAGGCACATTATGTTCGTTATCATGGCTTCCATGACCTATTTCAAGAGATTAATCAGGTATTTCAGTAAATCCTATATAATATCAAATAAAAAGAATCTAGGAGGGTCACAAACTATGTGCTTCTCAATATATTTATGAAATTATATTGGAATTTAATGAATTTTTAAATATTTATCTCAAACGGGAGGGATATTTTTATTTGTGTTTTATTGATCAATAAAATTTATTGATGAATTAAAATTTTAAATTAAATATTTAATCAGTAGTTTAGTCAATTATCTCCATTAGAAATTGAGGTTCTCACAACACTTTTGTGGAAATTCTTTGAATAAAATATTGGTATAATATTTTATAGAATCATTTACCAATAGTTTTTGGAAGCTGTTGGCATACTATTTTATAAATTATTCATTCCTAACATTTTACTCAAACCATTGGGAAATCATAACTTTTTCTAGTGTATAAAAATGATTTTTTTGAAACTGTTGGGAAAAGATTCCCCTAAATACATAGCACATCTATTTCCCTCATCCTCATGATTCGAGCCCTAATATGAAGCTCACCTAAATATCTCTCTTTACACAAGGCTACAAAACTCCTTCCACCTAATATATCGATCTTCACTAATGATAATTTTTATTCTTACACATCAAATCCATATGTTCTGCCATATTTTAAATGTTCTACGTATATTTTTTCTAATTTTTTTTTGACTTGGCCTAGACCAGAGGTTTGTGGGGGTTTTGGTATGGTATAGCACACACTTTGATTTAGATTCTATTTTTGTTATACAATTCACGTATCATGATTATTTGAATCATCTTTATTTTATGTATTAATAACCACTCATTTTGTGAAGAATTTCTGATCCATATGAATTAATGGAGGGGCATGTGAGACGTATCCCAACTCAATGATGTTAAAGGCATTGGTTAGTAAAATGGTCTCAAAGAGTGTAATGGATATAAGGATGGTCGACATGAAGGGATTGGGGATGGTTAGGTAGTGGAGTAGGTGTTTTTTCATTTTTAGTGGGGTGATATGGTTGTTTCTATGGACATTAGTTCAATTGAAAATAAGATTTGTATTTTTTTTTCAGGGAATAATGGGAAGGGTAGTGATATTGATTGTAAATTAGATGTTGTTTGGTTGATGGATATGAATTTTGATGATTGGTGGATTGGTTATAGGTAATTTCCAGGGTATTATATTTTTATTTTCTCCCCTGAGGACCCTCCCACCTCCATCCCCTAGACACCCCCACCACCCTATACACCACCCCATTAGAAATTCACCCCTACAACCCACACACCCCCATCCCTGGAAACCCACACCCCTTGAAAAGCCCCCATCCCCCATGGACACCCCTCTCCCCCAAGACTCCCCCACCGCCCGGACTCCCCTCACTCCCATGGAAACCATCCGCACCCACTAGACACCCCACACCAAAAACACCCCCACCCCCTAGACACCCATACCCCCAGTAAGTCTCCCACCCCCGGACATCCCAACCCTCTTGGACCCCCCACCCACTCACATGGACACCCCCACACCTGGAACATGCTCCCAACCCCCTAGACACCCCCACCCCCAAGATACTCCACCCACCAATACACCCCCACTCCATGGACCCCCCCCCCTCGGATAACCACCCACCCCTGGACACCCAACCACCTTTGAAATCACCCATAGTCACCACCCCACCCGTAGAAATCCCCACCCTCGACAGCCCCACCCTCTAGATAGCCCCAAACCCTGGATAGCCACCCCCCAAACACCACCCCACCCCCTAGACACCCCCACAAACTTGGACGACCCCAACGTCTACTCCTTGGACAACACCCCTATACCCCAACCCACAGATGGACACCTACAACCCCTTAGAAAACCAAAACCCCCTTCGATATCCCCCACACCCTTGGACACTCCCCCCCCCCCACATGAATACCTTCACCCTCGGGACATCCACACCCCACTGGTCACCCCCATCCCCATATATAGCCTCTCTAAGACACCACCCCAACCCCTGGACATTCACACACTTCCAGGACACCCCACCCCGAGACACCCCCATCCCATGGACACCCCACCCCCAAGACACCCCATCCCCATGGACACCACCACTCCTCAGAACCCCCCCCTGGACACCCCCACCCCTTGGACACCCTACCCCCTAGACACCGCATCCACATTGATATCCCCCACCACATGGACACTCACACCCATGAGGGAATCCCGGAACCCCCAGGATAGCTCCCCCTGGACACCACCCCACCCTCAGAATATCCATATCCCCAGCCACTGGTCACCACAACCCCCATAGACAACCTCACCCCTTGATAGCCCCCCCACCCCACCCCCTGGACACCCTATCCCCCTGGACACCCCCCACTATCGAGACACCCCCACCCCCTGGACACCAACCCCACCTTGTATATCCCCCCACCCCTTGAACACCCCAATACCGCTTGGTCACAACACACCCAAGACTCCCCCCCCCCCCGCGCCCGGACACCACCCCACCCCTATAGACATCCCCCCATCCCACTAGAAACCCCCAAACCCACTGAACACCCCCACCACCCGGACACCCCAACCCCCCTGGAAACCCCCAGAAAATGAATACTTTGACATTGGTTATTGGGTGTTATGGAGTATCCTAACATCAAAATATTTAAAATTATATTATCAATAACTTATTTAAAAAACGCTGTTTACCCAATCTAAAACTATGATGAAAATAATTATCTTTATAATATCATAAACAATGTTTTAGAAGGTCCATGGTGTCTTCATGAATTTAATAAATGAAAAAAATCAAAAACACATTTCTCCTCAAATTTAGGCACACATAAATAAATTAGTATATCTTCATGTAGTTTTAATAAAAAAATAATCATCCCAAGAATAGTTCACAAAATCAAATAAAAACCCTATCCATAATTGATATATAATACGGGGATAGATTATCCCATATGTAAAATATATTTCAATCAAATAATTCAAAATCACAATATAAATAAAATCATGATTCTTTTCCCCATGGAACATTAATCTTATGACATAAAACACCTCTTTCTTCCATTTAATATTTCTATAATCATGATCCACTTATATGAACATGATTTTTCAATCCCTGAGGATATTTTTACCATCATTTTCCGATTATATATCCCATTTATTATGAATTTTTATTATGAATATCATTGAATAATCTACGAAAATATAAAATTTTTTCAATCTAATATTTAAATAACTCATTAATAATTCCCCTTTACATGTTTAACTTATCATATAAAATAATGTAAATTTCATTAAAGATATTCAAAACCTTAAAGGAACATTTATTTGTGGTCTCTAAACACTCTCCTCATCTATCATGTTAGTACATAGTTCATTGAATACATTAGAGTAATGTGATTTCTCACCTTCAAAGGCTCATGGATTCAAAATATCTATTTCTCTATGAAAAAAGATGCATTGGACTCTAATAATTATCCCATAGATTATACATGATATCTCAAAATGAAGACTTGTAATGGTGTTATATTTATAATCATAGTCAGAATAATGAAATTATATTAATTTATATTATTTTGTTAAAAATATATTATTATTTTTTCATTAATATTATTATTCTCATATAGATTAGTGTTTCAATCATGGTTTCATATAAATTGAACAAATTTCATTTACTTAAATATATTTTGGATGAAACATAAATATTATTTAATTTATTTTGATTAAATGGCTTATGATTTTTTTTACATAATCAATAGAAGTGGGATTTATGAATCAAATTAAATGTCAATCAATTTTCAAAAAAAATTGGTTGGATTTTTAGATTATTCATTTCACAATGCTTAAAATAGTGGTCTCATACACATAACATGTTATAATTGTGTTGTAAGACCTTTTTTGATCCATTAAGAAGATAGCTACTACAAAACAATATATTATTATCAATCAAACTACAATGTGTGGTATCACAATGGGGAGAAAATGAAATCTCAATTTGCTGATGTTCCAAATGAGAGTACTGGATTATAAAATTATTATATGACATGGTTTTGTTTATTCTTCATCATGAAAAATAACAGATTATGACCCAAGAAGACATTGATATGAGAACACATCATTCTTATAATGAAAATGATGATATTGTCAGTGGGAAAAAATTGAATGATGTTTCCATGACTCTAGAATATCTACAACCCAGTAAAATTAAAAATTGTAATTTCTAATATGATTGTTTCATGGGAGTACAATTTATGGGATTCTTAATACTCTCATTGATTAAATTATTACCTTAAGTAAGGACCTTCTATGTGTAGTGTTGTAGGTAGTTTTCCATTTTTAATGGAGCGATTAGTAGTTTTTATGGATGTTAGATCAATTGAAAATTGGATTTGGATTTTTTAATTATAGTATTTATCAAGGAATAATGGTAAGGGTTGTGATATTGATATTGAATTGAATATTGGTTGTGTAATGTATTGGATTTTTGATGTCGGTTGGATTTGTTATAGGTAATTTTCAAGGTTTTATATGGGTATTGACTCCCCTGATCATCCTCCCACCCCACCCCCATGACACTCCCCCACCACTATTGACACCAACCTAGACCCCCCCCCCATTGGACAACCCCCCACCCGCACCTCCTACACAACCTACGCCCCCTAGACACCCCCACCCCAATGTAAATCCCCCCAACCCCATGGAAACCCTTCACCCCCCCCCCAAAACACACATCACCCCATTACCACCCCACCACATAGACACCCCCACCCCCAAAAAACCCCCACCCATGGATACACACCCAAGCCCCATGACACCGCCACACCATAGACATCCCCAAACCCCCTAGAGACTCCCACCCCAATGGACAGCCCACCTAGACAGCCCCCCACCCCCAAATAACCCCACCCCATTAGAAAAACACCCATGGGAATCACCCCACCTTTACACACCCCCAGTAGCGTCCCAAAGCATTACGTATATAAACATTACATTAATTTTGAGGAATATATAATACATAACAATAACAGACACCAATAAACCGTAATAGCTTAGTGTCTTTGGAAACTAGGAATATAATCTTCTAATCTTGGTGAAAGATCTTCAACATCTACTATAATTATGTTCCCCTTTTTTACATAATTAAAACATTTATTTATATTCAGGGGAAAATAAAATATATAAAGGGTGAGATCAAATGCTCAGTAAGGGTAATCATGGAGAAAATAAAACAAAACATATATATTTCAACTTCAAAACATGAACATAATGTTTAAACATCAAAATCTTATGTAGTGAAATATATCATTCCAGCACGTAAGGTATAGATCATAATGGAACATAAATCATGATAAAATAGCATGGGAATAAAACATTTAATTGTAGAGAACCATTACGCATTTGATATGATTTCCATAGTAACCAAGGCATTGCTTCCAAGACCATCTTAGTGAAAAATTCCCTTACTGAATCGAGTTCACTCATCCTTCCAGTCCTATATCACGGAACCAGATTGACTTTCCATTCTAGCGATGTCTATCTTAGGAGATATAAATCTTTATACAATTCTTCGGAGGGAGATATAGGTCCCACCCATCTCATAATTAAATCATTCATATGTGTGCCACAAAATAAACATAAATCATACATCATAACCCAAAGAATAAAATGGGTTTTATAAATATCATCCCATCATAACATAATACATATATAAAAAATGGATATCATTTACTCATAAACAAAATCAAAAAATTTAAATAATAGGGAAATTATACTTGAGACATGACCATATTAAATAATTTCATCATAGATGGAAAATAGTCTGGATAAAACACTTGAAATGAATTCTTGAGGAAAATATCAGTTCTTCTTCAAAATCATTTCATTTTTTCAAAATTCCATAAAATTTTAAATGAAAAGGATTTTGATTAAAATAATCATGAAATATTTTACACTAATCTTCATTAAAATAAGGAGTTATGAAACCGTAAAAATCCATTCATTCCGTATAAGTTAGAAAATCATTTTTCTCGTACTTTTTTCAGAAAATTCAAAAAGTTCTTTGTATGGTAAACAAAAGATTCCTTCTATAACACAAATTAAAGGTAAAATAGGGGTAAACATGAAATTAATCATACATTTAATAATATTAAACACATTATGAAAAAACATTTTATGGACCTGGATGAAAAATATAACCCCAGAAAATACTTACGAATAAACAATCTTGTATAAGAACGAGATTGGAACATATATCCCTTACCTTAGGTCTGATATGATTCTTATATATCCAAACCTCCTGTATAATGATTTAAATAATTTCATTTACTTATTACAGAATCATATTCATTGTTATGATATCATATATGGTTCACTTATGACTTTATATAACCTGTTCTTTTGTAATTTCTTGTCAAAATAGCGTTTTGGGTAAAATCTTTTCATTTATCATCTGTGTTTTGACTTGTAATTATTCATATGATTACATAGATCATGATTACTAAAATCCATAATATAAAACATGATTTATATATAATATATATTCAGAATATACATATATATAATAGATTGATAAATAGAATGAAATACACCGTTCATGGAGACGGTAGGCCTTATGTACGCATTAACATTGTTTTCCATTCCTTATTGACTTGAATGTAAGTAAGTAGATGACATATATATATATATATATAAATAAATCAATTTGCATCATTAGGTCATATATTTCATTATTATTCATTATATATACTTTATATTAATTCTTGAATGGTTAACATGGATAATGAATCGCATCACCTCGTGGAGACGTTAGTCCGTACATATGCGCGAGCGATGATATCATTCCCATAATTATTGAATATAATTGGAGTGGATGATATAATATCTAAGAATCATTATGATTTTATAATAGCTATATATAGTTTTTCATTCCACCAATATACCCATCCATGTAAGGTGGTGGTGGAAAAATAAATTACACCACGACGTGGAGACGGTATTCCATATGCACGCACACGCGGTGATTTCGTTTTTTGTAGGATGGATAGAAGGTGAAATAGGGTTGTTTCATATTTATAATAACATATCAGTATATAATTGATACATATGTTATTAATTTATTATTAAACAAATAAATAAGAAGATTTTTAAGAAGAATGAAACTTGAAAGAATCAGTTTAAGAGATTACCTCTTCTTCGACGCACCACTTTTGAGCTTCCTCTTAAGGCAATAGAGTTGGACTAATAAGGAGACCAGAACCTATATAATGTATATAGGGATGCTGAGAAGGGAAATGGTCATGGTTTGGGCGAGATTTAGAGCTCAAAATCGTCTAAAGAGGAGAGGGAGGAGGTGCCCATTCATAAGGGGGGATAGAGGCACCTTTGGAAACCTTAAAAATATTAATTTATAATAAACCGAACCCCACTTAAAAACCTCCAATAATTACTCATATTCGAATATTAGATGATATAGGGTTGTAATCTCATCAAAAAATAAAATTTAGACATGTTGTATGCTTATTTTAAACTTTATCAAATTGATTTACCCTTATTTAATTTATTTAATCTTATTTGTGGTAATATTATTAATAATTTTAAATTTTCATAAATAATTACTTATGTGTTGTGAATTATCCACAATTGGGTACATTATGACATTTTAGACCATAAAAATTTAAATTTATAATTTTTAAATATTTATTTGATTTTCAATAAATTTAAAATATGTTATTTTTACTAAATAACAATAGTGTCAATTTTGACACTAATAATTTATTTTAATTAAAATAAAATCTACACAGAGGATATATTCAAAAAAAATTAATAGATTCATAACATGACATATTCAACTATAAATTTTTTTAGATCATTAATTAGTTCATATAATGATCATTTTAATATTTATAAAACCTTTTATTTAATATTTCCCTTAATAAAACAATTACTACATCATTTTTGTATGATCATTTAATATACATATTATTTCCATAAAATTAAAAGTAAAATATAATGATTAAGATAAAAATAATAAATTTTCTAATAATATTTTTACTCGAATTTATGGTCTTAAAATCATGACATTTAAATTGTTATATTTATTAAATTATGAAGGTTACATCTTTGAAATTATTTCAAAAATAATAATGTAAATGTACTAATCGATTTTATAATCCTCCAAATGGTACAAATATCGAGAATTTTATGATTAGTGTATATATATAATTGACCAATAATGATTGGTAATGTTTCTGGTCCTTTTGATAGGTATTATAAATTTAATAAAAACGATATTATTTATTTTTCACTAAATAAATAATTTCTAAATCATTAATGTATAATATTTTAATGTATTAAAATATTTAAAATAAATAAATAATAAATTACCATGATAAAGAAAAATATTTTATCTTTCAAATGAGTATTTATAATCTAATTTATATATTGTATAACTGTATATTAAAAATAATCAAATTATTAAAGTTTGAGTGAGACATGTCACTTTCCTTTAAATAAACTAAATTAATGGTCTTAATCAAATAAAAGTGGGATCCATTAGATTCTATTTCTTCCCATGTATGATTTAGGGTAAAATATAATCATCCAATTATATTAGGACAAGTGTTAGGGTAATTTTATAATATTATATTTACCCTCAATTACCTCGATTTACCTTTAACTATTGGAAATAAAATTTACCGTAGTTACTATTCCTAATGACTAAACATAAAAAGTATATTATTAACACAATTTGTTCCTACTGATTCCAAATATGGAATCAATTTTTCCAAATTAAAATCATATAAGTTAAAGAAATTAATTTTAAATTAATCTTGTTTTTAAGAAAATGAGTTTTAAAAGTTAAAACGTTGCAAATGATTGAAATGATTGTACCTAAAAATTCAATGTAAAATCAATTCTAATGACATACATTATATTAAATGGTAAATATATATTCAATTTTTATTTTAAAACCATTAAATATTATAATTTAATTATATAAGTTATTATGATGAAATGAGTAATTTTTAATTAAAATATATTATGGTTTTACTATTCATTAAAATATGAAAGTTATCAGAATATTATGAAAAATTTATCCAAAGTAAATTTTTATATCCTGATTTCAAATAATAATATTATTTTGTCAAAATAAACTTTTAAACCTGTCAAAAACTAGATTTATTGTGGATCCTCCATCAAAAGGTGGCAAAACTGCATTTTTTGAAAAATACTTATTTTAACCCGAAAAATTTATTCTGTTCACATACCATGTTTTAGAAAATTTTTAAGATGAATAATAATGTTATAAAATTAACAAAGTAGTTAATACTAATCATAATGGCTTGTTCATAATAATATTATAACCATATATCATTGTTTAGTAAAACCCGTTATTGTGTACAACACACGCTATCAAGGAAGGTCGTGATTGCGTGTAATGCAAGGAAAGTCAGGGTTTCGTGTAGTGAAAGACACATTTGTTGTTTCATATAATATTATCCAACCATATTTTATTTATACATGGAATATATATATATATATATATATACTCAATGTTGCGTAGAATAAATATTATCAAATGAACTTGAAATTGTCTGTAACACATTCCAAGAATAGTGTTGCGTATACTGCAAGCTAATAAAGTGTTGCGTATAGCTCAAGATAATATTGGTGTAGCATAAAACAGAAGATATGAAATAAATTGAAAATATTATATCTTATAAAATATCAGGGTGTTACATTCTACCTCCTTTAAAATTAATTTCACCCTTGAAATTTGTTGGGGTTATGAATGGTTTATTACATGAGAGTTTCATTCATAGAAACCCACATCGTAAAAAGGAATAACAAAACTTATCTTTAAAAACGTATTTATGAAACATAATGGCTACCCAAATTAGCGAATCAGTCGGTTTCCACATACGATAACATAGTTGAAAATATGGATATGGAAGAGAAATCTCACCATCAAGTTCTGATGGAGAGTGGTAGAGGACATGGCATTGATAAAGCCAACAATCACAAACCCATATATTAGTGATGATCATAGGTACAAATTGATTCATTTGATATGAAGACACTAGGACAACATTTTTGGTTTTCATGATCATTTCACTAAAGTTGAAGAATTTGAATTATAATAAATACTTACTTTATTTCGGTAAAATCTCAACGTTGTTCATGCCTTGAACAATTTCCACTTCATCTCTTAATGAAATGAAGTTGAATTTGTCATTCTTGAAGTGTTAGTAGATCATGTGACAGAATGATGGGTCAGTCCATCTATATCAAACAAAAGGTTAACAAAACTTATAAAATATTCATATGTCCATCTATGGTGATTTTAATTGTATATGATTCCAAACCTGAACATATACTTCATTTATCATACCGCTTAATAAAATAAAACTACTTTATACTAACCAAAGACTTCATGTAGGCTAGGGGTAGGTGATAATGACTTGTCACACTTCGGTTGTGGGTTTGATTCCTGCAACCTTGTCTGACGTGACAAGTTGTCATACGTCCTATGGGTTCTCCATTATATTAAACAATACTATTAAAACATAACAAAAAGTTCTAGCCTTAATCATTACTATCTGATGTCTAAAGTATTTGATTCTAATATTTATGTTTATCGAAGATACTCTTGTCCAATATAGTAGTATAAATAAAACAATTACTAGAAAGGTCATCTACCAAGTATTGAATACAATCATTTATCGCCCGTATATCATAATATATATATATCTTGTAGGTAAAATTCCAAACATGTGAATTCGTTAATCATGTATTCTCTTGAAACATGAGTACCCATTAAACCATTGTGAAAACCTGAATGTTGTCCAATGTTAACTCTTTCCAAATACCATAATCCCAAAATTATCTATACTCAAACGTTGATATCAATTTTCCCTTATACTAGTCATGAGCTCATTAATACTATCAAACATCTCATTATCCCCTTATTCATTCATTATGCACATATCATCTACCTTCCAAAAATATTTGAATAACCATTCATGGTTACAAGTACCATTCATCATATACATTCAAAACTGATGTAATGGAAACACTGTAACAATCATTATATTTTATTTAATTCAATAGTACCATACATTATTCATGATAAACATACAATCATTACACTACCTTCTTAAACCACTAACTGGGATTCATCATTTCTTCCATCCCATATATCATTTGTAGTCTATTCATCATCACCCACATAAATACTACCCATATGACCATGATGATTCTCTTTATGAGATTTTCCCGTTGGGAATTGGTTTTCATAATGCCCATACATTCCACATTAAAAACACTTATTCCTTGTTGATGTCTTAGAAATACCGTTATCCTTGTCCATGGTGTTAACTGAACCTTTTACTTTACAATTACTAGATTTGTGTCCTTATTTTCCACAACCAATGCATCTTCCAATTCCTTTGAAGCATTCCCCTTAATGCCTCTTCCCACATGATTTACATGAGGGAAATTGAGCATTCATTTATCTATGATCATCATGAAACTCCATCTTTCTCTTATTAGATGAGTCAAGAAACATACCAAATTTGAGATTATTGATCATATTATGAGATTTGTGATTAGGAATAATAACGATATGTGGTCCTCCAGATCCAATTTCATTTCGATTCTCATGAATAATATCATTCCATTTTCCATCATATCCTCCATTATCGTGAATCTTTTGTTTTACAGCCATTTTATAAAACCAAAAAAAATTGTGTGAGTGGAAAAAATCATAATCAAGGCAGAGTACCTTAAATATCTAACATCATAGGTTTAGTTATAATATTGTTACTATAATTCTAGGATTATAACCTATACTTATAATTAACCTTAGATACATCCATATACATACCTTAGATATATATATAGGGATTTCAAAAACGTTTTCACATCCTAGTTTCTAAAGGTTGACAAATCCTTTCCATTGATACCAACAATAGAGACCCAAAGCATGACGCACATATAAATTACATTACTTTTAAAGATTATCTTATACATAACCAAAATATACACTAATGGACCGTAATATTTTAATGTCATTGGAAACTCATAATATAATCTTCTAATATTGGTGAAAGATCTTCAACATCTCCCATAAAGATCTTCCCCTTTTGTTAACTAAAACCCTTCTTTATATCCTAGGGAAAAAAATATAAAGGGTGATCTCAAATGCTCAGTAAGAGTATGCATGGATAAAATAAAACAAACCATATACATCTGATCTTCAAAACATGAACATGAAGTTTAAACATCAAAATATGGAGTTGTGAAATAAATCATGACAGTACGTAAGGCATAAATAATAATGGAAAATCAAGCATGATAAAATAGCATGGGAATAAAACAGTTAATTATGGACAACCTTTACGCACATGATATTATTTCCATAGTAGCCAAGGCATTGCTTCCAAGACCATATTACTGGACAAAGTCCCTTACTGAATTGAGTTCACTCCTCGTTCGAGTCATGTATCACTGAACCAGATTAACTCTATATTCTATCACTGTCTATCTATTGAGATATAAATCATTACCCAATGAATTCGAGGGAGATCTATGTCCCACTCATCTAATAATGAAATCATTCTTATGTGTGCCACAAAATAAACATAAATCTTACATCATAACCTAATGAATAAAATGGGTTTCATAAACATCATCCCATCATAACATAATCCATATAAAAAAATGCATACCATTTCATCATAAACTATAAAAAACCATTTAAATAATAGGTAAATTATACTTGAGACATGACAATATTAAATATTTTCATCTTAGGTGGAAAATAGTCATGATAAAACACTTCAAATGATTTCTTGAGGAAAATATCATTTCTTCTTCAAAATCATTTTCTTTGCTCAAAATGCCATAAAATTTTAAATTAAATGGATTTTGATTAAAATAATAATGAAATCATGTATAGTAATAATCATGAAAATAAGGAGTTATGAAACTGTAAAAATACATTCATGCCGTATAAGTTAAAAAAACATTTTTCTCATACTTTTTTCAGAAAAGTCTAAAAAATCTTTGTATGGTAAACAAAAGAAAGATTCCTTCCATAACACAAAGTAAAGTTCAAATAAGGGTAAAAATGACATTAAACACACATGGAAGAATATTAAAATCATTATGAAAAAACACTTTATGGACATGGATGAAAAATATAACCCCAGTAAATAGTTACGAATAACAATCTCGGATAAGAACGAGATTGGAATAGTTATCCCTTACCTTAGGTCTGATATGCTTCCTACATAGCAGAACATCTTGTATAATGATTCAAATAAATTAATTACTTATTATATAATAATATTCATTGTTATGATATCATATATGGTTCACTTATGACTTTATATTACCCGTTCTTTTGTAATTTCATGTTAAAGTAGTGTTTTGAGTAAAATCGTTTCATTTATCGTCCGTGTTTTGACTTGTAATTATTCATATGATTACATAGATCATGATTAATTACATACATAATGTAAAAATGATTTATATATAATTTATATTATGAATATACATATATATAGTATATCAATAAATGGAAAGAAATACACCATTCATGGAGACGGTAGGACGTACGTACGCATGAACGGTGTTTCCGTTTCCTTATTGACTTGACTGGATGTAAGTAGATGATATATATATATATATATATCCAGTAGATAAATTATGCCATATATTTCATTAATATTCATTATATATACTTTATAAACATTCATGTATGGTTAACAGGGAGAATGAATCTCATCGCGTCGTGGAGATGGTAGTCCGTACGTACACATGAGCGATTATATCGTTCCCATAATTATTAAATATAATTTTAGTGGATGGTATAATATCTCAGAATCAGTATGATTTTATAATAACTATATATAGATTTTCTTTATACCATTATACCCATCCAGGTTTGGTGGTGGTGGAATAACAGATTATACCACGGCGTGGAGAGGGTATTTCAAACATACGCACGCACGATGATTTCATTTTTCGTACGATGGATAGAAGGTGAAATAGGTTTGTTTCATATTTATAATAACATATCAGTATATTATTGATACATATGTTATTAATTTATGATGAAACAAATAAAGAATAAGAAGTTGAAGAAGAATGAATGTTGAATGAATCGGTAGAAGAGATTACATATTCTTCGACGCACCTCTTTTAAGATTCCTCTTAAGGCACTAGAGTTGGCCTTTTGAGGAGACCAGAACCACTATAATGTTTATAGGAATTCTTAGAAGGAAAATTGGAATGGGATGGCCGAGATTTAATTCTCAAAACATTGTAATGTGGAGAGGATGGAGGTTCCCTTTCATAAGGGGGGAGAGGGGCACCTTTGGAATCCTTAAGAGTATTAAATTATAATAAATCAAACCCCAATTTAAACCCTCAAAAAATGACTCATATTAAAATATTAGATGAGATAGGGTTGTAATATCATTAACCAATAAAATTTAGACATGTTGGAAATTTATTTTAAACCTTATCAATTTGATTTATCCTTATTAAATTTATTTAATCTTATTTGTCGTAATAATGTTCTAAATTATAAATTATTATAAATAATTAATCATGTGTTTTGAAATATACATAATTGGGTAAATTATGAAATTATTGACCATATAAATTTCAATTTATAATTTTTAAATATTTATCTGATTTTTAAACAATTTAATAAAATGTTATTTTTATAAAAAAACAATAGCGTTAATTTTGACACTATTCATTTATTTGAATTTAAATGAAATCTACACATAGGATATATTCTAAAAAAATGATTAAAATATTCCTAAAATGTCATATTAATCTATAATATTTTTTTAGAAAATTAATTATTTCATACATTGTTTATTTGAATATTTATAAAACCCTTTATTTGAAATTTCCCTTAATAAAACAGTTACTACATTATTTTTTATAATCATTTAATATACTTATTATTTTCATAAAAATTAAAAATAAAATCCTATGAAGAAGATAAAAGTAATACCTTTAGTAATAATATTTGTTCTCTAATTTATGATCTTAAAATCACAACATTTAAATTTTTATATATATTAAATTATGAAGGTGACATCTTTGACATCATTTAAAATAAAATAATATAAATGTCCTAATTGGTTTTATAAGTCACAAAAGTTTCCATATATAGACCCTTGGATGATTAGGTTATAGATATAATCTACCGATAAATTTTGGTAAAGTTTCTGGTCGTTTTGATATGTATTATTATTTTAATAAAAAATATATTATTTATTATTCACTAAATAAATAATTTCTACATCATTAATGTATTAGATTTTAAGGTAATAAAATATTTATTATAAATTACAAATAAATAACCTTGATAAATTAAAACATTTTATCTTTCAAATGAATATTTATAATCGAATATATATTTTGTATAAATATATATTAAAAATAGTTCAATTATTAAAGTTTGAGTGTGACATTTCACTTTCCTTTAAATAAACTAAATAAAATGTCTTAATCAAATACAAGTGTGATCTATTATATTACATTTCCACTCAAGTATGATTTAGGGTAAAATAGAATCATCCAACTATATAAGGACAAGTGTTAGGGTAATTTTATAATATGATATTTATCCATAATTACATTGATTTATATTTAACTATGGTAATTAAAATATTCAGTAGTTACTATTCATAATGAATAAAAATTAAAATTAGCGTATTAACATAATTTGGACCTACTGATTCCAAATACGGAATCCACTTTTTCAATTTCAAATCACAGAAGTTGGTGAAATTAATTTAAAATTATTCCTGTTTGTATGAAAATGAGTTTTAAAAGTTAAAACATTGCAAAAGATTGAAATGATTTCACCTATGAATTCAATGTAAAATCAATGCTAATGACATAAATTATATTAAATGGTAAAAATATAATCTATTTATACTTTAAAACCATTCAATATTATAATTTAATTATATATGTTTTTATGATGAAAAAGGTTGTTTTTAATTAAAATATTGCGTATTTTTACTATTCATTAAAATATGAACGTTATCAGAATAATATGAAAATTTTATCCAAAGTAAATTTTTATATCCTGATTCCAATGAAGAATATTATTTTTTCAAATGGAACTTATAAACCTGTTAAAAACTAGATTTTTTGTGGGTGTGCCATTAAAAGGAGGCAAAACTGTATTTTTTTAAAAAGACTTATTTTACCCAAAAAATTTATTTTGTTCACATACCATGTTTTATAAAATGTGAAAGATGAATAATAATGTTATAAAATTCAAAAAGTATTCAATACTTTTCATAATGGTGAGTTCAGAATAATATTATAACCATATATAGTGGTTTAGTGAAACACGGTATTGCGTACAACAAACGCTATCGAGGAAGGTCGTGATTGCGTGTAATCCAAGGCAAGTCAGGGTTGCGTGTAGTGAAAGACCCCTTTGTTGTTGTGTATAACATAATACAGCCATATTTCATTTATAAATCTAATATATATATATATATGTATATATATATATATATTTACACTCAATGTTTAGTAAAATAACTACTATCAAACGAACTTGAAATTGTGTGTAACACAATCAAAGAATAGTGTTGTGTATACTCCAAGTTAATACAGTTTTGCGTATAGCGCAACATAATCTTGGTGTAGAATAAAATATATGATATTGAAGAAATTAAAAATATTATATATCATAAAATATCACGGTGTTACAGCACCACCCCTCGGGACACCCCCCCACTCCATGGACACCCCCTCACCTAAGATAGCCCCACTTGGACATGACCCAACCTCTGGACACCCCCGCCCCCATGACACCCCCTAGATACAACCCCATATTTTGACACCCCCTCACATGGATATCCCACCCCCTTGGACAACCCCCCCCCCCCCCACCACCTTGGACACCACCCCCCCATGGACAACCCCACCCCCTGTATCCCCCCCCGGACACCCCCACCAGCTTGGACAACCTCCCCTGGACACCTCCCCACCCATAGACAACACCACCCCCACCCCCACCCCCAAATTCCACCACGTCCCTGGATAATCCCCAAACCCCAGGACACCCCCTCTAGACACCCCACCCCCTTAGACAACACCCACCACCATAGACACCCCACCCCCTATATACCTCACACCCTTAGACAAGCCCCCCCACCCCCCCCCTGACACCCCACCCCACACCCTATATACCCATGGACATCCCACCACATAGACACTATCACCCCATAGGACATCACATGCCTATGGACATCCTCACCAAATTGGATAGCCCCCACACCCTAGACACTCCTAGTGGACCACATCCCACACCATTGACACCCCCACCCCTTTAGACGCCCCCACACCCCAGACCCCCCACCCATGCAGACAAACCCCCCCCCCCCCCCCCACCACCACCACAACCCCCTAGACACCTCCACCCCCTAAAAACCCCCACCCCCTAGAGAACCCCAAACCATTGTAAACCCCAACATAGTGAATACACTGACATTATTTATTTGGTTTTGTGAAATATCCATATTTTTGAAAATATTTCTATTTTTTTCCTCAACAACTAATTTTAAAAAACT
This sequence comes from Viscum album, assembly GCA_963277665.1. NCBI lineage: Eukaryota > Viridiplantae > Streptophyta > Magnoliopsida > Santalales > Viscaceae > Viscum > Viscum album. The sequence goes on along the minus strand of OY728151.1, from coordinate 719,361,712 downwards.
CTCCATACATATTATACATGTTTGATGAAAAGAATTCTCATTTTAATATCTTGAAAAATGTTTCATCTGGTCCATGGTGTCTTCATGTATGTGATAAATGAAAAAAATTCCAAAACATACTTCACCTTAATTTTTGGCAAATATAACTGAATTAGTATATCATTACATTGTTTTAATAATAAGGTATCAACACAAGAATTTTTTACTACATCAACTAGAAACCCCTTCCATTATGGATATATAAAATATTGATAGATTATAATATATGGAAAATATATTTCAAACTCATTATTCAAAATTTCCATGTACATGGAATCATGCTTCTTTACCTCATGGAATCATCATCTTATGACATAGAACTCCCTTAAGTTCCATTTAATCATTCTTGGATCATGATCCACATGTGTGACCATGCTTTTTCAATACCTGAGGAACATTATACTATTATTTTCAAATTATATTTTCCATTTATTAAAAATAAATATTATTAATATCACTCAAATAATCTACAAAAATATAAAATTTCATCGATCTCAAATTTTCTCAACTCTGGAATGATTCCCCTCTATAGGAGTACCTAATCTTGTACAATCGTTTATAGTTATTAAAAGATATTACAAATCATCCATGAACATTTTATTCAGATCTCAAAACACTCTTAAGATCCCACATGGTCAAGTTATTTCAAAGTTTATTGAATACAGGAGTATAATGGGAATCCTCTCCTTCGAATGCTCATGGATTCAAATTCTCACATTCTCTATGTCAAAAGATGTATAAGACACTCAAAATTCTCCATTGGATTATATATATTCTCTCAATTTGAACAATAGTCATGTTATTATATTAAAAATGTATGTCAATATCATGGAATTATATTAATTTATTGTATTTCATTATAAATATAGTATTTTGTTGTCTTTTATATTTTGATTCTCTTATAGAGTAGTGTGTCAGTTATGGATTCATATAATGTAAAAAATGAATGTTTAATTAAATATATTTTTAATAAAACATATATCTTATTTAATTTCATTTGATGATATGAATTATAACTTTTTTTAGTTAATGGAAAGATGTTGGATGTATGAAAACAATGAGATCTCAAGCAATTTTCAAAATGATTTGGAGAGATTTTGATATTTTTCAGTTCACAATGCTTCATAATCTGTTCTCATAGACGACCCATGTTATAATTGTGTTGGAAGAACTTGGTTGAGCCATGGAGATTCCAGCTACCACATATCAAAATATGGTTTTCATGCAAACTACTATGTATGGAACCACAATGGGGAGAAAATGAAATATCAAATTGGATATGATGTAAAGGAGATGAATGGCTTGGAGAATTTTTTATATGACCAAATTTTTATTATTAATCATAATAAAAAAATGATTCCATCCCAATAATAAATTAGTATGATCATAGATGACGCATCTATGGAAACTAATGATGTTGTATGGGTGAAAATCTATAATGATGTTACCACGACTACAATATATCGACATTTGTGGTAAAATGAAAAATATAGAATTTTTAATCTGATTATTTCATTGGAAAACTATGTGTGGTATTTTAGAATACTGATATCAATTACATTCTTACCTTCTTGAAGGAACTACTTCCATATGATGCAGGAATTCTCTCAAACCTCTTTATCTACTCGATGTTAATTGAGGAACTTGTATTTTCATGAATCAAAATTCATGCATTCCCGAACGATTACATTTTTTTCTTGGATGAATCTTCTGAATAAAATTATTATATAAAATATGGCACATCCAGTGAGAATCCATAAGCTATTAGAACACTCTCCTGTTTTATACATAACATAATATGAAACTTTCCATTAATCCATAGACTCCAAAATAATTTTATATCCGATGAAATATGAATAAAATTAAAATGAAATGATACTCAGAGAGAAAATACTAAAGATGAGTTTGTTCACCCTATAGAAGGATTTTCATAGAAGAGATTTAATTCGTGATATCCTGATATTGTAGCAGACGTTCGTATTATGAGGTTGGGTCTATCAAGTGATGGTTTTAATCTATTTGGTAAGATGATTACTCCGCAATTCACATGTCCGGTTATTATACTTTGTTATAACCATCACCATTGGTTGTGTATAAAAAAACCTTTCACTATAATGAGTATTCTCAAATGTGGCCCATATGATCTCGATAATGATATAGACATATACATGAAACCCTTAATAAAATAGGTGAATTTTATTTTGGATGTGGGTCTGCGCACATACGATGCATGTTGAAAAGACATATTTCATTTATGTTTTACGCTTATGTGGATAATAAATGATTTCCTAACTTTTGCAGTGATGAATGAAAGTAGCACGAAGGGATAACTATCATGTCTTCTTTGTATGGAGAATATACAATCTCGAATACTATAACATCAATGTTGTTTTATTTTTATTGGACATCAACGATTCATTTCAATAGGCTATATGTATAGAAATAATCATCAAAAATTTGAGAATACCATAGAGACTGATGATCCACCTCAGTGTATGTTTGGAACTGATGTGATTATTGAATTGAAAGATTTCATTTTTTTATACGGTAATGCTTAATTGAAATCTGTAAAAAGAAATAATGTTTCCAATGAATCCAATTACAATAGGAAGAAGAGAATTATATTCAAGGATTTTTATTATTGGTCAATGGATTTTTTATTTAATTACATAGAATTAATTCACCTTGAAAAAATATTTCTAAAATGATGCTTTCAATTCATATAAAATATAAGGGATAAAAAAAAGATTATTTACAGTCTCAGCATGACAAGGGGGATTGGGGAATTGGACCATATTTGCATCTTGTGCATATTAGTGAAAATAAATGGCTTGTTCAATGTGCTTCTTATGAGATGAAACCAATAGAAAAATATTTCTTAATGTACTGTGGGCTATTAATGTTCCTGATGACCATTCAAGGATAATATATAAATAGTTCAAATGAAGAGATTTGAAGCTAAAATCCTTGAATACTCTTGATTATCATGTTTTTCTACATCAGTTGATTCATATAACAATCAGTTATCATTTGTCAAATAATATAATGATATATTTTATTCATATTTTCCATTTGATTGGAGATCATTGTGATAAGAAATAATCCAATTATTTCTGGCATAAAATTTATGTTGATTCCCCATTAATTTTGTGGGTGACAGAGAAAATTTTTCCTCAATCATTTTTCACATTCAAGCTTTATTAGACTGTCTTATTCCAACTAAAATTATTATTGGGGCCCTATTTCATTTCATTGGATGTATCCAACTGAAATTAATATGTACACATTAAAGTCATATTTCTAAAGCATAAATCATCAAGAAGGTTCTATCATGATTGTTTACATGGACCAAAAATGTATCGATTGATACCTTAAGTATTTTTTAATCTTACTACATGAATGAATACACTAATGTGAAATGAAGGAGAATAATATGATAAAATTGAACCCAATTTTCTATCACATCCTAAAATAGGAGGAATTTTTGGATTATATACATTGAGGACATTAATCCTTGAAGAGCGGAAGACGACACATTGCAAAATTTTGTTCAACTATGATTTGATTGATGGATACATTAGGTATGTATATTTAATATGTATATATTACATATATATCTATTATACTATTCTTATTTTTATCAATAGTGAATATAAAGAAATTATAAATTGAAATCTCTGTTCTATATCTTTGATAAAGTAGATGACTTTTCATAGTAAAGAGTTTTCTTCTTGGTGAAAATTGAAGGAAAAATAACTGTTTAAAATAAATAAATCCATATTTAATTATGTTTAATATTCATTTATATTTATGTTTTTGAGTTTTCCTAGTGACTCAATCTATAACAAAAATATGATATTTGGATTATGGTGAAAATATTGTGGTTTGGGACTGTATATCAATTGTTATCATTGGGTACATATTTATTATCACTCAACAAGAATAGAACATCAGAATAGAGAGTGATGGTATTATGGTTTCTTCCAAAATCAGTAGTTATGGATGTTGATCAAATAATAGACCCTGATTTGAAAATGTAGGTTATTATGGAGTCATTGAAAAAATAGTAATATTGATTTATTAATCTCATGGAAGAGTCCAAATGATGAAATTCAAGTGGATTGATTTGATGATGAGGCAAAGCACATTTATTGAAGATTTTTTATTTGGAGTAATTTATTTGTCTTGCACATTTTCAACAGATGAACCATATGTATTAAAATCAATGGAAGACACTGTCTTTTATGTCAAAGACCATATTCGACTTAAATTTTTTGTCATTATTGATGTAATTACAATAAATAATTTTATGATTTTGATTATGGAATTGACACCATCCATACTTCAATTAGAAATGATCCATTTATTTCTTTTGATGACTCTCATAGATCAATTTTTAGAGTTGAATGTGAACCAGAAGTTGTAGTGATAAATATATAGAATCATCAATACAAGTTCTATATTATTTGTGTTTAGATCTATAAGGTATTTTAATGTTTTTATATTTCAAAATGATTTAATATTGATTACAAATATTTTGTATTTGACTTGACATTCGGTCAATTTTCAATGTTTACTGGTTTCATGTTTTTTTAATTACAATTTATAATTTGGAATTGATCTATATTAAAACCTATAAAACCAAAATTTCAAAATATCTAAACATTTAATTGATTTTTTGACCATGTATAATATTATTATAACTAAATGACCTACCTTTATCATTTCACCAGATAATGAACCTGATGGTTTTTCTTCATCTACAAAACATGTATAGAAACCCGCATCATCTACCTCGGCTAATGAAATTAAATTTTTTGGAAATTTTTTCATGTTATATACATCTTATAATTATTATTTATATATTCCTTATTCAAATGATACTATCATCAACTCAATCTATATTATGGGTTGAATCATTCATAATATATTCCATGTTTTTTTCTAAAGGAAAAATTCCATATTCTCTTTTTCATGATTGTTGAGTAAAATAAAGACACAAAATACATGTTCCATTATTTAAATAGATAGATAAAACATAGTAAAGAACAGTAATCATAAAAACTAAATTTATTTATTACATCACATATTATTTATTAACGTCATTATATATTTATTCAAGCTCACCTAAAATAATGTATAGTAAAATTATCGATGAATCCCCCTATTACCTATCATATTTGTTTTGGTGTTAGAAATTAGTTATAATTTTAAAATGACATCCATATTTGTTATAAAATTCATCAAATGAAACAAATAGAAGAGAGGAATTTTAAAAACACGATGGACAACCACTTTTTTGTGGCTGAGATGGGAGTTCCACCACTGGTTCATGTAGTGAGTATTTTATTTCATATGTATATATATAAATAATATATAATGTCATGTGATTAATTTTATTTTAATAATGTTTCCATGAACCACCTCATATGTGAAAATTATTTGAGGATTATATTTTTGTGGTCCCAGTACTCAGGGTGTTCGTACGAGGGGGTGGGACGAGAGCTTGGTGATCTTGTTTGCGTACCCAATTTGATCGTACCCCACCCACTGACATACCATCTAACCCAGATTTCGATTCTAGTGTGTCATTAGGGGCACACATGAAATTTCATCCTCCCATTATTTCACCACACTTTACATCTGGGAATCCTCAACCATCTTTACCATATCTGATAATGATTCCCACTCCCCATCTAGCATTTGTCCAGTCACCCCTGAGATCGTCTATTAATTCTACAACCATCTCTCTGAGATTATATATTCCAACATCCACCACTCTTGATCTATCATAGTATGTCCATGTAGAGAATACATTGGGACCCACTTTACATCCATATGGTGTTCATTTAGTTTTAGTGGATCCATCGGTGCTCATTTATCATACCGGTGTACATATATATTTATAACCCTAAAAAAATTATAAAATATATTTTTTTATAACATGTAGTGATATTATATTTTTTTCATTCATAATAGATATTTCTATTGATAAGAGTATGGGGTGAGGGCATACAAACATCCATGTGGTTTGGATCTGCCACACGCAGTTGATGGTGGACTACAATGAAGATAGTTAAATGATTCCCAAAATTGGGCAGCAATGTTGGAGTTTTTTCGCGATGCTTTCCAAATACATTGAATTCATTATTTCCAGACCTCTATCATGAAGATAATTGTAAAATTATGTAAAGGATAATGATTGGGAGAATATATTGGTAAATAAATATTTCATATTTAATGAAAAAAAAGTATATTTTATTTATATGAATTAATATTTTTGTGTTAGCTTCTGTTCAATTTCCCCAATTGTGAGGGTGAACGACTAGACAGTCAAATATATTTATGTGAGAATTGTAGACAATATAATAATTATTTGATTATTGGATATCATGGTATATTTGGAATTGATTTAGAGGTGGTACCCATCATGGATGGTTGCATGATAGAATTGTATTGGCAGCAGATTACACATTGGACGTCTATTGAGTTTTATGTATTAATCAAATTTGAGGTATTAAAATGAAAATTCTCCTTTTTATCATTAATAAAATAATTTGTGTTATTGAATTTTACATTGGAATAATCTATAATAAATAAAAAATACATTGATGACAAAAATTAACTCCACATAATGGGACGTACTACGTTGTCAGATCTTGAGAAGAAGTAGGTAAGACAACTGTTTATAATTTATCTTTATGACATTGGAATTCTATTATTTCTTAAATTATTTAATGGATTTCTAATGTTTTCATATAATTTTAGTTATTAAAATAATTATTGGTTACCATATTTTTATTACCATTCCCTATATTCAATGTCATTGTAGAGGAAAAACAATTAATATTAAAGGACGTGTACCATGAGCAGAACTGTTTTGCTTGAGTAAAAGGAAGAATGATTGATGTGAAGTTAACGAACAGACTCAGCAGAAGATTGTATGAATTAGTTTTTTTATATCCTGATTTAATAACTATTTCATAATTAATAATGTTTTATATTTGTAACAGGATGCTTTAGAGGCCCTTAATTCCCAGGGACCTGAACATTTTGGGACAAATTATCATATACATCAGGTGTTGGGAGATGAGAACCACATCATAGTACGCATCCAACATGTTAATAGTATAGTCCTGATGATGTGTTGGGCCTCATTTGGTACTCTTTTTTGTAACACTATTTTCTCGTAGGTTAAGGCATATGAATTTTTTTTGAAAAAAAGCCACAGATATTGTAGAACAGTATACTAAGGAACACACTGCATTTATAAAACTGCTTGACTTTTTATGTCCAACACTTCAACCATTGTCTGCCATTTTTTTAATGAATATATTTTTTAAATGAATTCTATGTACGGTTCATCAGGTGGTATTTCTAGTGGTTGTCGTGATGATGGTGAGGAGGAGGCTGAGGTGGAGGCTGAGTTCGAGGTGGATGGCGAAGAGGAGTTCAATGGAGAGGAGGATAGTGAGGAGGAGTCATAGAGGAGGCGTAGTATGAGGAGGATGAGGATGGCATTGAAGAGTGAGGGGATGATAATTGGGATGATGATGAGATCAAATATGAGGATAATGATGATTGTGATGATTGTGGTGGTGATCCAGGATAGATTGATCCATTACATTTCTGACTAGTAATACTGGGATATAATGATTAATAATTTGATGTTCATGAATATATGTTTTATTAGGTAGGTCAAATTATCATTATTTATCAAAAAATAATAACACATGACATATGATTTTTTTGTGACTGAATATATGTTGGTATGATTCAATCCTCCCTAGGGAACACCAATCCCCTTAGATAAGACTCGGACCCCTAGACACCCCACCCCCTGGACACACCCACCCCCATAGAAAACCCACCCCTAGGACACCCCAACCACTTGGAAAGATCCCCCAACCCCTTGGACAAACCACACACACTTCGATAACCCCCTCCCCAACCCACTAACACCACTACCCCCATGGATAACCACCCCCGGATACAGCCACCCCCTTTACGGCACACCTAGACACCCCAAAACCCACATGCCCCCATGGATAACCCCCAAAACCCCCTAGACTCCCCCATAAACTTGAACACCCTGCAACCCCCACTCTTCTGGACACACTCTCCCCCAATAGAAATCTCCCCATTGACATCCCTCCCCCCACCTCCCAACCTCCTGGACACCCCACCCCATTAGACACCCCCCACCATGGACATCCACTATATCTCGTGGACACCATGAGGACACCCCCACCCACACGGATATCCCAAACCCCACCTGGAAACCCCACCCCCTCGGAAACCCCCACTCCCATTGACAAACCTCTCACTCCCTGGATAGAACACATCCCCCTAGACTCCCCCACATTCTTTTAAAACCCCCCATATCCAATAGACACCACTATCCCTTGGATAGTCCCCCCATATATAGGCCCCCACACCCACCCCATGGACTCCCCTCCACCCCCCTAGACACCCCCACTGCCTTGGATAATCCCCACCCCTAGACACCCCACCGTTAGACACCCAACCAACCATAGACTCCCCCCACCCCCATGGACATCCCACACCCCTTGGACAACCGACCCATTGGACACATGAAACAACCTTGGACACCCCCTTCAGACACCCCAACATTCTGGGACACCCCACCCCCTTGGACATCATCCAACCCCTAGAAACCCCAACCCGATAGATAGGCTCCACATCCCCAACACACCCCCACACCTTGGATATCACCCACCCTCTTAGACAACCCCCCCCCCCCACACACACACACACACAACATGGGACTCTCGCACCCCCTTCGACAGATCCAACACCCTCGACACCGCCCACCCCGTTGGAAAGCCCCCACCCAAAGAACAACCCCATCCCTGGACAACCCAACACTCAAGGATATCCCCCCAGCACCTGGACACCCCCAACCCCCTAGAAAACCCCACACCCATGGACTACCCCCTCACCACCCCATGGAAACCCCCAACACCTAGACAACCCCCACCCCAACCACCTAGACAGATCCCCCCCCCATGGACACTCCACCCCTTAAAAACCTCCTCCTCCCTAAACATCCCCACCCCTGGACATCCCCACCCCCTAGGAAAACCCTCCCTAGACTCCTATAGGACATCTCTAATGGACTACACCATCCCCACCCATTTGTACACCCCACCACCCAATCACCCCCGACCCCCTTGGATAGCCCCCAACCCCAAGACAACAATCCCCCCTGACACCTCAACACCTTGGCATAACTCCATCCACCTAGAACTTCCACCACCTCCCTAGACCCCCACACACTTGGAAAACCCCTCTGATAACCACCCCACCCCCTTAACTCCCCACACCAGACACCCCCACCCCCCTTGGACGACCCCCACCCACCGAACACCCCCAAACTCTTGGATAGTCATGACCCCTTATATCAAATTTTCAGGTACTTTTTTTATAAAGATGATTTTTTTTCGGGGTGTTATAGTTTTTAGTTGTCTATCATGTTTGTTTAATTGGTGTTATTCTTAATTCTATATAGTGCATTTCAAATTCGTTGGTGTCATTCTGATGGAATAATACCTGGATAATATTTTTCTTCATTGGTGTTATTTTGAATTATGTATTGAGTATTGTAGTCTAGTTAATTGAACAAGTAATTGGAGGCTATTAATTATAAACTCATGCATAGATTTGTTATTATTGTAGGTAATTTCATAAGGGGAGTTAGAAAACTCCAACTATTAGAGCTTCAAAAACTCTATGAAAACGTTTTCAAAACTGTTGGTATAGATGTGATAATCGAATATACACAAATGGTTTCATGGATGAATTGGTAAAAGTTAAAATGAATGGATTAAAAACTGTTGGTAAAGACCTGTTAAATAACTTGTTACCAATTCTTTTTTTAAACTATTTGTAAATGTATTTACAAACAGTTCATGAAACCTTATGTATACATATAATGTGAGTTATATAAAAACCTTGTAAAAAACTGGTAAAATGTTATACCAATGGTTATAAATTTTTTTGGTATAATAAGATGTAGGATAACATACCCCAACTGTTTATGAATAACCATTTGGATATGTATATCTGAACCACATTGTATCCAAAGTATTGGTCAACCTTTGGTTTATATTTTTTCAACGGTTTCAAAACGTTGGAATATCATAGATTTCCAGCATTGTATAGAGAATTTCATATGGACCAAGGCAATCTTTGAAGTCAAATATTAATTAATTGGTACATTAAATAATAATAAATATTTCACTTGATATTACGTTGTGAAAATTAATAATAATAATTTTTTTAATTAATGTGACATATAATTATTAAATAATATTAAATTATTTAATTGACGACATGTAAATATATAATATTTTAAACAATACCCTAGAAATATAAATACAATGTTTGGTATACTATGCATTGAATCCAAAATCAATTCTTGATAATATTGGGACACAATTAAGCACTCTCTTGAATCCATTATTATATATACAACTCATGAAATAAATATGAATGAGATAACATGTTAAAAAAAATGGGACAATGATGATAAAAAATAATTCAGGATAATATACTTGTTACACTAGCACCCAATGGATTATTTCAATTTCACTAAGATATGAGGATTGGTGTTTGGATCACCACTATAGGGATTTCACTGCTAGATAATCACATCATAATGAAGGATATATGAAATGGAATTTGTTTGAAGATTGAAATCTATATCCATGAATGTGTCTTTATATCTTTTATCCAATTTATAAAATATTAAATAAACTGAATATTAAATATAAAATAATGTTTATCACTGAAGGTTGTAAGATAAAAAATGTTAAAATAATACTTTATATATTTCCTTTCACTGAATGATTCCACTATGCCTATAACAAACATATTTTTCATTTGAAACCTTCATGCAAAATATGATTAATGTGGAACATCTTCTGATGTAGCCATGTGCCGAAACCATATTCAACAGAACCCCTAAAATCAACATACCTCCCATGAGGTGAAAATATTAAAATATATGGAAAATCAATGTAAATGTTTTTAAATACATGAAAATTTTTGAAGACTATAAAATGTTACGGCACTCGATTCCGAGTCCTAGTGTGCATGGAATGATGCATCGATGCTTTGTTAATTTTTAATTAGCCTGCATATTTTCCTAAAAAGGATGAATAACTCTAAAAAAGTTACTTAGAAAAAAATTTGAAGGCACCGTTGGTCTCAGAATGGCAGGTTTACCCAATCTGTTACTTATGTTTAGTCGGTGCCGACCACCTATGTGAAAACAAAAAAAATTGCATAACTGTAAATAAAATAATTAAAAAACTACATTATTTTTCAAATGCTTATAACTAACAAATGGTATCTTGGATTAAAAATACAAGACCACCCCTGAACTACCGAGTTATTGCTTTATATAAGTGGATACTATCTATGGCTGGCACAAACCACCAGTAAAAGTTAGTTTTTAGCTATAAATAAAATAATTAAGTGATAAATATTTTATTGTGAAATCCATAACATTTAAATATTAACTCAAATTATAATCTTGAGAGTGTCATTGGGTTAGTTGGGTCATTTTTCATTTGGGAAAAGTCTAACCTTGAACGGCGTGCGTCGAGGTAGTTTGGTAATAATTTTCAGATATTATTTTCTAGTACGTTTAGTGAACATGCGATCATGTTTTTATAATTTTTAAACTGGTACTCGGAAGTGAAATCTGGAGGCACCGTTGAACTCACAGCGCCTGTATTCACTTATAGAGATTTACACCTCAACATCTGTTTGTCAAGGGTGAAAGATAATTGTTTGGTTTTTTCGTACAAATAATAAAATAAAATAAGACCAAATTTAAATTCATTTGTTGTAACCACTCCATCTAGAAGTTTAGAAGTGGGTAAGAGCATACCATAACCTCCCATGAGAGTTTATGATAGTGGTGACCACCCGAGCCTAACCTCCCTTGAGTGGTTATGGTGGTGGGGACCACCTGAGGCATAATCCTCTTGAACTCCCCTCTTAGTGAGGGAGAAACCTCTCAACTCACTCTTTAATGTGGATGAGCCATTGAAACTTCCTCCAAACATAATTGTTCCTACCCATAAAACAATTAATTATGCCAACCAATGTTAATAATTGACCCAATTTTAATTATGCCTACATATTCTATATTGTGGATAATTCTTTTTTTGTGGAATTGGGGGAAACAATTGGCATAAGGTAGAGCTCTTGGAGAAATCTCTCCAATGAAGAACCTCTTCTCTGAACGAATAACATCAACCATGAATTCGACCATCATTATTGAGACATCCTCCAATGGTGGAAATATTCAATAATGAGTCGAAGATCATTAATATGATGAACGAGCTCGAGATCAGAGGCGTGTGGCATGCCCGATGAACAACGACTTCGACTTCTCTATTTTTCGTCAACAATCGAACAAACAGAGGTAGAGGTTTATTTCTATTTGTTTATCACATCCCATTTAAACCTCTTAATTTTCTATTACGGGTTGGGAAAAAACATTTTAGGAGTGTTTGACGTTCTTCATTCTTGTTTATGCTGAGCCATTTTCTAACACATTAATCAGGAGGTTACGGGCCAAACAAACATGGCCTGAACCCTCCCCCAATCCTATGATGATTTGTGGTGTAGAACATAAAAAAGAAAACGGTGTAACGTCACCACCCCGCAGACACTGCCGCCTTGCGACCTCTGCACCACGCGGCTCCGCTACCGGTTTCTCCGATGACCTCCGAGCCACCGTCGACGTCCACCGAGTCGCCGCTGCCGTCGCCGTCTGCTGAGGCACCACCGCTGCCACCTTTGGCACTGGACAACTGTTAGATGAACCTTTATTGGCCTTTGGAAACTTGGACTGAGTCAATCCATTTGAGTGATACCCCATTGTGTTTTGGATTAAGATGGGGAACAGTCAGGTTGGATCAATCATGAATCCAACGGTGTGCTGGGGCTAAAAAACTATTAACTCACAGATCAGGCATCTGATTGACGAGATAGCTGTTGTGTTGAGACCCCTATGACATTTCCGATCACTAAAATACTTCATTGTGGGACTTCATGACAGTTAATGTTTCGACAGGTAGCTTGTGGAGTGGAACCTACCAGAGGACGAGCGAGCATAGTGCAGAGACCTAGTGGCTTGCTGAAACATGACGACTGCTGACCGTTTCGACTCAGAGTGACTAGACAGGCCCATTGGGGAGTGACTTGGTGACACTGTAGATCCATGAAGGGGAGTGTCTTTGTGACATAGAAGACCCACATTACTCGACAAGTGGATTACCTCAGCAGGCTATGAGACGGAGTGCGTCTGTGTGATGTGGAAGAACCACGATGGGGATCACCTCAATGTGATGTGGAAGACCCATGATGCTCAACAGGAGGAGTACCTCAGCAGTTTGTGGTTAGTGGGAAGCGCCATTGTGTGATGTGGTAGGCCCACCATACTTGATAGAGGAGGAGTTCTATAGAAGCCAAAGTGATCAACATTGGGACTGGGAATGTTACTTGATACTACCCCTGGAATAAATCATGTTGTGAGATGAGTCTGTATATATATGTTTTCCTCATGATTGAGATGGATTACTTGATACCTTATGTATATGTATGATAATATACCTATTTAGGGTTATATGTTGATTTCATACTTTTTGTTTTATGATTGATGGATTTTGTGAGACCTAGAGGGTCTCTGGTTCCCTACTATGTATCGTTATACTCACCCATGCACGGGCAATGCCCGAACCTTGTTGTGTTTGATGCAGACGACAGATAGAACTGACAGAGCCATAGAGTACCAGGATTAGATGGTTCCCAGAGGTGGACCATACGACATTTCAGTACATGGAGGAAACAAACAGATGTGGTGTGTTGAGGAGGTCATATGTACCTACCCTCCAGGTAGGAGCCTCGGAGGATGATCCAGTAGCTATATTTTCTCTTTCTTCAGTGGTATTGTATTATAGTTTTACTTGTACCTTTATTTTTTGGCTTGTATTCTGGCCCATTTTACTTTCATCACTCTTTTGGTTATATAGTTTTCATCTAGTCGTATCTTGTTGTGTGATTTGTTATGTGAGTGTGTAGGTTATAAAGGCAATGACTTCCTAGTTTTTATGTAATAAGCCTTCAGTGCTAGTCACAAGCCCTTGGCATATGGAAGGCGGGCTCTGGTTAGTCACAACACGTGCCCCAGGGGAAAGGTTGTGACAAATTGGTATTAGAGGAGTCAGTTCTACCCCAGAACATTGGACTCTGATCATTCATTGTAATGGTGAGAGTGTTAAGTGTAGTGAGTGTGGTTATCAGTTTAGGGAATCCAGTGTTGGTGTGGAGGCTGACATATCCATACATCAGGACCCTGACTTATGATTTCTGACTTAGTCCATGAAAAAACTGATTGCGTGTGTGTTTTCAAATGTTATATATGTGATATTTTGAGTCAGCTATCAAGGTAAAACTTTCTGCTTTCCAGTAATAACATTTTCACCATGGAGCACCTGCTCCTTATCAGGATGCCACTGCACAGACAACCAGTTAAGATTCCCAAGGGAGTACACAATGACGGCTCACCAAGCGACAAGGCTCTGGTATAGAGCCCTCTTAATATCATGGAAACTTCGGGTGGTGTACCTGCAACACAAACACCCATTGGGTAGCAGATACCACCAACTACACTGACGAACGGTGCACGCCGACTAAGCGTGTTGACATAAGTTCCTACAGTAGAGGCCTTCGAAGATATGAGGTGAGAGAGTTTACCACAGAGCTGAGGGCTTGCTCGAGGCAGTTGCTATATTTTTTCACCTAGTTGAGGTACATTTAGAGAATATGATGATCATTTCTACTAGACTTTTTTAGTGAGAGACCATGAGGATAGTCCACATAGTGATGAGGTTTCGAAACATGGACCATTACTTGATATTTTACCTTCAGGTATTGTGTCGTCTATATCACTACCCATTGGTCTGCAGTTTCAAACTGTGGTACTGGTAAATGACACATATAGGCTTAGTGCCTAACATGTGATTCCACCTCAGATAACCATCAGGTTCTATTGTTGGCCATCTAATAGGCGGTTGAGGACTTTCTTGAGGAGGTGGATGAGAGTTCTCTAGGGATTCTATAGCTTTAACAAGAGGACATGTCGGTAGCTTAATATTCATCTATAATTACCGATCATTCCTGGTAATCGATGAATACAATAAAATCAGTGCTTCAGAGCTCAGACCTCTGAGAGAGGTCTCTTTAGGGACATCTGAGCTTGCATTATTCCGCTATTCATTCCTACTTATCTTTGGGTCCTAGATAGAACATTTTTGGTTGAATATTCATTGGATGAGTGGATGCATAAAGTGAATGTTAGAAGTGGGAATGTAGGAAACATTCCCATGTCTTGAATACTTGGGCATGAAAAAATATTTCAAGTAGATGAAGTACTAGAGAAAGATGAATCTGCAGTGGTGCAGACGTGGAAGCAGATATAGTGGGGAAACATGAGGTGGTGTACATTTCGACAAGATACAACCACCCCCCTCTATGTTCCCCGCCAGGATGAGGGAGATGGAGGATTGGGGGAATATAGTTTCTGTATTCAGTCAATGAGTGCGACCCTAGGGCTCTAAGAATGATTCTAGGTACAATCTGTGTCTACTACTAGCTGTCGTATCAATAGACATATGTACCAATCATTCCTTCTTTCCAATAATCTTGTCCAAGAAGTACAGTTTCTGGTTAAACCATTGATTTGACACTCATTTTTTGAGATACCATTGGGAGGATTCTCAATAATTACACATATACCGAAGTTGTGATTTGACCCTTGAGGCGAGAGTTTCAGTTAGACCCTCATGGTGTCATAGTTGAGGCCTTACGACATTAGTTTGGGTATGAGTGAACATCCACAATTCATACTCATATTGACTGTACTTGGAAAAAAGGTTTTGGTTTATCTACAACATTGGGATTTTGTTTCCCATTGTTGGCAAAAAAGGAATCTCCGGAAGCACAAGATAAACTCTTACATAGGATGGTACGGTTGAGCACTCATGAGTCGTCCAACATCCTTATAGTGGAAGCAGATGTTTTGAGTTTTTAGTCTCAAACAAGAGGGTATAGAGTCCCTCCAATAATATGACATTAATATAGTATATACCCCTAGGAAGGGGAATATGGTAGCAGACACACTTAGCAGGAGTTCTGGCCTGAAACTAATGAGTGAGCCAACAGAGAAGCTAGCCGCTTTGCATATATACTTTGTGGATCGAGATGGAGATTCTTTTATTCAGTCTCTTATAGTCACTCCTCCACTTCATTAGTGAGTGAGAGAGGAGAAGTGTGATGACATGGAATCTGAGACTTGAGGAGCTAAGATGTCCACAAGAAAATCACTTGATGGATTTTTTAATGGTGGGGGGTACGTCGTCATCTTCAGAAGACGTACCATGGTACCAGTGTCTCTTAGGGAGGGAGTTTTGAGGGAGTTCCACACATCCCCACTAGCGGTATATCCAAGATTGTAAATGATGTACAAGGACCTCCAACGACAGAACTGGTGGTCGAGAATGAAGAAAGCAGTAGTAGAGTTTATCTCATTATGCCTCACTTTTCAGTAAGTTATGGTGGAGCATCAGGTACCAGCAGGATTGGTTTATCCTTTAGAGGTCCCAATATAGAAGTGGAATGGGATATCCCTGGACATCATGATAGGAATTCCACGTACATCTAGGGGTCATTACTCGATTTGGGTAATCATTGACTGACTCACCAAGTTATCCCACTTCCTACCGATCAGAGAGTAGGGTTCAGTAGAAGGCATGGAAAACCAATATTTTCAAGAGATTGTGCAGCTAAATAGAGTTTATTCGAAGATTTCATCTATTTGTGATGCACATTTTACTTCACAACTATGGAAGGGGTTACATGAGTCTTTTGGGATGTAGCTTCGTTTGAGCACCACATTCCATCCTCAGAAGGATGGTCAGACTGAGCGGACCATTCAAACCGTCGAGGACATGCTACGTGCTTGTGTCATCGACTTCGATCATAGCTGGAAGGATCACTTTACATTAGTGGATTTTTCATTCAAAAATATTTGTCACTCCACCATTGGGATTTCCCCTTTAGAGGCATTATACAGGCGAACTTACAGATCACTTTTGTGATGGACTGCCCTAGGGGAGTCAACAGAAGTGTGACCAAATATGGTACGAGTTTCCACAGAGAAGGTGTAGATCATCGAGGAGTGGATGAAGACTACACAGAGTAATAAGAAGTCGTATGCTGATAGTATACAAAGACATCTGGAGTTCGAGGATGGAAACCTTGACTTTCTATAGGTCTCACCTTGATGAGGTTTACAGAGATTTGGCCGCGGCGACAAGTTTTCCCTGAGGTTAAGAGGACACTTTCATGTCCTCAAGAGTGTTTCCGAGGTGGAATACCGCTTAACTCTTCCACCTATGTTGCACTGGGTGAATGATGACTTCCATGTATCCCAACTGAGTGGATACATGCAAGACCCTTCCCACGACATCGACCACGGTGAGATGGACATCGAGGATGAGGCGATGTTTTCAGAGGTTCCACTAGAGATTGAGGATCGACATGAGAGAGTCCTTCATGGGAAATTGATTCCATTGATGCATGTTAATCGACATCACAGTAAACTACAAGAGAGAACATAGGAGCTAAAGACTCAGATTTGTGCTCAGTACCCCCTTTTATTCCTAGTTTTTGTAATGTGGCTTTTGGGGACGAAAATCCCTGAGGTTAGGAGATTTTAATGAATCGGGAATCCCATCTAATGTTTTTAATTACATGGGAGTTTTTCAAGTCTTCAAAATCTGATGGAGCTCAATTCTGAGGCCAGGAGTGCCTAGAATGATCTGTCGATGTTTTGTTAAGCTTTAATTAGCACGCATAAGCATTTTTCCTGAAAGAATAGAATAACTATTAAATGGTTACTCTGATTAGAAATAAGAGGGCACCATTGCACTCATGATGGTGGGTTTACCCTATGTGTGACTTGTGTTTAGTCACCATGGGCCTCCTCTGAGTAAACCAAAAAATGGCATAATTGTAAATAAAATAATTACATAAATTATTTTACTTTTCAAATGCTTATAACACACAAATGGTAGCTCAGAATAAAAATATGAGACCACTGATGAACTCGTGATGGCATGCTTTATTTAAGAAGTTACTAACATTGGCCACCGCAGGGCACCGGTGAAAATATGTTTTTGGCCATAAATAATATAAATATTTGACTATTAATTTATTGTAAAATCCATAACTTTTAAATGGTAACTGATTTGATATCTGATAGCACTGTTGTGTTTGTTGGTGTGTGCTTCGACAAGGTAGTGCCTATACTCGACCGACACTGGTTGAGGATGTCTGGTAATAATTTTCTGCCATTTATTTTGGGTACATTCAGTAATCGATCGAGTGTGCTTTTCTATCATTTAAAGCATTGCTCGAAATGGAAATATGGGGCTAATGTTGAACTCATAGTTCCGATATTCATTTAAGGATTCTTTCACCATGAAGACATTTGGTCGAGGGTGAATGTTAATTTTTTTGGGTTGTTCCTAGAAATAATAAAAAAAATAAGCAGAAATTTTATTTTACTTGTTGTAACCACTCCATGTTGATGTTGAGAAGTCAGGACCAATAGAACATAAGATCCCATGAGATTTTATGGTGGCGGGGACCACCTGAGCCTAACCTCATATTGAGAGGATATGGTGGTGGGGACCACCTGAGGCCTAAACCTCTTGAACTCCACTCTTAATGAAGAAGAATCCTCTCAAATCCCTCATTAATATGCAGGATCCTTTTGTGGTTCCTCCAACCTTAATTGTAGAAACCCATCAAAAAAATAATTATGCCAACCTAATTGATTAATTTTTCCAATTTGAATTAATCCAACATATTTTATAATGTTGGATAATTCATTTTTGGTGGAATTGGGGTAACAATTGGAAAGAGGAAGAGCTCTTGGAGAAATCTCACCAACGAAGAACTTCTTCACTGAACGAAGAACACTGACCTTGAATTCGACCTTCTTTCTCGACACATCCTACAATGGTGTACATCTTCAACAATGAAGAATCACCTTCATCGAAGAACGTTAATCTGAGGAACGAGCTCGTGATCAGAGGCTTGTGGTGGGAGAGCCAAATGCCGACTTCGACTTCTCTCTTTTTCCTCAACAATCGAACAACCCGATGTGGGGGTTTATTTGTATTTGTTTATCACATCCCCTGTACACCGATTCTTTTTTTATGGGTTGAGAAGAAACATTGTGGGAGGTTTTGACATACCTCATTCTTGTTTATGTTTAGACATTTTCTACCACCCTAACATGGAGGGTACATGACAAAAAAACAAGCCCTGACCCCTATGCAAATCTTTTGATGGTTTGTGGTGTTGAACATGATGAAGGCACCGGAGAAACCAAACTGCCCTGTGGCCACCGCCGCCTCACAGCCTCCACACCCCGCGGCTCTTCCATCTGTCGCGCTGCCACTACTACCCACTGTCGTTTGCCGATATGCTGTTGTCGGACCGTCGTCCCGTGGCTCGACCGCCACCCCACGTTGGGACTGCCGCCCCACGGCCGGACCACGCCTCAGTGGCCTGACAGCCGCCACACGGCCGACCCACTGCACCACGGCCGGACCACCCCCTTGCGGCCGGACCGCCGACCAGTGGCCTGTCCTCCGACCCCGGGCCAGTCGGCCGCCCACGACCATTTCGTCGACCCATTGCCAGACCACCACCCCACGGCCAGTCTGCCAACCCGCGGCCGCACAGCAGCCATGCGGCTGACCCACTGCACCACGGCCGGGCCACCCCCCTGCGGCCGGACCGCCGACCAGTGGCCGGTCCGCCGACCCCGGGCCAGTCGGACGCCCACATACGTTTCGTCGACCCATTGACAGACCACCACCCTGCAGCCAGTCCGCCAACCTGCGGCCGGTCCGCCGTCTCGCGACCTGTCCGTCGACCCACGGGCAGAACATCGCACTGTTGTCGGACCACCGACCTGCGGCCGGGCCACCACATGAGGCCAGATTGCTGCCCCGCTGTCGGATCCCCCCCCCTCGTGGTCTTGTGCCGACCTCGGTTGATCATCAAAGGGTCGGGCCAAGCCACCCCACAACCTTGTGGTACCCCTGAGCCAAGACACCATTGGGGAACCCTCATGGCCCTCACCGGCCGGGCTGGACCCAATGAGATGGGATGGTCCCACCGGGTCATACCGGACCCGAGCCCTCTACGACCCAATTACATTTTTTTGTCATAACATTGGGAAATATAAGTCAATTAGATGAACCATCAGAAGCGTTGGGAACCTTTGAAAGAGTCAGTCCCTTTGAATGATACCCCACTATGTTTTGGATTATGATTGGGAACGATCAAGATGGATCGAGCACAAATCCAACCAGGCCCCCAGGACTAAATGGATAATAACTCACAGACCGGGCATCTGATTGACACACCTTCTATTGTTTTTATACCCCTATGATGTGGTGGACCATCGAGATACATTATATTTGGAATTCGTGATAGTTGGAGTATTGAACAGTAGCTTGTGGTGCGGATCCTCTCGAAGAACGAGCGAGTATAGATATAAGACCTTGTGGATGGTTGAGACATGATGACTACTGATTGTTTTGACTCGGAGTTACTAGACTGTTCTAGTGGGGAGCGCCTTGGAGATGTGGAAGACCCACGGTGGGGAGCACCTTGTTGACGCGGCAGACCCATGGTACTCGATAGGAGAAGTATCTCAGCAATCTATAAGGTGGTTCTCCTCTATGTGACACAATAGACACACAATGGGTGGAACCTCTATGTGACAGAGAAGATCCATGGTACTCAACAGGAGGAGTACCTCAGTAGTCAAAGGATAGTGGGAAGTTCATCTGTGTGATGCAGCAGGCCCACTGTACTCGATAGAAGAGGAGTTCTCCAACAGCCGAGATGTTCGACGTTGGGACTGGGAATATTAGATGATACTACTCCAAGAATAAATCCTAGTGTGAGTTGAGACTGTATCTGTGTGTTTTCCTCATGATTGAGATGGATTACATGATAAATTAGGTTTATGTGTAGTCATACACCTATGTAAGGTTATTTTTTATTTCATACTTTGTGATTTATCCATGATGGATTTTATGAGACCTAGAGGTTCTCGGGGTCCCTACTGAGTATCGTTATACTCACTCCTGCATGGGCTCTTCCTACACCATGTTATTTTGGATACAAGAAATATAAAACACTGACTGAGGCTGAGAGTACCATGACTGGATGATTCCTAGAGGTGGAACATAGGGTGTGTCAATACACGGAGGAGACGGACACACTTGGTGTGCTAAGGAGGAAATATGTACCTACCCTTCAGGTAGAAAACTCAGAGGAAAATCTAGTTGCTAACTTTTCTCTATCTTTAATTGTATTGTATTTTAGATGGCATGGTACCTTTACTATTGGTATTGTATTCAGGCTCATTTAACATTCAATGGTCTTTTGGTTATACAGTTTTCTTTCATTCGTATCTTGATGTGTGCTTGGTTACGTGAGTTTGCAGGTTATAATGTAAATTCCTTCCATGATTTTAGGGAATACGCCTTCGGTGGTAGTCTCCATCCCCGAGCCTATGGAAGGTGGGATTGGGGCAGTCACAGCGCGATCCACAGGGGATGGGTCATGAAAAAATAGATGATCATAGCAGTGCAAACCCACAATATCAATTCCATGCACTAATATCATTTTATTTTCATTAAGAAATGTATTAATGATGAACCAAACCAAGTTTCATCATACGAACAAACACATTCATATTTGGAATATCTACAATGATCCCATAATTGGGAATCATGATATTATCTTATAGCATTTTATCATTCCATATCCCAAATCATTGGGTACAAACTGGAGATCCAAAACACATTAATAAAGCCACCTCGTATTCTAGTTGGTTCCAAATAATATTGATGGTCTATGTAACATTGTGGGGAGTCTATATGCACAATTTTAGTACCATGAAAACACAAATTGAAATATAATACAATCATAGAATACAAGAATATATGGAATAACATCTATATGAAAAAAATGTTGAAGCAACATACCAAAATGGTCATAGAAAACACAAGAAAATGAGCGCCCACTCAGTCAATTAAATGACAGAATTAGGAATTACCAAAATTAGAGAGAGGCTCTTCACACAAATACACACCACACCACATCATAGTATCAAGACTCAATGTGAGATATCCCATGATAAAAACTTGACAGTCATTCAAATTTATACATATAATAAGCGAGGGATTCATATGTTCCAATATTCTATAAATGAAAAATAATGGTGTTAGTACTACTCAGTAAGTCACAAATATTGTAGTTTAGTAGCAAAATGATAAATGCAGCATGTTTTTGTTTTTCAAAAAAATCATTAATTAAATATTCAAAACATTACTTCTTAAAATTGAATATAACCATCAATTCAAATTTTATATCCCCGCAATGTTTTGAGTAATGATGATCTTACCACAATGATGTTGTCAATTTCAATCAGTATCTAGAAGGAATTATTAAAACATGACACTCATCATCTCTAAGGATATTATTCTTCATGTCATGCCGCATCCAAAATATATCGATTGAAAAATACTTCACAATTTGCAAGGCCATTATTACCCCAATGACTATTCTATGTATTTAGAATCAATTACATCATTCTTATAACTGTTACCTAAGACCATTATCATCTTCATTGAATGTGGTGTGAACTCACCCTATAAGGGACAAAAATATAATGATGTTCTACCCCTTGTGAGAACTAAAGAAACAACTCCAAGTAATTGTCATAATATATACTAGGGATGGTAATATAAGTTAATGATATGTATTTTCATATTTAAAATATAGTAGACAGAGGAAAATATATGTGATTATCATCAAATATGGTATAAAACTATTCATAATAATACTCATGTAATCAACAAACTTATATGTTCATCATAAGAGACACACACTCCCACAAATGGTAAAACACAAAACATGGGGCCACGAGTTACTAATATATACACATGTGATAAAAGATTCATTATTGTTCCATGAATCCTTGCCGCATGTAGCATTATAACACGTGATTATTATCAACGAAAAATAAGGAACATATTCTTAATTAGAACTCTGACATTGTTGTCTCTTATCAATCATGTGAAAATGTTTCCATCAAGTCAATTGAAACATTATTCCAATTACCTTATCTATGATTCCATTAATTGAATCATACATAAGGATCACTAAATAATATATAATTACTTATTATTCATTATAATTTATTAATCTAATGGGTTTTTTATCATGGTGGATAACCTCAAACAACATGCTAATAAACTAATAACAATACCTTAGGGTAGAGTATATGGTGACAGTAATCTAAAATTGAGACAACACTAAATGAATAAATAAATATAATCATTATCCATGTCCATTTATGAACATACAATTTCTAGGGATTTGAATAATATTTTTCTTATGGACATGAAAAAAATATTATAAATTTAAAATAACATATATTTAAATAAATTATTATTAGGAAAATTAAATTTTATGTTAAAAATAAATATTTTCAATAGTCTTATCGAGTTTGAACCCTAGCCATGATGATGAAAAATTCCCATAGATGGGTTGTAACATTCTTAAATAATTATCTTTGAAAACACCACTATCACAATATAAGAAATGTTTATATAATAAAAATAAATTTATACCTATATATTAATTCTACAAGTAGATATACCATAGCTACAATAACTCACAATAGGGTTCGGACAATCGAAGTACACTCCCTACTATATGAGATGGAAGACCCCTTATTTAATTCCACGGTCTAATGGGTTGTTCAAATTTAATTGTTGATAACCATATATGGAACCCCAAGATGATACATCATCTAAAGATGATGAAGGAATCCATAATCGATAGAGAATTTATGAATTCAACAAGAATACAAAAAATTCTATATTTGGAATAGATCAATATAATACCTACCAACAACTAAATATAAAGAAATTATATATCTGAAATGTCAATATTTTAATAGATTAGAAATCACAACCCGAGTCTAAGTATCATTTATATAGAAGAGAAAAGAATTTAATAAGAATATGAAGAACATATAAAAAATGAGAAAATATCATTGCATATTAGGTTGTAATATCTATATATCGATACAAAAAAAGTTCTTAAGAGGGTAAATTTTCATGATAATCCTTTGGATCCTATTTTACCGAGATTCCAATAGATGAATAATCCCTAAAATTAATGGATTATTGGAAAATTGACTGATGTATTTGATTATTAAAGTAATCGATAGTAAATTTGGGAACGTGATTATATAAATTGTATAGTAACCACTAGAAATGTTCTTCCTTTTAGTGGTATATTTTTATTTTGGAAGAAAAGATATTAAAATAATTATTTGGATCCATGAGATGTTTTAGATGTTCAGGGGTAATGTCACATTACTTATCAGAATATTCTATTATATATTTAATTTGGTCCCTTGGGGTGGCTTAGGTGACTTCATTGGGGTTAATAATTCATTTTATATATTTTTATAAATTAAAATTTTTTAGAGTTGTAAAAAATGTTAAACATTGATGATGGATAAGAATAGAAAACAAGCATGACATTAAAAGTGGTCTGGATCACTAAAATAATAGTCCTCTCTTTAGTCTCATATACTCCATGAGGGGACTGTTATGCACTAGGTACTCACTTTTATATGGGTGTGACAACCCAATAAAAAATATTTGCAAGTGTACATTCTTCCCACACAGTGGTATATCCCCAATCATTTAATGGAGTCATTGAAACCCCTACAATTGTATATGATGAATAACATGACCATCCACATAGATGGGCGTAATAACCAAATGATATCATTTTTAAAGGAAAAGCACAAACCTATAATATATAATTCAAACATGTGATAGGAAGAATCACAATGGATACAAAATAGATGTTACATTAGATAATAAGAAGGCAATGAAATTAATTTATGTTCATGTTATTTTATCACATAAATGTAGGAGGAGGATGATGATGAAGATCCTCACGGATCAATACAGAAATAAAAAAGTTGAATGGAATTCTTGATAAATTTGGAAGAAATGAAAAAATTAATTAATGTATCCTTGTCTTTTGTATAAACATCACATTAAAATTTGTTTATTATCCTTAAAACATTATCTCAAATCATTAATCTAGAGATCTACATAAGCGTGTATGTGTAAAATCAATATATGACACATTTTAAATTTTAATTATAATATAATATGATAGTTATCTTATTTTATTATTGAGGCCATACTTCAAATTTAGACTAAATTTTTTTTTCATGAAATATTAAAGATAAGTATTTAAAATATAAAGAGTAATATTTTTTAAAAAATCACAATTTCAAATCAATTGAACCTTTAATATAATTTTTTTATAATTTACACCTACATCAGAATGCTAGAATAATAGAGCATCATATAAGAATAATATAAATTTTCATATGTCATTGATGGAATTCATTTATTAATTTTTAAAAAATGTTGAAATTGCAATTCAAAATAAAATAAGAAACATTAGTTAATGTAATTCATTTTAACAACATTATCTCATATTATGAAAATAAATTTTTTAATACCATATTTTATTCTATGGAGATCCATTTATTACCATTGAAGATAGAGAGAGAAGTTATAGATTTATCACTTATTAAAACATAGAGTTGTGATAGATTACTAGCCATTGGAATATTTTCCCTTTGTGAAATTAATCACTTTGTAAATGTTTTGTCTTGATACATTACTCAATTTTAGAAATTTATAATAGTTGAATTGGAATGTGTAACCTAAACATTATTTTTTATGAATAATGAAATGAATTTATCAAAACAAAAAATATATACATGTAACTTAATACTAAATGGTTCAATGAGAATTATAAAAAATTACTCACTCTTGGGTGTCCAATGGTGTCTCATGTCTCAAAGTTGCATTCTAATGGTGATTTGTTAAAAATATAATGAGACAAAAAATTGATGATGATGATAACTAAAATAATATGATTATTGTTAAATAATAATAAAATAATAAAATTAAACCAAAATTTAATTACATTCATTAATGATACTATATAAATAAAATACCAAAAATAAGACTTCATTTAAAAATGATTAAAATATATGAAAATTTTTGGAATAAATTAAAAATCACATTAGAAGATAAAATACATAAGATGAAACTCACTGAATTTAATTATAAAAAAGTGTTTTAACATAATATAATTTGTTTTAAAAGTAATTACTTTAAGAATATTGTGGTAAAATAAAATGAATAGAATACATAACACGCGAATAATATGATAAAACGAATGAGGTGAAAACTATAACCATTGTTAAATATACCAACATTGTAAAAAGGCTCACCATTGGTTAAAAAACTAATTTTGTCTAAATTTATCAATATTTTTTAATAAACAATGGTTTCTAAATATTATACCATTGGCTAGAAACCAATAGCTTGTTAACAGACCCACTATTGGCTAAAACCAAAAGTGAAACTTCACTGATGATTAACCTAATTTATGTTTTTATATAGAGATCTCGGATGAAATGATGTGGATAATATAGAAACACCAAAGAACAAGGAACTTCTGAACAAAAATTTGATGGAGTGACGGAGAAAGACAAAAAAATGAAATATGGGAGAACCTGTTATAAGGAAGAGACCAAGGAGAACATGTATCTTGACTAGATAATAAGAAGAAGATAAAGAAGGGTGTATCATATAGGTTCACTATTAGAGAAGGTGAATGGAGGATGAAATGAATAGGATGTGAAATGAATGATAATGATTTGGAAAGGAAACGTGTGAATTTAAAATGTTCATGTGTGAGATCGACTGGAAGGTAAAAGATTAGATAGTTTCGAGAAATAGTGAGGAGATCTGACGGTCCATGTTGAAATAATTCATCCCACATAGAATCCATGATGAGGAGAGAATATAGTATTAATGGAATTAATTGGATTATATTCTCCAAAACAAATACGAGTATACATGGACACACACTAGAACTAGTGTCCATACAGGTGCTCTCAACCCAACCCATGCGACACTCTACAAAAGCCTGCATGCTTTTTCTGTACACTATGCATTAACCATCTTTGTACAAGAATTAATAGTGTGTTTGAGGTTCAAATTTATATGTATTTCTTGTAGCCTTTCATATAAAAAATAATAATAAAAAAGTGTAGAAAAGATATCATAAAAAAATGAATTAAGAAAAATAAAATATTATTATTAAAAATAAAATGACTTAATTATTATTCAATTTTAAATCCTGAAAACAAATAGAGATTTCAAATAGTTAATACTCATATACCATCTTACCCCCTCCCATCTGTAAAAAAAATATTTTAAAAAAAATTAAAAAAATTAAATTAGTCTATCAATAAAAAATAAAAATCCCCACTCCCCCAATTTTCTAAATTTATTATGAAGTACATAAAAATGAAATAAACATTGAAAAGTATTACATTAAAATACTGAAAAAACATTTATTATTTAATTGTGCAATATTTAAACATTATGATCTAATATATCATTTATGTGAAGTATAAAAATATTAATGAGATGATAATATATTATTTCAAAGATAAATTATAATGTGTTATTTTAAAGAAAGAAATTATATTTTAATAAAGACAATTTTTTACATAATACATACATAAAACATTGAATTATAACAACAAAAATTAAACTAAGAAATATTTAAACTTCTAGAACACCCAATTCAAACTATATTTTCATTTAATTAATATAATCCAATGGATTATTAAAAATATGATCTAATTGATTCTAATTTAAAATAAATTCTAAAAAGATATCAAATTTTATAACATGGTTTATAATAAAAGTAGATCGAACATAAATTTTATAGTTACAGAATATTGATGATGATTTTCTGAAATAAGAATGACACTAGTATAATCATTGTGAAGATGAATTTTTTCAAAAATTATATTAAAATAATGGTATGTTTTTTTAATCAAAATACTAAATGAAATAAAAATGGAAGAAACAACATAATCAGCCTCAACAGTTTATATTGCTACTGACATCTATTTCGTAGAACTCCCAGATATTATACTCTTTCTTAAAAAGGAAAAAACTCCGTAATGCACTTTTCAGTACATTTATACAACCTCCTACATTATAGTCAATGTAAGATAGTAAATCAATGAAATTTTAATTTTAATAACATAGTCCAAATATATAGTGCCTTGGATATACCATATTACACTTTTTGTAGTCTGAAGATTCATATTATAAGGGATAGAATGATTTCTAGAACACATTAAAATATAAAATATAGTATTTTTTAATGATGTATTATGATTAAAAATACTTCCTGTCATTCCTCCATACTAGTTATTATATAAAATGTTTTAGATTCATCCGTATACATTTTTGTGTTTCTTCTCAAAGGGGATCTAATAAATTTACAAGAATCGAGGTCGAAAGTTTTAACAATTTAATTCTAATATATTCCTTCATTTGAGAATATAAAATTTTTCATTAACTTCTTATCAAGCCAGTATAAATTTTAATTCCCTAATTACAATCATGTAAAATATATTATCCATTTATTCTATAAACTCATTACTTAATTTACCATTTACCGAACTAATAATAATATCATCTACATATAACATAATTAAAAGTATATCATTTAAAACTCATTTTATGTATAATGTTGGATAAAAAATATCATTAACAAAATAATTTTGAGTTAAACATAATGTTAGTCATTTATACAAATCTCATGAAGCATTCATAATACTATAAATTTTTTAAGAAATTTTCATAGGAAGATCTAAAAATTCATTTAATTCAAAACCAGGTAGTTGTTTAACATACACCACTTCTGAAAAAAAGTCATATAAATTAATGTTTAACATCCATTTTTATTTTATTTTTAAAATTTATATCTTGAGAAAAAATATGAATGGCTTCAAACATATTTATGGGTGAAAGTCAATCGTGAAAATCAATGGCATCAAATCTATTAGTTATGATATAACAAGATTCTTCCAATTTATTTGAAAAATATTATTCAGTTTTAATAGACATTGTATTGTTAAGTAACTCAACTATATTCACCTCATTATCTATATAAAGTTGTTCATGTTCATCATTCGTGGAATTAAAAAAATTAGAATCATTCAAAACATTATTAATATTATGAGGAAAAAATAAGCCACAAATGCAGAATTTGCAGCGAAATTTAAAAAAGAATGTCTTGTTTTAAATCACTCTTCAACATTGCTTTAAAAAAATTTCAATGAAATATATTTTGGTTGTTTTTAAATTATATAATCATGTTGAGAAGTGATATGATTCCGCTCAACTGATGTATAATTAATTTTAGGTTTATCTTCACCAATATTGAATTCAATAAAAGCATCAT
Source organism: Viscum album (assembly GCA_963277665.1). NCBI lineage: Eukaryota > Viridiplantae > Streptophyta > Magnoliopsida > Santalales > Viscaceae > Viscum > Viscum album. Next base: position 719,332,087 of record OY728151.1, on the reverse strand, counting down.
TATTATGAAGAGAATCAATGTTCGATTAATAATTATTTTAAATGTACCTAACATGAAAATATTATTAAATTATCATAGTTCTTTTATTTTATACCCAATTTTTATTAGTATTATTATAATATATTGGAATATACCTTCATCTATTTTTGAGTCAAACATATTAAAAGTATCATTCATATTTAAAATAAAGATAGTACAACAAAAAAATTAAAATAACTTGTTTTGGATTTAAATTCATAAAACGTTAGTGTGTTGTTTTATTTGAAAATTTATGGTATTGAGTCTATTTAAAATAGATCCAGCTGTGGTAACATATTCAGCGTTGAAATATATTTTAATGTTAAAATGATTAATTATTGTTCAATAAATTAAATGAACAACTTGATTTACCCTCTACAAAAACATTATGTTATTGTGTTCTACTTGTTGAAAATTTAAGAAAATATCGATTAGATTCAAAAAAATAAGATTGACATTTCAAAAAAAAATTTACATCTACTATATGAAATTATGTGGACCTTTTAAATTTTAATTTCCATACATTGATTAAATATTTTGATTAATTTTTCACTTTTTTAAGATAAGAATATGGTCTAATTAAATATAATATAATCACAAATATTTATCGAATCATGTCTTTTAGAACCAAAACTAGCAGTTCTCATTGCTCTAAAAAATATCTAGATGTAGCAGTTCTATGTATCTTGTAGCACTGAACATGATTAATGTTCTAAATGATTCTTTCTTCTTCTTACCATTTGGAAATTAATAAACTACATAATAATTAAACGAATTAAATATTGGTTGTTTCCGAACCTATTCATGTATGTCAATGTTCTACAATTGTCGAATATGAACATTCCCCAACCTCCATTCCCACAAAAAATAATTTCTATCTATAATATTTATGAATTTTAAATTATGCTTTATCAGATGTGATAAATCAATAGATTATATATTTTACATTATATTAGCATAATATAAAACATAATTTTTCATATAATCAATAAATTTATTATATTAAAATATTACATTCATGCCATCATCATAAATTATTCGATATACTAATTATGTGGTTTTTTAAAACATTAATATAAAGTAATTTTTAAATTATAATAGAATATAATATACCAAATTATTATAATTTATGACAGTATGAGTTTATATTCCATTTTTTCATGCAGTTGTAGATAATTAATTCTAAAGAATCATATTTCCTAGTCTGACTTATTATACTACATTTTTTCTTGTTTCTGAAAATTTATTCTCATATTATTATTAGAATCTTTTATCCTTCATCTACACGTAAAAACCATCAGTGAATTTTTCAATTTCATTTATCTGTATTTTTTAAATACTCGAATCAAAAGAATTATGAATAATATTTAAATTTGATTTTAATCATATACATTTCCTTTTTTCATGGTTGAAAACATTATCATTCATCATTAAATTATTTTATTATAGAATTAATCATGTCAACTAATAATTATAATATTAAGTAATAACATTACATCATCAATAGAAACCATAATTAAATTCCTTCCCTTTGGTTGATATGGAATGAGTATTTCAACTTGAGCTTCATTTTTCATGTTCACAAAGATAGAAAAAATTGTGGTGAAAATTTGGGTGAATCTATTGTACATATAATTATAAATTCTTGATCATTTATCATGAAATCATAATGACGATCTCAGTCTATACTTATACTAGTTCTCTGGAACATATCATGTCATTAACGAGTGACTTTTAATGTTATTCAAATGTTGGAAGAAGTTTCACATGATGGATTATGATAATATATATTTCTACAATATTATCAATATAATTAATTCATAATATATAATTTAAAAAAAAATCACCATCATTACAGTAAGTGTTCCAAAATCAAAATGAGGAAAATTATAAGGTTTTGAAATTATTTCCCTATTACAAAGACCTATATTTTAATGAATATATTATATCATATCTTTTGAATAGACATAATTACATTTATTGAATAGAGGTGTTTTTACATTATAAAACATACATAAATATTAACTAACCATAATAATGTAGTAGATGTTTTTCTTTATACATTTAAATCTATTAATATATTCAGTTTAGGAACTGATAATCAAAAAAATAACACCATATACATAAAAAGGAATCATATTATGATAATAATTGTTAGATCCCTCAGTATGTAAGAGTTTAATATAAGGGGTTGAATAGAATTTTTTTATTTATTATTGAAAATTATAATTTATTAGACTTATAAACAATTTTAATGTTTTAATGGAATAAAAAATAGATAACACATGGAATTTTCAGAGGGGTTTGAATAACCATGATCTTTTTCATTCTTTAATATACTCTATGACTTATGGGGACTATTATGAAATATTTTAACAATATCTAATGGTAGTGATAAAATAAATATATTAAATTACTAAGTTTACATTTTCACACAATGTGGTATAAATTATGACTTTTGATGGAGTCACAATTAACCTACCATTATTGTGAGGAAAAATTAACCGTCCTTTTAGATAGGAGGAATAACACACCAATAGATTTTTAATGTGAAAATCTTAAAACATGACTAGAATAAAAACCGGTGATATGAAGAACTATAGAATAGTTTATATAGTTGATAGATGTTACATTAGATGAGCTTAACATAGAAATATTCATTGAAACTTGAGATATTTGATCACATAAATAGAGGAAAAAGAATTCAATAAAGAATGTTGATGATCATTGAATATGAATAGTTGCTGACATTGATTCATGATCAATTCATGAGCTGCAAGATAAATGATTTATCATATCCTTGTCTCATGAATCAACTACACTTGAACATTTGTTTTATACCCTTGAAACATTCACTCAGAACATAAATCATAGATCTATATGTGCATTTATATGTGCAATATCTATACATCTCTTTATAGAGTTTAATAATAACATAATAAAACCCTTACATTAATATTTTTAAGCCAAAGTAAAAAAGAAAACAATTAAACTAATATTTATTCATCCAAAATTAAATGTTATATTTAATATATTAATTATAATATTTAGTAAAAAAATCACAATTAAAAATCAATTTATAAAATAAAACAATTCTATGAATTTATAAGTTATCCTAATATTAGAAAAAAAGATAATTATTAGAAAACAATTTTCATGTGCATATGTTATTTAAAAAATTCTACAATCAATTTTTAAACAATGATACTATTTTAATTAAATATAACATAATAAACATTAATAAACGTAATTAATTTTAACTATATTCACCAATATTATGAAAATATTAATTTTGATACCAAATTTTTAACTAACACTGATTGATTTCTCCCTATTGAGAATAGTGAGTGGTGAGATATTCCTTAGCATTGAAATGATGCAGTTGTCAGAAAATGCTCACCATTAAATGTTTCTTGCAGTGAGACATTACTCATAATTTTAAATTTATAGTAGAGAGAGATTAGTCTCCAATGGAAAATAATGGTAGATTAAAATTATTCACTTTAGGAAATGACTGGCAGTGGAATGAAAATGTATTACCTACCATTCAGTTTGTATAAAAAATAAAACAGAGTAATCAAAACTATATATATATATCCATGAATATTATCACCACATGGTTCAACTTTAAAAATGAAAAATTACTCAATATTAGGTGTCCAATGGTAACTCATGTCTCATCAATAGGTTTCAATGATGAATTATTAAAAAAATTGTCAGATGAAATATTGATGATAAAAACACCGAAAATAAAAAAATTGTTTTCCAATAATAAAAAAATAATAAATTTAGAAAAATATATAATATCATACATTAATTATTCTATAAAAATAATATATCACAAAGGATAGTATAATTAAAACAGATTAAAACAGAAGATGTTTTTTTCTAATAAAAAATACAAAATAGATTGAAACATCACATTCTTATGAAGAAAAAAATTTCATTTACATAGAAAAACAAAGAGAAAAAACATAATATAAGAATATTCATTATAAATTACATGAAAAGGAATACTATAAAATAGAATGAACAAAATAAAAAAACAAATGAATGGTAAGACAAATCCCTACTAGTGACTAGTCACAGCTTTGGAAAATATAACAATAGTGTCAGAAGAGTCTAATTTTTTTTATAACGAATAATGTCTTAATGTCACATAGTTCATTAAAAACCCCAGTAGTGTCTAAATATTTCACCATTGTAATAAAACAAATGTTTTTTTAAAACACCCACTATTGATAAATACCAATTTTGACACATCACTAATGAACAACCTAAAGAGAATCATAACAAAATTTAGAGGATAAAATAGAGAAATTGAAGAACATGAAACATATTAGAAATATTTTTTTGGAGAGATGAAGAAAAAGAATAGCGTAGGACTGGAGATAATGAAGATACAAAGGGGATTATTCCTCCTATATAGAGAAGAGGATTATGATGAAAATGGTATTCACTAGTTGGTTGAGTTTGAAAGAAGATGAAAATAGAATGAAAAGTATTGGAGATGAATTTATGTTGTGGGAGAGTAAATTGAAGCTTATAAATTCAAAACAAGTTTCAATGGGATTGGCCAAAATTCATGGATAAATTAATATATGAATGGGTTAAATGGTGAGGTGATATAATATTATTGAAATAATCATAGAGGAAATAATTCACCACCCATTTAATTAAAGCAGTGGAGATTAACCAAAACCAACTGTAATAAACATTTCACATTATTCAAAATAAAAAATACCATACATTGTAACTGACTAGGCATAAAATTCATGAAAGAATTCGTAGACCCACCCATGCAATCACTCCATAAGAAACCATATTAATGGCGTTTTCATAATGATTGAACATTATATGGGTGATTATGTGTGATGTGGTTGAGGTTCAATTGAATGAGTGTTGCATTTAGTTTTACATTTTAAATAAAAAATAAACAAATATAAAAAATACTAAAATGAAAATATGAATATATGTAAATTAGAGATATTTTTTTAAAAAAATAAATTTACATAAATATTATGTTATTGTGATTTATCAAAAAAAGTCAAATCAAATCGTTAATTCAAAAATAAAAATATATTATTCCAAACAACATTCAATATACATATGATACATTGTTTTTATAAGAATAACCCCATGCATTTCTCTATTATTTATTAGACTATGAACTCAATGAAAAGGGATCCGAATTGAAAAGAATCACCATAAATTTACAATGGAATTCATTCAATCAAACATGTATCAAATAAAATAGGAAAAATATCAAATTTTTCTTCAATATCAACATATAATGACATATGTTGAAAACTACGAACAATTGGAATGATTTCATTGATCTATGGACTGATGTTCCATCCCATTATATTGGGACACATGCATGGGGGGTCTATTTAAATATATCTACACTTGGATAAAATGAAATTATTACTAATACCCAGTATCTAATGAGGTCCAAAAAAGATGACCAATTGTTTGGTATATGAAGTCTTAAAATATATCTCTGAAAATATTATAATAAGTGACTAGAATTGAAAGAATCAAATAATCTAATGGTTGATATTTCACTGAATATTAAATTTTACATAATCATTACTCAAAATCATCAAAAATGAATCAATTGGTATTTTGAAAAACTATGTAATTTAAACAGTACATAAATTTGAAATCTAAAAACATAAAAATAGGATAAATAAAACAGATATTACACGTAATGTAAAAAACCTAAATATATATAAAGAAATTATAAATAGATATTTTTATGAATAATTATATTTTTATCCCCTAGTTATGGGATACATACATATTTAAATAGAATACCACAGATGTTTACCATCAAGTCAAAGAACCTTACATCTGAATATTATGATCAACATTATTATAGGAATAAAAATGAACTACTAGTCATACACATGTGATAAATAAGATATAGTGATTTCATGTAGGGAAATTAGATATACCCAACATTAATCTAATAACTATGTGTATAGACATGAGAGAAAACGTAATCTAAATATACAGAAAATCATGATGTTAACAACATTAAAGACATTAATTTTTTTAATTTTAATATACTAATGCCTTACCATAATCAGAATCACTTAATTAATAGTAACACTTTCACACATAGATGTATATATATATATATATATATTATACCTGATAATGGAAGATTAGAAGAGACAATGTAATTCTTTTCTTATTAAGAAGGAAATACGAATTCTTGTAATCAACCATGACCCCACCATGACCCATGTTACCTAGGGAATGGTATCATGTCAAAATAACCCTAATATTTAAAAATTCTATTTGGTAATTTATCCCTCAATGAATTTTTAATGAAAAAAATAATAGGTATATGTTTAGTTATAATATATACTGTATACATAGCGTCCATCCAAAAAAGTCCCACACAATTAGGTTTCACATTTATATTAATAATAAAATATTCATACATTTACCAACATGAATAATAAACTATCTATATAAATAGGATCAAATAAAATAAAATCCATTGTTTCCTTATTATAGTATCACCACAAGGTGTACCATGATTCAGACAATGAGATATTGGTGATAACATAGATAAGAAACCTGAGATTAAAATATAAATTAAATATTCCATGACTTATGAATATCATGAATGGATAATGATACATTCTGAAAACCGAACACATCACATGACCATAGAATCCTTCCAATACCACAATGGATAGTGAAATATATCATCATACAACAACCAATGTATCATAAATTAAGGATACATCATAACCATGAAATTATTGTTTTAGACTTTTCATTATACCATACATAATGTTTTGTTTTTTATATATCAATAAAAATAATTATAATTCATATTTCAAAATAAATATTATTATTGTGAAATATTATTTATATAGTTAGGTGTATATCAAATTGGGTAATCACAATAATGACCCTAGTATTGGGTATTATTAGGATCCCAATATACCATTTTATATCTATAACCCTAATCATATTGTTCCCTAGTATATGAATATATAAAATATATTCATTTCCAAAACAAAATAATAAGATCACCTAGTGAGTCGGTTAATGGAACTAATATAATCTACTATATAAACAAAACAATATAATACCCTATAGATTTTTAAGGACTTGTTATCCAGAATATAATTTGATAAATAAAAAATTTTAAAATAAACTACTAAATGTTCTCAAATTTCCCTAAAATACTCATAATCTAGATCTATAATAATAAATTTGTAAAATATACTATAGCCTTTTCCAATATAGAGTGAATATAAAATCAATTTTAACAAAATTTGTTCCAAAGGACCACATGATAGGAAAATGAAGCAATGATTGTGGATAAGTGGAATGGTTCATGGGAACCAAATATCATATTAATGAATATATATTTTCTCCCCTACATGGTTTCTCAATGTTCTATAGTACTTTTTTTATAGAAAATGTTCAATTTGAAAAATTGTGTAATCAAGGTATTCTCTTTTTGTGCTAACAACCCCTTGAGGGGTCAACTGGTCATCCCTATCTCCAAAAACAATTCTCTGATATTTTTCATAATTATATTATACTTTACGAGAAAGGGAATATATTTAGAGTGTCCACCTTATTTATTTAACATGGACTTTATCAAGAGGTGTATAAATAATTAACATTGTAGGGACAGGATAATATTATATATTACAATTATATATTTTTAAAAATATATGAATATTTTATTTAATAACTACAAATATCTACTTTATTCATCTATTCCACACAAAAAGGTTTTTGTTTGTCGTATGTGATTCACATTTTTATATAATTGTGAACCATCATATAAAAATTATTTACATACAATAACTAGATATATACATATTATATAACCAATATCTATAGCCATTTGGTTCATCTCATGTAACATTTTTAAAATATAGTGAATTTTAATATGAATCGTTTGATATTAACTCGATAATCTATAGTGATATTATGTGTTTCATGAATTTTATTTTAATTTCATTGACTATCTAAATTTATTAATTTGGTCATATCTGTATTTAAAATATTTTCACACTCAAATTTTTATTTTGATATAAATTAGTATTCATTAAATATAAAAATGAAAAATTTTCAATTATATTAATTTGAGCGGAAACAAATGATTTAGAATAAGAAGATGGTGAGGAAAAATGATTATGTGAACAAAAAAATGCTCATGAAATATCGTTAGTGTACTCATGTTGAGTTTTTTTCATCTCCTTCATCCATATGTTGGATTCCAGTTTGAGAGATAGGGATATATTTTTAAACAAAAATAGATGAATCTATTATGTATTTTTTTGATACATTTTTACTGTGAATGTTGTTAGACATATGTTCTATATTTATGAAATTATTATTATAGAGTTTTCCCATTGTTTTCCAAAATAATAATTCCATTAAAATATGATTCAATGTGAATGATAATTAAATTGATTACATTGGGATTCAGTGATTCATGCTGATGTAATGATATATTGATATGGTATTTTAAATTGTGAATTGAATTTAAAATAATTAGCGTTCTTTACCAAAAAATGTAGATAGACATACTATCTCGGAGGGAACAACCTCATAAAATTCCACAAAGGGATTAAGAATTTTAATTGAGTTATGCCTGAGAAGTATAAAATTTTAGCATAGAAATGTTTTGATGTGAGTGATCATGTGTAGTAAGACTTATAGGATAACCAAAATTTATAATGGTGTAAATTTCATGAGAGATATTTGAAGCCCTTTTAGATATGAATACATGTTATCAAGAGACCAATGTAAGTATGGATGATTGTTAATATATATATATTGATATATATATTTTGTTAAATGTGATCTATGAAAACATAAAAACAATGTTTTATAGTCACCATAAATCACATGAACAATATTCTATATGGTATAAAATTTTAAAAAAATGAAATAATTTTCAAAATGGACATATATTTAATTTTATTCGAACATATATAGAAGAGTTTTTCTATGAGCATTGATTGGATCATTGATATTCTTTGTGGGACATGTATCTTTTTTTGATGATTACGGATCATCCTTATACATAATGAATGACATCATGATGTAACAACCAATATCTTATGGTCCTTGATATCCAATAAATTTATAGATAATTGAAAATAATTATATGCAATTGATTTTCACAATAATGATATTGGAAATATTAATAGTATAATAATCCTTAGTGTTATGTACAATAAGACTTGTCATACTATGAATGTATTGTGATTTTATAATTGAATCGATATTATACATGACTACTATGGATCTTCTATGTAATCAAGATGTTACATTAGTGAGATATGAATATCATGAATAATCAGTCATTACTGAGACACTACATCCATTGTAATGGGTTGATGATAATATCTTCTACGAACATGCTTAAATATAATAATTTCACTCATTATTAATGTTTTTGTGGACTATTTTTTTATAAAGTATATATTTTTTAAAATGATCGTCAATTAATAATCTATATGTGTCCCCCTCGTGTTCTCCATGGATTTTTTTCGACATATGATCTAATAAGGGATGATGAAATCCAAGGTTCATGAATATTAAACATCATTAATGAAGTAAATAAATTAGATGTTTTTTTCATGATTATTAATTTAGAGTTGTGAATTATGAGGATTGAAACGGTAAATTTAGTAATAGTTTCATTTCATTAATTTAAAAAAATTGATGATGAAGAATAAAGTGGTTGGATTGTTTATATTTCCAAATAATACAGTGTGTTTACATGTTTATTATCTTATAAAAATTTAAATGTGATAGTTTATTGATATCACTATTTATGTATGGATTTAAATAGTGTAATGATAATGTTGATATATATCTATATATATTATTTCATTAACATATTTATTTATATGAATATGTATAAATATGTATATAATCACAATGTATATAGTATTCATAAAAATACATTATATAAATTGCACTGCATCTTCGTCATCCATTATTATCTAGAATAATATAAATTTTTTGTATATATGTATTACCATAGAGGATACTGGTTAAATAATAATTTTCCATGTATTTTATAGGTTTTATGATTTATAAAATGATGAGTTAACTGCTAATAGAAGTTTGGTCTATCCCCATGCATATATATGAACAATTTAGAAACAATGTGGGTATAAATGATATATTCTTGTCTATACACACAATTTTTTAAAATCCATGGGTATTTAATTCCCCAATTTTACTATTCCACCGGACTTCCCCTCTAGAATAATATTTTCCATCAGGATACCAACACGTAAACCCTATCCTCCTCTCCTTGAGCCTTATCTCCAATACATCTCCTCCTATCCCCGACCACGACCTCCTATCCTCCACCTCTACCTCAAAATCCCACCCTCTGCCTCCCTGCCCCCATCCATTATTAGCTCACCCACATTCAGAGATATCCCCACCCATTCAGTGACCAGGGGTACCAAAAGGGAGATATATTCACTATGTTCCATCGATCCTACATAAGGTGAGGATTAGTCACTAATCCAGGGTTCGAAAATGTGACTATCATTTGAAGTTACTCAAATATAGGTATGTTATGCAGTCTAAAAGTAGGTTTTAGGTAACCATAGATTGAGGGAGACGAGTTTGCGAAGGTGTAATGGGAATGATGATTGATGATTTTCTAATCCAGATTCATTTCATTTCAAAGGTGATTGTATTATTATATGATACAGGCTTTGTTAAGTAAATTTTATGGTTCAATATAGAATGATTAATCTCATATTGGTAACTCATATCAGTGTTTTAATTTTGTCATATATTTTTTCTAATTTTTATATGATGTGTCCATCTATTCGTACCATTTCTAATATTTAGTGAATGGTTTCATGATATTTGGTAAACAAAATTTGAATCTCATCCATTTTATTCTAGTGCCATTTTTTTATATACACCTTTATGAAATAATACAATATATTTCTTCTTAAGTAATATTCTACCTTGTTTCATGAAAATCCATTCTTCATTGTCAAATTTCATGCTTTTGAACATTTAATTAATGAAATATTGGAAGGTTTAATAGTGATTAGATTATTTAGGATGTGGTTAATTTTTGGTGTATATGTCATATTGAATGACACTATTTTTGAATAATGGAACTTATTATGGTGCATTAATCATTTTCCCTAGATTTTCGTATTATTCCTTATTGAAAAAAACTTTTATTATAGTTTATCATGAGATTTAATTAGAGATAATGTTTCTTAATTAATTATTGTGTTATGGAATAAATGATGATGAATTTTAGTGTAGTTTTAATGGGTGTTATTATTTCCATTTTGGTATGATCTATAAATTCTATCGTTATGATTTTGATACTCCTTAATAAATAAAAGTGAATCATTTCCTTGTATAGTAAGATAAAAACAAATATTTTTTCCACTTTAGAGCCAATTTATTGAGCTCTAAAAACAAATCATGATGTAAGTTCTTGGATTCAAACAATACTTGAGTGAATTTACCTGGAGAAACAGTAATACTAAATTAGTAGAGCCTTATGTATACAATTTTTATGCATTAAATATTAATGTCAATTTCTAAAATGCCAAAATTTGACTGAAGTCCCAATGAAGAATAGATATACACATGTCCATGATACTTTTTCTAACACGACTATTTTTCCTTAATTGTATACTTTTGATCTATTTTCTATTCCTGAATATAACATTATGTGATTAATTTTTTTATAATGTGGATTGGTTTTTTATTTTTACCCCTTAGGTTTTCTTCTACTACTTCAATCAATTCTTTTTCAATTGTGTCATACTATGGTAGTACATTTAATTTTTTTTATTTTGTATATATACATTTGGTTATATCAATTTTTTAGTTTTTTGGTAAATTAATATTTTTATTGTATTAGTAATAAAATTCATTGTAGAGTAATTATATTATCTTCAATTTTTTCTTGTTTTCACATACTTCTTGTGTATAGTCCGTCCATGTATGCTTTTTTTCTATAGAGTTATCTATGGTAAAACTACTATGAAAAATAATGAGTTTTATTCTACATTAAATAATATATTTACACATGGTTGATTTTTTTTTTAATAAAAAGTGATCTACAACCATGTTGCATGAAAATGAATTATTTTTTGTCAATATTCATGTTATCGAACCATGAATTAATGTAAATTCATTTGATAATATTGAAAAGTGTGTGGGTACATTAGGATGTGAATCATTTTTTGGGTTCATGTAGTGTTAAATTAATGTATAATAATTTCTAATTCTCAAACCATTATATGGGTCACTAATATATTTTTTAGATTATTGGAAGATGATTTATGAAATTGCACTCAGAATAGTGGCTATCATTAGTTTAAATTAGAGGGAATGTTTCTTCATTGATTCTTGGATTAAATAAATAATGATAAGGAACTTTAATATAATTTATATAAATATTATAACATATTATTTAATATGAAATTTCATTTCAATCATGATGGTTTGATACTTCTTAAAATATTTAAATTAATGACAACAATGCTTAGAGTGATAAAAACACTACTTTTTTCCACTTTTGAAATAAATTTTCCTTGTTACATGTTTAAAAATGATTTCATTGTATACTCTTCATCTAAATTCCTTGTATCCTATTATTTAATTTTATCATTTTTGTATGTTTGTTTATCTTTAAGCTAATTTTTCAATATTTTTTTTATATGTGTTATTTCTGTTATAATCATCTTAATAAAAAAAAAATTTATTTTAGGGACCCATGTAATTATGTTCTCCTATTATGATACCTGATAATAAAATTTTGTAATATGTATTGTTTTTTATATAATTATTTTTCCTTATTATGGATTGAATTATGATATTTTTGTGGTTTCCTCTTCTCATTAAATTTCATTTTAGATCACTACAAGTAAATCTAAATTAATTTTTCGGGTCATTTTATTGGTCAATTCCTGCTGATTAGGGCTCGTGGGTCACATTGAGCCTATTATAGTCACCTTCGTCAAGGATAGTTGGTTTTCCCTGAGTTTCAGGTATGATTTGAACTATTTTAATTATATTATTTTTTTAATTTAATGGTTATTTGTGTGTGTGCTTTCATTTTTTTTCTAGAGTATTTTGACCTACTACGATGGTTCTGTGTAGTTACAGTCAAATGATACATTAAAATGTTTTCATAGGTTGGCATATAAAAATATATTTTCCCCATACATATATATATAATAATGGCTATTAGTATATATATATTGGGGTTATGTGTGCTTATGTATATATATGAAAATAGCAGACCTGTGTAAGGTAAATCGGTATATGGAAGTATAAGAATATATGTAAGGTTACTATAGTAAATATTTGGGAATGAAAATATGTATACATTGGGAAAATATATTTATATATACGAAAATGTGCATATGTTTTATAGTGGTAAAGGGAAGACTTGAGTAATTGTAGTCGTAAGAAGAGTTACATTACATTGAGTTAGGATCCATTATGCATTGGCCTTCAAATTTATAGAATCATTGATTTCTTGTATTATATATCATGCATTTTTACTAAATGTTGATATGCATTTATTAAAATAACTCTCCTGAATAGAATAGTAAAAAAAATTAACTGATATAAAATTGATCTACATTTAATTATAAAAAAAGTTAATGAATTAAGAAATAATGTTTAAAAAAAAATAATTTAAATTTTATTTATTTATAAATTGTGATCGGTCAACAAGAAAGAATGGTAATGGAAACCAAATTATTTCTAAACAATTTATTGCCTATAAATCAAATAATAAAACAAAATATTAAAAATATAAATATAAGAGGATGAAGAATATTTAGGAAGACAAATAAATGAAGGGGAATTTTGAATCCATCTGTAAAAAAGTTCTCTATTTCTGAATGGTCAGTCATGAGCACCAAAGGACCGACACCAATGACATTCATCTAGAAAAATAGAAAATGATCCACATACCCATAGCATTCAAACCATTATTTTAATACACCAAAAAAATATAAACTATCATTTAATATAAATGTGAAATGATTCCCTTACCACTTCCAAATAATACCCAACCAGAACCAACTACTCTTCTAACATCACAAGTAGCTCTAATGACCCCACGTGCTTAAGAAAGAGTAAAACTATATATTCCTAAATGAGTTTTTAATAACATAAATTACCCTATACCAAATAAATTTAAATTATAACTATTTAGATTTAAAATAAATCATATCATGTTTTATGAAGTTAAATCATACATAATCAATATAATTTAAATAGACCTCTCCTGGCCTTCGTCAATAAATATTGCAATAAAAATCACAAACTAAGATAAATGACTGTAAACCAAGATAAATAACATGATGAAGTTTGAAACCAAAATGAGTTGATCTGGATAAATCGAAACCATGCTAACCCATAATGTGTAGAATAAAACCAAATAAAAAAAATATAATAAATCATTTAAAAAAATTATTCCCAGACTAACTGAACCTTAATGGTAATTAAATATGATCAACCAAAATTGATATAGGATGATAAAAATAAATAAAAACTAATTCAAATAGAACCAAAATTGATAAAAATAAATTTCAAAAAACAAATATAACTTTAAGAAATATAATATTTAAAATAATCGATAAAATTGGACCAAATATAATGAATTCAAACCAATATGACTGCAACCGAACTAAATTAAACTAAACTAAAAAAACTAATATGAACAAACATAAATCAAACTAAATCACTTAGAACCAAAATAAATTAAAATTTATATGATAATATTAAAAAAATTAAGACAAACTAAATCTAATTTTAATGCCAAAAATATGACGGAAATCATGAACTCTGCTCCACCTCATATAATGATGAGCCTCTATCAACACTGATTGACACTAGTGTTGGTTTGATGAATCCTATAATTGAAAACATCCAAAACAAAATACACATATAATATTAGGTTATAGTCAAAAAATTTATATCCCTAAGTAACAAAAAATTAATGGATAATAGAAATTACGATCTTGAGGGTTGATCATGGGACCTTAATTCTTATTTGTAGAAAATTCATCTTATAATTGAAGTATACTCTTAGTCTCAAATTAAATGATTCTTTAATAGGAATATTCCATGAATAAATTTTTATAAAAATTTAATATTATTTATCATTTTATAAAATGATGTAACTCAATAATAATTTTTATTTTGACATCAGACATTTTATATATCTATTAATGTCATCAAATTCATAGATATATGTCAAAAATTCACATTAGCTCATTGTAAAATCCAAAAATATTACTAGTAATATTCAAATTAATAAATATTTTTTTAATTTACATTCATCACATGTAACACCAAACTAAAAAAATATATTTACAATGAAGTGATTAAATTATTCAATATGTCTATTAAAGCATAGTTATAAAATTAGCTGGTGAAAATAGAATTACAAATATTATAAAATATATGTAGAAAATGGGTGAAATTGAATTATAATGTTCAATTATTTTATATGATGATCATCTATGCTAGGACATAAATGAGGTAAGGGTAAAATAAATTGGAAATACTAAGACCATGACGAACTTCAATTAGTATAGCTTGAGTGAACTCAACTACAGGCAAAGTTAGAGTGTGGAAATCACAATGAGGTATATGGTCACTGAATAACCTCATGTGAAAACAAATTATTACCTCTCATAGCCTAATATTATATGATGTATAAGTGTGGTTTTTAGGACTATATTTTATGAAGATATTAAAAATATATAGAAATATGTTACCTTCTTAGTACGTTCAAGACACACCACTATTGCTTTCAATATTTTTAACATTCTTTTCAGTCTCTATAGCTCTTATTTCAATTATAGTGCTTGCATCCACCATGAAAAACTAGATTCTAGAAGGATTATCTTTCAATTACTTACTGGTATAACCCCCCATATTATCCAATCCTTCTTCATCCTTAATTTCCTCTAAAATCATTAAAATCTATGTTCATTGGTTATATCCCTTAGTCATTGAGGGCCCAACATCCATTCATACTAGGGGTTCCAGTTTCATATCCTAGTTTATCGGTGGCTAATTTTTGTCTTATGCTATATTTATCGCTAGATGATTTGGATACTACAGGTTATTAAAACTAATGGATGCTGGTATCTATGATTTGTATTTCATGTGTATTTACGGTTGTTTTAAAAAAATTTATCTCTTCGAGGGGCCTTGATACCCCAATGGGGATTTCACCCACAGTCATGAATTCCTTATATAATCATTTATTCCTATTGTAATCCATTTTTAAGTCTTGACAGAGGGAAAGTAAGAGCTTTGTTTACATAAAGTTATATTTATTGAGATGGTAATTAAATTTTCATTTTGGGGGGATTCTTCATTAGTGTTATTGTGGGGGATTTTTCTTGGGATCCTTCATCACATTTAAAATCTAATAAGGCTTAATTATTAAAGTGATTCATTGGGATAATATCTTTACAATGTTGATGTTACTCACCAAATGGATAACATAATAATATCTTGAATATGACTGTAAAATAATCTATTTAATACTCAATCATGTTTTTTGGATCTACATGATGGTTCTTCATATGCATGGTGGAAGACGCTAATTATTCATTTGAACAAGAACCATATAATAGTCCAACTGAAGGATAAGGATGTGAAGAGTGGGAGATTTAATTTTTTGAGAAGTTGGATAAAAGATTATTGGTTTGTGTTTACATTATTTATATCATGAAATAGTCTATTGTAGGGATACTCATAGGTGATGTATCATAACAAGATAAAACGTTCTATAGAGGATCAAATTAACTTGTAAAATTCTATTCTAAATGTCTAAAAAGGATTTGATTATCTCAAAATTGATATATATTTTTTGGATATCAGCCTCTAGATGCATTGAGATAATGAGTTGTGTGCACTTATTTTGAACAAATATGAAATTATTTACAAATGCCTATTGTATGATTACATGAAAACTCGGGAGGGAACATGTACCATGGTTTAGGTAATTAGACCACAATACAAAAAAAAAATTATGCATGTATCAATGAATGTTAGAGAACATGCAATTTAAATTAGAGCCTTGAATGCCATTATTTTTATAGTGACATAGATTTCATCGAAATAGTGTGGTGAGTCATTTTCAAGATCTCTCAGGAGGGATTGAATTCAATTTTCATGTGTGATATCTAAGGAGTAGTGATATTGAGCCTTGTTTCAACCAAATTACAAGGATGGTTGAATTTTAATGTAAATCAATCCATTTTAATATCTCAAGGGATGATGAAATTAGAATTGTGGTATATCATTTGAATCCTACTATTCATCCATGACTAGAAAACTTCCCAGATATTTTCCTTACATCTTCATGGTATATTACTAAATATATCCTCGTGTTTGATTTTTTGGAAATCTTCAGTGGGTCCCTCCTAGAATTTCCAGTGCCACTACCATTATGATTATTTTAAAGGTGGCAGATCCCACTTCATTTGTGCAATATCAGTTTATTTCAATATGTATATTATATTATATATTATCAACCACCATCATGAATAGTAGGATTTCTATGTTGATGTGTAATATTATTTATGAGTCAAAACATAGTTTTTTGACCAAGAAGAGAAATTATTGGGTTATATGCCTTCGTAAAGATATGGTTGGAGAGGCTTCCAGAAAGAGTATTGGCTTTATCATCATGTTCATGTTCTTCTTGGATAAATCATATGACATAGTCAAATGTAATTTCGTTATTAAGGAAGTGTGAACCTTTGATTCCACTATTACCGTATGTGATATTTCTCTCCACTGTTATTCATCTCCATGTTTTCAATTTCTATTATGTTTGAAATATGTTTTTTCATTAAGTCTACTCATTACCATCATCAAGTTGATCATATTTATCCCTTCTTCTTCATAAATTTTCAATATGAGTAATGATGAGACTTCATTTAAACAATATCGGAGGGGAAGATCTTATCTTTTAGAGGTATGTTTCATTATATTAGTATCACCCACATATTTTTTGCTGAAATATGTTTTGGTTTCAATGATGGTCTGTGAGGTCCACCCAAAGATTTTATACAATTATGGAGGAGTATGGTAAATTTTGTGGCTCTATAGTTAAAATCTGCACGAGCAATGTGTACATGTCCATGTCCCTGTTATGATGGGTAGTGTTACAATATTATTAGGGTTTGGGAATTGTTTAGAAAAATTTCCCAGTTGATTATTTGTTTTCTCCCATCACTCTACAAAGATAAATTATTAACCATATTTGGAATTTGGTGGGATGCATCATGAACCATGTTAATAATTGGAATTCATGTTTTTGTCTTTTTTTGACATAATTAAATTAGTTAATCGTGTCCTATATTATATTATCTTGCATGATATTTCCATTAGGGTTGCCACAAATCATTTATAAGACTATATAAAGGATGTTGAATAAATTCCTCTAGGTTTCTCACATTATTGGGTAAATTCACTAGGTGGTATTGGATCAATTGGATACACCCCATAGTGAACAAGGCACAAACTTTAACAATGATCAGGGAACAATCATTTTTTCCTAAGTGATAGGAATTCATGGAAGGTCATCAAGGGTCATACACCATGGTCTATAGTTATGTGATCGAGATATCATTATAGTGTAGTTACATATTATAAATATCATGAGAAACCATTAGACCTATGGAATTTTCATGTTTTATTTTTTTCTCGATCATTTATGATCACATGAGAGGGGTTGACTTCAGATTATCATCAATAAATCATCTTGTATCATTGGGGAAAAAGTCTATAATTATTAATTCTCTATGTAATGTTAAAATTATAGAAAGAATGCTTCTAGAAATCATCCCCGGATTTTCCTACATCATATCCCCGAGTGATAATCTATACACATTGTTTTCTAAACTTCAGGTATTGATATATGTTTATGGGTTAAATAAAATCATTGGAATTATGGAAATCTTCAAGTCTATACCACCAGAATCTATAAAACTATGGGTATAGCTCTATATGATTCATTAATATCCCATCATTTATAGAACCCTAGGTATTTTGGATTCACATGGTTATAGGATCTATAACAATGGTTTCAAACCATGGGCATAAGTGATTTTTCTAGTAGTGAATAGTTATGGATTTTTGGAAGAGATGAGTCCTATTTGATTATATTGTATATAACTCAAGTGAGTTTGATGATATACTCAAAAAACATAAAATATAAATTGTTCACACTATGATTATAATTTAATTTTGGTTTCAGTTATTTGAAAGGTCATATATAATTTTCAACTGATTCTAAAAGAGATTTTTCTAATTATTAAATTACAATTTCTAACTCATGAGTTTTTATCAGTCTATATTTAATTAGTGATGACGAACATGTTTCAAATTTATTTTGGGTCTCAAATTTTTTTCTTACTTTTAGGATCATCCCTTAAACCCATATAACTGATGAAGAAGAAGAAGATATTTATTTTTTGAGATCTAAAGATGATCATTATTTATTTGTTACTTATATGCAGATTTTCACTAATGTTTATATTCCAAATTAATGATTAGTTAAACCACTTTATGCTGATGTAATTTATAATATAAAGTAAATTCATGATCATTAATATATATTCCCAAGATAATAATATAATTACATTCTGTGTTTGATCCAAAAAAACCTTCTACAATGGGGATGTATAAATCCTCTTAATGAAAAACCTCAAAAAAAAACTTTTTGTGTTCCTCATTGATTTATGTTAAATTAGATAAAGAAAATATTAATTATATGTTCTAATTCAATTTTAAAATTTAAATGTAACCATTCAACTATCATCCCATTATTTTATATTCATATTGGATACAATTAAATTATTATTAGTGGGATCTGTAAACCATTGAAATAAATTCTCTCTATCTTGGATGATCTTAATTATATAATAATGTAAACAATACATACCAATTATGGTCGTGGTTTTTTAGTTATGTAAGGGGAGAATTATGAATTATGAATTATCTCTAGTATGTTGTATTCTCGATACATCTCTGATAGGATACAGATAACCTAAAGAGTATTTTTAGTGTACTGTTATTGTGATGAATAATTATGAGAAATATGGAAAATTCTCAAATAGACCACTCTATACTCAAAAAAACATGGAATAGACAGAGGATGTGGGAATAAAATAGATAATGGGTTATGTAAAAAATTTCATAGTATCTATATAATGAAGAAAAATGTGAATGAAAAAATATATCAAATCTCTATACGATATATAGTGACCAATACTTTTTATATGTAAATATTACATCATATTTGATGAATATTAAATTAACATAACAATGATACATGTATTAATGCTATGTACATTTTTATTATTTCCAAAATTTGATATATAATGAAATTTTATAGAAACAATCAACACTATTTCAAATTTAGTTGTTCACATCATTTACCATTAAAAGATATATCATTCAAAAAACAATACTGAATAAATTAGGGTTGGTAACTTTGTAATGGTGGAACCCACGACTTTAATTTATGGTAATCATAAAAGATATTATTAATTGATCATATAAGAGAATGAGATAAATTTAATGTTATGTGAACCTGAAATAATCATTAGAAAAATAAACCAATAATTTCACATATCATAATAATTTAACATTGAATAATATATAATCAATCTAAATAAATAAGACATAAATGCGACGAATCGTCATTATTCAGTCATGTCCCATGAAAAAGTGTCACAATAATAATACATAGGACTTGATATGAATGATATAATAGAAAATAATTTCCTTAGACTATGATCACAACTGAGACTATTATAGTAAATTGTGTTAACAACCCATTCAATCATTTCTTTAGTCAATTATCAACCTGAAGACTATCATATTGGAAAATTTTCCTTAAATAACCGATATTAATCCCCCACTAAAAACATTAAAATCTAATTAAATATCCTGCCACACCCAATGTCTTATAGACATATTTATTCTAGGTCCAACCCTTCACATAATGAAAACTATAACTATTTCCCCCAAAATAAGAAAACAGTCAACATATCATCAAATGATAACCCATATAATGGATATAGGTTTCATAGAAATTTCATCATCATGATAACAAACCTCCTAATGAATGAATAAGGTAGATATCATTGATTCATATCAATTTTAAATAAAATTAAACAACATTGATTTTTAATAGATTAAAACTACCGTAACATATCACTTCAATATTTTTTGATTAAAATAATATTTTATATGAAACCACTTATTAGAGACTAATTTGTTCTATAATATTATGGAAAAAAAATCATTGAGGAATGAAGGATAATAATTAAATAGAATTTATATAAAAAATGATCGAGATATAATAATAATCATCCAAAATGAAACACCAAATAAAAAATATAAAAAAAAAAAAAAAAAACTATCCCACATGAATGTGTAAAATACAGTTGATACAAATACAAAAGTGTCAATGTAAAATACCCAAAATTAAAGCTAAGAAGTGATGTGGTGACTTTCAAGATCCAAGATTGTAAGGTCGATCATGGTCTATATAATCCATCTGGATACATTAAAATAGTATTCATATAATGGTTTGGCATAAAATTATAGTCATTATATAAAACATTATCCCGTTTGAACATGTAAAGGTGGTATACTAATGGACTTGTGACAAAACCACACTTAATCATGAATAGAAAAAATTACAACCTCACCATGTTATACTCAAGAATTAATTAGAGATAATTAATATAATATAAATACAATAGAGGATATGGTACCCCGAACCACTTTACCAGAAGGATTACCCTCTCACCCAAAATTATATGTTATGGTGCTCCCATACCATCAATATACGACATCATATCCTGCCTACACTTACCATGACCTCACAACACATCCTGACCGCACACACCTAGGCCTGACAAAGCAAATTGCATACACACACATGGAATTAACACACATCACATATCATCATGAATACATGTGTGAAAGAACTTCACATCTCATCCCGAGGAATCCTAGGAAAGCACAAACAACCTCACCCACAAACACCTAGGTTATCACATATCACCCGAAGACTCATGCTTTATTGTATCTACTATATAAGACACTAACATGTCTTAGTACATCAAATATTCTTCCATACATACATCACATAAGAGAGAGGGATGCAAATGTGGGTACCCAACCATCTGTACTCCTAAGTGAATTTTTGGAAAGATACCCTCCTCGGAGATGATGGGGGTATTTGGGATACTGTGCACAACTAGGGTGGGGTGCTTATATATATCAAAAAATAAATACAATTATATACACATATGATACTAAAAATAGAAGACCAATATATGGGTTCCCTAAAAACCCCCAACCCATAAAACATTCAACCTTTTCAAGAAACTCAAAATATACTACACAACACATCATGTATGAAGAATTATTTCATATTTTATGAAAAAATTAACCATTTATATTATGTTATCCAAACCATACCAAGAAAATACAAGATTTAATAAAATATTATTTATTAATTCCATCAATACAAGACAACTATCATGAACTACCCATATAAATCACCAATGTACATTAGTTTCTGATGGTGAGGATTCATGATAAATTAAGGAGGCTTCACATTAAATACTAATCGTACCATGACCTCTCGATGTGGGGTGATGCATTAATCATGTTACTCATTGATAAAATATGGGAGATTTACCCACACCAGAAACATTTTTCCTTTTTCAAAATCATTATACACCAACCACCACAGCGACAAAAACACCCCTGACTAATAACCACATCCAACAACATATTACAACACAACTTGTTTTGTAGCCCTACTATAAAATCCTACAATTCCCATAAAAAACAAACATTAAAAACACATTCCTTACATTTCCACCACATGTAAAAACACTAATAAAATCACATATCACACTACAAAAAAAAACATTTTATATATTCACAGAAAAATTTATCACATTGAACTACATTTCATTGGGGAGTTGTTCCACAAAACAATAACGGGAAATCAAATATAATATCCACGTATACAAGGTCTTCCAATTTCTTTTTACTATGATCATGAACAATATAAAAAAACATATAAAATATATACTGCATAAACAAACCCAACAACATCACCATTTTTAAGCAAGGTGTTTAGCCCATATAGTTACAATATCACAATGAATATTGAAGTTGTAATAAAATGTTGTTCTAACCCCATTCCCCATTTCAATTTAATTTTCCAATTCATTATCATTAATTGAAACTAGATGAAAAATGATTCATATATAAAAATAATAAAATCCACGCACACATAATGAAAATATAAATATAAATGATGGAATCCATGTTACACAGAAGCTTTCCAATTAATGTGCACAATATGGTGATGAAAAATTATCGCAAACCAAAACTGCACAATGCAAACTAAAGTACAACCTCTATCGAACCAAGGATCCATCTGAACTAAAATATATGAATACCCCAATACAATGAAAAACAACTCTAGTGGATCCATAGGGGAAGAATGGAAGAAAAACAACCATGAAAGGGGAGGAACATAACATTGTCAAACAACAGATCGACGACAAACAACCATAGAGGTCAACAGTTTGATGAGGGAAAAATAATGACTTAAAGGACTCCCCCGGGTGCCTAGGGTTCACCCAAAACAAGACAAAAATGTATCATGCCCGAATGAAAATAAACTCATCCAAAAAATTTGATTTTTAAAAATTACACATGATTGGGGTATTACATGACGTCTAATACCCATTCACATCGGGCAATCCACGATGTTCAGTTTCTACATTAAAACACATCCCCTCTTTATTTTTATTATTTAATAAAACATTAAATAAATCTTTCCATTAAATAGACATATATATGTTTTGAAATGTTATTTCATATTGTTTAATCAGGTTATATGATGTGTATTTACTATAGAACCCCTATTGAATCTCCAACATCCACAAAAACCTCCCAAAACATCCCCTGAGAAACTCAAACAAAAAAACCTGAAATATTAATATACTCTGGGGGTACAAAACCATTTCATCATATACATATAAATTTATTCCCTCCCCTGGAGAATCTAAAACTGATCATATATGGAAAAAAGGTCCAAACAACCACATCGTGAGATAGATCTCAAGGATCTCTTCATGCCTCAATCACTATCACCAACTAAACATGACATCCCAAATAGACAGAAAACCCAGAAAAAACCAAAATCCACATCATCTCACACAACCACACCACCACACAGCTACTACACAACTATCTCCACCCCTAAGCATACCAAACCAACAACTACTACAAATAAAACAATGTATTGTACTCAACACACGATTCATGGATTTCAATCCACCATGTTATGATATATATATTATTTGTGGCACTAAATCTCCCATAATCGATTAATCACATCACAGTTAATGCATCTCATTTTCTAATTGAATCCCCCAATTTTTAAATGTTAGCAATGTTATCACATATCCCCCTGAAAATATGACAACCAAAATGAAAATGTAACATCTCATAAAAAATGATTCCAAAAATCACATCTCAGTGAAAAATAGAGAAAATAAGAACTCGAAACAACTCCTAATACCTGGATCAGATATGAGTTTTTCACATACAAGTACTCTCCTCTTATACCCCATGCTTCTAAAAATTATGAACTAATAGAATGGAACATCCATGAAATTCATTCTTTGAATTATCCTGATATTTCATTATCCATAAACATGAAATCATCATCTATATCCCAATATCCCGAGTAAATGAAATGAGATTCATAATAATGATTCCAATTATGGTAAGATACATGGAATAAATCATGTATCCACTCCAACTGTAGTGGAAATTCCATCTAATACACCACCATGTTATGTCACCCCAACACTTAAAAGGTCTCAAAAAACATGACTGAAAGATTACACCCGCTACCAAACCACTACTACCCATGTTGAGGGGAATCCATCAATAATAGATGGTCCCCAACCCTGATCTCTATGATCATCATTCATGGATTATCATATGACTTTTTCGAAACATAAACTAATTTCATTCTCACACGAACAAGATAAACATTATTTTTTGTGTTATTGACCTCATGGGAACTATGAACAACTATCTCCCCATCCTATGTCCAGCACAATTGATAAGGAAATGATCTCGCATAAAAAACCCAATGAGGTGTTTATGCATAAATGGGTGAAATAGCATGATAAAAACCCCTCTAGGCTCTATAAGTAAACCATGTATACGAATATAAAAAATGGAACTCGGAACACAATTAAATAGAAGTAAATTATCCACATACCTCTTAGATAAGGTATCCACAACACCCAACACCATAATCAATATGAGGTGGGTGATTTTTTTTACTATTCCCATGTCACCCAGATAGCATCACAACATATTTATGCTCGGGATAACTATGTAATGACATCTATCTATATGTCATACCATTTCAAATCTATGTCATCATATGGCTTCAATAGACCCTTAGGAACATGATTTCCTATCTTCACTTACATGAAAACAGTGCACATTCCAATTAACTATTCCACATCTTATATTACCATAGTCTACCAAAAGTATAATTTCAAGCCTCCATATATCCTAAAAAATCATGGGTTCATAGCCAATGGTTATATATGAAACTCATAAGGAACTCCATAGGGCATCCCCATCCAAAAAAAATTCAACGAAACTAATTTCTTTTTCGACCATACATCCACCTTTCCTCTAGGGCATCACCTTGTACTACATAATTTCATATCAAATAAGCTATTGTGTCTACCCACTATGAATAATCAATCTACATCATTAATGATGAATTTATTTTTAAATTAAAAAATATATACTTTACCACCATCCACACATAAATCTATGTCCACGGATTCCAACTAATCCATCAACCACCCAACATCTTTTGATTCCCAAAAAACTTCCTTTTGTTACATTGCACTTAAATCATCAGCCAACAAATTCCCCCTTCTTATGGTGGTGGAGATATCATAATCCTTGTCCTAAAGAAACATAATCCCCCAATACTATCAATGATTCATGTCCCGCTAAGAAAAGATATACCTCAAACTATTGCGATCCATGAAGACAAAAATGTGATCCACAATAAGGTAATGTCAACACAACATCAATGCAAACTCAATAGATACTAATTCTAGATCATGGTCTCCATAGTCACATGTGAGGGGATATAATTTCCATGACCCATAATAGATTCTTTCTCTTTTCTATGTCATCGCACATCCCAATACCAAATGAGAAGTGTCACAAAACACCTAAAACATCAGCTCTTCCATGAGCAATTAGAAAACCATATCATTAACCACCTTCCCCTTTAAGTATCCAAAGGCATACTAACACTTATTATTCCACACAAAATCCATCACATTCCAATTCAGTTTGGTCAATGTGGTTAGAAATCATGTTAAATTTAATAAAAAACTCTAATGATATATCATGAGACCCAGAAAACTATGAAAAAAGCCACATTATTGGGTTATTGCCAAGAAAATACATCTTTAACATTCAAAAAGTATAATTCCTCATCTTTCTCAGATGCACCATGCTTGAGGAGGAAGTACAAATCCCATGTCCATAATATACAGTTGGACAACTACCCATATAGGTGATGGTGTCAAAGAACCTATAAGAAAATTCTATGATTCCTAGAATCATCCTCCACAATCATTGAGTATATAAATATTTCATTGTTAAATGTGATGATGAAATTGTCCAAGAACTCATGGAATATGGAAATCATAATCACCATGAATCTAATAGATGTATTAGTAACACCGAATGAAATAAATACAAACTTTATGTTCCCATAAATACATTAGAAGGAAGGATTTGGGATATATCCCTCCATTACCTTTAACGGGTGTTATCCAGATCACAGATCGACCATAGAAAACCAAAATTCCCTATAACAAAGTTTGAGAGATTATTTATCCGTGTATGAGTTTAATAGTTCTTCACAATCTCATGATTCTTACATTGGTAGTCTATAAAAAACCTAATACCACAATCCTTCTTCTTTGTGAACAACATGGGAGAACCCCACAATGACACACTTTTCCAGATAGAACCCTACCTCATCAAATAATCTATTTGAATCCACAAACCCCATAACATAGAAGGAGTCATTTGATAAGGAGCCAAAACAATCAGGGAAACACTAAGATACATCTCTATCAAAATTTCAACGTCACATAAAAGTGGTATCATCACAACCTACTTTGAAAAATCATCCAGGAACTCCCATCATGACCATATAATCCCTCACCATCTCTGTGTACAATAATCCCTTTAACGGATCAACAAATAATTAATGAAGTGGATCTACCACTGAATTCCCATCTAATTACCCCACTCACAAATGAAAGCCATACGTGGACTATTTATATCCAAAACAAAACTATCATCCAGAAACAGTAGATAATATATTTTATGGAATTTAGAGAGTATATTTTTATGGTATAATGATATGTTTGTATCTATAGAACAAATAGACCCCCATGGGACTAATGTGGTTGCATCATCTGTCTATACCCACAGAACACATAAAATAAGCTATTATGGACTCTGAATGGAACACTCAACATAAGGGAATGTGAATCCTCTATATGTATAGTCCCAATAAATTTTCTAGTGAAGTTGAAAAAAATGAGTTGAATTATATAGAATACAAAACAACAGAAAAATGTGAAATGAACAAATTGATCATACCTCTAATGTTCTTTGGGCCCTATATAAATGCTTCATCCACATTGTGAAACATAGTAGAACCAGATCCTCTTCCTCAATACAGATTACCACCTCCATATACATGTCCATTTCATAGTCCATAAAATTGATGATCATTCTATGTTAGGCCTATAATAGCTCCTTCTCCCCTCAGAAATGAAAAATCCCACTCCCTATATTACTGAACAGTCTCACTTGTAACTGCTAATGTATATATTGATAAAAATGTACACCTCTACCAAAATGAGCTTGGGGAACTACTGTGAACATTCATTGGTGATGACCAAAACCCCACATCTAAAAAATTGTCAATAAGGTCTTAGGGAAAGAAAAAAAACCTTCTAGCATCAGAATGCTTGATGGGAAGCTACTGAGGTTGATTTTTGGGGGGACGAAACATCAATGTTCATGTTGACTGAGTTATTCCACTAAAAACTCAGCATCTCTATAGATCCTACTGGATCCCCTTATATTGAAGGCCTCCAAATTAGTGAATTATCTTGATCACCACTACCTTCTTTTGAACCACTTGCTACATAAATGATGTAAAAAAGAATAATTGTATACTATAATGAAGGATATAGAGACTCTTCAAGAAATCTTGCATGATGCTCATTCTCTCAAAATGGTATGGGGAAAATAAAGAAGGTCCATGGAAATGATTCACAGACCCCACACTAACATTCTCCCCTTTTGAAAATAATGATGATCCTACCCTTTTTACTTCCATAATTATAGAATAAAGAAACTATTATCATAACTCCTTATGGATTTCAAAATAAAAAACATCAACTTTCCTAAAGCTCTCCTAGATAATGAATCCTCCACTGGCACACAACACCAAGAATATGACTAAATGCCAATGGGACGCAGTACCCATTTGGGGCCTGGATGAAACTGGAAGAGATCTTGACGTCCTCCAATCAGCTCTCTATCTCTACATCAGAAACACAGCCCTCATACAATCCCAAAGCATGCCTCTTGAAGAAACAAAAAATACTCTTACCCTAATCCTACTTTAATCCCTATAAAATAAAAAATTATAAACCATAGTATTCTATTAAACCTCCATAGACTAAGCCACATGAGGATGATGATAAGGATCCATAGTTGAAAGGTAAATAATTACTTCCTATGACCAACTTGTATGGAATTTTATTGTTTTAGATTTTAATATGCAAAATTTATTTTTACATTTTAACCTTCCCAAAATTACCAAATTCAACAAGATCACAATCCAGTATGTTGCATGTACCATTCCTTGGTCTCTACCATTAAAATAATTTTGACTCACATGGTCGATCAATAAGATCCTTGTCCATAAACTAGATCACATGGGAATCTAATGTTATATTCCCTAGAAAATATCCCTATATTATTTTATGTACCGTTCTCAACACGAGATGTTTCTTTACCATCCAATGCAATCCACACTATGTCTAACTCCAATCTCCATCCTTTCACCCAACCATCACCTCAGATACCACTATATCGTGACCCCCTCCATCCTATGATAACCCTCTAAGGTTGGCAATGAATAAATGGGGATAAAGACCCCTGATTCACTCATACATTAGGCCTTGAGATTCCAACTACCACTAAGGCTGTACAAATATCATAATATAGATGGAGTAAACATTTTATGAAATCATGATTGGGAGATAAGATGAATTGTCCACAATTAAACTCCCAGAAACAATATAAAAAGAAATCATAAAAACCACCCACATGAATCTATAAAATATAACTGATATGAATAAAAGAGTTCAAATAAAATAACAAAAAATAAATCTATATTGAAATGCATAAAATTTCATGATCAAAGAAAGTGTGGTCCAAAACGGTCCATAGAATCCTCTTTTAAACATGAATACAATTTTTCATATTTAGGGTTATCATAAAAGTATGCTCACTATGAAATGAAAATTCTCTCGTTCACATGTAAAATAGGTATACTAAAGCTCCAATGAGAAAACCGAAGAACCAAAAAACACCTAAATAGGTATACTAACCATTCAAACCATACCATGGGAAACTCCCAAAAAATATTTTATCTTATAGTATAATAAAAAGAACATAGATTATAGGATAACCTACATAGCTTTCCCTCAAGTTTTATTATTTCACCGATGGTCATATGTCTTTTAAATATCAACCCTTATATATACAACATCATATCCAACTAACACACAACTGATCTTGACAGCACATTCTGATCACACACCCCTGGGCCTCATAACCCATCACAACCACACACATATATGCCTCACAACACATCATTTTTACACACACCTAGTGCTTCCATAACATCAATCCCATACACACATGGGAATCACAACACATCACATCTCATCATAAAGGCTCCTAGGAGACCACATTATATCTCATCCATAAGACAGTAGGGAATGCACATACAACATCACTCATAATCACCTGAGTGATAACATCAAATCTGATGACAACAAGTCCATTTCAACGACCATCTATGACACTAACAGAACTTTTTCCATCAAAACCTATGCCAAAATATACATCTCCTTTAAGGGTGATATATATAAAGAGGAAAAGAGTGGGTAACCAACAATATGTACTCCTAATGAGATATTGGGAAAGACACCCTCCCTCATGAAGACGATGGTGTTCATCATTTAGTGCTCACTAGGGTGGGGTGCATATAGAAATCACAAGGAAAATATAAGTATAAACATTTAGATACAAAATATAAAAGCCCAACCTAATGGTTTTCAAAAAAACCGTGAATCCAAAATAATGTCCACCATTACATCAACCATTAAATGCATAACATTACACATCCAACCACAAATCCCATTTCACATATTCAACAAATTTATTTAACTATTTCAATTCCATGACCCAAACCGTCCCATGAAATTTCAAGAATTATTATACAATTATTAATTCATTCTATTTGTACAAGGAAACTATCAGCCACTACACAAATCATGCAACAGGGTAACAATCATTTTAGAAGGTGAAGGGTATTGGTAAATTAAGATGGATTCACATTAAAGACTCATCTTACCACGACCTCTTAATATGTGGTGATGATTTATTCTGATTAATCATTCAGAAAATATGAATGAATTATCCACACCAATCATTATTGTCTATATTCACGTTATCCTATCCTGACCACAATACCAACCAAAACAAACACCCAACTCACAACTAGGACATACAACAAATTATGGAAAACTAGTTTCATTGTCCAACTTCACAATCATAACTCTCCCATAACATCCACACTATACAAACACAAGACATCCATTTACCCCACAAATACCAAAAAAAAAACATATCACATGACAATAAAAAAAATACGGTTTAGAAGAACATTTATTACAGTCTACTACTATTTATTGGGGTGTCAACACATAAACAAATCATGGGGAAACCAATTCATTAACATACGGTATGTGGTTAGGAAATTATAATTATAGGTTGATACCAAAAAATATCAAACAAAACAAAAGAAAAATTTTTATATCCAAGAAACAAATCCACCAACGACCCTAATTTTTAGTGGGTGTTTAGCCCAGATATTCAGAATAACACAATCTATATAAATGATGTAGAAGACATGTGGATCAATCCTTATTTCCACATTCAATTAATTTTTCCAAATCATTATCATTTATTTCAAATATCATAATCATGATAAATAGATAAAATCAAGTAAAAACTATCCCTCATGATGCAAGATCAAATATAAACAATTGAATCCCAAACTCAATGAAGCTTTCCAATTGCTTCTCACTTTAGGGTGAAGAAAAATGCTGATGAACCAAAAAACCCCCACTAAAACTGAATATCAAAATATATGAAAACAAATTTCCATCAATATGGAACATAACACATAACCCAAACCATTTAAAATCCCATGTAGAAGATCCATGATGGAATAATTGATGAAAAACAACCACGAAATGGGAAAATATTACAACAGTTGAACCATGAATCAATGATGAACAACCCATAGGGTCAAAAGATCAAATATGGATGATAATGGGATTAAAGGACACATTGGGGTGCTTAGGGATTTAACAAAAGTAGATGATGAAGGGATAAAGGACAAATGAATGGAAGTTTGGATGAAAATAATTTCTTTAAGTGCAGATGATTTGGTTATTACAAAATATGTAACCCCCTTTCATGTATTTTAATCCTTAGTGCATTACATTGAGTATTGATGAATTTTATTTCCTTTTTGTTTTGGAGTCCCCACTGAGTATCGCATTACTCACACCTACACAGGATTCAACCGCTAATGTCATGTAATGTGCAGGCGATCAACATTTTGAAAGAGACATTTGTGGACCAGGACCTAGAGGTGCATAGGGAGGCAGGACCAACTGACACTACATCAGTGGACTCGGTGGCTTAGGACTAGGTATGAATTAGTAGTATTGGGTGGACAAGATGCTATACTTCAGCTTCCAGTAGCTACACTACACTCACAATCAGTGTGGGTTTTCTGCTGATGGCCATCAGAGTTTCAATTTTTCACTTTTTTATTTTCAGTTATTTTGATGGGTTTGTATTCTATCCCACATGTTTTAGTGTAACATGTACTCATCAATTTTTAGTTATACATGTATCAATTTTTCTGTTTGGGACATGGTTGAGAATTTATGTGCATACGGGTTTTTAGGTAAATGACTCCCACTTGTAGGTTGATTCCTTCAGAGCTAATAGACAACTAGTTCCATCTGGGAAGTGGGCATGGAGTAGTAAGTGCACAGGCCCTAGGGAAAGGTTCATGAAAATGTGGTATCAATGGGGAGTTAGTCCCTCCACAAAGACCTGGAGTATGTGTTTTGTTTTGGGGAATCAATGTTCAGTGTTTTGAGTCCATCTTCTAAATTCGGGGAGTTATGTATTGGTGCAGGGGATGAAATATCCATTAACGAGGACCATGAATTATAATTTTTAGATTTATACATGAAAACCATGGTTGAAATATTATCTCATTATTTTTATTTTATTAAAATTCAGATCACCATGTTTAACCTTTTAACATTGTACATCATGATCTTTCTCAGGATGACAACACGTGGACAATAATCCATGATCCTGATGTGAGGATGTGAGGAAAATCTACCTAGAAAAAAGGTATCTATTAGGGTACCAATTATATATACTGACCCACTAGGCAGTGCACTGGTTCTACCACCACCTTATGGAAATCACATATTGCCGGTAGTTCCGGCATAGGACATGGTCAGACTCAGTGCCCTTTATGACTTTCAAAGATAAAGAACTTCCATGATTAGGGGAGAAAAAGATCCTCTAGTTTCTAAGCACTGGTATGAGGATGTGTCATGGGGTCTAGTGTCTTTGAGGATTAAGATTATTACCTAATAATATAGAACATAAAACATGCAACATCTTTATTGAAAACTTCCTTTACCTGACCACTGAATTCCCACGTACTTATCATTTCATGGGATAACCTAAGGACATGCATAAGAAAAGGGTGAGCTATAAAGTCCAGTAAGGGAATAAACATGGAATAACATGAGGAATACAATACATGTTAGACAATAGTCATATCAATAAAGGACAGGAGACGCATAAACCTAAATTCATGATAAAGAATGATAATAATAACATTGAAATGTGACAACAACAGTTAACATGGAATTTTCATGAGCCTAGTCTCATTGCACATAGAGCATGAGTAAACCCTCATTGCACATGAAGCACAAGTAAACTCCTTTTGCACTTGAATTAGCATGAGTAAACCCTCATTGAAAATGAATCATGAGTAAACCCTTTTTTCACTTGAATTAGAATTATTGAACCCTCATTTCATATAACATATCATGATATTTTACTTTAACCAATGCATTGGAGCGCTATCAGGGAGCACTCT
Source organism: Viscum album (assembly GCA_963277665.1). NCBI lineage: Eukaryota > Viridiplantae > Streptophyta > Magnoliopsida > Santalales > Viscaceae > Viscum > Viscum album. The sequence continues at coordinate 719,298,327 of OY728151.1, read as the reverse complement.
TCATTAAACATTTCATTTCATTCATAACTGTGCCACATGGATCATAAAACATCGAATCATTCATTATAATTATTTATTACATGATAAAATCATGTATAATACATAAATTAAACTCTTCATACAATATGTAAATGTGATATAGGTGAATACCCTTGATAGAGAAATGGGAATGGTATTAAGTACACAATGACTCTGGCTTAGAAAACACAGTGCAATTTAGGCAGCATAACAGCGTGACATAAGAACATATAAAAATGTATTATTATAGAGTAAAAGGTGTCTCATAAAATTTAAATTACAAGGATAGTAAAAGTATAATTAATATTCATGTCCAAAACATGTAATGGAATTTATATTCATGATACAAAAAAAATCTTGAATTTAAATTAGGAGATGGAAATTTCTTTCGGAATTTCAGCATAGTAATGGTTGTACTGGGAGAAATTTAATTATAGATAAAGGGGAATCACATAATTAAAACATATGAAGGGATGTATAGGGGATGTGTGAAACCATACCCCATAAGTTATAATTGAAATTAAAAGTCCATAACAACTAAATGAAATTTGGACAAAAATGAGAAAGAAAGAAAAAAACCCTTACTTGGAAGTGTGCTTCCAAAGGCTTGAGTGAGGATTGAGAGAGGATTATTGGGAGCATGTGGAACCTTGGGAGTATTAATAATATAAGAGGTAAGAGGATGGAAAAACTATAAAGGCTTTGAATGGGGATGAAGTGGGAGCTCGAGTGTGTTTATATTAGAAAGGTGGGGGGATATTTTTATTATTTAGGTTTGGGACACATCGCATTAATCTAATCCAAACCACACACCATCCCATGGTTTTTGCCCATGGATTTTTGAAAATGGAATTATAAAACAATATTTTATAAGTCCAATGTCCGAAATCCATAAAATAATGGGGTTTCTTATTTGGAGGTGAGTCACACTCACAAGGAAAACAATTTAAAAAGACAAGATGGTTAATAAGCCCTGAAGGGTCCATTAATGCTTTGTAAAACAAGTCAAAAAAACCCAAAAAAAATTATATTAGTGGTAAAACATATATTGGACGAAAAAAAGCTTATTGTATTTTATTACATCACTATTGGGTCATTATGATGTCATAAAACACATTATATATACTTAAACGATATTTAATTTTTACCCAAAAAAATTGACTGTCTTAGAAAATTATGAAAAAATCACCATTTTATTATTTCGATGTCCTGATTCCAGAAATAATATATATTTTATCTAAATAATTTTCTAAATATGTTAATTTTCACTTTTAAAATAAAAAACGACATTTATTGAAAATTCAAGTGTTTTGACAAAAATGGCTTTCAAACCTTAATAAAAATTACTATTTCTTTCATAAAATTATATGATCATTAAATATTTCATAAAAATTAATTTAATAATAACATTATATTAAAATATTATTTAATTCAAAAATCCATTAATCCATCAAAATAGATTTCATATTTGAACATTAGCAAAAAATATTATTTCTGCATTAAAATATCTATTTACAAGGCAACAATTATCAAATTAATATATATTATTTATTATAAAAAAAATGTACATAGACATAGTTTTAGGGTATGGTTAAACAAACCCTTAAAACACTCAAATATGACCAAAGGGTGAGGTGTGCGATGGTGACAGACTCTTGGAGTGGCTCAGATAACATTCCTCGCATGGTGATCTCTACCAACTTCAACTTATCCCATATCTGGTATCATTAAAGCATAACCTATTGAAGCATGGATTGGTATTGGTCAAGAGATATGCCCAATGACCCCACATATTTTTCGAGATTTGACAAATGGGCTTCGTCTGGAGCAATTTTACTGGATGAGGACATCAGTTTCTTTGTCTATGTAAATTGGATTTATAAAAGCCCATGTTTATACTAAAAATGTGATCACTATTCAATGGATACAAAATCAATGGTCACAATTCCTAATGGTATTTTAAAATACAAAAAATAAAGTTCCAATGTTGTATTACCATTTCTCATATTATGACATTTAATTATATCCAGAGTTATTTTCATTAACAATGGGTAGGGTCGTTACAATCTTCCCCCCATAAGAAATTTCGCCCTCGAAATTTCATTTTACATTCTAGGCCACAAAAAGATATGGGTACTTTTCCTTCATTTCTTCCTCCATTTCCCATGTTTCCTCTCCGTACATATGGTATCACCATAATACCTCGACTAGATGAGTATTCTTGTTGCATATAATATTTTCTCTACGGTCTAAGATCTTCACTGGCTGCTCCTCAAATAAAATATCATCCTCCAACTGTACCACCTCGGAAGAGAGTACATGTGGAGGGTCTGGTATATACTTCCATAAGAGGGATACATGAAATACATCATGTACTTTTTCCATGGTAGGTGGACGTGGTAGTCGATAGGATACAACCCCAACACGATCATGAATATCGAAGGGGCCTATGTACCTAGGACGTAGAATCACTTTATTTCCAAACCTCATGACCATATTTCACTGATATATTTGTAGAAATACCATGTTCCCTACATTAAACTGAATGTATCATTGACAGTTATTTTCATAACTCTTCTGTAGACTCTGGGATGCCTTGATATGCTGCTTAATGGTTTTCACCTTCTCCACCATTTAATCGATCATTTCAGGTCCTAGTAGTTTATGCTCACCGACTTCATCCAAACATTCTGGTGTTCTATACCTCTTCCCATACAAGGATTCATAATGTTCCATTAGGATTCTCTAGTGGAAACTGTTATTATAAGAGAACTCAACCAGAGGAAGATATTTATCCCACTATCATTTTAATTCCATTGAGATCTCTCTCAATATGTACTCGGTGATGGGATAATCCACTCATATTGGACATTCATTTGAGGATGATAATCCGTACTGAAGTTAAGTATAGTATCCACTGCATGTTGAAGTGTCATCCAAAACATCAAGGTGAATCTTGGATCATGGTCGGATAAAATAGATATGGTACTCCAATCAGCCTTACTACTTCCTTGATGTAAATCTGTGTATGTTGATCCAATGAGAAGTCCTCTCAAATCATGATAAAGTCAACTATCTTTGTAAGACAATCCAAAACAACCCATATAGCATTATTTCCTATGGATGTCCTTGAAATTCCATTGACAAAGTCCATTATAATGTCATCCCAGTTCCATGCTGGTATAGGTAGTGGTGGCATCATCCCTTTAGACATTTTTATCTCAGCCTTAAAATGTTGACATACCAGACACTTTGATGTATATTATACAATCCCTCTTTTCATATTCTCCCACTGAATGTTTTCTCATAGATTTCGATAGATCTTTTTATTCTCTGGGTGGATGGAGAAGGTTGAGCTATGTGCATCATTCAGTATCTCCTTATTTTTCTCTGAATCGGATGATATAAATATTCTCACCCCAAATCACACAACTCCTTCATCATCAACATTGAAATGAGAGGATTTCCCATTTCTAATAGCATCCACCCTTTTCTGAATTTCCACTTTGTTTCATTGAGCATCCTTTATTCTCTTCATGAGAGATGGTTAAGCAATTATTTGACAAAGTATTTATGATCTTCCTCCCTTAATGATTCCCAGGTCTATCTTTTGAAAATATAATAAGACTAGAACCTTTTCAATTATCATCATTGATAAAGATGCAGGATCCTTTATACTTATAGCATTTACCATATTTTTTTCCTTACCGGGATGGTAGTTTATTGAGCAGTCATAAACCTTGATGAGCTCTATCCAGCTTTGCCAGTGCATATTAATCTTTTTCTATGATAATATATATTTGAGACTCTTATGGTCAGTATATATCTCAAATTTCTCCCCATAGAGATAATGCCGCTAGATTTTCAAGGAAAAGTTCACAGCCTCCAACTCCAGATCATGTGTTGAATAGTTTTGCTCATGGATTTTCAACTGCCTTGATGCATAGGCTATAACTTTATCATTTTTCATCAACACACAACCTAAGACCTTATTAGAATAATCACTATACACCACAAATTGTTCTCCACTTGTAGGGAGTGTATGTTCTGTCACAATGATATGCCTCTTTTTCAACTCCTTGAAACAGTCTTCACATTCATGTGTCTAGAAAAACATTACTCACATCTATGCCAGCATGGTCATTGGGCATGACAATCGTGAAATGTTCTTCACAAGTTGTCGATAATACCCTTATCGACCCAGAAAGTTGTGGATCTCCATTATAGATCTTTTCCTTGGCCACTCTTCAATTTCTTTCGTCTTGTTTGGGTCCATAGATGTCCCTTTTCTGGTGGTAACATTCCCCAAGAATGATACTTCCCCCATCCCAAACTCACATTTAGTGTACATTGCATACAACTTCTTACATCACAATGTCATTAACACAATATGCATATGCACCTCATGTTCCTCCTTGCTCTTGGAGTATAAAATAATATCATTGATATAAACTACCAAAAATTTGTCGTGGTAATCTTTAAAGACTCTATTCAGTAAATCCATGGAAATATCAGGATCATTAGTCTGTCTGAAGGGCGTCACAATGAACTCATAGTCTCTATACCACGCTCAAAAGGTGGTCTTGGGAATATCTTCCTTCCTCAATTTTTATTGGTGATATCTCGGCTGATGGTCTACCTTAGAGATACAACTGGACCCACAATGCTGAACAAAAAAGTCATCTACCAGTGGTAGGGGTTGCATTTTATTTATCATGATTTTATTGATCTCACTATAATCAATGTTGAGGCGCATTCAACCATCCTTATTCTTGATGAAGAGACCCGGTTCACCCCATAGAGAAGCAATGAGGCGTATAAAACCCTTCTCAGTATTATCCTATAACTACTTCTTCAACACTTCCAGCTCAATGGTGAATATTCCGAAAGTTGTCTTTGAGAATGGTAGAGAACTAAGGATAAATTCAACTAAGAACTCAACCTCTCTCTATAGAGGAATTCTAGAAAAATATTCTGGGAATACATCTGGGTAATCCATCACGATGGGAATGCCTTCAAGCATGTTTTTCTCCCGTGTCTCAATCATTTGAGCTATATATTCTTTTTCATAAGCCATCAATTTCTACACTTGAGATGATGAATTGAAAGGATATTTATCTCACTCCTTCAACATGTAAGGAATCAGAGGATGCTTTGAGAAGTGAAGAGTGATCTCCCTTTCTAGACAGTTGATAGTGGCTTTGTATAGAGACAACCAATTGATTCCCAAGATACCGTCAATATCTACTAAATAATGTATGAAGATATTTTCTGGGAGGTTTAGTCCAAAAACATTAACCGGGGAGGTGTTATTAACCATGGATTTATTGATTTCCCCATTCGCTATTCTCACATATATCTTTTCCTCCAAATTTTGAGGTTGTGTTTGAATTGTTCTACTAAACTTGTACGATATGAAAGAATGCATGGAACTAGATTCAAATAGAACGTTTTATATTCATGGCTGAATAACTAGAGTACCTATCACCACATCGTTGTTTGGATCCACCTAAATGGTAGTGATAGCATAGGCCCTTCCATTTTGCCTCGAAGGTGGTTGTTGATTGCCTCTGACAATCCTCCACTTTGTGATACGGTTTGCATAATGCCCAAGCTCCTTGCAGTTGTAACACTGCACTGCTAGCTGAATATTGATCTGAACCTTCCAATCTTCTTCAACATTAGTGGAATTTCTCATATTCCATCGGTAATTCATGGATAGATCACCAAAATTTCCACATTTGATGAAATTCCAAGTTCTCTTGAGATAGTTACCAGGATTTTTCTTCCCACAATTTTTGAAAGGGGAAACATTAGGCTTTTCTCCATCATGCAATTTGATTGATGTGCCACCCATGTTGTTCTAAATCTTCTACTTATTCTCACTGGTCCAAAGAGACCACTAGGTTTCTGAAATTTCCATTTCATCTTTGAGGGAACAACATACAATATCCTCGTAACTGTCGAACTCTCAAATCACCAATGATTTTCGTAGACTTGTCTTTAGTCCGCCAAAGAAGTGATCCACCCCGCTTTCGATGTTCATGACGAAGCCAGAGGCGTACCTTTCAATCCTTGTAATGTTTTGTTTATATGCCTTGATGGACTCATATTTTATTTTCATTATTCTGAGGAACTCTCTTTCCATCTTGAGACAGAGGATTAGAGGAAAATATTTCCTGAAAAACATCCCTTTGAATTCCTCCCAATTTATAGAATCAATTTCCACTTAGTACATTGAATTCTTGATTAGTGTCCACCACCAATAAGCTTCCCCATCAAAATGATAGACTAACAGTACCAATTTTCTTCTTCCAAGCACTGAAGGACATAGAATATCATTTCAGTAGAGTTAATCAATTATTCCACCTGAAGGGGATCATAAGATCTGCTAAACATGGGAGGCCTTGCCACATGAAGGATTCTATGAAAACATTCTCTTTCCATGGGGGAGGAGGGAGTTCTACATAATTAAAGTTATTATTCGTAACCTGAGCCATCTGAGCAAGTACTGTCATCAATGTTTTATCCCCCACTCTAGACAGATCAAGCATATCATTAGTGAAATCTTCAAATTTCTTATCACATTGGTTGTTGGAACATGTTCTTGTATTTCGTTCCATTAACTAAGAAAAATAACATATAATTAGAGGTCATAAATACATATCCATTGTTCCTAAAATGGAAAATTTGAACATAAAAGTATAAACATATAATGAAGAAGTATCTATGAGCTTTTTATTTCTTATGTTTAATACTAGGTTATCCTCATTATATTTCATAACTTATATTCACATGGGGGTTTTCTGTCCCTTAATAATAGTTTGTACTATGCTTGTAAATCTACCAAAACATATCCCCCGGGAGTTTCGTAACCAAGAGTGCAGCAAGGCGCGTTTTCGTGCACCAGTTCCCATTCGAGTCTAGACCAAAGAGGGTTTTTAGGGGTTTACCACTAGGATACATCAGTTCTACTGCCACATTTACCTGCTTGTATCCAGAAAGGGAATTATTTTCTCAATAAAACAATTACTCAACACTCTCCAAAACATAGGGATGTTTTTATTATACATAGTCATGTCTCTAAGGCTTTACCAGGGTTTTATAATCCTAATCCAAAAAATAACTAAACCTATCCTCTCATACCAACTATGAAAACCCTTCTTTTATTAAAAACATAAACATGACTTATTACATAAAACCTTCACTTGATACAACATAAAAGATTGATAGGTCTAGTGTCTTTGGGGATTAGGATTATTACATAACAACTTATAACATAAAACATGCAACATACTTATTGAAAACATAATTTACATAACCACTACATTCCCTCGTACTTAGGATTTCATGGGATAACCTGAGGACATGCATATGAAAAGGGAGATCTATAAATCCCAGTATGGGAATAAACATAGAATTACATCAGGAATACAATACATGTTAGACAGTAGTAATATCAATAGATAACAAGAGAATAATACACATAAAGGCATGATAAATCATGACAATAATAACATGGAAATGTGGAAACAACACTTAACATGGAATTATAATGATCCAAGGCTCGTTGCACATAGATCTTGAGTAATCCCTCATTGCACAAGAAGCACTGGTAAACCCTCATTACACATGAATTAGCATGAGTAAACCCTCATTGCACATGAAGCACAAGTAAACCCTCGTTGAACATGAATTATCATGTGTAAAACCTCATTTCACATAATGTATCATGATACTAAAATTTACCCAATGCCTTGGAGGGCTATCAGGTGGCATCCTTCTTTAAACATTTCATTTAATGCATAAGTGTGACACTTGGATCATAAAACATTGAATCATTCAACATAATCATTTATTCCATGATATAATAATGTGGAATATATAAAAGAAACTATTTAAACAATAATTAAATGTGAAAAAGGTGAATACCCTTGATAGTGAAATGGACATGTTATTCACTACACAATGACTTCATCTTTGAAAAATGCGGTGCACTTTTGGCAGTATAACAGCATGACATAAGAACATATAAAAATGGTTGATGAGAGAGAAAGGGGTGTCTCATCATATTTAGTTTACATGGAAAGGAAGTGGGGTAATTTATAATCATTTCCAACAAATGTAATTGAATTTAGATTCATTATACAAAAGAATATCTTGAATGTAGATGAGGAGAGGAAAATATCGTTCGGAATATCGGTATAGTAATGGGTGAACGTGGGAGGAATTTAATGAGTGATAAAGTGGTCTCCCATCATTAAAACGTAAATAGGGAAGTATAGGGGAGCTGTGAAACAATAACGCAACAATTATAATTAAAATTAAAAGTTCATAACAACTTAAAGAAAATCAAACAAAATGACAAAGGAATAAAAAAACCCTTGCTTTGATGTGTGCTTCCAAAGGCATGAGAGAGGCTTCATGGGAGCATGGAGACCCTTGGGAGGATTCTAGAGAGATGAGGGCCGAGGTTGGATGAACTCCAAAGTCTTTGAGTGAGGAGGAAGTGGGATCTTGGGTGGGTTTATATAGGAAAGGTGAGGGAATTCTTTATTATTTAGGTTTGGTAAACCTCACATTAAATTTATCCAAACCACAGACCATGACATGGTATTTTCCCATGGTATTTTGCAATGGGAAGTGGAATACAATATTTTATAAGGCCAAAGTCCTAAATAATTAAAATAATGGGGCCACATATGTGGAGGTGAGTCACATCTTCAAGGAAAAAAATTGAAAAAGACAGGATGTTTAATAAGTCATGAAGGGTCCAATAATGCTTTGTAAAATAAGTCAAAAAAACCGAAAATCAAAATATTTTTTTTAAAACATATATTGTCCGAAAATAAATCTTATAGTATTTTATTATATCACTATTGGGTCATTATGATGTCATAAAACACATTATATATAGTTAAACGGTATTAAATTTTTATCATAAAATTTCACTACCTAAAAATATTATGAAAAGTTCACCGTTGGATAATTTCGACATCCTGATTACTGAAATAATATTTATTTTCTCTAAATAATTTTCTTAATATGTTAATTTTTACTTATAAAATAAAAATAGACATTTATCAAAAATTCACTGGTTTTGACAAAAATGGATTTTGAACCTTTATAAAAATTACAATTGCATTCATAAAATAATATGATCATTAATATTTAATAAAAATATTTAAATAATAATAAAAATAGTTTATAAAAATATTATTTAATTAAATATCCTTTAATTCATCAATATAGAATTATTTGTTGAACATTAACTAAAAATTCTATTTGTGCTTTATAAAAACTTTTTACTGTGTAATAATATTAAAATGAAAGTATATTCATTCTTATATAAAAAAATGTACATAGCCATAGTAACATGGTCTTATTAAATAACCCCTTAAAACACCCACATTAGACCTAAGGGTGAGTTGTGCCATGGTGACATTCTCTTGGGATGGATTGGATAACATTGCTCGCGTGGTGATCTCTATCAACTCCCACTTCTCTCATAGATAGTTTCATTCGAGCATAACCTGTTGAAGCTCGTCTTGGTCTTGGTCGAGAGAGAATCCCAATGACACCACCGCTTTTTCGAGATCCGACAAATGTGCTTTGTATGGAGCAATTCTACTAGGTGGGTCCATTGCTTCCTTTTTCTGAGTAAATTGGATTTGTTAAAGCCCGTATTTATACTAATCATGTGATCACTGTTCAATGACTACAAAATAGACGATCAGAATTCTTAAGGGAATTTTAAAATTCAAAAAACAAAAGATGTACATTTGTTGAATAACCATTTCGCATATTAAGACATTTAATTAGATCTAGAATGATTTTCATTAAAAATGTTTTGGACTGTTACAAACATTTTGTAGTCCTTTACTTGGTGATGTTGTAGCATGACCACACAGACACATGATGATGCATCCCACACCATGAAAGACATCGAGCAGATATTCTGGGCGGAGTTTTTCCCCACAAACGTGTTCTTTGTAAACATTTATGAGATTATTCACCTACATATGGGAAGTGAGTCGGTGGATGAGTACTCAACATTGTTCACCAAGAATTCTCGCAACATAGTATATATGGTGTAAGACCCTTTAATTAGTTATGGAGCCTTTGAGTGGGGAATTAGTTGGGATATCCGGGCATCAATATTTCCTATCATCATCCATAAATAAGATAGGGTGCCGATACAAGGAATTATGGTAGAGATCTTGTTGGACGAGCATGCTCCTGGATTTAGATCCACCAGTACACCCTTGGAGACTGAGTCTTCATGAGGGAATATATAGTTGAAGCATGTTCCTAAGAAGAAGTGTTATTTAAGAGGATGACCCAGGGACTCAGGGGTCAGAAATGTGGTGCTTCAAGACTACATTGAGTCATCTAGGGGTTAGGATTTTCATGTTGTGTGGAGGGCAGGGACACAGGCTACATGAATTCTTAACCCACCATATTGACAAACAAAGGAAAGTCGAGGGGCTACCAAAGTAGTGGTTGTGGGTCAAGTGAGGATGTAAGAATTGTAGAAGACATGGCATGAAAGTAGGCTGAGTAGCAGGCATTGTGTGATGGTTTGAGGTGTTTCTCCCGCCACCCCAAGGTTGTCCACCCCAACATCATAGAGTGGGAAGAAATGGGTGATCTCAGCTCCATGAAGGAGAGACTTATGACAATGACACTATATAGATGATCTGAGGTACAATACTTGTCTTATCCACACTAGAATCAGTTATTATAGACACAGGTTCTAGTCTCTCCTTCTTTTCCATGACTATTGTTTAGAGATTTATGATTCCAGTGGAGTTGTTGGATCAATCCATGTAGATAAGGAATTATATGGTAGGGGATTCCAAAGTTACACATTGGTGGTGGTATTGTGAGCTCACTCTAGTGGGTTAGAGCTTCGGCTAGGATCTCCTAGTAACAGTGTCAAGGTCTTAAGACATCATCATTTGTATGGACTTTTTTTCCATAGTCCATGCTTAGATCGACTGTTTAAGGCATACAGTGCACTGTGTCTGCATGGATGGGACCATTTTTTCCTTCATCCATGAGAAATAAACTATTTTAGAACCTGAAATACGTTCTCTGAGGATGGTGAAAATGATCACTCACTAGTTGGATAGACTCACCATCAGTGTATTGGATGAGAGCAGTCCAATCATTCCTATAGTGGTGGAAAATATGTGGATGGTTTTGTTGAGGATGTTCCGGGACCACCTCTTTATATTGATGTTGACTTAGGAATTTACCTATACCCATGACCACACTGATATCCACACTATCATATTGGATGGCTCCCAAGGGGCTTTACATGCATAGGATACAATTGGTGGAATTGCATGAGAAGGGTTACGTGAAGCACATTGTTTCACGATGAGAAAACATAGTGATTTGTTCTAGGAAGGAAGACGTTATTTTTAGGTTGTTCATGGAAATCAGGTACATCGAATAGGTGACTAGGAAAAATAAGTATCTATTTTTGAGAATCAATGACCTATTTGTCCAATTAAAGGGAGTGAGGTGGTTCTCTAATATAGAACTCAGATCAAGCCATCATGAGCTTCGAGAATGGGATAAGGATGTACCATAGGTAACCATTAGGTGCTTGTATGACCAGAATGATTTCATGACAATGCCTTCCGACATGATCAATACCCCATCATTTTCAATGGGACTAATGAAAATTATATTTCAGCTTCACCTTGAACAATTTTTCGTGGTTTTCATTGATGTTATCATGGTGTACTCATCGTCTGAGGAGGATCACACTACATACCTACAGATAAACATGGACACACATATAGGGAACAAGCTTTATGGTACGCTCTCAGGTTATTAGTTTTGGATTTGGAGGTCCATTTTCTGGGACACATCATCTCAGTGGCTGGAGTTTTAGTTGATCCGGAAAATATAGAGGCAGCGATTTCATTGGAGCCTCCCAAGAGCATGAATGAGGTGAAGACCATTTTGGGGTGGCTAGTTTACTATTAGACTATTGTGCCCAAATTTTACAGAGTAACAGCACCCTTTTTGGTTTTGACATAGAAGGAAAAAACCATCATGTGGTCAAAAAAATGTATGTAGTTTATCCAGTAGTTATGGTGGATACTATGTAGTTCCCCCATTTTGAGACTGCTAGAGGATGATATTGGGTATGTATTTTAATGGGATGCATCAGGGACCAGACTGAGTTGTTTACAGATGTAAGTGTTAGTAGTGATCATCTACATCTCATGACAGTTTAAAAAACATTAGCAAAACTATGCGACATACGAACTGGAGTTAGCTGTAGTGTTCCTTTCCTTGATGATGTGGAGGAACTACTTGATGTGTGAGCAGTTTACTATTTACTCCAACCACAGGAGTCTCAGTTATATCATTTCCAGAAGTACATGAATAAGAGATAGTGGTGCGGGCTATATTTAATCTAGTATAATTACATCGAGATATTACATACTCATGTTAATGAGAACATGGTGGCAGACATGCTCAATAGGAGGACTGGTTCATAGAGCCTGAGTGTGGTTAAAAGGCATCTTGCTAGGATAAAGATATACTTTGTGGATTATGTTGTAGGTTCTTACCACCAGTCAATGCATGTTACTCCCCACTCCTACAACTAGTTTGGGGGAACAACTGGTGGATGATGAATACTAGGTCTGATGTGCTTAGTTATCATAAAAACGTGCTACTCAGGTATTTTCGATTGGTGAGGTGGATGTCATCCATTTTAGAGGGTGCACCATAGTACCAGTAACATTTTGGGAGGAGGTGTTGAGGTAGATCCATATTATCCCTTTGGTGGTACATCCTAAAGTGTTAAATACATAATATGACCTATGACGTCGGTACTGATGTCTATAGATAAAGAATGTTTGGGCCATGATCGTTTCACGTTTCCTCACTTGTCAGCAAGTGAAGGCTGAGCATTATGTTCTAGCAGGCTTGGTCCATCATCTCGATGTACCAGATTGTAAATGGGACAATATCTCCACAAGTATGTGGCCTTAAAACATTACATAATCTTGAAATAAAAAAATAATTCACATTGAAGAACTTTTCAGGTTTAGAATTTTAGAAAATTAGTCCATAACTATTACATACCATCTTGAAAATTAAATGTAGAAACTACTACTCAAAATCAATTTTTATCTTCAAATAAAAACGTTTATAAAGAAACTTGTCTAGTTTCATGTTTTACACAACATTAATTTTCCTTGATCCCATCATTGATCCTATTTATCATTAAGCCATGTGGAAAACATTTCAAAAACATGATATGAGCATAAAAAGATCAGTAAGGGTTAAAAAATAGAGAAATTAAACATTAACCCATTAATAAATAAAAATCAATGAAACCACACCTTTCAATCATAACATACCTTAGGAAATCATATGATTTATGAATAACACACACAAAAACATAAATAATAAATATAAAATATGTAATACATATGATAACTAAATTTTCGCTATCATAACTACATAGGGATTTACAATTGGAATACCAATATAAGTATATTCCCTAAGTCTCTTTGGAGAAACATTAATGTTTACTTCTTCCACGTTACCCAATGCATTGTTGAGATATATCGAGCTCAAATTCCCAAGGTTTATCAGAAAACCACACGTATATATACACAATGCTCAATAACCATAACATAATAATAACACATAACACAAGAAAAAAAGGAAAGATAATATATCCACATTCCAATCATAATATATGAATTCATGATATTGAAATAAATAATGCTATATCAACCCATTTTCCAATCCACATAAAACATTTAATAATGATAATTTTGGAATCAAAGTGTCACATTCCTAATAGAAACTCATAATGGAATTTACATTTGAAATTATTAATATACATATTTGTATATCCAAAAAAACCATTTTGAAAACATTTAAATTAATAATAATTATTTATAAGAATGAATATTTATAACATTAAAAATGATATTTTAGCTAAAGTGTTCCTAACCAAATGAGAGATGCTTGAATAAAAATAATTGAGGAATACAATTAATAAATCATTATAATTTCATGATAATAATGAGATTAATGATATAATATGTCAAATGGCAGTATATAAACCATATAAAAGTGAATTTGAGTATAACAAAAAATAAGTCACAGTGGAATGTAAATTGAGATAATGTCCCTTGGAAAATCGTATAATTAGATTAGTGACAAATAAATGGAATAATTTTGTTTGAAAATTAAGAATACACCCAATATAATTGGAAATTAATTTTAAAACAGTTAGTGGTCATTCAAAATTATTCATAGCATTACATAATCAAGAAATCGAAGTTAAACCCAAAGAATTGAAGTTGGGTAAATATGTTCCCTAACAAATATTCGATAGCTAACTATGTCACATTAAAATTCAGAAAATTATTCGATGAGATAAAAAGGGTTATCTAATCACATGGACATAAAATTTAAAGCAATAAGGATATAGGAGAACATATACCAACATAAGAATATGTAAATTAAAATATGTAACAAAAATAAGTCTTTTAATAAAAGAGTATGATGAACGATTCCCATACTGATTTGGTAACATATGAAACATACAACCCATGAATGAAGGATTATAAAATGAAGATTTAAATAACAATACATTAATGTATATAACACAAAGAATACAATCATGGGAAATACATACACAACACAAAAGAAAATAGTGACAAATATAGCATGAATATGAAGGGAATACAAGTGACAGGAAAACCCCTTACCACATTGTAATCAATCGATTTGTATGACCCAACATTAAGAAAAACCAATTGAATGAAATATTATCATGAATATAAAGTGAATAATGATGATATATATCCAATGGATGTACCCAATACACCACATTAAATAAATAAGTGGAAAACAATGGGAATATCACAAAATCAAAACTGGAATAAGAATCCACTTAACTCGTGCCTGACTGGACTCGATCGTTCCTTAATCACATAAATAATAAGATAAAATTAATTTATACTTGATTAAAACCCTTTTTCATGTTTATTATTCCTTTTTTATCAATTAATTCCTCTTTATAATTTTTTTTAATTATTTAATTCAATATCATACATTTTGTCGATGTTCAGGACCATTGTTAAAAATGAACTTGTTAAAATTATAATTTTTTCATGTGGTAAAAACTCTATTATCTCCAGAATTATTTTCAAGATTTTTATATCATATATATCATATATATATATAGTATATATATGTATTTATAATAGTACATAACATTTGGAGATAATTAATTAAATGCACCGTGAATGGAGATGGTAAGCCTTACGTACGTATGAATGCTACATTCATATCTATTTTTCATTTTAATGAAATTTGAAATTAATTATAAATAGGTATATTATAATTATTGTACAATATATTTTATATTTTTATTATCTCAATAATTTTTATTTCATATATATGGAAAGAACGAGTCATATCACTCTGAGGGATTGTAGTCTACACTTCCTATAATGAAATTATCAGGTTTACACATATTGGAATTCCTAAAGGTATGTTTTTAAATAAAAATTCCTAAATAATATAGTAATAAAAAATATAATATATATCATATATAAATACAGTGAGATCATTTTTTCCATTATAAGAGGTGGTAGGAGTAGTTTGAACAATCATCTTTTACTGAGGCAGTAGTTCGCCATCTATAGGAACAATATGTTCTTTACCCCATAGATGGAGTTGTGTTTAAGTGTATTACAGATCCATATCATAAAGACAACCTAGTATATTTAGGATATTGGAGTTATTGAAAACTAAAGGAATAAAAATATTTTAGGGGTTTGGAGAAAAATATAAATTAAATGATAATATGATATGACATTATCTTTAAGTCGGTTATCTTTATTTGGATTGAACCAAAATGTTCAATTTAATTGTGTTATTCTTAAAGGAAGGAATCTTAAAAGAGGAGAGGGATTTAGGGAGATTAATTGGGATGAGGTTGGATGAGCCATGGGTCATGATATGTGTAAAACCCCAAGCTTCCACGGTACGCTTCCCTTTATATAATATAGTAGTGTGTGTTGTATGCAACTTCGAGTTCTAACACACACTAAAACCAATCAAACTAGTCGTAATGAATAGTAATACCTAATTTTTAAAATTTTAAAAATTTTATCTCTCAAAATGGAATTCATTTTTGGACTCAGTGTATTGAATTTAGCCTAAGGAGAAATTTTTGTACTTTTCGGATAACTTTAATATTTTGATGAATAGTGAAAATTACTAAATTTTAATTAAAACAACTTTTTTAATCAAAAAAATTAATAGTGATAAATTATGAATTTTAGTGGTTTTAAAGTATATTTTGAAAATATTTTTATCATTTAATTCAATTTTGGTCATTGGACATATTTTAACAATTCAACCTGACATAAACAAGTACAAATCTTTTGATAGTTATTATATCTTAAAAACACGATATTTGTTGTGACAGTAGGAATTAATTATAAAATTAATTATTGAAACTTATATGTTTGAAATTTTTTAAACTAGACATCATTTTTGAATTTGGAATATCAATTATAGCTTAGGGTGAAATTTTGGCATTGTACAAAAAAACTTCAATTTATTATAAATAGTGAAACCACTAAGTGGTAGTTAAAAAACTGAATTTTTCATAAAACATAATTTTTCCACTTATGTTAATGGAATTTCAAAAATCATAGAGACACATTTAATATAAATTATTAAAATTTGGTTCAATGATATGAAAATAATTTTTGGTTAATAGTAACTTTTTTACTTTTATTTACCACGGTTAAAAGTAAATAGGGTAATAAAGGGTAAAAGTGATATTAATATTACCCTAACACATGTCCTAATTCTACTGGACAAGTGTATCTCGACCAAAGACAACCTTAGGAATAAAATATTATCATTTAGGTCCTCTTTGATTAGATTAGGACATTTATTATTATTTAATTCAAATAAGAGTTAAAAGAGTTAAAATCAATTTTTATTTACTAAAACATTTTTAATATAGGGTTATACATAAGAAAAATTTAACTGTAAATACTAATTAGAAATATAAGAAGAATTCATAGAAAATGAAATTTTATTAATAATTTTTAGATTTTAAGATTTTTATTTTATTTATGACTCAATGATGGTGCAGTAATTACCTAAATAATGAAAAATTGGGATAAATGTTATTATAAATTCACAAATAAATGTAATTTGATACTTTTTATAAATACCAATAATTTTCTAGGATAACATGACATGTTAGTATTGATTTAATTAACTTTTTTAGAAGTAATAATTCTGTTATGATTTTTACCAAAATCAATTATTGAATAGTGTCAAAATTGACATAAAAGAGTTTTTAAAACAAATATTATATTAATAAATTGATATTAAATTTCAAAAAATATAAGGATAGGCCAAGAGACTTATATCATGATATATGTATCATTAATGGACTACTTTTTGATCTCTTGGTTGTATATAGTATGTTTATTAACCATATAATATAAAAATACAAATAGTCATTGTAAAAGTGAAACTAAGTAACTAAAAGTTAATACAAAAAGATAAGGTTAATATAGTAACCCAAACCTATATAAATTATATTGGTTGAGAGGTTGTCGAATCATCCCCTCCATAACCTTTAAATAATCCACTTTGGATCCATTACAAACCAAATATGAATTTATTATAAAATAATATTTCTAGCTTTTCCAAAGGTTCCCCTCACCCCTCTTATAAAAGGCCACTCCCCCTTCTCATTAAATCACACCTTCAAAGCCTTTTGGTTCGTCCAAACTCTTCCCAAATACTATATAAACATCCCTCACTTAATCCTAGAGGCCTTCCTTTAGTAGGAAATCCAACCTATGGAGCCCTTTTGATCAAATCAATATGAAGAACCCGAAGAAGAGGTAATGATTTCACCACCCTTTTTCAAGTTCCTTTCTTCTTCCACTTTCTTCATTCATTGTTAATAACATTATAAAATAATGAATCAATTATCTCATATATAATGTAATATTATTATAAAAATTGTAAAACCATATTCAGCATTCTATCCATCATATGAATGACATGTCACCATATGTGCGTACGCACGACTTACCGTCTCCACGTCGTGGTGTAATTGTTATTCAATATATTATTTTCTGGATGGGTATAATAATTATTTTTAATTCATTTAAATAATTAATATGACATGATAATGATTCTGTATTTACGATATATCATCCAATTATATATTATTTTAATATCAAAAGAATGAAATTTTCTCTTGTGCGTACGTACGGATTACCGTCTCCACGACACGATGAGATTCATTTCCAAGTTCACCATTCATCGACGATTAAAAAAAATATATATTACTAATAAGTATCTAATATATGAAAAAATAATGATACTGGAGATATATATATATATATAAGTATTTATGTACTTACATATATCTTATTCAGTTATTTCCGTTGAATACAATATGAAAACAAAAATAGCGTTTATGCATACGTACAGACTACCATCTCAATAAACGGTGTCTTCCATATCATATATATGTCTATTATAAATATTTATATTCTAAATATATATGATATATTTATCATGTTTTACATTCTAGAAGTATTTAAATCAGTATCGACGTGATACAACCAAGAGTAACAAGTTAAAACACGTTCGATAAAGAAGGTGATTATTACTTGAAATGTTAACATAACATGGAAATTATTATTAAATGGGTAATATAAAGTCATAAATGAATCATATATGATATCATAAATATTAATATGGATCTGTTATAATTTAATAACATAATACTATATTCATACAAGAGGTTAAACATACCCTCGACTAAAGGAAAGTGCAAGGTAAGGGGTTTTCATCTCACTCCTTATTCCCGTGAGATTCATGTCATATTGCCACCATTACCTTTTGTGTGGTGTATGTACTACCCATAATTATATTATTTGTGTAATAAAATTTAATTTATGTGTATTAACATATTCATTGTATGATACCTCTTTCATGGGTTGTATGTTTCGTAATTTACCAAATTGGTAAAAGTTTATTTCGCAATCTCTTCATTATCTGAGGTTGTATATACGTAATAATCTACTGGGATCTCTTTATCATCCACATCCATGTTTCTTAAAAATGTATTTCAATACATTTTTACTATTTACAAGAATGTGGGTTAAATACATTTATACCTTTTTTGACTTTTATAAGAGGTTTATAAGGAAATATTTCCGTCGTTTTCCAAACAAGGTTCTTTTTAACCATTTTGATAAAAATAAGGTAAAAATGTTTTTTATCCTATACGGAGGGTGCGGTTATTCTCTACCGTTATTACTCCTTTGAAGCTTATTTCACAAGCTTATAATGAAATTTTCAAAATAAAGGTTTTCTCTATTATTATGCGACTTTTAAATTATTTCAAAAAATAGAAATTTCTCTCAAATAGTATTGATTTCATCTATGTCAACATACATTGATAAATTTTAAACTTGTTTCTAGTTGATTTATTATGATACAAATAATCTATTTAGTATTTAAGGTTTTGTGATATTTTTGACTATGGATGAGTTATTTTTATGAAATTAATGGTTTATGATTAATGTTTTGACATTTTGAATGTTAGTTATAATACGAATGTTTATGTTATATTTAATCTTCTTCTTAAGATGAATGTGTTGGATTAGTATGTTCCGGGTTGGGGACCGGTAAATGTAAGCCCTCCGAGTTGGTGTCCGGTTATTAGAGGCCCTTCGTGATGGTGTTCGGTTATTAGAGCCACTCTGGGTTGGTGTGCGGTTATTAGAAGCACTCCAGGATGGAGTCAGGTTATAGAGGCTCTCCGGGTTGGGTTCCGGTTACAGTTATCACTTAGGTCTTGGGACGAGTCCTTGACATAGAAATTAAAGTTCAACATCATGCATTCCATCATTATGAATGTGGTTAGTGATATTGCATGTGATTATTCGATTAGTAGAATATCCATGTGAATAAGTAAATGGAATTATTTCATTTTATTTCTACCATGTTATGATGAAGTTCATTATTAAAAGGCTTTTGTTTTAGTTTTATACATTTCCTTAAATGTTTATGCTTATTTTTTAAAGTTTCCGCTGTATTGCTTACCCTTACTGAGCATTTGAGAACACCCCTTTCTATGTTTTATTTTTCCCAGGATTCCAAGAAGTTTAATGTGATTGATATTCAGGGATACGCCAAGGGAATAATGGCGTTCATAAAGATTATTTATTTTGTTTTTTACGTCTTAAAGTGAAAATGTAACATTCATGTCTGTGATCCATTTTTCCAAGACTGCTAAACTTATCGGTACTTTGGGACTTGATTCATTGTAATCATGCCAAGGTATTAAAATAATTCACCGACTCTGGGTAACTGGGGTCAGTGCGTTACAGTTGGTATCAGAGGATGTTTAGAAAAAACCTTGGAAACTAGATTTAGATAAACTTTGATTAGATAACATATCCCTAAGATAGACAATAATGATTAGTATAGAAGAACATCGTAGAATTTTGGTATTGTATAAATTTTTTTAGTTTTATGAGCAATAAATCCATGTCTGGATTTGAGCAAGTAGAGGTGGCTCTGGAAGAGATGTACCTAGGGGTAAAACTTGAAAATACCGCTTTGAGCTAGACTCGAACGGGAACTGGTTCATGACAACGGGCCTTACTGCACTCTTGGTCATAACACTCCCTGGGGATATGCTTAAGAAAATTCTCATTTTCATTACAAACCATTATGATGGGTTTTGTACTATATACTTCCTCAAAGTAGGCATTTTTAGGAATATGGATTATATCCATAAATTATTTAATTTATGTTAGGTGTTTTACAAGTTTGGGATTAGGTATTGTTATTCATAAACTAATCTAGTGTATGATATTGTATAGAAATGGCACCCAGTAGAAGGAATGTGAATTCCTGTAATACGTATGAAGCAAAGAGAAAGAAGGATCGTATCTTTCATGATATTAAGACATCATTTATAATGAAATAGTCTACCATGTATTATCATCATATGAAGAAATAATATCATGTGTGGATAAGATAACTAAAGATTTTACTGAGTCCTATGGATTTGAAGGGAAGAAGGAGATGAAAATTATAGAAGAGATAAAGATGGATAAAGGGAAGAGGGAAAAGAATAATTTCCCCATATGTGATAACTGTGGGAAGAAACACCTTGGAACTTTCATGAAAGGAATTGGATTTTGTTATAAGTGTGTAGGAAAAGGGAAAAAAGTATGTGACTACAAGGGTATGAAAATGGTTTCAAATGTACAATGATTCATTTGCAAGGAGTTTGGACACTACGTGAACCAATGTCCCAGTCATCATACTATGCCACAAATGATCCTATTGGATAACAATCAAGTTATGATACTACCACAGATGAAGAGGAATGATTAGAGTTATTATGTTTATTATGTCATTTGAGTGTTGTATCAGTAATGTACATGTTATTATAATTATGGAGCATATAAGGATTGTACTGTAGCACTATATCATTGAGTATTTTAGATTTTATGGTACTAAGAAAAGTGAATCTACAGCGAGTTAAATTTTTTTTGGAAATTACATGGGTGAAGGAAAGATAAACCTTAATATGGTCCTAATATTGAGGTAGTGATTTGGGAATAAGAGATGGTTGATTTTGGTAATTCAGGATGTTGCAGTGTTGTAAAAGAATATATGAGAAAGGCATTCACATGTTATTACCTGAAAAAAAGGATCCTCATTATGTTTAACTTCATTGTAAATTTTTTACTGTGAGTTTGGATAATAGTATTTTGGATAAGTGTAATGGTTGGAATGGATTATGTTTTAATGGTTGTTATTTGAATTTTTATAAAAGGACAACACGCAGACCGTTTGACCACCCGTCGAGTCAGACAAAGCTGCGAAATCGAACCCACAACCATAGTGAATTTGGGATTTATCACCTACCATTGTGCTACATGATGTTCCTAGATGGTATAATGTAGTTTCATTACATAAAGGGTCTGATATGTGAATTATAAATTCATTATATTTGGAACCCTATACGATTAGGATAAATAGAGTATTTTTTAGATATATTAGGTTTTGGGGTGAAAGATGAGTTTTTGGTAGAAATTTATTAATGGATAAAACTCTAATTATAAAGTAAGTATATCGCCTTATGATCTTAGCCAATCTCATAAATAAATTTCTCAACATTATGAAAAGGAACTTAGAACAAAAATGTTTTCCTAGATGATACCTTAGATCATCACTAATTTATGGCTTTGGTATTGTTGGCCTTTTCATTGCCATGTTCTCTACCACTCTCTATTAGAAAATTGTTGGTTAGATTTCTCTTCCATATCCATATTTTCCCTAATGGAACCCTAGTATGTGTTATTTTCGGTAATCTTCATACTTTCAACTCTTTATTTTAAATAGAGGCCTCATTAATTTATTTATTGTTGTGGGATTTGAACAAAGATATTGTGAGACATAAAAAATTTGTTATCCTAATACCTTATGTTTTGTTGAAGCGTTGGTATTTTAAATCATCATAGATTGATAAATTTAAGGACCTCAATTTTACACTTGTTTGTGATTGATGACCTCAATCACTACCTATAAATATTTATGTTTTTCTCCAATTATATGTCTTTAATTTCCACCAATGTTCTCTTAATCGATATCATAATTTGGTGGTGACCCTTTCATTTCTCTTTTCCTCATATTAAGACTAAATTTTAGTAACCCAATTTCCAATGTGCGTTTTCCCACATAGATATTTTCTATTTTCAACCTTTTATTTTCAAAGAACAATTTAAAATTGTGAGGATGAAATTTATTGAAGGTGGGGAGAATTAACACCCCAAGCTTCCACAATACGCTTTCCATTAAATAATACAGTAGTGTGTGTTGTACGCAACTTCAAGTTCTAACACACACTACAACCAATCAAACTAACCGTAATGAATAGTAATACATACTTTTTAAAATTTTATAATTTTTATCTCTCAGAATGGACTTCATTTGGGGATTCGGAGTATCGAATTTAGCCTAAGGTGAAATTCTGGTACCTTTCGGATAACATTAATATTTTGATGAATAGTGAAAATTACTAAATTTTAATTAAAAACAACTTTTTTAATCAAAATAATTAATAGTGATAAATTATAAATTTTAGTGGTTTTAAAGTATATTTTGAATATATTTTTACCATTTAATACAATTTTTGTCATTGGACATAATTTCACAATTAAACCGGACATAAACAAGTACAAATCTTTTGATAGTTATTATATCTTAAAAACACACTATTTGATGTGACATCAGGTATTAATTATAAAATTAATTAATGAAACATATATGTATGGAATTTTTTAAAATAGAAATCATTTTTGAATTTGTAATATCAATTATATCTTAGAGTGATATTTTGGCATTGTTCAAAAAAAACATCAATTTTTGATGAATAGTGAAACCACTAAGTGGTAGTTAAAAATCTGAATTTTTCATAAAACTTAATTCTACCGCTTCTATGAATGGAATTTCGAAAATCTAAGATACACAGTTAATATGAAGTTGTAAAATTTTGTTCAATGAGATTAAAATAATTTTTGGTGAATAGAAACTTTTTACTTTTATTTACTGCGATTAAAAGTCAATAGAGTCATTAAGGGTAAAAATGATATTAATAATACCCTAAAAAATGTCCTAATTTTATTGGACAAGTGTATCTCGCCCAGAAATAACCTTAGGAATAAAATATTATCATTTAGGTCCACATTGAAAAGATTAGGACATTTATTATTATTTAATTCAAAGAAGAGTTAAAAGTGTTAAAATAAATGATTATTTACTAAAACATTTTTAATATTGGGTTGTATATAAGATAAATTAGATTGTAAATATTAATTAGAAAGATAAAAATATTTCATACATAATTAAAATTTATTTA
The DNA here is from genome assembly GCA_963277665.1 of Viscum album. Lineage (NCBI taxonomy): Eukaryota > Viridiplantae > Streptophyta > Magnoliopsida > Santalales > Viscaceae > Viscum > Viscum album. Next base: position 719,274,314 of record OY728151.1, on the reverse strand, counting down.
TAATTTTTAGACGTGAAAATTTAATTTATTTATGACACAATGATGATGCAGTAACTACCTCTTTAATGAAAAATTGGAAAAATTGATATTAAAAATACCCAAAAAAATTTAATTTGAGACTTTTTATAAATAAAAATAATTTTTCAGGATAATATGACATGTTAGGATTGACTTAATTTACTTTTTTCGAAGTAATCATTCTGTTATGATTTTTACAAAAATCAATTATTGAATAGTGTCAAAATTGACATAAAAGTGTTTTTAAAACAAGTATTATATTATTAATTGATATTAAATTTCTAAAAATCAATGGTTTGGCCAAAATACTTATATCATGATAGGTGTATCATTAATGTACAAATTGGTGGTCTATTGAATGTATATAGTAAGTTTATTAACCATATAATATAAAAATACAAAGAGACCATGTAAAAGTGAAACTAATAACTAAGAGTTAATACATAATGATAAAGTTAATATAGTAACCCAACCCGGTCTAAATTCTATTGGTTGAGTGGTTTTCGACCCATTCCTACCAAAACCTTTAAATAATCCACTTTGGATCCATTAGAATCTGAATATGAATTTATCATAAAATAATTTTTTATCTTTTCCAAAGGTTCCCCTCACCCCTATTATAAATGGGCACTCTCCCTTCTTATTAACTCACACCTTCGAAGCCTTTTGGTTCGTCCATCCACTGCCAAAATACTCTCTCAACTTCCCTAAATTCATCCTAGAGGCCTTCCTTTAGTAAGAAAGCCAACCTATGGAGCCCTTTTGATCAAATCAAAATGAAGAACCCGAAGAAGAGGTAATGATTTCACCACTCTTTTTCAAGTTCCTTTCTTCTTCCACTTATTCATTCTTTGTTATTGACTTTCTAAAATAATGAATCAATTATCTCATATATATTTTAATATTATTATAAAAATGGTACAACCATATTAATAATTCTATCCATTCTTTGAATGACATGTCATCATACCTGCGTACGTACGGCTTACCGTCTCCACGTCGTGGTGTAATTGTTATTCAATATATTAGTATGTGGATGGGTATAATAATGTGTTTTAATTCATGTAAATAATTAATATAACATGATAATGATTCTGTATGTATGATATATTATCCAATTATATATTATTTTAATATCAAAAGAATGACATTTTCGCGCGTGCGTACGTACGAATTACCGTCTCCACGACGCGATGAGATTCCTTTCCAAGTTCACCATTCATCAATGATTATAAAAATATATATATTACTAATAAGTATGTAATATATGAGATAATAATTATACTGGAGAGAGATATATATATATAAGGATTTATGTACTTACATATATCTTATTCAGTTACTTCTGTTCAATACTATATAAAAACAAAAACAGTGTTTATGCGTACGTACGGACTACCGTCTCCATAAACGGGGTCTTCCATTTCATATATATGTCTATTATACATATTTATATTCTAAATATATATGATATATTTATCATTTTTTACATTATTGAAGTATTTAAATCAGGATCGATGTGATACAACCAAAAGTAACAAGTTAAAACACGTTCGATAAAGAAGGTGATTATTACCCGAAATGTTAAATTAAAATGGAAATTATTATTAAATGGGTAATATAAAGTCATAAATGAATCATATATCATATCATAAATATTAATATGGTTCTGTTATAATTTAATAACATGCTACGATATTCATACAGGAGGTTAAACGTACCCTCAACCAATGGAAAGTGCAAGGTAAAGGGTTTTCATCTCACTCCTTATTCCCGTGAGATTCATGCCATAATGCCACCATTACCTTTTGTGTGGTGTATGTACTGCCCATAATTATATTATTTGTGTAATACACTTTAATTTATGTGTATTTACATATTCATTGTATGATACCTCTTTCATGGGTTATATGTTTCGTATGTTACCAAATTGGTAAGGGTTTATTTTGCAATCTCTTCATTATATGAGGTTGTATATACGTAATAATCTACTGGTATCTCTTTATCATCCACAACCATGTTTCTTAAAAATTTATTTCAAAACATTTTTACAATTTAAAAGAATGTGGGTTAAAGAAATTTATACCCTATTTTGACTTTTTATAATAGGTTTATAAATTAATCTTTCCGTCGTTTCCCAAACAAGGTTCTTTTTAACCTTTTTGAAAAAATTAAGGTAAGAATGTTTTTTTAACCTATACGGCGGGTGCGGTTATTCTCTGCCATTATTACACCTTGGAAGCTTCTTTCACAAGCTTATAATGAAATTTTCAAAATAAAGGTTTTCTCTAAAATTTTGAGACTATTAAATTATTTCAAAACAGAGATATTTCTCTCAAATAGTATTTATTTCATCAATGTCAACATACTTTGATAAATTTTAAACTTATTTCAAGATGATTTATTATGATACAAATCATCTATTTCGTATTTATGGTTTTTTGATATTTTTGACTATGGATGAGTTATTTTAATTCCATTAATGGTTTATGATAAATGTTTGGAAATTTTGAATGTTAGTTTTAATAAGAATGTTTATGTTATATTTAATCATCTTCTTAAGATTAATGTGTTGGAATAGTATGATCCAGGTTGGGGAGCGTAAATGTAAGCCCTCCGGGTTGGTTTCCGGTTATTAGAGGAACTCCGGGATGGTGTCCGGTTATTAGAAGCACTCTGGGTTGGTGTGCGGTTATTAGAAGCACTCTGGGATGGAGTCTGGTTACAGAGACTCTCCGGGTTGGGTTCCGGTTACAGTTATCCCTTAGGTCTTGCCACGAGTCTTTGACACAGAAATTAAAGTTCGGCATCATGAATTCCATCATTTTGAAAGTGGTTAGTGATATTTCATGTGATTATTCGATTAGTATTATATCTATGTGAATAATTAAATGGAATTATTTCATTTTATTTCTACCATTTTATGCTGAAGTTGATGTTTAAAAGGCTTTTGTTTTAGTTTTATACTTTGCCTTAAATGTTTTTGATTATTTTTGAATGTTTCCGCTGTATTGCTTACCCTTACTGAGCATTTGAGAACACCCCTTTCTATTTTTTATTTTTCCCAGGATTACAAGAAGTGTAATGTGATTGATATGCAGGGTTAAGCCAAGGGAATAATGTCATTCATAAAGATTATTTATGTTTTTTTTACGTCATAAACTGAAAATGTAACATTCATGTATGTGATCTATTTTTCCAAGACTGTTAAACTTATCGGTCCTTCGGGACTTGATTCCTTGTAATCATGCCAATGTATTAAAATAATGCACCGACTCTAGGTAACTAGGGCCAGGTTGTTACAGTTGGTATCAGAGGAAGTTTATCAATAACCTTGGAAACTAGAATTAGATAAACTCTTATTAGAGAACATAGCCCTAAGATAGACACTGAGGATTAGTATAAAAGAACTTCCTAGAATTTTGGTATTTTAGAAATTTTATGAGTTTTCCGAGCAATAAATCCATGTCTCGATACGAGAAGGTAGAGGCAGCTCTGGCATAGATGTACCTAGGGGTAAAACTTGAAAATATTGCTTTGAGGTAGACTCGAACGGAAAATGGTGCACCACAATGGGCCTTGCTGCACTCTTGGTTATAACACTCCCTGGGGATATGCTTAAGAAAATTTTCATTTTCATTACAAACCATTATGAAAGGTTTCTGACTATATATATCCTCAAAGGAGTCATTTTTAGGATTATGGATTATATCCATAAACTATTTAATTTATGTTATGTGTTTTACATGTTTTGGATTAGGTATTGTTATTCATAAACTAATCTAGTGTATGCTATTGTAATGAAATGGCACCCAGTAGAAGGAATGTGAACTCTAGTAATAAGTATGATCCAAAGAGTAAGAAGGATCGTATCTTTCATAGTATTAAGACATCATTTAGGAGGTAAATAGTCTACCATGTATTATCATCATATGATGAAACAGTATCATGTGTGGACAAGATAACTAAATAGTCTACTGAGTCATATGGCTTTGAAGGGAAGAAAGAGAAGAAAATGATGGAAGAGAGAAAGATGGATAAAGGGAAGATGGAAAAGAAGAATTTCCCCATATGTGATAACTGTGGGAAGAAACACCTTGGAACTTTCATGAAAGGAATGAGATTTTGTTATAGGTGTGTAGGAAAAGGGCACAAAGTATGTGACAGAAAGGGTATGAAAATGGATTCAAATGTACAATGCTTCATTTTCAAAGAGTTTGGACACTACGTGAACCAATGTCCCAGTCATCAGACTATGCCGCAAATGATCCTATTGGATAACAATCAAGTCATGATACTACTACAGATGAAGAGGAATGATTAGAGTTCTAATGGTGATTATGTCTTTTGAGTGTTGTGTCAGTAATGTACTTGTTATAATAATTATGGAGAATATAAGGATTGTACTATAGCACTATTTCATTGAGGATTTTAGATTTTATGGTACTAAGAAAAGTGACTCTAAAGCGAGTTAATTTTTTTTCGAAATTACATGGGTGAAGGAAAGATAAACCTTAATATGGTCCTAATATTGAGGAAGTGATTTTGGAATAAGAGATGGTTGATTTTGGTAATTCAGGATGTTGCGGTGTTGTAAAAGAATATATGAGAAAGGCATTCACATATTATTACCTGGAAAAAAGGATCCTCATTATGTTTAACTTCCTTGTAAATTTTGGACTGTGAGTTTGGATAATAGTATTTTGGATAGGTCTAATGGTCGGAATGGATTAATTATGAAAGGTAATTTTTTTTGGATTTTTATAAAAGGACAACACACAGACCGTGTGACGACACGTCGAGTCAAAAAAAGCTGCGGAATCGAACCCACAACCATAGTCCAATTGGGATTTATCGCCTACCATTGTGCTACATGATGTTCCTGGATGGTATAACGTAGTTTCTTTACATAAAGGGTCTGCTATGTGAATTATAAATTCATTATATTTGGAACCCTATACGATTAGGATAAATAGAGTATTTTTTAGTTATATTATGTTTTGGGGTGAAAGATGAGTTTGTGGTAGAAATTTATTAATGGATAAAACTCTAATTATAATGTAAGTATATCTCCTTATGATCTTAGCCAATCTAATAAATAAATTCCTCAACATTATGAAAAGGAACTTAGAACCAAAATGTTATCCTAGATGGTACCTTAGATCATCACTAATTTATGGCTTTGGTATTGTTGGCCTTTTCATAGCCATGTTCTATACCACTCTCCATTAGATAATTGATGGTCATATTTCTCTTCCATATCCATATTTTCCTACATAGAACCCTAGTATGTTTTTTTTCGGCAATCTTCATACTTTCCACTCTTTATTTTAAATAGGGCCCTCATTAATTAATTTTTTGATGTGGTATTTCAACAAAGATATTGTGAAACATCAAAAATGTGTTATCCTAATACCTTATGTTTTGTTAAACCGATGGTATTTTAAATCATCATAGATTGATGAATTTAAGGACCTCAATTTTAAACTTGTTTGTGATTGATGAACTCAATCACTACCTGTAGATATTTATGTTTTCCTCCAATTATATGTCTCTAATTTCCACTAATGTTCTCTTAATCGATATAATAATTTGGTGGTGACACTTTCATTTCTATTTTCCTCATATTAAGACTAAATTTTAGTAACCCAATTTCCGATTTGGGTTTTCCCACATAGATATTTTCTATTTTTAACCTTTTATTTTCAAAGAAAAATTTCAAATTTCAAGGACGATATTTATTGAAGGTGGGGAGAATTAACACCCCAAGCTTCCACAGTACGCTTTCCTTTGAATAATACAGCAGCGTGTGTTGTACGCAACTTTGAGTTCAGACACACATTACAACCAATCAAACTAGCCGTAATGAATAGTAATACATACTTTTTAAAATTTTATAAATTTTATCTCTCAAAATGGACTTCATTTTTGGATTAGGAGTATCAAATTTAGCCCAATGTGAAATTTTGGTACTTTTAGGATAACATTAATATTTGGATGATTAGTGAAAATTACTAAATTTTAATTAAAAACAACTTTTTAAATCAAAATAATTAATAGTGATAAATTTTTAATTTTAGTGGTTTTAAAGTATATTTAGAATATAATTTTACAATTTAATACAATTTTGGTCATTTAACATAATTTCACAATTAAACCGGACATAAACAAGTACAAATCTTTTGATAGTTATTATATCTTAAAAAAACACTATTTGATGTGACATCAGGAATTAATTATAAAATTAATTAATGAAATGTATATGTTCTGAATTTTGTAAAATATAAATCATTTTTGAATTTGGAATATCAATTATAGATTAGGGTGAAATTTTGGCATTATTCAAAAAAACTTCAATTTTTGATGAATAGTGAAACCACTAAGTGGTAGTTAAAAAACTGATATTTTCATAAAACTTAATTTTACCGCTTCTGTGAATGGAATTTCGAAAATCGGAGAGACATATTTAATATCACGTTGTAAAATGTGGTTCAATGAGATGAAAATAATATTTGGTGAATAATAACTTTTTACTTTTATTTACCGCGGTTAAAAGTCAATAGGGTAATTAAGGGTAAAAATGATATTATTATTACCCTAACACATGTCCTAATTTTATTGGACAAGTGTATCTCGACCAAAAATAAACTTAGGAATAAAATATTATCATTTAGGTCCACTTTGATTAGATTAGGAAATTTATTATTATTTAATTCAAAGAAGAGTTAAAAGTGTTAAAATCAATGTTTATTTATTAAAAAAATTTTAATATAGGGTTATATATAAGATAAATTCGATTGTAAATATTAATTAGAAAGATAAAAATATTTCCTACATAATGAAATTTTATTTATAATTTTTAGACTTGAAAATTTAATTTATTTATGACACAATGATGATGTAGTAATTACCTAAATAATGAAAAATTGGAATAATTGATATTATAAATAGCCAAATAAATGTAATTTTAGACTTTTTATAAATAAAAATAATTTTTTAGGATAATATGACATGTTATGATTGATTTAATAAAAAATTTTCGACTTAATCATTCTGTTATGATTTTAACAAAAATCAATTATTGAATAGTGTCAAAATTGACATTAAAGTGTTTTTAAAACAAATATTATATTATTAATTGATATTAAATTTCTAAAAATCTAATGTTCGGTCAAGAGATTATATCATGATAGGTGTATCATTAATGGACCACTTGGGGGTCGCTTGGATGTATATAGTATGTTTATTAACCATATAATATAAAAATACAAAGAGACATTGTAAAAGTGAAACTAAGTAACTAAGAGTTAATACTTAAAGATAAGGTTAATATAGTAACCCAAACCTGTCTAAATTCTATTGGTTGGGTGGTTTTCGACCCATCCCTACATTAACCTTTAAATAATCCACTTTGGATCCATCAAAAACCTAATATAAATTTATTATAAAATAATATTTCTAGCTTTTCTAAAGGTTCCCCTCTCCCCACTTATAAAGGAGCACTCTACATTATCATTAACTCACACCATAAAATCATTTTGGTTAGTCCAACGTCTGCCCAAATAATCTCTAAACTTCCCTCACTTCATCCTAGAGGCCTTCGTTTAGTAAGAAATCAAACCTATGGAGCCATTTTGATCAAATCAAAAGGAAGAACCCGAAGAAGAGGTAATGATTTCACCACCATTTTTCAAGTTCCATTCTTCCTTACAACCATATTCAGCATCCGATCCATCCTTTGAATCACATGTCACCATACGTGCGTACGTACGGCGTACTGTCTCCATGTCGTGGTGTAATTGTTATTCAATATATTATTATTTGGATGGGTATAAAATTGATTTGTAATTCATGTAAATAATGAATATAACATGATAATGATTATGTATATATGATATTTCATCGAATTATATATAATTTTAAAATCAAAAGAATTGTATTTTCTCTCGTACGTACGTACGGATTACCGTCTGCACGACGCGATAAGATTAATTTCCAAGTTCACCATTCATCGATGATTATAAATATATATATATACTACTAATAATTATGTAATATATGAAATAATAATGATAATGGAGATATATATATATATATATATATATATATATAAGGATTTATGTACTTACATATATCTTATTCAGTTACTTCCGTTCAATACTATATGAAAACAAAAACATCATTTATGCGTACGTACGGACTACCATCTCTATAAACGGTGTCTTACATTTCATATATATGTCTATTTTATATATTTATATTCTAAATATATATGATATATTTATCATGTTTTACATACTATAAGTATTTAAATCATGATCTAAGTGATACAACCAAGAGTAACAAGTTAAAACACGTTCGATAAAGAAGGTGATTATTACCCGAAATGTAAACTTAACATGGAAATTATTATTTAATGGGTAATATAAAGTCATAAACGAATCATATATGATATCATAAATATTAATATCGTTCTGGTATAAATTAATAACATACTACGTTATTCATATAGGAGGTTAAACGTACCCTCGACTAATGGAATGTGCAAGGTAAGGGGTTTTCATCTCACTCCTTATTTCTGTGAGATTCATTCCATATATCCACCATTACCATTTTTGTGGTGTATGTACTGCCCATAATTATATTTTTTGTGTAATACACTTTAATGTATGTGTATTTACATATTCATTGTATGATACCTCTTTAATGGGTTGTATGTTTTTTAAGTTACCAAATTGGTAAGGGTTTATATCGGAATCTCTTCATTATCCAAGGTTGTATATACGTAATAATGTACTGTGATCTCTTTATCATCCACATCCATGTTTCTTAAGAATGTATTTCAAAACATTTTTACTATTTACAAGAATGTGGGTTAAAGACATTTATACCCTTGTTTTACTTTTTATAAGAGGTTTATAAAGGAATCATTCCGTCATTTTCCAAACAATGTCCTTTTTAACCTTTTTGACAAAATTAAGTTAAGACTGTTTTTTTAACCTATACGGCGGGTGCGGTTATACTCTGCCGTTATTACAACTTTGAAGCTTCTTTCACAAGCTTATAAAAATATTTTCAAAATAAAGGTTTTCTCTATAATTATTCGACTTTTAAATTATCTCAGAAAAGAGATATTTCTCTCAAATAGTATTGATCTCATCTATGTCAACATCCTTTGATAAATTTTAATCTTGTTTCATGTTGATTTATTATGATACAAATCGTCCATTTCGTATATAAGTTTTTGTGATATTTTTTTACTATGTATGAGTTATTTTTATGCCATTAATGATTTATGATTAATGTTTTGACATTTTGAATGTTAGTTTTTATAAAAATGTTTATGTTATATTTAATCCTTTTCTTATGATAAATGTGTTGGACTAGTATGTTCCGGGTTGGGGATCGGTAAAAGTAAGCCCTCCGGGTTGGTGACCGGTTATTAGAGGCACTCTTGGTTGGTGTCTGGTTTTTAGAAGCTCTCCGGGATGGATTCTGGTTACAGAGGCTCTCTGGGTTGGGTTTCGGTTACAGTTATACCTTAGGTCTTGGCACGAGGCCTCGACACAGAAATTAATTTTCGACATCATGCATTCCATCATTATGAAAGTGGTTAGTGATATTTCATGTGATTATTTGATTAGTAAAATATCCATGTGAATAAGTAAATGTAATTATTTCATTTTATTTCTTCCATATTATGCTGAAGGTTAATTTTAAGAGGCTTTTGTTTCAGTTTTATACATTTCCTTAAATGTTTATGCTTATTTTTGAAAGTTTCAGCTGTATTGCTTACTCTTATTGAGCATTTGAGCTCACCCCTTTCTATGTTTTATTTTTCCCAAGATTCAAGAAGTGTAATGTGATTGATATGCAGGGTTATGCCAAGGGAATAATGGCGTTCATAAAGATTATTTATGTTTTTTTGTACGTCATAAAGTGAAAATGTAACATTCATGTATGTGATCTATTTTTCCAAGACTGCTAAACTTATCGGTCCTACGGGAATTGATGCCTTGTAATCATGCCAATGTATTAAAATAATGCACCAACTCTGGGTAACTGGGTTCCGGGCATTACAATAAGTATGAGGAATGGGTAATAATTGAAGGATTTTTATAATTTGGAGGAGGGACACTAAAAAAATGTTTGAAAATATTATTTTACAATATAATGATTTTTGGTTTCTAATGGACCAAAACATATTAATGTAGAATAAAAGTTGACTTTGTTCTAAATCAAATCATCCAATAAGAATTGTACAGGTTTTGGATATTGTTTTAATCTTTATAATCTTATTTATTTAGATCATTCATTAATAAGCTAAACATTGCATCATTAGTGTGTCATAAATAATATTATTTAAATGATGTCTAAAAATTATAAAAAAACACAATAAAGTATTAAATATTTTTAGAATTAAAATGAATATTTATAGTCTATGAAAAAACTTATATAACCACATCTAAAAATTTATTTACAAAATGATATATGCTTAAGTCATTTTTGCCTTTAATTTAAATTTATTAATATAATGTGTCATTACCACACTTTTGTGGCTCCATGGGGCTCTAAAAATCGACACAAGGATTCCCATGGTCTGAAATGTATTAATAAATAGAATGAGGAAACATTTTATGATACTTTTATATTATTATAATAATATTTAGTTACCCTTATTTTCATGATTTATTGATTAACAGTGGTAAATAATATTTTTACTAAAGTAAATATTAACATTGTATAAAAATTTATTTTACATATTTACAAAATATGGACATACTGATTCCAAAAATGGAATCCATTTTTAAGGATTTCAAAACAAATATGTTTCGGAAATTAATTTATAATTAATTCTCATTGTCAAAACAAAAAAAAATGTTTTTAAGAAATAATAACTATCAATGGATTGACACTTATTTATGTCCAATTTCATAGTGAAAATAAATCCAATGACCAATATTGGATTAATTGGTAAAAACATAATATATTTAAAAATTAGAACTACTTAAATATATAATACAATATTATAAATATATTAGATAAAAATGTAGTTTTGAATTAAAATACAGTATTTTCACTATTCATTAAAAACAAAAAATTTATCAGAAAAGGAATAAATTTATCTAATAAAAATATTGATGTCCTGATTCTAAATAAGAATTTTATTATTAAAAATTGAACATATTAATGTGACAAAGCTAGATTTAATGAGCAGTCTCATTCAAATGGTGTTAAATTGACCTTTTAATGAATATTAGAGTATTTATGATCAAAATTAGATTCATTTAAATTTTAAACCTCAAACGTTTAATTGATGAATGTAATAAAATTTAACAAACATATATAATCAAATTTTTATTAGATTTATTCATTCGTGCCAATACATCTACTAGGTGTTAACTATAATATAATATAATAATAATATAATCTTATATTTCAGTATAACTCAACATTGTGTGAAACATAAGATTTTAAAGAAAACCGTTGTTTTATATCGGGTATGCCATAATATATAGATTCCCTATTAAGGAAAAATTAATATTTAATTCACAAATATTAAAAAAAATGAAAATTTTATATTCTTTATTTACTTAAAATGTTAAAATCTCGATAAACTTTGTGAGTGGTATACCAAATACATCAAGGGGAAAAACACGTTCTAGTTGATTGTTGACTGACTCACCAAGTCGTCTATCTTTTTACACATTCAGGAGTATAGATAGGTAAAGGGACTGAGATGCATCTATGTTTGGGAGATAGTGCAACATCACTGGGTGACTTCAAAAATCCTATGAGATCATTACACCCAATTTAAATTCAATTTGTGGAGGGGATTTGAGAAGGAATATAGGATGTAGCTATGATTGAGAACGACCTTTCATCCCTAGATGGATGGTCAGACAGAACGAACCATGTACAACTTCAAGGAAATTCTACGTGCTTTCATCCTATATTTTTGTCACATTTGGGAGGACCACCTGCCACTGTAGGAGTATGAATACGAAAACAATGATAACTCCACCATTTCCATGAAATAGTTCTATGAATTGTATAGGCGGCCTTGTAGATCACCGATGTACTCGATAGACCTAGGAGATTCAGCACTCCAGAGTCCAGAGTTGGTACGGTCTACTATAAAGATCGTTCAGATCATCAAGGAGCATATAAGGATTACACAGAGTTAGCAGATGTCTTATGCCAACAAGAGACAGAGACCGTTGGAGTATGATGAGGTAAATCATGTGTTCCTTCCAGTTTCACACGGATTAGGGTTAAAAAGATTTGTATGAGGAAAAAAATTTACTTTTAGGTACATCAGACCTTTTCAGATTCTGAGCAGTGTTGGTGAGGTGGCGTATAACTTCACTCATCCTCCATAGATGAATTGGGTGAATGATTATCCCATGTGTCGTAGCTGAGTAAGTATTTGCTTGGTATGTTGCACGTTAACAACTAAGGAAACCAAGACATTGTTGAATGGGTGACGTTTTTGTAGTTCCTGGTGGAGATAAAGTTTTGAAATGAGTAGGTCATATGAGGGCGGTCTATTCCTCTGGTGTGAGTTTGGTGGTAGCACGAGAATATCTATGAGATCACATGTGATTGGGAGGCTCAAATTCATTATTGGTACAACCAATTTTTTGTTTATTTTTTGATTTGGATTTTGGGGATGTAATGAAATATGTTGGGGAGAATGTATTATCTCACAATTTTGTGTAATTTTTTTTAATTTATAAAGATTTATATTCTGTCAATACACTCTAAAAACACATGATTTTGCAGCTCGGTGAGCCAAGAACTGAATTTTGGAATTATTTTATTGTACATTCATTAAACCAATGAGCGGGTTTTTCTAACATTTTAAACAGGTTCTTGAATAAAAAATCAGAGGAAAATGATGAAGTCAGAACACTTGGATTTTCCTATAAAGGACATAACATTGGCCACTAAGGGCAGAATAAGAATGATAATTTTCATAATTTTCAAAAAATAATAAAATAACATAAAAATGATAATTTATTTTTTTTCTAATCCATAGTGAAGAGTAACGAAGACATTATGTTGAAGCGACACAAAATAATAATGATGCTCATTAATGGCTCGTTAACACGCAGAATAATGATTCATTAATGATGTGTAGCATTGAATATTTTTTATAAATGATATAGTGTAACGATGCAACATTATATATTAATAGAAACACAATCACGTTTTATCCTATTATATTATATGATGCATGGGTGGAATGAAGAATTAAAAGGCGGGTATTATTTGACGAACCTCTGATAGACTTCATCTCCAATGATGATAAAAAAACACGGATGAATGGAAAACATCATAAGAACACATTGAAGATCATATCCAGAAGCGACAAACAATGTCGATGTCTTGAAACCTCAAGGATGAAACACTATGACATCGAGCATAAATGATGTATGGGTTTAATTTGTGCATGGTATTCCTCAATATATTCTAGAAAAATTGAATGAGGGACATCCCATGAATAGGTTTATCCTAGAATCGTGTGTTTATGTGGGAGGGTAAAAAATTCTTTGGGATTCTCTTTATCTGTGGTTGAAATTTTCGTATTTTGATTAAACGAAAATTATCAGAACTCGCATGTTTATAAACATCATTCATGGTGGTCACTGTCCAAAATGAAAAATTCCATAGACCTACCACCACGTGTCTTCTTTGTGGCTAAGAATCCAATTTGTAAAAAAAAATAGGTTTGAGACCATCATGTCAAAGAGGATGTTCCTTGGAGACAATAGGAACCAACATAATAGAAAACATAATTCTAAGAATGCTCTCGTAGCCCAAAAATTGTACTACCGATGTGACATTATGTTAATAGGTCGTAAGGTGATGCATTTACTGGTAGGCACCGTGTGGTGGGACAACCTGCTTCTGGGACATCTGGGTGCTTCAGAGAGCTATGATCACTTGATCGTGGAAGGAGAGGACCCGCACATCCTCGAGGGGAGCGGTGTCCCAACGAGACAACCATCATCATCCCTACAAGGCAGCGCACCACTGGCCCACACCTAGTACGATAGGTTTTTGGCGGGTGGGTAGTGCCCCCAGACATAGGGCAAGATCCATGCTGGTAGGATTAACTTATTCTCTATGGGTTGTGCCGAACTAGACTAGCTCACCGTGCGACCCTGTGGGCTGGACCAGCATCCAAACTGGGATTGTTCCAGTTTGTCCCATTGGGCCTGGTCCATTGGCCCAACTGGACTAGACTGACCCAGGCCCAATCTCGGATAGGTCAGGTTGGTCGAATTAAACGAAGGAACATGGGACCCTGGTCTGGGTTTGTTGGGGCTGTCTGACCAGGCCAGACAGGGTTGTGACACAACTAACCCCTATTTACTAAAACACATATTTTTTGTAGACCATGCTCCTAATTGATGAGCCATTTGCGGAGTTGGTACACTCTCAATGTGGCGTATCATTTATAATTCTCTTACGAGGATTTCATGAAAGATAAGATGCAAATAATTTCTTGAGGAGCGGTTCTCCCAGGAACGCTACATATGGAACCCTGTTGTTGGTTGTGACCTGAGGACTGTTGACTATCGACTCTATGAGACTCAACTATTCCATAGTGGGTTGCAATTATGTGTGACTTTGGAGGCCCTTATTATGTGATGAATATGTGTACCTAAGTATTCAATGGATAGTGGGATGCACTTCTATGTGACATGGAATGCCCAATGGACTCGATAAGGGAGGTGTTATCCATCAGCTGATGTGTTCGATTATGTGGATGATTGATGTTCTGTCACACCCCAAAAAGTTTACAAAGTGTGATATGTCGTGTTCTTAATGATTTAAATTGAGGATTTATGTGTGATCCTTCTTTTTTTGGGGTCCCTATTGAGTATCACATTACTCACCCCTATATGGGCTCTGCCCACTCGTGTCATGTCATTTGCATGCGATCGGTATTTTGAAAGGGAATTTGGTGCACTAGGAAGTAGAGGTTCTTAGGGAGACGAGACCAATGAATTCCATGATAGTGGACATTGTGGACTAGGATGAGGCAGGGCTTAGTAGGATCGGGTGGACATGACCCATAACATCAGATTCCAGTAGCTACACTACTCTCATGATCAAGTTGGGTTTTCCATATATGGTTATCCCAGTTTACTTTTTGTACTTTTTTGTTTTCAGTTAATTATATGGGTTTTCATTATAACTCCCTTTTCATATTAGTTCTTGTACTGTGCTTTTTCTAATGATACTTATTTTATTTTCAGTGTGGGTGACTTGGTTGAGCATGTGTGGGGGTACATGTACTCAAAAAATGCCTCCCACATTCTTGTTGACAAGATCTATACTAGTGGCCTGCCCCGATCCTTTAGGAGGCATGCTTGGGGTAGTCAAAACAACGACCTCAGGGGATGGTTCTTGAAAAATTATTTACATCTCTATGTGGACAAGGCAGTATGTATATATGCATGAGGGAAGAATCAGTGTTTTGATGGATTAGATTAAATAAATGAATTCCCAATATCATCCATATAGAATCATTAATATAACACAAATATAATTAGTATTTAAACTAATTATGTAATAATAAAAATACTAGAATTGTGTTGTTGGAAAGTGAATCATTTTTCTATGTGGAGGTGGTAGTCCACATTTATGTATGTGTGATAATTTAATTTCCCATTTGAATGAGTAGATGTGATATGTGGTAGTTACATTATCATAATAACATCTCTCTATATTTATGATGTTATTGTCATAATATTTTAGCGAAAAAAAATGTTAATAAAATGTAAATGAAAAAATAAAATATAAATTTCTTGGTTAAAATGTATACCACTTATTTGGGATTCCTTCATTTTTCAATCCATTAGCCTTGATGAAATATTCTTTAGAGAATACTATAAGCTATAAAATAAGGGAAATTATTACCAGTTGGTTTATTAGAATGGTTTTTTAACATGATGTATAATATAGTATGAATAATGAAGGAGGATACATACCCTTTTATATGTGAGGGATGTGACACACTTGGAATTAAATAAAATACATCAATGAAAATATGACAATTTTGTTGGTGGGAAAAGAAATTAATTTTTATTAGAAGATATGATATCATATGGTTGAAATCACATATATCAGTAATATTTTTTTCATTTGGATAGAAAATAAACTACTCTATCTTGGGTTAACAACCTCCATCCATAAACATACGGTCAAATGGATCTTGTAATTCAGATCCTAGAGGATATGCTTCGTGCTTGCATCATATATTTTTTTGCGTCACGAGATAGCCATCTTGGACTAGTCGTAATTTTATTAGAATAAAATTTATTAGTAATCAATAAGAATTGATCTTATTGAGGTTTTGTATGGTTTCCCATATAGATCACAAATTTTTTGGGATGATGTGGAAGTAGTAGCTTTCATTGGACCACACCTTGTTCCAAAGACGTCAGTGATGACACAAAATGTACATCGATGTTTTTTATAGCCTAGAGTCAATTGAAATTGTTTAAATATCAATGAAATCATCCATTGAAGTTTATATAGGGAAATACAACATCCTGAATGTTTCTCCATGTTTGGGTCATTGTTTTCTGAATAATAGTGAATGTTGGATCCGAGATATGTTGGGCCAATAGAAATCACTGAACAACATCTATGTGATTCTTATCAGTTAATATTTCTTATTTGGTTGATGGGATTTCCTTATGTTTTCAATATATCATAGCTCATGATGTATCACCTTAATCTCACTCACATCCTGAGTTGGGATTAAATTTCTCTATATCTGTGTGATTGTGTTTTGGAGAAACTAGTTGAGATCATAAAATCCAATAAGAATCTATTGAATTAGAATTCATTTTTTCAATTTAGAGTTATATGAAATAAATTATCAGATTCTCAGGAGACATTCTAATTCATGTTGATGATGAGGGAGTAGTCTATTAATTAAGTTTTGGAGTTACATCTTCCACATGACATCCCAGAGATGGAATGTCATTACGGTGGGGATTTTTTAACATAACATTACATTTACCAGGTATTTTTTTCCCTTCACTATGTTCCCATATCGTATAATGTCTATAGAGGTGTTTTTTATACATTATGCATGTTTCAGAGTAGGTACACGCCATGTACCAGAGGTAAAAGTCTTGTCCTTGTATTTAGATTCATGTTGTGAAATGTGTAGTCATGATGTGAGAAGGTACATGTCATGTACCGAAGGTACACGTCTTATAGGGTTTAAATATTTTATATTGACCAAAGGTGATGTTATTGTAGGATTAACTTATATATTGTGGAATACATTCCATAAAAAGGGGTACATGTAATGTCACGACCT
This sequence comes from Viscum album, assembly GCA_963277665.1. NCBI lineage: Eukaryota > Viridiplantae > Streptophyta > Magnoliopsida > Santalales > Viscaceae > Viscum > Viscum album. The sequence continues at coordinate 719,256,943 of OY728151.1, read as the reverse complement.
GTGCCATGGATAATGACATGGATTTGGGACTTTTTCACGACCCCGTCTTCCGAGAATTCATTTCTCTCAACCCTCGGCTTCTAAATTTTTAATTTAAGTGGCTCCCTAGCATCTATATCAATCTGATCTCACATATATCTACACAGTTTATGTGGTGCATCTCTCTAGGATATTGTTTCTTTCTTCCTTTCGGCTGATCTTGATAGTGCTTTAGCCTTGATTTGTCGGATATACTGATCTATATTAGATTATTCTTGTTGTCTTTCTCTAGATCCTTCATGAAATATTGTTCTGAGGGCCATTCATTAACTAGTTTTGGAGTTTTAGACATCTGTTCATGTGTTAAGTGAGTTTTATTCTATATTTCAACCCCTTATCTTCCATATTAAATGCAACCTTGGATGTGTGGGTCTGATTCAAGGTCCTACTTTAGCGTTGTTGGGTTTTTTTCATTTTGGAATCCATTTTGAATGTGTGTGACTTGAGTTCCGAGGTAGGTAGTTTTATTTCTAGGCAATTATTATGAGTATTTTTTATATTTAATTGTAAATTGATTAATGAAATTGGAATCATTTTATGTTTTTATTGGAAAATGGTATGAATGAAAAATGGGGATTCCTTAGCTTTTGAACTAGAATATGAATGGTTTTGAATGGTTTTTAAAGCATTTAACTTTATTGCGAATGGATTGTATGGTTTTCATTGAATTGAAATAGATTATAAAAATGAAAACATGGGTTAAACTGGGTATATAGGTGGATGGTTTATCTAGTTGTCACTGTCCATTTTTTTATTATCATGGATGTTTTTCTTTGGGATTTCCTTTATTTCTTAGGACCGTTCATTTAGGGGGCTAATATTGAAATTTTGGACTGTTTACTACTATGATATTCCTATTCCTCTTTGGTACATTATTCTGTGATCAATTTTTGTTAACATTATTATTATTATTATTTTAGTTTTCAACATCGACTTGTATGTTGCATTGGGGTGGGGTTACCTATGTCTCTACATTGTATTGGTTGAAAATATGAGTCTGCCTTGATAATCGTGTTTATAACTATGAAATGTGATATGGAAAATATTTATTGAAATAGATATATCTTCCTCAATTTATAAATTTAGAAAATATAAATTCATAAATTTTTTTCTATAAAATTAATTTACTACATACCATGCCATGTTTTATTTTAAAATTAGCACACAATAATTTTTATAGAGAGAGTTGTTATGGAACACCTATGTTGGATCCTACTGATTCTATTAACCAACACCCTCCCCACTTCCTCAATAATGTGTAGATATTTGTTTTTACTCAAATACATGGAATGGTAAGGCACCGTAGTAAGGCTTTGAGGTTCATGTCAGAAGGTTGTGTAGCTGGTGGTATGTTGATGGGAGTTGCTCATTCATTATCTTGGAGTAGTTGTTTTTTTGTAGTCCAATGGAGATAGACTTGTATTTTGGGGTTTTGTACTATTATAGTTATTAAATTTATTTAATTTTCATATAGTTATGGGTTATATATTTTTTGTCTTCCACTATTACTTTCTTTATCTAAATATGTATGCCTTGCGGTTGTTATTGTTGGGAAAAATCAGTCCCTCAATATTTTCGTTCGATGCCATGGTGATTGTCACCAGCACATGGGGATCAAAAACTCCTATGTGACATGTGACGGTTTGGGTCATGTTCTAGTTGAGGTTATCCCTGGTCAGTTCAGTATTGTATTTCTAAAAACTCATATTCCAGAAATGATAAGAACACACAATGTCTGTTGCTCAAACAAATTCAATGTGATCATGATTTTTGAATGGTAACCACTTGAAGATATATTTAAAATTCCCGTTTCACCTTATTAATCTTATGTTCCCCCAGTAGTGGTCCAAGGATGTCATAAAAGAGATATAAATCTAGAATTTGGTAAATCAATGGGGATTGTGTGCATATAAATCTAAAAAAATAGCATTCGGGATAATACACTATGGAATTTCCTAAAATCCATTTCAATTACTACCACATGATAATCAGGATCATCCCTTTTATCCGGTCTCTCGTTTAGTGCATCTACACAATTGTGTTATTTTTATCTTCATATAACTAGTCTTATATTTCTAATAACTATCCATACATATATTATTTTCAACCATGACATGTTTGATACTCATCATTATGGAATAACATAAAACAGTTCCTCATAACTAAACTCAAAGATTAAACTCCCACCCTTCATGCACCAATAAATGTGATTATTGGAATGTAATATATTGGTCATTTATGAGTTGTAATGTAGAATAAATGAATATTCACATGTTGCAAATAATAGAGAGTGGATTCAGACAAAAAAATAAAAAATTCTCCACATTACAAGATTCACCAACAAGATGTTTTCAAATTTGTACTCCCCCTATATAGATTAGTTAATATTGATCCCCAAGAACAAATTCAATGGGGTTCTAAATAAAACTAGAATAAAAATTTAATGGAATTGATTTAAATAGAATGATCTCTCAGTGTACATAGAATGATGTCAATATATAAGTCAAGATCATCTCTAAACTAATAGTATTTTTAGATTCCATTTATATGTTGGTACAGTTCTATCAATAAAACAATTCCATTAATGTATGATAATATACATTATTATTGACATCAAACACTATGTCTCTCGATAAAATTCATCCAGGTCCATGCATAGGTGAAACACATCAAAGAACCTGATTTATCATCGATGTCTAGAATACAATAGAGATAAATATATCATTTTATTGCAATTCCCAAAAAACCATAACACCATCATTGCATTTACACCACCAGTCTCGAAATCCCATATTTTATCTCCGCAATATGAAATTTAAATTGTTCCACATGTAAGAAAACCATACCATAGTATCCTAACTCACTCTCATATGAGTTATACATTATAATTATATCCATATATGAAATATTTCTGATCATTATTTTTAATCCAAATTCTCTATTATAAATAATCCTAAAAATTTATAACCTCACATGTTTCATAATTTACACTTTGATGACTGGTCACACAATGTTAATTTTCAAAACATAAGTATCAACCTTCCAACCAATGGTAGATCAATTCTAATTATCGAAATGTTAAAATATATACTCTAATCAATCTCATCCTACTGTAATTCTAAAAAAAATTATTTTTATTTCTATATTTTGAAACCAATGAATTGCCTATTCCTAAATCTGTACATGAGCATAAAATGAATCTCACTACCTCAATGTTCATCCACAATCCCAATCCAACCCCTGTTACAAGATTACCTTGATCCAATAGTATTCGTAAATTTACGGTTTTCAATCATAACAATGGAACACTAGGGGTTCTACATAGCACATTCTATCATGTATTATTACAAGGGTACTATTTCATACCACCAATACCATGTTGATATTTAAATCATGGTCACATCACCAATAGAATGATATATACTATTTACCTAATGTCTGAAATCTACATTTCATGTAAATTATCTATTAGAAAGGTGAATATAACTTTCCCCTATAATGAAAAAAACCATTTCTCAAGAGTTTTATTATATAAAAATTACATTTAATATTATAGATAAAACTACTCTTTAATATTATATTTAAAAACCGTATAATTTAAGCCATTTTTTACATCAATTTATATGAAAATAATTTATTGATATCAACTACCAATATTTTTCCTTCAATAACACCTATCCTCTCCAAGATTCATCATAACTGACATCCCAAAGAGTATCACCATATGAATGTAGAAAATATGATGAAATCACAATCTTTATGTATCTACATATTGTTAACCCCCCCCCTTGAGTACATATTAACTATAACCATTATGGTACTTTTTTGCATCACTATAGTGGATCTGACTAGATGATCATAAAAAAAGAGAATTTAGTAAATTATCATTGTAATCTAGATTAGAAAACACAATTAAGGTTTTAAAAAAATTAGTTAATTGAATATAGAATGAAACTCCAACTAAAGCTATAATATAAAGGAATTATCTAATATGATCAATATTTTCAAGCTAAATATTATTAAATTTAATTCTATGTTTGAAAACACTATTTATATTATTAATAAAATATTAAATAACCATACCTATTAAAAAATGGCCCACAAGTTGGAAAATAGATTTTCACCATGTGCCCAATTGACCTACATGTGTCTCGCAACAACTGTTCTCATGTTTAGAGTCAGGAACCTCACTATCAAACATCTCACCACATTCCCACATACCCTTCCATCAGATGAAGGTTTATATATTTGAATGTAACTGATGAATAATTCACTAAGAACGTATATATGATATACATTTATTTCCGTTTTTAAAATAAAATCATTGTCAACTATTTTTATTAGATTCAAACACCATAAGGCCTATAAAAATAGAACATACATAACAAATATTATGCACGATACACATATTATGTTTTTAATACAAGTGTAAAATTCATTCAATGGAATATATCTAATGTGAAGAGACATGTAAATAAAAAAAAATAAGAACTCCACACAATAAACATTTCACTCAGAAAAATATCATATTGAATTATATCCTCACATATGAATAATTGTTATCCCATATCACTAGAAACCATGACTTCTAACTGGAACAAGTGTTCTAGATATACCAATATGATATCCCCTACATGTTCTTACAAATTCTTAATAAACATGTATATAAAATCAAAATTAATATGATAATAGTATAGGAATATCATTAATACCACAATGTTCCATCTTGAACCAGTTTACTCAAAATTTGATCCTCAACATGGATCAACAAAAGAACTCTGAAATTCCTCCCCAAAATCTAGAGTATATCAAAATTTCTAAATGGAAAATAGTGTTTCTATTGGGAGATTATGACATCATATCTGATTAATAAATAACCGAAAAAGATTATTTCAACCATAGTTGTAACAAATAATGAAATGAAGAAGTTAATAAAAATAGTTATTTAATATTAAAATACAATGTAGTAATGCATTGATTGACCATTTTATATATAAATTTTCAACAGACCGCTTGGATAATCACATATACAGGAGTCAATAATGGAAGGGAAATTATAGTATTGTGATCTAATTTTATGTATAAGCGAAATCATTCACCCAGTCCCCATGAAAAATATGAGGCACAACATACTTTTCATAAGAATAAAAATCAGTGGGATATCTCAAACATGTAACCCTGGATCTTAACCCTATTCCTCAGGTATATTTTATCATATTAATAGCAGATATAAATATGTCATTCTGAATAATTATAATGAAGAATCATTATGAAATAAATCAAAATAGTTCACCTACAATAACCAAAACTATAATCTGTTACCATATGTTCATGCTTAGAAAATATGATCAATCTGTTAGATAATGTAATAATAACTAATAAAATAAACATTAAATATCATCAATAAATTTAATCTGTAACCATTAAATGGGTGTGAGAACACGAAAATATAAACATTATATGATGAAATCATTAAGTTAGGCATCATTCCACAAAATCCACATATATATATTTCTCAATAATTAGGCCAATAATCCCAATCAACAATAAATAATTTTTGTGTGCTAAAATATATCTGATATTGTTTTTCTCCGTTGTGAGATAGTTTTTCTAGACATGGGATCATTTGAACTCTCATAGAATTAATATAATGATGGATTCCAGGTAATTAATTGAAATCAGGTAAATATGGAACTAATATAGATTACATGTCACTCTAGCTATGTAAATCCACTCTGATGTATAAATCATTGTTCATGATCGATAGTATATAATGAAATTAGAACTCTGATAATCCTTGTTGAGATGTCTATTAAGATATTTGTATAGATTTCCCTCATTAATTATATAGTAACTCAGAATCCATTCTATAAAGGGGCCAACAAACCAAACAAGAATATTCTAAATGAATATAGAAATGTTGAATCCACCTTTACATATGGATAATCATAGGAGTGCTTGAGGATAGAATAATTAATACACTATAGTATCAAAATACTATGATTAGGAGTTCCATGTCTAGTACCACGGTAAAGAAAGGCACATTAGATATATCTAAATATGTATAATTTTTCAACCATATAATGATGTTGTATCAACTGTAGGATCCTAGGATTTAAATTTAAGTACCCTGATATACAAATTGGCTCAATTTCAAAATAACAGGGTGTACATATTAAAATCCTGGTAAACATATAAGCTCTTAAAATGGATAATAAGAAATATATACAGGTATTATAGTAAAAAAACACTATATATAATATTTTTAGAATCCATATCCAACATTTAAAATCATGTAATACCAATCAAATATCACATCACAATTGTAACATCATCCAAAATATAAGTATGATCCTCTGTAAATAATATGTTAATAAATAGTAATCATGTGAATTCATAAATAAATAGTGATAGTGGCCAAATGCCAAAACCCATCACTATTATAACAACATCTCATGTACACAAGTCTGGTACATATTCAATGGTGTCACCCACTACAATATCCATCCAAAATGAAAACACATCATCAATGTTAGCTAAATAATTGGATACTTACTAGGTCATTAATTTATAAAAATTGAAATGAATTCCATAATTGTATCATTGATTCTACAAAAAAGGGAATCAATATTCGTAACCTCTATTTCAATATTCTTGAATAGGTATCCCTCATGGGTTCTATAGAAAAAAGGGATCATTTATCCTATATGGGATACATAGAAAATGTAATAACATGCATCCTGAATAAGACCCTCGAGGTAAAAAAATAAGTTGATATATCCTAAATGGTATCCTAAAAAACACATTTTTTTAGAAATCATTGTCTTCAGTAACATTAGGGTCCACACATATTAAGTGTAATATATGCTAAGGAAAGGACATATAACATTATTCTAGGGAGATGTATCATGCCCATCCTTAGATGAAGGTCTCAGTATTGGTTGGTATAAACTCTCATCTATACTATTTTTGACTCATGAGATAATAAAAACTAATTTTTCATAATATTTACCACACTATTATAAGTCATTTTCACCCCATAACACCTTTTATTTGTCCTCACGTCAGCCTATGTGTTCAACCATCATGATTCCCATATAAACATACTATTAATGGACTAAATAGATGTATAATTCCGACTCCATGGAATCAAAACATAATAAAAATATGAAGTGTTAATATGGTGACCTACAAGGTGTTTATACCCATGTACACAACTTTAACTACCAAATCCCATCCTGGGAGTGTACTCTAGAATTTCATGGCATGAAAAAATAGTGTACATTGGAATATTAAACATGTATAAGGTATGTCATGAAAATTGAGTTTCTATACTTATACTCCACATGAAATGTACATGTTTACCTCTTCATGGTGTACTCTTATAAGTTATGTAACCCACAAGGTGTCTAATCTTATACATAATAGGGTTGTATGCCCTTACATTGTCATGTTCCCCTAAACAGGTTGTCTATCTATTTTTTTTCTACATTTCCAAGCACTATTAAAAGGTATCAACTCCTAGTACATGTTATGTAATATAATAAATTCATCTTCAATTATTTTTAGTGACACATGGCATGTTTACATAAACTACACAACATGTGATTGGGACATCAAATTTGGAAACCCTTACAAATAGCTTGCCACACATTTTTTTTCTCTAAATTAAGCATATATCATCCCACTATGGAAAATTTATAGTGATAGAAGGTATATAATATTAAAAAGATAATAAATATATGACTACTTATGAAATAAATTTAAAAACACCTACCATTTGGAGGAGTCTACTAAATCGTCACCTTTATTTTTATTTTTCCAGGTCCACATGATGATCCAACTCCTCCCGATCTCTTATATGAAGTTTTTTTATATTTATTATTCTATATATATCTTTCCAACTCCCATTTCACTCGCATTATCATAAAGGGGAATCCCGTAGTGATTTATATGTGATAATATTTGGGTTGAATAATACATAATTGTGAAATAAATGGATTAAAAGAAAAAGAAAAAGATAAATTTTCCCAGCCACAGTCTCAACTCCTGACATGAGTGTACACATCAAATATTAAAAATAGTATGTTATGGTTTCAATGTAGAAGACATAATCTCAAAAAGTTTTTCTATTCAAAATATATCTCTAGACGAACATGTTTTAATCAATTTAAATTTATTTAATTAGGTTTTAAATATTAATTATTCTATAAAAATTCCGAAATCACATAATTCCACATAACTAATTTCCTAGGATAAAAATACTTATCAAGACCAATATAGTTTTAATAAAATTATACAATATCATATTTTGGGGTAATTGAACCATTGTATACCTAACTTGCTTCATAAATTAATACATCAAATTTCTATTGAATTTCACTGTCCATGGAAACATTGTTCATTACATAAGGATAAATCCTCATATATATATATACATGCCCACTTTATTCCTCATAAAATGAATAAAAAAATAATATTGAATCAATATTCCATTTCAATAAATAAATATCATTAATGAAGATGGAATATGAAAAATAAATACTACCCCGGTAATTGAAAAATATTTATTTATAAGAGTCATTACACACACATCATATAATAAAATTTTACACATATAGTACAATGACATTAAATATGAAAAAAAATCATTATATTAATAAAAATCATAATTTATAATGATTTTATGATTTTTTTACACGATTTGAATTTGATGAAAGGCATCAAAATTAGTTTTAATTCATCTACCAATAATAGTAAATTTAAGATCATCAATTCAACAAATTGTTTTTAAAAAGTGACACTTATTTTAGAAATAGAGAATAAAATGTATGTTATAACCAATAAAAAAACATTCCTTAATATAATTTCTCACTTAAAAGACTTTGTTATAAATAATTTCAGATCATTATTTTATATATTTAATAAATAAATAATTATTTATTTTTAAAAAATATAGCATAAAATAAATTTTTTAATGTTGTTTTCATAAAAAAATAATGTAATCGTATAGATTATTTAAATATATAAAAAATTTCATGGGGGATGAAAAATTAGTTTATTCTATATAAGATAATAATAATACTCATTTAATACATTAGTAATGAAAAAAATGGTTTATTATAAAACATAAAAAATAATCCTAATTATTATTTTTAAATAATATCAATTGTAGTAGTAATGTATCACAACCAATTTTTTAAAATATTATAAAAACATATATTAAATTAATTAGAAATTATTTTTATTGAAAAAAATGTACCAAAATTAAAAAAGAATATGAGGTCTATTTTCTTTTAAGGTACATTATTTATATCATTGAGTACCAATGAGATGAACAATTTGATATAAAACATGGAAAATAAATAACTAACAAGAGGATAATAAAATATATGATGTTTTAGAATAAAGCTGTATATAAATCATTAAATGTGAATATAATCATGATTTTCCTTAGAAAAGCGGGTGATTTTCAAATCTTATTTTACAAATTAATATATGTTTTTTGGAAATATAATATACATGATGAAATGAATAGAAATATTTAATAAAATGATATATTATTAAATAAAAATATTTTTTTTTAATTTATTCGAATATTAATTTTATAAAAGTATCCTGGATTATAATTTAAAATATATCTCTATATAGAGGAATGGAGATGAAAAACCATTTCTTTGGAATCCTAATTAATCAAAGGCATTATCAATTTCTAAAATATTACAATTTATGATTGTAGATGATATTATAAATTTATATAATCGTATTTATGTTATTAATATAATTTTCATTCATTAATATCATTTTTTAAATCAACCATGTAATGTGATGATGTAAAACAAATTACAAGACTACATGGAGATAGTCGTTCATATACACATAGGGGAGAGGGTATCATTTTCCTTGTAAAGGATGAGAGACATGATTTGGATGTAAAAATAATATAAAACAAAAAACTATATTATATTAATTTATAAAATTATTTTAATATTTTTATTTATTATATTAAGGAGGTTTATAACTATATGGATGCTAAAAACATACAATATCATACACTCATTTTTTGGATATGTCATTTAGATTACACCTTAAGACGTATGTCGTGTTAATTTTAGTATAACTGAATCTATAGTTTATGAAAAATATACACTGAATGTAATTTTTCTTGCAATTGATCATTTGAAGTGGATCATTATATTCAGAGAAGATAAGAGAGGTGGTTTTTATTAACATGTTTTTTGGATACAAAAATTGTAAATACATGAATCCAAATTATATTATATATGTATTAATATTGAAATAAAACTTATATGATTCATGATTCTACTATTTTTCATCATTAATCCATATCCATTTATTTTAACAATTTTAACTAATTTTATGCTTAATAGAGACGATTATTTTTTTCCTTAGATACTAATATTTTATAAATAAAATTACAGTTATATTATTATATGATATTAATTAGAATAATTAAAAATCATTAATACGTCTTAAAATATTAATTTTCAATATTTGTTATAAATTAAATTTTAAATACACTAAAAAACACAACGAAAACAATTTTTAGATAAATAACGCATTGAAAAAAAATTATTTACACAAAAATAATTTATAATGTTGAAAAACCTTGAATTAATTTCATTTTTTTATATTTTTGTAGAAATATATTAGTTTCTATATATTAAAAAACATAAATTATCCTTGATAACACGTTATTATGTGAGAAAAATATTTTTAGATTTATTTTAATGAAAAATATTACATACATTTATGAAATGAAAATAATAGATTAATGTGTCACAAATTATATTTTTCAATTCATTTTTTAATTTATGGAAAAATTATTTGGTCTTGATGTTTGGTTTAAAAACAAGTCCTTATGTTTTTATATGTTGATAATCAAATAAAATTGACATTATCTACCAAATCATTATTTTCACAATTCATTAAAAATATTGAAATTATTAAAAAAAATAAAAAATTCAATATTGGAATTTTCATAATTTTTTAATTTAATATTAAAATAATTATCACCATAATTTTTTTAACATTATTAAATTTTGTTTGTAATGAAAATTTTGAATAATATATTGTTCTTCATGTTATAAATTATTTATAATGACAATTTTAAATAATATAATTCTTACACGAGCGTTATTTTCATCCACCCATGAAAAATTTATTATATTGTTATAATTTAGTGTAACCTAAAAAATAACTTTCAGAATCTCAATTACATAATTTCTATATTTTCTCACACTTCATCATTATTTAAATTATTTACCACATGTACACATGATGTGAACATAAGATTATAATAAAGATGATATATTATGTTTTTTTGATATTTTATTGAAAATTAAATTAATCTGTTGAATTGGATGAATATACCATTATTTATTATAGATTTTTTCCACAAGGACATAATCTAGATGGATAAACCAATGGAATTAAGGACAACAAATTTTAATGATATAACATTCAAATTATGACAAAGATAAATATGAATACAAATCAATGTAAATGATATAATTGACTTTGATAAATAAACTAATATTACAATAAATATAAAATTATAATAATATTTTAGAATTGATATTTCTTGTATTCATAATCAGTGTGTATTTTTGAATTTGAAAAATCATCTTCATATTGAAATTATAATATTATGCTGCATAGATATAATGCTCCTAGAAATTGAACGGTTAATAAAACAAATATGTGCATTTAAAATTATATTAGGATTTTAATAAAGATCATATGATGTATATATTCTCAATGATAAAACCAATGGATGGTAACTAATGAAGAGTAAAGGATGATCATAAGGAAGAGTTATAGTAAAGATTTGATAATGTTCCTATGATACCATACTATGGAGTGTAAAGACATTTAATACTTAAAAATTTAAAATTACTAATGTGGTGCCCTATCATAGTATTTATTTAAAATAATATATTTATTGATCTTAAAAAGATTGTGATGTAGTGTATTATACGAATTCAGAAAAGATGATTTTTTCATAATTTAAGAAAAATATTACATAAAGAGTATTATATTTTTAAAAATAATATAAATGTTGTCATATGTACATCATAATGTTTAACTCCTATGGTAGAATACACTAAGAAACCCAAAGACTATACAGTTTTAGAATTATAAATTCCAAAAATGATTCACTATTCATTCAAAAGAAGAATGTTATTTTTGAGGATGACAATATGTGATCAGAGTATATTTGATCAATAGATTATTTTGATTAAAATTAAAAATAGATAATTATGATCTTGATTTCAGAATTTGATTAAAATAAAGGCCAATACATCAAATGTAAATATAGTAAGTTTTTGTGATAAACAATTATTGATATATATATAATGTATTTTATGTAATATCAGTAAAAGTGACAAATATAAATTATGATACTGAAGGCGTTAGGATATTCAGAATATAAAAATGTAGAAATCATTAAGGTTATGTGAACTGGATGATATGATTCCATCTCTATATGTGTTAAATATGTTATCAGAATAATATGATTTCAATGTATAGAATAAATTGTTCAGAAAGATGCCATGATGACATTATATTTTTGTAATGTCACAACTTCTAATGATATAAAGTTGGATCTTCATTTTAAATATTAATGGAAGTAAGTTTTTTGGCTTAATACATGAATTATAGAAATTAATAAATTTTTTATTGAAATCGTATTTAGTTTTCAGATATAGTAAAATCTTAAAATCTTTTGAATAGAGTGATGATCATCCATTTGATTGTGGATAAGGAGGTAATTTCTAATGTATGAATTTAAATTTCCTATATAAATCACATGATTATTTCTTATGTAAAGGGGTGAAAAAAAATTATGTGCTGAAAAATAAATAATTAAATTAAAGTGTATACTCATAAAAAATTTGACATAGAATACAACCATGCACGTCCATTAGAGGTCCACAAGGGACGTTGTTGATAAGACTAGAACATGATGTTATAATGTATAATGTTAGCTTCATAGATCTGTAAGACTATAATTGCTATGAAATTATGTTATAAAAGGATAACCCCTTTTTTTACATTAATTATTAGGGGATTAAATTTTGTGGAATATCACTCTTTTGTATGAAAATTGATAGGGAAAACGTGCATGCTGAAGGTTGAGTAATATCACATGGCGATAATAATTCTATCTTTGTGAATTTATAAGGATATTTCTTGTATAATTTTAGTTTTATACAAACAAAACCATCATTATATCCAAATATTCATATGTATCTCTTAAGATATATGTCAAACAAAAAATCTATAAAATTATTAATTTAGTTTTTTCTGTTAGAAATTTTTATGGTTAATGTTGATTCCATCCCATTAAAAATGTAATATTTGAGTGATATATTAGTAGAAGAATATATAACTACTCGTAGTTGAAATTTGGTGTTTTATCATCTTATATTGAGGCCAAGAATTATAAAATAATAATTCTATTTATTAAAATACATTTTCTACATAACATTAGGTAAATTTGATGTGGATTAATTTATAAGGATCCATAAATCCAAAATGATAACACTCGTTTAATCAACATTAATAATTGAGGACATGAATTTGAACTCCGTCTATGAAATTTTTTTCATACCTGATTCGACCAATATAAGTTGATATCATAATCCATATGTTGTCTGAATTTGTATAAATTTCATTGCTTTGAAAATTTGGATCTACATGATTGTGTTCTTAGTTGAATTTTACTATTATATAGTATGTGTACTCTTCCAAAAGTTTAATAAATATTTTCTAATGATGATAAGTATAGTATGGATTTGATAATGGAATTTTATGTTATACATTATTGGAGAAACATGCCGATTTTTTAAATTATTTTGAGGAATTAATATATGAAAATGGATTAGAATCAATAAATGGCATCCACTCTATTAGATATTATGTAGAATCATCCAATACCATATTTAACAGTTTATATTATGGTTATTAATATGTCTATAAGAATTAACTCCATTGAATAATACTGTCTCACTATATATGGTTAATATTTTCTTTTTGAGCCTTTCAGAAATGTTTATCCAGAAACATTGATTGACTAAAAAATTTCCGTATTGAATTTAATATATAAATAACTGCATATATCATGGAAATATAATAGGAAAGGTTACATGTGTAATGTAAACATGATTATGAGATTTGTCGATGAAAATGATATTCTGAGAGTTTAAAAGACATATAAAAATCATTAATTGAAATGAAAATATTATATTACATTCACAATAAAATATTAACAATGATGAAATATATTAAAAAATTAATGTTTTTATATAATTATATATATATTTTTGTTTATATATTTTATCCATTAATTGGAAGAAATAATATATCTTATAAACACTGAATTAAATTAAAATCACCTAATAATTAATTACCCTGAAAACACACAATATAATGAATGGAGGATTCAAGGTGAAATAACTCATATGTTGGATGAGGTTTTTTAATGTAATATATTATTTGTTGAAAACAAAAATGAAATGATATATTTAAATTTTCACGAGAAGGAAGTAAAACAAAAACCATTGGAAGCTTCTCAGTTGATTCATCACATAATTTTTGGGAAAAGTTCCACTACCACTTTTTTTATATAAATAAAAATATCATGTAATTGTCAATATAAGTTTTTTGAGTAACATGGTCTCATAATAAGTGTTATATTATGATCATATTATACAAAAGGTAACCCACATTGTAATGAATTAGTTTTTACTAACTCCCATTCATTGAAAAGTGACTGATATTGTTCCAAAATAATATGACCAACGAATGATATAGATAAACCATACCTCTTAATAAATTATGAAGAATGAAGTTGAAAGAGTTAAAGTCACCTTATTTTTTAGGAGTGAATAAAATGTCCCAAATAATTTTTTTATATGAAGACTTTTCCATCATATATACACAAAACTGGATGATTCCAACTCATGTTTGCTAGTGACAATATTTTTCATCATTGAAATAAATGTAAATAATCTATTTCCATAATAATATATGTAATGGTAATCATATAAAGAAAAATATTAATAAGGATAAAAATTTGAAACATAAGAAAGTAAAAAAAAGACAATGAAAAAAATGGCCAATATCATTTATAATATATAAATACTATCAAAATTATTGTAGATGTTATTTAATAAGAGGTTATGGAAACGATGAATATTTTTTACATATAATAACCACAACTATATAATAGATAATATTATGAGTATATAAAATAATAGTAAAAATAAATTATTTATAATATTTTTTTCTTCCATGTGGCCTGTTAAAACAAAATAAACATGGAAGGAATCACTAAAGAAGGCAATTTTAGAATAATTAATTCACATTAAAAGATATTACTTAATAAAATATATGGATAGTTCGTGGATAGTTTTTAATTATGAAGGAATGATTAATTTATTAGAATAAATCTTAGTAAATAATTTTTTTGGATATGGAAAATCAACACTAAGATTAACATGGATTATGTGTTTTACCATGAAGTAGTTGAAATTAATCAAAAGATACCTCTAAATATTAACATATAAATGATTAATAATCTATTAATAATTTTTAGGAATCATTCCACACTCCTGAAAATTTCTTGACTATTTTACCTATATAATATTATTTTGAAAATCACAAAAATCATCTAATTGATGATCGAATTTTGGTTGTGAATGAAAAATATCAGTAGATGGAGAGAAATGAACATGTTCGGAATGGTTGAGTGAATGATTTTCCGAAATTATTGGATGATACAAGGCGGGTATAAAAAAATAAAATTCTATCTACTTGATATCTTATGATTAAAATAAAATATAAAAAACAGTGAAATTAAATAATTAAATTATGAGCCTCGTGCATCATATGATGATTGATGATTATAGAACTATTAGTGAAAGCATGAAAAAATATTTATTTAATGTTTGGGGATATTTTTGACTGATAAAACCTTATCATTACCATTTATATAATTTACGACATAATAAATGACAACTTTTTCAAGATCAATTTTCTAATTGAAAATATAATTGAAGGAGATGAATGTCAACATGACCATGAAAATGTTGTCCCCATAGACACAATATTTGGATAATGATTAAGATTAATTTATGTTTTCTAGAAGTTATAATAATTTATTGTTTATTCATATTTATTTAAAAAATAATAATATCACATATTTATATGACAAAATACAAATAAATATGAAAAATAAAATTTATTTTTAGTGTCTATGAATTTAGGGATTATTTATTTAAAATAAGATATAATATCATTCATTCTATATGTTAAAGGATTAAATTATTATTATCTTTGAAAAAATAAAAATAAGAAATGTATGGAAGAAAACTACTATTCTACCAAAAAATTGTAATCATGGGTTACTAAAATAAAATTCATTAAGGGGAAGAGAATAAATCCAATAAAATAGATTAATGTCACCATAATTTTGATTTTAAATAATTTTGAAAAATGATTCATAATTTGATGCTCTTAATTAGTTTTGAGAATAAATCCAATGAAATAGATTAATTTTATCATAAATAAATGATGATTATATATTTTATTTGTTGATAACACTTTTTAGCAATGTAAATGAGTCTGTTAAATTAAAATAAACTACCAATGGATGATATGGAATATATACACAAGAATAACATACTCAGGGTGGACGAACCATCATGTGTTGGAACATCAGATATATATAAACCCATGCTAAATAAAACATTCTTTTACATCATTTCCTAAAAACCATTAAAAATCACAAAATAAATTCAAAATCATAAAAAATTATGGTTATTTATATTGAGGCCAGGTTACATGGACATTATATTTTACAATACGTGTGAACAATTCCATATAACTAAATCATTTTAAAGAAACTTCTTTGATATGTAAAATATTAACACATTTTACAAACATGGGGAAGGGAAGAATCAGAGAATGGTAAGCTCAAATGATTTTTAAGGGAAATCCATTCAACCTTTTATCATGGTTTATATAACAATAAAACGAGGAAACAATATTTTAAGAGAAAATTATGAATGAAATATTGTGGAAAAACTATATTTATACATATTCCATGAGGAAAGGGCATGTAATCTCAATATAACAACATGAACAACAAAAATTGTTTACAGAAATATGTTATTAATAAATATGTACTATAGAGAAAAACATAATCATATAATAAATTTTTTTTAGTATGTATAATAATAGAAATTCATTAAATTTTTATCATATCTCACAACATCAAGTTCAGGATCATTAATTTGGTCATATAAAATTTATATCATGATGAAACATAATATTTGTAATGTTCCTAATCACTATTGATATCCAAAATAATATTGTGTTCGTAGGTATTACATATCAACCACACACAAAATATTATTACATAATGAGTATTAAATCTATTTAAAATTCCAATGGGTTATATTAGACCCTTACCATCATCATCCATATATATGTGTTCCATTTGAAAGAAATAATTTTTCATATAATAAAAAATGGGAATTGAAATCAGTTTCATTATAATGATAATAAATAACCCTCATAATAGAATAAATGGTTTTCCTAATTGATCAATATATTATAACTAAAAATGACCTCAAGTTTTTAAATTTTGGTCATAAAAAATTAAATTATAAAAAAGAGTATTTATTATGCTCCTTTGAGAGATGTTTCATTGAAAATAAATTTTGAATGATTATAACCATTTATTAATGGGGGAAATTTTAGTGAATTAAAATAACAGTTTTAATAAAATTATTTCATAATTGGAATAATTGATAAATTTATAGTCATGTTTAAATCTATTTTATTAAATAGTATGTGAAAAAATTTGGATACATTTTATAATTTTTAAAATGAACATCAAATATTGATTCCTTGAAAATTATATAATAGTTCTAAAAAGTTTTTATTAAAATGTATTACAAAAGCATAAATTTAAAAAAAAATATACAGATGGAAATTTTAAATTGAAATAATGGTTTCTATATGGATAAGTGAAAAAACATTGAAAACATTTAAATTAAAAAATGAGAAAGAATAAGTTTTTGTTTAATTGTCATAATTGTAATAAAAATTGAATATATAATTGGAGAATAACTTTTTAATTATATATGATAGAATCACATTATTATAATTTTGTAGTAAATTTTTTAAAACCCCACATTTAAAAAATGTCAAACCAAATCGTCAAGTTAAAGAGATTATAAAAGAAATATGGCAGTCCTATGAGTTATCTCGTAATTGTGTTTCAATAATAAATTATAATATTTTTGATAACGAAAAATAATGGACTTGGAATTGTAACTATTATTAAAGGTGATTAGAAATATTGTCAATAATGATATAAATTTTGAGAAAAATATTTTTTCAATCTTATTAACTAAATTACAAATATCACATAAAAAATATATAGACTGTATTATGATGATACAATAACATAAACCCATCATTTAAACCCATATTTAAATATGAATCATTATGAACCATGAATGAATTTATGTTATCAAACCCACTGGAAACCGTGGATTTTTTTGAGTCAACCCCCCCCCCCCCCCCACAAGAGAATGAAAATATGATTGAAAATTGAATATCATTAAATATAAATGAATCATTATTCAAAAATATTAAAATTATTTATGTGAACCAATACATGTAATTTATTGTGTCTAAAACGAAATTTCTCTCAATTGAAGAAAATCGAGACCGGAAAATGTTAATTGGAATTCATTCATAATTGATCATACAATAACCAATAATTTATAAAAAACAACTATATTAATAACAATTTTTAAAACCATATTATCAACAATAATACGTTAAAACCATTATTTATCAATAATATATATATATATATATATAATAGTTTGTTATTCAGTATTTTAAATATTTGTCGTGATTAATCATGATTGTTTTGATCTTCTTTAATAATAGGATAATTATTTTTCTTTATTCTCCCAAATATCCTAATTAAATATAATAAATGTTATGAGAGTTTTTTATTTTTGATTTTTATGGTTCTAAACATTAATTATATTTTATTATCACATATGTTCATTCAAGATTAAAATGGTGACACACATGTATGTGTTCTTTTTTAAAAAATAAATTATGTTATCGTATTTAATAAGTAAAGTTTTTTATATTACTATAAGTAAAATAAATAATCTCCATTATTACATATTAATATATAATATTTTGTTCCAAATAAAATATATAATAGAAACATAAGGAATTTTTATGGATGGTGGTAAAATAGGACCATCAACAGTATGCTCGAATCTATGTGTGTGTATGTCCATAGATGATATCCTATTTATATATTGTAATTATCAGACCTGAATAATTATATTATTTTAATGTTATGAAGGTGATAAATCATTAATGGGTTGTTTTAAAAGAATATGGTAAATGGTAACAATGATTTGACATAAATATAAATTTCATTTCTTATTGGTATTGTTGGTTTATGATGTTTTTTTCATTAATCAATTACTGTTAATTTTACTAAAATATTTATTAATTTATATATTAATAATAAAAATAAACAATATAATAGATACATATACAAGATTAAATAAATGTGAATAAACTTCCTCGAATGATGGTTATGAAAAATGGAACATGTCATTCATAGAGGTTGTAGTCCATAAATAAACATGTGTAACATTTTCATTTTTTTAATTGAATCGGAGGGGAATATATATTTCTTATGCAATAAATACAATATATTTTCTTTATATTAATTATAATTATTTTAAATTGTTTATATTTTAACAATTTGTAGTGGAGGATTATAATGATAAATAATGGATGTGAATGGTCTTTTGATACATATGGTGTAGATTCATATTTTCAATTAATTAATTATCATAAAATAAAATAAATGAGAAACTCGCATATGATATGTGATTAATACTGTTTATCAAAGATGTATATGATGTAAATTTTTGTGGGATTAATTTGATTTATGAACTCGGTGTGTGGCTTTAAATTGGTGCATGTTGACTCCTATTTTATATAATATATTTTTACGGATCATGTTAAAAAAATGTTAGGCCTCAGGTAATAATATAATTACATGTTTTCTAAGTGATTTATGTGTGAAATTTTTTTTGGGACATGGGGGTATGTATTTATAAAATGCATTTATATGGTATGTGTATGAAACTGATTTACTAAATTTCAAATAACAACCAAAAAATATATTATATTAATAATTAATTTTGATTTAAATATAAACAAGGAAAATATTCTATGTAATATCCCGACCCTCATCAATGGATTAATGATTGATGAAGGATTTACTTGGTCTTGTGTGCCATTATAAAGATACAAATGGTTGGAAATAAATTCCAAGGGCCTCAATAACATTTTAGGGATGTTTTTCCATATGTAATATAAAAAATTAAAAACATTATAATAAAAAACAAAAAAAAACCTATATCTGATTCATGAGTATAAATAAAACTAAAAAATAACCAATAAAACCATCCATTTCCAATAACAAGTTAAAAAAATACTCAAGGGGACCAAAATGACAAAAAAAACTAAAAACACCAATGTGGAAACAACCAGTAACACCCCCACTAACTCTATGCACCAATAATACATGACATGCCCACAATATATAGAATAATCAATAATAATTTGAGATACCTTCTCATTACCAATTTCTCAATTGATATAATTTGAAAATTAATAGTAATTACCATGTAAGGGGAGAGTCTAATCACAATATGATTTCCCCAAAGACTTTCCAATAAATGACTCTAGGAAATAACGTGATAGTACATATTATAAAATTGATGAACTGTAGAAAAAATCACTTCATATAAAATCTATAAACTACATTTCAATGAAATGTAAAATAACCGTTAATATTTTTTCTCATTTGATTTGGAATATTTCTTTTACATGGACACAAAAACTACCAAACACATGAACACATCATCTCTGTGTCTGCAAATATTGTGGAACTTCAAGTATGTTGTTCATTCCATTTTATTGTTGTAATTAATGACCCTTAGCAATCACTTTCAATTCGCACAAAAATGTTTGGACCAAAATCATTCATAGGTATTTCCTTAAAACCAATTCATTATTTTAAATTACTTCCATGACATAATACACATTAATCAAACGAAACCAAATTCTAAAAAATTGATTTTTAATGTATAAATAATGGTGTTCTCTGAAAAACACAAATTTTTTTTATAAATTACTATCCAATTCCATATAATGATTTCATTAAATAATATCACAATTAAATCACAATAATATAATAATAATAAAACCATTAATACAAATCCTTAATATATAAATCAGGTAAAGTCCATAGAGAACACACAATCCCAAAAAATGTATTCAATAATGAATAAAAAATAAGAAAACACCATGATCTGATCACATGTGGTATTACATTCAATATACCCAACTAATTACTACCTAAATATTTCATAACACATAGATATATACAAAATAGACTAGATATATGGTGATGAGAAAGTAAAGTTCCTTGGATCATAGAAGGATAAAAAATAATGGGAAATTAAGAATCAATATATTCCTCCTACCCAAATTTATAATCAAATGGATTGCTCAATAATATAATGGAACCATCTCTCATGTAATGGGAGTAAAATATAATTTTATTTATAGATAAACTAGAATAAAAACTAGTGATTAAGGGATTAATTTAGATTAGAATCACTTTTTAAAGATAGAAAACTAAAAATCTCATGGTAAGGATATAGGGTTTGGATAACCAGTCACCAAACATGTATTTGTACAATTATAATTCAATACATATCATGGTTGACTCGAATGGTCATTCCATCCTTGTTCAAACCATGCATTTCCCTCTATTTGAAGTCGAAATTGTTCTCTTGGGAATCTATATAGATTTGAAAAACCATATACCACCAATGAACCTAAACAGAGCCCAATATATTCATTTTCATAGATTCAGGATGATGATGCAAATTTTTTACTAACACTTCACAAAACATTAACCTCTATAAATTCCTCCAAGACAATCCAATATCCATCAAAACTTCATAAAAAAATTTCTTAAAAACTGTATATACTCAAAACAAGGAAATAATGGGCCACAAACAATAAATAGATGGAGAAAAATTCTAACCCACGTAAGAATTTTTCCAAGAAGTTTTCATTCTACTTATCTATCATTTCCTTATATCAATCCCATTTATCTTCTAAAATCCTACCATTTTTTCCAAAAAACTACATTAGATTGATTCTTTTCCCATGAAAGAACCTTTTTATCCTTAAGAAATTCTATACATGTACATGAATCAATGTAACATTTGTAACTATGTCAACATGACCCCATCTAATCACATGAACATGATTGGTTCGAGACATTTTCAATAGAGATACATGAAACACATTATGTACTGATCTGAATCAATTTTGGAAATTGAAATGATATTCCACCTCACCAACTTGTTTAGTTATCTCAACAAGTTTTATGTATCATTTATATATCATTACTGAATAACCAAAATGATATCTCCCAATACTTGGAAAGATTGTCATGAACACATGATCATACATATCAAATGAATACATCAATAAAACACAAACCACATTTGATTTTTGGGGATTCTAATCCATATCCATTTTATATATATTCACCTAAATCATATCTATTCCCTCTTGTATATGGCTCGATCAATTTAGTATTATCTCACCTATGTCCACCAAATAAGGTGGATAATGACATGGACACCGAAAAATTCATCAAAAAGTTTTGTCTATATCAAATCATGTAACTGTTTTTCTATAAGAACACCACCAATGATAAATGATCCTCCAATGTGAAACCAAAATCCCTTACCGAAACCTGATTCATATATTTAAATGCTTGGATTTTTGTTTTATATTGTCCACCCCTTTGAGCACGATAATCTCTAATCAATGTAAATAATGCTTCAAGGGATTTATGAATGTATTTCCAATAACTAGACATAATATTAGTGTCTCTTTCAAATATAATTTGTATTATAATACCATGAATGTTTAAAATTTCATAAATGTAATTTCATGATAATGAATCCACCAAATTATTTTGACAAATTGGAATGAATTAATCTTATTTTTTATGCCAATACACTACCACCTATATAGAATCAATGTTTTCAAATCATACGTTTTAGACCTATTAAAAAATAAACAACTATCTTCTAGAATTACCTTAGTGGAATTGGTAATGATTGAAACCCACATTCCTTTCATTGATTCTCTATATATACAGTCTGACAAGTAAGGAATCTCAAGATATTATCTGATAATGAAATTTTCATGTCGACCCACTAAAACTGGGTTTTGAATTCTGTATAACTTGTCTTATTAATATTTTGAATCTCCTATATTGAATGGTTTTAGAAGCAATGATGTTTTTTTTGATAATCCAAATGTAAGTCGTTCCAATCTCCCAACCACAATACTAAATTCCCATATACCTTACATCACTCAATAGTCTCCCCAAATTTTTGTTTTGACAACATTGTACCATCATTGTTATCCGTTGTTTAAGTTAATATATCATGGTTTAAAAAAATTACAAGAATAAAAAAATGAATACTACAAAAACATCATTTTTTATCAATCTATATTCAAATTAGTTGTAATTGAAATTAGTTTCCACTAGACTAAAGACCTTTTTTCCAGCTATTAATATGACTACCTAACCAGTGAATTATCCAAAAAGGTCCCTTTACCTAGTGTTTATATCAATTCAATATCAAACATCTGAAAATACTCTATCGATATTTGATATATTAAATTCAAATATATCATATGATTTTAAATTATTGTGAATTAAACAAAGTGTTAATTAATATATTTCATCAAAATAAGGGACCCATTATCTAATTCAACATCGTGTGTTTTTTTTTTCTTCTAATGAAACAAAAACATATCCGGAAAATAATAAATAATATGATATATGTGAATGAAAAATCATTCCATCCTATATTCTCATTCATCACTATGTACAACATAGACCAGTCAGAACTCTATAAATGTGAGAAAAATGCTAATGTAAGTCTAACCGTATGTTTTTGAAATTATTTCTAACATTTTTTTCCAATGGAAGGGAACTCATATACTTCTAAAAACTACCATCAATGATTCCCAAAAAGAAAAATGACATCGAATAATTATTTTTTTATGATTCTATGATTTGGAATCCATATATATTAATGCATCTTCAGTGGTTTTTATTCAAAAAAAAACATCTAAAATTTCAAAATATATAGATATACATTTTTTTCGAAATTATATGTACATGTATGTATAGATATTATATCCATATGTAACACATTGTGGTAATAAAATACATATTATGATCTAACATGATCAAAAAAATTAAATCCCTGTGTTCTCCATGATCAACTTTTTTCATTGAAGGAACTAGTATTTTATCATGAAACACCAAATCAAAAAAAATCCAAATAATTATGAAAGATATAATTCGTAAATTTCATAAATATGGATTTTGAATTCGTATAACCAAAAGGAATAACTAAATATTTTTAGTGGATATATATTTATGTGACATATTTCTTTGTAATATCCTTATAATCTAATATTTGGTGATATCCTAGAAAAAAAAATTATAACCACAAGGCTCCGCAAAATAGGACGAACAGATCATCAATTCCTGGAATAATATACTGATTATTTTTCATAACATTGTTATATTTATGATAACCCACAAATAGTTTTAGAGTACCATTATTATTATTCTAAAAATTAATTGATGATTCACCCATAAATTTTATTTGATGATTGAAAAATTTACTTTACATATCTTCCAAATGAATGTCTAATTACCTCAATTTAATTAGTTCCATAAAATGTTCAGAAGCAAGACTGTACTAGTCCCTAGAGGGTAATGAATTGTAAACTCCACTACTCATTCGGGTTGGGAAACTAAGAAATTTGGAATGAAAAATTTAGGAAACAAAGTAAAAATATTTAGAAAATATTCAATCACAATATGGTACCTAGATTCCCACATTAGTTATACTAATTTGTATGATATTTTGCCTCACCACCAGTGCCAAAATTATTGCATTACTAGACAATACAGCCCAATCACCACTGAAGAGGTTCTTGGTTCAATACATATAAGTGAAACTAACCATTAAAACCTAAAATATGATATGACCATAAAATAAATTTAACCAATCCATACCCAATATCAAGTCATAAAAATCCATCTATAGAATAGTGAATCCCCAAATCAACTGACCCTCACTGATTGTTAAAGAAAATCCATTACACATAAATGATCGTCATTTTCAATAATAAGGAAGGGTATGATGTTTCAAAATACAATGAATCATCTCAATATGTTAAACCCTATAATCAATAACATGATAAGAAAAAAAGTGTGGATGTAACCATTTCCAAAAAAGCATTCATAAGATTATAATTCAAAAAAATATTACCTCTCACTATTTATGGACCATATTAATCATCTGTGATAAATTTCCCATTTCAAAAAAAAATCATACTTTTAACACTTTTCTATTTGTTACATAGTTTAGGTTATTCTATGTGATGAGTCATGGTATTCCTAGAATTACCTTATTTCTCCATATTCTGATTAAGATAACTATTCAATTGTGACCATCGCATCAAATCATAAGATTTAATAAGAACATGAGATGTTTATATAGAACCTGACCATGGAGTTCCATGATAAAAACACATAATATATCCCATATTGTTATATTTATTAAATTTTATCGGTGGTTCCATTAAATTAGGACTGATGTTCTCCAATGTACTACATATAAAAAATTCATGCATTCATTCAGAATGATGAGAAATATATTTTTTTATCCCATAGTGTGATTCATTTGTGTCCCACAACAACATAATTAGGTGTCACAGTCCCACTTGGTCCCAAAATTACTATTTCAAATTTTTTATATAGGTATATACTTAACCCCTCAATATTTATTTCATGATATAACACATTATACAATATTTTTTATATTAACCATCTATATACAATTCATTATAATGATAATTACAGTCATTTTAATAAAATACAGTCATAATCTATAATAAAATATGTATTATTTTAAATAATCAATTCCAAAATATGTTTAAGGAAAAGTGGAAAAAACTATTAAATTCAATTGCATACTCTTTCACTAAGATATCTTCTTTCTTCAAACAAAATAAATCAGCTGTTCTAGAAATTTGAAATTTGTGTAAATATAATTTGATGTTAATAAAAGCCTCATAATCCTCAGATTTCATGACAAGTTGAAATTTATCATGAATTAAAAATTCTCAATATTTACATTCTAAAACATCACACAATAACATTTCCAACATCCCAATCAACTCTATCAGTATCCCAAGGAATTTCAAGCTTATATTCAAATAATTATAATGTTATTATTTTTTTTAGGATTGAAATCCCCAAAAATAACGGTTGGATTGTGATTTTTTAACTAAACCAAATGGCCCACATTCTATAATTCAACATCTTTATTTCCTTTATCCATGGCCTTCAATGAAAAAACAATGCAATGAACTAGCTATTGATCTAGCTTCCACTCTTGTGAATCCACATTCTCAGTAGCCACTTCTCGTTAATAACACCAATTACTACATGGAAAAACAAAATCTTTTCTGAAAAAACAAAATTTATTCTAACTCTTTAGCAACTGATGACTTATAATATTCAATCGTTCATATAAACACATACCAAAAACTAGAATTTCAAAATTCAATGATCAAAAAAGTTTTTTCAATTTTTAAAATTAATCCACCAATTTCATTAAAAGTAATATATTTTATATATTTTAAAACAATAATCCCTTTACTAACCTTTATAAACATTTCACCTAAAATAAAAATTACAATCCTACTTTAATATTTTACCTTCAAAGCATTACATTAGAAAATCACTGCATGAAACTATTATGATGAGAAGGAAAACATACATGATGATTCATAAAACACTATTGTATTGAATCACCCTTGAAACATTAATTTTATCATAAATAGTTTAGATATTTATATTATTATTGATTCTTTTAAATAATAATCCCTACCTAAATTCAAAGGGACATACTTACACTATTTAAAACACCATGACCGAACTAAACACAAAATATTTCCAATGTTTTGTACTGAAAAATAGTGAGACTATTTCCCACAATGATATATTTGGACCAAACACTATAGATACCATTTGAAGCATTATTCCCCTTAACAATGGCATGTAGTGTGATGTGGGAGCTACTAGTCCTTATATGACATCCCCATAAACTAATGGAAGGAAATAAATTCCAAGGACCTCAAGAATATTTCATTTATTATTTTCCCTTTGAATGATAAAAAATCAATAACATAATATTAATAACTAAATATATATATATATATATATATATATGATACATGAGTATGAAATAAAATTCAGAACATATCTGAACCTACCAATAAATCATAGTATATTAGGAATCCAAAATACTTATTCATGATGACTAACAAGTTAAAAAAACTCAAAACAATAATGTGAAAAAATAAAAAATAACCCACCCACTCCAAGATCCATCTCAATAATCCATGCCCATTGAAACTAGAATCATTAATAAAACCATGGATACCATTCCTTGAGTTATATATAGGTTGATAACATCTGCAATCTCAGAATCGTGTCAAATAATGAGTTGAGTCTATACTCTAAATGTTTTCCCTAATGACTTATCAACTAACAACACTAGGAGAAAACATGTTTGAACATTTTAAAAAATATTTTAAAATATGAAAAACCAATTAACATAAAACAATAATACAACATTCTAATTGAAGAATAAGAAATCCGCTAATCCTTATCTTATTTTATTTATAATTTTCATCTTCTATTTCAGCACACAAAACCACACAAATGCACAGTCAATATTGATATCACCCTTGATAGTAAAACCACACATCCATACTCCACTGCATTTTATGGTGGTACCTCACAACCATCGTACATCACATTTTATGGTGGTAAATTTAAACAATTATTCATCCCATTTAACTCTATCCCAATCATATATTCAAACATAATTACAAGTTATTTTAATCAAAATATCTCATTTATTTTAAATAGTTTCATTATATACTATGAATGACAAAAACATAACAATAATTTTAAAATAATCATTTTAAAATTATAATCAATAGTGATTTCTAAAAAACAAAAAATCCCCTAATTTCCAAGATAATGGATATAATGAAATTTCTCCAAGGTTCATACAATTATTTAAATAAAATTTCATTAAAAAAATTACATTAAATCTAATACGTCATGTCTAAATCAGGTGGTTTTTATGGAGAAGACATCAACCACACAAAAAATGGACATAATAAATCATCGACATCTGATCACAACACATTTTACCTTCACTATATCAATCAAGTACCCCAATAAAATGATTTATAACACACAAACACACACACACACACATATATATATATGTATGTATGTATCTATAATATACTTGATCTATAGTTTGGAGTTTGATAAGAAGCATGGATATGACTAGAATGGTAAAGAAAAACACATACCATCAAATCTATTGAACAAATACGCATTATTCCCCCAATGAATCACTCCCAAATATATGGAGATCATATCACATTCTTTATAAAAAATGGAAAATCATGTTTACGAGTTGTTTGAGGTAGAATGAGATATTTATGGAATAATTTATATTATACCCACTATTTATAGAGGGACAACCAAACTCTACCTGGTTAGGCTACACACTTGGGAATGTCATACACAATCCATGTGATGTTAAAGTCTTAAGATCATATATATCCATGTTGGATCACAATGTTATAAAAACTTTTCAAAATCATGCATTTTACATTGTTTCATGACTCACTATTTCCTATTGGAATCATCACCATTTGAAAAAATATCACCAACTATGCACCTTTACATTTCTCAGGGTCTTACCATGATCAATTTTACAGTGGTGCTTCATGGATTCTAATAACATAGAATCTCAATAATATCCTCCTAAATATTCCCAATACTATAAATGTCACAACTCTTCCTTGGGGACTGTTCCGTGACTAACCCATGCCTGCCTTCTATAGGCCAGGTGCATGCTACTAGCACCGAAAGGCATATCACAATAATCAGAATGGCATCGCCATTAAAATATACAACACACCCAATCAGAAAATAAAACAAGGAGTAACCACAAGTAAGTACTATAGTAATATGTGTGGGGAATGTAAGGGCCAATATTCAAGCCCAACAGAACGTACATGTACAACGGAAAGGGAAACAACTCCTAGATCATCCACTGGGAATCCTACCTTAAGGGTAGATACAGCCCTCGATCAAGTCATCCCAGTGGTACGTGTCGTCTAAGTCCACCTTATAGAATCATCCTATATATCACCCTTATCCTCAATCAATGATCGTTGTCATCTATAGAGGACACAACAATGTGTGGGCATAGCTCGTGTAGGGGTGAGTATAATGATACTTAGTAGGGACCCCAACACCTCTGAAGGTCTCCCAGAATCCACAAATTATAAACCTCAAAAGTAAGAGTATAATCACCAGGTTTGATGTAACAACCATCCTTACATAGTTTTATTTCCATAAATATTCCTACGTTGTCAATATTACATAGAGCTCCATCTCCTGATCCAAAAGTACAACAGTCCACGAAGGAAGAAGTACCATAAAGGTAACAACACAAAGGTGAGTTCCTCTTAGGTTACACAACGAATAGAGAAACCACAATGGTTTCACCACAAATATTAGAACTCATATCACACTATGTATAACTTTGGTACGGTAGTAATGATGGTTAGATGTAAATACTATATCATCTTACTCTATTGATGGGTAGTCCCATGTAGGAACCTAAATCATCATACCCACATAGCATCCTAGAACAGCAGATCCATGTAGGATCCTATAGTTGTCCCACAAGGATTCATAGGGAAGATCCATGTTGGATCCAAGAACACAGACCCACATAGGACGTGAATGCACATACCCACGAAGGATCCCAAGTCATAGACCCACATAAGATTCCTTTCTCATGTTACAGTAACCCAAAGGGTTCCTGTACTAAGCTCGGTTGATTGGGGGAGGGTACGCTCATAAAGAAACATTTCAACTCTCCAAATAACACAAATTACCATGAATAAGTATCCTCAAAGGACCACGATGTAATAGGGGTCACAACGCAATACACGGTTCGTTAAACAGATTCCATGTCTACAAGTTATTGGCCTTTTAGTCCCGAGGGCGCGGTTGGATTCATGATCCCTCCAACCCGGCCATACACAAACATTATCCATAACTGAAGCAGGGTATACCATAAATACCATCTCGATCCCTGGTTTCTGGCGCCATATATGGTTTTTCTGGGCAAAAATATCGCAAGGCATCATTGAAGTATTTTTGAGATGATTGTGTTTGTTGATAGAGTGAACATCTGTGTTGTGATTGTTGACAATGCAAACCATGATATAAAAATTTGCTGACAAAGGGGATTTCCTGGTGGAATGTCGAGTTCTAGAGCTGTAGTCATCGATCCATATTTTATTCAATAATTTCTGCAAAGGAATGGATGATCTAGAGGCGGCATAAAATGAATAGATACAAGGTGGCGTCGTTTTCCGGTGTTTTCCAAATATTTGGTCCTGAAAATTGTCAAATAAAGAAAAGTGTTTATTGCAAAGGGAATTTCCCACCGAGGCGTTGGAGGATAGGAAACTCGCACGTCATATGTTTTTGAAGATCAGATCATCAAAATATGGAAAATCGATAAGGATAGTGCAAGCATTGGTTTGGTTCCGCAGGTGACTTGCGCACCGAGAAAGGACTTGTGCGCCTGCACCTAGGATAATTGGAAACATGTGTGCCTGTTGTTTTTCAAGATTATAAGATCAAAATATGGAAAAGTAAAGAGGTTAGCGTAGGTATTTGATTTGTTCGTATAAGTTTCTAGGAGGACAGAAGACCTGCGCACCGAAACATGCAGGTCGATAGGTGATTTTCACGACATCGCGCAGGGTGTTCAAATTGCCTATAAATACTAGACCACCCCTCCTCATTTCTCACCGAAGTTCAACACTTTGATTAATCAATTCTCCCATCGAGCATGTTTTTTGGTTGGGCATGTGGTGGTGTGTCATGCAAGTGGGACTTGCGCGCCAGATTTGAAGAAGGGCGGTTGTTGTTAGTTGCACACCAATATTGTTTAGGGCATAAAGGGATGTGAGTCGCGCATGTTTGGAGTTGCAGAAGCTTGTGTCGCACATGGGTCTAAGGTAGACTTGCGCGCCAGTTGTGAATTGTGTACCGATACTTGAGTTCCGAATTAGACTTTCCTGCCAAGTAAGTTTGTTTTTCCAGTAGTGTTTTCGAGCTGCGTGAACGCTGAAAGTTTGACCGATACCTTCGGTGAAAAGAGAGATTCATCTATGAGTGAAAGTTGGACTTCAAAATAGAATCTACACACAGAAGAAGATGAATTACTTCATGAAAATGAAGATCCCTACAAGTCTATAAACTGTGAGTGGATTCCTTCCAGAGCAGTGAGCGAGGGAAGAGGAAGAAGGTGATCCTCTCCACCAGCAGTGAGCCAGAGTGAGAGAAACAGGGAGTGACCCTTGGGAAAGCAGTGAGCTAAACATAAACATTCTTAAGGAAGTTATCATGGGAATATAAGTGATCTATCCCGAACCTTTGTATCCACATCTAGTGAAGAATAGTTGAATTTGGCATGATCGACAACTTTTCGGCATATGATCCTTGGACGTACCCCAGTGAGGGTGAACCGAGTAAAAATCATGGTGTCTTCCTGATTACTTCCCTCCAATGCATTTAAAGCATCATCATCAAATAAATAAGAAAATAAGTGATCATAATAACCACAAAAAGTGAAAAAAATGTGACCCTTGTAATAAAGAGGTCAAGATCCAGTGGGGCAGGAAGAACATTCAAAAGAATATCCATACCCAGATTCACACCCACCTCTCAGTTTATATAGGCCCCTATTGGCCATAAAAATTGGTATCTTTTATCAGATTTGTTTGCATTGACTTAGGTTCAGACGATCTATGTGGTTAAAGACTTAGTCTACACTTTTCTTAGTTTTCCATGGGTTTGGGAAAAACATCAAAGAAGAATCAAAATTCCAGTGATATCACTCAGTGTGAAAGTGTTTATGGAAAATGTGTGATTTAACTGAAAGAATCATAATGCTAATTGAACGAAGGCCTGAATGAATCAGATAGGAAAATGATTGATTCAATCAATCATAATTTTGGCATGAGTGAAGTTCATGGACATCATTGTAATACCGAAACAACTGATGATGAAGAAAATTTAAGGAGGCCACCAGTAGATATTGTCAACATGACAATGAAATTGGATAAGAAATTGGATGAAGAAGTTAAATATAATGATATCTGGATCCATGTATTGGAAATTGAGGTCAACAAGGTAAGAGGATTAAATCAATGGCTTATTGATGTGGCTACTGACCTAAAGGATAAGAATGATTCTCAAAGTGAAGAACTACAAAATATTGAAAAAATGAAAGGAATACGAAAAGATGATGATTATGAAGAGAATAAAAATTTAGATGATGTTCGTAATAAGAAATCTAGAAATGATGATCTAGAAACGAATTAGTCTAAAGAAGTTCAGAAGAATCAATGGCTACAAAATGAGAATTAATCTATCACTGAATATGTTTCTCAAGAAAAATTGAATGTAATAGAGTAAGGTGGCATGGTAGATAATCTCACACGAGAACTGGAAGATGAGATGAGGTGTGGAAAGAATATCAGAAGAGAACTCAATTTCCAACATGAATCAACGGATATGATGATTAAAAAGTTTGAATAAGAACTAGAATTTTTTATGAAGGAAGTGGAGAAATCCAATTCTAAAGGAAGGCCTAAAATAATGGATTCATTACACTTAATATTCGATCATCCATCGGCAGGTGATGATGAAATGAAAAGAAAATTTTCTATTTCTGAAAATATCCATGAACAAATTATCTCATATCAAAGGCCATATAGTTTGGGAAAATCCGGTATTGGATTTGATGAATTCCCATCCATGCATGAATGAAA
This sequence comes from Viscum album, assembly GCA_963277665.1. Classification (NCBI taxonomy): domain Eukaryota; kingdom Viridiplantae; phylum Streptophyta; class Magnoliopsida; order Santalales; family Viscaceae; genus Viscum; species Viscum album. Next base: position 719,223,667 of record OY728151.1, on the reverse strand, counting down.
GAATGATGTGAATAGTTCAAGAAGTAGAGAAAATCATATAGGTGCTGGAGATAGGCCTAAGAAGACAGTTCCAAGATGTAGTGACGACATGTGATATTTTTACGGGATTCATGGAAACACTTCATGCTTCTATTTAGATGCACGGAAATAGATCACATGCTGTGAAAACAGAAACATTACTAGATTTGAGAACAAGAAAATGTGTCATGAGAAATCAGAAAGAAGAATATCTCAGAGGAAAGCGTCTATTAGATGCTATTACTGTTTAAGAATGGGACACACCATGAATATGTGTCAGGAAGCTCAAGAGCCCTTTGTCAGAATAATAACTCAAGGTATATTAGCCTCTCGACGTCGAAATGATGAAACGAGGTACGCCTTTGTTGGAAGATGTTTTTTATGTTCAGGTTATGGGAATTTGGCAAGAAATTGCAGCAAGAAGAATACAAGAATGGAAAAGTAACTTGAAAGGAGATTCTCAACCCCAATGATGTATAATGAGAAATTCTACACTGGGAGACAAATTGGTTAGGAGAAGAATACACTTCAAGTCTCAAGGGAATCACATTGAGCGGAACAAAAGGTGTATCAGTCACCTCCTCTATCATACTCACAACAGCTCTCAAGGAGATAATGTGAAAAAACCTGGAAGATAAATGGTAGATCTACTCCAGCTGTGATAAAGAAGAATGAACGTTCATTGGAGGACTCACCACCAGTGAAAAATAGTGTGGCAACTCCGATATCGGATAAAATAAAGATGAACAACAAATGCATTTAAAAGTTGGAAATTTGTGTGCCATAATAAAAATTGGAGAAAAGAGGAAGATCCCTATAATGGTGGAAGGATCCAGGGATGATGACAAGAAGATATATTCATGCTCAGAGGAGAAATCAAGGGAAATGGAGTTTTGGTGGAACATCAAAGACAGAATTGTGTACTAGTAGGTTTAAACCAAAAAAGGTGAGAAATTCTAGGCCTGAAGAATCATCATATCATAAAATGAATTAGCATACAGGTGATGGATTCTTAGTCATATGGCCAGAGCAGTTGAAATTGGCTAGGAAACTAGAAAATGTCAGGAAGGAGTGTGATGCTCTGCACGAATGAATCAAAGGGTTGACCCATCAGGATCAACCACCATTCTCAACTTGAGGATTATAGAAATAATCCCTCTCCCTATGTATATAAATACTATTATCTGATGATTCATGTGTTTCAGTTTTTAGGGAGATACGGTCCAACGGGATGTGGCATCTAAAGATGCACGGTGGAGAAGTGATATGCTTTAGAGTTTCAATTAAATCAAATCTGGTAGCAGAGTTGAAGATGAAAGGATGAAAAAATTCACAATATGAAGTGTTTGTGTTATTAACATTATCTATTGTTTTTCTACACCGATTTCCAACTCAGTAGTCTTAGATATTTGGTTAATGGATCGATGCTGAGTGCCAGATGAGAATAAACGTTGCAGCATTAGAAGAATGTTTATGGGTATAAACAGTTGTAACATCCCTAGGAAGTGATTCATAACATAGGGGTGGCATTAAATAACAAATTCTGATGCAAGATCCATCAAGGAAATAATTAGATGACCCAGCTCAACCGTTGTCTATCAAGGGAAGACACATTAATGGAGATGAATCAATAATAATGAATCTCATGCTTATATAATTTGTTCTAACAATGTGGAATCGGGTGACTGCTTTCAAGATACCAAGAAGCTGCGATAGAAAATCAAAGGTGTGTCAACAAAAATTTGAAAGTAGTAGTTGGTGAAGATGATTCAGAAAAGGAAACTGATGGTGAGTATAGGAAATAAAATCCTTATCTGCACAAAATCCAAAGAGTCATGCCGAAATTGATAGACATAATATCATAAGTGATCAGTGTGCTCTACTTCAGAAAAGAAGAATGAAATCACTACAATAGACCTCATTACTATCACAGGTTGAGCCGAAATTCTTTTTTGATGCACCTAAAGATGAAAACTAGGTTCAGACCATGAATAATGGGCTAAATCACGTTGAGAATAATTAGACATGGGAGATTGTTTCGAGGCCAGAAGCTAAGAACGTCATCGTGAATAAATGAACATTTCATAATAAGATGACTGAATATGGCATAGTGATTCGAAAAAAAGCATGACTACTCTGAAATGGGTACTTCTAGATAGAGGGAATATATGTTGATCAGAAATTTGCACTAGTTGCAATGCTGGAGACAATAGGATTATATTTTTCCATATTAGTGCTATGAATGTTCAATGTGTTCCAGATGGATGTCAAATATGCATTCTTAAATGGAGTTCTAGAAGAGTAGGTGTATATTGAGTATCCAGATGTTTTTCTCATTCATGAGGATGAGAATAAAGTTTTTGGGCTGAAGAAGGCATTGTATGGGCTGAAACAAGCACCAAGGGCATGGTACTCATGTCTTGATCAGTAGTTGAAGGATCATGGTTTCCACTGTGGAGGAGTTGATTACAATCTATATTTCAGAAAAAATAGTAATCAACGAATGATGGTGTTTTTTTATGTCGATTAAATAATATTTGGAGGATCAAGGGTAGCGCAGTGCAGAAAATTTTCTGAATTCATTAAAAATGAGTTTTAAATGTCAACGATTTGAGATCTAACGTTTTTCATTGGTCTACAAGTGACACAAGGAAGGAATGGAACATTCATTTCACAATGAAAATATTCCATGGAGGTTTTAAAAAGGATTCGAATGGAGAATTCCAAGGAAATGAAGACTTTGGTAGGTACCTAGATGAAATTATCAAAATATGAGGATGGCGAGGCAGAAAATATCACAGAATACATGAAAATCATAGGAAGTATATTGTACTTAACTACCACAAGGCCTGATATTGTTTTCATCACATGCTAGGCAATGAGATATTAGTCTAATACTAAGGAAATCCACATGCTTGCAGTGAAAAAAATTCTTCGGTATATCAAAGGCATCGTGGTTTTCGGTCTGATGTATAATGAAAAATCTCATTCAGTGTTATTAGGTTACATAGATGCAGATTGGGCCAGATCAATGGATGATAGAAAATCAACGCCATGTGGTGCATTCTATCTTGTTTGAATGTGTATTTCTTGGCTAAGTATGAAGTAAGATTGCATTTCATTGTGCACCGCGAATGCTGAGTATATTGCATCAACTCAAGCATGCACAATGTTATTGTGGATGAAGCAGCAACTTGAAGACATGGGAATTGAAGTGAAGCCTCCGATCAGAATCTAGTGTGATAACTCAAGTTCTATAAATATCAGAAAAAATCATGTCCATCACTCAAGGACAATGCACATTGAGATAAAGTATCATTTTATTATGGAGAAGGTTGAGCAGGGAATCGTGAAGTTGGAGTATGTGCCTACAAAGCTACAGGTTGCATACATTCTGACAAAGGCCTTACCCAAGGAAGAATTTTAAAGGCATCGACTAGCTCTGGGAGTTCAATCAACTCCCCACACTTGAAATAGTGTGGATGTGGCACCCACCCCCCTCCCCTCTCCCTGAGATATGATGTGTGTTTCCCTAATGTGATGTTGTGTTCTCTACTCTGTTAATGAATGCAAAGGTGTGTCCTTTGAGTTCGTTGAAAAAGGGGGAGAAAATAGTGATTGTTCAAGGGGGAGACAATGTGGAAATTTGAGAAATCATGAATGATATGGGGAGAAGCTAACATGTGGAGAATCGAGATAGTGGAAGAGAAATGCCAAAGGAGGAGCATGTTAAATTTGACGATGCTAGAAGTGATCGATCAATAAACAGATATCACGACAGTTAAGGATCGTGATAAAAGCATAAGAGTTTTGTTGGAAGAAAATTTCCAAAAATTGGTATCAGTTTGGAAAAAATTGGTATCATTTTGGTGTCAACAGTGGATGTTAATGTTGAAGTGAATCATTGATTAACTTTTCATTTACTCTTGTTTCTCACGCCAAGCATTCCTCATGTGGGATTAGAGTATGTGTTGAGTAAATCCTTGATCGCTATCAGAATCGAAATTGGCAAGTGGTGGATGGCGAATTAACGATGTATCTTGTTATGGAAGAGTTGTATACAATCCCAGTGGAAGAGATTGTTGGGAAAAAATCCCCCAACACATCATTGAAGTATTTTTGAGGTGATTGTGTTTATTTACAAAGTGAACATCTGTGTTGTGATTGTTGACAATGAAATCCATGATATACAAATTTGATGAAAAATGGGATTTAATGGTTGAATGTTGAGTTCAAGAGTTGTGGTCAATGACCCATATTTGATTCAAGAATGTCGACAAAGGAATGGGTGAACTAGAGGCAGCATAAAAAGAACAGATACAAGGCGGTGTCGTTTTCTAGTGTTTGCCAAATAATTTGTCCTAACAATCGACAAATGACGAAAAGTGTTTTTGGAAATGGGACTTGCGCGCCGAGGCCATGGAGGATAGGAAACATGTGTGTCATATGTTTTTGAAGATCAGATCCTCAAAATATGGAAAATGGATAAGGATCATGCATGTATTGGTTTGGTTGCGCATGCGACTTGCACGCCAAGAAAGGAAAGGCGTGTCAGTGCCTAGGAGATTTGAAATCTTGTGCACCTGTTTTTTTCATAATTAGAAGATCAAAATATGGAAAAGGAAAGTGTTTTGCGCAGGTATTTGGTTTGGTCATGCAAGTGTCTAGGAGGATAGAATACATGCGTGCCGAAACATGCCCGTCGAGGGGTGACTTGCGCCGCGTCGCGCAGGGTGTTCAAATTTCCTATAAATACTGGACCACCCCTCCTCATTTGTCACCAGATTTCAACACATTGAAGAATCATATCTCATGTCGCGACGGTGTTGTGTTTTCTCAAGTGGTGGTGTGTCACGCAAGTGGGACTTGCGTGCCAGATTTGAAGAATAATCATCAAATAAAGAATAAAATAAGTAATCATAATAAACACAAAAGTGAAAACAAAGTGACAATTGTAATAAAGAGGTCAAGATCCAGTGGGGTTGGAAGAAATTTTAAAAAGAATATCCATATGCAGATTAACCCCCCCCCCCTCTCAGGTTATATAGGCCCCAATTGTTCCTAACAGGTTTGTCAAACAGACACCCATATCTCATGTAATGGCCAAAAGAGTGGAAAGGTGTCAAAGCTGGTCTGGGTCCTGTCCAAACCATTCGGACTGACCCGGGAAAGGCCCTGGGTCCAACCCGTCATCCAGAATCAGACCCATCCCACTAGGCCTGGCCCGACCTATGCTGGGCGGCCCATAGGATGCCCGCTGCTGGCCCGCATTTTGGTGGTGCCACTGTGGGGTCCGCCTTAGGCGTCACCCAAGGGGAAGGTGCCCCATGGTACCCCGAACGACCCATCCATTTGGGTTGGTTAGCCAAATAGCCAACACCATATGGTGCCAGTGGATGGCACACGTGACCCGGGGGTCCCGTTCAGCTCCTCAGCTGGTCGGACGGTCTTCCTAACATTGTGGTGCGGTTTCATGTCACACCACATCCAACAGCCGGTAGCGAACGCCCCCCCCCCCCACCAGTTGCATCCTTGTGCCATATCCCCTGCATGTCCGGTGGCGTGGATGTGTGCTTTCTCCCTCTTCGTGAGGCAAGCTAGTATCTGGCCGTTGCCCTTGCCCCGCAGTGGATAACGGGTCGCGACCTTCCTCTGGCTTCATGATCACACCACCGGTCATCAACGACGATCCTCATGTCAAAGAGTGTGTCCTGCTTCCCCGATCATCATTGCGAACACAAATGCACTCATCTTGGGACGTCACCATCGATTCAATACCACCATAGTAGATATTCGCTCAACCCGAATGCATGCCGCAAATAACACCAAAATCCCCAAAGGTTGCGAAGGATTCTGTTCGTGTTAGTTTCTCCCACACTATCCATCTTAGAATGTCAGCAAGTGGAATAGTTTGTTTTAAATCAATAATAATGAAAAAAACTGGGAAATGGGTATACAAAAAACAAAAATCCATTCATCGATGATTCGTTGACGTCAGTGAGGAGAGGGAAAGGCGGATGTCAGTTTGTCATCGTTGGCGAATATCCTTGGTGGAAATCCTTTAATGGTGTTCTTTGATAGAGAAATGTTCGTCTAAGGAGAATAGTTCTTCCTCTATGTGGGGTTTCCACCAGCGTGATCCTCCACCATGATTATTCCTCAACCAAAAACCAAGAGCCTAATTCAGGTGATGAAGATCCTCCCTCCTAATTGATTGGTTTAATGACTTCATTTGATGAAGACATTAAATATTTGGGGTTGGAAGCTATTAAATAAGGGTTTTAAGAGATCGGGTGGTCTCCACTAATAATTCAAAATAATTAAAATGTTAAATAAAAAATATTAGTTTTTTTTATTTCCACTTTTTTAATTTTCCCACGATGGGTATAAAAACCTATCTTACACCAATGACCAACTACAAACGAGGTGATGGTCTCCTTAAGAATTTACCATCATTGCGAGATTAACAGTGACCTCATATTTCCATTCGACCACCGGTTAAAAAGTTACAAAAACCCACTCACACGGTTACTGGAAGTACATAAGAATCATCTAGAAAACATTTTGGGCTCTCTATGCCTCGGAATCATGTTCCATCAGAAATTGTAGACTTGAATATTTGCATATAAATTTTTAAAAAAATTACATTGATTTTTTAGGTCCTTACATTCTCCCCACCTCAGGGCATTGCGTCCCCGAAAAACACATCACAACAACTAAAAAAAAGTGGGGGTACTAAGCATGAATATGAGCCTCTAGCTCCCTTGAGCTCTCCTAGAGGTTCTCGTGCGACAAACATACACACACCAAAGTTATCAATCACGAATGAAAGAATCACTCCTATTGATCCTCAATCTCCACTGCAACCTCTGAAAACGTCTCCCCGTCTTCGATGTCAATATCACCCCAATAATAGTTGTGAGTAAAATAATGCATGTATCATCTCAGCTGGGATACGTGAAAAATGTCATGCACCCGGTGCAACTGAGGGGTAAGTGCTAGGTAGAAAGCTATATCGCCAAATCATTTGATGACCTGAAATCGTCTAATGATCCTCGAAGATTACATGTCACCCAGGCCAAATATCTGCAAACCACGTCGGGGTGAGACCCGTAAAAAACCATGGTCACCATCCTCGTACTCCAGAGGACTATGTCTACAGTCATCAAAATGATTTTTCGTGCTCTGTGGAGTCTTCATCCACTGCTAGATGATCTGCACCTTCTACGTGGTAGCCTGTGCCATCTATGGTCCCACGAGTGCTAACTTCCCTAGTTCAGTCCTGCATAAAGGCGATCTACAAGTTCGGCCGTAAATAGCCTCTAATGGTGTCACCCCAATGGTGGAGTGATAGTTTTTGTTATATGCAAACTCCACCAAAGGAAAGTGATCCTACCAGCTGCGACTACAGTTGAGGACGGAAGCACGTAGCATGTCCTCAAGGGTATGAATGGTTTCACAAAGACTAGACATCCATCTGGGGATGGAAGTTGGTGCTCAAATGATGTCGCGTCCCGAAAGCCATATGCAACCCCTTCCACATCTGGGATGTGAATCATGAATCATGATCGAAGACAGTCTTCATGGGTACTCCATGTATCCGCACAATCTCATTGACCAAGAGGAGTAACATGCTCTCTACTGAACCCTGCTGTCTAATTGGTAGGATGCGTGACGACTTGGTGCGTCGGTCGACGAACACCCATATAGAATCACGAACCCAAGATGTACGTGGAAGTACTGTCACATAGTCCATGGATATTCTATCACATAACTACTATGGGACCTCTAATGGCTGAATTATACCTATTAGTACCTGATTCTCTGCCTTCAATTTCTAAAAAGTGAGGCACCCAGAGAAAACCGTGCTACTTATTTCTTCATTCCCATCCACTAATGTTATCTTCGGAGGTCCTAGTACATCTTCTGCCTACTGGATGTACCACTATAGGGGATGTGTGGAACTCCCTCAACACATCCTTCAAAAGAGACACAGGTACCATGTTACGTCCTCTGAAAAGGATGACGTGATTCCCACCTTCATAAAATAGATCAGGTACATGTCCTCTGGATATCTGAGAACGTAGATCCTCGCAGTCAGTGTCTCTATGTTCTGCCTCCCGGACTCACAGAAAATGTGGGGGTGTGACTGTAAAATACTGAAGAAAAGCTACTCCATCTCGATCCCCAAAGTATATCTTCAAAGTGGCCAACTACTCTATCGGCTCACCTAGCAGTTTTCTATAAGAGCTCATGCTGAGTTCATCTTCAACAATGTTATCCTTATCAGAATTATAGACTATCTCAAAATCATAGTCCGAGAGAAACTAAAGACAACGTCGTTTTCTCTGGTTCGGTTCCTTCTGGTGTAAGATATACCTGAGACTCTGGTGATCACAATAGACCGTAAAACACATGTACATCAGATAGTGCGCCCCATATTAAAACTGAATACCACTACAGCTAACTCAAGGTCATGGGAAGCATAGTTATGCTCATGTTGACTCACTTGTCGAGATCCATATGCAATAACTACTAGCTCCTGCATCAAGACACATTCGAGCCCGTTCCCTGATGCATTTTAGTGGACTGCGTACCCAACACCCTCCTCCGGATTCCTCATGATGGGGGCACTACTCAGCCTCTGAATCATCTCCTGAAAACTCCGTAATAATATCTTTGACCACAGGATGTGTTGCCTCTTCATCATCAATGCTGAAAAATGTGCATCATCTCTAATGAAATTTTGAAAAAATCTTCGGTAGTATCTGCCCTAACCCAGAAAACCTTATACCTTCATCACACTACTTGGTGACTCCCAAGAAACTACTGCATCAATCATCACTGGATCCGCTGAAACTCCAGCCTCTTAGATGACATGTCCCAGAAAGTGAACCTCTCAAATATAGAATGTGCACATCAAGAGCTTACCATAAAGTGGTTCCCTATGAGTGTGTCCATAACTACATGAAAATTACAGGCATTATCCTCCTCAGCAGACGTGTAGATCAGAATTTCATCGATAAAGACAACTACAAAGTGATCGTGGTATGACAGAAAGGTCATGTTCAAGAGTCCCTTGAACACTGCTGGAGTGTTGGTCACACCGAACAACATTATATAAAAATCATAATGTTCTTACTGACATTTGAAAGCAATCTTATGCACATCCTCATCTCGTACTCTTAGATGGAGATAGCATGACCTATGGTCTATCTTCGCGATCCACCCTGCACAATTCAACTGATCAAAGAGGTTGTCAATACTCGGAAGTGGGTACATGTTTTTCACAGTCTCCTGGTTTAGGCACCAATAGTCAACAGAAAGTCTTATGCTCCCATATGCCTTCTTGGTGAACAAAATCAGGGCTATTGAAGGACAAAACCAGGCTGGATGACCCGCTTCCATATATGTCCTCTAGTTGTACCCACATCTCACGAAGCCCCATGGGAGACATATGATACATTAGTTTAGATATGAGTGCTGACCTGGGATACAAGTTAATGTAAAATTCCACCTCCCTATGAGGAGGTAGATCCAGAACATCATCAGGGAAGACATCTGTGTACTGGTCCACCACTATAGGATATCTCAATATCTCCATCTCAACTGCTCCGAGGGTATGTCTAGCCAACTAATTATTGATTGGATGTAATCTCCTCCAGGTAAGTGCATATAGTGTGGTAAAGGCTCCCTTATTACCGATGATAGTAAACCTAATCCCATCATCATGGTGACACCACACATTTTGACTAATGTAGTCAATCTGGTCATTGACTGTAGATAACCTATTCATACCCAAGATTATGTCGTAAGGCCTCACACCACTACTAGAAGATCCCAGTAAAATCTCTCGCCTATTAGAGTAAGATCACACTATCGACACAAGTGTGTAATCATCAAATCCTCTCCCCTAAGAGTCTCTGTCTGTAAGGATTAGTCTAACAGCTCCACCAGAAACTCCGAGCTTTGACTGAGGTCGGTGGTAATAAAATAATCACTGGAACCTATGTCTATAAGTACTATAGATAAGGTGGTGTAGACAAATATCGTACATCATATCATCTCCAAAGCTCCGTGGTCGTAGGTCTGAGCTACTTGGAGCTGAGCTCGCCCCTATCCACCTGATCCTTGTGGTTGGGTTGGACCACTTGGTGGGGGTGGCGATAAAACCTCTATTTGTCACCCACCGCCAACTGCACGACCATCTCCTCTGCCACATCTACCTTCTCCCTATAGACCTCCTCGGTCAAACCTCTATCTTTTCATGGGTGGTCCTTTAGTCATATGTTGATCATCTGTATGGTGGGTCAGACAGTCATGAGCCATGTGACCCTAACCACTGTATGAGTAACATTGCTAGCTCCTCGCATGACTTGCTCTGTCTCGGGTGCCATGCACTACCGATGCTGAATTCTATAGTTGTCCACCTATAGGTCTAGTACTATTGGACCTCTATGACATATGTCTGCTACCATCAGTAGAAGAAACATCTATGTGATGCCTGGTGGTGGGTCTCACTGCTGTTAACTACTTATCATGAAAATTTCCCACTAATAGGGCTTGCTCTAACACCTCCGCCAGCATCATAAGGCTGAGAGAAATCATCGAATCCCTTATCTCCCTACCAAGTCCCTCCGTGAAGGTCCTGGCCCTGAAGAATGGGTCCAAAACCATATCTGTGGTGTAGCGTGAGAGGTCTGTGATGCTTTCTACGTACTAATCCATAGTCATGGTGCCCTGATACAGATGAAAAAGCTCTTGTATGCGCACTATGAGAAGGGTCACTGGGACAAAATCTGCCCAAAACAAGATCTCAATGACCATCCATAGAAGTGTCCCCTCATTGTGACCATGGAGCATAAATCTCTACTATCATCCTGCTTCTACCTATAAATGACGGGTGGCTCAAATAACCTCTAGATCATCTGGTGTCCCTACCAATCAAAATAATATCACCACGACATCTTGCAAATCTGCAGCTACTTCTGGGTTCGTTTGACACCTGAACCATGGTGGCCTTTGGCGCTGGAACACATGAAACACACTCCAGTGGCATTCAACGGCTACTTATAGGGATGGTGGCATTGGTTTCCCAATGGGTAATTGTACTTCTGGTGCCTCTACTAGTGCCTCTACTGAAAGGGGGCCCTACACAGAGGACTCGTCGTTTGGTGGGTTTTCATGACCTACTCTACTGGGATCCTGTGATAGCTATCTACATGGAGGAATCCTGAAATGATACATGTGATCCATAGTCAATATTTTATACTGGGTGATCTGAATAAAAGTGATCAGAAAGAAAACTTTTCAAAACACGCAAGAAATACATTTTTTCGTGCAATGAGTAAGAAATCGGAAGTCAGGGTCCTGGTGTAAGGATTCATCAACCACCACACCAACACTGAATTCTTGAACTTGATAACCCCAGTCATAAGACTTAACACTATTGCTGATAAAAGATCAGAGTCCAATGTTCTACAATAGAACTGACTCCTCTGATACCAATTTGTCATGACTCATCCACAGGGGCCCATACCACGACTACCCCAAACCCTCCTTCCATAGGCCTGGTGTAGGTGACTAGCACCAAAAGGAATATCCCATAAATTGAGAAGGAAATGATTTTAAAACATGCAATAAAAAAATTCAGAAAACACAACTAGAAGTATCACCATGTAACTACTATGGTAAAATGTTTGTGGAATGTATGGTCCAGTATATAAGCCCAACTAAAAGTAAATGTACAACTGAAAGGGAAATATCTCTTGGATTATCCACTGAGAATCCTACCTGAAGGGAAGGTACAACTGTCGAACATGTTGTCCCTAGGGTAATACTTATCTAAGTCCAAATCCGAGCAGCCACTTGTCTGTCACCGCTAAACCTCGATCAATTTTGTTGGTCATATTCACAGGACACAACAAGGTGCGAGAATAGCACATTCATGGGTGAGTATAATGATACTCAGTAGAGAACCCGACACCCCTGAAGGTCTCCCAGAATCCAAAAATGATAAATCTCAAACGAAATAGTACAATCAAAAGGTAAAAATTACCACCCATCCATAAATAGGTTTATGACCATACATATATTTAAGTAGTGTATATTACACAGAGCTCCATCTCCTAAGAGAAAAGCTAAACTGTCCATGAATGATGAAGTACCAAAAAGGTAATAACACACATGTGAGTACCTATTAGGTAACACAACTAAGAGAGGAACCACAATGGTTTCCCCACAAAGATTATAACTCAGCTCACACCCTATTTATCTTAGGTATGGTAGTATTGATGATTATATGTAACTACTTAATCATCTTAATCCTTTGAGAGGCATAGCCTCATAGGATCCTAAATCATCATACACACGTAGGATCCTAATACAACAGACCCATGTCGGATCCAAGAGTAGTCCCACATGGATTCCAAGAGCGGATCCATGTGGGATCCTAGAACACAGACCCACATAGGATCCCAATGCACATAACCATATAAGATCCCAAGGCATGTACCCACATAGGATCCATTTCTCATGTTACAGTGAGTAAAAGGGTTTTGATCTAGGCTCGCTTGATTCCGGGAGGGTCTTCTCCTCCTCCCACAGGTTGATACTCCAACATCCACGAAGTCCCAAAAAGAAGTTCCCCATAGGACCAATATGTAATTGGGGTCTCAACACAAAATAAGGGTCCTCAAACGGATGCACGGTCTGTAAGTTATTGGCCTTTTTAGTCCCGAGGGACCTTTTGGATTTGTGTTCGATCGAACCTGTTCATACCCCATCTTTATCCAAAATTCAAGAGTTTTATATAAAAATGACCTTCTCAATCCAAGCGTTATGGAACCACATGCAGTTTTTCAAATGGATGCTCATAGCTCTTGTTATGGATGAAAGAGTGAAAAGGGGTCGAAACTGGTCTGGATCTGGTCTGAGCAAGATAGGGCCGACCTAAAATGGTTTAGTTCGACCCAGCATGACCCAGGTCTGGTCCTAGGTCCAACCCAGCCCGTGGAATATGACTAGGCCCACTGGGCAGCCCACAAGAGGCAACCATTTTCCCGTGGCTGGGCGACCCCATGGAGGGTTCATCCCTAGCCGCATCCCAAGGGGAGGGCACCCCTAGGTACCCCCAACGACCCCGTCGTTCAGGTTGGGTGGCCAACCGGACGATGCCACATAGCGCCAACGGTGGGAATGTGGGACTTGAGGGTTTGGCTCGGCTCCTCAGCTAGTCGGACGACCTTCCCACCTCCACGGCATGGTCACACGCCACACCCCCTTTGGCAGCCGGCCGCGAGACACTAACCCTCCCCCCCATTCCGTTGTAGCCTCATGTCGCGGTCCCTAAAGGCTCGTCGGCATAGACGACCACCACTGCGGCCGCTGGGCCGCGCCCTCCTCTGATGTCGTGGTCGTGCTGCCACCGTCTTCACAGTCTACTGGCGTGTCAATCTTCACTCTCGAGCCCTACCAGCACTGGTCACCATCGACAATCCTCTGGCACCGGGATCACCCAGGTGGCCCGATCGTCATTAAAAAGATTCTTGCAATCATCATGGGACGTCACCGTCGATTCAAGAGCACATCGGTCGAGATTCACTCAAACAGAAAACAAGCCATGAAGTCCATCAAATACCACCAAGGTTGTGGAGGGGTATGACCATATTCGATTGGCTCACACCTTCAACGTTAGAATGGTAGCAAGTGGCATCGTAGTACTATTATCAAGAAGAAAGAAAAGAATGGCGTAAGGGGTAAAAGAAAACAACTATCCCTTATTTGAATATTCATTGACGTTGGTGAGGTGAGGGAAAGATGGATGACAGTTCATCGTCGTTGGAGAGGTTCCTCATTGGAGATCCTTCGATGTTGTTCTTCATTGGAGAATAGTTCGTTGAAGTAGAAGAGTTTATCATCTAATGGGTGTTTCCTCTATCAAGATCCTCCACCATGATTTGTCTACATCAGAAATCCAAGAGCCCAATAAAGTTGAGTAAAATCAACCCCCTTATTTAATTGGTTCAAGGACATAATTTAAGGATGTTATTAAATGCTGGGTGTTAAGAAAAATGAAAAAAGGGCTTCAAGAGACCGGGTGGTCCCCATTAATAATTCAGAAGAATTCAAAATATAAATAAAAATAATGTCAGTTGATTTTTAATTCCACTTTTTTATTTTCTCATGATGTGTAGAAAAAACTATCTTCCACCCAACACAAACTGTAGCCGAGGTGAAGGTCCTCTTAAGAAACTACATGTGCTGTGAGGTCAACGGTGCACTCAGATTTCAATTCCGATATCAATTTTAAAATTACCAAAAACCCACCCACAAGATTCTTAAAAGTACATATGAATCATCAGGAAAACATTAAGGGATCTCCAGGACTCAGAATCAAGTACCATTAAAGACTATATTATTGAATATTTCTATATAATTGTTTTAAAAAAATTACATGGAATTTTTGGGTTCTTACAACAGAAGACTAAGAAAACATAACCCGGACATTTTAAATTATAAAAAACAAATGAATAAATGGATATGTATATTAAATAGGGATGCCACATTTTATGATTTAAAATGAGATGAAACATAGAAGAAAATGTCAATGTTCTAAATCTGAATTTGGTATGTAACAAATCAAATAAAATTTATAAATTTATGAAATAAAAATTCAAATTATAAATTTATAATGCATTGATAATATATTGTTGTATAAACATATCATTGTAATAATGATGAATTTTTTAATCATTGCCGTAATATTTAATGAGAATTCAATTATTTATATAAATTATTACGAAACATATTAGGTTAATCATTTTATAAGTACATGAATTTAATTTTGATAATTAATATTTAAAGAATTATTATTCTATGAATGGTATATTATTTTTCAAGGTAAATGATATTTTTAGTGAAAACCTATATTTAAGAGAAAAATTTAACTATTCACATTTGTTTAATTAGAATTTTAGATTAACTTATTCCAAAAAAAATATTAAAAATAATTTTTAAAATTTTTAAAAATCATCTATAATATGAGTATCCTAAAATATTAAAAATATTTTTAAGAACATGTATTTTTTATGAAATAAAATTATATATTTCTTACATTGGAATATATATTACATGGAAATTAACTTGTTTTTTTGTATTTATTATCAATACATTCTATCTAAATCAATATTGAAACATCATATAACAAAATTCTTATTTAATGAAAAACTATGTTTTTTAAGGGAAATAATATTTTTTCAAAAAGGAATATATTTGTAATATATCAATTATAATTGAATTTTATTAGTTTAATATATCTAATAGTTACTAAAAATTTTATTTATATTTTTATAATTCCAATTATTTATCCTATAATTTTAACTAATAATTCAATGACAACATTTTGAAGCCTATATAATGTTATGGAGTTCATTTTGATTTGATGCTTCAAGTAAATGAATCATATATGAACATAAAGTAAGTATAATTATTAATTAATATATTTCATGATTATTTATTATATATACTTTATAATCATACTTGAATGGTTAATTATGGAAAATGAATCTCATCACGTTCGTGGAGATGGTATTCTATATGTACGCACGAGAAACAATATCATTATATTGATATTAAAATCGTATATAATTAGCAGGTATATCATATATAAAAAATAATCATTAGTTTATATTTATTATATATAACATTTATAATCATTATTATACACATTAAAATGATTAAATGATTGAATAACAAACTACACCACGACATGGAGATGGTAAGCCGTACGTACGCATGTGTGGTGACTTTTTCATTCATAGGATGGATAAAATAAATAATATGGTTGTAAATTTTTTATAATGACATCACAATATTTATAAGATTCTAGAGTTATTATTTTATAAAGTAAACAACAATGAATGAGGAAGTGGAAGAAGAAAGGAACTTGAAATAGGTGGTGAGATATTTACCTCTTTTTCGGGTTCGTCCTTTTGATTTGATCAAAAGGGATCCATAGGTAGGATTTCTAACTAAAGGAAGGCCTCTATTATGAAAGGAGAAACGGTTACAGGGTATTTGGGAAGGGTTTGGCAGAGATAAATGGATTTGGAGGTGTGAGAGAGAAGGGGGAGTTCCCTTTTATAAGAGGGGTGAGGTGCTTCTTATGAAAAACATAAAATATTATTTTATAATAAATTCATATTTGGTATATAATGCCTCCAAAGTGACTTAATTCGTGTCTAGGGTGGGGATGGGTCTAAATCCTCTCGACCAATAGGCTTTAGACAAGTTTATTTTAAAAATTTATCCTTATCATTTAGATTTAACTCTAAGGTAAATAATTTTACGTTTACCGTGTCTTCTGGTATTCTTGCACTATATGCTTAATAAAAATATGATAAATTTCTAATCATACCCTAAATTTTTAATTAATGTCATTTATATTATTATATAAGTCATTTGGCCAACTATTAGTTTTTTAGGACAATTATATCAATTAATAATATTATATTTATTTTAAAAACACTTTTTTGTCAATTTTGAAAATATTTGTTTTTTTGTTTTTTTCTAAATTCCAAACAACATTATTACTTCTAAAATATTTCATCAATACATCCCTAATTTATTATATTAACCTATATAATTAGTTTTAATCATAAAAAGTATCATATTACATTTATTTGGATATTTATAATATCAATTATGTTAATATTTCATTAATAATGTAATTATTGCATCATTATTTTGTCAAAAATAAAATAAATTATTTAATGTCTAAATAATATAAATAAATTATAATTATGTAGGAAATATTATTATATTGACAATACAGATTTATAGTTGAATTAATCTTCTTTATAACCCTATATTAATAATGTTTTAGTTATTAAACATTGATTTTAATTATTTTAACTCTTCTTTAAATAAAATAATAATAAATATCCTAATCTAATACAAGTTGACCTAAAGGGTAATATTTTATTAGTAAGTTTTTTTGGTATAATTACACTTATCAAATAGAATTATGGTATGTTTTAGTGTAATAATAATATCATTTTACCCTTAATTACCCTATTTAGTTTTAACCGTGGTAAATAAAACTTAGAATTTAGTATTCATCAAAAATTATTTTCATCTCATTAAACCACATTTTACTTTCTGAAATCAATTGTGTATCTCATATTTTTGAAATTCAACTCACAGAAGTGGAAAAAATATGTTTTATGTAAATTTCCAAATGCTCCTAGGAGGTGGGTAAAAGACGGTAAAAAGTTCAATTTTTATATATATATATCTAAAATTTTTATAAATTGTCCCCAATGAATTAAATTTAACTTATATAGGTATTATATATCTATTTTGACCTAATATAAATTTAAATAAAATAAATTATTAATTAAATAAAAAGTCGGTTTTAAACAATAACTAATTGTTTTCACTATTAATCCAAAATTAAAATATATCAGAAAAATACCAAAAATTCAACCTAGGCTAATTTCGATATTTCGAATCCAAAAATGAAGTCCATTTTGAGAGGTAAAATTTAAAAAAATTCTAAAATTGGATATTATTTTTTATAACGGCTAGTTTATATAATATTTTAATAACATATCGCTGTTTAGTGAAACATTGTATTGCGTACAATGCAAACTATCGAGGAAGGTGGTTCGGGTGTGTAACGCAAGCCACAAATAGTATTGCGTATATTACAATAAAATATGGTGTCGTGTATAACACAAGAGAATATTGGTGTAGCATACGACACAAGTCATCAAATAAACTAATAATATTTCTCATATAATCTTAGGGTGTTACAATTTAAGAAATGGTGTTTACCTACAAAAGTATTGCATCAAAACATAATTTATAACCATGAAATAATTTTATCCTGAAAATTATTGTATATATAATCAATTGAGTATTTTATAATTCATAATTATATAATAATTTGGATAGCAGGTCTGTTATTTTTATTTCTAATTTGACCAAATATAATTCAATAGATGAAATTTCATGATTATTTTATAATTATCCTCTCTTGTAATTATTTGGGAAAGGATCCTAATTATAAGGCATGTCAATCACTATATACATTCCATATGAAGTCATAATAATGTAAAGGAAGAACATATATTTTCATATTAATGAAACATTTTACACTTCATTTAATATTCAAATGTTTCTTGGAATATAGAATTGGTATGCAACAACCCAAATTTATTCTCATAGTTCAAGAGGCCTAATGTACCATTGGTTTATCTTCCACTATTTACTGAATCATACTAATCCCATCATGTTTGAAACTTTTAATAATACATGATCCCTAACATGGAACTTCATATCATTCATTAGATTACCATTATTACTTTTAATTCTACTATAATCTTTAATATAGTCGTGATATATTATTACAATACGAATCGTCTCATCTACAAGCTCTATGATAACTATAATTATTTATCAAAATTAATCAAATCACATTAGAGTAAGAATCTCCATAAAATAAGAAAATTCTTATTTTTTCCTCTAGATTCAATAATGGAAGATATCATTGTACTCAAACACCACCAATTATAGATACTAATCCCTCATACGTTGGAATTATTTAAAAAAAGAGCTCAAAATGTCTTCTATTGTTTTTTCAGTTCTCTCACACTTCTTTTCAGTCAGGGGATGATTGGTGCTTCATAATTTTATCTCATTAATGAGATCCATGAGAAGACTTGTATAAAGGTTTAGTGTAAATTGAGGGACAATATGAGATATATCCAAATATGTTTCCCAATAAATATTAATAATTTAGTAGATATATATCAATATTATTCTCAAAAAGGGGAAATCATTTCTTATCTTATGGAAATATGAAGACTTAGTATGATGGCCAATTATGACCCATATATAATCGTTCATCCACATAGTCTTTTTCAGTCTTATAAAAATGACTAATATATCATTTTTCTCAATTCCTTATTGGTATAAGAATAAGGTTCTTGAGTCGATTAGGATAATGTAATTTAGACTTTCTTTTCTTGAATACTATGTTTCTAGACAAATACACCAAAATATACCACATCAAAGCATCCCACCAAACATTTCCAATTAAAATTATAAACATATTTTTCTGTTGTAGTTTATCAAGAAATTTGTTCTGTTTTATTCATATAGATGTTATCAATTATAATATAGTGTGGATGAGACAAATAAAATCTTCTTAATAAAAAACTATATGACTGTAGTTATTGACATTCCATTTCACAAAATTTAAATCAATAATCATTATAATTATTTTCATGTCATTATAATATGTCATCATTATACTATATATTATAGATGGATTATGAATTTATTGGAATGAGAATGATATATCCATTTCCATATAAATCCCAATACATATCGTTACTATAACATTATAAATGAGATCCTTGTGAATATTCAAAATAGTTAGAACTCCATGTTATCCCATACTCAATACACAAAAAAGCATTTTTTTCATTTTCAGGGTGGTAGTGCATCAATAATCATAGTCTATTGATAGGTCAAACTGTAACGTCTTGAGATTTTTTTGAATTAAACAGTATTTTCAATAGCGTACATGATGCAGTACAATGAGCATAAACTAACAAATACATATTAATATTCAAATGATACTACTATAACCAATCCATTAGAATGTTGGGAATGAATATAATCAATATAATTTATAAAATATGGCATAAATTTTTTTAAATAATGATTCGTTGGAGACAAAAATTATTTGAAATGGAAATAAAAACCAACTAAATACAAAAGTTGTGTTTTTTATGAAAAACTATTTAAAATAAAATAATTTTGTTTATAAAATCATATCACATTTTAGGGTTTTTATTTAATGAAAAATATGTATTATATATTCATGGTAATTTTTTACATTAATCTAATATATTTTCAAGATACGATAAAAAAATAAATACAATTTTTTGAATAAAAGAAATTTTTTTCAATAAAATACATTTTTAACACCTTTTGATTGGGAACACTTTTTAAATATAATTATTATATATTTTATAAGTTATACTCAAAAGAATAAAATTTTTATTTAGAATCAGGAAATAAAAATATATTTTGGTTTCATATTTGTATTTTTCATATAAAATTCATATTTCAACGAATAGGGAAAATTACTTCATTTAAATTCAAAATTGAATTTTTATATACATAGATTATATTTATAATTGATTTTGAAGATTAATTAGAATTATAATTTTATAATATAATATAATTTTGGTCATTGGTAGTAATTTCACATTTAAATTGGACAAGAACACATGTCAAACCATATTGCTAGTAATGACAGCAGGAATTAATATAAAATTAACTAATTAAAAATATTTAATTATTAATTTGGAAAAATGGATTCCATATTTGGAGTTATATGGTAAAAATTAGGTTACTAATTACCTTTTAATTTTCTATTTTTTGAATAAAAACTTCAGTAATTATTTTTTTTAACATTGTTAAAGTGTAAATTGGGATAATAACTATAAACAATATTATTATAATATTATAAAACTAACGTAACATGTGTCCTAATCTTATTAGATGACTCAAGGGAGACATTAAAAATCGTTAGGGTGAACCTTTGGCATTTTGGAGCCACTTGAGGGTGATTGTGACCTATTATAATAATTAATTTTATATAAAGTTAATCATTACAAAAACATGTAGCTTTTTACTAATAATATATTAATTTATTGTTATAAAATTGATATAATTTTATTTAAATAGTAATTATAAATCTAAAAATATTTTAAAAAATAATGGTATTTTATTTATCATTTTTAGACATTAAATATATAAATTAATTTATGACACAATAATGATGTAGTGATTACCTTATAAATGAATGATTCAAATAAAAGATATTATAAATATTTAAATAAATGTAATTTAAAAATTTTGATTTCATAAATGAATTTTATGGATGATTATGAAATATTATAATTGATTTAATGATTTTTTATTGAAGGAATCATGTTTTTATGACTTTAAATAAATCAATCACTAAATAGTGTCAAAATTGACCTAAAAGTGTTTTTAAAATAAATAATATTTTATTAAATTAAAAAATAATCATAAATATATAATATTCATAAAAATGACATAGATAGTGTTACAAATTCCATTAATTATCCACTTGAGTTTCACATGTCATTTAATACTATCAATATTAACCATATGTTATAAAAATACAAGAAGACATGGTAAGAGTTGATTTGTTTAACTAATGGTTAATGCCAAAATATAAGGTTAAATATGTGACCTAATCATGTATAAAAAACTATTGGATGAGAGTATTTCTACCCATTCTCATCTTAACTTCTAATTATATTTATTTTGATCTATTTTATTTTTAAAATCAAAATATAATAAAAAGAATATTTCGAGTCTTTCTTAATGTTCCCATCTTCCCTCTTATAAAATGAAACTAAATATACAGACTTACACAAACGTCTCAATACCCATTGATTCATCCAAATTATTCAAAAATAATATTCCAAAATCTTTCAATTTCTCATATAATCCATACCTTTTTCATAAAGAAACTCAAGAAATCATTTTCGCTTAAATCATAAAGGGTTACCTGATTTTGAGGTAATGTCATTTTTCAAGATCCTTTCAACAATATTCCTTCTCTATCCCTTAACCTCTATTTATTACAACACTTAAATTCCCAATATACTCTATGTTTTTTATGCTATGGTTTTTAACTTCACTTAATCACACCTCCATCTAATAGATATACAATATAATGTTTCTACGTACGGTGAACTAATGCCTCATGAAATGATGATTGTTCTATTATTTCAAACACCACTCATGTTGGGAATTATGATGGAATAATATTTATAATTGAAGTGTATTATATTTATATTTTCTCTATGATTTTGTAATTTTTTATTTACAAAAAAACTTTATTCTTTCCACAATATTTATATAAGATAATCTTATTTGAGGAAGTGTGGAATGTCACCCCCTAAAATTGATATAAATTGTTCATTTTATATATGGAATGTATTAATTATGGTTTCAATATATCTATGTAAAATATATAACATATATATTATACTTTAATTATAATATACATATGAATAATTTTGTTTTCATTCTATTAATAAGACAATGAAATGAAGGTAGAATTCATGCGTACGCACAACCTACCTTCTCCTTGAATGATGCATTTCATTTATTATATAAATATGTTATAGACTTTTATAAATACAAATATAATTAATATACATGATATATATATAATAAATAATACTTTTGAGATTATTGAAATTTGACCACATGGAAAATTTACCTCAAAAAGTACATTTTGAACAGATGTACCAAATATCGACTAAACAACCGATATGAACTTAAATAATTATGAAATATGTATAAATGGTAATTTTTAATATTACAGTGATATTAAACATGAAAAAAGTCACAAAATAAAGTATGAATTTACCTTAGTTTATTATTTAGGAACATAATAAGTGTACATGATGATTCAGACTCATGGTAATGGAATATATCACCCTTCTCTTTTCATGATCTCATATAATGTTATCCCTTATTGATTTCTGTTTTCATTTGATTGGTTTTTTTATTCCATATCCCTACACTATAAATGTTAATTAAGAATTATGATACCTTACTTTTTCTCTCCATCAACTCATATTATAAATTTTTATGTCATGTTGTTTCGCTGTGATATTTTCATAATGGAAATCCTCAATCAATTTTAATTCATTGAGTTAAATATACATTTCATTAGTTTTTTTCCAATAATATGTGGGAATTAACTATGATTATTTTATACTAAATACCCACTTTATTGGTTTTATTTATTTTCTTCACACATAATTATTTCATTGATTTACCCTTAATCTAAGTATATGGTCATTGTAAGGGACTTCACCTCATTCAATTTTCAATGAGGAATATTTTAATGTTATACACAATATTCTTTTTTACGGTGTATAATAAATCCCATTGAATTTTAATATCATTCATAGGGAATCATTTTTCAATGGAGAATTTAACTAAATCCCAAAAAGGAATGTTTTTTAATGTATGTGGTGACAATGACTTCTCTTCCCACACATCCATTATTTGGTATTCGGATTACTGAAAAAGACATAAATTTTTTTAATGAAAATTAAATAACATATACATGTTTTTGGTATATTGGTATTTAACATGGTTTTTATAATGATATTATTATATCAATATCCTGAAATTAGAAATTTTTATATCATTGTGGAAATATTATATTTCTATTATGTCTGGTTTTTTGATATGATTATGTTATGGTTTTTGGGAATTTTTTATACATATGGGTTGTCCGTTGATAAACCGAGGGTTGGTGAGCCCGTGATATCCCTCTAATGTATTAGTTAACATGATATATGTGATGATAAGGATTCTCCATATAGATTTTGGGAATATACTATGATGGTAAATCCAAACATAAAGAAGAAGGAGACTCAATATATTGCATTGAAATATATACTGTAAGTATGACATGGATTCCATAAGTTACCATTATGTTTTACGATTTCTGTGATGATTTTTAGGAATTTAAGATTATATTATTTAAAATAAATAATTTAGGTTTTATGGGTTAACATTGTGGCTTTGAGAAAATGTATTCATGGGTTTTAAATATTCATAGAATTACAATTTTTTTCAGTATTTTATATTCATTACTGAGCTTTTATTGATCCTCACATGTTTCTGAATTTTTTTCCCTAGGGTATATGGATGGGTAAGTGAATGGAAGAAGTCAGTAATATTTTTATCATGAATAAGAAACAATTTTTTTGTTTATAGTGATTCCTTTTGTGAAAAAACTAGATAATGAGTATAACTGTCACCACGTAATGTTTGGAATTATTATTAAATAGCTATATCATATTTACCTATAATTTTAATAGTAAAAATATTATCAATGTTAATTCATTACAGAAATCATAATTATGTAATATTTAAGTATAAGGACTTATAATTGTTAACATGGGGATGGTTTAGTCAACATTGGAGACTATGATGTATTCATAAGGGTAAGGGATATCATCATGGGTTTATAATATTATGTTTGATCATAAGATATATGTTTTCAAAAAACTTTTTGAGGATTTATTATCTTAAATTTCAAAGAGCCTACTAGTATTTTAAGAGACATTCCACGTTAAGGAAACTATGGGATAATCACTTCGGTACAAATATTTTTTTACTAATACCAATTGTTAACCCAATTGAAGGTGACGAGACCAAAAATTTTGTATAAATGGTATGGATTATTCCTTAGCTTATGGTTTTATTTTATCGATTCTTATTACATGATTAATATTTTTATTATAGGAAATAATTATTGAGGAATAATATGGAAAATAATGGTTAAAGGGTCATAAAAGATACTTAATGATTACATCTGTATTCAAGATTTATGATAGAATGTAAGATGATTAATTTTTAAAATTATTAATTCCATATTGATGATGGTATTACCTTGGAATACATTTCGATGTGTGTGTATCCATTATGAAATTTTTTAAATTTTTATCTGATGAATTATTATATAATCTACTATGGAAATAATTATAATGATCTGTTACATTTTATATGGCCTTTTATTTTAATTTAATTATGGGTTATTACATTTCGGGATGAAAATTGGAAGGCATGAGGTAAACATGTGATTAAAATATGCTATGGTTATTTTCAATTATATTAACTAATTATGGGATTGATATATAAATTACATTGTTTTATAAAAAAGTAAAACTGATAGGATGTGTGAAAACATATTGCGATCAGCAAGGCTATGTGAATCGAACCCACAACTAATGGGAAACAAAGGACAATCGCATACCATTGGCCGACATGATGTCCATTGTTAGAATGAAATATTCTATTTAGTTAAATGAATATATGGATAAAATAATAATTTGTTTTTGTAAATTATGTAATATCAGATGGATATCCTTATTATTGGAAAATGATTTGGTGATTATGTGAAAAATGTTACTTTGGAGTACGTTTAATATTTTGGGAACACTAGATGACCATGAAAAATAGAATATAATGGGATTTCATTTTATGGGTAATGGTTGGATTTTATTTGGAAGGAATATATATTTTATTGAGGTCATATGGTGATTTGGTTTTTTTATGTAAATGATTGACCTGTCATGGAGAATATCTTATTATGTTAATTACTTTTCAATATGAGACTTAAAGAGTACTTTATGTAGTTAGAGATAAATGTTAATATTTATCACATATGACTATTTGACCAAATCCTTCTATATTTTGGGTTTTAAAAACATTTTGGATTATTTTGAGTAATTTTAAATTCATTTTTTTATTGAATGGTCTTTGAAGAAGTTGGGTATTATTGTTGACTTTTTGAGTTTAAAAGTAATCCTTATTCTGAAAATTGATTATTCCTTTTTGATGGATTATTTGGAATCGAACTAACCATTTAGGTTAGGGTTAATATCTGATGATATAGTTAATATATGGTTCATCATTTACAGAGTATTTGATTGTATATAAGTTGATTCTATTGCATCATGTGTGTCCATGTCATCTTAAATACTCATCGATTTTGGAATAAGATGATTTTGTGGTAGAATATGATTAATGGATGAATCTCTACATTAAAATTATTCTTTCCTTATGTTATTAGTTAATATATTAAATAACATCCTCACCATTATGAAAAGGATATTAAAAAATGTTTTCTTATTTACTTTTACTTTGACAAATCAATGATCATTTATACCATAAATAGTTTGCGGTTTTCTAGTTGATAACTTTTTGGAGGTCATCTATTTTATAAAACCCCATCATAAATTGTCACACTTGTTATCTTTTATATCCATATTTTCATATAAGGAACCCTGTAATGTGTTATCTAGTGTGTCATTTGTACGTCACTTCCTTTCTTTTAATGTGTATGTTTTATTAATCAAATTTCTTGAATTTGGTTTTCAATAATGGTATTTTGGAAAGACATACCCTTATTACTAACCACAAATTCAAATTATGAGGATAAAATTTATTAAATGGGGGATGATGTAACATCCGTAGATTTAAGAAATAAACAATTAGTTCAATTGCATAAATGATACAACACATTGAGTATAAACCAAAAACTATATAATATATAATTTATTCTATTATCATCTTTCTATTTGAATAAAATATTACTTACCCCCTTTTTTGTAGTGGTCATTGTAAAATGAAAATTTTACCCATGAATAAATATGATCTACTGTCTCCATGATCTTAACTTACATAAATTATAAATTCCATAATTCATGATTGTAATTAAAATTATAATATATCTATACAAAGGATATTAAATTCCTTGAAATTATTCTATATACTATTGGACTAGTATCAATGTAGGAGGACCAAAAAATACAATTCAAAAACATGTATGAAAACCAAAGTTCTTGTGACCAAATATGATATTTTAACTTGGAATGATTTAAAAAATATTAATAAAATTATAAAATTAAATAATATGTGTTATGATAAATATAAATAATATTATATAATATATTTATAACAAAATTTATTATAAATATGGTTTTTCATGTATGAAAAAATATATAACATAATTTAATGGATTTTTATTCTCTCTTTTATTTCTAGGTGGAAAAAAAATTTCCACTATTTTATATAAAATGGTTTTTATAATTCCACCATTATTTGTTATATCTTGAATCTAAATTTTTTCAAGATAAATAATGTTTCATTTTATTATATATATTTTTTCAATTTTACAATCTGTACCAATACTAAATCGGTAGGCGATTTATATTCTCTGTTTTATTTCATGGAGACTTATTAAATTTAGACACTCATTAGTTTTATATTGTGAATATACAATTCCTTTTACATATAATATAATGAATATTCTTATTTTAATGTTATATAATTTTTTATTTGATGTTATTAATTATTATTTTTTCCCCAAATGATTACTTATATGGTAAAACATTTTGTTATAAATTTTTAATTCTATGAGACACATGATATTTTCACCACATTATTATTTAATCAGATTTATATACTTCCCATAAATAAATCTTAAAATTATTTTCATGGAATTGTTTTGGATTTACATATCCATCTTAGTATATATCTTTCATTGGGATTCTATTTCAAATGTTACTAAAGCTATAATGTATTTTTTCTCACGTTTTCATTCTTTGATAATAAGGTTTTGTTATGCACACATCATATTTTATGAATTTTATATATTGACAATTTTAATTTAGATATAATAAATCTACTTATTTTAATGAAATTTTATGTTTTATTTACTTTTATTCATTAATTGGGATTATGATAGAATGTCACCATTGTGGTTTGAGTTTTATTTTAAAATCTATACATTTATCATGATTGTTTTTTATTATGGATCTAATGAAAAATTATTATTATATAAATACCATGTATTTAATTAATTAAGTCATATGTAAGTTATTACAATGGAATATATGTTTTCCAACATTTAATTACCTTTATTTACTCCACTGTTCAAAATAATATTTTTAATAAAAATATATTATTTAATTATAGATTCAATCAATACCATTTTGCTTACAAATCAATTTTTTTATAAAAATTTTTTAATTTTTTTTTTCATTCATAATATTATTTTCTAATTAAATTATTAATGATTTTTGTTTTTTAAAAAATACTTTTAATGGATAAAATCTGACTTTTTAAAAATAAGTTATGCTTATCGTTTTCTTAAAATATGAATGTAATCCTTATTTTGACATGTACATAATGACCATAATTTCATAATATCAAGAACATTAGTTTTTATGAGTATTTATTTATATATTCTTTCATTGTTATTTTAAATGAAAATTATTTTAAACTATTTGATGAATTTTTTGTTATAAAATTATATTTTCAATTAAAATTTATTTTCTTCAAGAAATTATATATTTTATCTTTAAAATTAATTCTCCATAAAAAAGATAGAAATTGATGTATCATATACAATGCTAGTGATATGATCCAAGTAAACTATTTTTATTCATTCGTTTAATTATATTCCATGAAATGATATTTATGAAACCCATTTCACTTCCATGGGTTATACAATGATAAATTTATTATGGAACCCATTTATTTTTCCAGAGTAATACTATGATAAAATTCTGAAATGATTATGAAACCATTCTTTTCCACAGTCTATGATATTTTCATATCTTTATGAATCCCATTTCATTTCATGGGTTATGATATGATGCATGTTTTATGATATTATGACACAAAAATGTATGATTTCTATTATGTGATGGTTGGTACCTATATCTCCATCAATTTAATTGAGTGATGATTAATGGAATATGTCATCAAAGTATTCATAAAAGGAAATCTAATGCCCGAATGAGGGTACACAGGAGGACATCGCAAGAGTGAATATTGTTCAAATGTGTTATCCCAAAGGTATCATGATATGAATGCTTTTGTGGGTGGCAATAACATAATATTTAATATGCTTTTTTATGCTATCTATCTATGTATAAGGAAAATTATATTCTATCCTGGATAGTGATCATTTATATATATATGATTTATGTCTTGTAACCTACGAGTCATTATTCAATGTATTAATATTATGTTCTTTGATATGTATAGTATGGTTTTGAAATGATATTCTCATATCACAGTACATTTATTCTCATTCTGTTCTTATGTATCTCCATTGTTTACCCATACTGAGAATCATATTTCTCTATTTCATATGTTTTTATTAACCGTATTATTTAGAGTGGATTTTATAGGGAATATTTGTGATTATTGCATAAGGGGGGATTTTAATAGGATGCATTGAATATCATTTACCACATTATCAGAATGTGTACGAATTCAAGAATGACAACAAACTATGAGGTCCCTCATGTGTGATTTAGTGTAATGTATTGAATTTTATTGTAAAAATAAGTAATATCCATGTTGAAAAGTTTCTATTTCTATAAAAAGTTAAAAGTCCTATTTCTACACCATCCACATAAGTACAAAATAATTCACATGTACTTTATGTTCCAAATAATTTCATCAATACTAGGCTTCGAAATCTATTTCATAATTATAAACCACAATACATGGGAAATACCACTTTTACTAAATCATGTTGAAAACCAACATTTTTCAAAATCCCATTTACACACACACACACATAATTCATTCCATTTCATTTATAATTCAATTTACAAAAGAGGTGAAATATTTTTTATCTAACATATTCTAGAGATGACACCACATACCTCACCACAGGTCTCGCACAACCACAATGAAATTCACCAAGAAATATGGAACATAAATACAACAAAAAAGTACCTATAACCTTTTACTATATCATATAATTATTGTAACAAGTAAACTAGTCATAAGGGAAGGACAATGAATCATTCCACATGAAACATGCTCGTTGTACCAAAACAAAAATAAGGTAAAATATTTCAAAAAATAAAACACAACCTAACATAAAGTGACCAAGAATAGAATCATTAAGATATCAAAAAAGTATTAAACATAGCTTAAAGTAACTACCACAATCAATGTTAATGAATAAGTAGAAATGTTATTCTCTTGGGAAGATAGAACAAAGCCATTTAAAAATTTTAATTACATTTCAAACAATATATACTATAAATGAATCACCGCCAATAAATAATGTAGATCCTAACCATATCATGACATAATGCAGTTTCATGGATTGAAAAATTTCCAGGCTCTAAACTATTTACTAATATATACCCTACAATGAATTTATGTTTTGTATCTAGTTCATGATGTAAATTTTTGTAGATTATATATTACAGTAAAATTATTATAAAATACACCAGGTAAATGTATACCACAAAGGAAATACTCTTATTCATTTGAAACATTAATTCCCAAAATCCATTAATTCAATGAAAACATATATCCCTAAAATTTTAGACATTTTCTTTTATAAAATGTTATTTTTCCTCGAAAGGCTAGAAACAAAATCAAACTAAGAGGAAAAATATAGACAATAAATACATGAAATATTGTAAAAGGATTTTACAAACTACCCATACTAATATTTTCCTTATACTAAAAAATGTTTCGAAGAATGGGGATCCATAAATAGTTGAGACAACTACTCCATCAAAAATATTTCAAACCACAATGTCGAATTAGAATATGGTCCATGTCGCCATTACACTATTAAAAATATGATATAATTATCCTGAAATAAATTCACCTAATACTCAATGATCTCCATTTGATGCACTATAATTGAAATTTATGACTCTAACTCAATCACATCACATATCAAAACATGTTTGGGATCATGATGATAACGAAAAATATGAGATATGTGGGAATCATAGTGAATATATATCAACTATGATAGTAACTCCAACTAATGAGAAATATTACAAATCAAATTAGTGTCCTTAATGTTCCCAAAATATCAGGATTCTATAATTCCAAATTTCAAAATACAACATAGAACAAATAGGATAATAACATTCCAAAATATATGATCACTAGCGAAAAACATTATTGGATAATGATGGTGATACACATAATAAACCTTATAAAGCTATGAAAAACTATAAATTCACCTAAATCTTTAATATTATGTTAAAAACCTTAATTGAAAACAAATTTAAAAGAGTTCTATTTCCATTCTAATATATATAAATATTTGACATGAACATTAAACCATATTTATCCTCAAATAGATCTATTTATTTTGTTGATTGATAATTATTGTTTTCATAAAACATAAAGAGGACCACATGGATATCGCACAAGTCAACAAATTCTAATATGAAGGATTGGAGCATATCCTAGGTTATATTAATAGCACAATCCATTAGAACATCTTTCTATGGATGGTAAGCTTTACTCAACATGACATGACTCCACATCATCTCCTTTTTTTCTATAAATGTGATGTATTTCTGTGTTCTCTATCGTAAAAAATTGACTTGGGAACCCCATGTAACCTCATAATGACTTATATATACAACATTTTAATATATTTATCGTTAATGGTGTTCCTGGTCATAACAATATGAGTATATCTCATCCACTAATGAATCATCACCCACATTGAGGTCTTTTCTTTTTAGGTATAATTGTAAACCCACAAAATGTCAATGGAAATTATATCTAATTAAAAAATTTATAATAAAAAATGATAGATAAGACATAATGGTTTATGATGCTATTCCATTATCTATTTGTGGTTGTAGCAGCGATACACAAAATCTGTAATAAGATGATTCATACTCAGACACCATAGTCACCATCTCATTTTACAATAATTCATCGTAGTTATAGTTTTACTATTCCATTATGAAATATGACATTAATAAAATATTAATCTCATCACAGATGATATGATGAAAAACGGATTCCCAAATGTGAGAATAATGCATGAATATAGAGACTAACCATAAATTGTCTCCACATAATAAATGGTTTTATGAATTCTATAGAGGTTATTATACTTTTGATAATGATATGTAATTGATATGAGGATAGATGTTTATTACCAGGAATTCCCTATAAATAATCCAAAAACATACACTTGATCACAAAGATGAAAATGTGTATAAATTCCAATGTCATTACACTCTTCTTTTGATTCCAAACTATATTATGATAGAACAATACATCTAAGAGCTACAAAATTGAAAACTGAGTTCCCTAGGGTGTATTAAATGATAAATTAAGTAATCAGAAATTATAAAACCACTACCTATGTCTAAGATTTATTTATTTTTTAAAAATTATATAGCTATTAATTGTATGGGAACTATAATCCCCCACCCCCAATGAGATTTTTTAAGTAGTTTATCTAAATGCATAACTATGTAATGCTCTAAATCATGAGTGGAGTTATTATTACCAGGTGTAAAAAGCTACAGAGAGCCTCATAACATAACACGATTATCTACAAAAAGAATAAATCCCAAAAAATCGGGATTAACATCTTATTACACAACATAACTCTAACAAAGATCAGGGAACATCAAAATAATAGAGGGAAACATATGATATTTAAATTCATTGAATAATGAATAAAATGTTTCTACCCATGTGAATTTCAGAATATCCATTGTAATTATAGTAAAATGTTACTCAATCATCATGAAATCCTTGATGAACAATAAGTTGTATCATACAAGACCAATGAATCTCACAATATCATATTTGTTTTATAGATACTAACATGACAATACAACGTTATCATTCATAGGATTTAATGATAGATGGGGTAAATGGAACCCCAATCTTCAGGTTGTCGCTCCTGTCCCTCGCTCCCAACATCAACCTCTTTTAGGGTTTGAAATCCTACCTTGTAGCATCAGATTTCCCTTCATTCTTCAAATTTCCCATCCTTCCCCAGATTCTTCGACATTATTACCCATGTTCATTCTTATCTTCTCTACTCTGGTCCCTCTCGGTGTCACTATGGATTTCTCCTTCATTATTTGGAATGGAATCGTTTACCTACTTCCTCCCCTACTCTGTCGGCCTAGTCGGACAAACATGACCCCTTACTAGTCGGATGTATTTTTTTCATGTGGGTTTGGGATTCTGGTGGTGGGAGTTAAGGAAACACAATCCTATCCAATAATAATAATATTCCACTGGATTCTGTTTATCATTTGATTAGTTTATTCTAGTTTTGGGGTCTTTTAGGGTTTCATCCCTGAGTTTCCTCTCTCTCAGTTATAGTGTAATCTAACATTGGATTTGGATATTACCCTTCAGAATTTATACTTTTAGTCTCTTAACCCCGGATTCCCCTTTATCGGGCTCTCATTTTTCCCCAATTTTATTTTTGTTTTCTCCTTCAGATGATAGGGCCTTTTTCCATAATTGGAGGGTTTTTTTTTCTATTCATTCTTTTTTTTGGTCGATGTGCTGCTGGTCCCATTATTTGTGAAAATTCGGAGTTTCTATATGGTTTTTTTATACTTTTTGAAGGCTTTAGCTCTGATGATGGTTATGTGTTGTCGATCTCCTTGGCCACTCCACCTTCTCTGACCTCATTTTCCTACACACCTCTCCTAGTTAGATCTGGTATAATGGAAACTATGTTGTTTTGGGATTGTGGTTCATGGTTCGAAGGGATTCATGTTACTAAAATACTTGGAGAGCTTATGAATTGCGGCTTTGGTTTTCTTTTTCTGCTTCATTAGTTTTCTTTTTTCATTTATCAAAGCAATGATTATGGTTTCTAGAGTTCGGTTGACTCCATCATCTGGTTTTAGTGGTTTGATAAAGATTATGTTGGATATAAATGATTCTTTTATGGTGTTTGAAACAGTTTGTGGTGGTGGACGTTGGTGTCGTGACGATGGAGAGGTGTTGTGTATGATGG
This sequence comes from Viscum album, assembly GCA_963277665.1. NCBI lineage: Eukaryota > Viridiplantae > Streptophyta > Magnoliopsida > Santalales > Viscaceae > Viscum > Viscum album. The sequence continues at coordinate 719,190,204 of OY728151.1, read as the reverse complement.
TGACGAAACGTTCAAGTCATGACTTCTTCGTTGCATCTAATACTCTGCTGTCAAATCATGGGATGTTTGTAATTTCTGGTGATGTCAGTATATTTTTAATTTTGATATAGGTAGAATTACACGGTCTTGGAAGGGTTAATGGTTATTTTGGAATTTGAATTTTTAATGGGTGTTTTGTAAGGGTGTAACTTGACGCTGGATGTTTTTGTTGGTTCCCACTTATCCTAATTATGGCCCTTTAATATAATAAAAAAAAATATTTTTGTAATAGGATTAATTGATAGTAAATTCATAGAACTAAAAGTCCCTATGAAAAAAATTTCGTGGATCTAGAAGACTCATTTTTAAAATTTTCAATATAAATAGTTACATTATAGGATTCCAAATACCAAACATAGACAGTGATTGTGGTCATTCTTATATCTCCAATAAACTAAAATTACATTTACAAACTCTACTATAAAAGTGTTGATATACTAATGTAATTGAAGGATCATAAAATCCTTATGAAAATCAAGATCATTAATCAATCCAAAAGAATACCTAAGATATTCACAACCAACATACCATCTAAAAATATTTATTTTAATATATCATAATCCAAACATTTGTTATGATGATAAGTTGAATAAAGATCTTCCTCAAAATCAATTTTCCCCCATTATCCTATCACACAAATCATCTAAATGGGAAAATGATATATACTCTTAAATATATCAAAATTAAACGTGTAATAGTCTTCATTGAAATAAATTGAAACATATGCCTTATTCAAAAATCAATCATGTGCTTCCAAAGTAAACAAGACTTGGGAGAAATAAATTATCTAACATGTAATCTGACTATATCATGATCTCATTCAACTCTGTGGGAGCGATAAAATATGTGGGCATCATTATTGGTATTATACGAGGCACTAGATAAATCATGAACTCAACATACCTGTATAGAAGAATAATGGATAAATAATCATAAAAAAAATTATGAAATTCTCAAAAAATAGTATAAATATATGTAATGTAATAAATGTATTATTAATGATTTATAATTATGAATAAAAATGATTTGATCACTATATTTTAAACTCATTTATGACCATACATCACATCCCACAATACATAAAACACCATATACGTCTAATTGATATTATGTAACATAAAAAAATATGATAACAATTAACCTCATCACAATGATTGATAGTCCAATATGCTCCAATGATAATGCCGAACCGGTCCTAATCATGAATGAGGAAATACTAGCCAAACACTGCATCAACTATCAATAATAAAAAAGATGGGAATCAAAACACATTATCTTTCCCCATCACCTGAGGTGTTTTAATATTCAAAACAAATAAAATGATAAATATTATATGTTTAATAAAATAATAAATGGGAACAAATAATAGAGAGGGATGAACTAGTATCGAATGTAATATATCACTATTGATAATGCAATTAGGATGTGTCCTGTCGTAGTCACTAGATCCACTTCAAATTTTATTAGACACTCAACAACTATGTGAATGTGGTTATACCTTGAGGCATGTGGTGAGAATCCTATAGCCATTGAAGCATGTCACTTCACATTAGTGACATTGGAGATAATTATCCTAGAAAATATAATGTTGTATAAATCACATGGAAGAACATTTATAAATGGTCAGAGAAACTAGAAATTTTTTAAATAATTGTAGGTTGGAAAATTGATGGATTTGTGTGGTTGACCATGGAATGATTATAGAAAGCTATAAGAATATTACTTTATATAACTAATAGTGCATGTGATTATCATTTTTTAGATCTACCTCCACCAACGCTATAATGAAAGTGGAATAATCTTATCTTCACATTTTATCATCTAAATCTGTTATTGGGGGGAATTAGTACTACAAGACCAATCCATTCCTTAGATATACATACTACCATATGAGAAAGAAGATATTTCTCCATGAACTGATTGTTGTATATCATCAAGGATCACTCTCTTTTATTAACAGATGTACTAATGATACTTTTCTATAATAACTAATTTGGACTATACTTATACAAGACAAGGGACTCGATACCCTTCTATTAGAGTCATATGTGTCGATTCACCTGTATCATGGAATCCCTCCATCATATTTGAGGACCTAAAATTATATATATCATGCAAATTACCATGATATTTTGAAGTGTATCTAATTATTTTTATGATATGATTAATATTTTATAGACATTCCTCCACTTCCCATTCCAGTTATGTAATCATAAATGATAGTGGTTTCTTGCATAATAAATTAAAAAATTGATCCCTTTATCTTAGTGATAATGGGTGACCCACAACCACTACATTATATACTTATGATACGTTTTTGATCCACAACATAGAGTATTTGATATATAATATTGATTAGATTCTGATATAGGGGATGATTCTCTTGAGGAACATCCATTTCACCATATTTTGATACATATGGCAGAATATTTAGAGGAAGGTCACTGCACCCCCAAAAATATAAGAAATGATTTGACACAAATTAATATGAATTAAAACAAAAGATCATAAGAATAACTGAGATCATGATCATGAAATGAACATGGAAGACTTCCAAGGAGATTGTACCCATGTGGGAATGTATCCTGATTGGCACCCAAAACACCCAGGATCAAATCCGGGTAGCGAAAAATGTTTGGGTGTACTGTAGCAGGTATTGTAGCAGGTCACTATAGCAGTACTATAGCAGTGGTGGAACTATAGCGGTGGAGGAACTGTAGTAGGGACTATAGCCGTGGTGGTACTGTAGCAGGTACTATAGTTTCCCGGGTACTAAAGTAGTACAATTCCCTGAAGGACCCTTTGGGAAAAAATATTTTCTTTCAGAGCTTGTATTTAGACCACTTTGTAATCATCCTTCGTGCTATTTAATGGGTTTTCTAATGCCCCATTTGAAAATAGGTCATTTCTTTAATAATAAATTATACATAGTCCCCTACCTTTATAAAATATTGAACATAGAATGAACCCATCCTAACATCCCATTGTAACATAATTCTTTTCATGACAAGATAAGGATGTACACTCACCACAACAAACCTCTTGTTTTATAAAAATAAAATTTCTAGTATATAAAACATCCTATAAAAAGTAATATTGTGGAATAAATAAATTTCACACCAATGTGACATAAACTATAACTTTTTGTCCTCAAACCCTACACAACACATGATCATTTTCATACCTGAAGGGTCTTCCTGATCCCAATGGGATGTTGACTAGACCCTCGATTTAAAAAAAACAATAGAATGAATGATTTCACCAAATATGAAAAAAATAACCTAGAATATATATATATATATATGAACTAAATAAAATTATAATAATATAAATCAGGATAATATATTCCTTGATACTGAAACATTTCAGGGGAAATGATAAAACTCAACCAATTATATGAACAAATATTACATTTTCCTTAGCAATGGAAAAAATAATATAAAGAAACCTACTCCAAGATATGGTGTGAATAAATTAGCATCATAAGAACAACATCTACAAAAATATAGCTGACAGAAGCCTCATCACCTCAGTACGATTCATGGACACTTCATACATCAAATTACATAACCTGGATTTCACACAATTGATTAGGAGAGAACTTTGTGAGATAAATATGCTCAATTGTATGCTTCCCATTTTTTCTATTATATGTATCAATATAAAAATCATATCATCCATAAAATTTAACGAAAACAAGAAAATAAAATTTTTGTGTATACTTTTTATCATACTCATGGGAAAACATATCATTTTTCAATAATTATAAATAATCCAGGTGAAATAGTTTCAATGCATTTGACAAATACATTAGAAGTTAAAATATTTTACTACATATCATATCAAAAATAAAATTGTAAAAAAACAAAAGAATAGGTAACATATAATGAAGGATCACTATGGGTTATACTTTCTATACCACTCATAACTAGACAAAAAAAATTACAGATCAACTATATATACACGTGAATCAAATCTTTAGAGACACAAAACATCGAAGTAAGTAAACCTTCTATAACTGGATAACATATCCCAAGAATATAAGAAAATTAAATCACAGTTACACACTATGACTAAACCCCATGATTGTTTCAATGGATGTGTACAATTGTAAAACCTTCTATAATAGTACCTAAGGATTACCATGAGTTAAAATTTCTAATTCATATCATCAAACCATGCTCTCAAAACCCCATGATAAATAAATTAAATTACATTAAAATTCTTATGCATTTATATAGTTAGAAAGAGATTTTAAAAAAATCCGATTTCCTCCCACACAAATCCATAATTCCAATTCATTTATAGAAAAAATATTAAAATTAGAGTTATATAGTTCATCACTTATAGTCAATAAATGGGAAGACTAAAATTAATGTGGTTCAGACACACCGACAACGTAATCCACCATCAATAAAGTAATTATAATAACAAATATGTAGACCTTGTATTGATTTCCATATCTTACAATTAATTTAAAAAAGGAAATAGTTAGTGTATAAGAATAATGACACATACCTCAATGAACATTCATGTTTCCCAAAAACCGACACAATGGTCAGACTCTGAAATAATATCACACAATAGATTAAGAATTTATTAGGAATTACATCACTATATTATAAATGAATAAAATTTATTTTGTGATGCCACTTCCCTGTTCAATTTAATTGATGAAGAAAATGTTCACTCAGTATGAGAAATGAAACACAACAATAATGAATATTAAGTTTAAAATAATGTGGTCTAGATAGAATGAAGATCCCCAAATCACTTGTGATATTTATTAGTATTCAATAGATAATACTACATATTTAATGAAAATAATAATAAGAGAATCAGGGTGAAAACTTTTGGTCTAATCCACTAATGACCTGATCCCCTTTCATGATGCTAATTTTACAATTTACCATATATGTTAAAAGATGTATCCCATCATATTAAAAATCATGATATTGATCACCACACGATGTGAAACAGTTTCATGGATTGAAAAATTTTCACACTATAAACTAGTTCGCATATTAAATATAATAAATTCATGTAATGTATCTATTTCACGATGTGATTTCATGTAGATGAAATATTCTTCATAGAAAATATAAAATATCATTGGTCTATCGACACCCTAAGGGAAATTAAAGTATGAATTTTAAGTATTTTGTGTAGAATATATTAATTCTTATTAATATACATCCTTAGATATTTAGTTATTTTATTCACATTTTTTAATTACTATCAGAATGCCTAAAACACAACAAAATTATGTGGGGAACAAAAAGGGTGACAATATTCACATGAATGAAGGTAATGAGATGTTACATTTTTTTAAAACTAGTAATGAAATGATAAATATTTTTTATGTATAACTATATAGTGAATAGATTTAAAATATATCGTTGTAATGGTAACATGATTTTCATGAACATTAGGATAATACTTTTTCTATAGGATTATGAAATTATTTTCTATATATAATAATTTATCATGAAAAATCCATTTTTCATAGAATAGCTCCATAAATGATACAAATTACATTAACATAATCTAATCATCCTCTTTAAATTTTTAATTAGTGGCCATTATCGGTTCATATCTCACATCATATGATACAACACCATTATGAATTTTTTCATTTCTGAATATCACAATGAGGGAAATATCTTTTCTAATAAATTATCAAAATTTTCAGCAATATATTTATTAGTATTTCTAAAAATTACATGAGAATTTTTCTACATGAAGATAACAATTATAGTGGAACTTTGTTCTAGATCATGATTATGTTATTTCTCTGATTTATTATCCATCATAACTTAGAACATATATTCTAATATTTTTAAGATATAATTAAAATAAGCATTGTCATCATTATTTGACCAAGGAGAATATCCATGCATTGACTATTGGTGTTGTTACCATTTCCATTCACACCATATGAGCAAATATTTCTATAAAAATATATTTATAATTATCTCCTTCTATTGATTTTAAAAAATATTCATTATATAGTTTCCTTATAATGTATGATTTTTTAATATTCCCTGTATCAACTCACATTCTTCATATACATCTATTCCCCAATGAGACTTTCGAACATCCTTGAAATTAAATGTAATATCATAGATTTCAAAATCATAGATATTTTAGGTATACTACATTATGGGTACAAGTAATGTGAGTTAACTATTCAATGAAAAGAGTTGTAATCTTGAAATTTAAAATACATATATAGAATATACTATAAAACAACTGTACAAAATAAACATTTTATTATAAGATCATGAATCCATCCACTATATCCCATAAAATCAAACAGATCCCTTGTCTAGGTTTCTCGAGGATTGGAAAATAGAAAAGGGTGGGCTCATATTCTCACTATAGGCTTACATTTATTTTATTATTATTGAATATAGACATTGAATGAGTTATATGGATAGAATAATGAACAACATGAATCCATGACCATCTAAAATTGAGGGTCTTATAAATCCATGATAATAAATGTATATATATATATATATATTTAATAATTTAATTAATACTAATGGAATTCAAAATATCAGACACAAAATACATGTACTATAGTATGTGCTATGATAATTTTCCTTCATATGTTGACGTATACTCTGAAACATAAATTTTTTCCTCATGAGAGCTTTCAAGGAATCAACGTTCAATATAATTCCACCCCTCAACCATTATATTATAAAATCCAATACATTCATCATATGTATCATTAGGATATTTATTCTTGTTTTACATGAAAAAACATACATATTAAGAAATGGACATCCATATAAATAAATATATATTTCATTTACAAACATATTCAACAGAATAATGATTATGTATAATAAAATAACCCTTAAACAATATAGAATCCATGGGGGTATCATCAAAGTTACATGAAGTAACAATAAAAACGTTAAATAATTTTTAGTTACCATAAAGATTGACAGGTTTTCCATGGATGATAGTTACTAGAGTAACAATATATTTTTTCAAGTAGAAAAAATCAATGGTACATAAAATCATACAACATGGTGCACTATATTCTTATGATTATTCCATGTCATAACCCTTGGTATTGTCACACCCTATGTGTAGCACTTAGCCCATTCAACTTACATCGAGTGGATATTTTATTCAATGATAAATTATCCCTTTTGGGGGAGATTTCACCTTGTTGAATTTGGGCTATACTTATAACCAAAATCTAGTATCCATACATGGTATTGTATTCGTGGTAATGACAGGAAATTTACATTAATTACTCATAAGATAATTATTTCACTGTAGAAAAAAATAACTTAGAATTAAAATAATATGAGGAGAAATTATAATATATAAATATTAATCACATAAATATATTCTATATCGTGGATAATATATTATTTAGAACTGTATTATCCACAAAAAATTAAATTGTCGGTGTTTCCAATATATGTCCCAATGATTCAATATTGACTTCAAAATCTCAAAATAAGGATTCTATAATAATTCAATCATTAAAAAATTGAAAATGTTAGATATAACATGATTCTAAAATTATATTAATGAATAAATATCATGCTATAACATCTCATATAGTCAATATTAATACCATATAAATGAAATTATTTTCACATTATAGAATATGACTCCATTGGAGAAATTTCAAATGGAAAACACAGACCACTATTCTTAACAACCACAGATATAATTAATCCTTATTTATGATATATATATATATATTATCATGTTAATTAGAAAATTAATATATCCATTTTAATTCATAACTTTCATAAACGTCATTCTCTATGAAATATTCTCATTTTAGAAATTCAGGATTATTGTACAGAATTATTTTCATATTCCTTAACAATATTTTTCATATTAACTATTTTTTCAATTTAAATTTTTACATGGAAATTAATGATACTATGTAGTATAATTTAAAAATATCTATGATTTCATAAATTCATTTAATTATTTTATCAGAGATACCCACTATGTTGATGCTAATAAATATATTTTCTTACAGTTTTTTGATGAATAGATTGTTGTTCATTAACTAATAAATTACAAAGAAATTTAATGGATCAATGACCAAAATTTTTTTTTAACATATTCATATCATATTATACCATAAAATATGTTTTCATATACATAAATGATATAAATACATATTATTAGTCAATTTTGTGGTTGAATCAACCTAAACATGGTTGAACTATGATATAATGAAAGGTTACAAGTTGGTTTTGTAATAATATCATTATAGATTAATCATAATTATATTATTTAGGGTCTATTATCCTTATATATTATAATTATATGTAATTATAAGAATAATTAATGGAAACAATAATCATATATTTTTTAATAAATTATTATATTCACAGAACAATTATTTTTAACAGTTAATATAAATGTGATTTATTGAAGAAAATTTCATTTGAAAGTTATTAATTTTTAAAAAATAAACATATTTATATTAAATAATTAATAATTGTAATTTAATACAATTCTTATATCCATCATTTTTTGGTGATGAAGAAATGTGAAGCATGTTTTATTGTGAAGGTAATGTTCTAAATAGTACATAAACAATGGTTTTGTTTTTATTATAAGATTGGGTATATGAATAAAAATGAAATTAATATTAATATATATTAATATATATTAATATATTAAAATTTTATTTATATCTTGGTATTAGTGTGTATTTAATAAATTTTAATGATTTTATATAATAAGAATACAATGTAGTTGAAAATACTCAAGGTGAGGACATGAATTTCCCTTGGAAGTCATATTTTATTTTAAATAATGAGCTTGATAATGTCTGAATACGAGATTATTTTTATTATTGAGGGGGGAGTAAAATTGATTATTTTTAATTATTAATTGATATGGAATTTTAGTATCCATGTGGTATATATAATCCTTTAAATGGAAAAGGCAACTGTAGTTTTGTTGAGTAACCCTTAAATATTCCAAAATGTATGGTTACTATTCGAGTTTCAAATGAAATAAATGTAAAATTGTTAGGGGTTACAAGGATTGGTTGATTAAATATTAAACCATTCAATTTTATGGTTTTATTATAAAATTTTAATATCATTTCAAGAGGCAAGACAAAATTTATCCCTTTTTAATTAAATATAAAACTAAATTTTTAAAATGAGTATTTCATTTTAATGAGAAATATTAAAATTAAACCTATATAAAAATTTGATATGTGTAATTTCAAATTTATATAAATATTAAAAAAACACAATAATGGTGTGAAATATAATTTTTTTTAAAAATATATATTATTTTTTCTTAAAAATAGTTCTTAGATAAATGATTCTTTTGTTAATTCAAATTATATATAAAATAAAATTATCATCTAAAGAAAATTTAATGATATATATATATATATTATAAACTAATTAAGGGTTATGAGGCTATAATAATTTGGGGAAAACTAATATATATTTAAAATTCATGATTTAATGAAAATAATGATTTTTTATTGATGTGAATATTAATTAGATTCAAAAACATTGGACCTATGAATTATAAATTCAATGAATATTTCAAAATTCATATTTTCATTCTGTAGGATAATATTATACAATTAAAAATTATTTTTTATATCCTCTACAAATATTATATACAAATGAATTCATACAAATTAAAAAAATTAGGATAACCATATTCTTGACCAAAAGTCACCGTTTAAAAAATTCTATAAATCATAGGAATCTAACTTCAATATGATAAATTTAAAAAAAGTTATTTTTTTAATTTCATGATTTAAAATTTTTATTTTATAGGAAACTTGTGTGATTACTTTGGAATTGTTTTTAATCTAATGTAGTTTAATTTTTATTATTATTTCCACACATTGGACTAAGAATAGGGGTTGCAATAATATATGATCATCCATGTAAGAAAATTTAAAATCTATGGCTGTAGTCTCCAAAATCCCTAAAATGTGTCCTAACATTGTAAATTTATTAAAGATCGCCCAGATAACATCATATTATTCCTCATTATAATATTTTATAGTAACAATGTCTATAAAAATTTCCTACCACTTTCAATGAGGAACATATATTGGATAAAGTAACCCCCATGGAAAATGATTTTTTAAACATAATATTTGTATATCTATAATAATGACATGAAAATATCAAAAAACATATTTAGGTCTATCTATAAAACCTAACACATGAAGCAACATTACATCTTTTTCAATAATGGATAACATGAAAATAGTTTCCTTTGATGATTATGGAAAACTACCATATAAAATGTTGAGAGAATAATTATACTTCACTAGAAACACCCAAAATGAAAATAGTATTCAATAAATTCTTCAGGGGAATATTAAAATATGACACATCCCCACTATATATCCATCTTATAATATCCCAACTGATAATACTTCAATCATTGATCTCAGGTCTATTGAACCATTACATTGTAAATATAACATCAACATCATAAATATCCCATATCATGATGATTTAATGAATTATATTATCTCACTCTCCATGTATATAATGTTTTAGAAAAAAATCACCATGACACATCCTAAAATGAGAACCTTGAAAAACATTCACATTCCATGTTGTAAGATAGATCTATATGTCATTATACTACATAATCATAACTATCGATGCTAAAAATTTATATCATTGTGAGATGAGATATATCCCCATATTTAGTGATTTATATAGAACATAATGTAATTATTGATATAATTATGTCACAAAAAAATCATGGAAAACACTATTTTAGCATGATCAACCCCATATGTAGAATAATATCATTAATAATGTAGAAAATAATAGAACCGATATGTCATAACCACACAAAATTTTAATTTATGTCAGCCACTTCCATGAAATGAACTACATCACATGAACCCATATATACATCATTCAATGAGAAAAAAATGTTCAACACTAATAATCACTTTCCATATTTGGTACTCTAATGAATCCCATGATGGGTCCATCCATAAAATATTCTAATCCATTGGCGTCAAATCTAGTAAAATACTCACAATCAGAGTGAAATTAGCTAAAAAATCTTATAATATCCAATAACATGAAAAAAATTATACATGTACCACGAAACAATTAGGGGTATCCCAAATAGAACTCCATAAATCATTTAATGATCTAGATGCACACCATGATAATATATAACATTCCCCAATAAATTTAGCTCATTGATAAAAAAATATGAACTTAAATATTTTACCAAATATATTGTAATTCCATATTACGTGAAAAATAGTTCTTATATTCTCTATATGAAACTCTTAAAAGTAAATATGCACATAATAATGGCATAAATGATTATTATCACCAATGAAAAAGAAGTTCATAAATCACATAGTTGATTGTTACTATTGATAAGGATGGTATTTTCATGAAACTGAAATTAAATAATACATACTAATAGTGTGATTAAATACACATTAGTGGAATTTTTAAATTTTCTTCATATTTACCTCACATCTAATGATACCCCTAACTATAAATATATCATCAAGTACAATCTATCACCTATCGATAATAATATAAATCATATAACTATTGATTTTGATAGTTTTTCATTGGTATAATTTAATAAAAGAAATGTTTTTTATAAATATTTACCCAAATACAACTAATATTGTTTATTAATAAGATAAGAGACCCCTATGGAAACATCATTTATTTGGGTAAACCCTTATAAAAATATTTAGTTTACCAATATTTTTATCTTCCAAAAAATACAAGGCTCTATTCTTTATGAAGAAATCAATATAAAAAATACACATTATATTAATTGAATCCCAAACATTATATCATGTAGACTCGTTACTGTTAAATACACATTTTAAGACACACTATGAAACTCCTCAATAAACATTTCAATCTACATTTGTTGATCATCTATTAAGTTAACAGAAACTCATCCATGATCATTGATATGTACATAAAACATATTCATCATAGTGAATACACATTGTCTGTAATGAAAATGTACATTTCATCATATACCATAAATATTATAAAAACCCTATAATATTATTCAATGATATTCTATAATTAATAAAACTATAACCTTATATTGAATTAATCATACAGTTCATCTAAATAAATCTGAATTATCTTATTGAATGAATTTTCACTGATATAATTTAAAAATCCTATATATGACATATATAATTTCACTTTACCCCACAAGTGTTGTAACCACCAAATTCACTGAATGTAACTACACCTCCAGTTTAAGAGCATTGAATAATTTGTGTGAATGGAAAATATTTCATAAAAACCTAATTAGATAAGGAATTTTCCATGGAATGGAATTCATAAATAATACCACATACGGTGTCTTTCTTATCTTTTGATGAAAGCATCATTATATTCATCCGGCCATGAAATAATATACCATATCAAAATCTTAAATTAAGACTTCCACCATTTCAATTCACAAATCAATGACCCAGAATTTGAGGTATATCACAGGAATACACATTTCATTCTCTATATTTTCCCTACATACCATAACCCTATCAACCATTCAATAGATACTATCTTATCATAGGATACTACCTTAAGGTGAAGATGTGAGGATGAAATAAATATATACACTTACATTCTATTATTTTCAATTATACATTATTACAAATACCAAGAACTATATAATAAACATACAATATTTTCATCCAAAATCTTTTATGATAATGTATGTATATTTTTAAATGTGATGAAATGATATATGGTAAACACATATTATAATGAATCATTATGAGACTAGAATAATTCAAACCTCCAAACATAACTCTGCAACCCATGTTATCCATATAACTTACCTCCAATAATTATCACCATAGATCATGCATCATTAAAAAATGACATCCTTCACCAACACCATAATGCATATTAGAAATATGAATGAGATATATATAATTGAATCGTGAAAGGAAACCTCTCCTAGAAATTCATCCCTTGAACCTCATAATATAAATGGAGAATTAAATAACAATAAGGAATAATCAGGATTTGAATCCAAATAATCCACATTTGAACATCTTAGTAGAGGTGTTAATTTATATATTTATATTGTTCCATATTTATTTTTGAATGTTTTTCTTATATTTTAATAGAACAATATAATTCCCCCATGAAATTATTTTCTCCTCATTATCAAAAAGAAGAAACCTAAAATCAAACAACATATAAACACATCACACCAACACCCAAAAGAATAAAAAACATATTTCTAGTTTGAATTAGACAAACGAAAATATCGAAAATATATAACTACCTCTCAATATAATAATTTGAATGAAATCCATAAATCTAATTCATGCCTTGATGATGAACCACTCATATTGGAATCTTCTATATATCATAAATTACAACCTCTACTCTTTAACTATCCACCAGTTAATTACAAATGATATCATGAAATTTATTTCAATATGGTTGTTTTGAGTAATGTATTTCTAAAAAATTAAAAAAAATGACGATTCAATCCATGGAAATTGATTTTTAAAGGTAATTTAATTAAGGTTCTTCCTAATCACATTATAATACAGATTATGTCATCTGTCTAGAAAATATAGATCATTACAAAGGTATATAACAAGAAATTACTACAATTTAAATTAAAAATTATTCTAATATTAACATAAATACATTAGATAATTTAAAATTTTTTAGTATCCCATTTTACAATTATGTGATAATATTAAAACAATTTCCACCATATTAAGAAATATCCTAGTAAAAAAATTCCTAAATTTTACAACCTCAAACAATAAAAACATGTTCCCCGAACAAATCCTCTAAAATAGATCATCACAATAGTTTTTCAAATTACAAAAATTTTAATTTTAAATGTCCGAAAACATTTGGATCATATTTTCCCATCGATCATATTGTTGGACACTTTTTCTACATTAAACATCGAGCTACAACAACCGTCAGTGAAACTACTCACCAGAAACCATAATGTCCACCAAAATAGGCAATGAACCTAAAGAAACAAAAAATTCCAGCAACAAAAAATCAAACAATCAACACCACTTCGAAAAAAGATCATCTCCCGTTGACAACATTCCCAAAAAATGAATATTTATAAAAAAACCTCAGTATAAACCTCCAATGAACCCCTTCACACATCCACCAATGATTATACACTAAGATCCAAAATAATCCGACATAAAGAATATAAATTATTGTTGGGATCCTATTTTTTTTAATACCATAATAACACCATCTCCCCTCACCCCACACATCTCAAATCCTCCCAGAGAACCACTACACAACACTTCACTATGAGTGAGTAATGGATCATGAATCCAAATTAGATGTAGAAATAGATCATGCCTCAAAAGGGAAACATGACCAGCTATTCCACCATCCTCTACATTTGTTCCTGTCAACCACATCTTCAACATTAAATATCCCATCGTTCTAGATGAAACATAAATGGATGGAAAACCCCTAGGGGAGATGAATGAATAAAATGTATCTGATGAATAAATTTCCTAGAACACCATCGACCAATCACACCAAATAACCAAAAACCTCTTTGAAGGAATCCATTCATGTCCAATTGGGAGAGGAGTGATGGATCATGTTGTCAGATTAGGGGGCTAGTGGACTAATGCCTTAGTAGCATGAAACACCATTCTCAAAGAAAATGACTATATCAGCACACCAATTTAAAATACCATTACAAAAAATATTCTTTATCAGATATCCAATGATGATTCATATGATGAAATACTAGGAGATTCACTCTCCAAAGGGATCCTCAATAACAGAAGATCACACACAGAGAAAATGAAGTTGAATCGTAAGAGATATAATTCCTTGTGAATGGGCAAAAAAAGGGGAAAGGAAAACTAATGTTATAAAGGATCGTTTTGGGAGGAAATAATGGGAATAATAAGGGGGAGGGGAACAGATGTAGGGAGAGTATGTGGGAGGAATCATTATCACCGAATCCACCCCTTCTGAAACACTACATTGAGGAAACAAAGTGTGAGAGAGAAGCGAGAGAGAAGATTCATAGAGACCAACCTCATGCTCAACGATCAACTATGTTTTATCTATTATCTCATTCACACATCACATGATACGTCAAAATAATATCATTCCCCTACCAACAAAGACAATACTCTAGAATTAATAACTCTATAAATCATGTTCCCACTTAAATTGAAGATATGATAAAATGTTTTCAATACAAGACCCCATGGAAAGGCTTACGATGTTTGTAGTAAATATTATAATTATACCCATAACCCACCTCTAATAGTTCATGGTTTTCTGGTAGGATCGTCATGTATAAATCAAATATATATGGGAGGTAGTATAAATAAATATCTAATTATGTGATAATAAATTCGCTAGTATGCTATATAAAATAAATAATCCAATAAAAAATTAATTAACATCATATAATGAACTACTAAAAATAGAAAATTCCAGGAATAAAATATATAACAAATAACACATGATAACATGTAAACCATAATAACCTCTATGATCTTGGAAGGACTATATCGATCAACACACCATCATATAGGCCAAAAAACATGCATAATCATATATATACATACATTTGTTTTCAATTAGAATTTAACAAAGTGATACATAAAAATATACATAAAATGAGAATGATGTATATCATGGACACATTGGGTAATCAAAAAAACCCCTCCCATTAACTAATATATTCTAGTTATATTCCATGTCTCAATAAGGCATAATCACCAAATTTTTTAGAGAAGTTCTTAACATTATATTGAAAACATAAATTCAATTAAGGGTACCTTTTATCCACAATCACATGAAACATTTCTCCTCGTATGAAAGTTTCAAACATTCATCAATATTCATCCCCTCTATAGGTTATAAATAATATCCATGAAATAACATCATTACAGAAAAAATGTAATAAAATACATTATAATGAATCTCAACCACTTCAAATTAATATTATAATAATCACATATTATAAGTAATAAGGAACATAGATCGTGAAAATACACACTTTTACTCAATTCATTTAATCATATATAAACATATACAATATAGTCTCAAATATATTGATACCTCATAGTGATGTTTGTTATAAAATTTATCCATTAAATCCAATTTTATTATGAATCGAATAATATCATGTCATAAAAGTGCGGATATAAAAAATAAAATTTATAAAATTGTGAGTGTTATATGGGGTATTATGCTTTAAATATAAGTACTAATCATTATTTTTGGAAGATACATTTATCCAATTTGTAATTATGTGAAAATTCTATATTTTCCATCTCTAGTTGAGGAATCTAAAAAATTACTACAAAATAATGAATAATTAATTATGATTCAATACTATTTTGGAAAAAATTCATTATGATATCAAATCCCATATCCACACATTATAAATAATCTATCAAAATTAACCATTTTAAAGATTCTAATCTTATAACAACAATAATCATAAATCTTTATTTTCTCTCTATTAACATTTTTCATTAATCCTTTTATGAACATTGTATAAAAACACATCATTAATTGTAATTTTATACTCAATAAATTATCATACCCAAATGAACATTTTTCTAAAATTACAATATTATTTAACATAATCTAGGTACATTACATAATTAAAATTTAATATTACTCCAAAAAGTAATCCTCTTTTACCGCATCTTATATTTATCTATACAGCACAAAAAAATAAAATTTCGTATAATCACATTATTGTTATTTTATATCAATAATTACTTATTTCATTCATATAATAATTTTCCAATTTTATACATCATCATAAACCATCACTATAAAATAATTTTTAGTTATTTATTATTTCAAAATTTGTAGGTAGTATGAGTTATGTATTTTTTACCAATTATAAATTTCCATTTAAAATTACAAAAATAAATCATGTATTATATTGGATAATAAATTATGATTTAAAACATATTTTCATTGAAAAAATATTATATATCATTGGATCATAACAAATATTGAAATAATATTGACAATAACAATTAGTAATAGTGCGATGAGATAGACATCGATGAATAATTTTCATACTAAAGCTAACATTAAAGTCTCAAATAATCACATTAATATATCTCTATAAAATATGGATAAATTAATATTAAGATTTATGAATAAAATATTAATAATCAGTGTAAGATAGTTATTAGTTTATTAAATCGTTTATTAGTTTAATTTTAATTAAAAACAAATGAGGATGGATAATAAAAAGAATAATATTTAATCAGATAACCATATGAAATGTGTTTCATTTAAGGTAGGGAATCATGATTTTCTTAGCATGTTACTTTTGAAATGTGTTATGAATTTTTGGTAAAACAATTAATGTTATGTACATGAATTATTAAAAAAATGAAATTTTATTGAATTTTTGATACATTTGTTAATAGGGGGACACACCTAAATTCTTATCTGAGGTACATGATGTAATTGAAGATTCATTTTTATGATTTATGATCCATATGAATCTTTTATTTTAATCCTTGATGTATTTTAGTATGTTTATTGTAAATAATTTTAGGAAAAACCATTTTATATTCATGATCATTCATAGAGTTTTTTACTCTAAAAGGGGAATCAATATGCTATGTGTTTCTAGAAAAAATATATTTTTGAATAAGCTACATGGGAATCATAAAAGTCATTACAGGAAAAAAAATAGCTCAATATATTTATGAATTGAATATCATTTCATGGATTTATCATAAAAAAGAGTAATTAATGTTAGAAACATTGTATTTATATTATAGAATAAACGTTATGCCTTATTGGTATTAATTAATTGTATTTTATAGATTTATATTCAATATAATATTTTCTGTAATTCTTATATCATACAGGAAATATTCATAATCATTATAAATAATTTTACATGTGAAATACTAATTTAATTAAAAGTATAATTTAATACTTATACAACATTAAATAAAAAAGGTTAAAATATTTTTTTATATATACTAATCCAATTTAGATTATATAATAACTGATTTTATTGGTTTACAATTACAATAAAAATTACACATATAAGTACAATGTTTTAAAAAAAAATATATATATGACTAAATATTAAATTATTCAAAATAAATTTATAATGATTATTTCTCATGCATTGTATTATTTTGTACCCATTTAATAGAGAATATAATTTTATACCAAATGGTAATGTTTGATTCCTCTAAAATGTTGATTGTAACAAATGTTGATGAATAATGTAGAAATTATAAATTGTGTGATGGGGGAGATAACTGATATCTGACTAGTCCTGTTATCTTATACTTAATTATTTTCAAGGTACATGGGCTCTATCATGGATAATGAATCAACAAAAATCATGGGGTTGGATTTTTATTACTTCCATAGTGTTCCACTAGAACAGGTAAAGACTAAATCCATTATTATTCAGAGGTACAGTAGTAAATGACATCATCATCCCCTAGGATATCACCACATTAATATGCAGACATAGATTCCCTCTCAGTATCCACATGAAGCTTACTTATACAGAGAGTGAGGAAGACATGTTGTTTGATATCTTGTCTTTAAAGGCCTTCATTGGAAGTCCATGTATAATATTTTAAACCCTTGGAACCCCTACCCATACATGTGATATAATTTCTAGACATAATTCATTGGGGATAAATTATATTATACCTAATTGTCCTATACGGTACATGGAACCATATTTTAAATAATAGTTTTTATCTTTGGATTGTATTTTTCACCATTTTTTGAAAATAAATATTTTTATTAAAAATTATATAAATTCACCATAATATAATATTGGCATGTTTATTTTAAAAATGGTGTTAATTTCCTCTTATTATATTACTCAAAATTGTATAAAGTTATTATAACTTTCGGGTGAGGACATGAAAATAAATATTCTCATGAATACATATTTTTGAAACATAATATGACTACTAAAAATTAATTATTTACTTTTATGCATTAATAATTATATTTTATTTTAAAAAAACTGTACACATATTTTTAAAAAGTCATAGATTCTATTTAGACATACTAATTTAATTTCTAGGTTATAAAATTTTATTATATAATTGTTCATATAGTCTCTTGGTTGTTTTTGAAGGGAAGTTATCAAAAACATTATGTTTTATAATAATCGATATACATAAAAATAGTTTCATATTATATTCCATATCCGGAAAAATGATTTTTAGCACAAATATTATTTGATGGTCATATAAAAAACTATTAATATAACAATATTTTCACATCCTCATCCTCAGTTACAGCTTAATCAGTTTTTGTTAACAATATAATAAACATTAACTTGGTTAGTAGTCTCCTTCCATAGAAAATTATCAATACGATAAATGATTTTTATACATTTTTCATCATAAAAAGGATCACAATAAAGTAGCATAGGCACTGAATATATTCCATGTGAATTATTTGATTTTTACATTATTTGGATACATATATTGAATACATTAGAGAAATGAGTTATTTTTTGTGGTCTTTCATAGTGATAAAATATACTCATGATTCATTAAAAATATAAAATGGACCACTATATATATATATATATGGATCATAAAATTGATTTCAACTATTTACATATCTATTTTCAAAAAATTAAAATATTATGTTGTGAAAATTAATTAATACCATATTGGGATTACATATAATGTATTAATATTTTAATCTTATTTATTGATTAATGTATTCATAAATTTGACTAATTTTATTTATTACATTCATATTTTATATTAATATTTTATATTTTTGTTATATATAACATGATTAGTATGTATCATAATGATCTCTTGAGCTAAATACGTCATTTATTACCATTAGGTACTATTTTATAGTGTTTCGTAATGTTAACATAATGTTTATTTTTTTTAACATAAGGTTAATTTTTTAAGAACATTTGTAAATTTAACATTAATTTTGAATAGGTAATGTTAGGATATAATGTATATTCTAGATTTACAAAATAATTTCAGAAGAAAAAATGGTATGTTTAAGTTAACCATGGAATTCAATTAGATCCGTAAAGGTAACATGGACCTATGATAAGATTACATCCTGGTCTGGTAATGCTAAAACCCTTAGGTAGTTTAAGTGTAGTGGTGTATCTCCATTCACATAATTGTAATAAGAACCATTCATAATGGAACCAAAATATTATCATTATATATGTAAGGGTATTATATCTTTTTAAACATTCACGTAAGGTATTGAAAAGGATAATGAAAAAGTATTATTGGTTCTCTAATACAAGCGTATGTGTACCATCAATATCTTATTTTCCAAATAATGGTAAGTCATGTAATTTTATAATATTTTTATTCAAATACAAAAGATAAATTCAATATATAGGAAGTTTAAATTTATGTATATGGTAAATTTATTCACGTGAAATTTTTTTGCCACCGTCAAAACTGAAATTGTGAGTAGAATTTTTTAACATATTGAGATTTTTGAATGGATTGAAAGTAGATATTTTAAAATAACCAATTTTTATTTTCCAATGTAGTTTTTATAGTATCTAAATATAATTCATTAATGTATAAATATACTTCTTTATTTATTTTGTTTGTTATAACTATTTGAAGTTAGTTTATTATTAATTTTATTAATTAATTATTGTTTATAAATTTAATAACTATTTATCAAAAAATAGTAGTATAATATTTGAAGTATTTTTTTATGGATTAAATGGTTTTTAATATAATTAAACATAGAATCATATTCATTGATAAGTTGACCTAAAATATTCAGAATCAAATCAGTTCTGATTTAAAGAGAGTCTCAAGTATTATATAATAGTTTTCTATGGTTATCAATGGTTGGAATTTAAATCTATATAATATTATCTATTTAGTTCCACAATATAGATTATATTTTTTATAGTATATCAATGGGGAATCAAAAAAACTTTAATGAACCCTCCCCTAGAGCCCGTGCTGTGACTACCCCATGCTTGCCTTCTATAGGCCTGGGGTTGTCGACAAGTAGAAAATGGAGTATTCTTTAAAATGGAAAGGCGTTCCCTTCATAAATTGTAAACACACACAAACCCAGAACACAACAATATAAAAGAACAAAGTAAGATATATAGTAAACAAGGTGTGTACAGAATGTAATGTGGAATAAATACAAGCCCAAATTAAATAGTAAAAGTACAACTGAAAAGTAAAAATTCAATTAAAAGGTACAAAACAGCTCTTGGATTATCCACTATAGATCCTACATGAAGGGTAGGTACATATCACCTCCATAGTACCACGACGGTAAAGTAGAACACATGTATCACAACAAAGACAATTACTCAAAGGTAAATGTACAACAGAGGTATCACTACGAAGATTGAACCACAAAGGTAAAAGTCTTAGATCAAATAGTGTATCATCTTTAAACAAGTATTATTGAAGTGTAGAGGTATAGATGATTTTTCGTGAATCTAGATGATCTAATTATGTCAAGAGGCACCGCTCTTGACCATAAGGTATATGAACCACACATGACTAATAGGTACTGACCCACGTAACGACGCACATAGGATCCGACCACCCTAGAGTCGATAGGAACTTTCCTATGCTGATGCACACAGGATCAAGGATTTAGATGGGGCGACAAGCTATCTCTGAGATTTAGTATCCCCTTAATGATACATTGTAGAGTTTGAATGGAGGAATATAACATAGCTCTGCAATTTTAGTTAGAATAAAAAATGATTTCGACCTTGTGACACAGCTAAGGAGGTACATGGATGACCATTCACAAAAAATTGACTAGGGGAATTATACATCGAGGATAGAGCTAATTACCTTGAGTACTCGATAGATATAGAGGATCATAAAGAGATGAATCAACATAGATGATTGTTTCCTTTTATGATTTCTATTAGAAACACTGTAATTCTTAAGTGAACACATGTGAGTGGGTGGAACAGATTTATTCTCTATGCCCTCATCTCATTAGATATCCCTTAGTTGTTTGTTTTCTAGTAGTAAATCCACAAGGTGAGGAAACTGTAATGCCTTTTACATTCGATGAATTTTTTTGGATACTATATGAATTATTTTCGAGATCAAGAGATGATACAACATGTTAGTCCTATAAGTGGTGTTCATGGATTAAAACTATTAACTATAATAATCATATTAAAAACAACCTGCACACTTTTTTACTGAAAATTGGATTATATTCTAAATAGTATCACAAGTCAAAAAAAGAGGGAGAAATTTAGTTAATAATTTTGGAATAATCCATGTTGTGACATAACCATTTTGAGCATGGGATTTTTGAGGAATAGTCATAATAGTCATAAAATAAATAAGATAAATATTAAAAATAAATTAAATAATTTCGAAAAATAATAATATTAATCTACTGATGTAGTGAACTAACTAATTATAATAGAATGAGTTACGATGGAAATCTATCCATAGTTATATAACCATAGAGCCATCGAAAAACCATTGGAGAGAGTGTTAAAGGATAGATCTACAGAGAACATAAAAATAATCGAGTATTGGTAATCAGTGTGAAGCAGTATTCAGATATTTTACTAAATAAAATGATACAGGCTCGTTCTTCGTCAACAATCAATCCATATCAGGGTAGAAATTTTTTTATTCATTCTCCATTATCTTTTATATGATAAACATGGATACATAGACCAATACATTGAATAGAAGATAATTCATGTTGTGGTGTGCGTTAGTTTTATTTGGGAATTGGGAGAATTTATTTTTGATAATTTTTTATCCCTTTATTCTATATTCTACAGGAATTAAATCATGTTCGACAACAAAATTTACTGAGGTTCATTCCGCATGACTATTCATTGTTCACCTCTCACATAATTTTTCATTTATTAAAAGAAAATATAATTTTTCATCTGGTTCGATATATACTATGGAATCGATAATTGTGCACAATATTTGTGAAGAAATAATTATACATTGTAGATTTGTGCTCGGAACAGTGTGGGGATGGTTATATGATGGGAGTGGTAATGGATTTGATGATGTAGATACCTAGTTCTTGTGTTCCTCGGTACACAATAAATAACATTGTTGAATGGAATATTCCATACTAATTAATGGTATAATTTTGTTAATTAATGGAAATAATCAACAACGAATGAAATTACTTGATTTTAGCATAAGTTTTAGATGAATTGGTGTCCAAATCATTAAACAAGATTCTCAAATCCATATCTTTATTTAAAGAGATTTATGAAGAACGTAACGTATACTGTAGAGAAACATACAATTTGGGGCCCTAATTGTGGCTGATAAAGATTAGGAGGATGTTAAGTATCACACGGTGTCTAATACAATCACATGGAGTGTGACCCTTCCTTGGTGTCATGACATGTACCTTAAAAAGTACATAAAATTATGATAGATTACAAAAGAATGGGATCATAGTATAATTATATGTGGGAATGGAAATGCCATACATGTATATGGGCAATGTTGTATACCATGACAGGAGTGGAAGAACCCTACTAGCAGTACCTTTTATACTAATTACGTAGACATGGGAAATGGATGCTTACACAAGCAATACATGAGATCGAATGGACTTGTCCTAGAAACATAATACATGTTGTTCAATCCATAAGTATTGGTTTGGGGACCAGAATATTTATATGGGAGATATTACTCATTTGGGATCATTCCCCATATCCATTCATAGTTGGGTAGAATGTAATCATCTCGTACACATAAGACACCAAACCCGACAACATAACTTCTTTGATAGAATTGTTGGAATCCTTATGTGAGTCCCATAGTGAGATATTATATCAATTTCATACCCATGGTGATGTTCTTGGTATCTTTTTGACTAACACTATGCATTATTAAACCCATTACATAACATGTTAATCCAAATCGAGTTGTTATTTTATCATATGGACTTGGGAGTGTTATAAATTCTTTTATCATATACCATCATACATTGTTTGTATACTTCTAATGGTGACACCAGATAAGAACTAAATATAGGATGAATATAATTAATGAAATGATCATTATAATGTGTGTTCTCTAATATGACTGTTATGTTAAATCATGGAGATGGAATCATAGGTTGTCATTATGGTTTCCACTTTCCTTAAGACATTTTTTCATGGATGGGTATATCTGGATTTTCTGGTTATATACATTGTATACCAATAAATATATTTGAATTCCATTATTCTTTTATTTTTGGATTTATGGATTTCTATGGTCCAACGGGGTACTATTATACTCACCCCTTCACAGGATTTTCCCCCACAAGTCATGTCATTTGTAGACGAACAAACTTTTGACAGAGTCCTAGATGTACTTTTACCAGATGGTGCTCAGTGTGACTAGACAATTGGAGGTTTGCTCCTATAGTATCATGACATCATTGACTATATTTACATTCTGGTTGAACATGTTTACCTACTATTTTACATGTTCTTGTATTTGGACAATTTTACATCATTTTGTTATCGTCACACTCCAATAGTGGGATTTAGATAGATGCATACATAGTTATTCAGTTGTTTCTACATTTCTCCATTGTGTTTGATTAAATATGTGTTCATGTGTACAGGTACATAGTATAATTCTTCCAAGGATAGTGACATGCCTACTCATTCATATTCAATAACATGTGTCCTATTGGAGGTAGGCGTGGTGAGTCATGGCATGGGCCCATTTGTGATGGGTTGTGACATTTTTAGTGACATTTTTACAAGTTTTGTAAAATATATCTTATTATATATATAATTATACATATAATAACATATATATATATAAATATATGCATACACATATATATATTTACACACACACGTAGATATATATATATACATATACCTATACATACATACATACATCCATATATATATATATATAATATAAACAGTTTTATATTATAAAAAATATATATATAAACATAAAATATAATAACATATATATATATGTATATATATATATAATAGACACACACATAGATATATATAAACATAAAATTTAAACATATATATAATCTATTATAAATATATATATATATATATAAACATATGTATATAATACAAACAAATGTTCAAAATATAAACATTGACACATATTTATAATACATTATAAATATTTATATATAAACAGAAAATATAAACATTTATATATATATATATAAAGAAATGTATAATAACTTGTAAAATTACATATATATATATATATATATATATTATTAATTTGGTAAATAATGATACATATATATATAGCATAGATCAATTTTATATTTATTATTTTAATATGCGAGTTGGTCAGTTATTTTGGTAGAACCCTATGAGATTATAGATCAAATCCTGGTGGAAGAAAACAACTTTGTGTCTGTGTTTATGAGTGGTCAAGTAGTGTTGGAGGATGGGTGTGCATAATTTATTGGGGAGAGTGTGGGAGTGTGTGTGAAATGTAGGAAGAGGTGGGGGGTAAGATATATTTTATTCTTTACTAAAGATATTATAACTTTTGAAAAAAATTAAAAATATCAATAAAAAATTATAAATATAAAAATTTGTATATTAATTAGATTCTTTCTATAAAAATTGTTATATCATTTTTCATTTTAAAATATTAATAAATTTTGAAAAAAAATTTATAAACATACTAAAATATTGACGATGATTTTGAGATATATCAATAATTGATATGATATTTACCAATGAATCTAAAAAAACCCGTAAATTAGGTATCAATAAATATATATTTTTAAAACATCACTAATTAATTCATGTTTATTTATTTTTGTTTCTCAAAAAGAAATTTAAATATGGTGTCTTTAAATTGGAAAACTTATAAAGGTTTCTAATTTGTGTTTTTTGTATTGGATTAACATAAATAGTCATATAAAAATATTATTATTTTACTATCCATTATTCTGTTGAATTTAGTTTCAAACATTAAATATTAATAATTATTATGATTCATAACATGGAATAAATTTTACTATATTCAATTTCTATAAGTGGTAGAATTTAATTTTCATTATGCAGGAAAACAACAAAGAATTTTTAAAAAAAATTAATTTTTATGAATTAAAAAAATTACATCCAATCCATAACATGTGAATCCCATTAAATTAATTTAAAATTATTATAATTGATATTATATATATAAAATTTAATAAAAACATTCATAAATAGTGATTAAAATGATATATATTTACAGAAACACATTTTGTGAATAATATCTACTCTAAGAAAAATTGATTTTTACCTCTAAAAATTAACTTATATCAAAATAAAGTATTATTTTTATTCATATGTAATTTAATATATTATTTTTAATTATATAGTATGAATAATACATTTGTTTCAAATAAAAAACATAATGTTATATTTATTATATTATATGTAAATATCAATTACAATCCTACTTTTCATTATTCTATAATGTAAAAATATTTTTATAAAATTCGCCACAATACACTCTAATATAATATCAAAATTATTCTTTTTAAAAATGATAATAATTTTATAAAATATCATTTTTATGAAATGTAATATTTTTTTATAATGTTTTAATGAATGAATCTTATAAAAACAATTTTTTCAGAAAATATATTTTTGATGTGTAAAATGACAACATAGAAATTTGTATACTCGTTCATTATTCATTAATAAATTCAATCTAGTTAATAAAAAATTATACATATATTACACAAATTAGTTATTAATATTCATTCATAACAACATAATTCATATGTTATGATTGATTACTATGTTTTCGTTCATATAGACATAGGGTTTCATGTATGTTTACATATCTAATATATCATGATTTATTTCAAATAAGATATTTATAAAATCATATATGGTTAAATAATATTTTTTATATATGATCAAAAATAATATATTAAATAAAAAAATACTTAAAAAATTAATAAATAGAAACATCAATTATCATTAATAACTATCTATAATGGGAAATAAAAATGATCAATATAGTCCAAATAGTAAATAGATTTCCCAGTGAAATTATATTTTTCATTTCATTAACATCGTTTTTTAATTATTAATATCTACCAATGTAAACTAGATATTAATAGTCAATCCAAATTACCAAATTGAAGTAGTGTAGTTTGCAATCCATTGCCTCAATCATATCATAATAATTTTAACACCGAGGGGAGGTACATGATCACTATACTAAGATCATGTGATAAATTACTCAAAAATAGTGTTATTATAAACTAAATCCATATCATGACTCTAGTAGAGTAAAAAAATTAAAAAGTAATATAACAATGTATTCCATATTAGTTATATAAAATGAACCAATATAATTGTAGATAAACTACAGTGAATAAATATGTTGTTGTTAGTAGGAAGCCTTGGGCCAAATCCAATCTAAGGTAACTCAATAGAATCTGATGGTTCACCTATTCTTAATTGGGGAATGAATAATAATAAAATAATCATTGATAATTATAATTATAATTCTAATTTATAATAAAAAGTGAAATATATAAAATAATGGTCTGATAGGTCATGCTCACCCTTTGGTGAGTCAATATAGGGAACACCTCTACAAATCACATCATGATCTATTTTATTTCCCCCCAATATCATGATCAATTCCATATTAAATACACACATCTAATCCAATAAACTATGTGATTAATGTTATCATGACATGGTAACTGATATTTCATAAAATAATTTGTTCCCCTAAAAGGGATATGAAAAATCATTAGCACCATCTTGAAGTGACGACAATAAACGTAGAACCAAAATATTGTAAAGATAATTCTTCATACCCCTAAATCCATGATTATATTTTAATAACCACTAAATGAATAATAAACATTTAAATTCATGTCATGATTTCTTAAAATATTATCATACTATGAATCAATCATATAAAAGTGCATAGTCCTCACAAAAAAATTATTATGCATCACAATTACCTTACATAAGAATGGTTTGTGAGCCACCATGCCATGACCAATACCATTTATACCACAAAAATAAGTCAAAATCAATATTTTATGATCATATACTATCACATTTTTTACCAGTGATGTTACATAACAATCCATGACCCATTATCCCAACCAAAAAATCATTGTTTGACACATTAAACCATGAACGATATAACCTCTTCCTTCTTAAATCATTGATTTTATAAATTCATTCCATTATATAAACCTCACCTTAAAATTTTAACAATAAAAAATATGTAATGATCTATGAAATTTTTATCCATTACATTACTTAACACTAATATTATTTCCATTGTCAATAATGAATACAAAGGAAATTTGTAAAACAATATATACCAAACCAAAATAATCGAATTTAGATACCTATAAAAAATGTATCACCATCATAAGGACACACTAATAATATAGATAATAAAATTTCATCAGAGTTGGAAAAATAATTATCCAAATAAATTCATAATAGAGTACATCATGTCAAAATAATTGAGAAATAATGATCAAATACAATTATGTTTTGAACATTTGGTTACAACATATATTCACACATTCATTTATTTATTCTAGTATGATTCAATAAAATATGGACTAATGGTGTTACATACCATTCAATACGATTTCATGTTATCTTAATTATCAGTCATCTTATCCATGAGAACTTCTTCATTCTGTACATATTAATCCCCAAATAGTGACATAGTAGTTCACATGAGGAAATCCCAAAAAAATTAAAACATGTTGAAAAAATTATGGATCATATCTTAATATATAAGGGGATGGTTTTCTATTAAATATGATCCCTTTCCAATGAACCCAGTCCAAGGAAATGATGATAATATAATTTAGATATCATTATTCTTTGGCAAATAATTTTTTTCCATGAAGAGAGGAAGAAAATGAGAATAAACGATCTTTAACCTTGAACTATAGTTAGAGCCTCCTTTAATATGCATAATACATATGATGTTCATTAACAACCATAATCCCAAATAATACATGTATACCATCTTTTTCATTCTCAAAAACACATCTTGTCTAAGGACCATCGACTCCCCAACAATTGTCTGACACATTGTAGGTATACAGATCTTCCCATGAAATGATTATTTCCAATTAATGGGTTGTAGAAATTATTATAATTATACCTAATAATGTATACGTGTTTTATTCATAATATACTAAAATACAAGTCACATAATCATTGTATATACTCTATCATCAGAAAGGTCCAAAAAAATTCACAACATGTGAGGATATAAGATATAAATAATTCATAAATAATATCCAAAATATTATTGAATCCCTTTGATGAAATGATTGTTCAAGTGAGTGTACCAATAATAATTTATTGTTCTGAACACCTATTTAATCATAAAAATCTCATATGCACATTGATTTACCAAAACAACCACATCACTAAACTCAATATTCACTAATTATTGAGATTACAACAACAATTATTCCATAGTCTCAAAAACAGCATCACATAGTTTCTAATATCAAAGAAACTATATGATAAAATGATTCAAATTTTATATACATTTAGAATCAGGTAAATATAATGGAAGGTAAAAATGATCAAAATCCAGATTCTTTTTATTTACTTATTATAAAATGAAATATGTTGAAACAAACTCAGTTGTGGACTACATTATTAATGGGAACTAATTAAATTCACAATTCATGATAATTCATAGATATATCAGGATTCACAAACAAGGCTATGATATGAATCTCATGAATAACCCCCCTAATAAAACATATGGAATACAAAACATCCATTAAAATAGCTCTTTATGCTAATAATCCTTCATCCATCCCTAAAAAGAATCTTCATGAATGAAACTATCATAAATCACCAAAATTGTAATATAATAGGATTTTAATAGATAAAGATACTTTTTTTAATAATATTAAATAAAATTATAGAATTTTAGGATAAATTATTCCCATGTAATTTTATAAATTTTTTTTGTATAAATTCAAACTCTCAATTACCTCATGATGCATGTGACTCTGAGTTTAAGAGAAATATGATACATTATTAAAATATTATTATGAAAATTATAACATGGTCGTTAATTAAAAAATATGTGTAAATAAATTATAAAAATTATATATCAGAAAATTGTATAAAAAATTGAATGGTTATATATATATATATTATAAATATAATAGGAACCATTTGAAATAAGTTGTAATATTTTTTTAACAAATAATAAATATTGATTACTCAGAATTTGCAGAAAAAATTTATAATTAATTTTTTACAACATTATATAAATTAATTTAAAAAAATTAATCATTCAAATCATGATTTCATAATTATCTTCTAGTGTATTTTTTATAATTTTCTAAAGATGTATTTTTTTTAAGAATAGTAAGAAACATATATATTTTTTTTGAAAACATACTATTAATTTTAATTATTACATTGTTCAATTAAATTGTAAATTGGTTTTAGACTAAAATTAGTTCAATAATATTAATATTTCAATAATATTGTTTGTTGAATTAAAATTCATATTTAATTTTCATATAAAACCCATTAATTCATATTAGTATTTTCTATAAGAAAAACATCACTTTCAACAAGTTTATGGTTCTACTTGGGTAAATTATATATAATAAAATATATTTGATATTTATAATCATAATAAATATTATTATATAAGAAGGTAAAATTAATTTCTGAC
The DNA here is from genome assembly GCA_963277665.1 of Viscum album. NCBI lineage: Eukaryota > Viridiplantae > Streptophyta > Magnoliopsida > Santalales > Viscaceae > Viscum > Viscum album. The sequence goes on along the minus strand of OY728151.1, from coordinate 719,159,441 downwards.
TATAAATAATTGTGAAACTATTAACAATTAATTATCGTTTTACATGAAATGTGTTCTTAGGGGGGGGGGGTTAACCTATGAATATGTGGGAAAAAAATCACATAAAACATGTAAAAACTCTTGTTATGCCAATATTTATAATTTATAACTTATATGAATTATCATTTTGGGTGTATGTGATGTTATAAAAACGTGTTTAACACCTTATATTTTCAAAAACAATCTATGTGTTATCTCTACCCTGTTTATTGAAGGCCTTGTGTTGTCCTCCCATATTCACACATTTAAACACATTAATATAATCCAATAAAACTCCAAATTCATACATTAAGTCATTCCCAACATTGTATATAAGGAAACAACCATAAATGTTACATAATATTGATTCATGTCTTGAATTTTATTTTCATTCATGCTGGGGATATTTTATTTTCTAGATATTTAGAGAATTATGTCATTATTCATATATAAATACTAAAATATTTCAATGTAGAACATCTATATAATTTCCATTTTTTTAAGAGAACAAAAAAATTAAAATTAAATGATGTTTTTTTGAGATTCAATCATTAATTTTTTCCTTTGATCTCATCCTTGTCTCTATTATCCCAAAAATTATGGGAAAAAAATTTATAACATGGAATGAGAATAGAAAAATCATTAAGGGATACACAGTGAAGAAAAACTTTTAGTATTGTGAAAACATGAAAATCCTTGATTACATTATCATAATGTAATATTTTATACCCTTAAAATGTACTATATAATTTCCATTGAATATACTCTCACTCTTTATCGATTTTTTGTAATAAATAGATTAACATAAAACCCTAAAGATCATATATAACATATAACGGAATCATGGGACTAAATTATAGAATATCCTTGTGGTTGACAGCCATATACGTCACTCATACAAAATGGAATAACCATATGGTAATCTTCCTTACACAATGAATTGATATTTTTATGTAACCACTCATCCTTGATTTATCGTACAACCACCAAAAAATAGTTTATTATGTAAACAGTAGTCATGTGTCCAGGTTCCATTATATAATTATAAAACATAAATTGTTACAATTTATAGCATTTAAATCATACAATTTCATTTTCAATAATAAGAAATTATTTCATGATATCGAAATAATCAATCAATTTCAAAAAAAAACTCAATACCAAAATAACACAAAAGGGGATAAGGGATTTATTTTTTCTTTGAAAACATTAATACTCATAATGGAAGCTAATAATCAAATAATGTTTATGGTGGTGGAGAAGTCCTTATTTCTATATATTTTAAAAAAAATTCTTTTTATTTGGTAGAGAAATAAAAATATATATATATAAATATTACATTTAAAAATAATTGATTGAAATTATTATCCAATGAGTTGATTATAAACCTTATAAAATAATGGGGATTATTACATCATAATATTCCTCTATTAATAGAGATTGAGATGAAGTCCCTTACCATGAGTCTGAATAGAATTATATGTTTTATAACATCCTGAATAATAAACATCAGATATTTTATAATTTATTGAGATCATTTTATAAAATTTAATATACCATATATATCCCTTCTAACAGTTTAATAATAATTTTTTTATTATTTAAACTCGTGTCAGATGTTTGGTCATTATAATGTACTTGAGTTCATGATGACTTTTATATGATATCATCGGTTAATGTTGTCATGATTGCATCATATAATAATATTCATGAACTAATAATAAAATTGATAAATCATTTATACATATAAATAAAACCATTTTAGAATTTTTGTGAAAAATGAACAATGTTCTAATCATGGAGATGGTAGCCCATACATAAGCAGGATTAATGTTTCTGTTTTTCAGTGAACATTATGGAAAGAATGTAATTGTTATATTTTCATTCTCGAATAGTCATAACATCATTAAAATCATATTAATAATTTATATATATTTATATATCATATATACTATATGGGGAAAAAGAGAATCACATCGCTTCTTAGAGGTGATAGTTCACACGTACACACGGATGGCGTAATAATTTTATGTGCATGAATGCTGTGAAAAAATGGTATATTATGATTTCCAAATGATAAATATGAAATTAATATATTATATAAACATTAATTTTATCATTATAACTAGTCTTGATATATGGTAATGGAAAATTAAATATACCATTCGTGGATCTGATTGTTCACATGTATGCACAGATAATTAATTCTTTGACACTATAATTGAATCAGATATGGATTTAGGTGATGATATTAAAATAGAAAAAAATAATTATATTTATGTTACTATATTTATTTTCTAATCATGGTTGGAGAAGTTTTGAATGATGTTCAATAAAAAATAAAATAGAAATACTTATATAAAAAATGTTACATTTCCATCTGAAGATCAACTTTGATTAAAACCTAAACACCACAATGGATGCTGTTATGAATATACTAAGGAATCTAGAATGTGATTATATATTCTAGTATGGGTATTTGGAAGATTAAATCCAAAAAAAATTGTTTTAATGTGTAATTAATACATATGAATAAGAACACTTTTATAGAAAGTTGAGGGATCTCATGGAATTTTTAAAAATATTAAATTAATATAAATTTTTTTTATTCCAAATTGATCAACAGAAATTAAATATATGATTATCTTTGGTCTAAATAAATTCTTCCAATTAAAATTATTAAAAGTTTTATTAATTTTTATCCATTATTGTTTTGGTTTAACACCTTTTAACTAATACTTTCATATCATGTTAATTGCACATTGATTGTTAATATAATTACTACAAAATGCCAAAACCCACAAATTTAGTCCTTTGTGAAATTTTCATACATATAATAAATATATGGATGAATTTTATATTTTTATACATTTCATATCATTTAAAATAATATTAGTCCTATAAAATATCATACGTTTCAATTTTGAAACTATCCAATAATTGATTTTTAAAATATCATTGAAACATGATTCCATTAAAAACCCTAATTTAACACATCTATATCAAATGAAATGGATCCTTAAAATTTATTTATGGAATGAAATATATAAAATTATATTTATTTTAATATTATTAAGATTATTTATTTGATTTAACCAATATAAAATATTTTATTACGTCATCATTCTGTAATAATTATATTTAATTATTTGATATAAAAATATTATAATTAAATTATAGTGATTTATATATTTTTTGTTATTATTATTTATAGTCTAATTGTTATTCTATTTATCATTATATAAAAAATGATTTACATGTTAAAATATTAGTATTACATTTTAAACTTATTTCTAAAAAATTATATAAAAAAACATTCTTAACTCGGTTGCTTAAAAATGATACACTTTTGTCCTAAGGTTTATTTTTTCCCAATCCCCCTCATGGAATGAAATCAGGACAACTGATATGGTATTTTTATAATATTATAATATTATTTATACCTTTAATTACCATATTTACACATAATTGTGGAAAATAAAATAATAATGTTACTATTAACCAAATAATAATTCGATCATACAAGTTAAAAAATATATAAAACTGATTAAAATTGTGTAATTACGTTTTTCAAAATTCAATTCGTCGAAGTAGATAACTAAAATTAAATTATAATCCCACAAATGTGGCTAGAAGGATGGTTAATGAGACGTTCAAAATTTCAATATGTTTTTATATCTAATTTCAATATAAAAATTAACCCAATTAACTAAATTGGATTATTACATGAATTATTGATCTATGGTGACACTAAAATCAGTTTACTATATATTAAATTTATAATTTTAAAATTATATTTTAAATACTATGTATAAGGTTTCACTATTAACCATAACATGAAACATTTTAAAAAATACAAATAATTTAACCAATGTAAATCATGATACTCTACTTCTAAATAAAAAGATGGTTTTTAAATTAAAATATTTAAGAGGAAAAAATAATATCTAAAATGGTTTCACCGTCAAAAGAAATAAAACCGTTTATAAATATTAGATATTTTTTATGCTTCAAATTGGATTATATTCTTAAAATATTTAAAAGATGATAAAATTATATCTAAAATGTGTAAAAATCAATATTTTAGTTCTATTCATTCCCACTGATACAATGGCTAAGCTATAACTTGCACATAAAATAATGATATTTAATATATGTAATTTTTCAGTATAACTATGTATTTTATGAAATGTATAATTAAGGAAGAAAACTTTTTTCTATGTGTGTTATGTTATCAGATATATCATCCACATTATAGTAAAATCAAAAACAAATTCATTAATATTAATAAATATAAGAAATAGTTATTCTTTAATTAACTAGGACATTACTTCCTTCCCCCCTATGGAGAATTATGTTCATCCAATGTTATTCACATATGAAATATGTGGGGATATTTTTCCTTTATATAAATTTCTGATTCCCATGATACCTATTCAACCACATGGGAGGTTTGAAAAACATTAACCTGATGAATGAACTTATTTTAAAACACTTTATCTCTATGGTCAAAAACACAAACTAGTTATTCCATATAAGAGAGTTTCCCTTCCAATAGAACAACATCTCACCATAAGAAATGAGATGTATTGGACAAATAATTTATTAATTTTGAAACATTAAAAACATTGTGTACCTGGGTTACACTGAATGGTAGTGCCACTCGGTGGGAAACTAATCCCACTTTCTCGAAGATTTCAATAGGTCCAATGAAGTATGCACTCAACTTCCCCTTCATACCAAAATTCATCACACATTTACATGTATAAAAATTGACAAAAACATGATCACCAACCTTGAATTAATGTTTATTCATCCATTTATCCACATAAATTTTATGTCGAATCTATGTTGTCCTCATTTTTTGTGGAATCAATTAAACATAATCTTCCATTTTCCTGACCATATCTAGTCCCATGAACTTCCATTCTCTATAATTCTCCCCAAATCTTGTGCTAATAACAGTTCTCCATATAATTCCTCGAATGGTGCCTTCTATATACTAGAATGAAAATTGTTATTATATGAAAATTTAACAAATGAAATAGTTTGATCCCAAATTCCCTGGTAATCCGTTGAAAAAAAACATAGCATATCCTCCAAGATCTGATTTTTTATATTCTGAATACCCATCTGATTGACGAAGATATTTCTTAATAAAATATTATTTAGTACCAAACAACTAATAAAGTCCTTTAAAAAAGTTATAAGTGAACCTAAGATCATGATATGACACAATACAGATAGGAATTCAATGTAACGAGACTATCTCTTTATGATATAGATGAGAGAGTTATAGATATATATTAACTCAAATAGGATGAAAAGGAGAAGATTTAGTCAATCAATCATCAATAACTGAGATTACATAGTTTCCTAAAGAAATCGTTGGTAATACCACAACTATGTCCATAGATATATTTTCCCATTTCTATTCTTGAAATAGAAAATATTGAATCACCCCCTTTGATAACTACCGTTATACTTTAACATGTTGGCACGTCAAAAATCATACAATAAATCATGTGATATCTTTTTTCATTATATCCAACAAATAATTCTATCAATGATCTTTTTACATCATACTAATTCCATGGTGAATTGAAAGTGGAGAACTATGAGCTTTACATAACAACGCTCTCTTAACATTTGAATGATAAGGAATACATTACCTATTCCCAAATAACAAAACAAAATCTTTATAATTGTTAAATTCAAGTAAATTTCCCTTTTGAACACATTCTACAATGTTCTATAACTCACGATCCTCATTTTATGCTTGATTAATTTTGTCTGGTAGAGATGATTACTCAAAAAAACAAAATAGAGGAATTTACTTCTCTAAAAACATAAATGACAAAATTCATCAAATTAATAATTAAAGGTTGTATTCCAAAGGTTAAATGGTTAATGTAACATCACATTTTTATCTCAAAGAATTATTAATTTTTTTATTATTGGGGATGTTAGTGTATCATGAAATAAGAATCCAAGAATAGTTTTATCCATCTCCTATGTATCAAGTTCAATTATTTCTAAGTGAATATATACTTAAAACAATTTTGATAAGTATATATATCACACTTTACACCATTCAAATGAATCCTCAAAATTATTAATAAACAATATCATCTAATTCCAAATAATTTATAGTGTAAATTAATTCATTGGGTTTCGACTGTCATCATATGCTAACTATTCATTAGTACATAGTCATATCCATTTAATGAACCATCACTTAAGATTAAAAATTTTATTATTTAAGGAAGGAAGGGCTATAATAGGGAGAGTTTACCAATATTATTTTCTATTATTTAAAAAAATCATAATATTAGATTTTCTTGATTAACATAAGTCCCATATATATTATCCTATTTAGTGGGATAGATAGCTGAGGAATTTTTTTAGAAACAATCTATTAATAACTCGCTACTCAAAGAAATATAAGAATATATATGACATTGGTAGGTTTTTCCAATCTTCAAAAAATCAAAGAAGGGTCAACCATTATTCAATTTTCATATAAAATATGTACGAGGTATGAATTTGTTTGTAATCAAAATTCACACTTACTAAACATTCTACATAATTTATTATTGTATAGGAATTTCAGAACAATACATAAAAACCTTTCATTTTCCACATGTCATTTAGAATAAACCAATATATGATCTATAATAACGACCAAAATATAATCTAGAAACTACTAAAATACTACATTAGTAAGATTCATAAATGTTTTTGTTCCATTAGATAACCCCATGTGCATAATCAAAAACTCAGAACGCACATATCCTTTCTAAAACACTATCTTTAGAATATCTTCATTTTTCAGATACAACTGCTAGTACACACAGGTCGAGCAAATCACTGAAAATTAATGATCTCTTTGTAGTCGGTCAAACAAATCATCGATATATGGAAAATAATACTTTTTCATAATGGTGATAATTTATAATGTTCTAAAATTAATACAAATTCACACAGAACAATCCTTCTTCTTCATAAATAATATAGGAGAAACACATCGTGAAGTGCTAGGTTGAATGAAACCATTTTCAAGTAAATCACGCAACTATATTTCAGTTCCACATGTCCTACATGATCCATTCAACAAGGGGTTTAGAAATTGGATTAGCATCAGGAACTATATCAAAAGTAATTTCAACATCCGAGTTAGGAACAACATAAGTAAATTCATTATTAAAATCATTCTAAAAATCATTCAGAACTCGTACGTTACTAATCGAAACAAATTCATTCTTTTCAACAATATGATCTTGATAAAATTATTTCATTCACTAATCAATCTCTCATCTTATGGGTATGTTATACAGAGCTTGAAATCATTTAATAAAACATTTTTTGCATTCTAATATATTATACCATGATATACAAAAATCCAATAAATACCCAAAATGATATTAATCTCAAATATATGAAGAAGAACATGATATAATGTAATTACCAACCAACAATGTTAATAAATAAATATCATTAAACCTTGGTTTCATTAATACATCCACTAATTGTTTTTACCAAATGATATATACCACATTCATGAGGTGATATTTCAAAATTACTTCTAATGTTCTCTAAAAAGAATGAATGGGAGGATCCAAAGTCAAATAGAGTATTGTAATATTTTGAAAAATCATATTACATAGCTCTATCAATTACTTTTGATGGGCTAGTATCAACCATTGTAGTAGGAAAATATTTCTCCTCACCCTTTGCCTTTCGATCATTCTATTTTCCACATTGTTTAAATAACATTTTACCAGCATATGCATAATGCCATATCTCATTGCAACAAAAACATCTTACCATTTAATTTTTATCACATTCATGGTGAAATTTCATTTAATCATGCAAAATATGACCAGTCTTATCACATTGGATTGACTTTCTAGACATTTAAATACATTCTCCTGGTTACTTTTTTCCAAACATCTCACAATATGGAAATTAATTTTTCCTAACTCAAAACATATTTGATGAGTTCATTTTATGTTCCTACCAAATTTTACTCCTATTTTTCTATTTCTCATGGGTAACATGATCATCAAAAAACTCCATTTCAACCTACAGAACACATTTTCAATGTTTCTAATATATTTTGAACTCACGAGAATCCAATGCCTTTCGATATATTATGTTCAATCGTGAGTAAAATTGATTTATCTTAGTATCAATATCTTGGATAATATATCAGATTCAACATGCCAATCGAGTGAAATTTTATGCATATACAGCCACAAAATCTTCCTCCTATGTCAATTACAAAAATTAATTTTCTTTTCTAAGGAAAATAGCCTTAGGAAAATATTTCTCAAGGTATAAATTCTTAAATTTGTCTCATCTAGTAGAGTGTATCTCTTCTGTTGTTATGATATATTTTGACCAAAAACCACCACTAATCAAATTAATCTTCAATATTATGACTACTAGAAGTTAAATTTTAGTCGTAAAAAAACCCATGACATCAAATATTTTTTATGGTGATTAAATCCATCATAAACTACAACAGTGCGAGATGATCTTTTAAATGAGGGGGGATATTGACTCACAAAATGATCTAATAACATCAAGTTTCACTTTGGTAGATCTGGTAGCTCTCTTTCATGGACATCTCCACCATTTATCCCCCGAGATAACTAATCCATCAATTTAAAAAATTCTCCATTCTAATTTCAAATAGCTCATGATGTTGATTCAGAATTATATTTTCTTTTCATTTCCTTCCATCTACTTTTTTCATAAAAACTCTATGGAAAAAAATTCTGGATATACACAATTTAGGAAAAGAATCATTTTTTCTTATTTTATATACAATTATAAATTGATCATATGAAAAATATTTAAATGGAATGTAATTAATATTACACTAACATGAAAATTTATTTAAATTGTCCTCTAATACTAACTTTATCAAACCAACAATAAATAATACATAATTTGTTGTCGTGTCATGAAATTTAAATTCTTTTATTTTAAGGTTATATTCAGGTTTATAGGTTTAGAGAATAAGGACATAATTCATACATAACAACTAGTATATTACAATGTAGATACATATACTCAATGTTAATTTTCCCACAATGAAAAACCATTTTATATGATCCATGGATTATTTTCATGTTCAATCATTATAATTATTCCATCATCCGATATGTGTCACTATATTCCATTAAATCTTATGATGAAAATTTAAATTCATTGATTGTGCATAAAAATCACAAAAAGGGATGCACAATGATGGAAAACTATTATATTTATAAAAACATTAAAAGAAATGAATCAGTTATCATATTGTTAAAATTTTATCCTTATGAAATTGTAAATACATTCCTTTGAATTTAAGATTATTGATAGCCATTTTATAATCAATAGATAACCATAAAACCAATAAAGAACATATATCATACATAATGGTAACAAGGGACATAATCATACATAAATGAGATAACCATGTGGTCATCCTACATGCATGTCACTCATAGAAAATGAAATAACCATACGATCAAGTTAAATATCCTATGATTTAGTGGATATAATATAACTACTCATACATGTATTATCATAGAACCACCTATCTTGGGTTTATCATGTATCCTCCTTTAAAATTTCAACATTAAATTATATAATCATAACACATAATGATTTCAATTATCATCATTTAAATAATAAAATATAATTTGTAATAAAAAGCAATCATTTAATGATATTGGACTAAAAAATCCCCGTTATAATCCATTTTAAAAAAAATTCCCCAAAAAAAGATACATGGTATTTCATTTTCATTTAAAATAAGAATGGCATATAGAGGAAGTTAAATATCAAATAATGGATACAACGGTGGAGATGTACATGTCAATGTATTTGATAAATAATTCATATATTGGAAAGATGGTAAAATGTTTTAAATAGAATGATTCATTTTGAAAAACAATGAATGAAATTAAAATCAAATGGGTTAATTGTAATCCTTATAAAATAAAGGATCTATATAACATCAAAATATGACATAGTGGAAAGATATTGAGATGAGGTCCCTTACCTCTAGTCCGACTCAAGTCATTTGGTTTTTATCCTTAGGAATAATAAAAATTGTTTAATTTCATCTTTATTGAGAAACTTTTCAAGCTTATTATCCCATGTATATCACTTATTAAAATTATATATCAATTAAAAAATTATTTAAATCGATGCAAAAAGCTTTTTCAACATTTAGTCGACGAGGTAATGATGATATTGGTATAAGGTCAATAGACAAAGTGAATATGATTCCATCATATCCATAATAAAATTATATGCATAAAAATATCTTTTATTAATCAGTTATAATTTAATGAAAAACAATAAATTTATTTTAGATGAAAAGTGAACAACATTATAATCATGGAGATTGTGCGTTGTATATACGCAATAGGGACATTTATAAATTTCAATGATTTTTATGGAATGAAGGTAATTGTCTTTTATTTCAAAAATATCATAATATCATTACCTAATAATAGTAATTTATATACTATTATATATCATATATGTGATGTGGTTAGGAATAACGAATCACATAGCTTCATAGAGGTGATAGTTCACACCAATTCACGGACGACATTTTCATTTTTTTTTGCATGGAAGGTTTGAACATCAATGATATATTATAATTTAAAAATGACAATTATTTAATTAATATCATATATAAACATTAATTTTATAATTATATTCAGTCTTGAGAGGTGGTAATGGAATATTAATTATATCGATTTTTGGATGTGATAGTTAATATGTACGCATGAAGGATTAATTATTTTCTAATTTAATAGAATCAGATACTTATTTAGGTGATGATATTACCTTAAAAATATATCAGTATATTGAGTATATTGTAATTATTATCTCATCATTGTTGGAGAATGTTTTATGAAGTGTAATATGAAATAAAATTAAAATATTTAAAAATGGTACACTTGTTTCATATAATCATCTTCGGTTATCACATTATAGAACAAATGTCGATATAATGACTAAAATAACGCCACTATAATGTTTGGGGGTATTCTAGGATGGGTTTTGTGTAGATATTGGCCGAGAATATGGTTTTTGATGTGTACTAAATAGAAATGAATGGGTTACCTTTTCTAGTAGATATGAATGTGACTCCAGGAATTATTAAAAGTGTTAAATTAATAAAAAAATATCTCTATTATAATCAAGCTCCGACTATATAAATTAAAATATAGGATTCTTTGGGTGTAACTATAATCATCCAATTAAAAATAATCACATTTTGATTATTTTTTAATTCTTATCATTTTGTTTTTCCCATTTCAAATGTTACAATGATATCATGTTAATAACACTTTTAGGGTTAATATAAGTAGAATAAAATAAAATATGACAAAAAGTGATTACTTTATGCTTTTTTTAGACATATAAAATATATATTGAACAATATTATATTTTTAGAGGTTTTATATCATTTAATAATATATTATTTATTTTAAAATATCACATATATTAAATTTCACACAGTTCATTAATTGATTTTCAAAATGTCATAAAAACATAACTACAATAAACCTATCATAAATCATCTATACCATGATAAACTCCTATATGTAATTTTTTATTGTGTAATATATTTTAACATATATTTAAATTTAACATTATTTATATCCTTTATTCGATTCTTCTATTAATAAGTCCATTTTTCATCCACATTGTGTCAAAATTACATATATTTTTTTAATTACTAAAAAATATAAATAAAATTTAATGATTTATATAATTATTTTATTTTTAAAATTATTCATTATAGTCGAATTGTTCTTCTATATAAACATATATTGAATATGACTTAATTATAAATATATATTTATGGAATTTTTATCTTATATTTAAATGAAATTGATAATGATCTTATTATTAACCAAGTGGGATAAAATTATTATAATTTTGGACAAAGATTTATTTTTATCTAAACTCACACATAGTATTAAATTAGGGCAGGTGCTATAATAATTTTATAATATTATAATATTAATTTTATCTTTTATTACCTAATTAAACCTTAACCGTGGCAAATAAAATAAAAATGTAATTATTCAAAAATATTAATATTGAACCAATTAATCAAAAAAATTATACTTTTTAAAACTAAGTATTTAATTTTATAAAAATTTAAATCATTGGTGTTGCTAAATATGGTTAATTAGTAATCAAGTTGATGTGGCGAGAAGGCGGGTAAAAGAGACGCTCAAAATTTAAATAAGTTTTTATATCAAATTTCAATATAAATAATACTCATATCACCAACATGGTTTTAATATATGTATTATATACATTTATTGAATTAAAAATCACATTTGAATTATATTATTATTTATATGAAATGTTTTTTTAACTACAATGTGGTATTTTTAGTATTCATTAAAAAAATGATGATTTTCTGAAAAATATCAAAAATTAAACTAGAGTTAATAATAATACTCTTTTTCAAAATAAAAATATTATTATTTAAAATAAATATTATAAAATTTTTAAAATATAGATTTAAACTTTTGTTTCCATAAAAAGATAGAAATTCTTCCTTATAATAAATTACTGGTTTTTAGGATTAAAATTGGATATTAATTTTTTAGGCTACTAAATATTATTAGATGAATGTAAAAAAGATTTAATAATATTTTAAATTACATTATTATTTATATTCATTACCTGAATTTCAATTTCAGGGAAATAAGTACCATCTAAAATAATAATATTAACTATATATTATATTTCAGTATCAAATGATATTGTGTGCAACAAAAGATTTTGAAAAAACCATTTGTCATGTGTCAGGTACGCAATCACACATAGAATCCTTGTTAAGGAAAATTTAATATTTAATTCATAATTATTAATTAATATTAAATTATTTTAATCTATAATTACATGGAATGTTACTTTGTAGAGACTACAATCTTATTAGGAATCCCTTCAATGAAAGAATTCTATATAAAACCATAGACGCTCTATTAAGTGGAGGTAAAATTATTAAAACTATGAAATTTTATTATTTATTAATACAAATCAAAAAAAAAAATTATTAAAATATTATAATATAATATCACATGTGTTGTACATATAATGTTATTTATTTACTTTAATGTAATAACCTAGATTTCTCTCAACTTCCACCAAAAGGGATATGAAACTATCGATCATGGATATGGTGAACTATCACCTCCTGAAGTGAAGTAATTTTTCCATAAAAAACATTAATGTATTAATAAAATAATTTATTAATAAAATTTATTTAATATATATGAAATAGTTATAATTTTTATATCATTATATCATGTATAACTTCTAACATAACTTTATGTGGTTGATAACATAACATTGTTAATGAGTATCGCAGACAACCAACTCGTGAAGCAATGTGATTCATTTTTTTACTATTTACATAGAATATAGTAAGTATAAAGTTACATAATATATTTTTTATTTATTTTTTAAACATAATAATTTAAAAAAACAAAAATAATTATTTTTGTACATTTAAATCTGTTGGAAAACAAAAATGTCTTTTGTGTATTCATGTGGACTACCACCAACACACAACAACTTTAATATGAATTTGATTTTCTTAATACATATATGATAATAATGATATATTATATATATATAAATTATATATATATAAGAAATTATTATTCATAAAATTTGAATTAAAATTTATATTCCCCGTCACGACCCGTTTCTCTGCGGCCCGTGCTTTGACATCCCCTAGCTTGCCTTACATAGGCCAGGGGCTGGCAACTAACACCAAAAATGTGTATCCCTATAACATGAAGGCATTGAATTTAAACCTGTAAAAACACACAAACCAAGAACATAAGAAAAAGCATCATGATGTAAACTGTTCTAGTAAAAAGTGTACTCAATGTAAAGTGGATGAAATAAAAGACCAACTCAAAATTACTAGTATAACTAAAAGAGAAAAAAAATGTTCTGGATCATCGACGGAGTATCCTACCTATAGGGTAGGTATTTATCATGATTATTCATCATTACAGAATGTCGTGCCACATGGTATACCTCTGAGCACTGTCCAATCCTAGATTGTAATGACCCAAACTTTTATCAATAGAACTCCCATATTATCCTTATTAATTAAAGTATAATCACATTATGAATAAAAATGAAAAATAATGATACTAAATATTATTTGATAATTAAACCAAATTTTCCACTTCTAGGTTTTGAATTTCAGAAATCTAACATACACGGTTGTGTTCAAGAAGATTTTTGGAATCTAAAAAACAAAAATAATTTTTTTGGTGAATAGTATCATACCCTTTTGAATAGTAAAATACTCTTATAAATATTAATATGACCATTATGAATAGTAAATTCTCAAAAATAATATTAACCAAACATGTGAATAAAAAATAAAATTGAGGTCTCATATAAGTGACAATTTGAACATAGTATTTGTATTGGTATCTTTTGTATGTCATAAATAAATAAATATAATTAATTAATTACTTTTAAAGAACCTGTATTTTCTATGAATGTGTTTATAAAATAAAAAATCTATGACTTCTATATTTACGATAATTTTATAAGACGTTGTGTAATTTCTAAAGGAATCATAAATTCAGTCATAATTTTTTTTAAAAATTTTAATCAATAAATTGTTATTTTAATTTACTATTAAATAAATTATATTTGGAAATTTATTTTTAAAAATGGATTCAATTTTTTTATTTTACACATCAAAAAATAGTTGGGGTGAATTTTTTGGATTTTTATGAAGTACATGAATTTTTTATGAATAGTGAAATTCCATATTTTTAAAAAAAATATTCTAAATAAGCTAATTATAGAGTCATGTGTTATTTTTTGCTGATGTAAGACCAATTGGTTTGGAGTGAAATGATAAAATTACTATTATTGGTAAATGAAGACTCACAATTCCTTGTTTTGTGGATAAATAATAAACTAATGATTTTTATATTATGAAAACCATTATCCCCCCCACTATAAATACAACCCTTCACACCGTCAATTCCTCACACCTCCCAAGCATCATGAATTTTCCAAAATCTACCCATGAATCTTCCCTATCCCCTCCCCCACGTCCAAGAGCACCTAGTCTCACCAAAAGACGAAGCTTAGGCCTCTTAATCAGGATCTCAAGAGGATGATTCAATATGTAATTTGTCTCCTTCTTTTCCTTTAATTTCCTTTAAATTTCATGTTCGTTCTTTATTCTATCAACACCTATCTTCATCGATATGGTTAGGTAACTCTAGTATCATCCATATAATGGAATATTATGACACTAATGGGATATTATACCATCCAAACACCTTTTCTTCATTCCTAAATTTTATAAAATAAAATGTTGTTCGTGAGGTGTTAATCTATTACTTACAAGAATTTCACATTTTCCTTTTTCAATTTCAACATTCAAAACTAGTTACTAAACCATTTTTATGGATGAACCGGAATATGTTATATTTATTATCTCCGATTTAATTTTCTATAACTTACTTATCTACATATTACTAAATTATTAAACAAAACAAGTTCGTTGTGGTCGAAAAACTGCCCAAATTAATCGAAACAATCATCATTTAATTTAATTAAATTATTCTTCCACTCTGTATATATTATAATTCATTATAATATCATTTTATCCTCATTAATATAAATTAAAACATGAAATATATGTTATTTATTTTTATCCTAGTTCTACATGAACTTCCATTCATGTATACATGTGAACCGCTCAAGAAAACCATAAAAATGAACATTCTCAAACAATTTTTTATACTCTATAACTCATAAAAAAGAAAAGAAAATAATATAATGAAAAAAATATTAACCCAATTCATTTATAAAAGGATATTTAATTTATAAATAATGAATATAATTTCATTTTACATGGCATTAAAGAGAAGGAAGCATTCCGATACTTTGTAAGGGGAAATCCATAAAGCCAACTTTCATTCTTCGGGTTCCCCTCATTCACTTTTTTTATATAGTTTCTCTTTAAAAATATATTTTTCTTCATTTTCCTTCGTTTTTTTGGATATACAAGTTTTTATGTGGTTTTAAAGTCAAACCAAATGTTTTCCAAAATTACTCTTCTTTTAAGAACTCAACTTTTACTTCTCATTTATGATTGTCGGTTCTTATAACATGTATGTTATTCCCTGTTACTTTTGGGAACCCAATTTTTATGAATGTTTTCTTATTAGTTGAAGCCTTTTCCTTTTCATGGGTTAGTTATGTTAATTTTTTTTATATGTTCATTGTGTATTTCATGATAAATGATAATGTAAGGATGTGATGAGTACGCGTAGAATTTTACAGTTCTCCAATGAATTGAGTAATGTAATGAATATCATGAGTAAATGTGAATTGATGTGTGAACAATATGCAATCATTCTTCACAAGAATGTTTGTTAGATAACCACCATGACATGATGTTTTAATTTTTTATACATTTCCACATTTATGTCTTTTATTAATGATTCCCACATGTTCATGAATCTTTACCTATGTAATGATTATGCTCACCTCATTCAATATTGTTTTTATCTATACCCTTAATGGTCCTCTAGCTCACCCATTTTGATATATATCATAGGTGGCATACATGTACAATGGATAGGTCACGAGTCGGTAAGAAGCTATAGAAGAATAAATTGAATTAAATTTTTATGTTGTAATTGTTAGGTATAGTCTTAGTTTTCCAAAGACAATATACCTTTGGATCCACTATTAGAAATACTATTTTGATTTTATCATTAAAATGATGTAATAGAAATATAAGAAAAGGTCGAGTTTTTATAGTTGGTATTAGAGGATATGATTTGTTAATTAGGGAATTAGGATTAGTGAACCCTAGAGAAAACCTCTTGTATGTGACTAAGTACATATATGTATACAAGAATATTTATATAGGGATCACATATGATTTTTGTTTAGTTTAAATTGTGAAAATTAATTTGTTATATATTCATGACTTGTTGAATTATGTTTCGTTGTAACCATTTCTCTTTTAGAAAATGGTGGGATCCAGGAGAAATTAGGATAACAACTTGTGTGAGGGCCAATGAAACCATTACCCAAATGACACCCCCAATTATTTGGGATGTAGTGTTAAGAACATCATATAAATGCTTACCCAATTCTCTCTGGTAATCATCAATAACCATAATAATGTGGAACGTCCTCCTTCACAAATAATGGAGCAAATGGCTATCTATTGTTTTATGAGGCAATGACCACCGACGTTTTTTTAATCTTATGATCCATTAGTAGCAGAACAGTGGGTCAACTCCATAGAGAAGTTATTTTATGTGCATCACTATTATGTGACAGAGAAGATGATTGTATCCGTTTTTTGTCTAGTTAGGGAGGCTAACCAATGGTGGGATTTTATTAAGAAAAATATTCTAAGGGATAAAATTAAAGAGGAGGGATGTAAAGAATTTAAAATCATGTTTCTTTAAAATAATTTCCCATGAAATCTTTACACAAATATAGAGAGAGAATTCATAGAGCTCAGTCAAAAAGAAGGAGAGTCTGTTAAATCCTATGAAGTGAATTTCAGATGGTTGTCAGGGTACACTTCATGTTTTTTTATCCAAATTGATAGAAAAATTTATTTATTATTTAGTGGATTAAAACCACGCCTTCGAAAGGCTCTTATAATTCTAGACATTGGGAGTTATGAAGATGTTTTTCGGTGTGCTCTCAAAGTGGATATGGAGTTTGGAGAACGGTCAAATGAATATGGTGATATGTAATGAAATATGGAGTTTCAAGATGGAGGATCTAGTGATAATGGGGGGAAGAAAACTCCATGACCCACATGCGAATCTTTTGGAAGTGGTAACATGGGAACTGCCTCAAAAGGATGAGGAAGTTCTTCATGAGGGGGAAATACGGACACCATGCTCAAGGGTGTTGAAAAGACATTAAAAGGATGGATAATGTTGAAAATTATAGGTGATAACTACCCATGGTTCAATTTTACAACTGTTGGGAGCTAGGGAACTACGCAATCCAGTGCACTAAACATCGACTTCCCAAGGGTAATCGGTATCAGTGGCCACCAAAGCCAATAGAACAAGAGAAGTCTTATGCCATCACTACTATGTAAGTGCATAAAGATAATGATATCATACAAGGCACACATCCTATTCACTCAATAATGGAAAAAGTCTAATTTTATTCTATTTATACGCATTCATAAATATGTTGAAATTTTTCTAGATGTATAGAATCGATGTCCTAAAACCTTAAAGTAGGGATAACTGTAAAAACACTAAGGGTTTTAATCATTGAAACCCAAGTGTTGGACTCTTATCTTTTTGGCATATGTGGGATGATTATTCTGTCAAATCTTGTAATGATTCCCTTAGTTGAATTTGATTCTATAATTGTAATGGATTGGATCTCGTTATATAGATATCATATCAACTTTCAGGAAATGGAAATATCATTCTATATCCTGAACCATCCCATTATACTATAAAAATGCAATGAAGATCATGAATATCCTTTGAAAAACCCTTCATTGGTTTGGGTGTTGATTCTCTAAGAAGAAGCATACCTCTTCCAAATGTTTGGGTCAAACGAAAGTTGAAACCTTGAAGAAATTAACATCATGAGGGAATAGAGTGATATATTTCTTGAATTATAACCCATAATTCCTTTAGATCATGAGGTAGAGTTTTCAATTGAACTCATACCCGAAGCTACCCCTTTCTCAATGTGTCACTATAAGATGGCTCCTATAGAACTGGAGGAGCAAAATAAGAATATGTAAGAGCATCTAGTTAAAGGGTTCATATTCCCTAGTGCATCACCTTGGTGTGAACCTGTGCTCTTTGTGAAGAAGAATGATGGAATAAGGCGGTTGTGTATTGATTATGGGTATCTCAACAAGATCACCTTAAAGAACAGGTATCCTCTTCCAAGGACTGATGACTTGTTCGATCAGTTAAGAGGATATCAATACTTCTCAATATTGGATCTTCATTTTGGATATCATTAGAAAAAGGTAATGGAGGAATATATTCACAAGACTTCCATTCGTACAATGAATGGGCACTATGAGGTTCTAGTGATGCCCTTCTGACTTACTAATTCCCCTTAAATCTTCATGGATTTTATTAATATAGTCTTTAGACATTACATCGACAATTTTTTGGGAGTGTTTTTCAATGTTATTCACATCTACTCACAGAGAAGTAAGGAACAAGAAGAAAATCTAAGACTTTTATTGGTGACGCTGTGAAAGGAGAATATGTACGCTGTGTTCCGAAAAAGTTACTTTAGGATGAAGCAACTCACGTTATTGGGAAATTTGATCATAAATGAGGTAATTTTAGTGGGACCAAAAAAAGGTGATTGATGAATGAATCATGCCCTCTAGTGTCACAAAAATCCGTAGTTTTCTTGGAATTGCTAGGCACTACCGACATTTTGTGAGAAACATCTCATGATTTCCCATCCTACTAACTAAATTAACAAGGAAAGGGGTAATTTATGTCTCGATGGAAGTATATGAGTGATTCTTCAAGAAGCTAAAGAGAAGGATTATCACTGCACTTGTACTCACACTACTAAAAAGTGGATAATGTTTTTTGATATAGATATATTCTTCAACGAATGGGTTGGGATGTGTACTATTGAAAATGGAAATGTGATAGCCTATGAATCACGATAATTGAATATCTATGAGTATAACTACCCGACACTTGATCTAGTGCTGGAAGCTATGATTTTTTCCTTGATAATCTAGCGGCACTACCTTTATTGTGAGAATTGTGACTTATTCACCGATCACAATATCCTAAAGTATATATTGACACAAAAAGAGATCAACATGTGTCAAAGGAGATGGTAAGAACTAATATAGGATTACGATAGATTTATTCATTATCATCCTAGAAAGTCGAACAAGGTATATGATTCTATATGAATAATAGAACCTGCTACTTTATCCATGATACAGATTGATAAAGACTCTATATTCTTCAATATGAAAAGAATGGATTCAGAAATAATAAGGGATGGGGATACATCCTACCTCTCCCAAATGACTATGCAACCATCCATCCAAGAGAATACTAAGGAAGCACAATCGGATGATGTTGAGATAAAAAATAGGGTGAATGTAGTAAAAGAAGGGAATATGGAAAAGTTCCATATCGATGATGATGATGTGATTCAGTTTGGAATGCGCCTTTTTGTGATTTCATATACCAGGATAAAGAAGGAGATATTGGAAAATGCACATAGCTCAACATTCTCTATCCATCTTGGAAGTACCAAGATGTATCGTGATCTATGATAACACTTCTTGTGGGATAACATGATGGAGGAGATTGCGAAATATATCTCAAGGTGCTTGGTATGTCAGCAAGTTAATGTATATAAAAAAAGTCCAATGTATTAATTCATCCACTGCCTATACACATGTGGAAATGGGAAACTGTTTCTATAGACAATGCCAAAGGTCTCCCAATGATGTCGAAGGGAAAAAATGTGATATGGGTTGTGGTTGATCTCCTCACCAAGACTGCCCATTTTATGACTATTCAAGAAGATATTTCTCTTGAAAATATTGTAAATATACATGTGAAGGAAGTTGTGATAATTTATGAAGTTCGACTCTCAATTTTCACATAAAGTGATCCAAGGATCTCATTTAAATTCTGGAGGTGCCTTCAACATTCCATGAGTGGTGAATTAAATTTAAGAACAACTTATCACCCCTAAAACAATGGATAATCTAAAAGGACAATTCATACACTTGAATATAAGATAAGAGCCTGCCCTCTAGAAATCAAAGGTTGAGGGGATCAGCATCTCCCACGGGTTGAGTTCTAATACAACAACAACATCCACTCGAGTATTCAGATGGATCCATATAAAGCACTATATGGAATGCGATGTAGAACTCTAACTTGTTGGAATAATGTTAGATAAAGAAATCTACATAGACCCAATCTTGTGCAAAAGAAGACATAGAAGCATCATGTCATCCATAAAAACATCAATGCTGCTTGGAGTCAGCAAAAGAGCTATGATGAGAACCATAAAAGGTACTTGGATTTCGACATTGGAGAAACTTTATTCCTTCGAATATCACCATGTATGAGAGTCATGTGATTTGGGATGAAAGGGAATCCAATCCCAATGTACATTGGCCACTTTAAAATATCTGACCGCATATGAGTCGTGGCCTATTGGCTTTCTTGTCCACCAAATATTTCTCAATTTCATGATTTGTTTCACGTATCACTCCTTAGGAAATACATACCAGACCCCTAACATAAACTAACTCATAGGTGGTACAGTTGAAAGATGATCTCTTCAATGAGGAGCAGCCCGATAGATTCTAGATCATAAAAATATGGTTCTACGCATGAAGACAAATCACATTGTCAATGTTTTTTCGAGGAACCATATGTTTGAAAAATTTACTTGTTAAGCGGAAGATGCGATGAAGGATAAGTACCCTCACTTGATTATGTAAAATGAAATTTCGAGGGCGAAATTTCATAAGGGTAGAAGAATGTAACGTCTCAAAGTCTTACCAACGTAATTTCCTTATTATAATTATTCCTTATAGTATAATCACAATATTAATAAAAATGAAATATAATTATACTAAATATCATGTGACCATTAAACATAATTTTGCAACTTCTATGATTTGAATTTCAAAATTCCGATATACACGGTTGTGTTCAAGATGATTTTTAGAGTCTAATAAAACAAATATAATTTTCGATGAGTAGTAACATACCCTTATGAATAGTAAACTAACCTTATGAATAGAAATATGACCCTTATGAATATTAAATCATCCGATATAATAGTTACCTTACCCTTGAATTACTATATAAAATTAAGGTATCTTATAAGTTACAATTTGAACATAATAAAAGTATGGGTATTTTTAAAGTCATAAAAAATTATGTATAATTAATTATTAAATTTAAAAGAAAATGTATTTTCCAAAAATGTGTTCATAAATCACCAAATCTATGACTTCTAATTTTATTATAATTTTTTATGACCTTATGTAATTTTGGGAAGAATTATAAAGTCAGTTTTAATTTTAAAAATTGTTTTTTTTCAAGTAAATTATTAGTGTAATAATGTATTAAATCAATCATATTTATAAATTTATTTTTAAAAATGGACATCATTTTTGGATTCTAAACATCGATAAATTGTTGGGGTGACTTTTTGGTATTTTTCTAAAATTCTAGAATTTTGGAAGAATAGTGAAATACCATAATTAAAAAAAGGTAAATAAGCTAATTATAGAGACATGTGTGGTGTTTTTCTGAGTTAAAATCATATGGTTCTAGATAACATGATTAAATTACTATTCATTTCCAAGCAAGACTCACTATTCCTTGTATTGTTGAGAAATAATAAATTTGTGAACTCTATGTTAAGAAAACCCATCTCACCTCCACTATAAATACCACCCTTCACACCCACATTATCTCACTCCTCTCAAGCTTCATGAATTGTCTAAAATATGGCCAACTATCTTCCCTAGACCCTCCCCCACGTTCAATATCTTCTAGTCTCATCATAAGACCAATCCAAAAAACCTTAATGTGAATCTTAAAATGATGATTAAAGAGGCGATTTCTCTCCCTCTCTTCCATTAATTTCCAATCAATTTCAAGTTCCTTCTTTATTCACTCCAACAATATATTAATCTATATGGAATGGTAACTCTATTATCATAAATATAATTTATTTTTATGATAATAATGGGATATTATACAATCAAATCCCCTTTCTCCCATTCTTTTTTTAATGAAAACAATGTTCGTGAGTTGTTAATCTATGACCTTCAAGAACGACATGACTTCTTTTTTCCATATCTACATTATGATCTAGTCATCAAACCATTTTTATGGTTGAAACAATAATATTTTATATGTATTATTTCTTATTTAATGTAATTTATCTAACTTTTGTATATATCACTAAATTATCAACAAAACAAGTTCGTTCTGGTCGAAAAACCTCCCAAATTAACCCAAACAATCATAATTTAATTATAATCTAATGATTTATCCAAATGGTTTATAATATAATTCATTATTATATCATTTTGAAATCTTTAATATTATTAATAAAAATAAATATAAATTATTGATGTTTATCCATGGCCTACATGAACTTCCATTCATGAATACATTTGAACTGCTTAAGAAAACAATAAAAATGACAATTCCCGGACAATGTTTTTAAACTCTATAGTCATTAAATGGCCCATAAAATATCATAATGAAACAAATGAACCCTATTCATGTATAAAAGATTCTGGAATTTTTAATTAATGAATATCATGTCATTATACAATGCATTAATACGAAGGAATCATTCAGATACAATGTAAGGGGAAATTCTGGAACACAACATTCATCCTTGGGGTTCTTCGTCTTTCAGTCTATTTTGATATGGCTTCCACTTTAAAATATTTTAATAATAATTTTATTTTTTTATCTAGGATTTTGATGTTTATCACTATTTTTTATGTCAATCCAAATGTTATCCAAAAGAACACTTCTTATAAGAACATACCTTTTACTTCTCATTCACGATTGATTGTTCATGCAACATGTATGTTATTCCCTTTGTCTTTTGGGAACCTAATGTGTATGAATGTGTTCTTATGAGATGAGTCACATTACTTATCATGGGATATATATGTTCATTTTTTAATATATTCAGTGTTTCATTCATTCAAAATTATAATGTTATGATGTGACAGGTGTGCCCGGAATTATATAGTGCAATATGAATGTTTCAATGTGACGGATGCCCCCAAAATTATACAGCTCCCCAATGCATTGGGTAAAGTGATGAATTTCATTAATAAATGTGAAATTATGTGTGAAATGGATTTTAGATTTGTTCAAATGTATGTGCGGTAGTTAACCACTATGACATGATGTTTCATTATTTATGCATTGCCACATTCATGTATTTTTTTAATGAGCCCCCCATGTTCAGGATTCTTGGACTATGTTATGATTATGCACATCCTAAGATATATGGTTCATATTTGTCCCAATAGTGGTGTTCTATCTCATCCCTTTAGATGTATATCCTCAGGTGTCCACATGTACTGAGGTGAGGTCAAGTGCCAGTAAGAAGCTAGAGAAGAAGAAATTTAATAAATGTTTGATGTTGTAATTGTTATGTATGATCCATGATTTCCCAATACACTAAACCATTGGATCCTCAATTTGTTATATGATTATTTTTTTATCATTAAAATCATGTAATAGTAATATAAGAAACAGTCGGGTCAGTATATGGCTCTCTCAGGCTCGATCAATGATGTATGTCATCTACACAAGAAACATCTATGTGTGGGCATAGCCTGTGCTGGGGTGAGTGTAACAATACTCACTAGGGACCCCGAGACCCTCAAATATATCCCAGAGATCCACTAAAGAAAAACCAAAAATCAAGACCTCAATCACAATGAACCAAGAAGTCATCAACTCTAATTTTTTATATTCCTATTTATATACATATGTTATCAAATAATACTCGTCTCATTCATGTGAAACATAAGGATCCATTATTTAAGCCATATTTCCAACTGGTGCATTAGGGAGGAATACCACAAAGGCAACACAATTAAGGTAACTCCACGAATGTAAAATTACCACAAAGGTAACACCATGAAGGTAAAACCATGAAGGTAAAAATACCACCAAGGTATCACCACAAAGGTAACACCATTAAGGTACATGTTCAACAAAGGGATCACCATGAGGGTGACACCATAAATGGTAAAAGTATCAAAAAGTTAACACCACGAAGGTGAAAACAAGTAGGTATATGTATCAAAAAGGAAACACCACCAAGGTTAAAAACGCAGCTCACACCAGTTATACAACTTAAGTACGAAAGTTCAGATGATTAGTAATAATCATGATTATCTTATTCTGTCAAGAGGATATATTGCTGACCCGCACAAGATCGATAGATGCAATCCCACATGTGATATCTTGGTGATGACCCACACATGATTGATATACAATGACCCGCATGTGATCTCTATGTGCAGACCAACACAATATCGATAGATTCAGAACCACATAGGGTCGATGTTCTTTCTTCAAGTTACAGCTAGCCTAGATATTCCCGAATATAGAACACTTGACACTGGGAGGACAAATGCTCTATATTTCAGTCATATTTCAATGAGCACAATGTCTCACGATGAAGTATACCCAAGGTACTAACCCATCATAGGGATCCCAAAGTGAAAGACGATGCATCGATCAGATGCCCGGTCTGTGAGATATGGCCACTTTTGAAAAAATGGACCATTCAGATTCAGTACTTTTCACCCCATGTCACACTTTAAACTCCTTCAAAACTTACATAGAGTATTTTCAATTGAACGCCTTTCTACAGTGGTCTTTATTCCACAGTCGGCGTGTCGATCGGGCACCCAGTCTGTTACTTACAACCCTTTACTATGAA
This sequence comes from Viscum album, assembly GCA_963277665.1. Taxonomy (NCBI): domain Eukaryota; kingdom Viridiplantae; phylum Streptophyta; class Magnoliopsida; order Santalales; family Viscaceae; genus Viscum; species Viscum album. The sequence goes on along the minus strand of OY728151.1, from coordinate 719,133,857 downwards.
TCGGGGGTGACAAAAACTTGGTTTGGACCGGGTCGGTCGGGCTTGTAGGAATATTCCAAAGGGGACACATTCCCAATAGGAGTCCCAACTCCCCTGATGGTGCATTGATTGTATTTTTGGTTCATCAGTTACATGTGTTTCATTTTTCGGGCACCGTTTCGGTCTAGGTCAGGTCCGACTCAGTCAGACCGACCCGACACGACAGGTCCCAGGGTCTATCTGACCCTGAATGAGTCTATCCCACTAGGTGGTGGCTTGGTTCACTAGGTCCAGCCTGTTGGGGTCGGCATGGATTGTTTTCAGGCCTGGGCTAATGTTGGCACGACCCGTCGAGTGTGTATCGGCCCACACGTGTTGGCCCACTGGTTCTCAGGTCCGGCCCGCGGGGTGGGTCCAATATACGTGGTTTTCCCACTTCAGGCTTGGTCCACCTGATGGTGGACCATTGAGTCCCACTGTCCCCATGGTTTTGGGGCTCTTTCAGCCAGCCTCTGGGGCACTGCTCCACCATGATTCAACGGTTAGTCATTCATCCGACCTACTTCTACAAACGCGGTGTGGCCTAGGGCCGCCATGCCACTTCCTATCACAAATGCTCTACACTTCCCTCCTTCTACCATGACCCTCTGGTTGCAGCTGCTTCCACCTGCAGGTCATCCTAGTACATCCCTTTTTGTCTTTTGTGACACGCTCGAGAAGGCTGCCTTTGGCCACCGCAGCGTGCCATTGCCCTCCGCCTTCCACCACCTGCGACCGGTTGCCGTGGGTCACCTCCTACCATCGTTGGCCACTGCCAACACGGTGCGCCATATGTTTCTTCCACCGACAACTGAATTTTCTTCAGTGGTCCATTATTGGTGGTGTCTCCACCTTGGGCTCTCTCGAGGTGTCATCATCAAAACATGATCCCCTAATTCATGTTTTCATTAACATGAAGAAACCATAACCGAAGAAAGAAACATGAGCGATGTGGTAGAGAGTCGGGGCCTCTTGTTTTGGCATGTTCCATTTATGTCAATATGATAGTAATAAAGAGAAATAAATTCTACACATATGAACATTAAAAAACCCTACTTGGATAAGACGTCCATTAACGATATTTGATGGGGCCTCCTTCGTTTTTGTCATCGATTCAAATTTCAATGGAACTCAAAAACGCTTGTAGAATATGGCCTCATCCATTAGGTTGTTAGTGTCATGGTACTTTCCCATAGATTCTTCTATTGATGAATCCATTTCAACACCCCATCCTGAGCTTCATATAAATATGAGAGGAGAAAGAGGGTGTCTGACATGAAGAATTAATGACCTTTATTTAATTACCAAAATCCAAACTTCCCAACAATACAGTTACAAACATGGGATTGTCAGGTCATTAATAACATGACATGTCTTAGGTCCCTCCACCACTAATTGTCTATTGGAGAAATAAAAAGATATAAAATAACAGAACATGTTATTTTATTAATATTTCAAAAGTCCAAAAAATTAACCTTTTCACCCAACCTACTAAAGTTGAATTGAAGTCTCCCTTAAGAGAATCCTGGCACTGTGAATTCAATGGTGCCCTTTATATTTATAATCCAAGAAATAGTTCAAAATATAGATAATATATCTCACACTTTTACTATACATACCATAAAAATATGGATAAATTAATAAAATTCACCCTCAACCCACGAAAGTCATGGATAGGCTTTTCCAAAGGGGAACACACCTCAATGAACTCAATGGTACTCTTGGATTATCAATCTGAGACACCGTTTAGAATTTATGAATTTTATCAATATAATATTTTTTACCTAATTATTTTATTTACTACCAAAAACTAACTTCTACTATTGGGCCACATAGACCAATGTTAGGGTTTTCATAAGGAAATAATACCCTCATAAGTTTAGCGGTGGAATAAAAATTTTAAACACAGACACCTTTCGTGAGTTATATGCATATGAAAAATAAAATAACCTTATATAATTATTTTTTTGATGGTTATACCATTTTCAAGTTTTCTCACCGGAAGCCTGTGTCCACTAATCATAAATCATTCCTAAGGTAAACCAACTATAAAAAATACAACACTGCCCTTAGATTTATGATCTGGGAACCCATCTTAGAGTTATTCTATTTTTTCACTAAAACCAGTCGTGCAAACTATTTTAAACATAACTACTTTCGATGGATCATTCTGGGCACTCTGGGCCTCAGAATATTGAACAGTTAGATTTCATGATCTTGAAATGATTCTTTATAATTAAAAATATTTTGCGGATATTGTGGAACATTACAGTTTATCTACCTTAGGGATTTCCATTCCCTATATCCAAAAACTAGTCAAATCAAACAAATGGGGGTACTGATCAAGAATATGATCCCTCCCACTAACATGTTCTCTCCTAAGGGTTCACATGCTTCCACCAATCTTGAACCCTAGGGATAGACTTTCCATGAAACACTCAGTCCAGTTGATCATCTATCTCGATTGGGAACACTGTAAAAGTCACTGAATCATCAACATCCTACATGTCCTAGTCGATATCGTGTGATGGATCATGCACACATAACCTCACCTATGAACGATGGAAAACATTATGCACCGGGTGCATCTATTGGGGAATAGATCGATGGTACAAAACCTTTCCCACTCTGATGAGAATCGTGAATGGTCTGATGAACCCCAGAGATAGCTTTCCCTCCAGCCAAACCATCACAATCCTCATCGAGCTGAGACCGAAATGAAGACCTGGTCTCCCTCCACAGACCCCATGGGTATCCGTCTCATATAAGGATAAGTCTTCTATCATCTCAATTTAGTCTTAATTCACTGAAAAATGATGCATCATGATAAAAACACTGCCACTGCCCCTTCATCCATGGCCATCAGTAGTAATTATAGAGGTCCTGGTACATATTCACCACTCCAGGATGTATTGTTATAGGTGATGTATGGAACTCCCTCAACAAATCCTACCGATGTGTTATTGGTACCATGGTGAATCCTCTAAAGAGAACAATGTGCTCCCCATCATCATGAAAACCTTCAAGAGGCCATCCTATAGATATCTAAGTAAATCAGACCTCGCAGTCAATGTCCCCAAGTTGTGACCCTGAACTAGCTGAAGAATTATGGGAGTGACAGTCATGGACTGGTGGTAAGCTGCTCTATCATTACCCACAAAGGATATCTGCACTGTGACTAGATACATTGAATCATCACTCAGTTGATGTAGTCTAGACCTCTTGATTAGGCCTCAGGTACAGTGTGCCCCTTCCTAGGAGTATAGACTATATCAAATACATAGTCCTGGAGGAAATATATACATCGTCGTTCCCTCAGTTACTTGTCCTTCTATGATATGATATACATATGAATCTTTTTATTAGAGTAAACTATAAATCATTCACATGTCAAGAAGTGTCACCACATCTTATGAAATGACCACTACTGATAACTTTGAGTCATTGGTAGTGTAGTTCTGCTCATGATGTCTAACCTACTGTTATCCATTGGAGATCATTGTGTTCTCCAACATAATCAAACAACATAGTCTCATCCCTAATGCTTCACAGTAAAATACATACCAAATTCTCTCTTATGCAATCCTCAATATGGGGAACTTGTTAGTATTTACCTCAACACCTAAAATATCTAAAGAAACATCCATGTCCATAAGAGTGGATCACCCTTCTTCATCAAAGATAAAAAGATTTTGGCTACTCTAGAGAAGTATGGTACAAATCACTGGTAGTACCCGGCCAATGAAGAAGTTCTTCTCCTTTTCAGGTGGTAGTCCAGGAAAAGTCTTTTGTAATGATGTTCCCTCACTCTACACTACTATTGGGAACATAGAACTCTAATATTTTGCATCCACGAGGGTATGGCTGGATGACTCATGATTGATAGGCCACGGCCTCTTACTCATGACTCTGCCCTCTGTTTCATGGGTTTTATTTTCCTCCTTCCAAGGAAAAACCATTTCGGCGTTGTAGATGTAATACATTATTTTTTCCTAAAATAATGAATCTAAGTAGGAACTGTGGATGTCTAGTACATAGATTAACTAACGTCATAAGGCCTTGAAACTACCAAAATGTGGTTCTACCCAAGAATCACACATCAAGGGTTCGATCACATAGTTGGAATATGAATGATTATCAAGTCTCCTCCAAAAGGTATCTCCATACATAATGTTCATTTCATTGGTTTAACAGGAAACTCCATTTCATGAACAAGGTTTGTAGAAATAAAGAATTATTGGTACCAATGTTTATTAATATGGTAGCTAGTAATAGACACAGACTGTACCTTGAATCATTCTTGGATCCCTTGTGTCACCTTGTTTGACCACATGCAGCTACTCCTTTCCTCTATCCTCTATCTCTCGGAGCCTGGTGGGGACCATATTTTTGTGGTGGTTGTAACAAGTGTAAATGTATACTACACCATTTTACACTCCTAGCTCTAAATCAAAATCTATTTCCCAACTGATTCATCCTTTCAAATCACTTAATATTACTGATACATGTTAAACCCCCACGTCTCCAAGACTGGTGTTAGTTTCATAATTTCCCACTGCTAACATTCATTGGTTGTATTAACTTTTCCAAATCAAATTCATCCTGAAAGGTTCTCTCTTGAACCCTTACATAATTATTAATTCATAGAGGAATGATGAAAGATCAGATGTCCTGAAACACACATTTCTCAGTTGTTCGAGCACTGAAGCACATACCGTAATGTATTCAATGTGTACCTGGGATGATCAGTATACCTTGATGAAATATAATATAACGAAATTTCATCATACCAAAGCTATATAATCTATAGGGAACACTCACCCCATAGCTTTTTCAGGAATGATACCCGCTATTCTGAACAAGGTTCTCTTGAATGTCCATATAAATGTTACCTCTTCATTAGATTATGATAATCTAAACCCTATCATCATCCTATTGAACCAAGTAGAAGGATCTATACCAGTACCACCATCTTATCGAATGGTGCCCCGAAGAGATTTAAACTAATCCCATCCTCAAGCTAGTAATTAGCCTCATGTGAGTTGGGTTTTCCTCAAAACCTAATGTGTATCTAATTCTTAAACAAATATAAGGCACTAACCCTACAATTGTCCTTCATCGGTACCACCAGTTGTAAATACTGACCGACGACAAGTGTTATAGCTGGGGCACTTCCTAAATGGACCATCTCAAGAAATGATCTATTACCGAAGCCTCATCTCCATGTCGACCATCCTCATGGTGATGTACTGATGAAGTCTTGAAGCTAGGATCACCAACTAATAAGATGGTGTCCCAAAAAGGCGGAAAACCCTATCCATTACCTCTGTCCAGTTCTCAACTGCCTGGGGGACTATCTCACCTTGAGTCCTAAGATTCATCTGCCATAGGAACCCGTGTAACTCGCTCAATCTGGGTGAACAGTCCACTAGTAGCATCTGATGATGATCCACACAAGATTGTTTGGGGATAATCCTCATAGGATCGTTCAGTGTAGATACTCACTATATTGGTAGGTAATAACAGCCAACAAGACCCACACAGGATCTGACCCCCACATGATCGGAATGTCATTGATCTATGACATGCCTCTATAAGGATGGTCCTTATTCGGTCTCCCACTTCTGATCCACATAGGTTCACTCAGTGTGACATCATTGTGTACTCTCTTGAAAATAAAAGATTGTTGTCTATGTGGTGACATCCTGATAAGGAATAGGTGAAACATTGTCACTATGTAATTCCTGGTGAGATGATTCCATTAAAACCATGGAAAAGCATTTCCAAAACACAGATAATTATGGTTTTCATGCACTGAGTTAGAAATATGAAATCAGGGTCCTAGTGTATGCATATGAAATCTTCCATATCTACAATGGAATCCCAAACTGAAAACCACGCTCAAAACACATAAAAATATTTCTCCATTGAATAGATCAGAGTCATAGTTTTTCTGTAGAACTGACTCCTCTGATATCACTTTGTGACGACCTGTTTTCTAAGTCCCATGTCGTGACTACCCAAATCCCGCCTTCCATAATCCAGTGCATGGAGAATATCACAAAAAAGAAATATCCTTATAATGTGAGGCATTTGTTTTATACGTACACAAACACAAAAACCAAGAAATCAATAAGAAGCATCAACCATGTAAACTATTGTAGTAAAAAGTCTATGGAATGTAAAGCGGCCAGAATACAAGCCCAATTAAAAATTAGAAGTACAACACAAAGATAAAAACTTCTCCCAAATTGTTCATCGAGGATCCAACCATAAGGGTGGGTATAGGTCACGATCAGTAGTCACTGGAGCATGTCACATCAAATAGTCCACCTCTAATCACCATCCATCCATGGGTCACATATCCTAGATCAACGTTGTTTGGAATCTGCATATGAAATAGTAAGGTGTGGGAATAACCCATATGGGGGTTACTATTACAATACTCATTAGGGACCCTGAGACCCCCAATGGTCTTCCAGTGTTCCACTAAGGAAAACCACAAATGAATACATCAATCACAATGAACACAGATTTCATCAACTCTACATAGGTATATTCCTATACATATACCCGGTTTATAAAAATATACATGTCTCAATCAAGAGGAAACATAAGGCTCATTTTAATCCATTTGTACAACAAATCCATGAGGGAAGAATAGTACAATGGTAACACCACAAAGGAAAAAGTACCAAAAATGAAACACAACAATGGTAACACCACAAAAGTAATAGTACTATAAAGGTAACACCCTGATAGTAACACCGTGAAGGTACAAGTACCACAATGTAAAAATCATGATGGTGACATAACAATTGTAAAACAAAGTAATAGCAGAAAGATAAAAACACAAACGTAAAAGTACACAATGTTAACACCAAAAAGGTAACATCGCGATGTTAAAAGACTCATCCCACACCTTGTATATAACATAATTACTGATGTACAGATGATTAACCACAATCTAGATCATTTTATACTATCGAGAGGATATGTGGTTGACCCACATAAGATCAATAGATGATGACCCATAGAAGATATCTACGTGCTGAACCACACCTGATCTATAGATACTAACCCACAAAGGATCTCTAAGTGCTAACCCACAAAAGATCGATAGATGTTGACCCACATATGGTTGATGTTCATTCTTCACCTTATAGCTAGCCACCTGATTCCTTCTCATAGCATTATTGATTCTGGGTGGTCCTCTCCTCAAACCATTGGTCGTATTTCATCAAGCCTTAACTCCCATGATTAGATATACCCATGGGACCGCCCCATTTTAGGGGACCCAATGTGACAGACGACATATTGATCGGGAGACCGTTCTGTGAGATATGGGAACTTTTGTAAAAAGATAAGGGACGAATTCAAGGAAGATCTAACATGTGTCCATATCTAACTCCATAAAAACTCACATATACTGTCTTGAATGGACCACCTTGACACAAGGGTACTTAATCCACAGACGGCACGTCGATCGGATGCTCGGTCTATTACATACACACATTTCCATAAAACGAGTGGGATCATAGTTCGGTCTGGCCCTAGTATATCTGGACCACCAATATATGGAAAAGGGAATGCTTCTATAATGTGGTCTCAAAGACATGGAAGAAACATCGATTGAATGTCCGATTAGTCAGTTATGGGCATTTCTCTATTCTGGTACTGGTTAGGTCTAGCCTCGGTTTGACTCAATAACACCGGCCCAACCTAATGGGTCCTAGGGTCTACCTGACCTCGCTTGGGTCTATCCCACTAGGAGTCATCCCGGTTCATTGGGTCCGGTCCGGTAGGGTTCTCTTGACTAGTTCGCGAACCCGGTCCGCAGTTGGCCATACCTGTTGGGTGGGACTCGGCCCACCCACGTTGTACCACTGGGCCACGGGTCTGTGCCGCTGGGTGAGTCTAGGCCATTGGGCATGTCTGATCCTCTCGGTAGGCCCACGTCGGGCTCGGTCCACCCGAAGGTGCTCCATTATTTCATGTTGTCCTTATAATTGCAGGGTTGTTTTTGTAGACAAGTGGGATGAAGACCCACCTCTATTCAACGCTTGACGGTTTGGTCGACCTTCTTCCGCCTGCGCGGCAGGGTGTGTGGTCTCACTACCCCTTCCTCATTCGGATCCTCTATACCTCTCTCCTTCTATCGTGGCCTGATGCCCATGGCAGCTGCGTCCGGCAGTGCTTGCGGGCACCACCATTTTTGTCATGTGGGGCTAGCTCAGGCCGACCGCCTTCGGGCCCTACAGCGCGCCATCCTATGCCACTATCCATCACCTGTGGGGGTTTTTTCGAGTCTCCTCTGGCTATCGCTAGCCACAACCAAAAGGGAATGATGAAAGTTTTCTTTGTGTCCCACCATACATGTTCCAGTGGCCCGTTCATGGTGTTGGATACCCCTACCTCTCTCATGAGGTTCCATCGTCAAAACATCACACACTAATTCATGTTGCTGTCAACATGAGGAAACCATCACCGAAGAACACAACATGATCGAACCCCATACCCGGATATGACGTCCGCTGACGACGATCTATGGAACCTCCTTCATCGTTGTTGTCAGTTTTCATTTCGGTGGTGCATATCACCACTTTTATAATTCAACCTCGTCCTCTATGTTGTTAGTGTCATGGTACATTTACATAGCTTCATCGATTGGTGAATCCATGCCAAAACCTCATGCTGAGCTCCGTATAAATAAGGGAGGGGAAATAGGGTGTCCCACGTGAAAAAATAATGAGTTTCATTTAATTAACATACCTCCCAAATTTCCAAAATTGTTGTTACAAACAAGGGAGAGTCTTGTCATTAATGGCATGACATGTAGTCGGTCCGACCACGACAACTCACCCGTTGGAAAAAAGAAAAAGGAAAAAATAATATAACATGTTATTTTTTTAATATTTCAAATGGCTGAAAAATTAACATTTTCACCTGAACTACATCGGTCAAAGTGAAGGCTCCCTTAATCCAATATTGAATTTGTGAATTCAATGGTGCCCTCAGATTTTTAATCTATGCACTAGTTCATAATGTATAAAATTCAGCACAGACGTTTACTGAATGTAACTTGAAAATTTGCTATAAATTGTTAACATTCACTCTCTACCCACACCTGTCGAAGTTAGGATCCACCTATGGGGAACACACCTCAACAAACACAACGATACTCTCGGATTCTCAAAATGAGTTACCCATTATAATTTATGAATTTTATTAATAAAATTATTGTTACTTAATTATTTTATTTCCTACCAAAAACCAACTTCTAATGTTGACCCGCACCAACCAATGTTAGGTTCTGCCTAAGGAATGAATACCCTCACATGTTCAGCGGTTGTCTCATATTTTTAATATGAGTCACAAATCGTGAGTTATAAGAATTTTACAAATAATATAATTTTATTAAATTATTTTAGTTATGGTTATTCCATTTTCAGGTTTTCGCACCAGAGGACATCACCGACTAAAATTATGTCGCACATAGGGTAAACCTGTTATTCTGAACGTAATGGTGTCCTCATATTTGAGATCAGGGAACCTGTTTAATATTTATTCGTCATTTTCATGAAAACCACTAACACGTGATATTTTAATCATATCAACTTGTGATGGATCATTACGGGAACTCTGGGCCTTAGAACCACTCTCATTCTTATTTTTCTAACTCAGGATAATTACGTATAATTTAAAAAATTATAATGCAATTTTGAGACATTACAAGCCCTTTTTTCCTATATTGGGAAAAATAAAAAACAATGTTCATGTGTATGTAGAACCTATCATCTCCTCGAATTCTGAATTAAATTTTATATCTATTAAATTTATATATTACTATATATATATAATGAATATATATAATTTTTAGGTCACGTTAATCATTTAGGAGATGATATAACCATGGTCAAATAAAAAGGACCAAATTTACCAAACGAAGACACACATTAAAATCAAAAGTATTAATCACCAAAAACATTGATTTTAATTACATTTTTTATAAATGGTTTGTAAAAAAAGAAAACTATATCATATGTTGAATGATATATATGACTAAGGTTTGTGAATTTATTTTTAATAAAAAATTAATTATTCTAATGGAGTTTTAGTCACATATGAAAGACATTAATCCAAAGGTAAGGGTTTCAAATCTCACATTAATTGTAATGGGACATATACTATATTAACAAGTTATTCCATTATGTGGTGGTTATATGAAAAAATTGATAATATATAACCTTAATTTCTTTATAGTCATGATATTTTATTTTTTATTTGATGATTTATGATTTTATGATACTTAGGATTAATAGTTTACCAAGGTTTGAAGAGTTTATATCAAAATTACATCAATATTCAAGATATTTTTGTTCAAGTATTCCATGGATTAATTAAATTATATTTTTATCATAAAATCAGACAATTTTATTTTCCACTTGTTATTCATGATTTTTTTCATTTAATAGTACCATTTTTCAAATCATTTATAAATAAAATGACGGATGATGTTTTTTTTAAAATCTGACATTATGTCATTATTTGAAAAAAAATATCTTTCATCAAAATTCATGTTTTTTTCAATGTTTTCAATAAAATTTTAACCTATTGAAATTAATTAATAATATCATTTTAATACTTTTATCTTTTTATAGTAAATTTTTATGGGATTCTTCATGTCATTTTCAAAACAAGGCATACTTGTGTTTTGCAGAAAACGTGAATGGAATATTTGTTTTATCATATATGTTGTGAATATAATTTTACATGATCATTTATACTCAATGGTTCAAGAATTATATTTCATGTTATCAATGATTATTATCAATGCAAATTAATATCCTAATATTTTATGATCTTATTGTTTTAAAAATATTTTTAACAGGAAAATATAATTTGCCTCAAAATGTTTATAGTATCAATTTAATGGTATTTTTATTAATAAATGACATCAAAAAATTATTGTACTTATTTTACAATGGGATTTGTGGTATTTAAATCACCATATTTTAATATTTTGGTGGTTTATTATTTTCATTCTTAAGGAATTATAATTTTATTAAAATTTTCGATATTTCACTATATTTTATGTGATTATTGTTGTCTGACATTGAATGTATTAACATTTCATATGTTTGTTTTTAAATATTAATGTTTAGGATGATTATTATTCACCCCATTAATTTAATTTATTTATTGGACATAATTAGTGTTGTGTCGATTTTATTATTTATATACCCTTGATAGATCAATAGGTCTGATGTGGCTAATCTGTTAGCAAAATATAATAGATTTCTACACAAAAATATAACCTATTTTTATGAATGTGGTTGAATGTATGAATCATATATAAAAAATTCATAATTATAAAATTATGATATTATTTATTTATGTACGTGTGATTAATCTATTATTTATACTATCAATGGATATGATTTAATCATATCTGATTATTTTTATAGAATTGTTTTATCATAATTTAAATCTTTCATATTATACTCATATAATTGACTAAATGGGATTTTTATTCATTTACTTATTAATGATTATTATGTGTATTTATTAATGAAATATTTGGTTGTATACTTACACATAAATATGATATACTCTCACCCCATTATTATTTTTTTCTACATAGTATATACAGATGTGTTATGTGATTTATTTGTGGTGACACTCTATATGGAATGAAGTAATTATAAAAGAAATAACCCATGTTGTATTTTTTTCAACTGTAACGTTAATTTAAACTACATAAATACATTTAAAAAAAATTGATCTATTTTAAACATTTTCATTTTATTCCATGTATGTGATGCTGATGTAATATGATAATAACCAGCATTGAGTTACTTAGTTATGAGTCATTACTATTATAATTTGAAGATGTTTCGTAGAAAACATGGGAACAATATTTTTAAAATATCACATAGGTTACATTACCATATGTTATAAATTGAGGAGAAATATAAAGGATCATAATAATTTTTATGGTAGTGATTATGTGGTTTTTTATTGAAATACATCATTTAATGGATACTCAAAGTGGCTGTTATTCTTTAATAGATGTTCCTAAAAGTAAAAACTATGAAAAAGGTGTGTCAATATATACTAGGGAGTTACAGGGTAAATGAAAATGGGCCTTAATATACATTTGGTTTTACACTCCCAATGATTATATTTTGTATAATTCAAAATTTTGTTACAAATCAGTATGAAATTTTTTAAAATATTATATTTATTAAAAAGATTACAAATCATATCATGTATACATTTATGAGATTAGTTATGATATAATATTACATTTTTTTTATGTTTTACAAATGTACTAGGATTCTATAGTATGTTTAATAATTTAAGGAACTAATCATTTGTAATCCATTATATATAAAATGAAACAATTTAATGGAATGGTATATATATTAATGAACATACCCCATGAATGGATACACCTCTTGGATAATATAATAAAGCTTTAGCTGGAGAAATATTTGGAATTAAATAAATTAAAACATTAATAGGGAATCTTACTCCGGATATGATAAATATACTTTCTCATATTAGGAATCCAAATTATAATTCATGTGATGTACCAAAGTAATATCACTTCATGAATCACTAACACCCATCAATAAATGGCATTAAAAATCCATTTTAATAGAGAAATGGATAAATTAATTATAGAATAATTTTTTTTTCATTTGGATGGAAGGAAATTGATGAAGGTTTAATTCATGTTTATCATCTCTTGGGAGACATGGAACCTTAGTTTTAATTCATAAAAAACTATGAATACAGAAGAAAATGAACACATTTAAGGGGTTGATTTTATGGAACATTTGTTGGAAAAGTATTTTCCATTTCAAAAAAACTGATTGAGATAGAAAGAAATCCTTAAAATCTGAAAGACTTTGATTATAATATTTTTGAGTATTAATCAGACATTACATGTTTTTCAGATATTCCTATAGAAGAAATACGTAATCCAATGTGGAATATTTTCATTACAATGTTGTGATTCAGACTATTCTTTGAAGGGAACAAGTCACCCAAACACTCTCTTCATATAAGAACATGTTATATTGTGGTATAACGATAGTGAAATAATTTTCTAATTAATATGGATTCAAATGGATTCAACAGATATAGAGGATAAAAACACTATAGATAGATAATGTGAAATATGGGAAGAATGTATTTCTCCCTAGTGATAATTTTCAAAATAAAAAATGTAGAACTTTTGTTAAGGGAATGATAGTTTAATACAAGTGTGGAGAGAAGGAAACCATTACCTTGATATAAAGGGAATGGACTAAGTTTCCATTGTTCAATATTTAAAATATTAGTAGAATTGGTACCATGAAAATATAGTCCCCAAGTATCAATGGTAATATAATATAGATGAATTTGTGGTATAATGTTCATGAAACTGTAATTACTGTAGATGAATAAGAATTATTAATGTGGCATTGTATTCATTCAAAAATAAGATTATTGGAGTATTATTAATAATAAAACTATAATTTTAAGAAATCAGAAAATTTTTAGTATTTTACTGGTATATATTTTTGTTTTATATTTGAGACCATATGTCAAATGGTATTGATGACCATGAAGAATGATTCATTGGAATGTTAAACTTCATGAAAACACAATATTGAGGGAAGATAAACTATAATTTGGGATCTATGATGATTTAATAATTATAAAGCGAGTTTTATGATATAGTATAAGTATCTATGAAATTTGATATAGATTTAAGGGTTTATGTTATTATTTATAGTGTTTTCCTCTAGTTTATATTAATGGGATATATTATAAACCAAGTAAATTTCTTTAGGAAGCATGAACACATTAATTACTGGTGTATATAGATTAATATATTCAAATATTTTTAATTTTTTATTAAGATATATATTATATTTTCTAGATAATATAATGATTATTTAGTTACCATTTCTAAAAAAATTTGGGATCAAATTTTTTGTAGTTAATTTTTTTATTATTATTATGGTTATTAAAAGTATATATTGAATACGATTATTTTTGAGAGTTACAATTGATTTATTATAGTTTAATATGATCTATTGGATAAATTTTAAAAAACATATTGTCATTAGTAATTATTGGAATAATATATTGATATAATTTTATAGATATTATGATCTGTTAAAAAATAAATATATTGATTTTCCAAAATAATTGTATTTTTTCATATTCATTAATTGGATTAAGTGATTATGTGGCAATTGGATTGATAAAGACTGAAATATGAAATTTTTCTTTACAAAAAGAAATATATCTTGTTATAATATTTTATTACATTATTATGCTCTAAAATAAATTACCAAATCTTGAATAATAATATTAAAATTGAAATTTTATCCTAGTAACATCATTATTGATGAACCTCTTATATTTTTACACATTCAATGTTTATGTTTTTCTAGTAATTAACCTACTCTATATCACTCACTTTGTTGTGATCAATTATCTCTATCAAATTCCCCACGTAACTCATATTTTCTTCTTCTAGGAATTCTAGTTATGTTGTATTCCTAATTAACCTAAAATTTTTCATCCTATCTTATTACGAGAATGTTTAATTATAAATTTTTATAATGTATAATTATACCAATTTTTTGATTCAAATTTTGAACCAATGATTATTGATATCAAGATTAAATTGTGTGTGTTCAATGCATTTAGGAATTCAATGTAACAACGTAATATTTTAAAAGATGAGCGTCAGGTTTTATAGCCAAAATGGTGTTAAAAAATATTATACGATATAGTAACACCATGAGACTTATTGATTATTTTTAAATTAATTCTATATATATGATATCATGAGAATATAATAACACATATTTTATATAAAACATAATATTTTTCTAAAATATTATTATTACCAATATTACGTATATGAAATGTGGGTTTCTATATATAAGAATAATTATATTATGAAAATTATATGGTTTACACAAGTAAAAAATAAATTAAATTTTTCTCTATATATTATTAATAATATAAAATCCATTTCAAATAGAAAATTATATGAGGGAATCACCTTTCATTATGGGTCTCCAAAATGAAATATAGTAGTATGGTTTCCTAATGAAACCTTCTAATTTTGATAAATTTCTAGAAATAGTGTTGATGGTTGATCTTCAATTGGATTTCATGTCAGTGATGGTTTGAGATCACCCTTCTCCCAGGGGTTTTATGATAGTCCCTATAATATTATCGGGAACCATGATGACTCTCAAGGTGGTTCTACATATCTGGTGCTGTCTAGACCCACTATAATGACTTATATAGTCCTTTTTATTTTCATTCAATATTTAAAGGTGGGGAATTAAATTTGTATTTTACTAAGGAATCACAAGTATTTATTTCTCATGGTCTCTCAAGAAATACTATAAAATTTATTTTATATCATTACTTCTATTTTTAGTGGCATGATATCTTCAAAGCCGAAATGAAATATATTGAGATCATATTAATCATGAAATAAGAGGTCCCAGACACATGTATCTAGAATGATGATTCCTCACACATTGGAAAAATATCTAGATGAACCTGATCTGGGTTGGGAGACTATAAAAGGTAGCATCGTTATATATAATTCTTTATTAGATATTTTATTTCATAATATTTCATATCACTCATTTTTTGAACCTTCTATAACTTCATATTGAACTATTGAATTACATGTTTGGAATTATTACACACCTTTGAAAAAATACATTGTAGTGTCTTTAATGTATATACTATGTTATCTATTTAGCAATGAATGGTATCACTAATGTTTTTAATGTTCTCAACATGAAACATCTTGATGGAATATTTTGTATGGATTTGATAGTTAGAAATACTGTTTGAAATAGTTTTTCATTATATGGGTCTCCATTAATAAACACGAAGGGGTGTGTTGTATTTTTCTGGTATAATGAGAATCAAGGTCGTGTATATCCATACAAACATTTCATATTTATATCAAGGTACAATCAATTTTTTCATTTAACATGGACTTAGATTTAATGTTTGATGATCTCTGTTTGGTATCCTACATCTCTAATTATGCATTTCATGCTGAATTTTTTTTACCTCCAGTTAGAGGGGTTTAGTTTTCCATTGATTTAGTACATGTTAATAATACATTATATATTAATTCATACTCATTTGAAGAAAAATAATATTAAGAGTTAAAGAATTAAATGGCTGATTTATTTGGAAAACGATTTATATTTATGAGTGTTCCATTTTAGGTCGTATATGTTCAATTTAAAAATAATGCTAATTTAAAAATAATTTTTTATAACCAAATGCTGATTGGAGTTATAGTGAAGTGAACATATTATTTAAAATATATTGATGATATTTATAACCAGTTGAAATGGGTGATGAAGTTCTCAAAGAAAATTGTTGAATTTGGTTATCACCAGTTGATAATTATAAAATCTAAAATTTAAAAGATCATATTTTGTAGTAAGTATGGACATTATGATTATGTTATTATTATATTCCCTTTAAATAATTGTCATATAGTTTCTGAGGATTATGTGTCTAATATATTTCATAAGTACATTTACTCATTCCGGTCAGTGTTCATATATTAAATCCATGTTTAAACTCATACCAATGAGGAACATGTACATTATTTAGGAGTAGTTCAATAAATCGTGAAAAATCATCAACGTTAAACATATATGTTTATATTTAATTTCATTATTAGAGAAATCATTTTTTGGGTCATGTGGTGTCAGAACATGGTATTTCATTTGATCCAGAAGATGTGATATCTAAGAGAATGGGTTGTAATTTCTTAATATTATTGATATATTATTATTCTTATTCATGGTACGATATTACCATAGGATAATTATTTATTTATCAAATATGTATTCTCTTATAACCACCTCAATAAAAAGGTACTGATGTTAAAATGGGTGTGGAATAGAAGTGTTCATTTATTGATCTGAAATTAATATTGCATCTACTCCACTGATGGCACTTTAGATGACGGGATATGATATATATTATTTTTTTATGAAAAGGGTTGGGTTTTGGGAAACTTCTTTATACAAGGTAATCATGTGCTAGGCTATGGTTCTAGATAGATTATTCCAAATCTATTATAATTATCCAACCTATTATCTTGGACTCACTTATATGATCCATTCTATGTAGAGTAGGTGGAATTATAATTTCAATGAAAGCAATCATGGTCATTATAAACATAAAATATTGAGTTATATCTTATAATATAATAATATAAACCATTTATTGATGCCTTACGTTGAGTGACTATAGTACTTTCATTCAAACATTGACTACACCCATGGTAAGGGGAACGTCATGTTAAAGGATTTAGAATGAAAACACCCTCACAATTTTGTAACCGAATCATCATAATAGTATAATATGATGGATCTATTTTCTCAGTTTAATATTGGTGTTAGAGATAATTATTTTATTGTCCATTTGGTGAGCATGAAATTGAAATCCTCTATTCTAAATATGGTTCATTATGATAACATGATTGATGATGAATTACGTCCCTTTAAGGATGTTATTTATGTTGTGGAGACAATAAGTGAGAGGATTCCCTCATCAGATGGTATACAATGTTGTTTGAATTGGTATTTTGTGAATTATCCCATGAGGTGGGATATAATAGGGGATTCACATACATCCAATTGGGTGGTGTACCCTGAATCTAAAATGATGTTATAAGATATTGTATACCGATTCTGATGGAAAGGAATGACATGAGGAACTTTAAATTCATTTATCATTATTATACCTTAAAAAAATTCAAATATAAGAACCATAGTCCTTAATGATTACATTAAGCACATAATTTGATGAATTATATGTGGGTTTGTATTTCTATAGACATTTTTTTCGGGTTTCCACATTCCCTTTAAGGACATAAATTGATATGGATAGTGATTGATGGTCTTTACAATTATTCTGAACTTATAAAAATTATGATATAACATATTTTAGTATATCTATAAGTATATATGTGAATAGTATTTTCCATTTTCATGGATTTCATTCTGCTAAATTCTCTGATAATGAACATCATTTTACTACATTCTTTTGGAATGGTGTCTCAGAGGATATCAGATATCTATAATCATGGAGAACAACAAAACATCCACAAACTGATGGATTGATAGAATTGTATATATATATATATATTCTTGAGGATAATGTGTGTTCATCCCTTAGGCAATTTCTTTGATTTAGGGATCCATTGGATCCATGTTGAGTATTACATTGACAACAGTATTTGGTCTAGTAATAAAATGTTTCATTATAAAGCCTTGTACGACTGTCCTTGTAGATTTCCATTATTATTGGTTGGATATCTGTGATGCTTCATTATATTTAAAAATCATAGTAAAATATATATTGTTAAAAGTTTATATTATTCCTCTAAGTATTTCAATTAATATAATGAGTATAATTCCAAATTTGATAATCGTTAAAATAATTGGAATATTCAGTTGGTGACCAAGTGTTCTTGAATGTATCACATTACTTGGGTCACCATTTTTTTGGAATAATGGGAAAGAAATCATTTATTATTATGTATACTTTTAGGAAGGATGAGAGATGTGGGAATGTTTCCTACAATTTAGAATATCAACCACACTTTACATAAATCCACAATGCGCTTCATGCAACAGATCATTGAAATAACTATTCTGATCCTTCCTATGATTTGTGTGTGGAATATTTTAATGTTGAAAATAATTTACCTTTGACTGAGAAACTATCTTAGATAATTTATTCTCTTACATGGTATCTTTATGGAAAAATTATACCTTTTGTATATGTTATTTTGAAGAAAGGATATGATTCCAAAGGGGTGTGGGGGCATGGGGATCTATTTAGTGTGTAGTAGAATCATCTCATTGATATGGAATCCTAAAGAAATTATTATTTAGGATATAACATTTTTATAGTTTAATGGCGGTAACGTTATGGATAAATGTATCCCCTATTATTGCATCTTATTATTTCCAAAAAATGAGTTATTTATTCAGTAAGGATATAATTTTTTAGGGAAATGATAAAATGTTTGGGTACTTATGTTTTTTTGAATTAAAGATGTCTATGTATAATTTTTTCAATTGTTTTATTGGGTTCACATTGGGTTTGGGTTGATTTGATTAGTTTATGGGTTGTTTTTTAGGGCGTGACTATTGAGATTTAAATTATAAATTAATTAACGTATAGACATTTTTATGATTTTTTTTTCAAATCTATGAAAATCAATTACATTATAAAATTATTTTATCAGTATGGAATGAAAAAACATAATAAATATTCCAATTTTGATTTTTAACCTGATGTGATGCTATTTTAGGGTATTTTCTAGGTAGGATTATTGACAATATAAAATAATATTTTATGACATACACACCGTCCCTTGTACCTAACAACTGTATTTGTGATGCATGCTTAATTTATGTTGTCATTAATAACAAAACTCTCTCTAAAACATCAGGGTTTCTCTATCACATATTGAGAAACTCCACCCCTCCAAGGAATCATGGTTTGGAATTTGATCTCTTGTGAGTTTCCTTGTTTTGTAGTTATACTACATTCCACTATCCACCATTTTCAATTTTCTAATTATTTGATTATTGAAAATATTTGAGTTTGATCATCTTGATTTTTCACCTAAGAATTCCTTTCTGACCAACTTCACATTCATTCTTTATTTTATTTTCATATGGTTGGTATTAATTAGATTATTTTTAAATGGTAGGTGGTACTATAATTATTTACCATATAATTGAAACACTAGTTTCTTTGTTGATCTAAAATGTGTATTTAATTTATTTAAAATCGTGGTTGTGGGATGGATTTCTGAAAGATGGCCTAAATTGTGAAATTGAAATGTTTAAATGTTTATTATTGATATAAATTTCTAAAATGAGATTTTTATTAGAAAATTCATGAATTTGATGAAAACTAATGAGTTTGTATTGAAATGATAATTTCATGTTAAAACCCAAATTGGAAAATTGTATATCGATTTGATTTAGAATGAATGATTTATAATGATTCATTAATTGAATCACTAAAGAAAATGTAAGAATGAGTTATTAAAAGGTGGCTAGAATAATCCATCTATGACTCTCACTCACTTATAGTGGATTTATTATTTCAACACTACCTTTTTTTTGAATGAATCTCCATAATTGTATCCCATAATGTGGTTTTTTAATTATAGTGGGAAAACATAACATGAGTCATGATGTTGAGTAATATTTTTAATGATCATATACCTATCAACTAATGTATTGCTGGTTGCCTTAAATGGTTATGTGGTATACTTGAATTGATTATTAGACTCCATTAATCATAAAGTTTTTCAATTCATGAAATGTTTTTCATATGAAAACTTATTCTATAAAATGTTCATTTCATAATGTTTCATATTTATGATCATTTTTTATTATGAAATAATTTCAATCAAAAATATGTAAATGACATCAATTCCATATATTATTTAAGTGGAAAGTATAATTTAACTAATTATTGTTGAATTTATTATGAAACACTTTTTGATGCCTAAATGGATTATTGAGATCACACTGTACCTTTCTTATGTGCATTTTTAGATTATCTTACACCAGTTTTTTGAAAAGGCAAACCACCTCCTAAATTTGGATGGTGTACATGAAACATGCGACAAAGAGTGATGGGGGATATAATTTTAGTTGTTATCCACCTATTAAATGGGTTTAATAACATATTATTATATATCATGACTATTTTGATGATGTATCATTTTGTTGTTGTTTTAAATGTTTATTTATGGAATAAAAATTGAGTGTAGGAATATCGACTTGTACTATTATCCATATATTGATATGTCTCAAATAAATACCCATATATTACATTTTATGATTCTAGGTGATAGTTTCCAAACCCTAGGTATTATTAATTGCCATCGAGCTTTGTAAGATATGGATTGGGTGTTTTGATATAGGGTATCTAGGGTGGTTCATCCCAAACAGCCTGATTTTCGACTCATTTTCTCACGAATAATTTTTTCGATTTTATGGAAATTAAAATATAGAATTGATGTTATAGTTATTCGTGATGGTATTTAATGATTTCTATACACTGAGTATAGAACATTTTCTTGGTACTAATTAACATTGAAATAATTATTCTTTCTTGGCATTGGATTATTAAATACTGAGAATCCCCGTTGTAGTGATATTAAAGGAGAAATATATGCATAGTGTAATTTGTTTAATGTTTAGTTATTATTATGATCCTATAAGTATCATTGACATTGAAGATATCATATCCCTGACCATGGTTCTATCATTAGATGACTGGGAATATAAAGCCATATCATACGAGGATTTTGACAATTCTATATATCTCTCTTCTTATTCAAAAAATTAAATTAATATTTATATATGAATTTAATGATAGAGACACACCATAATATTAAAATAATTTATAGATGTAAAATATGAATAATAATTATAATATTAGGCTTCAACGTCTCATTATTCCTATTATGATTAATATTTTGATTTGTTGATATAAATAATATGTTAATGTAATCGAGAACAGATGATCAATGTTTGGATTACATTAAATGAATTTTTTATAATAATTGTAATGATTAACAATAACTAAAATGATCATCATGATAATATAATTCCCAATTTGACATTGATTGACTCACCAACTTGTGGACTTATTTGGATATATGGTTTAATAATTATGTATTGATTTACTAAGATTTTAAATAATATATAGAAGAATAGTCTATGTATATTTTTGTCATATGAAAATTTATATGAATACTGGTGAAAATAATGTTTTATTTTTATGGTAAAATATTCTATTTTTCAATTATATAATATATTTTTTTTGAATTTTAGTTCAATGATATTGAGTCATTCATTAGGATATCATGATTTATAATGAATATTAGTAAAAATTTTAATGGAAATTAAGGACATAATTCATAATTCTATATTTAAAATACTAAAGTTCAAACACATTAAATATATTCCATACTTGGTGAACCATATAAATGTTGAGGTTCACTATGTGTGTACTTTTATCTATTTTAAAATATAAAATCAATTAAATGAAATTAATTAATTGTATATAGATATATATCATTCATATATGAAGTCTATTAATTCTGAAATTAGATGGAAATGTTTATTAACATGATTCACCAAAACCAATCATAGGTATAAATTTATATTGGAAATATATATATATTTTTTTTAAAAACTATAGTTATAAACATTTTAATAGGTCTCCATAAATATTTTCCATACAATGTTTCTATTATGTGTAGGATAAATATGGAATTTAATCTTAATGGGGTCACACTATATTATGTATTTATGTTTTAATTGTTATTATATATGATGTGTAATTTTCTAATTTCTATTATATTGGATTTTTTTACATACACCTCAAAATGTAAATTATTTTATCTAAAACAACCATTGAAATAATATGTAAAAAATTAAAATTCAATTCAATGACATTGATGGTATTATGGAATGTAGATATTCCTTTTAATATATTTCCTTTATGAAGGATCAGATTTTTTTTGTAATCTAATTCAATTATTAAAATTTTATTTATGAATGTGATATAATATATAGAGAAT
Source organism: Viscum album (assembly GCA_963277665.1). Lineage (NCBI taxonomy): Eukaryota > Viridiplantae > Streptophyta > Magnoliopsida > Santalales > Viscaceae > Viscum > Viscum album. The sequence goes on along the minus strand of OY728151.1, from coordinate 719,111,143 downwards.
CCAGTGTATTTTTTTGGGAAATTCATTTCATCGTCTCGAAAATATAACATATATTTATTTTCAAATAAATATTTAATTGATGGGATAATTTCAATATAGTTATGACTATTACCCTCTTAATTATCTATATCTAATACATTGATTGCTATCTTTCAGAACATATAACACTGAGCAAAGGGTGAACTATGATATACTATAATAACACTACTTTTCCAATCTAGAAATTATAACCATATCATTGTAATAGAAGGTGTGAATAATATTACACATATAATTAAATATATGGACAAATATTAATAAATATATATGTTTATTGAAATTATCATAATATTATTAAAATCATCGAATGATTAAAAAATAGTATTCAAAACATAAATGTATATTTCTACATTTTATATATGTATAACTAAGTGAATTTTATCGATCAATGATGAAAAATTATTTTAATGACCAATATTTGAAATTTAGATGAATAAGTCAATAACCATCAATATATTATTGTAATGGTGTTATATGAAAATAAAATTGATTGAATGACAATTTTTTTTAAATATTTATATGTGTGAAGTATTTTAACTAAAAAAAATTAAAAAATTATTATTTATCAATGTTATTAATGAAATGTATACATCATTTTGGAAGAAATATTTTTATATTCATATTGAAGTTTTTATGATGAATGGAATAAATATAAATGATTTTTAGTCATATAATTCCCGTAAAGTATTTTATGATATTTTGAATAGTTATTTTAATGTTTATTTCTGGAAACTAAATAAATTAAATTTTATAAAAGGTATTGAATTTTTTAAATAAAAGTTACCAGTTTATTTCATGCCGCAAATTTCAATTTTTCATACTGAATAGAAGAAAATTAAGCATTTGTAAACATGATTATGTTTACAACTAGTTTACTAGAAGGTTAATCAAATAGATAATTGTAGTAATATATCATAAAATTGTAGAATTAGTATTTTTATGAAGATATTTAAGACTTATATTATCTAATCATTAATTTTCGGCCATTTTTTCTCTATTATTCATTCATGTGACCTTAAATTAATGATAAATGTTATAAATTTCATGTGGGTATCTCATCTCAATGATAAATGAAGACATATTATCATTCATTATTCACATAATTTGATATTTTAATAATATAAAAAACTATCTTAAAATCTTCCTTTGTTTTTTTAAATTCACAAATATCTCATGGTATTTTCAAATGACCAATCATTCAATGACTCACTGATAAACTGATGGTTATCTCTCAAGTAATTTGTAAAAATCATAAATGGGTTCATTAAATTTGAATTATTTTTCTATATTTTTAAATTATATTATGTTAGTAATAACATGATCGATATTTCATGATCAATAGAGTGATATTTTATTAAGGTAATTGAATAACTATAACCACCCCATTTCCATCAAATTTAAATTGAATGCATCCCTTGTGAGGACGTGTTGACAACAACCTCCATATACCAATGTTAATGAATTTCTATCGACACCTCACATTGAAAAATAAATTGATAGATTTAATATATATATATATATATATATATATATATATATTTATGTATATATATTACAACTTTCTTTATTCATTAATGATAAATTAAAATTCATTCATATTTCCTTTAAACTATTAAATTATTCAACAAATATTTAGGCATATATATGGACTACCATCTGCATGAAAGGTTTAAATCATTTTATAATATATACATATTATGAAAAATTAAAAATATAAGTATAATGAAAATATATGATTATAATTACATGATAAAATTTATGTATTTTTTGATCTATGAATAATGTAAAATGAATGTAACTAGTATACAGAAATGTATTTGAAAATTGAATAATTAAGACATGTAAACAAAGATTTTTGAAAATGGAATTATTAATAAATGGTTGTTTAAATGATTTTGTAATATCATTTTTGATATTTTAATTAATTATATATAAATAGTATCGAATTATAATAAATATAAATTTTTATATAGTAGGTTAGTGTTTGTATGAATCAAGAATGACATAATTTTAGGGGTCTTCATGTAAATATTTTCATCATAGAGATAGGTTTGATGTATGCACCAATCTAAATTCATGAGGTGAATATTACAAAATATTTTATTGTTTTATAAATTAGCATTCAAAATTCTTGATATTTTGTGTTATAATTAAAATTATTTCTTTAATGGTTTTTTATATTAAAATTACCAAAGTGTAAAGTGGTTTTCATCTAGAATGGTCTTCTTTGGAACATATGTTAGAAAATATACCCATCTTCTATTATGTGAAATGTATAATTTCTATGTCACATGTCATATTATTAATATATTTACATTACTGGATTTTTTGGTTTATGTAATGTTATTTATTTTTTCAGGAAGGTTATAATTCAAATGTTTCCAATGTTATATGGTTTTAATAAATAAATAAAACTTTTTAACGGGATTATTTATTCACAAAATTCACATGATGATATTATATTCTCTGTATCTACAAAATCTATTTTTATTATAATCATTATTTATTTAATTAAATGTTTTCATTTCATTTTCCTCACTCTACATAAATAAAAATTTTAATGAATTATTTTTGGTAAAAATCCTTTTCTTTTATATTTTGCAATGAATATTTCCATTTTGTAAATATTTTCACTAAAATGTTTTAAAGACTGTTTATATTAATTTAAAATATTTTTTAATGAAAGTTATACCCATTATGGAATTTTAATAATATGTTTTAATGCAATATTATTGTTGTTTTATGAATGTGGAACCTTTTACCAACCTTACGAGTGAATGAATTTTTTTTGCAAAAACCAAGAGAAAATATTTTACCACCATAATATATAATCATTTGATTGAATCATACATTACATGTTACTATAGTTCATCAATAATAAAATAAAATCCTCAATATTAAGGATGTTTTTATAATATATATTAATGGTTTCAAAATGAAAATGGAATTTTCCTCAGGAATATGTTAATGATACAGTAAACGTATTGTTTTTTTATTATAAAATATTTTGATGTTACTTATGATTCATAGGGGATAAGATTCATTAAAACCACGAAAAGAAATTTTCTATATAGTATATTGTTATGATAATGAGATATTGGGGAAATTTTTTTTTCTATGTGATATATTATGTGACACTATGAATTATTTTTCCTCTTATTGAATATATATAAAATTATTATGATAAGGTGATGGGTGGTTCTTTTATATAATCGTGTATAGTTGGTAATGGTAAATGTTTTAGGATCTAAATTAACTCAAAAGAGTTTATTCCAAATAGTACATAGGGATCACATACAGTTATCCTATACCCAGAGCATTTACATAGTTGGTTAATCCAAGAATAATGAGTAAATAATAACTTTGTTGATGTCCTTATCCTAAAATATCATACATTTTGATCATAAATTTCCTTAAGCTGCACTTTTGGAAATGTTCTTATAGATAATGTAGTATCTAACATCTTAAATTATTTTATTTCATTATAATTCATTTATAATTATTGGAAAATATTTATGATGGTACTTATTATAATTGAATATGAATGGATGGATACAATTTTTTATAATTAAACTCATGTTTTCACATATTAATGGTCTCTTTTTTCATTAAGAAGACCATTGAATAATATATCCCTTGTTTTCACATAAATTGTATCGAAGCTCACACTTAATCATTTATTCCTTACAATTTGATTTGAGGAATTATTTTATGAATTATAAATCCAAGAAGGGTTATAGTTATGAAACATTTAGTTGGATATGATATAAATCATTTATGAAAGATTTTTTATATATTCAAATTTTAACATTACAATTGTGGCATGGATAATAATGAAATGAAATGAATATTCATATAATATGATGTAATATTTATATATGTATTTTTGTATATACTAAGTTGGCATCAGACAATGTTTTAGTCAGTATTAGAAACCAGAGCAAGAATTTTTTTGACAACCCTTAAGATACTTATAATTAGAAGAAGAAATATTATGATTTTGAAATGAAATATTCATTTCTCACAAAAGAAATATTTCCAGTCCTAGAAAATATAATGAGGATGCGGTTACAAAAAATATTCACATAGGTGTAACATATCTGAATGGGGATGATTAGATTTTAACATGACAAGCATTGCTGCTTGAGGAGTCTTCTTAATACTACATAGATGGATAGACACACCTAGTGGATATGTGTAGTTTAATTAAAATTTTCAATATAAACCACAATAACGTTTTTTAATAAATAATTTTAATAGATATCCATTAATAAACAAAAGTTATAATATATTTAAATTATGTTTTAATGATGGATACATCATATAAATTATAATTCATGATTACATGTTTACATGTTTACATGTTTACTTATATGGATTATTTAACTTCACACTATGATTATGGGTTTTAGTTTATTGTTGTATCATGTTTGATATTTTTAAATAAATAATTTAATGTAAATAATATTATTATTCTCATAAAAATAATTAGAAAATTGAATATATGATATTATGATTATTCATATTAAAAAATAAATATATACGATTAAAAACATAAATGCACACATGTTTCCAAATTATCAAAATAATAGAAATATGGATTTTTATGAATACCATGGAGGAAATAAAATTTTTCACTGTACATGTCATGAATAAATTTAGAATAACAAATCTAAATGACACATTTTAATAGAAACATGTTTTATGAGTGGATAATATTGGAATAATGTAACTAATTTTCGTGGAAAATGATGAGATCAATAGAATAGGAAAATTATGTCAAATCATACAATTTTTTTAATGACTTATGTCATTGTAATTTTGGAATTATAATGTTTAACTTATTTAATAAATGGTATAACTCTTATACATGTTATGGGCATATTATTTTCCAATAATTTGTGCGAAATAATAGATGTGTTTATATAAATGGATTTAATAATTTTAATATAAAATTATTTGATTAATGATATTATATATTGTACTCCTCGTGTATTCATCATGTTTTAATGATAAAAAATCTCATTAATGATCACAAATCTCATTAATGACCAAAAATAATATTCAACCTAGTTAACTCCTATAAATTATATCCAATCATGCGTGTTCATGTTTCATGTTCTCTCTTGTTTTATAATGGAAAATCTCAATCCATTTCACACATATCAATTTTTATGTTTGAATACATTTCTTTGCCTAAGTACTAGACACCGTAAGCCACACACCGTAAGCCAGACACCGTGAAGCCACACACTATGAATCAAGACACCGTGAAGCAAGAAACCATGAACAAGACACCGAGAAGCAAGACACTGTGAACAAGACACCGTGACACTCAGACATTATGACACTCAGACACCGTGACACTCAAACCATGTGTAAAGGAGACACCATTTCCATAAAATACTGTAAAACTGTTTCTTAAACTATTTTGTCGTCTTTCAATTTTATTTTTAACGGTCTTATTTGATGCCTTTAATTCACTAAAATAAATAATTTTTCTTTTTTATACATAGTACGAGATACATGGTACAAATCACATGGATCTTGTCGGCCCAAACTCATGCATTAAAAGATAATGAGTGAAGTGTGCCCAAGAGCAATACAATGTGCTATTGAATGAAAAACAAGCCTGTGAGCACGACTGTGAAGAACATATTGCACGATTTTCAAAGATAGCATTGTCTCATGCATGCAATCTGACTTTGCTGAAGAATATATGAAGTACACTGGAATCCAAATAAAACCTTCACATTATCAAAACTCATGAAGAACACAAGATGAATCGTGGCACTCTGTTTTCATGAAAAAAACCAGTGAAAGACTAAAAAGAATTTCAGTTTAATCAAAGGAGTCCAGAGATGCACTTCAAAACACTAGAGCATTCTAAACTCATATCTACTATCTCTCAGTGATTGTTTTACTTAATTTTTGAGCAGTGTGTGTACTCTGTATATTCCATACACACACTGAATCATGTGATAAACTGGAGTATTTCTAAATCCTTACACAAACTCTTTATACTTCTTTTTACCCATGAAAACTGTGGAAGAGGTCCCTCTATGGCGTGGTTATTATTTTTTTTACCCATGAAAACCATGGAAGAGGTCCCTGTGTTACCTAGACAGTCTTTTTACTGTTGGTAATGCCGATCCAGGGTGTGGATCAATGTTTATTTATATAAACTGATTGGTGGAAGGTGATCACCAAGTGGAGTAGATTAGGACTCGGGTGGAGACTGGAACACTTGTTTCATATCCATTGTGCTGTTTAAATTTAGCATTATTTATTTTACTACTTTATTGCATATTGCTGAAAACAGTAATTTAACATTGATTGTTAGTCTTGGAAAGAAGTTATAACAGATTTGTCTTAGTTGGATAACTTAATAAGTAATATTAATAATACAAGTTAAGATTACTGAAAATTAATCAATCTTCTAATAAGTTGTTGAAAATGTCAAGATATTATAACTGTATAACCATGATTAATGGGGATATATCTATTTTTGGGGAAACCATTTATTTTGAAAATAATATTGTTTTAATAGAAATTTTTTAGTTACTCATTTCGCCCATCAACTATTGAGTAAACTAATTCGACAAACATTTTGTATAAGAGGTTGCTTTATTTGGACTCTGTTTAGTCTTACTCAAATGTGATTGTAGTTGTACATTAAAGATCTGTAAATTTCTATGAATTATAAATTTCTAGATCTTTTAATGTAATTTATCATTATGGACAATATATTGGAAGGTGCTTTATCCAACGAACCACCATTCTATGATGGAACCAATTATGCTCAATGCAAAATTAAATTGAAAATGAATCTGGAGAGTATGAGCTTTGAAATTTGGGCATCCATTATAGATGAATACTAAATTACTATGACTAGTAGAATTACATGGGATGAACCTACCAAAATTTCTTACAATAACAATTACAATTACATGAATGCTTTGTACAGTTCCTTAGGAGATGAAGAATTTAAAAGGATTAGTTCTTGTAAAACTGCCCATGAAATTTGGGATACCATGTCTATCTCACATGATGGCTCATATAGTGTAAATGAAATGAGACTTAATAATTATACTATAAAATAAGTTAATTTAAAATTAAACCGGATGAGCTTATTTCTCACATGTATCCCATGATCTATGATATTGTGAACACAATTCTTTATCTAGGAAGAGAAGTCACTGCCAAAGAACAGATCATGAGAATCCTTAGATGTCTACCTGACAGATGGAGGGGAACCTCTGTCTCAATTAGAGAATCATGTGACATCAGCAATGTACTTGTAAAATAACTCATTGGGAAACTGATGATGAATGAGGATGATATTAAAGTCAATAAAGAAGAGGTGGATGAACCAAAGAGGAAATCTGTAGCATTCAAGATGAATTTATCGAAGCAAAAAGACAAAGGGAAAATAAAATCATCTGTAGAATGTTCCAACACTAAAAAATCATCACCTAACAGTGATGAGGATATGGATCAACTGGACAAAAGATTCAAACAATATTACAAAAAGAAGAACTTTTTCAGAAATCATAACTTCACGGGCATGTATGATATAAAAGATAACTAGAAAAAAGTACTCAAAAAAAGTGTAAATATTGATGAAATTGTATTCTATGAATGTAAGAGAAAAAGTCATATAATGGCTGATTGTGCAAAACTCAAGTATAAGAATATATTTTAGGAAAAGTACAAGAATTACAAAAAGGAAATGAATGAAACCTGGATCACCTCTAATGATAGTTCAAGCGACTCAGAGACATCATATGATTAACATGCTATCAAAGACAATATGTGTTTTATGTCAAACACATCTGAGGTAACACTGAACTCATCTGTACATAATTCATACTATTCTGAAGAGGAATGTGACTCTAAAAATATGATTAATGTTGAAATGTTTGAATACTATAACATGCTTGAAGAGAAATGTAATGAATTAAAAGATAAATATAAATAATTGAAGAAACACCATTCTCTCTCTGTAATTGTTAAATCTGAACTTACTAATGAAAGGGAAAAATGTACTCACCTACTCAAAGAAAACAATGAATTAATAATGTCTGATGAGCAATTAAAAAGTTACTTATAAAAGTATAAAAATGAGAAAAATACCCTTACCCAAATTCTAAGAAAAAAAATTGCCCCAAATACAATAATGGCATTAGTTATCCACCTAGTAATAGAAACCTTGGTAGAATGAGTTTTGTTTCATAGTATATGACATATAGTTTTGTTTTCAGTTCTATACACAACTCAACTACCTCAAGTCATGATACATATTCTACCGTTTCAAGTTTTTGTTGACCAAATAGAGTTTATTTTTCAAACACTTTACCTATGTTTATATGAAACCTATGAGAAAAATATGGGTTCTGGAAACACTTATTATTAATATTACTGGACCCAAACAAGTATGGGTATCAAAATTAGTCTTTGCATGATCATGTTATAGGAATGATTCTTAAAGAGATCCTGTAAAAATCTATGGTACTTGGACAGTGGATGTTCAAGGAACATAAAAGGAGAATACTAATGCTTTATGAACCTCATAATAGTAGATGGGGGACATGTCACATTTGGTGATAATGCCAACGGGCAAATCATTGTCATAGGTCAGATTGGTAACTATGATTCAATTTTAATTTCTAAAGTGTTGTTTTATAATCTCTTAAAATATAATATTCTTAGTATCTCACAATTATGTGATGATGGATGTCATGTGAAATTTAAAAATGTTGCCTGATGTGTCTTTAATTCTAAAGATGAATTAATATTTTCTGCATCATGTAATGATAACATTTATTATATTAATTTAGATTCCCTAGATTCTCAAAATGTTTCATGCTTAATTGTATTTCCTAATGAATCTTGGTTCTAGCATAGGAGACCAGGACACTATAATGTTCACTCGCTTAGAAAGCGAACCCAAAATGGCCTAGTTAATAAATTACCCAAACTTGAGTTTCCACAAGACAATTTATGTAATCCCTGTCAAAAGGGAAAACATAAAAAAATCACTTTCAAAAAAAAGAAACATGTTTATACTTATCAACCTCTCAAATTGGCTCATTTGGATTTGTTTGGACCATCTAGTGTTTATAGTCTAAATGGGAAGCACTATGTTTATGTTCTCATAGATTATTTTTCTAGATATACCTGGACCTTCTACATGGATTACAAAAGTGAAGCCTACACTTATTTTACTAAGTATTCCAAGTCTATAGAAAATTTTAGCGGCCATAAAATTAAATCATTAAAACGTGATCATGGTCATGAGTTTGAAAATATAGAGTTTGGATACTTTTCCTCAAAAAATGGTAATAGTCAAAATTTCTCTTCCCCTAGAACACCTCAGTAGACTGGTGTTGTAGAAAAAAGAAATATAACCCTGCAAGAAATTCCTAGAACAATGATTTGTGAATATGACTTACCAATTTAATTTTGTGATGAATTTGTTAATACAACATGCTACATAATCAATAGAGTCTTGATTAGTCCAATTCTCAAAAAGTCCCCATATGATCTCTAGAACAATAGGATTCCTATGGTTAATTACATTAGAGTATTTGGTTGCAATGTCTTTATTCTCAACACTAAGGATAATCTTGGAAAATGTGCATCCATATGTGGTGAAGGAATTTTTCTAGGTTACTCAATATTATTTAACAATTATATATTATTGAATAAGAGATCTAAATGTGTGGAAGAATCTGTTCATATCATGTTTGATGAAATAGATCCAAATGAGCCTATAACCATCATAGATATTCTGGAGTATGATGTATCAAATCTGAACATCAACTCAAAATACATAAATTCCTCTGTGAAAGAATTTGTGAAAACATCCAATTTTGGAAATTCTCTACAATAGAGTTTTAATGAACCAGAATCTGTTGATGAACATGAAATCTCTAGTCAATCTTTTCCTAGAAAGGTTAGAACCCTTAAAAATCATCCCTTAGATGTTTTTGTAGGAGACTTAGATAATGGAACAAAAACTAGAGCTTCTCTTAGAAATCTGGTTGAACATCAATCATTATCGTGACAACGTGAACCTTAAATCATTGATGATGCCATCAACGATGAATTTTGGGTAATGTTTATGCAAGAAGAATGTAATCAGTTTGAATGAAACAATTTTTTGTAACTTGTTGAAAGACCCAAGGACGCATTCATCATAGGAAATAAATGGGTGTTTAGAAATATGGTAGATGAAGCTGGAAATATAGTTAGGAACAAGGCTTTATTAGTTACAAAAGACTATAGTCAAGAATAAGCAATTGACTATGAGGAGACCTTTTCTCTTGTAGCCAGACTTGAATCCATCAGAATCCTACTTGCCTATGGTGCACATCTAAATTTTGAACTATAAAATATGGATGTTAATAGTGCATTCTTAAATGTGTATATAGCTAAGGATGCCTTTGTTGAACAACCCCCAGGATTTAAAAATCCTCATTTTCCCAATCATATTTTCAAACTATAAAAATATTTATATGGTTTAAAGCAAGATCTAAGATCATGATATGATAGATTCCGAACTTATCTAATTTCTAAAGGATTTAGAAATGGAATAGATGATACTACCCACTTTATAAAATGAATTTATAATGATGTTTTAGTTGATCAAATCTATGTAGATGTTATTATTTTTTGATTTTCAAAAAATTCATTATGTATTGATTTTTCTAAAAAGGTGCAAAAAGAATTTGAAATGAGTTTAATGGGAGAACTAAAATTATTTCATGGATTTAAAATCATTCAAAATAATGATGGAATTGGTTTAACTCAATGTAAATGCACTATAGATCATCTAAAACATTTTGGATTGGAAGTCACTAAAATTAGGGACACTCTCTTGAGTACCACCTGTAAGTTGGATCTTGATGATGATTGAAAATCTATTGATAAAACCACTTATAGAGGAATGATTAGATGTTTACTCTACATAACTGCTAGCCATCCTAAAATTATGTTTAGTGTGTGTATGTGTGCTCGTTTTCAAGAAAATCCTAATGACACTCATTTAAATGATGTAAAAAAGAATTTTCAAATACGTCCTGTATACACCCAACCTAGGACTGTTCTATCCTAAACGACAACCATTTGAACTAGTTATTTATTCTGATGCTGACTTTGGTGGTTGTAAGTTAAATAGAAATAGCACCTCTAGAACATGTCACCTTTTAGGCAAGTCACTAGTATCATGGTGTAGTAAGAAACAAAATTCTGTTAGATTATCTAATGTAGAATCTGAATACATAGCTGCTAGCAGTTGTTGTGCACATATTTTGTGGATGAAACACACATTACTAGATTATGGATATAAATTTAGACACGTATTAATATATTGTGATAACCCAAGTGCTATTAACATCTCAAAAAATTATGTTTCAAATTCTAGGACAAAACATATAAATTTAAGACATCACTTATTGAGAGATCATTATCAAAATGTGATATCACCTAGGAATTCATTGGTACTGAATATCAAAAAGATGATATATTCACTAAAACATTATATTATGAGAGAATAGACTACATCATACATGATATTGGCATGATAAATCTAAAATAGATATCTTACTTTTCTTACTATTAAACATTTTTCTATGTTTTAATTTAATATTTCAAGATTACGGTTTCTCAGTTTTTGTCTATCATGTTTACGGTCTCACCGTTTTCACTTTGTACTTAGGGTCTAACATTTACTGTCTCACTGTAATGCACCCTAAAATGTTCACTTACTATGTCACTGTGATGACCATTCACTGTCTCACCATGATTACCATTCACTTTCCCACCATGACGACAACTTACTATCTCACCATAACGACCATTCACAGTCTCATCTTGAAAATTCATTATCATTTTATATAAACCTATATCGTGGTAATTATTATTTCACCTCCTTTAATTTCCCACATTTTTATTTTTTTAAAGATTGGAATTCCTAAATGGAAAAAAAGTTTCACTCGGTTCATCACTCAAACATTCTCTCGATTTGAACACTTTAAACCATGCTACCCCTTCGCTCTCTCTCTCTCAAAACATCATTGGATGAAAAGAGTGAAATGTACATCATCATCCAAACCTGAGAATTATAGCCTGAAAATGAAGAAGATTTCACCTAAGATGACACATGAAAGACCATTAAATCTGAATCTGGTAAATCAAAGTGTTGTACCTGAGAATGAAATTTTCCCCCGATGGATTCTGTATAGAAAATATCTTGTCTTGAAAGTGTTAAAAGAACAAGGATGGATAGAGTGGTTCTAAAGGGAGAATGGAACCGTCTATCCTAGGTTATTAGTTCAGTTCTACTTGTTTGTACAATTCACTTTTGATTCTGGTGAATGTTATGTTGTAAGGAGATGGATTAATACCCAAATAAAATCATTCTCTTTGAGGTTATGGGATGAATGCCTTAGGATACCTCATCTGGGTATATGTTAGGATTATCAGAGAGGACCTCCTCCTTCAACTGATTTCATTGTTCTTGATGATTATTTGAAAAACCTAACCAGAAATGGCACCAATAGAAGGGCCATCATTGCTGAACTAGATGGAGAGGTAAGACTTCTGTTTAAATTTGTTCAAAATATGGTTAGTCCAAGAAAATGTTATTTTTTATAGTTAAATTATCATGATGTGTTTTTGATTAATCTTATGAAAAATGGACACAAGATCAACATGCGCAAGTACATCATTAACCATATGTGTGAGTGGATCAATGTTACATCGAATTCCACTTCACTTTTATAATCTCGGCGGATATAATCCACGCTTGTTGCAAACAGCGTGGTTGGACCCAGTGAAGAACTGGTTATGGACTGTGAATACTGCATGTCTAAATCCACCATCAAGAGAATGAAGATAAACTAGAATCCTTTGAAAAAGGAATGGGTGGAAGACAATGATAATATTTATGATATGTTTAATCCAGTGGATTATCTATCAAGGCCGAAATACATTTATGATCCTGTTTTGGAAACAGATGAATTTGATGAGTGTTCATAAGAAGAGGAAGAAGAGGCTGAAGTACCACATAGGGAAGAAGTTATTGTTAAAGAAGAAAGGTCTATTGATCTTCATGTTATCCTTGAAGAAGAAGCTCATGTCCCTGGAAATAATTTCAATCGAAAAATCCAACCCGAAGATGAAAAAAAATCAGTTGTCACCGAATTTGAGCAGCAAGCCATGGAAGAGACTATAGTAGAAGAACTTCATATTGTTCATGAAGCAAATCTAAAAGAACTCCATATTGTGCAAGAAGAGAATCTGGAAGAACTCCCTGTGGAACAATCTGTTCCTAGAATAATACCCTCTGCTGAAGTGATGATGGAGATGGCCTTTCAGCTGGCTAGACAAGAAATGAATGAGGAACATAGTGATGAAACAATGGATTTAGACCAAGCTCCTGAGCCTCTCAGTCCTAAGAAGGAGGCACCTGTTGAGGGGTAGAAAACCCCAAATATTGAGTATGATGAAGCCTCACATACAACTGATTCAAGTCCTATGAACACTGAGTACAAATTTCCTAGTTTGTATGATGTGAATGAGTCTCAGCCGGTTACTACAACCGGGCCTGATTTCTCTTCCATATTTCAGTTGAAATCATTCACAAACATTGAATCTGAGAATGAACTTGAACCTGAACCTATCCCTATACCAATTCCTACACCTGAACCATTATCTAAACAACTTCCCTTTGTCAGTAAGGGTGATCTGATTGATATTGGAGATACTCTCTTATCTGAAGTTGAGAAACTTATGAACTCCCAACATTTTCATGTAAAAAAATTGAGTGAGAGAGAATACTCACTATTATTGGAAAAGATCTTCTGGGAAATACATCATAAGATTCTCCATGAGATTCAAGAAGTACGATTTGAAAATAAGTTGCTCAGTAATAAAGTCACAACCCTAAGAAGCATGGTTGAGGACATGCAGAAAGAGCTGCATTTTTGATCAGCAACAGCCTAGATCATGTACTACTCATACCTTGGGTACCTCAGTATTTTAAGGTCTCCGTTTACCCTCTCTATCACCCATGTCTATACCTTCTTCTACATCAAACACATCCCCTATGAAATCCTCTTTTGCTTCTTATAAAGGCAAGGAGAAGGCCAGTCCCTGAAGAAGACCAGTGCTTACTCCTTTCTTATGGGGATGCCATTGTTTTTTGTATTTCTCTATTATTTTGTACTAAACTCGGTTTACTCTTAATGGAATGTGCATTGATTACCCTCTATTATTTCAACTTTTTGATAATCCCATAAGGGGGAGACGTTTATATATGTTATTTTCTCTATAGTTTCATACAATTTACAATTTAACATTACATGATTTGTGATCATCAAAAAGGGGGAGATTGTTGGACTCCTCGTGTATTAATCATGTTTTAATGATCACAAATCTCATTGATGATCACAAATCTCATTAATGATCCCAAATCTCAATAATGATCCCAAATCTCAATAATGATCACAAATCTCATTCAACCTAGTTAATTCCTATAAATTATATCCAATCGTATGTGTTTATATTTCAATTTATGTCATTATTTATAATGGTTAATCTCAATACACTTCATAAATATCACAATTTAAGAATGAGTATCATTGTCTTCCAAAGATCAAGACACTGTAAGATATACATCGTAAACCATACCCCATGAAGCCAGACACCGTGAATCAAGACACCGTAAAGAAAGACACCTTGAACAAGACATTGTGTAGCAAGACACTGCGAACAAGACTCTGTGAAACATAGACACTATGACACTCAGACACCGTGACACTCAGACACCATGTGAATGAGATACTGTTTTCATAACAGACAGTGACACCGTTTCTTAAACTATTTTGTTGTATTTCAATTCAATTTTTAGGGGACATATTTGATGCTTTTAATGCACTAAAATAAATAATTTTTCTTTTTAGACATAGTATGAGGGATGAGGTACGAAGCACATGGAACCTTTCAGCTAAAACTAATGCATTTGAAGATAAAGAGTGAAGTGTGACCAAGAGAAATACAGCACGACACTGCACGAAAAACAAGCCAACAAGCACGATTGTGAAGAACATATTAAAAGATTTAAAAGAAATCATTGTCTCATGCATACAATCCGAATCTACTGAAGAACATACGATGTACACTGGAAACCAGAGAATAGATTCACAATATTAAAACTCGTGAAGAATACATGTTGAATCTCTATACTCTGTTATTTAATACAAAAACCAGAGGACTCAGAAGCCTTTAATTTTAATAAACGGAGTCCAGAGCTTCACATCAAATCATTAGAGCATTCTAAACTAATATATATTCTCCCTCATTGATTCATTTACTTAATTTTTTAGCAGTGTGTTTAATTTTTATATTCCATACACACACTTACTCCTGTGCTAAAATGGAATATTTTTAAATCCTTACACCAAACTCTTTATAATTTTTTTACCCATAAAAACATTGGATGTGGTCCCTGTGTGGCATGGTTATTATTTTTGTTTTCCCATGAAAACTGTGGAAAGGTCCTTGGGTGACCTTGACAGCCTGTGTACTATTGTTAACCCTGATCCAGGGTGTGGATCAATGTTTACTTTTATAAACATCTTGGTGGAAGGTGATCACCATGTGGAGTGGATTAGGTCATGGCTTGAGACTGAACCACTTGTTTCTTTTCCACTGTGCTGTTTAAATTAAGTTTTCTCTATTTTACTACCTTATTTCATATTCTAGAAAACACTAATTTCATTTTTATAATTAATCTTGGATAGAAGTTATAACTAATTTGTCTTAGTAGGATTACTTAAAATGTAATATTAATAAAAAATTGAGATTACTGAGAATTAATCAATCTTCTAAGAGGTTGATTAAAGAGTCAAACTCTTATAATAGTATAACCTTGATTAACTAGGCTGTATCTATTTTTGGGGAAACCATTTCTTGGGAAAATAATTATCCTTTAACATAAATTTTTATAGTTACTCAATTCACCCCTCCCCTATTGAGTTAACTACTCTGACCAACATTATACTTATAAGAATCATCAATCAGGTAAAAATTATTATGTATTCGTATTAATGGATTTTTATGCCCATATTGTATTGTTATGATATCATATAAATGTTAATAGTTTTATGGTGAATTTTTTTTAAATGATTTATGTATAGAAAAATCATTGTATATAACAAATTTTGATATAATATAATATCTTTTCATGAATAGATAAATAACAATGATAATCTCAACTGGATAGTTTCTGTGACCATATAATTTTATAATAATTTAATGAAATTGTAGTTGATATTATCACTGAAGTAGATGATTATGTTTTTTTATTTAATAAAAAATATTTGGTATAATTGGTTTTTATTTGATGAATAATTTAGGTGTTAATAATTAGAATACATTTTTTCATTTTGGGTTTATATTGATTTATGATTATAACCAGTATTATGGGAGTATCTTATTAGGGTATTCACATATTATAAATGTCAAACTAAGACATATGTTATGTTGTTTATTCATTATAGTTATGTTGATTATATATTTTTTTATATTTTTCTAATGAATTTATTATTAAATACTTTTTAATGTTGATTTGAGGATTTTTGGAATTATTCATTTTATTGAATGAATAGGGATGATTTTGGGTTCAAATATTTTTCACATTAAAATTAACTTTTTAAATGAAATACTATTTATAAAAGACTTATTATAATTTGTTATGATTTTTTATTTCAGAAATCTAATAGTGTTAGTTCTAGTAGGTAAAATTACCTAGAGGGTGAAGGTGAATATAGAAAAGAATGATTAAAACTATCCCACCTTATGAATTTGTTTAGCAATTAAATGAACGTCTCTTTTTCTCTCAAAGAAACATGTTAATAAAATTGAAATAATGCACATGACACAATGATTTAATATGGTTTACCATAACTGGGCTACAACCAAGGAGCATACAAAATTTATATTCCTTTGTACCAAATTAACTAAAGCAATTTTCAAATTACAAATATTGGGATAGAAAACTTCTATGCCCAGTCTGAGTTCCTTTAAAATATTTAGGGTCGGCTCACTACATTCCCAAGGGTCACTCAGTAGGTCTCTTTCTCTTGCTCACTACACGTGGAAATGATAACAATTCTCATCTTATTTTTCTAACTGCTCTTGTAATGGATCCAATCAACATTTATGGGCATGTAGGACCCCTAATTTTTTGTAAAATACACATACTCAACTATTGGTGGATGGTCTGTTGAATTCCCTTATTCAATTGTAGATAAAATCCACTTTTCCACATATTGTTAGTCAGCCAAATAAATTTGGAAACTATTTACATCCCTTCGTGAACAAGATTCTCCTTTTATCAACAACATAACACATATTCATCACGGACCACCTCTTATACAAGCTACCTCATATTTTTCATCTATATATCATCTCTATGAACTGTATATGCATTTCACATCCACATATATATTCCATATAATGCTTCTGTGTACCTCTTCTACATACCACTTCAATGTACAACTTCTTTGAACTGCCTATAATTGTGCGGAAACCCAGCTTCCACAAAATTCATTACTAATGGAAAACTTATTCACCTTTCACATATTCATCAACATGAACTACATCAGCCATCACATAATTTTCTCTCATGAACCAATTTCAAACTTCACCAAATTCATGGATCAAAATTTTTTCTTATGAAAATAGCTCTATGTAATGATGGGATTATTTCTCTTTATGATAGAAAATAGATTGAAATGTATCACTAATATGATAAAAATAGAGCTTTGATACATTATAGACATCACACTGTACCACTTCTTCGGTGATCTATCATTCTTATGCAGTCCTTATACTACATTTATTACTTCATGGAGTCCCAAATCACCATATTTTTTTCTCTAATGAAAGTCCATCACACATTCCTGATGCTAAAATATACTATTGGACTCCCATGAACTCCTAGCCTCCCTACGAACTATACTCCTTTCATGAACTGTGCACAACACATTGTGGTCTGAGTTGTGATTTTATGTTCAATCCTTTCATTTCATATTTCCCGAAGATATTCTCCATACTACCATTTTCATTATGAAAATTGTGGTCCATAGTCCATGTATTGTTTACCCCTATGTGGAAATATTTTTTTCCTACCCCCCCCCCCAATTTTGGGGACCAAAAATTTTCCAAACACTGGAATACTACGCGATCTAAAAATCCAAAATCATCAAAGTACAAACCATAAAAAATCATGGGAATTTATCATTATCAACAAATATAATCCCTTCCACAAACAATGATAGGATGCTTTGTGGGATTTTCCCAATAATATCCACCTTTGGGTTTGTTGGAAAATCTACAAAATGTGGATACCCCATTAAATACTCTTCAATATTAACCCAAAATTCATTTCATGGGACTATGATAGTGATCAAATATTTACTAAACACATACTGTAAGCCCAAATGATGCATGGTCATGGTGAGAAATAAGTGTAAACTACAATTTTAATCAATGATCAACTTCATTTGACTCCCAAAACATTATTTTTCTATCATCACACTGCTATGTTGTCTTCAAATATATCATTTGATTGATATCTTATAGGATTTCAATATTTAAAAGTCCCCATATATCACCAATCCACCTAACAGCTTCAACTCCCAATATCTATCCACTCCACCTCACAACATATACTCGTGACTTGCTTATGATATTTTCTCCCTGTTAATAGACAAAACGTATCCAACCTTTTCAATGAACCTGATGGTCACTTCATCATTGACTGTAATAGGGTAATGAACAGACATAATTAAAATATGTAATTACACACCATACCTCTCTGGGAGGGGGTTTCAATCCTGAATTTTTCATGTGTGGGAAGCTAAATGAACTCCTAGAGACAGTTTTTGCCTTTTATACACATCAATGGATAATTAATTTATCATAATGCCAAAAAACATTAGTTTTTTAGTCAAATGATCAACCATCAAAATCCATTTCCCCACCCTCTCCTTGATAATGTGATACTTGATTGAAATGTGATTTATCCTTGAGTGATGAACTGGATTTTTGTAAGATTTATTGAACATGAGTCATAAAAATGGATTTCAATTAGAGTGTTCACTTAAATTCTCATATCCTCAAGATACGACCTCATCAATAATAACTATGGTCATTGTTGATTAGCCAAAATATATTCTAATTTTTCTATGATCAATGAAATGAAATTATTTTTTACATAGCCCTGAAATAAACAATCATGTAATGTAGAATGCACCATGTAATGTCTATTTTCTATAATCTACTGAACTAGCCCATGTCTAATTTGTATTTCCCAAAAACTCCTATTGAAATTTGTCTGTATACATGAAACAAAAATCCAATGTTCCCATGATATACCGAAGAATTATTTTCAATACAAGAATGTGGGTTTCCTTGGGATTGCTTTGATATCATGCAACTTGGAATGTGGAAAAACAATATATGTAATTTTCACTAACCTGTACAATTGTTATCCAATGATTTTCCAATATTCTATGATATTTAATGCATTGAAAAAATCTTCTCATGATAGATTCATCTCGGTTGTCACCATAGTTTTAAAATATATGTAATTATCCATTAAAAAAATTTCCAAACATTATTAGCATATTTGGATTGAGAAATGTATGTTCCATTCATTACTTTGTCTACTATAAAGCATGAAAAAAGGATCAGTTCACCAATCATTGACATTTCAAACTCATTTTTCGTGAATTAAAAAAATTGTCGATATGTACTTCATCTGGTCCACCGAAGATTCTTTCATAGATATATACCTGCATCATAATCGATTGATTACATTAATTATTGAAATATTTATTTTAATCACATCTACAACACCAGATTCCATGTTTCTTCTGAAAGTTACATGTCCATGAATTCCATGCTATTGGTTCTTTATTCAAACCATATAAATCCTTCTTCAGACATAATACTCTATTACTTTCATCATTAGTGAGAAAACCACTAGGCTGCTCCATGTAAACCACATCTTTTAGAACCAAATTTTGAAATGATGACTTGAAATCCATCGAGAAAATGTTAAAATTCCTTGGCACTGATATGTATAAGAATAATCATATTGTCTACATCATTGTAAAATGGCGTAATTTTTCGTCATCATCATTTCCCTCTATATGGGTTTACTCTTTTCTCACTACCCATTCTTTACTTTTAATCACTATTCCTTATTAGTTCATCATATTCTAAATGACTAATTTTTTATTAATGAAATTATTATCTGTTGGCCTCAAAACAATCTCCAATGTCTGATTATTATCAAATTTTTCTGGAACATTATTCATAACATAAACCCAATTGTGATATCTAAATACATCATTAAAACATTTTGGATTTACCTGTTATAAATATGATGATTTTTATAGGTTCATTATACTATTTTTCAACACTTGGGATATCAGATAAGAAGTTATGTTCTCTCTATCAATTTTGGATATTCTCTTCCATATTTGTACATATGCTACATTATTATCATCCTTTTCATGATCTAAATATTATTCTAAATCAGCCTATGGAATTGGATAATACATTGATCTTCTTTTCTCTTTATCATTATCCTCTCGATAAAGATCATGCGTTTTATAATGATTTTTTTCATTATCGACAATCATTACATCCATAAATTCAATAACCGTTAAAATCCACTTTTTGAATATTTTATATGATTTTTTTTCTTTGAATTTCCATGAAATACCCCATCATCTCAATGGGATTCGAACTGCCTATGTTAATCATTATTTAGAATGAAACACATACATTATAAGACTCAAATGTACACCAATGGAGAATTATTTAGATACCATAACTCATAATGTGTATATTATTATATCATTCATTGTAATTATCTATTTTATGTGTAGACTTTTTTCATGAAAAATTCTTTCCAAAAAATGGTATGTCTTTCTCCATGAGAATTATTTTTTCCATGTTGTTGATAATTGTATTTATTATCTCAACAACTCCATTATACTATGAAGTTCTCACTACTGTAACATAATGCATCAGTGCATGTTACTCGAGATAATCCTCCACATTGCTATTTCTATTTCAATTCCATTATATATTCAGATAATATATATTTTCTTACCTAGAATCTTTTTAGATTCCCATCAATATATTTTAATGCAATAGATCATATTAAATATGTTTCTAATGATTGATTATCATTCAATTTAACAATAATAATCAATGAATATAACATTATATCTCATCCCATAAAGATCTATTTTTGAAATTGGTCTGAATACATCAATATGAACCCAATCGAGTTATATTATTGATATTTTTTCCTTTTTCTAATATGTATATTGAATGTTATTCCCATGTTGTAAGTTATCACACATATGGGTATGATCCATTGATAATATAGGGATATCTCGAGCAACATAATATTTCACTATATCTTCAATGGACATTTGGATAAAATGGAAAAAATATTATTCCATAATTTATTTTATATTTTCCTTCACATATATTACATATCACCATGTCCATTTATGAGGTTGATAATTCCTATTGTATGTTTTCCATGAAAATAAAATTTCACTATCATTGGACTTGATGAAACATATTTAATTGGAAAATGTTATTGAATGTCACGATCACACAATTGAAATTCTCATAAAAAATTTGGATAATACCTTTAATGACCATGATATCTACAAATCCCATGTATTTTTACCCATACATTGATTTCCCAGAGCCAATAATTTTCAACACTTAATAATTACTAAATATTATGATACCATCTTTATCACACCTAATATCCATCACAAGATCATTATTTACTATTAAGTGGGAGGTGAATCCTCAATAAATGATTCATATCTTGGTGTGATTTGGGGCCTTGAACCCAATTTCTGTGACCACTGCCTGCTCATATGTTTTATTTTTGATCCATGTTATTTAGTTCATACTGCGTATGGATTGATTGTTATGATATTACATTGAATATGATAGATCAAATTCTTCTTTTAGATTATCAAATAGAATTTTCATTTTTATCTGATTAGATGAAACATTTGTCTGCAGCTTATTTCTAACCTTAGTTTGCTTTGCCACATTTCATTGTATTATTAATGAGAAATATTTTGTCATTTGTATAAATCATCCACACCTAAAATATTGAGAATATAATTATGACATGGAATATTTTACACAATATTAAATCACATATTTGTATTATTCCATTGTATACATCTTTCATATGGAATATACATTCTGTGTGTGTCCAATATTTCCACTATAATAGCATCTTATGCGGGGATCCATTCCTGTTTTTAAATATTGCACCACTGGTTATCCATTTGATTATATAAATTTCCTAATACAATATCATACCAAAATTCTTCATAAATCATAGAGTCAGTTGTTCGGGATTATTATCAACTGTTACCGCTTTTTGTTTTCAATCAACCCCCTTACCAACCTTATTATTTGGATTTCACAGTTTCTTCTATTCTACAGGAAAAATATACTCCAATTTATTATTTTATGTTTCATGTGTAATTTGTTTTCATGATTTTGATCTATCTATAACAAATATTTCCTGATACTTATCACTTTTTCACAATACTTTGAGTTTAACTTCATGTTCATAAATAAAATTGATTTGATCTATTCCAATTTTTGTCAAACTATTGACATCTATTTTCTGTTAATCAATTTTTAGTTCTGTAGATAACAATAATATCTATGATTTATTGATTTGAAGACATTAGTTATTAAATTTCTTCATTCAACTCAAAATTCTCTTCTTCCTACTACTGAATATAGTGTTTGGTATCACGAACCACATTGTACGCTTTATTTGTTTTGGATATATAAAAATAAATCACATAAATAATATATTCTTATTCATCCTAATGATATAATCTTTCTTCTACATCTCCATCATCACTTTTACATTCGTTCATTGTTTGAGAATTTTTGAAAACTACCACCATAACATCTAATTTATGATCTTTATAGTTCTCTAACAATTCTTCCTTAGATTATCTTTAAATTTCATCTTCATTTTATTGAATATTATTATTTTTGAACAAATTTCACATCATACTTATATTACATTTCACATTGGATGAATATTTACTCATGAGAATTTCAGATTTTTTTCCATCATCATCAATATTTATTTTGTGCACTTTAATAAAAAAATTCCTTAAATTTAATTATAAAAATAAGTAATATGTATGTTTAACTCTAAACATTCACTTCCCTCTTAACATATTTGATGATATAAATGGCAAGAAATCATCAAAATTATATTCCGCCAAAAAATTATGAATAGATAGCTTCTTCATGGCCTTGAATGACACTTCTTTAGACTTAACCTTTTGAAAAACATTGTTATCATAATTTCAAATTTCATATAAAAAAGAGTATTGTGTAAGTTATCCAATATGATATCCTTCAGATATTTATCGTCCAATAGAAAAACTTTCTGATTAAACTGTGGTGGTTGTTTTCTGATGTTATGCATAACAATATTTATATCATTAAAAATTTCACTGAGGATATGGATTTGTTTCACGAAAGCATTCACCTGATCAAATAATGTATCAAAATAATCATTTGGGTGCATTCTTAGATCGTTATATTTGTACTATTAAAAATTAAAATTTTCTTATTTGACTTTTGAGTCACCCCCTAAATGTTAACCGAAATTTCCCACATAGCATGTGATGTTTTACATGACATTGCAATAATATAGATTAAATGGGATATGTATCCTCCTTAGGCATTTATCCTTTTACAATCAGCATAAAACTCCCTTCGGTTAGTATATATTAGTTTACCACTATCCATATTGGATGACATTCCATGAATTATTTTTGTAAAGACATCCATTCCTAATGATCGGATGTAGTGCTACATCTAATTTTTCCATAGCTGAAAATTGTTTCAGTTAATGATCAGAATACATTTTCGATTGAAAAACTCAATTTAATTTAATGAGAGAGAAGAACTGACTTACAATAATTCAGTTTCATACCAAAATATAGGCCCACATGGTCAAATACACTAACATGGGGGTGATTTAGGTTTTGATAGACTAAAACTATTCCTCTTATGATATTGTTATGCTGTTAAATAGGACACAATTCTCTCTTTATCTCATTGAAATATATGTAAAAAGTAATTATTTCACATGATGCAACTATTTAACAGGTTTTACCCACGTTGGGAAATGTCCAAAGAATATACAATGATGATGTGTTGATGTACAAAATACAATAAAGCACACTTCCATTTGCAAGGTTCGTGATCGATCATTTTTATACCCCTTCCCACCTCTTTTACTCTATTTAGGGTCTTCTCATTGAATTCTTAATGGTAAATCCCTATGTCTCTTTCTTTAGATCATTGTCGATGGAAAAAAACCAATGTTTTCCTCTACAATTGATAACTTCTTTTTGATGGGTTCGACTAATTGTTCATGGAAATTTAGGTCGCTTTATTTATATGAATGCAGACATCGTAAACTGTAGGGGGATTCTCTATTAAAGTATGTTATCACTTATAGTTGAAATACACATTTCCACGTACTGTGAGATAGTAAAATTCTTTTTCACAAACTGTTTAAGTTCCTTGGAAAATAATCAACATCTTCCGCGAACCACATAGTGAATACACTTCAAGGACCACATCTTTCATGAACTATCTCAATTTTTTCCTCCTTGTATGGTCAATGCGTACCGCTTCCACATACCTCTTCTATATACTACTTCAGTGTAATTATTTTTTGAAATATATATGCTTCTATAGAAATCCTACTTCTGAGAGCTACCTCATTCGTGGAACACTTATTCAACTTTCACAGTATCATATTTTCCTTATACTTCACCCTTCTCAGAATTCACCCTACGAAAAACATTTGGACTTCACTAGATTCTCAGAGCATAGATTTCTTTTATGTAAAATTATCTATGTAATTATTGTATAGGAACTCATTATATCATAAAATAGATCCTAAATTATCACTAATCTAATATCCCTGAATCTTTGATGTAGTAACACCTTGATTTTGTACGTCTTATTCAATGAAATTTCATTCGCATGTGGACAATATACTACCTTTCTTCATCCTTGGTGGCCCTAATCCACAGCTTATTTTCACCAATGACATTACATAATCCATACTACAATCCTTTAACATGTTATTGGCCCCAAACACTCTAATATTATCTTCATTAGTGATTTTAAATTCATGATCTATCTACCGTGATTAATGGTACACATAGTTATACTATGAATAACATTTTATTTGAAAATTTCAAAAATATATTCCCCATACCACCATTTTCATTAAGAAAATTGTAGTTTGGTGTCCACACACTATGTAGACCTATTTTAAATTATTCCATTACAAAAAACAAACTCCCAAATTTGTGGCCCAAAAATTTGGAAAATACATAATAATTGTTCCCCCATAAAAAAGCATCATTAAAACACAAAACATAATTATTATAAGTCATCGGGCTTTGACAACATATATAATCACACCCAAAATGACCAAGAGAGTTTCTTGAGGGATGATTCCAAACATATAGTTATTAGAATAAGTGTCTCTCATCATTAATACTTTTTTTGATTGGTTAATGTTTATTTTTTTCTTGAAAAATGTAGTATTTATATTGATAATTTAATATTATAATATATGATATTGGTGGAGACTAATTATAAAACATCCATTAGATGAAATTCCCATTATTTTCTCATTTTTCATTATACTAGTAATCCTTAATAATAGGGAAAAATTACCTGAAAATTTAAATATGACCAAATTTTTTTAAAAAAATTTATATAATTTATTAATTTTTTAACAATAAAAACCCCAAAACCACACTACAAGATGTAAGGATCAAATCATATTCATTCAATTTTCAGATCTGGTGTCTATTATTATGCCTCTGATTTTTCATTGAAAACATACAATATGAAAATGATAAAATATATCCCATACATTTTATGGAAACATTTGTGATTAGTGGTTTATATTATTAGGTAAAACTACTGAATAAATAATTCACATGTTTTAAATAATAATTTATCCCCCTTATCCCACAATTTTTTATTTCACATTAAGCTATCATCAACATCCATATAGAATCCCTTTTAGAAAAAATTCACACAACAAAATTATATATAACCTCGTGAAGAGGGAACATAATAATATTGATATATAATTTATAATAATGGTAATCATTAGAATTACAATTTCTATTTCATCATTGAGAAAATTATTTTTATTAACGCATGAATATTTAATCATTATTCATGAGTGGATTATATATTAACATTTACACATCAATAACCATGTCATAAATCATAAACCAAGGAAGAAATACTTTTTAAAAAAATAATTCATGATTAAGGATTGATAAATCGTGATAAAAGTAGTTTTTTATACCCTGGAATGAATATATAGGACATGGTGGTTCAATGTAACATCATCACCTTTGATCCCATGTATAACCCTTACAATTAGAATATCCATATTTCTAATGTCCAGTATAGTTATATAGAAAGCATAATGTTTAATCGATGAATTGGATCAATATCTTCAAAAAGTCATTGTTTAAAAAATTGGAGGCTCACCTCATGCTATATAGGTCACCCAATCATATTAATAATAACAAAGCTCATGAAGTGATATTTGGGCCATGACATTGTATAAGCTGTAATGGGATCACATGGATATATTATGATCTACCCATCATTTAGGTTTTAATCATAAAAATTTACACTATCTAAGCCACCCAATCATATATAATATTAAATAACCACAATTAATGTAAATAGATGTTATAAATCATTGTAAAACTCTTAAAAAAGACAACATTCCCTTTATAACCTAACTAACCTGTAGAAAATGCATTAGATCCATAATAAAATCTTTAAAAATTATTAACCAATGTAAATTTTATGTATTCCATACCAATCTAATTGAAATATGATTAACCCCTAGAAATAAAAAAAATTCCCATAATAAAATATGTGAAATATTATTAATTAATCAAGAAAAAAGATTGATGATGGTATTATAATATATCTCTATTGGATGATATGTATCGAAAGTGTATTTACTGGATACAAATAACATTAAAATATCAATTATATATTTATATAGAATAATATATTTTTAATTTTTAAAATCACTTTTGAAAACACAATACGTATAGAAGATATTTTACTTTAAAAAATAGTTTTTCACAAGAAAGAAGAATTCATAGAATATTATAAAGAAAATACCTTCAAAAATATCCATTAAAAAATTTAAATGAATAGTCATTTCCATGGAGTCCATTATATTGATTATTTATATAAAATCCATACATGTTCTGAATGGAATTTATTTTACACTATATGTAGGATATAAATTTTAATTTTTTTTAAATAGAAAAAACGTTTCCACTAAAACTGATATGTAAAAAGTAAAAGTGGGAAAAAATTACAAAAAAAATATTTATCAAATTCATAAAAGCATAATTGAAATCATTTTATGAAAAAATGGGTGTTTATAAAAATGGATTTTTAATAAATTTGATAACTAGTGCCATATATTATAGGAAGCATTTTACAAATAATTTTGTGTACCAATGCTAAGAAAATTGAACATTTACATGAAAATATCATGAATACCAATAAATGAATCATGTGAATTGTAATTATTTATATTTATATCATTTTATTTCATCATTGGAGATTTAATCATATACAATACAGATAAATAATGTATTGTAATGTAAAAGCCTTACCACATTGTTAACATTGTATCATAATACCCAGGATAAGAAAGAATTATAAATTAATGATATTAAATTTCAAATTTTATGTTTATACGCATAATAAAATAGGATATTTTTATAAACTGACATAAGTCTCAAATAATGAAAAACTATAAAAAAATACTTTCTTACATCAGTAATCTTTGGAATCAAAATCCAAACTAAATGAATAAATAAATAATTTAATATCATGAAATTTATTTTATTTATGATATAAAATGTTATATTTGGATTGAATTAGCCACCCAAAATTAATGAGTTCTGAATTTGTATATGTCTCTCAGAAATAAAAGAGGCACAAAAAATCCCTTAACTCGTGCTTCCATTTTTCTGACCATTCTTGATCCAAATGTATAGTGGTTATAAAAATTTTATAATAATATTATATAAACAAATTAATATTCATATAATCTTATATGGCTCAATTATAACATCTTACCACCTGTTCATTAATAATCATTTATTATTTTCAATGTTTCTATTGTTAGTTGTATTGTATTCTCATTCATGTTCTGTTATGAATATTCCAGTTATTATACATATTATACAGTTCCATAATATATAGAATAATAATATTTACATAACTATCATATTTATTAATATATTTATCTATTAATACCTCAAATAAATGATTATTTTGTGAAATTATGTAAGATACATTCATGGAGATTTTATGTCGTATCTACACATGAATGAAATTTCAAATTTTTAAAGATCAATATTTAATGAAGATATGTATTATTTTATATTAAGAGAATTATAATAATATCATATATACCTAATATTATTTATATATATTTATATATATTATTCATGTGGTGTGGTGATGAAAAGAGAGGTAGACCGTCTCCTGAAGGTGGTTGTCCACACACACACGAAGGATGTTATCATATTTTTTGGGAAAAATCATATAATATATTCATAACGAATAATATTTGATTAATTTAATAATTATTTCATTTATATCACATATATTAATTAAATTTATCATTATTAAATTCTAGTTAAAATTTCTCTGAACGATGAATCATATCGCTTCGTGAGTCAATTCTCCAACATACACATGAGTTATGTTATCATATCTTCTCAAGAGTGGAATGTAAAAACATTAAATAAGATATAATGAAAAAATATATATCATTATGTTATAAATACCATCTATATAGTTAATATATATCACCATACACAACTTTTATAGGTTTTAATTGAAAAATGAATGATATATTTTCATAAGATGGAAGTCCTTCAAATACAATAATGATAGTTTCATAACCAGTTTTATAAAAATGAAGATTGTTTTTGTCATTAATTTATAACAAAAACATAATATTTTATAGATTATTACTAGGATATAATATCATAATGTTTGAAAAATAATTTAAGGAGGTAGAGTAATAATTAAAATAAAAACCCTCATTGACGAAAATTAATTCTTTTTTTATAAACATTTTTCTTCGTTGAAAAAACTCTTTCTAGGAAGTATTTAATCCTAGAAAAATGTATCTAGTTTGAGATAATGTATTTGGGAAAATTAATTTTTCGTGAAATGGATAAATCAATGAGTTTTTATCTTTAAATTAGATAGGATAGGTTGTGGCCTTATATAAGTGAGGTGAGTTCCACACATGTAATTTTTTGAAAATATTCAATTACACTAATGTTTCTCTATGATAAAATGATAAAAAGGGACATTATTATACTATAAGAGATAATGATAAAATATGTCCCCCTAGTGAGTATTATTCAAACTTTTTGTCATTTTATCATTGTCATATTTTTTTAACCCACACAAAATCTATTTTTACCCTTTCTATAGTTATAATTGTTTTATTTATTTGGCTACTTATTTTGGTCAAAAATAAAATTTACCATATTATAAATTATAAGTTATATTTTTAATTATTTTCACTATTTAGTTCACTGGTTTAAGATGAAAATTTGATTGTTTCATACAAGATAAGAGGTAAATCATGATCGGATTATCCACATTGGATGATTTGATCTCTTATTAGTCTATAAATCCTTGATATTTCAATGGTTCCCATGTATTATGATTTTTATGTTCATAAATAAACAATATGATGTGTTGTTATCTTTTATAGATTTGTGTTTAATATTCCATAAACATCATATTCCATTCAAAAATATTTCTATCATTCACAGGATGTGGAATATAGTTGGCCAATTTTTGTGTTTGAACATCACAAAAACAACTATTTGTCACCAAATTCCCTCATGTATATTTATATTTGTTAATGATTGAAATATGGATGTATATTATGTTTGTAATTCAGTTGGTAGAGATTTTAATTTAAAATTATATGATGAATTCAAATACAGTAATTAATTTTTTTTTATGAATTTCTGACACTAATTTTGATCATTCCGATGTGGTTATATGGATATTTTGGAGGAATTAGTTTATATCTAGTTGATAGGGATAATATTATCCAATATCCTTTATGTAGGTCATTTCGTTACTGTAGAAAAACCCATTTCTAATTTTTTGTGTGATTAGCCGATACTTATGAACTCTAACCCTGTATCTATAGATTTCATTATCATGTTGAGACGTGAATGGGTTGACTCCATGTCGATAGTTTTGATATTGGGTGAGTGATAATCAATCACTACCATAATATCTATATAAAATTTTAATATGATTAAGGATGTGGGATTGGTAAATAGATAAGCACATGAGCCATAGCCCAGTTGGTAAGGACTCTGTAAGTGCATCCAAATGACCAGGGATCAAATCCAGGAAGAGGCAGAATTTCCGGGTACTGTAGTAGTACTGTAGAAGTACTATAGTGGGGACTGTGATGTTCTGTAGCGTGAACTGTAGCAGGCACTGTTTGGCACTGTAGTAGTCGGGAATATGCCCCAATTTGGGCCTTTGGGCCACTTATTTGGTCCCTGAGTCCTGTAAGGCCTTCAGGCCTCCC
Source organism: Viscum album (assembly GCA_963277665.1). Lineage (NCBI taxonomy): Eukaryota > Viridiplantae > Streptophyta > Magnoliopsida > Santalales > Viscaceae > Viscum > Viscum album. The sequence goes on along the minus strand of OY728151.1, from coordinate 719,080,257 downwards.
AGGCCTTCAGGCCAAAAAGGCCTTTGGGACACCTCAAGGTCTTCGTTCCACCTTAATTGCAGATGGAAACCAGATAACCTACAAGGAACAAGCTCTACAAGGAGGATGAGTAAGGAGATTTCACCACAACAGAAGCTAAAAATATTGCAAGAATGATAGGGTATGGCACCTACCATCAAGACATCCATGTGAATGTATATTAATGGCTAGCCAGAAAGTCATGTGAAGGTAGAGAGCTGATTTCACGATAAAGATGCTTGGGAGGAGCAGTTCCATGTTGTTTTTGTGGGTTGAATGTAATATTTGAAGCATACATGCAATGTATTCCTCTAAGGCCTATGAGACATGTAATATTTATGCCTACGGGCCTTGTAAGGGTTCCACCTCACCCCTTTAAAAGTGGATTATCAAAAATAAATAAAAAATGAAGGCCTTCAGGCCATTGGAGGTGGTAAATAGATAAGATCCTGATCAATCTTCTTCCATAGTCGATAATCTTAAAACCAAATATGATTCAAGGGTTCTTTCCATGGTCCATGATTTTCATGGTCTAATGGTCTTATTTCCTCTAATATTGGGGTTTCCTAAACAAGGAATCTCTATGAAATATTCATCCCCATAACCATTTTTCAACCTTTAATTTAAATGAATTTGAAAATTTGGAAGCATAAATATGGTCAACATACATTCTAAAATAATTAATGAAAGAAGTATGGGATAAGGACTTTTGAGGAAATTGAGTTGTGTTCCAAAGAAATATATACACAACAAATAAAGGACTACAATCCTAAAACAAATAATTTATAATGAAATATGATATAGACTATAATGGTGCCATGATGGTTTGTTCTATATTGATATTGTTATAAAAAGGTGAACATTTTTTTTTAATTTTCATATTCACAAAGGGGAAAAAATAATCACAATGATTAGTCAAATTTTTTAAAATAAATTTTGATTTTATCTTCATGTTAGAAAAATAAAAATTATATAGAAATAACTATACAGGAAATAAAAATCATTAATGATATAGATCAGGTGTTTGATAAGCCTTGTGATAAATCTATAAGTGAGGACATCAAGGTGCAATAAAGTGAATTTATTATGAATGAGCCGAAATCCAGGCCTATAGATGAAATGAACAGAATGGAATGAAATGATGAAGTGGAAAATGGAAAATTTTTGGATCTTATCCTCAACACTAAGGAAGAAATTTTATAAGAATCCATCTTTAATAATTCAATGAAATTTTTTCCAATAAAATATCTGCGATTAGGATTTTATTTTTTATTAATGAGGATAAAAGGGTGTAGATCAACAGAAATTATCTTATTTTTCCATGATGTTCAAGGAATGGAAGATCAATTCTATGTAATATATATAAACATGAGACAAAATGACTGATAAATTTGGATTTTTTTCACAGATTACCTAGATACCTAGATAACATCAATTTAATGGGGGGTTATATAGAGTGATCGATTCCAAATATTTATTCCTATATTTAATTATTATATGAGTTCATTCTATTTTAAAATCCATATTGTTTTGAATTTTTTTTTCCAACATTTTCCTAAAATGATCTTCTGAAATAAAAATTAAAATTTTTGTCATGTTCCTAAAATTTATTATAATATTTTCTTTATGAACATCAATATATATCATTTATGAAAAAAACATTTTTTTTTAAAAAAAGTCACATTATAAAAAATTGATATATTTTTAATAAAAATTTACAAATACATTATATTTATTTTGAAATAAATATATATATATTTAATAGTATTCATAAACACCAATTTAATTTCTAGGATTTAATGGTTATATTTCATGGGCGATTTTAGCCGATTTTTTCATGTTTAATATTATACAAAACATATAAAAATCAAGGGATTGTATACAATTAGCTATTCAAGAGAGTAAATTTATTTATAAATATATATCATAATGTATCTAGGTGTTAAATATTTTTCCAATATTAGTGTTACATGATTTTTATACTATATGACATAATATTTTTCTTTTAAAATCCTATGTTGTAACATCCTCCCCATCTCCCTTTGACAAATTATGTTTTCATATTATGATCATTATCTTAGTAATCAAATGTCAAACCATGAAAATAGTTTTTCTATAAACACACATACTAAAAAAGGTATGCATAAAAACCTAATACAAGAGAAAAATGGAATTTCATAGTTTATATCGAATAAAACTTGACTATGATTCCAAATAAGATAACACAAGAGGGAATATAACAAATGAATATATATATATATATATAAATATATATATATATATATAAAGGTTGTAGGTCACTGGAATGTGAATGATCAATGGAATGTTAAGGGAATCAAAATTATAAATTTATGATGAAAAAAATTGATATATAATGAATCATATATGAATGTAATATGAGATCATATTTGTATCAAATTACTTTTCCGAGAGTGTATCATTCTGAATCGAGTTCCAGAAACTGATGCCCCGATTTAGTTGGTCACACAACATCATGTTTCCTGCCCCATATGCTAGAGGCATCGAACTAGTATTGATTGTATAGTAGCGATCGGGCTGAGACTATACCATCATTATAAATGTATTTTAATAGTAAAAATAAATAATAATAAACAAATGATATAACCAATAACAATATAAAACTAGTATCACATGATAACCAAAATAAGATATAAAATATCTAAAACTAAAAAATAGATATTTCATGTCAAAAACATGTCAAGTGTCAATATGAAAAACACAAAATAATTATTTTCAGTAAAAACTCCCAAGAGGGTCTTGAATAACATTTGGTTCCATCATGCATGCTCAGCCACAACATATCCATCCAATATTGAGAACATTCCCTTTTCCTATCCTACTGACCTAATGTGTATTTGGGTATGGATTAGGATGCCCAAAAAGGGTGTGTGAAAAACAAAGTAGGCCACCAACAATGGGGTCAGAAAAATATCTAGTTAATTTTAGTGTCAGAGGTTGTGTTAATAGTAAATTACAACGCATATGTGAATTGTTAGAACATTTACAATTATCCTTTAATTAGACACATAAACCCTCAGGTTCCGAAGGACATCTGAACACTCAATAGCTACTTCAACCCATTCCAGATTCTAATACATAAAACAAATTCAATTAAAAGTTCATTATAACACATGTGATTTCATTATCCATTTCATTCATATAAATAACATTACCACTTGGAACCATAGTCCAAAGCCAATCTCCTGGTCCTATAATATATCTTCTAACAAAACTCGTGTATTTGGAGCCATTTCTGTTATCCCATGCCTCAATTTCACATGGGTATTTGAAGCCCAAATCCCTATCCAATAATCTCTTTCTCATATGAGTATTTGGAGCCTTAGTCCCTATACTATTTTAAATAATCAAAAATATGTATTTGGAGACTCAATTATATCGTATTAAATAATAATCACATATGTTTATTTGAAGCCACATTTTCTTTTCCCACATATATATATCAATCAATAAAATATATACCACATCTATCACAAACCAAAAACACATCAATATAAGTTAATAATAATTAACCAACATTTATATACATTTCAATTCATGACATACCATTACAATTTATAACAACAACATTTTTCTTCAATATAATAACGTGGAATATCGTGGACAAATATCCATTCATACATATATCAACAACTTACTATATTATAGTTTTAATAATTCAATAATTATTTAATCCAATTAAATAACCCCAATATCCCTTTAATTAAATCACTATATAATTAATCCAATACCGCAATCCAAATTCCCAATTAATTATTTCACTAATTAATTATTCCAATAAAAAAAATTCAAATATCCCATTAAATAATTTAGAAGATAATTAATTCAATGTACACTAATTAAACATTCATTATAATTTCCATCAATTAATTTACCAATTAATTGATATAATTTTACTAATAAAAATGTATCAAATATATCCAAATTTACAGTTTCTTGTAAATTACATTAAGTCAATACCATGATTCATTAAATAAAATTAATCCATTAATTTACTCACCTAAAGCCTAATTTTACCATCATTCTAATTTGAATTTCCATATTCATACATGAAATCAGAATTCAATAATTTCACAATTTAATATTGACTACCTTCCTCAAAATTTATGAAAACACTCTCCACAGAAACACCCTAACTGAAGAGATACAACCATGATCAACATAAATAAAAATATCAAGATAAAATCCCAGATTCAAATAATATGTGTTATATCAATAAAATACTAGATTTTTATCCAATATTAATGGAGTAATACATTCCTTAGAATGGTAAGTGAAATATGAGATAGATATGGGCAACTAATCGGGATGTCAATCTCTTATTAGAAATGGTGCATATCTTTGGTCCTCCAATATAATAAATTTTAATTACATTGAATCTATAATGAAACCTCTAAAAATTATATATAAAGTTTTACACATAAACTAGTGATTTTTGGTGTATAATAAGGATGTATGGAAAAAATTTAATAATTTTCATGTGTTTAAAAATCTGCGCACATAGTTTCTTAATCGAGGTGCATGATTTATCTTGATTATATGACTCCTCCAATGGGGACACATGGATAATAATAAAACGGAGCATTGTTTGAAAATCATGGTGATATCCATTAATTCCCCCTTGGAATGGAGTTTCATTGTTTACAAGGGAAGGGTGAATTGTTGGAGAAAATCATGGGCCAACCGTGAACAACCCATATCCCCTACAAAGACATCAATTTTCACCCAACTCAATGAAGATAAAATAAAAAAAGTAATTTAAATAAGGAAAAATATTACTTGATACATAATTGATACATATCCGTAAAATTTTAGGATCTATTATTGAGTTAGGGAATTGTTTTCCATTGAAAAACATATAATAATTACGTTTACCTGCATGATGAGTAATATATTATTCTATTTACAAATACCAACATAATAACTTATTTCTAAAAAATTTATGAGTATTAAAGACAATTTCATTATGAAGGAAGCACTAAAATAGATTTATAATGACAACATAACAAAAAAAGTGAAATCGAGATATTTCACATTTCATAGAAATTAATAGAAAACAAACTTTTTATGACATGGTATGATAATTTCAAAAATAAGAATCCTTAATATGATAAATTATTATTAAAAACTAAACATTAATACCCCAGGTTGATTCTAAATCATTACACAAACCTATATTTCAATTAAAATTAATATCTGAATAAATATATAACATTTAAATAATAATATTTATATCTTACATTTCATATTTCAAGCCCAAAAAATTGAGATCTTCATTTGAGGTGACTTTAATCACATAATAACCTAATAAATATTCAATATGTGTTTATCTATATAATAAAAATAGTTTCTTTAAATCCAAGTTCATACATACACTAAAAATTATAAATATAATTATGATTACATCCATCAAATAAATGCTGAATTCATTTCAAACGTAGGATTTAGAAAATCATCAACCTTCAAAAACAACTTCAAAAATTTCGTTATTTACATTATGAACTCCTGGATAAAAAACTCAAATTAGTGTCTAAAACAATAAAAATATTATAATATTTAATCTTACAGGCCTATTACGATATTTTTATATCTTAATATAGAATCACATTAAAATATTATAATATATAAGATTATCCAAAAAAATATCTAATGCAATAAATAACACCATAGAACTCATTCTCCTAGATCCAGTACTAGATTCATAATCATTTCATTTAAACTATTAAAATCATTAATTGTTACGTAATGTTTTTTAACCCAAACCCAACAACCACAGAATGAAAAATTAGATCACAAAGATTCTCAATGTACTTTTAGTTTTAGAGTTATATTGAATTAATCATAACTGTATTATAAAAAATGCACTTTTTTCTAAATATCAATTTACCCCACATAAACCATATTTTTATTATTCAAATTGAGTTTTAATGATTATAAATTTTAAATCCACTCTAGAAATAATTCAGGTACTTACATTTCTATGATATTTTTAAGAAGAAACATAATAAGAATGTGTTTAAATTTTTTGTAATGGAAAACATATGAATTACCATTTGAAATTCATCAGTGATAATAATATGTTAATAAGCGTGTGAATATATACTAAGAGTGAATTAGTGAAACCTATAATAACTCATACAAATAAATACATATGTCATCAATCATTACTAATGGAATTTGGATTTATAAAATGGAATAGGTTATAAAAATCAATAATCATGTTATGTGTGATAACAATACAGATCAAAGAGAACATTATAAACCCATTAGAAGGATATATATAATGTGTTGGTAACACATAAAATAACCATCATAGAACAATTATTTAACACTAACAATATGAATACCAATATGAACAACATTTAATATAATTATTCAAATAACCTAATAATTACCTAATGCATTGGAGAACCATCTAGGTGAACCCATCATTTAAGCTATAATGGGGTCACATGATGATATCTGGGAATCCAAATTATATAATATATATTACTATCAACTAGGTATGTCGATCTCACCACATCACTTATGTTTTATAAGCTCACACATGGGTATATGGGCCTCCCCATCTTATAGGATACAGTAGGATCAATTGATGGTACTCAGGCCTCCCCTTCATATATAATGTATATGAACAAATAATAATGTACATAAATATTATCAATCATTATAACATAATTAAATTATCATTAGTCCTTTAGAAACATATTTTTCTCTTATAAAAAACATTTTCTATGGTAATAATATGGAAACATGTTTAAACTATGAAAAAACATGTTTCATAATGGTCTCTCTGACATAGTCATAATCCATCAAGAGAAAGAATGAGGTCGATATTGATAAAAAATATCCCTAGTAGTGGATAATTATAAAAACATGTTTTATGTTGAATTAATACCATTAATATATAAATAGAAACATTATTTATAAAAATATCCCTTTCATTTTTAATGTCACTTCTTAAAACATAAAACAATTTTAAATTTTTTTTATTTATAAATGATTTTTTTTAAAAAAATATTATAATATAGAAATTATTATGGAAATTTTTTTATAAAAATTATTATTGTAATCATGGAATTAAATAATATATGGAATAATGTTCATTATAAAACCATTTTATCTTGTGAATATTTTTTCATTAATTAAATATTTTCAAACTTCATTATTTCATGTGACACAAAATATAGCTAGTGATATAAAAAAGATCTATATATGTATAGAATTTATGATAATACAATTAGGTACTTAATGACACACAACACGTAGATTATTTTGTGGAATATGAATCACTATTTTCATATTTTGTTACTCATAATAATATGTTACTTCATTAGCTTGTGTTACATGCAAGTTCATGTTTTACTAAACTAAAATATACTATTAATATTGTTTTTAAAATATTCTTATAGTTATAACCTATATGTGGTTCTGGAAGATTACAATAAAATATAATAAAATTTGATATTACATTTATTAAATGTGTAAAAAATATAACCTTTATTATCAATTTTTTTCAAATTTTTCTATGAACTTATTAAAAACAGAAAAATTTATTTTCTAAGAAGACTGTTTTTATATGTAAGAATGTGTCCCAATATATTAATCAAAAAAGTTTTATTAATGTTTTTAATATATTTTTAATATTATATTAATATATTTTTTACCAATGCAATATATATGGTAGGTATTAGATTTGAAAAAATTATTATTTTATAAATAATAAATTGTATTTTTCTAAATGAAAATTGTAACACCTTATAATCTCATACATTTTTTAAATATAATATTTGAAACATTAATAATTTTTAATTGATAAAATAATATTCATTTTTTAGGTCAGAATTTAAATTTATCATAGGGTTATTGTTATGATCCATCTTAAAAAAAAATTATTTTATGAATAATGAAAAATACAGAATTTTAATTCAAAAGGGAAATTTCATATAATTTATTTACATGGTTATATTATATTATAAATTTTTTAAAATTATAAATATTTCAAAAATTCTTAAATTAATCCAATTTATTTCATTGGAATCAATTTTATTTTGAATTTGGATATATAGAACATGTCAATCATTTAAATATTTCCACATTAAAAACTCATCAACGCATCACATCTACTGAATTAATTATAAATTTATTTCTTCTAATTATATAAATATACCTAAGAAAATGTTTCCATATTTGAAATCTTAAGAATTATAATTTTTAATAATTTTAACTTCATTTTTGACAAAAATATAGTGAATGCTATTAAAGTTATTTTTTTCGATTAAGGGAAAATTTAGATTTATTAATGATTAAAATGAATATGATGTGGTATAATGACCCTTAAATTGTCTATATTTTATTTTATTTGACATATATATACCATTCCATAACTAAATATCAATAATTGTATGCTTTGAACCCATTTATACAAGTAAAATTAGGGGAGAAGTCAAATGATTTCAAAATATCCAATGTGCCCTTTTCCTGACATAGAAAATGCCTCATATTTTCCTCCTCTCTTGTCACCTCCCAATCCCATGGTATCATAAGAAAACGGAAAAAAAATATCAGAACTACCCTGCATTAATCCTAGAAGCATCGCTTTGCTATAAAATCAAACTATGTTAGTCCTTTGGAGGATTGAAAAATGAGTAACCCAATAAAGAGGAAACATCCTTCAATATGAACATTTAATTTATTTGATTTTAGTACCCACTAAATTATTCATAATCCATAATTATATATCAGCCTTTGTATATAAAAAGTAAATATATTTTGAATATATTAATATCTTCACCTATATCCACACACACATCCATCAAATGGGACACTAAACCATCATTCGTGTGAACAAAAGGCTTCCCCATTGGAAACTAATGTCATCCATTCATCCATCGCCACCTTTCAAAGTACATAAAAATTATCTAATTTATATATTAATATGATATATGTGATATTTTTTATTTATTTTTAATTATATAATTATTATATAACACATAACATCATGTTTTCCAATCAGTGTAAATATGCTAGCATCGTTTGTGAGTGTGCAGACTACCTCCTCATAAATGTGATGTGATTAATTCACAAATTATATTGTGTTTTTTTATGATGGGTTTAGATAAATTAAATGATACTTGTGACATGATAAAAACCATTATATTATTACATATATACATACATATATTCATTTATTTCATTCATACAATATGAAAAGAAAATAGAAATAATGTTCACATGTACATAAAACATACAGCCTCCATGAGCCATGTATTCCATTTAATATTTATATATTTTAAATATTATTAAAAATAATTATATTATGAACATATATATATACATATACTTATTACTATTTCATGTTTTAAATTATTTAAATATTTAAATCAATATATAGGTAAGAGGATCAAGAATAACATGTGCAAACATATATGATAACAAAAGTGGTTATTACACAAAGAATAACTTTCATATGAAATTGTTAATAAATGGGTCATATTAATTTATAAAAAATTAAAATATAGAATTATATGTTACACTATGGATTTTATTTTATTTATAATAAACATATATTTAATAATTATGAGGTTTTAAAATATATGAATAAATTCAATACATAAGGTAAGGGGATATCATCTCACTTTTTATTTTCATGAGATACATGACATATGTAAGAACCCTGGATCTTCTATTAAGGTATGTATTAATTTTTCTAGTGTTTTCGGGAAAAAAGTTGTATTTCTAAAAAATTTATAAGTACACGTCATGTACATTATAAGTACATGTCATGTACTTGGTTTTCGCAGGTGAATGTGTATAGGCCATGTAACAACTGAGAACATGGTCGTGTGTGGTGACCTAGAGATTGCCTAATGTGGTGGTAGGTAAGGTAACGTACACATCGTGTACCTCTATGGAATATGTTTGGTACTTTAATCTTTTCATTATACATACTGGTGTCACATCTGATAGATAGAGCCATCTTCTTCTTGACCTAGTTCGTTTGAGAGCATCGATATGGCACGAATCATCATTGAGCCCCCGATCGAGAATTAGTTATCTGAAATGAACTTTTTCTATTGCAATTGAATCACATCAGTGAGTTCTCTCTTCTTCTTGAACACCTTCTTCTGATTCCTAATCTCTAGTGTGATATCTTGGGTTGAACTTTTTAGACTTTTTTGTAGATCTATGAAGTTAATAGGTTATTCATGTCCTGGGACTCATGTATATTGGTCTCCCAATTCCCAGGTAGATTTTTTGTGCCATTTTGAATATAGTCATTTAGTTTTATGTGCAAAAGATCTCAATATCCATTAACGGGGTATTGTACATTTAGGGTATTATCCCTATTGTTTTCCTCTTAGGCCATGTTTTGATTGGATAGAGGTTATTTGTTTAGAATAGAGTTTACTTTGCCACTATAGTGTGTTTTTTCACTTGTCGGATTATTTTGACCATTTGGTCTAGTATTCCAGTTAGGTTGTTGTTTTTTTCCCATTCCTAGTATCGTTAGGATGGACTGATTGTTTATTTGACATGTTGTTATGTTTTAGACTAGTTGTACAAGGATTTCTTGAGGTTTACTTTGGCGGCTTTGCATTTCTAAGCTCATTTGACTTACACAAGGTCGTGAGAACCTGTTGTTATAGACCATAGGGAGAATATATATAATGGAATATTCCAAGTGTCTATAATTGTTATCACATTGTGAGACCGTAGGAGGGATTGACGTTGAGTACTCCCTCAGAGTGTCTATAGTTACATTACAAGGCCACATGAGTAATTGACGTTGAGTGGTTCCTTGGAGTACATTTAGGTTACCGTTAAAATACTATAAGTGGAATTGACAGTGAGTTATTTCCCATAGAGTCTTGGATCAGACCTGACTATAGGGGAAATTCACAACGATTAATTCCTCAAATAGACTATTCTAATAATGAACTAGAGGGGTGAGACTGTGTGTGATTACCAGAGGGATGCATGTGTTTGTTTGGTAGGATCAGAGGGGATTTGCTATGAGTAATTCCCTTAGGATTACATGTTTGTGATTATCTGCATAATTGATATGTGTAATTTGAATTCTTTGAAACTCTATAACTGATACTATTGAGTACTTCCATGTTTACTGCTTCTTTTGATTATTGCATGCAATATATATTCACTAACTATTATGCAGAGGTCATTCATTTAATTATTTCATTATACAACCCACTAACAAACATTTATTCCATTATTTTATAAAAAACCCATTATAATAAATATACTATGATGTTTTTATTCTATTTGTTCTACCAACACGTACACACACCTTGATCTAATTAATATTGATCATAAAGTGTCTGGGTACGGAACACTAATGCCTCAGGAAATGATGATTGCTCAATTTTCCTAAACCAACTCTATTGGTGTCAATTTTGATGGAAATGTATTTATATATGATTTATATTTTATTTATACTGTCTCTATGATTCTTTAATTTGTATTATAATAAAAAATTATTCATTTCATAATGTGTAAATATGATAATTTCAATTGAGGATGTGGGTACTACCACACCCACAAAGTGAGATGACTCATTAGTTCTATACATGGAACATATAAAAAATGGAGTTAATGATATTATGAAATATATATATCATATTTATTTTATTTTAATTTTCATATATCTTTTTATCATTTATTATTAATTCATTTTATATGAATAATAATTAAAAGTAGTGTTAATACGTACGTATGACCTCCCATCTCCATAGAAAGTGTGTTCCATATTTTCTGTCCAATTATTATGTATTATTAGAAATATATATATACTATATATATATATATATGATATTTCAATCATGAATAATATTCTATATATAATGAAATTTTGACCACAGTGAATATTTTTAATCATAACAAGATCATTTTTGAATCCTGAATCGAACATCAAGAAAACATCCAATATGAACTCAAGAAATTATCTAATTGATATAACATGGTAATATATAGTATAAAATGAATAATAAAAATTAAAAGTGTTCTAAATAATGTTGAAATTAACTTATGTTGAATGTTCGTCAATATAAATATTGAACGAGGCAATTAAAATTCAAGGTAAGGAAAATCATAACTCAACATCCATTCATTGAGTTAAATATACATGTCATAGGTTTTTATATTCCAATAATATGTGTTAATGAACTGTGATTTATTTACAATTAATATCCACTTATTTTGTGTCTATTTATATATTCAGATATATTTAATTCCATAATTTATCATTGATCCAATCGTATGATAATTGTAAGGGACATTGGTTCAATATTTTTTTTCTAAGGCATATCATGATGTCATGATCCTTTATTATTATATGTGGTGTTTATAAAACCCTGTTAAGATTTTATATCATGATATAGTTTATTATCATTATATTTAATTTTTATGGTTATTTTTATTCTATAATGATTTTTGTTGAATTTTTTCTTATGTTTACAGGGAACCCTTTACTAAAAAACCATTTTTAATGTTTAAAATATTTATTAAACTAAAATCTTATATTTTAGGTTCAGGATTTCGAAATGGTTTCAATGAATTTATTTATATGTAAATGAATTCTTAAAATTGTTAATTTTTTTGAAATGTTTGAAATTTTTATTGGATAATTTTATTGAAATGAATATTTTTTAAATATTTTAAAAGGTATTGGAAATAGATTTAATATTTAAATATCTTGAAATGATATCTTTTTTTTAGAAAAAAAATTTATTACAGAAATTTAGATAATTGAAACCTATTATGTGTTGAGATTATATAATAATAATTTTAAATTTTATGGGTGATTATGTGATAAACCAATTATTGATGGTCATGTAATAAACCAAAGATGAGTAGATTTGTGATAACACAATGATGGGTGGTTCTGTTAAATTTTCCAATGAAGTGGGTATAGAATATGGTCTTATAAATATTCCATTTAGTGATATCTGTGGACATAAACTACATGGTTATTCAAATTATTTATGATTATGTCCCATGTTACCATTATATCATATATGTTATGTTATATAAAATTTATGGTAATATTTGGATTAATAATGGGTAGTGAATAAAATTATATTAAGTGAATTGTATTATACCACTTCCTAAAAGATAAAACTATTACATTATGATGATTTATTCATCATTGCATGTTTCCACAAGAATAATAATTTCCATCAATTATGTATCCTTTACTGAACATATTATGATCATCCCATGTTATGAAATGATATTCATAGGTTTTATAGAATAAATGAGACAATGATGCGATCAATAAAAAGGTATGATTTAACACGATAATAGAACAAAACTTTTAATAATTAATTTTTTTAATAGAAGAAATGGATACCTTTAGATATTTCCAATTTTATTCTTATGGATATTTATGTATGAGTTATGGCCTAATTATATAATCCATTAAACAAAATATGATATTAATGGTGAATTCTTGATTATAACAAATGATAATGCAATGTTTATGGTTATGAAATTCTAGGAAAATGATATTGTCAATGAACTATGTTCCCAACAGTTTTGATATGAAATTTGAAATTTATTATATCTTGGAATCCCATTTTTTAATGGATTGTGATTAACATATGTAGTATCATATAGATTCTGGCATGTTCCTAAATAGGTATTGATGGTTTGGGTGTCATAATGATCCTAGAGAATTAATGTGGTTAAAAAATATTATTTTATTATTCAAATTTATTATTTTATCCCTTGTACATAATTATTTATTCAGCAACATATACTATTATAAACATGATCTTATATTAGTCATTGTCTGTGGTTGCCTACTAATTTTTACTCACACACTACTTGGGATTCTGGCTCAGTACCTGAATATACCTCATGTTTGAAATAAATGATATTGGAAAGAGACCTTTGTTATATAGATGAGTCTAGATAGTGAATGGATAAGGAAACCAAACATGATGCTTGTACCCTATTTTAGTTGTTTGTGTCTTTATTTAGGGTTTTAATTTAGTACATGACACTTAATTTGATATGAAATAACTACATTTGTAGTTTCAATATAGGATTCCCATTTTTTTACCATGTGATACTAATATTTATTGGTTATGGTATTATTCTAGTAATTGATTATTATCTTTTCGTTATTATTTATTTATTTGTTCTATTTTGATACATTGACAAAGAATGTATGTTCCTTGCATATTATTTATATTAGACCTTCACATCAAGTGGAAAACCTATATCATTTTGGGAGGTGCTCTTGAGGTCATGTAATGAGCCAGATCCGAGAACTAAAATGTGGTGCCTGATTGGGATGTTAAATTTTTTTTCAATTATGTTTTCATTTATTTTATTTTATTGTACATTTTTAGAAATGTACAAAGGATATTTGTATGAATCCAATGATGGTAAACAGATCATTCATGTGATTATCTGTCCCATCTGTAGGGGGAAAATCATAGGACTAATGGTGGGATTGTTAATATTAATGTGTTGTTATAGTTGGATGTTATTTCATCTCGAGTAGTTCAATTTAATTTTGAATTTATTATTTTTTTTGATAATTTCATCATGGAATGAAATGGAAAGATAATTTTTTTACAATTTATTCATTATAGGAACATTGGATTTATTTTGAAATTTTCAATTACAACATCACATGAAAGAGAATGTATAGGAATATTGATGAAAATCGAAATGCTTTACATTGTTTAAGATATTATAAGAGAAAATGGGGAAAAATACGATGTTGAAAAATTATAAATGATAAGAAAATTTTTCAATTCAAATGGATGATATGGTTTTCTAATGATAAGACTTGTTATATTAAATTGTTAACCTTATGTGAGAAATGAGCCATATGTTGTTTTGATCGGGGAATTGATAATGCCTTGTTTTCTATCATATGAGTTTTTATGATAGTCAAAATATTATTTATTTATTTGAATAAACAAACCATAAGTGTGTTAATGCTGTGTTAGGTGACTTAAGAATTATGTTTTTAATTTTTAAGATATAACTCCCCAATGATACTTCATGAATGAGTGAGAAGAGGACATAGCCACACATTTTCTTTGCGTAATTGAAACAATGGTTCTAATAGTTTTTACTGAGGGAGATGAAGATTTGTTCTTTGTGAACAATACAACATTTATGTCATTTATAAAAAGTGACCCAATGTAGTATGTGATCACTATGTCCCACAGGACAGAAGATTTTCTATTACTACATTAGCCAACGTTCAGCAGAGAGAGTGGCCCTAAGATAAATTAGTTCTGTATTGATATTATCCAGGTGAATCTCAAGAGATTGATTGGCAGGGCATCTAGAATTGGGATAGAAATATTGAGAATATAGGGTCGATGTAATTTCAAAAGAATTTCTTAGTGAACATTTATCCTGATACAATAAATAATGATTGGGATTAAGAGTAATTAAGATTGAACTGAGAGAGTAAGTCCATTATTGACTATTTTGGTTACATAAATAATTTTATTCTCATTGTTATAGTGTTTATTGAAAATTATTATAATGTATCCATGTGGTTATTGGATTGGATTAATTGTGATGTTATTTCATATGTAATAATATTTAGAGTGACGAAGTTGATAGAAAATTTTAATTAGGCTCTCATATCTGAGGGTAACATGAAAAAATAATCTAGTGGATTATAGGTGGTCTCTACTGGACGCCTAGGAAGTACATATTTTGATATTAGAATGTGTGAATTTGAAAAGTTAAATGGGAATGATAGAAAGAATAATGTCCAAATAGAAGGACCACTAACTCATTGAATTAATCTAATACTCTATTTCTAGTGAAGGGGGTCACAATACCTTTATAGATAGTTACCCCACCACCCGTATAGTAAAGAAATTGAAGTAGGATTGGCCATCTACAACTATTTTACCGAAACCCACAATATGTGGGGAATGACGGTGGACCTGTGATGAAATAGTGTGTGGGAAGGGGTTTATACCCCATATTATTCTAGAAGTTGGTGTTATACTAAACATGGATGTGGAGGTCGTATATGTGGTACTTCAGTGAAAGAGTTCATGTATCAGTTGAATAGTACAGATCTGGGAAGTGAAACTATATTGTAGGGAAGATGGTGGGATAGTTTCATGTGGTATATCATGTACTTGAAAATATTGAAGAAATATAAAATATATTTATTTATATTATTCATCTAAATTCAATACATACTAGTTCCTTATTTGATACAAGATCCTATTGTTTTTTAATATCTACATAAGTCATGAACAATATGAGTTTAATGATTGGTTTTTTGAGAGGGGTTATTAGGATCGATGTAACGTTAAGAGTATGGTAAAGGGGTATATGGTTATATAAGGGGTGTTTTATAATGTTTTGGGAGTATTTTATTACTTGGGATCATTACATTCTCAATATAATAGTATTTAACAAGATATGGGTAATGGAATGGTTTCTAGAATTATGAACCCCCAATGATTTTTACTGTAGGAGAGTGATTTGTGGATCTCATAAGGGGGACAATTCAATTTATCATAGAGAGTGAGATATTTATTATAGTTTTATGGGTCCTTTTCAAAATGAAATAATAGATATTGTCACCCATTTGACATGTCATTTTCTCTATTACATGTATGTATGGAATGATGTCATTCCTCTTGTTGTGGGCCATTAATATTTATTTATTAAAAGACCTTTCAATGCTTCCACATGAGTTAGATGTAGATTTTACCATTATGATCACTATTAGAGCAGAGATAATTTCCATTCCACACTGAAGAATGATATATATTGATCTTTATGATATTAAGACTTAAGTAGAAGTGTTGATGGATTATATATTTAACCATCAAATTATGTCTCCTTGCGGTTCCCTATTTTTTATTGCAAAGAAGGCTAGTAGGACATCAAACATATGTATTGATTACTGAAAGATGAACTACATGATAATGAATAATGGGTATCCTCTAATGTGTATATATGATCTACATGGCTAGTTATGATTAGATTGTGTGTTCTCCATGATTTAATTAAGATCTGGGTATCATCTTTTGAGTTTTTTACCTTATGATATACCATAAATTGATTTCATAAGCAGTTATGGCCTTTATGAGGTTGTCATGATGGTATTTGGTATAAAACGTTATCTAAATATGTTTACAATAATTATTAAGCAAATGTTAGAATCATTTTGTGGTTGTTTTTTATGGATTTCATCTTATTGTCAACAAGACTCATGATGATGATTTTGAACATCATAATATCTTCCTATTAAAACTAAGTGAAAATCATATATTCACAATGTTATTAATGTGTCAATTATATAATTACTATGCACAATTATTAGATCACATTATCGTTGAGGAATGTGTTTTACTTGACCTGGATAAAAGTTATTTAATAGCTTCTTGGGAAAAGCCTAAGCATTTTTTTTAATCCAATGTTTTTTGGATTTTCTTGAAATTTATTATTGGTTCATCTTGGATATTTTTCATTAATCATCACATATTTTTAGCCATCACCAAGATGAATTTTAGGTTTCAATTTTCTAAATTATGGGATAATTTTCTCCATGTGATAAATATTTGATCAAAAAATACACCAATTTTGGTTCTACCCATTATTTTTGAAGATAATACAATGTTATGTGATGCATTTTGGATTGGAATTTTATAGTTTATTATGTAGGGTGATCGATTTATGGTGTTTGGGTCATGTATTCTCATACCACATGAACAAATCTACTCTTTTATTGACCATGATTTAAGAGAATTGTTTTCATTAATGTTTGGGAATCAGTATTTGGTGGATGATTAGATTACGTTATATAATGACCACATGATCATATTGTATATATTTTGAGAAGAAGGACATAGACTCTTGAAGATTATGAGACTAGTTATGAGAAGTATATGACATATTTTCTAACCGAGATTAATGATGTGGTTCATCACGGGTGAGAGTAAATGACCCTCATATTAGTAATAGTTCAGTCCACACATTTTAGCCTAATCCTGGAGAAAAAATATGACCATCCAGATATTATGTTCATGAGTGAAACCCATAATGGTGTGGATTCAACATCTGATTGGAAAATAGATTAGAATGAGATCATCATTCTATGGGGTGTTTTAGTTGTTCCTTTGTGTATGCCTTAGGAGTTGATGCATGAAATTCATGGCTTGATGTGGGCATGGAATCCATGTTTAACTAAAATGTACAATCTCCTACAATGACAATATTGGTTCCCATGCATGAAAACTAATATTACAAGATCCATGACACAATGATAAACCTATTTATAGTTTAAGGTCAAATATCAATTACCCAGTGGTTTACTATAGTATTTACCAATTCGAAATTGGAAGTGGAATGATATTAAAATGGACTTCACAGTAGGTCTCCCATGAAAATTTCAGATTATAGATGATTTTTGGTTGATTGTGGACTAATTGATGAATTCATAACATTTAATTACTATTTGAGAGAATTTTTTAGCTGATCGGTTGGGAGACATGTATATTTGGTAAATAACCCACCATTAGGGTGTTCTGTGGTGTATTGTCTTTGGTTGTGAATCATGTTTCAATTAGCACTTTGGAAATTCATATAAAATGTGTTAAGTATGTTGGTATATCTAACTACGTCCTACCCCCCAACATAATGTTGGATAGTTAGAAAATACTATACAAATTTCGGACAATATGAATTAGGCATTTTCTATTAAAATCTATGGGTATTGGGATAGGCACATGGTTCTTATTGAGTTTGATTATAATTATAGTTATCATGTGAATATTCAGATGGAATCATCTGGTGCTACTTAGGGTTGTCTATCCAGATAATCATTATGTTTGATGCATGTGGGTGACTTATGTTTTTTGGTATTGAGTCTCATGTATGAAGGATTGGGGCCACTTCAGTTTATTTATTAATGTAGGGTCAGGTCATAGAGAAGTCCAAAATTATAAGATGCTCAATGTGGAAAACCCATTTTGTTTACAACGAGATATCATGTATTCAATAATTTTTTACCTAGATTGGTTAATTGTATGTTTCAAAAGAAGGAAAATTGGAACTCAGTGTTCACATAAATTTTTATATATTCTAGATAATCTGGTTGGAGTCATACTAATTGGATATAATACAATGGTATTTTGCAATGTCTGATTTTTTTCCTGTGTCACTACATCAGTTGTATCAGCATGACAATTATCATTTGATCTATATTTATTTAATTTTTCTTGTAACCAGTGTTACATTAAGGATAATTTGATAAACATTATGGATCGTAGAGAGAATGTTTTGTGGGTAATGACTATACCAATAATTCATGACTTTTGGAATCAATGGAGTGTTCAAGAGTAAACATTGGATAGATAAGAAAATAACAATTCTTAGTGGACTGATCATTTTTACATCGTAATATTAGAGATTCATTTGGAATAATGATCGAGGAAAAGCTGTTATAAGGTGGGGAAATTGTATGATCCCATCCATTATGAGAGATGCATTACACTCAATTTCATGTACTCATTTATATTGTTCTGATATATCGTTGTTTGATTTTACTATTGGTTGTTAAAGGAAAAATTTAAATATTTTGGTTTTATTAAGGATTATATGCAGTTCATGGTTGGTGAACGATTTTCCCAAATCATTTAGCCACCCCATAAATACATGAAAATATTGTAATAGAATATTTTCATTGTTAGGCCTAGTTTTTTCAAACCATGTTCCACAGAGGAGAAACGTGTCCCTATTACATAAAGAAACATGTATTATATGTATGGATAGGGAGAACATATTCCCCATCCTAGGAAACTATGAACATGGGTTTTAAATTACATAAAAAATTAATAAAAAATCCCCAAACCCTTATTATTAACCACAGAAAAACCTGACTCATCTTTTAACATATTTTATTGAAGATTTTAGATATCCAAAGGACTATAAGGATCTTCAAAAGCCATTCATAATGAATTTTATATCTATTCAATGTATCCAATCTTCTCGGACATGAGATTTCTTTCTCGATTGTTAAACTATCACTTCGATCACTCATTCAGAGTGAAGTGGAGTGTTTTATCCTCCAATGGATGTGGATGGGTTCTATATTTTTATGGATTTTAATCAATGTGATCTTGTTATTGTGTTTTCATCCTTGATCTTCAACACCATTGTGTTATTTAATGATTCACACTTATTTAGGAATTTATTCTTTTCTAATTGTTCTTCAACTCCTGTGATTTTGGTGGTCTAATTTCCAATTCTTGTTGTCTTGATTATGGATGGATGTATGTTTTGTGCAATGAAAATGTCCACAATTGAAAATTTCAACATGAATTTGAATTACTCAACTCAATTAGTGGTGTTGTGAAATTGGTCATTTAATGGGACTTTCAAATTATATGATAAATTGGATTAATAAATTAGTTACTTAATGTGAATATTAATTGATTAATAATTGGAATTATATAATGGTTCGATTTATCTTCAAGTGTTAATGGTTTATATAAAAAAATTTCTAAATGGTTTAATTTTGAATTCTTTATACTATTCCTTGTGATTAAATTAGTAAAACATATTTTTTGTGATAAATTAAATTGGTTCACCTTGATGTGATTATTTTGAAAAGAAGTTAAATGATCATTAACCATGATGAATATGAAATGTTGGATATATGTTTTATTTATTGATAAACGAGGTGTAAGATAAGGAGTGATGATCCAAATTCCCACAAGGTTATAGCCATTTGGTTCTTGGACCCAATTCATGCAAGTGAATGATATTATATTGTATAGGAACTGATGCTCTTAATACCCATGATGTGTGGGACTTGATCTAATGATCCAAATAACCATGTTGTTCTAGATGTTATTCATGAAAATAATGTTATAAGAACTATAATATGGTTCAATGTATATGCAACATGAATATTGGAATATAATGGATAGTTGTATCATAATTTATAATGAATTATTATTTCCTTATGTGATATGGTTCATATTATGGATCGAGGCAAAGCTGGTTTTTATGATTAAGGTGTTATCAGAAACCTGGAAATTTATGTGGTTGAATAATGAAAAATTATTTATGTAAAATCTTTTCTATTTAAACTTTACATAATCATTTATCAAACAATATACACTAGATTAGATATTTTTTATATGACATTGGTGATGGAAAAATAAGTTGTACTCACACCCTACTCAAGATGCTTGATCTCCAACAAAATAAGCATGAATTTAGTATGTTTGGAAAAGGGAATGGTATGTTTGTTAAATGGTATGTTCATTGTTTTGAAATAATAATGATGGATTTCAATAATCCAATTCATTTAGATTCATATAGACACATAATATATAGAATGATATCATGTATACATTTTTATTCTATTTAAAAATATTAATTTTTTTCATTCTATTATGTAATTAAAAAATTATACCCTAAATAAATAATGGTAGTTTTGTTAGTTATATCTCATGGTAAAACTATTCATCAACATTAGTTATATTCAAATTCTTCTATTATTTTTTTACTGAAAAATATCTCCATAAAATCATTTTTCATTCTAATGGTGTATTTTCAAATAAATCATGGGATTGAATTGGATTTCCATGTATAATGAAATTGTCAACTGTTTTAAAAAATAATTAGTTGTATTTACGGGACATCACATAAATGTACATTATAGAATTGATATTCCACCCAAATTAGAGCTAGAAACAAAGTACTATTTCCTTCATTTTTTGAAATTATAATGATTAATTGGAATGAGAAACTATAAATACAATAGATATACTGTTTTTTCTGGATTTAATTGATGAATTTTCTAATTATCTTTTAAGAACTCTCATGGAATGTGAGGTAGAGTTATCAATTTCACTCATTCATTTATCAATGTCAATATTGAAGACCCTATATAGAATGGAATATGAGGGTTTATACGAACTACAAATGAATCATTATGATTAATTTGGGATGTTTGTTATTAAAAAATTTGTTTATTAATATTGTAATTTGTGTCTATATTTCAATAAGAAGGATGAATCAATTGTAATATGCTCTGCAAAAAATAATAATAATTGAACTGATATGAAAATATATTTTCATCTCTCATGGATTTATTATATATTTTATTTTATTTAAGAGATTAATTAATATCAATTATTTAAAACATATCATGGTGTCATCAAATTACATAAAAATATGATGATATATTTATGATTAAATTTGAATATTTATATAGGAATTATGAGTTTAATGATATTTAATTTTTCATTACAATGTATCCCTCCTGAGTAATGGTTTTTTTGAGTATTGTGTTAAATGAAAAAAATGATAATTTTTTTTGTGGAATCTAATACCGATATATTGATATATTTTTAATGTCATTTACATGATGAGGATCATCCTACAGACATAATAAAAATTCATAGAAATAATATTCTTTGTAATAAATTCCAAAAAAAATTGTTCTAGTTACAACATGTTACTCTCCTGGTAACATTGTGACTAGTGAATGATTCATAATTTAACTATCAAAGGAAAAAACTACAAGGATATGTCTTGAAGAAACAATATTAATAATTATTCCAAGAATCTATTCTCTAGAATTTTACTATAGATGGTATTTGAAAAACATATCATGGATTTAAAATCCACTAATCTTGGTCTCATGAAATGGAGTTCTATTTTTAAAAACAAGTTATTATGAAATCAATAATCTATAAATTAATTGTGATGAGGCATGGTGAACTAGTGAAAAATCTATCCTATAATGGGGAAGTATTTTCTTATATATTTATTCATCCTTCAATGGGATTTTATGCATACTCATAAAAATTTAAAAGGTGACATCCAATGATTCTATATAGTTAATGATTAATCAATATAATTATCCTATATATGATATGGATTTCTGTATAGTTTTATTTGTATTAATGATATCGATAAATGATCATTATGGGGAGATGTGTGATATAATAACTAAAAAAATTATAAAGAATATATTAATGAATTGAAATTGAAAATGAGACAAATGATATGATTGGATATTCATATTTATAATGGTAGTCCTTTATATTATCACCATAGAGAAAAAAATATGTGTATAGTTGGAAACACATTGAATTTTATTCAGTTATTACAATTAATAGAAATATTTTGATAAATGATATGTTAAATATAGTAATGTAATTCATTTGGGAATATACCCCACTAATCTCATTAGAAATTATCTTCTAACCATCACTATTGGATAAGATCATGTAATGTTGAAATATTTTATCATAATTTTGACATGAATATATATTCTATGAAAATTGGGACACTTATTAATATAATTTTTTATCAATAGGGAGTGGTGATGTTATTTACAAGGATATTTACCCCATTTAATTCAATATAAATTAATTATTATTTTTTTATTGGTTACAGATCAATATTCTTTATATATCTAAGAAGCACTAAAATATAAAGTGGAATGAAAAATAATTAATGATGGGAGAACATGAAATGGAATATATGTTTTTACAATATAATATTTCATCCATGTCATTATATGATAGTGGAGAGGAAACTACCCAATGTAATGCTCCAATACTACCAAAAACTATATGGATGTGGGACAACATCAATTTTGACATTATTAATCTCCTTTATAATACAACCATGAGAAATAATGTGATATGGGTAATTGATGATATATTAAGATTACCTCCCAATGATATAACTATATGAGAGGATTTATCCATTTATCTACTAAATCATCAATATATATAAATTATGTTGAACCATATATGATCCCCAATATCATTAATTTTTGGTTATGAATACATATTTTCTTCTATGCTCTATTGAATCCTTGAAAATTTTATGAGTACAGAAGTAAACCTACACACATCCTATAATCCTAAAACTTATGTGAGGTCAGATATGGTAATTCAAACATTAAATACATGTTATGTTCTATCTCATGTAATATTAAAGGGATTTCCATTAAACAACTACTTATTTCTAAATTATCTAATATAAAATATTTTTATTCAAGAATTCAAATGGATCTGTTTAGTAAATATATATGATGAGTTATCGAAATCCTACATGTTGGTAGGATTATTATGAAGAAAAATTATTATTTTTAGACATTATGAATGATTCTATAAATATAATATACATTATCCAAATAGGTTTCATGTTTACACAAATATGAAAAACTTTTCATGATGAAAATAATTTAAAAATCTTAGAGTTTTATATCTAGGAACGTTTCTTCATAAAAATATCACCATTTAAATGGGTTCTGAGATTTGGAATGAAGGTAAAAAACCATGTTACATTATACCATTTGCATTTTTAGATAATTTTTTATCAGTTTCTCATCAGTTAACACTACCACGAAATCAGTCCAATTAACTCGACATATACCCCTTATCCCTACTATTAATGTATATGTCAGAACCAACACATATAATTGAATAAATTTTGGTGGAATTGGAACATGATATATCATATGAATAATAAAATTTTCTTATTCATCATAAAAGTAAATTGCGATATAACAAATTTAAAAAATGATACTTTAATATCTTGTGGAAAAATCATAAATGTACAAAAGAATAATGTGATCTTGAAGAAGATAAAGAAATAGAAATAACCTAATTTATTATAAGGAATGACATTAATATTACAGATGAAATTTATGATGTGTAGTATAATGTAATGTCCGAAAAATTCATCAATTGAATAACTTATATATGATAATGACAATTTTAAATGGTTTTTAAAAAGAATCATTTTGATATACCAATACATTTGAGTACATATCATGAATATATGACGAATATAATAGATAAAAATAATATGGCGATATATATAATAATGAATAATTGATACCTTAAAATAAAATATATATGATCTATTTCTTCAATAAAGATCTATAATTAAGTATATTAAATAAAAATTGAAATCTTATTAATATTTCCGACATTATAAATAAAATCAAAGAACTACTTTATGTGATATATGTAATGATGAGATTTTAGAATGGGAGATTGTAGTTATGGTACCGAGGAAAAAGTGAATATTATGATCTAACCATTAAATAATTTTTTTCACAAATACCTTATTTAATAAGTCCATTAGTCATAATGTTAGCATTATAAATATTTTATATAAAGATTTGTGGAAATATATAATTGATAAATATTAGATAAAATCTGGATTCAACAAGTAAAATCAATCATTTTGAAGAACATTTGTGAGAACATGTGTATGGGGTAGTTTAACTGGGGTTCTCCCTTGTCGAGTCTCAAAAAGGGATTAAATTTCTAATAATCATGCTAAATGAATTATATTTATTGTTTACAGTTGTTGATATAAAAAATAAATCAATCTCAGATTAGATGCCCCATGAATCTACATCAATCACACACCTATCCCATTGGAGTATGGTGGTTTAAAATAGTGATATATATATTCCCTATTATAAGGAATATTTATTTTTTTGAAATTAAATAGTGGTTTCTCTAATCCAATTGTATGTTATATTTTATTTAACACTATAAAAATAATTAAAAAATGAATATGAAAAATCCAAATCTGTATATAAGAATAAAATATTAATTTTTTTTTAATATTATAGAAAATCAATTGTGATTTTAAGTACCATTTATGTTCAAGAAATATTATTTTTTATTGAAAATTTTTATTAAAATATTATTTTATATTGTTATAATTCCCTATTAAATTTTTATAATGGTTAAATAATTAATTATTTCATAAATATAATATATTTTAATAAATAAATATTTTTATATGAAAATTTGATATATCATATTTATAATATTATATTTACAAAATAATTAATTTTGATCTCCGAATAATAATAATATGTTAAGGTTACATTATTAGATCTTTACAATATATATAATTTTACATTTATTATTAAAAATACATTCATGTGGTTTATATATTTTATAACCACTTAAAAATATAAATATAAAATAATAATTAGTATGAACTAATCCTAAAAAATTTAAGTAAATTTTTTATAATGTATTTAATGAAATAAAATAATTACCAAAACCAATAAATAGATATCAAAACTCTAAAATGAAGAATTTCTTATTTAAAAAAATATATTTTTGATACATAAATTTTTCTTGACAAATGTTATATTAATAATTAATCTATATTTCAATGATTATAAAAAAAACAAAAACCATCCCTGAAATGGTCTTAACAGTGATATAAATCCATTGTTAATCCAATGGTTTTCTATTTTATAAAATATAGATTACAAACTCTTGTGTTTATAAATTTATAAAAAATTCATTTTTTATTATAAATACCAATATTTCCACACCTTTTAATTTACATTGAATCCAATGAACAAGTATATTCCCATATTATTCATTCATTGATTCTTTGCTAATGACGTTTTATGTTTCCAAGTAACAATCCATCTGTAAAACCCATAAATGAGAAACAAATAATGTATTATTCAACAACTTCTGTGGAAAGTAACACAAAACATAACACATCCATGAAATATATTTCTTTAAATTTAATCTCTTATATATTTTCCAAAACACACAACCACGAGTCAAAATAAACAATTTTATTGTATAACATTATAAAAAGTTTTTAAATTAGTAGTTATGAATTATAATAACTATATTTTAAAGAATATGTATAATAATTGTTTAAAAATAAAATACGAATCATTAAAAGGAAATTAAAAGGATTTCTAAAAAATATATTTTCTAAATACGATTTAGTCAAAATTTGAACACATAATTTAAAATCTGTTTTTAAAAATTGTAGTAAAATTATTTAATAAAATGTAAATTAATTTTTTTAAAAATCATATATGAATTAACTTAGGTTTACATATTGAGATGTTTTTGAAATATATCAATTTTTAATGAATAGTGAACAATATTTATTTTTAATGATTACTACATATTTATATATAATTTATGTAGTAAAATTAACTTTTTAATTATTTTTTAATTAAAAAACTAAATAATATAATTATTTAACTAATATTATTAATTTTATTTAATATCATGTTAAATTTTTATATTAAAAATTTTTATAATTATGATGATTTTTTCAAAGGAACCCTTTTTATTATAATGTCTCATTATATAATTTTAATTTGGATTATGATACTTCTATGAATTAAATTTGGAAAAATAGATTCGTTATTTTCATTCATCATAATTTCTATTTTAATATATGTTATCAAAACAAAATAAATAAATATTATAAATGATAAATAATTAATTACAATTGTTACAGTATACATCAGTTTACTGAGTGGATAAAATAAAATGATAATGTTTAGAAGGGAACTCACTCGATTCACTTATCGACACATGTCATTAAATTTTATTGACCAAACCATAATAAAATATAAAATTCTTCCATAAAAACATTTTGAAGATTAATTTCATTTGAGAATGATGACCTTAACCACCATAATATGAGATCCAAAGGAGTTTTCTCTTAGAAAATGTAATTATTTTAAAAAAGTTATTTCAAGTTATTTTTTCTTCATCCACAATAAATTATTTCATAAAATATCCAATATAAAAACCATTATATCACATAAAATGATATGTTATTATTGTTATAACATAATATTTATCTATCTCCTCCTCCATCAAATGGGAAATGAAATAATTTATCATGTGTATTGAGGACTACTTCCATCTGAACAAATGCAACTCTACTTCCATCACCACATTTCAATAATTGATATAGTGATGGATCTAAAACGTTCATATGATATTTATGATACTATTATACATATGTAAATATAATTTCACATATAAATTATTACATTTTAGTACATTTAAATTATAATAAATCATCTTTTGTGTACGATAGAGTTCCACCACACAAAGTGATGTGATTTTTTTTCAAATACGCTTTACATAGAAGGGAATAAAGATAAATTTAACAAATACAAGTGATATATATGAAATTATATTAATTTTGGGAAACTTAACACATCAACCACTTCCTTACCATTTCACCCATTCATAGAATGATTTTGTTCTTGTATATATTTAAAGCAAGCATTATCCATGAAACGATGCGAGTCATTTTTCATCTAAAAAATTCATGATTGATTTTAATTTTTTTAATGAGTCAATATGATATTTAAAAGATTTATATAATTGCTACATATTTGGTAATGGTATATAAATTATTTTTCATATTTCATTGTATTTATTAAATAAGTTGTAATTTTACATTAAATGTGATGTTATTTCCCTTAGAACACATGACACACAAATAAGAGTTAATCTGATTTCTTATGGTGAATGAAAGACTATGTTAAAAATAATAATACATTCTTAGTATTATTATTTTATAAGGTAGATATCATTGACATATTATATTGAAATGAAATATTAGGGATAAATATAATAAATATATGATTTTTATATTTGTTTTTTATTTTTAATGAATATATTTTATATGTATAAGATTATACTAAATGCAATTTTTTGCATAAAAGTTATTATTTTCCAAAAATAATTGTTATAAAATATAATGGATAACCTTTTTTATAAATTTTGACAGTATTATAATTTTTATATAATAAAATAGATTTAATTTTTTAAAAAAATATCACATTTTTCTTTGGATGATTTTTTTTGTATTTTTCTGAGATGTTTCATATTTGGATTACTATTAAATAATAATGAATTTTAGTTCAAACTGAATTTTAAACAAATTTATTTATATACCTATATAAAATATTAAATTATTCAAAATGTATAATTAGATAATTTTTATATCATTTAATCCATTTTAAGTAATGGGAAACTATATAAAAATAAATATAGATATAAATTCATTGTAAAAATTTCAACATTTTTTACTTTTAAACCTGCCTTTGTCACCCCGTATATGAAAAAATATTTAAATAAATTTATGCCATATATATATTTTGAATTTTTAAATATTGATTCCATATTTTTTTTAATAAAATTTTATAGTGTATAAATAATTTAACATATAATTTGACAAGAAAACTTAGTAAATTTAATAAAAATTAATTATCATAATAAAGTTAAAAGTGTTGTTACTTAGAGAATTAAATTAAATATTTAGTGTCATAATGACCTAGAAACTAGTCCAAAAAACATTTTATAGCAATTATTCAAACATATGACCTATTTTATTAACTTTTTTACTTTATTTTAGGGACAGGATTTATAGGAGACCTCCCAATAGTGTTTACATTTTTATATTCTGACTAATTCCAATCCCCCTCCACTATAAAAATAAATAACCTTCCCCATATATTAAAACCTCAAAATCCCATTTTTATCATCCAAATAATGACCAA
This sequence comes from Viscum album, assembly GCA_963277665.1. Classification (NCBI taxonomy): domain Eukaryota; kingdom Viridiplantae; phylum Streptophyta; class Magnoliopsida; order Santalales; family Viscaceae; genus Viscum; species Viscum album. The sequence continues at coordinate 719,050,823 of OY728151.1, read as the reverse complement.
ATAATCTCTCAGCTAGCTATTAATTCACCCTAATGTCATAAAATGTGGTACAAATCCAACCAAAGAATCCCTTTATTGCAAACCAAATAAAGTTTCCTGAAAAAGATGTATCATTATTAAATGTGAATTTATTTTGTATTTCATTCTCTATATTTTAATTTATTATTATTACATATTTATATTAATAAATTAGTATCCAAAATACACTTTTTTTAAATTATGGGTTTCAGCTACACTTATTTACAATTTCATCAATTGTGTAACTAAATTATCATTCATTTACGATGGAATACCGCTTATGAAATTATGTCATTTTATTTTCCATTACCACCTATCATGGATGATAATAATTATTGAATCATTTTTTCTATTAAATAATTAATATTTATTAATACATTTTGAATTTATTTTATAGATAATATAATCTTTAATTTTTTTATAAATATGATAAACTCATTTTAGGAAATGTGGATGATAGCCTCATCAATGTGTTGTGGTACATTAAAAAATACAATTAAATGTTTAAAAATGGGTTTAATTAAAAATATGTGAATTGAATAAAATATATATGACATTCAAGAGCTAAATTCTTTTAGGTAAATATATTACATCATTTTTTTTATTTTCATTTCACACAATGAATATGTGACAACATCATTTATGGAAGTATGTATAACAACCTCCATGATGTGATGTGATTAATTTTACATAAAATTAATTCTATATAAGTATATGTTACCGAAAATATGTTTTTTTTAATTTGGATATAATAGTCATTATTTAAAGATAAAATTTACTAATCTTCATTCCATAATGATGAATGAAAAATTAGAACATTACTCATGCGTACATATGGCCCACCATCTCCAGGACTGTAAAGATAGTACATTTTTCATAGCCATCATTAATGAAAGACATTAAAATAATAAATATCTTATATATGCTAATTATTTTATTATTATTATTTATATATTTATCTAATGAATATTTTGACCATATTTTACATACAAATTTTTTTCTCGGCACATAAAACGAATACAATCAAAACACCCAACATAATCATAACTATTTAAGTCATCATTTACATAATTTTAATAATTGAAATAAAATAAAATAAAATATTTAAAAAGTTTTTGAATAATGTAAATAATTAGAAAGTTTTTGAAATTCAGTAAGATAATGACAGATGAGGTAAGTACTAACCATGGTAAGGGATTTCATCTCAATCGCTTTCAATTGAAGCATTTGTTGTTGATATAAACCATAATTCGTTAAATAGGTATATATACAATCCATTTTACATTATAGATCCATATATTATCTATTATCATCTAATTTAAGGGTTTTTATGTTATTATTTAATAATGATTATAATTCAAATGATCAAATTCGTATGGTATACTTTGGATGTTTAAATATTTTATCTTTTCATCTATTTTAATATTATGTATAATACAACACATATTTATTTAAATACTGTTGTAAAAATTATTATAAAGGAAATGTTATGTCTGATTTTTACATTTTTATTCCCCTTTAATCTTTAATTTTATCAAAAAAAGAAATGATAAACCTATTTCCCTTTTTATGGGTATTATGTTATTGAAAAAGGTTTAGAAAATTAATGACTAATTCAATATCCTAAAAAGAATTCCATTAATTAGAAATGAAATTTTATGAGTGAATTGTTGAAAATAGAAAACATTTATGTGTCATGATTATATAACGGTGCATTCAAATTTGATGGGTGGTTCTGTGACAATATAATGATGGTTTTATATGTGATAAACCAACATGGGGATCTATGATTATCCCTCAATGTATTGGTTAAGGAATTTACTTAAATGGATATTGAATTTATTAGAGTTACTTGTATGGAAGTTGAATTCATTGTTCTTCCATTTATAAGTGTGACAATCCTAATTATGCCCCATGATACATTTAATATTTTCTATTCTTTTTGTTTTTTAATAAAAATCATGGAAAAATAATAAATGAATTAAATTATACTACCTTAAAATAAATAAATTTAATACTTATTTAGGGTGAAAGGTATTACTTTATGATATTGTTTTCATGGGCGTCAGTGCTTATCAGTAGACTAATTTATTCTTTATTTTTATATACCTTAATAATCATTCTAATATCATCTAATTTTTTTATGTTTTTCACTAGACTAATGCAAGAGTAAGGGATTTGAATAATTCATCTTGAATGCCATGAAATGTTTCATAAAATGGTTCATTATTTATTTTAGACTTTTTAAACTATAGTTTAAACATAAAATGTTTGATAGTGACCACTTTAGATTTTAAGGATTTCTATATATGAGGGGGACCTTATTCTCTTGAAATATAATACTAAAATGATACTAAATGTGAGAGAAAGTAAAATTCTAGAAATAACTAAAGATTATAAAATATTTAATGATGGGTACTTATATTTGGAATCATAGTTCATTTTAGAATTCATTAGACGTTTGGGTAGTGATAATAATCTTCCCATTACATATATTACTTTATGATTAAATTATAAGGTTTTTGAATTATAATATTCCAATATTGATTAATCAAATGTATATTTGTTCAAAGTTGTTTTATATAGGAGAAACAATTAAGATTTAGTGGGATGAACCTGGGGGAAAATATCATTATGAATGATCATCTAAAGATGAATGGAATTGGAAGTGAGTAGTTTGTTGCAGCGATGTATTGGTTGACATGGCCTATAAATGGTGGTTTTTATGTGCAAGAGAGAAAACATGTCTACTATAGAGGAACACAATTATAATGGATAATTTTCTGGGATAACATCCTCCATAATTCAGAGGATTGTCATTCCATGTGATAACTAAAGGATTTATTATATACCTAGAATATATATTTGAGTTCATGGGGTTTTCTAATCACCAAGAGGTAAATCTTGTAATTTTCCATTTAAAATTTGAAGTAAACCAGTGGTGGGAAATGGTTATTAATATCCATGAATGTGAATAGATTGATGTAATGGAATAAAATTCATTTATGAATATTTTACTTGAGAGATATTTAACTGAGGATGTTAGACATAGGATAGAAACAAATCATGGAATTTAAAAAAATGATGTAAAATATGTAGTTACATATGAAAAAAACATCACTCCACTGGAACGGTACATAATAAAAATTATTATATTTATGGATAGTGATATAATTCATTTTTACATGAGATTAATGCCAATATATTTTATGTCATTGGCTTAATGTGAGTTCAATAGCATTGGTAAACTTCTTTTAGGTGTTGAGAATATAAAACTAATTTTGCCAATGATCAACAATCATAAGAAAATAAGAAATAAAAGTGTCATAGTCATGATGAATCATGAATCAATTATTCAATGAATAATGGAGGTAAGAAATCAAAATTCTTATATTTGGAGAAGTGATGTAAAAAGAATCATAGATATTGCATTTCATGATCTAATAATTTCTTGTGATATGTTTTGTTTTACCACATATCTCATGATGAAAATGAATATGGTCATGAACAAAATGAGAATATAGTAATTAAATATTATAAGTGAATTGAGTTTAGTAATAAGAAAAATGTGTGTCCCAACTTAAATACCTTTTGTGGAAACCATCATGATCAGAAGAAAAACGGGCTAGAAAATTATTAAACTACTATCACAATTAATGTTGAGCAACAAAATTATTGGGTGATAATAATTTTGTTGGTTTATTCAAATTATGTAAACACTCTATTTGACTTTGGATATTGACATTATTACATTATTGGTAAATATTAATTTAAATAGTTAATCTCATATCTGAAAATTGTGATATAAAAATTGTTAAATAATTCGATTAGAATTATTAATGAAACCAAAAATTTTAGTTATACTCCTATTGTAGTTAGATGGATGTTATTTTCATAATTTATTGTCAAACATACCACTGAAAAGTATGATATAATTAATTATATTTTTTTAATCATGATAAAATAGATTAAAAATCCCAAAAGGTTTTATTGAATTGTTCAATCCATGTGAATACATACCAATAAAGAATATAAATTTAGGAAATATTGAAGTGAAATATATCAAGGACCTTTTGTTGAAAACAAATTAATTATTATAATTTGTGAAATCATAGTAGTGATTGAATATATGGTTGTTTTCAGGATGATTTTCTAAGTGTTTTACTTAATAAGGAAGTTGAATTTTTATATTGATTGTTTTTTAATGCTAAGTCTATTTTCTAAAAACCCTTATATAATGAATCATATAGAACTTGTGGAATTGAATTCCATTTTTGATGTATTGTTTGATACGTGTTTCATTTGATTGGGAACCTCACCAAGAGGTGCTCCAATTAAATTTTTAAAAAATAAAAATGGTTCCATGTGCCTTTCCATGGATTATGGAGACATGAATGACATCAATTTAAGGATCAATAATTTGTTGCCTCATATAGAGGATTTTTTTATTTAGATCTATTGAGATAACTGTTTTTTCGATCATTGATCTATGGTCCAAGTACCATAATATAGAGGTGAAGGGGGATGGAATTCCAAAGATGACATTTGAGAATAGATATGGCCATTATTAATTTGTACTTATGCCATTTGAGATTTGTAATTAACTTTTTGTGTTTATGAATCTTATGAATAGACTATTAAAACTATTTTGGGATTAGTTTTTTGTTATGTCTATAGATGGTATTTTTATTTATTCTAAAATCCATGAGTAAAATCAATGTAGCATAAGGGTTGTTTTGAAAACATTAAATAAAAATAAACATTATCAAATTATTACAAAGAGTGAATTTTGGTTGAAAATTATTTATGTTCATTTAAATATTATTTCTAAATAATGTATTACTTTTGAATTGGCTAAAAAATTAATTGTTGAGTAATGGAATATACCTAAAAATTTCTCCAAGATATTTAGTTTTATTTGATTATGATGTTACTATAATTATATTGTTGCAAACATTTCACATTTGTGTATCCTGGTGACTATGTTAACTTGAAAATGATTAAATATCATCCAGAAAATAAAATTTGATGATTTTTAATGAGCTAAAATGTAAAAATTTCAATGATCATGTTTTTTCCTTCCATACTGAAATGGTGAATTCTATATATAAAATGATTCTTTGTTGAAATGAAATTGTTTAATCTAAATGAATAATGATCATGTAATTTCTTACACTTTACATCAATTGAAACATTATGAATTAATGTTACATACACATTGTTTGGAATTACATGATGTTATTTTTGAATTAAAAAATTTGAGAGTTCATTTTTATGGATTAATGTGTATAATATATATTTCTCACAACCCTCTTGAACAATTAAATTCACTAATAAAGAGTTGAGAAATATATTAAGAATATTTCTAGAACTAATAAATGATTATGACTGTACGATTCATTATCATCATGGAAAATAAAACAAGGTGGTTGATGCTATGAAATGATAAAATTAATGATACCATAAATACATTACATTATGAATTTGACCATTTGGTTAATGATTTGATAAAATGTATACCGTATGTAGTCGATATTGGTACATCAACTATTCTATCAGTTTATAGTGTATTCAACATTGGTAGGGATAAATTAATGATTTTAGAAGGTGGATCAATAATTGAAGTATATTGTGGACTAAATTAAAAATGAAAAGTTTTTTTATTTAAATGTTGATGAAGAAGATGTTTTATGATTTTTAAAAATATTATGTGTGCCTCGTGATTCACATTTGGGGATAGAGTTGTTGAATACAACTCATAGTTTTCCATTTTTCATTTATACAAATAACACATTGTTTTATAGATACATTCCAATGTATTATTCATGGGACAAAATGAAACGATATATATGTGAATTTACCATAATGTGTTTAACTTTTCATATAGAGAATGATTAAAATAAGTTACCGAATAGGGTGCATCAACCATTTTCAGTGTTCGATTGGAAATTAGAGAATATATCAATGAATTTCATGGTAGGATTTTAAATGACATATAAATGTTATAATTAAATTTGTGGTATTTTTTGATCTATTAAATAATAAGCTCATTTTATTCCCATTAAAAATATAATGTCATTAGAGAAACATTCTATAATGTACTTAAATATAATTTTCTTATCACATGGATTGGCTCTCAATGTTGTTTCAGATCGTGATCCAATATTCCCATACAATTTTTTAAAAGGGAGTCATAATATATTGGTTACTTTAATAAATTTTATTAAATCATTTATACCTCAACCAATTGTTTAGTATGAATAGAAAATTAACCCATTAAAATATATTTTTTATTTAGACACAATATATTTCATGATAATTTAGGATTTGCATATTTTTTTGGTTGGATTTTCCTATAATAATATTATTTATTTTATTATATATATGCACCAATTTGAGGATTTATAAGGAAGGAGGTGTTTGGAACATGATTTTCAGTATGATGTAAGAGAATATAAGTTGATATGAAGATGTTTTTGACAGGTAATGGATAAAAAAATCTGGTGATTCAATGACACATGTCGGAAACATAGAGTATGAAGAAAATTGATATGGATAACTAGTGGGAAGATATTTTTTTCAAGGTAGGTGATCATGTCCTTCTTGATGTATCTATATTGAGATTCGTGATGTGTTTTGTTAAGAAGGGATATATGATTCCATGGATCATTAGACTATATGAAATTTCATGTAATGTTTAATTACATTCCTACGATGTTGATTTATCTCTGAGTTTATCCCCAGTTCCAAGTGTATTTAATGTTTCAATCGTAACGATATATGCATAGGATTCAAAAACTTGTTTTTATCCCTGAAGTAATTTAAGTTGAAGAGAAACATTATAATAATGAATAACCAATTCATGTTTTTGAACTCAAATATAAAGTGATGTAGAATTTGGTAATTGAGCTAGTTACAGTTTTTTAGAAAACATATATATTTGAAGAAAAAAGGTGTAAATTTAAAAATTCAATGAAGGGAAATTATTCACACATATTAATAAGGGAATTGAACATTTTGGATGAAATTTAAAAAATGTTGTAATTATGTGACAACTTCTATAATTAAAGAATAATTCTTTTATATATTTATTAAAAATTATGAATTAAAATGTGATATTAAATTAAATTTTATTTGATGTTAAATAGAAAAAATGTCCCTCAATAATGAGTTTCTTCATTTTCTTATGTCTCCCACTTATTTAATATGAAAGTTTCTACATTTTATTTGTATTAGTAAAATAAGTAGGTATAACTACAATGTGTTTACAAATTTTTATAATTTTTTATATATTTATCCAATATATTTAATAAGCATATGACATGAATAAAACCCATTTTATTCTTAAAAGACCTTTTTTCTAAACAGGTATTTTATCATTTTTTAATGTAGATCCTATATTGAAAATATTATATGAAATATTTATATTTTTTATATGAAAATATAAAATATTTTTTTAAATAAAAAAATATCATAATTCACATTGGGAGGTTATTTTCGTATTTTTTTAGAACATTATTATTTTGATTAGTAGTGAATTATACTAAATATTAGTTCAAACTGCATTCTCATAAAATTTATTTATACTATTATATATATTTTTTAATCAGTTTAAATTTATAGTTACATCATTGTGATTTTATTTAAATCAGTTTAGTTCTATGGAAATAATTTTATATGGATTATATATATAAATAAATAGAAAACTATAGAACATTATTAATTCAAAAACTCATTTGGTCATCCCATTTAATGGATTTAATTTAAATTAATTACAACAATTTATATGATTTTAATTTGTGAAAATTAATTCCCAATTTCGAATTAGAATTATTAGTATTGTAAAATATTGTAAAATAATTTTTCACTAAAAATATTAACAAATGTAATATGAATTATTTATATTGATTAACGTAAAAATTTTGTTAACTAGTGGTTAAACATATATCATATGGGACTAAATGTCCTAGATAGTTTAAAAAACCCATTTTCTATGCTTGATTCAACCATATAACCAATTTTATATAATTATTTCCATTATTGGAGTCATTTTATTCAACGGATCCATCCAAATCATGATTACCATTTTATATTTACAATAATACTACCCCCTCCACTTTAAAAGGAATTCCCCCTACACACATTTTCATAGGCCTCAATACCTATAGGATTTTCCAAACCCTTATCAAATAAGCTAATAAAATTCATTCCTTCACCATATATTCAACAGTATTGGCATAAATCCATCCATGGAAGCCCTTTTGTGAAAACAGAAATTTGGTACCCAAAAAATATGTAACATTCTTCAATGACAATTTATGTTTCAATTATTTATCCACCCAATCATTTATTATTATTCCTTGTCTATATGATAACATATGTATCCTAAAAATATTGATCTATTTTTATATTATTGGGTCGACCTTTACCAATACACAAACATCCATAAAACGGGTAATGAAATTGTCGTTTATATATGATGAAATAGCGCCTCGTGAAACGATGTCGTTCATTTTTTCTTTACCTCCTCTACTATTTGGAAATTATTATGGAAACATTTTTATCATATAATCTATTTATTATTTAGTAATAAATCAGGAATATTTATATAGATATACATTTATTCCTTTCATTTTATGTAAATACGTTAAATCATTTATAGATATCTTGGTTACCGCCTCCATAAAGCGATGTGACACAATCATACAATATTTAGAATCTATTAAGATTTAGTTTAATTAAAAAAAAGTGACTTAAATAAAATATATATTATATTCATGACATAATTTAATTTTTGGATATATAATGGTTAATTTTATATGTTACCTCTTCTCGAACTAAAATTGATAACAGCGTTTAAGGATGTGTGGACTACCGCCTCCTCGATACGATGTGATTCCATTTATATCACAAGAATTATATATATATATATATTTATATATTATTAAATAATATTTTATTTATGATATAATTATCATTATATAATGTCAAAATTTTAGGTACCTTCATTCCATACTGATCATTGAAAATGAAAATTTCATTCTTTCATACGTTTAGCCTAACATCTCCATGATGGAAACGTGAGTTTATTTTTCATAATAAGATATCATGATTCATTTTAAAAGTAATATATATATATAAGTATAATAACTATTTACTGATTATTATTCTATAATAATTTATATAATGACCCATTTGACTTTTTTTGTCATAACCAAGTCATTTTTCACATGTAAACAGAATGTGGTCAAAACATAAATCATAAACACAATTGTTTATGTAGTTGTTAAAAAAACTATAATAAGTGACATATAATTAATGATACAAATATAAAATGGTTCTAATGGAATAAAATAATTAATATACATTTATTTTTAGTAAATATAATGACACACGTGACAAGATAGACTCATGGTAAGTGATCTTGACTCAATCATATATCATTGGGTAATTTCTGATTATATGAACCTTAATTATATTATAAGTAGTATATAAAGACCCTTTGATATTATAAATCTATATGTTTCCTATTTTTTTATTTAATGTTTATTTATTATATTATATATCATATGGTAATTAATTTAAATGTTCAAAGTGGTATGTGTTTCGTTGAATGTTTAAATATTGAATCTTTACCTCCATTTTCATATTCTTCCTATTATTTTACATATTTATTTATACATATATAAAAATTATTATAAATGAACATTAGTGGCCATTATTGTTATTTTGATTCCTTTATAAGCCTTGATTTTTTATATGAAAAAAACCCCTCTTTAACTTTTTTCTATGTATATTTTTTTGAAAATGGGTTTCAAAACTGAATGATTATTTAAATGTGTATATTTATTTTCTTGAAATTTCAATTGAAATAATATGAATAAATTTTTTTAATATTTTATATTTTATGTGTTACTATTACGTAATGATTCTGGGACATATTATGTGTTGTTATGTGATAAAATAACAACTAGTGGATTCATAGTAATCCATGAATGGCTGGGTCCATGATAACCCTCTAGTGAATTGGGTATGCAAGTTGGGTGTCTGGATATACCATTTTTAAGAGTGAAAATTATGAAATTCGACTGCATTATTATTCAATTTATATGATTGATATGTATAATTAGCTCCCCAGACACCTTTATGTATTTTTTATTCATTCTATAGGTTTTATTTCAGTCTTCTGATTATAAAAATCATATATAATGAGATTATATAATAAGGAATGTATTTACTAATTATTAAGGTGAAAATTACTTCCCTGTGATATTGGTTTAATGGGTACGAATTCATATCATTTTACTAACAGTTTCTTTTTTATATCCCTTAAGGACATTTTTATGCTCAAACAATGTTTTTAATGTTTTCCAAAGGATATAAGGATGATTAAATAATGGGAAGAATACATATTGAATTTCTTGAATAGATTCATAAAATATATCATGATTATTTAAAAAGTATTAGTTTATGGAATGAATTTATACTGTTTGGAAGTGTCCACTTTGAATTGTTTGATTTTTTTATGTATGAGTTATGTCCTAATTCTCAAAAACTTGTTACCTAAAAAGATCCTTACTGTATGAGAAAGTTAAATTATTGACATAACAAAATATTTTGTAATGTCTGAAGGTAGATCCTCATGACAATTATAGAGATATTTGATCTATAACCTATTTAAATTAACATGAACATTCATGAAAAAACATGCATGAGAAAATAATGTATTTTAAACATGGAATAAGGAAAATAATTAAATGTTAATTAAAAACATATGGAAAATGTTATAAGGGGATTATATATGATATTATAGATACTAATATTTTTATTTTATACATTGATTGCATTCATTAGTCAAATATATTTGAATTTGAAGAATGTTAATATAAAAGGAAATGTGAGGTAAGGGACCTCAAATTAGTTTTTTATTTCTTAATGAATTTTTATTGTTGATCAACTAATATCATTAATCCAGACTACATACTACCCCTTTTAAATGAAATATAACGAATCCTAATTATTTTATGAAATTATTATTTTTTATTTGAAATAACTCATTTTTGGTTATTTGAATTAATATTTACCATGTGGTAAAAAAGTATATCACTCAAAATTTTTTCAATAGCTTATATTACTAATTCTTCATATTTGATATTTATATATTTATTATATAATCAGTTTTAATTATATTATCACATATTTAATATTATTTTATTTCATTTTATTGAATATGTACATAATTTATTAATTAATTTATTCTCGAATCAGTTTTATGATATCTATAAGGTATTATTTCTTAATCTTTTTCTAAACAAGATGGTTCATTCGTGAATTTCAGCTGAAATTAATTATTTCATCATTTCATAATAAACACATTTAATTTTATTTTCCTCTACTAAATCATGTTAATATAATATAATAATATCATTTTCATATATTCGGTAATTTCAATAATTGATAATTTTATTAATAAAATAGAAATTCAATCCTCTATTATGATTGATTTCTGTTTTCTTACAACACCATATTTTTCATAAATATTTTTATTTTTCTAATCCCATTCCAAATGAATAATTAATGAAATATATACTAATTTTTAAAAAAATATAAAGTAATCGTATTTTCAATTTAAAAACATGTTCTACTTGGATTGTTCTGATAATACGAGAGGAATTTTTTTAATATACATATTAAATAAATAATTATCTCCCATCGTGACAAATCAAGGTTTTAAAAAACCCATGATGTGTTTCATTGTTTATTTTGAATGAAATTAATTTCTATTTTTTTGATGATTTATTTTTAGAAATATTTTTAATGAAATAAGGTTATTTTTTGAGATTATATTTAATAAATTAATAATTTTATATATATTCAACAATGACAGTAATATTTTATAAGACATTTGTTCAACTAGTGGTATGTAGTGTCGATATTATTCAAATTCAATATTTTCATTATATATGTTAATTTTTACCAAATAAATTATTTACAATCACTTTCACGATTGATTGTTTTGTAGTCATTAATATTTCTTTAAAAAATTAACTCTCTTAATATCATAATACAATTAATTTCTCTTATATACCCGTAATATTTTTTCATATATATCATTATTTCTTAAATTATATATCTTTTTTTACATATAGTTATTATCGTAATTATCAATATTAATTTATTCATGGATATGATAATTTCATAACTAATTTACCATTTTTACATATGATGTTTAAATTCAATGTAATTTCAATAACTGGAAAATATTGGTAGATTAGTATTATTTACACTATATTTACATTTTTTCATAACTAATATTTATTCATGAATTAAATTTAACGTTCAATGAAAGAGAGATTATATGGACCTATGGTGACTAGTGTTGGACCAAGAATTTATATCCATTAAATGCATTGGTAGCCTTATGAGGAGAATCAATATGATACAATTATAAAGCATTATATCCATAGTTTAAACTATATATTGAATGGTATTAATGATATATATATCATGTCTATTAGAATGTGAAGTCCTATAATTATGCATTTCGTTATTGATTATTTACAATGTTATTATTCATGATACTTTCACAATGATATTATCTATAGATTCATTTCATTCTCAGTTAATTAGTAAAATTTAATGTGTATTTAGTAATCAAACATTAAATATTGTCTTATCATTTTCATGTTATGATAGTCATGCTATTGATTAAATTTCATATGTTATTAGTTATTTTACATTCCACTTGACTAATCTAGTAAAATTACTTAAATAAAATATATGATAACATATTTACATTTCCATGTTTATTAAACATATTAATACAAGATATATTCCTAGATAAATAACAATTTATGAGTATTTAATCATAAATTTATTTTATTTCCCTCCCAAAAAATCTATAAATTGTGCTATAATATATTTTTTAGGCTATACTATTGTGAATAATGATATTTTTGAAAAAAAACTATGTTTTAATTTTTTTACAAAATATAAAACATTATTTTTAAATATATATAGTATACCAATACTACTAAAATATTTATTGCCTTCGAGGTTCTATTACATGTATCTTATTAAAACATAATATTTAATGACATCAGCTATGTGATACTAGATTTGGGGTTACTATAGAAGGTATGAACTGAGGTTTAGTTGAAAACATGTGAATTTAATTTAAGAAACCATGGTTTCAGTATTATATTGTAATGAATGTCATTTATTAGATTATATAATAATATCACAACATTTTTTATGAATGATAAATTTAGTTCCATCCTATAAATACCTCCATGCCACGATTAAACTAGTAAATTTCATTCTATAATTGATGTACATTAGAGTAATTCTCTAAAAAGGGTGCATTGGGATCGTCCCAATCATCACACATTGCAAAAAATGGTCCTTACTATGCACTAAGTTATACACTTCACGAGAATTTTCACAAGATAACTATCATTTTATTTAAAAACAATTATGATTGATTTGAGTAGATTTTGAAATAGTATATATTATGATAATTATACGTTATCACAGATCAAAATGATTCTATCATCATTCAGAAATCATATAAAATTTTATTTTTTATTTTGTAGTTTCCAATTATGATTATTTATTTTCACACTATGTTTTTTTGGGTTTATTAAATGGGAGGAAGCTGAATGAATCATTTTAACATTAAATAACAATACAAATGAGGTAATTATGAGAAGAAAAAAATTGGATGATGCCTGGAGTGAAATATATCATGATTATGATAATAATGTATCATAAAATATTATAAACAAATTATATATTAACCAACTCTCTACCTCACTGAAGAATAGAATATGGAGTTCACTAATATATTAATGAATGGAAACCATAAAAGAATTATGTCTCGGTTTTCATCACATCATAAAATTAGAATTATATTGATAAAAATGTGCCTCAAAGGAATAGTAAAATGATTAATGTGCAGAAAAAATAGAAGAACCATATAATTTTGGAAGGAAAATTAAATCTATATTATAAGGAAATAAGTCAAATCATATGGATCCATTTATATTTTATTAGGATTAATTATGTTGAATCTTTGAATTATCCAATTCAATTCATCTTCTAATGGTTATCCCTATGCTCAATTAAAAACCCATATTAAAATAAAAAAGTTGTAGTATTTATAAATTATGATTAAATAATAAAATTGTCAAAAAACAATTACCATTTACATTTCAATTATTTTAATCATCAAATATATTAGGATTTTGTTATATTTTAGAAGAATATAAGTCTTCCAAAGAATAATAGTAATGGATATCACCCTGGGATTATGAGTTTTAGTCTGATCATATGATCAGAGTAATAGATAACCCATTTGTAAAATTTGTTGGTATGTATACAACATGATAAAGTTTATTTTTTGATTAAATTTAGGGTAATAGAACTCATGTCTCATGACCTGTCCTCGGGGCCCATGTCGTGACTACCCCATGCCCGCCTCCCATAGGCCAGGGGATGGAGACTAGCACCAAAGGCATAAATCCCAATAAAAGGGAAGGCATTGCCTTTATATAAGTATGAAAACATCACAGAGTACGCAAGATGAATTAAACACTATGTAAACTGAGTACAGAAGTAATTACTGGAAAGTAAATGGGCCAGAATACAAACCCAATGGAATGTAAAGTACTATTGAAATAAAAGTACATCAGTATAAAGGAAAAGATGCAACTTCGAGCCATCCTCTGGAAATCCCCCCTGAAGGCTGAGTACAGATAGTCTCCTCCACTCCTCAGCTCCATCTGTCCGCTTCGTGTACATCTCGTCTAATGATCTACCTCCAGGTACCGTCCAGCTCCATGAGCTCCTACCTCAGTCAGGGCTGTCTATCGTCTACATACAATACAACGTAGTGCGGGTATATCCCGTGTAGGGGTGACTATATGCTACTCAGTAGGGACCTCGAGACCCCCAAAGGTCTCCAAGAATCCACGAAGGAAAACCCACAAAAGAAAGACACAATCATGAAGAATCAACCAACTCAACTTAGGTATAATCCCATACATATACCTAAGTCCTCAATTCCAGCTCGTCTCCAGCACATGAGCCCAAGTATAACCCAGTCCACACAAGAAAACATAACCCATTCCACATAGAAATTCACAATCCAATCCACAGAAGATAACACAATCTAATCCACATAGGATAACACAATCCAATCCACATAGGATAACACAATCCAATCCACACAGGAGAACAAGTCAATCATATCATGGATAATGATTGAAAGTCAAGACTTAGATCACACAGGTATACTACTCATGAATACGGGTGGAGATGATTTGATGTAGCCTCTAAATCATCTCCTCTGCCGAACCCATGTAGGATCAATGTATGGTAGTTGTCACTGCCGAACCCATGGAGGATCCAAGTAAAGTAATGATTGTCATCGAACCACAGAGGATCCTAGCATTGTAGTCGAAAACACAGAGGATCCCTGTACAGTAGTCGTCCTCGTCGAACCCACGGAGGATCCCAGTACAGTAGGTGTCCTCATCGAACCCACGGATTTTCCCAGTACGGTAGTCATCCTCGTCGAACCGACGGAGTATCCTAGTACGGTAGTTGTTCTCGTAGATCCCAATGAGGATCCTAGTACGGTAGTCATCTTCATCGCAGCAAGCTTTGGGGTTCCCGCACACAGCATGCTTGATTCCGAGAGGGTCCTCTCCACGATCCATGGGGGGTCGATACATAAACTGAAACGAATTCCTACGTTGATGTTACCCAAAGTTCCATCTCTTCCGAAGGAACTCAACGCGACAGATGGTGCGTCAATCGGACACCTGGTCTGTGAGTTATTGGCTTCTTCGTCCAAAGGGCCCAGTTTGTTTTTAAGCTAAAATTGACATTCCTGTACTCCAGCTACATAAAAACCTCTAGCAGAGTAATCCAAATGAACCGTCTCACTAAGAGGAATCCAACAAAGTCGACGGCACGCCAATCGGACATCCGGAGCTGAAGTTATAAGTGTTTCCGCTTCGAGGGCCCAGTTGGTTTCGTGTTCGAACCAACCCTTCCGTACCCAAAGTTCTCCGAAACCCTGATTTTAATATACCAAAATTACCGCATCAATACAAGGATCTCTACGCAACTGACCGTGTGTTGATCGGAGGTCCATAGCCCAAATTAAGAGCGCTTTAACAGAACTGTCCGAAAACAGGGGGTTTTGGCTAGGTACGACCAGACCCATTACCCCTTGGGAGGCTCGAACCGGGTCGACCCGACCTGGCCTCAGGTCTGGCCCGGATGGGCGTGGTGTGGCCTGGTTGGGTGCGGCCTGAAACAACCAGTGCGGCCCCACCCGACAAGGGGGTCCGGACCGGCATGGGCGGTGCGACCGGGAGCGGGCGTTTCGTCCCGGTGCGGCCAGTCCAGCCACGTGCAGGTGCCCTCGTGCTGAGCTGACACGGAAGGGGGGGGGGGGCGTTTTTACCCCTTGTGATAGTGAACTGGCACAGATTTTAAGCCGCTCCCTCAAAAATTCCAGAACAGCTTTGCTGATCCGGTCCGCCATGGCTCATCCGATGCGGTCTTCTCCAGCGGCGCGCCGCCGCTTCCACATTCCACGGACCACTGGACGCACACCAGTGGTTCGTTTGGCCCACCGTATGTGCCTATGCCATTATGGGACCCGAACATCAATGCATATGCGTCAAATCGCAATTGTAGCTCATTTCGTCGTCTCCCGTCAATCCACACATCAACAAAAAAATTGCGGAGGGTTATCGGGCCGTGTTTGTTCGGCATACAGCCTCCGCATTAGGTATTATCAATTGGAATTAATCAACACATGATATCAACAACTTACAAGGAATAATTTTAATCAATTAAAATTGAACCTAGTTTCCAAAAACACACCCGAAAATAAATATTCATGTCCCTCAAATAAAAACATTCGCGGATCAACATGATAATTAGTTGATCCGCGTTCCTTATTTTAGAAGGGAACAATCATGAAAATTTTAACACTCTAAAAAAAACCCTACCTCAAAGAAGTTCAAGGAATCTAGCATTGTGGAAAATGGTGTCACGGGAGGGGTTCCGTATACATCGACATAGAACATCCATGGAAGAAGCGGTGTCTCCCTTTCTTTCACACGGAGGTAAGATGGAAGTCGTGATGGAGTTCTTCGCATTTTTCAAGGAGGAAGATGATGTTTCTCAAAGTGTAGAACTATCCCTCTCTCAACACAAAGAAGCAACCAAAATAAAATAAGTAATTTTCCTTATTTTATTAAAAATTCAAAAACCTATACTCACATAATTAATTAGTATTGAATTTTATAAAATAATGGTGAGTTTAGTTGGCATGAATTAATGTGGGAGCGGGTAGCTAGAAAATTTAATACATGGAAGGTTTAGAGGGGATAAATATTTTTGAAAAAGGTGTGGGCTCATGTAGGCCCCGCCTCACTAATATCCTACCAAGAGTTAATATTTTAGTGGGTCCCACCCCAACTCCCACACATGGTAGTTAACCACTTATATGTGAAAAATTCTAACACAAATTATTTCACTTAATTATTAATACACATTTTTTAACAACTCTTCAGGAGAAAACACAACTCCAAAAAAGGTCTTCTTAAGCAATTATTAGTGTTGTGGTTTCATCAGTACCCTTGGATTTTGATTCCGAGCACCGTTTCAAAAGTTAGAAAAACCTGCTTGTTCGTTCACTGAACATACCCAAGCAAAACTTTGGAAATTGATTCCGGGCACACCGGGCCACAGAATCAGGTACTGTTAGAAACTGCGTACGTGTAAAATCCCAAATAAATTAAGAAAAAAAATTCCTTGAAATTTACGTTTCATTACATTACTCCCTCCTTAGGGATTTACGTCCCCGTAAAGCTACATCAAAAACTAGGGAAACAAAAGGTGGTACTGAACACGCATCTGAGCCTCTCACTCCCATGTGCTCTCCTGGAGGTTCCCATGCTGCCACCTGATGTGCACTAGAGGAATCGACCGCCCACATAGGACCTTCTCCTATCGATCCTTGATCTCCACCGGGACCTTAGTAAAATTCAACCTGTCATCGATGTCCAGCTCCCCATGGTCGATGATATGCGTCGGGTCGTGCACGTATCACCTACTAGGATAATCTGATACCAATTTCCCCTTCACAGGAGTATGAACACTCTCGAGGTCATAGTCCTGGAGGAACTCAAGCCATCACTGCCATATCTGGTTCATGTCATTCTAAGAGAGGATACACCTGAGACGAATGAATCGGTGAGAATCGTAAACATTCTATCGACGAACAAATGGGCGTGGCGAGCCATTTTTAAGAACTCATATCCACCCATGTTTTTCTACGAATGACAAGAGCTTATGAGAATACTCCTCTACCAAAAAGAGAAATCGGGTCTCATCCCCTGGATGAACCACATTCTTTGCCTAATACAGTCAATCCAGACATGAATGGTACTATTTCATGCCATGGACAACGTCGTAAGGCCTCGATGATACTACCAATAGATCCATCCATTACCCTCTCCTCCAAGTGTCATGTCACACTGTCGGAAACAGTGTGTGGTCACATAGTCTCCTCCAGTTGGAATCTCGAAAGTGAGGTTCATGCCAATGGTTTTAATCAGAACCTCTCATTATCAATTACATAGAATGGACGGGGAAGAAAACATCACAAGAAAAAGTGTATTTTATTTCTACAACTCAATGAACAAAGACACAAAGAATCAAAGACATTAACCATGTTCTAATCATCATGAACAAAACTCTCCATGTCTGGAGCTAGTCCCACTACTATCTATCTACTTCCAGAGCTCCATGGTTGTAGGCCTCATTTTCATGTAGGTGAGCTCTCCCATGTCCACATGTTCCCTACGGTCGGGGTGGTCTTCCTGGTGGTGGTGGTGGTTGGGCCTCAATGTGTCGCCCACCATCCACTGATCAATCAGCTCCTCTTCCTCGTCCTCCTTCTCCCAGCGGACTGCCCCAGTCGAACCTCTTCCTGGGAGGTCACTCTACCACATGCTGCTCATCCACCGGGTGGGTCGGGCAGTCTTGAGCCATGTGACCCTGCCCGCCGTATGCATATCACTACTTGCTCCTCATGTGGCTGGATCTCCTTTGTGTGCCCCATAAAATAGAATCTGCATCCTGAGATTGCTCATCTGAGGGCCCGGTCCTCTTGGACCTCTACGTCAACTGTCTACTGTTAGCTGCAGAAGACTCCGCTACAAGTCTTCATGTGGAGGGTCTCGCCACTGGTGACTGCTCAGCGAGAAATCTCTCCACTAGAAGGGATCTCTCCAGCCCCCCCCCCGCATGCGTCATATTGTTGAGGGATATCATAGATGCCTTGATATCGTGCCTTAGTCCCTTATCAAAAGTCTAAGCCCAGAAGAATGTGTCATGTACAATGTCCATGGAGTAGCACGAGAGATCTGTAAACCGCGCCGAGTACTGGGCTACCATCATGCTGCCCTGCCGCAACTGTAATTGCTCCTAAATGCGCACCACACAGAGGGTGTCTGGAAAGAAATCTGAGTGAAAGAGGTTCTCAAAGTCCATCCAATGTAGTGATGCCTTATCATCCACTTGGAGCATCAGGATCCACCATCTATCTGATGCCGCGTGCAGGAGACTCACTGCAAGGATTACCATGAGGTCTACTGGTGTCCCTAACAACTTGATGAATCGTACAACAGCCTCCAACCAATCATCGGCTTCCTGATGGTTCGTCTCCCCATGGAACCTGGGCACTCTATGATGCTGAAACTTGTGCAGTGTACTAAGGCGACATGCACTTTCAGTGGCTGGGGTTGGTGGCATCAGTGGCTCGGTGGGTAGAGGTACCGTCGGTGCCTCCGTTGTAAAAGGGCCCAGCACTAAGGCCTCATCGCTCAGTGGGCAGCCGCCTCACACGTAACTGGGAACACTAGCTGGCTACCTCCATGGGGCCATACTAAAAAGAAACAGGTGTTCCACAGTTATATAGTATACTTGTTGAGCTAACGCAATGTATTCACAATGAAAACTCTTTAAACAGACATTCAATCAATGTTTTTGTGTATTGAGTTGAAAATCAGAAGTCAGGGTCCTGGTATATGGATACGTTGGTCACCGCACCAACAGTGGACTCTCTGGACTGATAACCACACTCAATACCCTTAACACTATTGCTTCACATAGAAGAACAATCAGAGTCCTAAGTTATGCGGTAGAACCAAACTAGCTCTGATACCAATTTTTCACGACCCATCCTTGAGGCCCGTACCGTGACTACCCCAAGCCCGCCTCCTATAGGCCAGGGGCTGGCGACTAGAATTAAAGGCGTAAATCCTGATAAAATGGAAGGCATTGCCTTAATATAAGTAAGAAAACATCACAGATTACGCAAGATGAAGAAAACACTAAGTAAACTTATTACAAAAGTATGTACTAAAAAGTAAATGGGCCAGAATACGAACCCAACTGAAATTAAAGTACTATGGAAAGGAAAGTACTACAGTAGAAAGGAAAAGCAGCAACTCCAAGTCATCCTATGTAAATCACACCTGAAGGGTGAGTATCGATAGTCTTCTCCTCTCCTTGGCTCCAGACGTCCGTTTCGTGTACATCTCGTCCAGTGATCCACCTCCAGGTACCGTCCAGCTCCACGAGCTCCTACCTCAGTCAGCGTTGTCCATTATCTGCATCCAACACAACATTGTGCGGGCAAAGCCCGTGCAGGGGTGAGTATACACAACTCAATAGGGACCTCGAGACCCCCGAATGTCTCCCATAATATATGATGGATAAACCGAAAAGGAAAGATAAAATCATGAAGAATCAAACAACTCTACATAGTTATATGCCCATACATATACCTAATTCATCAATTCCAGCTTGACTCTAGCACATGAGCCCAAGTACAACTAAGTCGACAAAGGAAAACATAACCCATTCCACAAAGGAATTTACAACCCAATCCACACAGGATAACATAATCCAATCCATAGAGGATAACACAATCCAATCCACATAGGATAACATAATCCAAACCACACAGGAGAACACGTCAATCATATCATGGATAATGATTGAAAGTCAAGACACAACTCACAAAGTTATACTACTCACGAAGAGGGGTGAAGATGATTTCATGTATCCTCTGAATCATCTCTTGTGTCGAACCCACGTAGGATCCATGTATATTAGTTGTCGCTGCCAAACACACGGAGGATCCAAGTAATTTAATCATCGCCATAGAACCCACGAAGGATCCCCCCACGGTATACAAACCCAAAGAGGATCCCAGTACAGTAGTCGTCCTCATCGAACCCACAGAGGATCCCAGTATGGTAGTCGTCCTCATAGAACCCACAGAGGATCCCAGTACGGTAGTCATCCTCTTAGAACCCACGGAGGATCCCAGTACGGTAGTATTCCTCGTCGAACCCACGAAGGATCCTAGTACGATATTAATCTTCGTCGCAGCCAGCTCTAGGGATCCCGCACACAGCATGCTCGACTCTAAGATGGTCCACTCTACGAGCCATGTGGGGTGGATACATCAACTGACACGAAGTCCTATGTTGTTGTATCCCAGAGTTCTGTCTCATCAAAAGGAGCTCAACGCGACATAAGGAGTGTTAATCGGACCCCCGGTCTGAGAGTTATTGGCTTTTTCATCTGAGGGGAACTGTTGCTTTTTAAGCTAAAACAAACATGACAATACTAAATCTATGTCCAAACCTATAGAATATTAATCCAAAATAACCATCTCACTATGTAGAATCCAACAAAGTTGACAGCACGCCAATCAGATGTCTGGAGCTCCTGTTATAAGTGTTTCCCCTCCGAGGGCACAGTTGGTTTCGTGTTCGAACCCACCCGGCTATACCCAAAGTTCTCTGAAACCATGAGTGTAATATACTGAAACGAACGTCTCGATCCAAGGATCTATACTCAACAAAAAGTGCGTTTATCGGAGGTCCGTTGACCATGTTATGAGTTTTTGAACAGAATTTTCTAAAAACAGGGGGTTTGGCCCCTATCCGACCGGGCCCATTACCCCCTGGGTCGGCCCGAACTGGGTCTACCCGACCTCGGTCAGGGTCCGGCATGGATGGGTGCGTCCCAGCCAGAGCGGCCGGCCCGGTTCGGGGGTCCAGCACATTATGGGCGGCCCAGCCCGGCACGGGCGGTCCGTCCCGACGCGGGTGGTCCGGCCCGGTGCGGGCGGTCTGGCCCTATGCAGGCCCCGTGCGCAGAGCAGATGCGGAAGGGGGGGGGGGGGAGGGGGGCATTGTTCCCTCCCAGGTGACAGTGAACCGGAAAAAATTTTAATCTCCCCCCCCCCAAATTCCAGAATGTCTTTTCCCTTCCGGTCCATCGCGGCTCAGCCGAGACGGTCTTCTCCAGTGGCGCGCCCCCGCCGCCGATCACCGGTGCCGCCGCGCCTAGGTGGCGTGCTGATGCCACTTTCCACGGACCTCAGGACGCGCACCGGTGGTCCGTTTGTCCCACCGTCTGTGCCTATGTTCATTACAGGACCCGAACTTCATTTAGGAGACATCAAAACGCCATTGTGGCTCATTCCGTCATCGCCCATCAATCTGCACATCAACAAACAAACTGCGGAGGGTTATCAGGCCGTGTTTGTTCCACCATCACCCTTCGCGTTAGGTGTTATCAATTGGAATTAATCAACACATGATTTCAACAACATACAAGGCACAATTTTAATCAATTAAAATTGAACCTAGTTTCCAACAACACACCCGAAAATAAATATTCATGTCCCGCAAATAAAAGTATTCGCGGATCCACTTGATAATGAGTTGATCCGCGTTATTTGTTTTAGAAGGGAACAATCACGATAATATAAACACTCTAAAAACAAACCCCTACCTCAAAGAAGATCAAGGAAGCTAGCATCTCGAAATACGATGTCGCGGGTGGGGCTCCGTATACGTCGACATAGAATGTCCATGGAAGAAGTGGTGTCTCCCTTTATTTGACGCGGATGGAAGATGGATGGAGTGACGGCGTTCTTTACATTCTTCAAGGAGGAAGATGAAGTTCCTCAAAATGTAGAACTCTCCCTCTCTCAACATAATGGATCAACCAAAATATAATAAGGCCTTTTCCTTATTTTTTTACCTTTTCCAACATTTTAAAAATTCAGAAACCTAAACTCACATAATTAATTAGTCTTGAATTGTCTAAATTAATGGTGAATTTAGTTGGTATGAATTAATGTTGAAGAGGGTGGCCACATATTTTAATACATCGGAGTTTTAGAGGGGTTAAAGAATTTGAAAAAGGTGGAGGCTTGTATGGGCCTCGCCCCACTAATATCCTACCAAGAGTTAGGATTTTAGTGTGTCCCACCCCAACACCCACACATGGGAGTTAACCTCTTATAAGTGAAAAATTGTAACACAACTTATTTCACATAATTCATAATCCACATTTTTTAACATCTCTTCACGAGAAAACACAACTCTAGAAAAGGTCTTCTTAAGCAATTATCGGCGATGCGGTTTCATCAGTGCCCTCAGATTTTGATTCCAAACAATGGTTCAAAAGTTAGAAAAACCCTCTTGTTCGTTCACTGAATGTACCCGAGCTAAACATTGGAAATTGATTCAGGGCACACTGAGCCTCGGAATCAGGTGCTGTCAAAAACTACGCACACGTAAAACCCAAAGAAATTATGAAAAATCATTTCCTTCAAATTTACTGGTCTATACACCATGGGTTTAGTATATAAAAATATATTTGAGTAATAATTCCATTGAAATTACTTGGATATTTGTTTAGAGGTATTTGGTATCCTTTATGGGTTAACATATCTTTATCATATAGTAACTATGGATCCAAAATTTTTTGGGATCATTATGGGGGTGTATAAATATTGTCTTAGAAAAATAAATCCTATATAATGGATGACATCCCATTTCAAATAAAATACTTGTGAGGATCGAACCCACAATCAAATGGTGATAAGGATTTGAATCCTACAACTACCCTAATTGATATCCTAGTTAATATGTAATTTCATTAATTAATTTAATTGATTAATATATATTAATTATTAACAATTTGTGTTACTATTATGGTTTATATATTAATTTATTACATTGGATAACATGGGTTATCAAAGTGGGTTTTTAAAATATTTAAGGATGATAGAAATACTCTTCACCATTTTATTATCCTTCAAATAAAAAAAATTATTTCTCTTATTGAATATGAAAATTAGTTTTTGGATATTATTTTCAAAGAGAGTGAGATGAAGTGTCAATTTATTTAATAATGACTAAAAAATGGAATTATTCTTATGAAATAGGAATATATCAGGAAATAATATTTCTATATTTTCATAGATAGTAAAGAATGTATTTAAATTAGTTAAAAGATCTCGAAAAAAATGTTATCTTATTATCATTATATCTGATGAATCAAATAGTATTTTATATCATCATATTTTTTAATTTATTATGACCTTAATAATCCATTTATCATTTATTTTTTATGATCAATGTCCTCTATCACTCTCTATAGTTATATTGGATGTTATTCCATGTTTATAAAATCACCACTAATTTATGTTCTTATACTTGGTAACATATTTATGTGAAATTCAAGATAATAATTCTACAACAATTTCTCTATAATATAAATTATTATTTATTAACCAGTTTTATAATGGGGGTTCATAACAAATAAAATTCAAATAGAACGTACTTTATATTTTAGTGAAATATAGGATTTTGAGGATGTACATTATTTAATGTTGGAAGAATGGTACAACACAAATTTATCATATTAGAACAATTAATTTAATAAATTATTTATCATGGAACACCTTTCATAAAAAACCAATTTATTTTATTACATTGAAGTTAATCTCATTGCTAGCCAGTGGAACACACTACCCCGAGGTTAATTTATTACTAATATACCATACTTTTAAAATTATAATATTAAATTAATGGTTATTAATAGTATTAAAAATTATGAATATTTTGGTTATCTATTTATTATAAAAAATAATAATCCTATCAAACAATAGAATTATTTTAATAGAAAATATTGTTTTCAAAAACATAGTTTATGCAAAAATTGGGAATATAATTTAAATATAGTTTTAGCAATTTTTTAAAATTAATTTTATAAATATAACATTTTTTTAATTGTAATAAATATTTTATATTATGGTGATCAATATGATTTTTTATATGTTTAATATTTCATGTCATAACAAAAATAAATAATTATTTTTTAAATATTTCTCACCATTTAAATAATTTATATCGGTAAATTACATTTTAATTTGGTTTTAAATATTTATTAGATTAGTAAAATTAAATTTTAACTAATTTATTTCATGTAATAAATTTCATGTTAAAATATTTCATTACAACACTATATACTTATTATAAATTTCTATTTAGAAACTTGTTTTTTTCGTCGCATCTATATGTACACTTTTGAATTGGGTTCCTCAACATGTATGAATTTTATATAAAATGATGGATTCCATATTTTTAATCAAAATAATATATATTATATAATAAATCCAAATTATTTTTTTGAACATAATGAATATTAAAAACCATATGAAAATAATCACCACGATTAAGGTAAAAATATGTCTGTCGTGGGTTAATCTAAGAAGATAAGGCTTAAAATAACCTATAAACTCGTCCAAATGTTATTAAATGACTATATTTCATCCATATAAATATCAAAATTTAATAAATTTTAACTTGGAATCATTTTTCCTTGAAATAAATTTATTATTTCAGATTCTTTTGGGAAAATTCCATGAAATTTCAATGAGAGTAGCATTTCCCCACTTATAAAATGGATGTCACTCAATTCACTTCCCCAAACCTTTGATGCTATTTTTAATGACCTATGAATTCAAAAATACATTCTCAGCATTATTATAATAATTTAATAGCTTTATCCATTCCTAAAAGACCATAACTATGGTCTTTAAGAGGGGTTCCAAAGGATATTTTTCTTAGAGAGTGTAATTGACTCATTGATCAACATTCAAATTCATTCTTCATTATTAAACATCAATTATGTAGTAAAAAATCTAATAAAATTATATCATTATATATAATACAGTTATATGTAACTATATTGATGACATAATATTTATCAACAGCATACTCCATCGTGTAGGATATGAAATCATCAATCGAGTGTATGGAGAACTAATACCTCACGAACCGATGTAATATACATCCATAAAAACAATTCAATGATTAATATAGTGTTGAGATTAAAAAATCATATAATTTATCTTATATTTTTAAAATTTTTATTCATAATATCACATATACCTTCTTACATTCCATGTAGTATATTTTATCATAATGTCACTCTAGTGTATGGAGGACTACCGCCTCATAAAGCATTATGATTAATTTTTTGAATAATATATAAATGGAAGTTAATGAAGATAAATTTAATGATTATATGTGATATATATTAAATTATATTGAATTTTAGAAATTAATATATTACTCATTTACTTACATGTTCACACATTAATGGAATGATATCATTACTCATGCATACATACACTATATAATGTACTAGAATATAAATAGTTTGTATCAGGTCACATGTGACATTAACCCATCATAAAACAACTTTTATTGATGGATTATCGTAGAAATTCTTCTATGATCACTAATACCTACATCGAAAAATCCTTTCCCTCGTAATATATATGTTAATTTTTTTACTCATATTCTTTACCCATATTAACTTATTAAAAATTTGAAAATTAAAAAGATGAGGTAATATAATTTAAAAAATATATATATAGATATATAAATAAAACGTTGAATTACTAATTTTAATTTACATAATATTTTGATTCATTGAATGGGTTTTAGTAGACTTCACTGATGATATCCTTGTGTACTCGGAATCTATAATGGGGAACATGATACACATGAGGATATTTCATGTTGTACTCTTAGAGCACAAGATATATAAAAATCACAAGATGTTATGGTAATTGATTCATGTGGTCTAATTTTCGGGACATGCTTTCTCAAGAGATGGTGTTGCAGTGGACACTATCACAGTCGAGGTAGTGTTATCCTTGGATCCCCATAATAGTGTTATGGAATTTTGGATATTCCTTGGTAGATAGTCTATAACCAGAGTCTCATAAATGATCTCACCACAGTATTAGTTCCAAGAAAGCATTGAAATGAATGGGGATGGCTTATAAATGGAAAGAATGTTTCCAATAGGATTTTTAGTAGTTGAGGTAGATATTGACAAGCTCTCCCGTCTTAGTATATCTATAGTAGGGTTTCAAGTAAAAAGTTTTTTAAATTCAACTAGAACTAGGATTGATTTTGTTATAATGATGTGTAAAGAAATGATTGTCTAGGGATTACATTAGTTGAGACTACATGAGTAGACCAACATGGCCCATAATCATTAGATAGCAGCAGTAGTGATCACACTAGATATGTGGAAACAATACCAGATTATTGAGATTTTTATCATATACCATGACCACAAGAGTTTCAGTAATATCTTCTCTCAGAATGATATTATCTTTAGATAGAAGTGATGGGTAGATTTACTCTAGGATTTTGACTTGGCTATTTTCAATAAACCTGGGAATTGAAATGTTTTAGCAGATTCACTATTCAAGGTATCTTATTTGCAGCTATCAAATAAGGAATCAAATATGATTCCTTCATTATTGTTATAATATTGTGATAGAGATGAGTGTCATAATTCCAATTGAAGGTTTTCAACCCTCCTCACTTGTACCGAGTCGATGAGGCATGTCTAGGGGATACTAACTATAGGAACATACATAATTAGATATCCACTTGAAATTAGATTGATCGATTTTCTAATGTTGGGGTGCCTGTCGATACTTTAAATGGATTCATAATGCTACTAGTGACATTGCAAGAGGAGGTTCTGAGATAGTTTCATATGAATCCTTTAGGAAGTATATCGTAGCTTGGAAAGGATGTACTAGTACATTTGACATCAGTTTTGGTGTGCAAGGTTGAATAATGGAGAATTGGAGGTTGTCGCTAGAAGCATTAGATTTTTGTTCATAAAGGATAACCACTATGTACCTGTTGGTTTAGCTCAACCATATAAAGTGATAGTGTAAAATTATTATGGAATATATATATGTACATTGTGATAGGATTTACATATACGTACAGGTAACATGATTCCATATGGGGGATTTTAGTTCTAATAACCAATGTCATCCCACTTCCCAGTAATATCAAAGTAGTGTTCTAGAGTGTTCTTGGGTTGTATCAATGTGAAATAGATAGCCCGACTCCATGGTGATTTATCAATAATCATCTCTCAGCATGATTCCCACCTCACATCCTAGATGTGAATGTTATTTGAAGAGGAATTTAGTACTAAATTACACATGTGCACAATGTTACACCCCCAAAATAATGACCACTCTCAATAGACCATTCAATTTATAGGGGACATATAGAGAGCTTACATATATGTAATCGTCCTTACATCGGAGGATCACCAACTATGGGTGGATATTTCATACAATAACAATTTACCATTCCACCACTGGTAAAGAGAAATTTGATCCTATGTATAGGATACCCTATAGGTCCCCACAATAGTGGACTAACCAAGGATAGTTATTGATCATGAGCCCAATGTTGGTATCTGTAACAACATAGAAGATTAATGTCATCTAAGAGTTGAGAAGGACTACATTGGCCAAATATATATCATATTTAGAAATGTGATGATGGCCTTTGGATATTGAGGATCCATACCATGTCTTCTAATGCGTTTCACCTCGATATGGATTATGGATATTTTCATTGGAAAAAAGTATCTCTATTGTTTATTGGTCTTTTCCAGATACAATGCAGAGTTGGAAAGAATGTATACCAAATATATCCACCTCACATGTTAGAACGAGTTCACGATGACTTCTACATGTCACAAATGAATAGGTATGTGCATTACCATCACACGTTATCAATTAGGGAATCTAGAAATCGAGGAAGAATATATATTTGTTGTGTACTAGGTAGATATTATGGATCGAAATGATACAATCCTCCAAGGGTGAGTGATTACTTTATTGATTATTAAGAAGATGTATATGATTATTTTAAAGAGAACATGCGAGCGATATGATCATATTCACAATCAGTACCAATATATATAAATATTACTATTGTTTTTTACTTTCTGAGATGTAAATAACAACGGTTGGGGATTTTTAATAACTTGAGTATTCCATGTATAATTTTTGTTAATTTTATTTATTACTTTCATGCCCATGTTCAATTAAAGTGTCTTTTTTTGAGGAAATGTGTTTCATATGTAAATTTTTTAATTATATTAAATTTCATGTTCACAATGTTTTCTAGAAATACTGGAAGAACTTGTAATTGGGTGCCCTGATTATATATCCTTGTATAAAATTGAGTTTACAATATGAGATTTAACCGCGAAACTACATAACCCTTGTCGATATGGTGAATTTATGGAAATGGAATCACGGCTGCAGAAATTAATAAAATGATTAAATTAATTATATTATTGATTTTTCAATGCATTGAACATATTTTCCTTTAAATAAATTTATTAATATGAAACAATTTTAGTGACATCCTTATAACCCTTATCATCATTGGATGGCCAATGGAGAGTGTGGATAGAGGTTCCATTGGTGGATGACAAATAGATTGAGGATTCATGACTCGATCCTAACAAAATCTATGGATCTCGTAAACGATTATGACACTATAAAATTATACATCAGTGATCAATCAAAATTTATGTATGATTGTTTATATTATATTCTTTACCTTTTATTTTTTCTAAAATGTATACAATGAATCAATGGATAAATTTATTCATGGTTCATCCAGATTTTATGATGTGATAGATTAATTGGGTTTTAGGGGAATTATTTGTAATTATTTATTTCAATTTTTTCATTATAATGGAAATGAATCTTGGTCGACATGAACATCAATCAAGGTCCTTTCCACTTATTTTTTCATGTAATTTTCTCTTACAGTTCTTTGTTTACAATGGGTGTTCAATGTTTGTCCTATGGTTAACCATTTCCTTATCAATTAATCATTGAACACATGTTTCATGGTTAAAAAAAATAAATCCTTGAAATTGGATCGACAAAACATCACTTTTGTGCGATAATCGAAGTGTTAGTGAATAAGATGGTATTAGATACCCGATTTAATTCTCTTTAGTGTTATTTAATGTGCAATTAATAATGACAAATAGATATTTTTTTTCTATATTATTCAATTCAAGAATTCAATTATTGATGATGGTGAGGTTTGGATGAGATTGGATATTGATTTCCCAAGAAAAATGGTCCCCAAATTTTTTATCAGAGGAACGATTGACGACGTGTGCAGTAGATCTGTGTTTCTATAATATCAAATGATACATGGTGATTAATCATGACATACACACCACGTATGGACCCTTTTAAGTGGAAGTTGTTTTGAAAAGGTGTTTTGGATCACATGGTCTACGACCTCCCCCCAATGACTTAGTGTGTACCTCGATTATTATACGTACATGGGTTAGAGTATATGGGTTTGAGAACACTTTTTATTCCACCACACAAACTTGACCTGGACCATGTACATGGACTAAATCCATTTAATAGGACACAAGTAGAATAAATATAATTCTTCAGTCCATTTACTTTTATACATACACATTTTAAGCCATGATATGTTTACTGAAGTTTGACTAGGGGTTAGAGGACACAGTGTGTGACCCCTAATACAAATCATGTACTTTATTATACAAGTCATGGAGCACTTTTCCACTATATATAGTAAAATATTTATTAGGATTATTATCACTTATATTCAATTTTAGGGATAGTATTGAATCATCTCATACTACTAGGTCTATGATCTCTTTTTAAATGATCTCTTGGATATAACCCTTAAAATTACTTTGAGAAGTCAAAAGTGATATCCTCTATTACCCAACACTCCCTGGTGGTGTTTTCAGTATCATAATGTCCCATAAAATGTGGGAATTAATTCTAAATATATTGTGTTAATTCATGTATGTTTGTTAGAATCACTCTATAACCTTGGTAGTAATCTCTATTTCTGTATTGTAACAATCATACCATTAGAGTGTACATAGATTATTGAGAACTAATGATCACTACCACTCTCATCAATTTTATTATTGATATAAATATCACGGTTGTATTATCCTTGTTGATTTCATTATGGAACCTTCATACTTTAATCCTATAATGGTATACTATTTTAGAGACATACAATTTTAAAGTACATTTTGTTGATTATATGTAGATATTTTTATTATATGTTTTGTAGAAATATTCCTATGTAGATATGAGTTTATATCCTCGTGTTGAATGATTTGGTATTGTGGGGTTTCTTATGTAGTATTGTTATACTCACCCATACAGGGTCCTTTTTCCCAAATTTCAATTCTTATTCAGATGGTGGACCTTTTCATAGAGTTCTAGACAGAATATGAGTAGATAGTTCATTAAGAGACCAGACATACTAAGGTGTGTTCATCATACTTTTTGATAGTAGTACAACATACTAACATTCCTTTTGGACTTATGTTTAAAAATATATATTTTTCATTTAATTTGACGCTATTAACTTTACAGTATATCACGTTATACAATGGATGTTGTATTTTGATGTACACATTCATGTAGGATAAGTGTTTTTACATTTATGCAATCTATTGAATTGGATCTGTGTGAATAAGTATAGGTAAATAGGTTAGGGACTCCCATATTAGATATATGCCTACTCAATGATAGTCGCATTCCCTTGTCTCAAGGGAGGAGGCCTTTGGGGTTCATGACAGGGGGCCTCTAGGATGGGTTCGAGAAAAAATAAATATATTAATTTTGAATTTATATAAATTATTAGGTAAAACTACTTAAATTCTATCATTGATGAGTATAGAACGTATGGAAATCTTATCTACGTGTGACCCCCACCTCCCTCAGTTCTACCAACCTGGTTATTATGTCCTAAAAAATGATCTCTTACCCATTATAATCACAATCCA
Source organism: Viscum album (assembly GCA_963277665.1). Taxonomy (NCBI): domain Eukaryota; kingdom Viridiplantae; phylum Streptophyta; class Magnoliopsida; order Santalales; family Viscaceae; genus Viscum; species Viscum album. The sequence goes on along the minus strand of OY728151.1, from coordinate 719,018,675 downwards.
TCACATATTTGATAGGATATATAATCACGTCAAATGCTATATCAATACTATTCAATAATTGTGGCAGATAATTTCCTCACGGATATCAGTATTATATTTAAAAAAACAATGGCATCCTTAGGTTATACACGCCTACCAGAATAAGGACGTTTTATAAACTATAATGGGATATAACAAACCCTAAAAATAATTAATATTATCAAGTTAATATTAAAATAAATTTCAAAATAAAAAATATTTATTTACATACCATCCAATTATAAATCATGTTTTAAGGAAAATTGAAAAGAAAATTATCCCATGTAAACAATTCTATTGAAAATTAATTCATTAGAATATAACATTCTAGTATAATAACTATATGTGAAAAAAGTGGGAATATAATAATTAATAAAATAATTTTTACATAAAATAAATTAAGGGAAAAAAATAATAATTAATTAATATTATATAATATATAAAACAAAACAAACATCTACGTAGATGGTTAAAAATCATGATGGGAACGTTACTCAGTAATATTATTGGGAATCATTAATCTCACAAGACCAAGAACCCTCTGAGTCGATGATGCCTGGAACATGGGGGTTCGATGATGATGCATCAGGCCCATCACATGGAACCATAGTGTCCAAAATTAAATTACATATATCATCATTATAATTTCCATCCATTTAAAACATGAAAAGACTATTTTTATAAAACTGTAGAAAATGAGGCATATATATAGTATTTATGACTATAACTAATATATAATTATCAAATTGTTAATCATCATACTATTCTTCATATATAACAGTGTTAAAATCTTCATCTTCGTATTCATTATAATAAATATAGATATATTCTATTGCTTTATAATATCATGTTATTTAAAAATCATTTTTCCATTATCAACTTCTTTGTCACTATTTTTTCCTAAACTATGGGGTTTCTTCATTGGTATTTAGGTCACTTCATTGAAATTAATTATTTGGATTTATCTCGTGAAATATTTATTTATACACTATCAGAGAACCATATTTTTTTTTCTTATAATCAGTTTCATGGGACGTATGATTTATAATCCACCAAAAGTCAATTAACTCTCCTTAAGAACCATAATAATTTTCTAATAAATTTTTTGTTCTAATGAGCCAATAAATAATTTTCATTTACATAAATATTTATTATATGTTTAATTTCGAGAATTCCATGACTTGGATGAACCAAAAAACCTCTATCAATATAAACGTAATAAAATTTAATTAATATAGCATAATTTTATTTCTGATTTCACAATTCAATTAGTTCATCTATCATGACATAAATATCACCTTCACTTTATCTATGATGATATCCTCTAAATAAAACATAACTATTCATTAATTTTTTTCAAAATATGAATATCTGTAAAATAGAGAAGAATTCCCCACATATGTGCTATAGGAATTTACAATTTTTTGTGGTGGGTTACTAAAAACAATCGATTAAAATTTTGGTAGTAAGTAATTATAACTGAAAAAATTATATACAATTATATATATAAAAATAATAAAATTAGTTGTAATGAAAAACTATAAATACTTCACTTTAACATGCATAAAAACAGGTTTGAAAAGTGATGTTATAGATAATATTCAATGTAATATGTTTTTATTTGAGGAATATGTTACATTATATGATCATCATCTAATCTAAAATAATAATATTAATAATATTAATTTTTTTAACGATTATTTGATATTATAACTCAGTTTTTAAATCATTTCATTTCATTATATTTGAGAAGAACATATCTGTGAACCTCATGTTGTTCATCATCTGAAATCCATCATTCATGAACACCAATAAATATATGTCCATGTTGATTAAATAAATGATAATTTACTTTTCATTACATCATTAATATTTCCTTCATTATTTACAATCTAGGTTTTTAATGTTATTTATGTTAAAAATAATTTCATAAGAAAAAAATATATTTTCTCTTGAAAATTAATTTCTTCAATCGATATTTCATTAAATTCTTAGTTACATGCATTTTTCATTAATTTTCTCTTGAATTTGTTATATGGATACATCCATCATAAATATATTTTCCCCTCCACATTTTTCTTCATCTATAAAATATAATATGAAATGTTTCATTCATTCAATGAAATCTAGCCGATATTTTTTTAATTTTACATGAATCTAAACCAACATGTACTGATAGTATATTGATTGAATCACAATAATTTTTCTTCAAAAATATTTCTAAAAATATTATATTTCTATTAGAACAACCCAAATAGAATAATTTAAAAACCATGGAATGTAGTTTTAAGAATTAAGTAAATTATAACATGACAATAATGACATTTTTATCAGGTAATATGAATTTTTCTGATACATCTATTCAAATGGGAAAAATTAAAATTTTATAGCCTCAAATCGATTATCCATTGATAAAATAAAAAAATAATTTCTAAGGAAACTATATAGACTATTTTGTAATAAATTATATCAATGATATTTTTTTAAATAAATGATGTTCTTGGTGCCTACAAATTTTTGAAAGATCTAATTATTTTTTTTAAATTCACATTAGTTCTACTAGTTTTTTCCAGAATTTTATCAATGATATTATAAAAGTAGTTATTATCCATATTCATTTCATCCAAAATGTGAAGGGAGAAAAATTCATAAAAATATTGAACATCCCAAAAATTTAATGCATTAAGTCTAATTGTGATCTGTCCCAAAACCAACTATTTTTAATTTGTTTATAATCTAATTATATGTAATATGAGGTAAGTAACAGACAATAGATTTTATATTAATACCGAGATTCATTAGTGGAGGTCCATCACATTCAATTGTACTTTTTCTGAGATTTTTTTAATTCATTAGAAAATGATGATAAGTTGGAAAAAAATGACGATTATTGAAAAAACATGGTTTTCTGTTATTTATGAGAAAAAATAATTTTTTTTCATTTATATAGTAATGACATGATTTTAGACCATGTTTAATGAATGCATATAATAATTATTATTCTAGGTAGTCTCTAATAGTCGACATTAAGGAAAAAATCAATAGGAAATTATACTTCTCATTAATGTCATATATAATGACACCTTTACTACAAAATAATTTTAACTCAACAATCAATGGATTCAAAAGAACATCCAAATTATTTTTTGAATTATATTGAATTAATAATGTCTAAAAAATATTTTGATCATTTATAAATATACTACGAGGTAAGTAGTATGGAGTTATAAAGACAATATTACAAGAATATCGACCACAATAAGAACCAAATGGACAAAAATAATCAGTAGAAAGACACAATCAATTGTGATGGATTTTTGATTCAAAAAATGAGTAAACCTAGTAAATATATTTCTATGATTCACTATATCTAGTATATGGAACCCTTTAAATTGTAGAAATACTAGATTAGTTCTATGACATCAATGAATTTGTGTTCAATGACATAAATAAATACTGAAATCTTGGTGTAAGTGGGAAATGCATCAACAATTTAATGGAAATCAATAAAAACATCCCATTATGATCCTCTTCATGGATCTATTTTCAACATGTATGAAAACTATTTAAAAAATAATTTTCTCCATAATATAAGATGTTTTGATATGAACATTGACTATTATTTTAATAACCATGAACCAAATTATCAATCATCATTTTTCTCTCGTTGAGATATTTTGTAATCTAATTTATATATGGTCGTCATAATAAAAAATGCAATATCATGTAAAATAAACTATTTGACATATAATAATCGAATTTATTTTCTATAAATTGTTTTTCCATATCCAATATTATTATATTTAAAATACCACTTAAAGAATCCCCCGAAAACATCATCAACTCATAAAATTGAGACTGTTCTAACATGGGAGTAAAATAACAATCATTATATGTTTATAATCATTGAATATACAGAATACCAACCTCATGTACTATAGTCTGACAACGTTATAGATAAAGAACCTAATTTTTAGTATCATCAATGAACAATTTTCACCATTTTAATTCCAAAAACACAATCATTCTAAAAACAAATACTCAAAAGACAAACCCTAATGGTTTAAATTTTTTAAAAAAAATCCTTAGATCACATTTCATACCAGGACACATAATAGTCACATATTATTTTTTCTTTTTAGGGGTAAAATGATAAAATAACGACATTACCATTAATATATAAATTATTGATACAAGAATTTATTGGATTCCTATAATGATTTATCAAATAAAAATATTATAACAAATATAGTATTCCACTTCATTATTCCATATTTTTCAAATATTTAGAAAATAAATATATTATTTTGATTGGTATGATATAAGAATGAGATTATCCCAAAATATATAAAATCATAAATTAATAATTTTAACTTCTAAATATTATAAATTACTTTTAAATATTGTCATTTTTAATAATTGCCACAAAAATTTCTTTTTATTGATAATTATAATTAGCAAAATTATAATCGGGTACAAGGGGTGTGAGGTATTAATAGATCATTAGGGGTGGTGTAAATGGTAGAGTGATATAATTTCAGTTTCCCAGTGTTCAAAATGTTTGCAGGAGTGGGATTTATTGCTAAATACACATGTTTAGCAATTAATTTTATCTCCTCTAAAAGGTCTCATCATTGGGTAACAAGAATTATATTACTATATCATTTCTTACACCACATTCGCTAAAGGAATATAACGAATCACCCTCAATCATTAGTTAATATTGATTTATATAAATAATATGACTCTTATTCACATCAAGTATCATTATAGGTTAATAGAATTCGTTAATTGGGCTATAAATAATATATAAGAACTTGAATATAATAGAGTATACACTTCCACTAACTGTAAAAATATTCAATTAAAAAATATATTTAAAAAGAAACATGGATTTGTTTCATGTTTAAACATCATAACTTTAACATGGACATGTCACTGACATTATTCATCTTTAAATCCGGTGAAAAACATTTCAAAACATGGCATAAGAATAAAATTATCATTAATGGATACACAATGAAGTAAAACGAATTGTACTATGACAACATGAAAAACATCAATAAATTATCATAATGTAAAAATTTCTACCTTAATGAAGTAGTAATTACATTTCAAAAAAATATAATCTCATTGAATACACTTTTTTTGTAATCAAAATATTACCATAAAACCCATATAAAGAAACATATATCATATAATGTTAATCTATGACATAATCATATTAAAATGGAATAATAATATGTTAGACTTCCACATGTATCACCAAATGTATTATCCATATGGACGACAACCATACCCAATGAATTGTATGTTATAAGATAACTAATCGGACATGATTTATAAAGTAACCACCCATATTTAGTGTATCACGTAACCACCCATAAAATGTCCAATTACAAATATATATTCATAACACATAAAATATTTCAAATATCATGATTTTACTCATAATATTTTAGTTTCAATCACAAGAAATCATTTCAAGGCATTGAAATAGTCAATGAAGAGTATATTAAACTTTGAACACAAGAACACCCATAAAATGGAATAGCAGATTTCATTTCCTTAAATATAATTAAATCTTATAGAGTACACCATATACAAAAATAATGATTATAATAAATGAGATGACATTGTCACATCATAATTTTAAAAAACATTTCCTTCATTATTTTTTAAAATTATTAATAAAATATATTAATTATGAGAACCTTTAATTGAAGTAAAAGTAAATGGGGGGTTTATTATAAAACTTATAAATTATGGTGGTGTATAACATCAAAATATGACTCAATTAAAGGTGATTGAGATTATTTTCCTAACCATAAGTTCAATTTATCACATATGTTACTTTTTTATACTCACGAATAAAAATAAGTTAATTTCTACATTATTTTAATCATTTTTCATGTTTATTATTTCATTCATATCACTTATTACCATTTTATAAAAATTATATAATAATTATTGTTCATATAATACATTTGTTGATATTCGGTACATAAGTCAGAAAAGATCATTATTTGATGTCACTATTCCATTGGCCATAAATCATTAATATTAATAATATTTTCCTGATATTATTATAATTTTTATACATATATTATATTATTAAATCAAATAATGATGTGTTGTTATGAAAAATGAACAACATTTTATTCATGGAGATGTTAAGTCGTATATATGAAAGAGTGGCATTTTTCATTTTCCAGTGATCATTATGGAATGAAGTTATGTATTATTTTATTCTTCTATAATGATCATAGCATAATTAATATCATATTAATAATAAAAATATAATTTCATAAATTTGATATAAAGAATAAAAACAAGTCACATCTCTTTGTTGATTTAATATTTCAAACGTACGCACGAACGTCGTTATAATTATATCAAGGAAAGTATGAAAATAATTTACATATTATTATTATAGAGTGATTAATATGTCATGAATATAAAATATCAACATTAATTCAATAATTATAAAAAATCATGGGATATGGTTATGGATAAAAAATATATTTGTTCGTGGAGGTGATAGTTCACACGTGTGCAAGAACGATTAATTCCTTTCCTATTTAATGGCAGTCAAGATGGGGTTAAGTGTTGAAATTAACATAATAAGACCTCATTATATTTAGGATATAGTATTTGTTAGTTCATAACTATTTTAGGGGATTTAATTGAATTGGAAGAAGAAATAAATTTGAAATAATTAATGAAAATGAGACCTCTTCTTGGAGTGATCACATTTGATGAACACCACGAGACAACTATGTTGTGTTTTCTACAGAAAATTTTAACTCAAGAATGTGGGGATGGATACTATGAAGGTATTTTGTTAGATACTAGAAATGAAAAATGTTTTTGGATGTGTGAGTAATAAAGGTTAATATGTTCCTTTTTAAATGAGAGGGGAGGGACACTATGAATTTTAAGATTATTAAATTATTATAAAACCAATTTCACCTAAAAATTAGACCAAAAATATTTTGTTAGAATATAGGATGAGTTTATGTATAAATATAATCATATAATAATAATTAGTAATGTTTGTATATTTTTTATCCTTATCTTTTTCATGTATACCCTTTCAACTCTTATAGTTTTAGCAATTAAATTTACACATTATGAATTAATATAATGACTAAATAATGACAAATGGACAAGGAATAAGACATTAATGAAACTTTATGAGATATCTTAACATTTTGGATGAATATTGTATTTATATAAAATATATATCATTTAATTAAATATGTTATATTTTAAAATATGAATTATGTCAATGATGACACTATTCATTAAATTACTTTTTTAGGAACTCATAAAAAGATTATTCATTCATAAAGAAAATATTAAATGAATCCAAAAATGAAAAAAATGTCGATGACATCAAATATTCATATTATATTTATTAGTTATTTATTAATTTTAGTTATTTTACTCTTTTCCTATAAATAAATCACACCAACATCATTTGGTCATAACTAAATATAATTATTTAATGTCTAAAAATAAAAATACTATAATGCAACTAATATTTTAAGTTTAATAATGAGTATTTATATCTGAATAGATCACTTATTTAACACCATTTAAATTTTTTTTAATAAGAATCATGTTTTTGTTATTTTTTTCTTTACATTTAGTTAAATGTTATAAATGTCATAATCAGAGAAAATTATCTTCTAAAGGCTAAATATCCATCCCAAGGATTGGATTAGACGGGCATAACACATAAAACAAAAATAAAACAAGGTTTAATGTAATTTTATATGTTTATAATTTTACTTTCAACACTATTTAAATTATATACCCTTAAACTTTTGTAAATGAAATCATATAGTTATTATTCATCATAAATTATTTTTGTACTATTCGGTAAACTTTTACATACTGATTAAAACCCTGTATTTATATTTTTTAAAATTAATACAAGTAAAGTTATAAAATTTAATGTAATTTTAATCTCAATGATGGATTTTCGAAAAACATTTTGAAATAGAATTTTTAAATGGTCACATGGTTTATCTATTAAATTTCAATATGAAATTTCATCCAACGAACTATATAAGATTAAATGATCAAAATCATCTAATTATTCCTTAAAACCATATTAATTTATAATCTATCAATATAATTAAATTAAATTAAATGGTATTGTTGAACTATTACTTATTATTTTTCAGTATTCATTTATAATTATTATTATAGGGAAAACACCAAAAATTCATCCAAATTAAATTATGATATGACATATCCAAAGAATTTTTTTTGTCAAATGGATCATATAATCATTAAAAACTAAATTTAAAAAGTATTCTCTGTCAATAGGTGGTAAAAATAACTTTTAAAAATATTAGAGAATTTATGCTTAATATAGATTTATTCTTGTTTTAATCCTCTAACATTTATCAGATGAATGTAAAAACTTGGAAAAACATGTGTAAACATAATATCATTAGTTTTGTTCATTTGAATCCAATAAAATGCCTGAGAATTAAATCTCATTTAAAATAATAATTTTAATAATGTATAACTCTTCGGTATAACATAGACTTCGGTGAAACATATGACTTCAAAGAAACCTATTGTTACGTGTCACGTACACGATCAGAAAATGTCTCCAATTTAAGGTTAAATTACTGTCTAATTCTTAAATAATAATAAATATGAAAATTATTATTCTATAAATTAATGGGATGTTACATCCTTCCCCTTTTTGGAAATTTTTTCCATTCAATTTTAATAACATCTCATGTTAGTTGGGGTACTAATCCCTCATAGACATTTTTATATCCCATAATAATTCTCCAAACATATGGTTTTTCCTCAAAAAATAATCCTAATAAATCATCTTATTTCAAAATAATTTCTCTATGTGGTCAGAATTTTGAATTGGTTGTTTCTCATAAGAAATATTCTCTTCCAACAGAACTACTTCTCAACTCAAAACATGAAATGAATCCGCAATATGATGTCATAAAATTAAAGCATGAAAATAATTATGTACCAATGATAAAAATATATGTAAATCCACATTATATGAAATTGATCTTACTTCCTCTAGGATTTTAATTTGTCAAATAAATCTCATCCTTATCTTCCCTTTCATTCAAAAATGCACCAGACATTTCCACAGTGAAACATTGAGAAATATATAATAACCTAACTCAAATTAAAAACCCCTTCCACCAATTATCTGCATCATTTTTCTTCCTACTATATGTTTCCCTATGTGTATATAAATAAACTAAACATTCTATATCATTTCATCTTCCAATTATATTCCCCTCAACTTCTTGTCAACCATACTATCCCAACAAGAAGAAGTTTGAAACCAAAATTCTATATAATGCCTAAAATTAAACCATATTTATACTGGAATGAAAAATGTTGATATATGAAAACTCAATCGAAGAACTATATTGATCCCAACTTCCCCGGAAATCCATTTAAAAAACTAGTCCCATATCCTCCATGGTATGTATGGTTTATTCTAACTACTCAATTGATTGAGGATAAAAAGATGTAAATATATTTAATTCATTACCAATTTCTTCTGAAGGACTCAAAAAATCTAAAACTAAAACTAAGATCAAGATAAAAAACAATGGAATGGATAAATCCATGTAATGTGACAATCTCTTTAATATAAAAGTGATAAAGTTGATCTATAGTGATAATATCTCAAACTGGAATAAAATGTGATGATATAGTAAATCGATTAACAATAACCCATGTCACATTATTATCTTGAGAAGTATTTGGTAATCCCACTACAAATAACACAGATATTTTTTCTCATTGCAACTATTTAGCTATAAATGATGAATAGTATCTTCTGGAAACTTCTATTCATCTTTATCCTATCGATAAATATAACATGTTAGGGTAAAGTCAAAAAAATTACTTTTTTTATCACACCGGTAATACCATATAAGGTCTCTCTATATCATAGTGATGCCAAAATGAACTAAAATTGTTGAACTATGAGATTTTTATAACCATTTTTTCTTCAACATTGAATAACAATGAAAAAAATTCTCTTCCAAAACATCAAAAAATATTCATTATCAAAGATAATTATTGGTAGGATAACATTCCGAACCAATTATACCTTTTTCTAAAAATAACTAATTTCATTATGTGTTTGCTTAATTCTCTTTGAAAATGATGATTTCACTCAAACCTAAAGAAAAATAGTATAATTTACTGCACCAAAAATATCCATGAAAAAATTCAACGTATCATTAATTAAATGACCTCGTTCCAATTGTTAGATGGTTAATATAGAATTAAACTTTCTACTCAATGCATCGTCCATATTATTGGCATTACATATAGGGTAATCAATCATGCAATCATAATCATTGTTTAATAAAAATAGTAGATTTTTTCTGATGTTCAATACTTTTTGACTGAATATATATTTTAAAAAAAATTGATCGATAAATATTTAACACTTCTCAAAATAAAAATGATGCCTCTAAATTTTCAATTCAAATATATAGTTGCTAATTCCATATCATATGTAGTGTAATTTAACTCATGATTTTTTGAATAATGTGAATCATAAAAAATTTCAAATCAATTATCCAGTAGGATACAACAAGTTCCATTCAATGAAGAATCACTACAGACAACAGATTTTCAATTAGTATAATCAATGCCAAAAAGTAGATCATTTACTATGTTTTTTTAATTTTCATAGAACTAATCATCACATTCATTTATCAGAATAATCATAACCCCCTCATGTGATAACATTGACCGTGGGAAAGATAATGGAGAAAATATTTCCTCAATTATTAGTAATAAACGACTAATTAATGAAAACTATAAATATATGTGATAATGATAGGTCGTCTCTACTCATCAATAGATTTGGTTTCTGAATGGTCAATAATTATACCATATTTTAAAACAATATTACCAATGAATGAAATTTTTGGAAAACAAAATTCAGTCTCACTAAAATTTCATTACAGTTTCTTTTCATTTAATGATTGAAATTTATTTTCTTTATGTGGCACTGATGTTCTTCCTCACATTTAAAATATACAAAAATATAATCTATAAACAAAACAACAATCTAATACAAGAACTGATGAAGGACTTCCTTCATGATATTTGTAAATACATTAAGGGAATTAGATAACCCAATGGAAAAAACTATAAACTCATAATTCCCATTTATCATTTGGAATATTGTCTTTGAAATGTCATTCATCTTCACCTTTAGGTGATGGTTCGTGAACCACAAATTAATCTTAAAAAATAATGAGTTCCCTTGTTATGTTAAAAAACAATTATACGAGGAAATAAATACATGTTCATAATGGATATTTCAATCAAGTATCATTAATGAATACAAATTATAATATATCATCGATTCCGTTTAAAAAAGAAAACATTATCACCCCATGGTGATGTGCTGCGTCGAATGAAACTTTATCAACAAAATCCTGATACATTATTCTTCCATTCCAATAGATATACAATAGCCATTGGATAGTGGGACAAAAAATAGGCATATCATTAGGAACTATATTAATTGAAAATAAAACCCACATATTATGAACAATAAAGGAAATTCATTAGGAAAAACATATTTGAATTCCTTAACTTCTGGAATGTCACTAATCAAAATTGAACATTTCTTTTCAAAAATATAAGCTAGATAAATGTCACCCCAAATTTTAATAAATATCTCATCTTATTGTCATGTTTTTAAAAGGTATAAAACCATTGAATATAACATTATTTTCTTTGAAATTTATTGTATCATGATAAAAATAAATTTAATCGATACCAAAATTGACATAAAATTATACTATGGAATGTTAAACAAGATAGGTAAGAAGAACCATCCCACTAATGATAATTGGAAGATTCCTATAAATATTTTTTTCTTTAATACATCCACCGAATTGTTTTAATAAAAGTTCAATATCACATTCATGAAGAGATATTTACAATTTAAATTCAACGATCTAAGAAATGAATGAATGTAAATATATATATTAAAATAATGTATTGAAATATTTTGAAAGAAACCCATAACATAACCTTGACCACATAATTTTATGGATCTTTTTCAACCATATTAGTGGAAAATTATATTCCAATACCATTATGTTATCGATCATGCTTGTTTCTACCCAATGTTATCAACTATGGACAGACATTAGAATAATTCTCTTACTATAACATCTTATTATAGCCTTTTCATTGCTTCCATGATCTTATCCCATTAATTATTGTGAAATATGACCAATCATACCACATCGTAAGCACTTATTATACATTGAGATAAATTCTCCCTGATTTCTTTTAATAAACTTCTCAAAAAACGGAAATTTACTTTTCTTACCTACAGAATTCTTTTATAAATCATTTTTCAATACATCCAAAAGAGATTACATTATTTTATTCCCCTAATAGAAGATATAATCTTCAAAAAACTCCATTTCTACCTTCTCACAACATAATACTAATTTCTCATAGATTTTGATCTAATTATAAGATAATGCCCTTTGATATTTCAGCATCAATACTGAGTAAAATTTAATTATCTTACTATTAATATACTTGATAAAATTTGGGATATACCTTGAAAAATGGGTGACATTTTATTCATATTTAGGACAAATATATTCTTATAGTTTTCTAAATTACATGAATTTATTTTCCCTCCTATGCCAAAATACATTGGAAAATATTTATGAAGGAAAATATTCCTCAATTATTCATATTCCAGGTATCAATCTTTTCAATTACACTGATATTTTAAACCATTGACCCCCATTGATCATCTTCAACTAAAAAATGATAAAATATAAGACTACCCATTTGATTTTCTAGACACCCAATAAGATAAAAAAAATATTTTCCAATGAATTAATCCACCCTTCAGATTTTATGGAGATATATGATCCTTTAAATGATGGGGGAAATTACCTTATAAAATTATCCACTACCTAAATATTCTATAATGGTTGATCTTGTTGGTCTCATGCTTGGACCACACAACCATTAATCACCTGGTTCAACAAATCCATCATTTCAAATACATGTTTAGGACTGATCCTGATCATCTCGGGATGCTAATTTGGAAGGTTTTTTTCCAATGTATCACTTCGCATTACAACTTGCCTATTAACCCTACAGAAAACCATTCTTAACAGATATATCTCCTAAATGGAAACATTGTAATCAAAAAAAATTATATCATTTCAATTTTTATATTAACTTAAAAATAATTTATTGATATTCTATTAAAATTATTATAACTCCTACTTTTCTCTCAACTAAAAATGGACATCAATTGTAAGGCCCCATTCTTAATCTGTACATAATCATGATGTTTGTCAATAATTTTACTTTTTTTACATAAACGATATTTTCTGGTTTATATAATTGGTAGATTATTACAAAAATCATACATAAAAATATATATTTTACATTGTACACACATACACTCAATATCTGTAATTGTCATTAAAGTTCAAACACATTTAAAAAGAATGATGGTTTGGTGTCATGTTCAATATTCAAAACATTTTCTTGATCCCATCCATTACAGTATCCATATATAAATACAATTAAAAAATTCAATACATTATATGAACATAATATCTTTAGTAAATGATAAACAATGAATACGAACTATTAAACTTTTGAAAACACATAAACCAGGAATACTTTATCATAAGTTATCATTTATCAACTTTAAGATGTAGTAATAACATTTCACTAAATATAGTCTCATTCAATAACATTTATTTAATCAAAATATTTTCTTAATAATCATATAAATATATATATTACATATAATGTAAACTTGGGACATAATCATAAATAAATTGAATAATCATATAGTCGACTTTGACACATATCACTAAATAGAACAATTGTATGACTGATATCCATACAAAATCATTGGAGGTTATAATTTAACAAAACATCCATGGTTTATCATGAAACCATCCATCATTGGGTTATCATGTTACTACACATAAAATGTCAATGTAAAAATATAAAATAATAATATATATTATATTGCAATTATCAACATTTCATTCATAAAATTTCTTCTGCAATCACAATAAATAATTTCATGCTATTGAAATAGCCAATCATGCTTAAAAATAAAATACAGTAACATAACACCCAAAATAGAATAATGGAATAATTTTCCATAAATACATTATGTCTTATAGGGGATGTAAAATATCAAAATAATAGTTACAGCAGTGGAGAAGTCATTGTCTCTGCATTCGTTAAAAAAAATACTTTTTTTCATTTTTTAAAATTCTTCAAATAAAAAGATTAATTTTTAGGACAATGTAATGAATTAAAATTCAAAGGGGTTGATTATAAAAATTATAAAAAAGGTGTGGTAAAACATCACAATATCTCTCAATGAAAGGAGATTGAGATAAAGTCTCTTACCTTCTGTTTGAATCATCATGAATGTTACTTGTTCTTCTAGAATAATAATCATCGGTAAATATATACATACATTATAACATTTTTTGTGTTTTTATTTCTTTTATATCACTTTTTACAATGTTATAAAATGAACACAATTATTAAATTTATATCCAATGTATTTTCAATATTCAGTACATAAGTTAAAAATGAATAAGGATAGTAGTCAATAGTAAATGAGATCATAATTCCTTCATCTTTAAAATAATATTCATGCCATTTTTATCATTTTTATACAAAAATAATAAACTAAATTATGTCAACTAATTGAGGTTATGAAATATTAATAATATTATACTCATGGGGAGGAGTAGTTGTACGTACGCATAAGTAACATTTTCCATTTTTCATTGATAATTATAGAAAAAGATCGAATTATTTTATCCTTTAATAATTATCAAAAAAATATTAATATCAAATTTATCATTTTAATATATTTATATATATCATAAAGGTTATATAAAGAATAAAAATAAGTCATATATCTTTGGGGAAATGATAGTTCACATTTAGGCATGAACGACATTATCATTTTTATGTGAATATAAAGTAAGAACATGATTGATATATTATTTTCTTAAAATAATTATTATGTAAATAATATCAAATTAAAAAATTATTTTCTTCATTATAACCAGTCAAGGGAGATGGTTTTGAATATGAAAATATATGGGTTTGTGGAGGTTATAGATCACGGGTGCACAAGAATTATTAATTCATTTCCAATTTAATGGAAGTGGAGATGGGTTTCAGTGATGAAATTTACAGAATAACAACTCAGTATATTTAGAATATTAGATTTATTAGTTCATCCTACATTGATGAGACATACATGATGTGTAAAAATTAATAAAATAGAAATATGTAATGAAAAACATACCTCCTTTTCAGTTAATCACTTTCGGAGAACACATTAACACCCCTAATTGTGTTTTATAACTATACTAGGGACTCAAGAATTTTGGGAGGGATTATAGGTTGGTATTTTGGTAGATATTATCGAGTCCAAAATGTTTTTGGAGTTTGGGTAATAGAGAGGAATGGGTTCCTTTTTATAAGAGTGAAGAGGGAACCCATGGAATAATAAAATGTATTCAATTAATATAAATTCAATTTCAACTCAAATTTGATCAAAACTCATTTAGTTCTAATATAAGATTAGTATATTTCAAAATACAATAATTAAGTAACAATTATAATGTATTTGGATATATTTTAATCCTTATTATAATGTTTTAACCCCTTTAAACACTTTATGTTTTATCATGTGATTTACACATTGAGAGGTCATTTAACGATAAAATATACACTAATGACCAAAGAATGTGTTATTAATAACATTTTTAGAGTTAAATTAACTTTTTTGTTGAATCCTGTTTCGTTTTTATTTAGTATCATCTAAATAAATATTTTATATTCTAAAATATAAATTATGTCAATTTTGACACTACTTATTTCATGTCTTCTAAAAATAAAATTAAAAATTAATATTTATAATATAATATTAAATTAGTCCTAAAATGTCAAAAAATTTGTTTATGCTATGAAATAGTACAAATTATATTTATTTTAGATTTAATAATATCATTCATTTCACTATTTTATTAAAAAAAATTAAGTATATCATCATTGTGTCATTAATAAATTTAAGTATATAATTTAAAATAATTTCAAATAAACTGCCACGATGTAGGAACTATTTTTATATTTTTAATTAGTTTTTATAGTCGAATATATCACTAATATAATCCCATATAAAAATTTATTTCTGTAATGTGAGACAAGTTTATGATATTTATTCCAATACTTTAAATTAAATCTTATAATGGTCTTAATCACTCCCAATTGGATTTCAATGGCCTATAGTTCAGACCAAGGGTTTTCTTGGATGGATATAACTCATTAAATAATATTATGTAATTTGATAGGGTAATTTAATCATATTATAATATTATTTTAATCGTTATTTAGTTGATTTTACCTTTAACATCGTTAAATAAAATAATAAAGTTACTATTCACCAATAATTATTTTGATTGTATTAGATCAAACATTTCCTATATATTAAAACCAATTATGAACATTCTTCAAAATTAAAATCACAAAATATACTTAATTTATATAATGCAAATGCTATTGATGGATTGAGAAAAACATGTTTTTTAATTAAAACGTTCAAAAGTTCACACAGTTTTTCTATTCAAATTCAATATTAAATTACATCCATTAAAATATAAATGAATAAATGATACAATGTGGTCTAAATATACCTTAAAACCATGATAATTTATAATATAACAATATAAATAAATAAAACAAAAAAGGGATTTGCGAATTAAAAGGGAGAATTTTTCAGTTTTAATTAAAAAATATTTTTATGGGAAACATACCAAACATAAAAAACTGTATATTCTTATGTCCTACTTCCATAAATGATGTTTATTTTTACATATAGAACATATAAAAGTGAGAAAATATAAATTTAAAAATGGGTTCTCTATCAAAAGGCAGTAAAACTACCTTTTATTAATATTGGAGTTTTAATGCTTAAAATTGGATTTATTATCATTATAAGCCTCTAAAATTTAATGGATGAATGTAAAACAATTAACAAACATGAGTAAATATTAAAGTTTTACTTTTATTTATTACCATCAATTCAATTTATAGGCGTTAACTTCCATTTAATATATTAATATTAATATTGTATTTTTTTTAAATAACTCAGTCTTATCTGCAAAAAAATATTTCAGAGAAACCAATTGTTTAATTTGAGGTGTCCTGTTTGAAAAATAGTATTGTTTAAAATAAAATTTCTATATTATTTATAAATTTTAATATATATGAAAATTATTTATTCTATAAATATATGGGATGTTACAAGATTCCCCCTTTTGAGAATTGTGCTGCTAAAATTTTATTCACTTATAAAAAAGTGGGGTTGTTTATTCCTCAAAGATTTTTCAAATACCAATGTTGTCTCTTAAACCATGTGGTTTTTACATAATATTATAACCTGATAAATAACATTATTACACAACACTTTCTCTCTATTTTCATGAAATTTGACTTTCCGTTCTTCATAAGAAATATTATGTTCTAGTTGTACTACTTCTCAACTCATAACATGTGATGAATCCAGCATATTATATCATAATAATGAAACATGAAAATTTTTGTGTACATAGGATAATCTCCGAGGTTAATCCTCTATAAAAAAAGATGATCTATTATTTTTAAGGATTTAATTGGCTTCAAAAAAACATAGTCTTATCTTCCCTTTCTTATCAAATGGACCCACACCTTTATAAGGTGAAATTTTCATATATAACTGATCACTTACATCAAAAGAATGAACCTTAATCTGATATTACGCATAACTATTCTACCTTCTCTATGGAATCCTCTTGTGTCTCTAAAACAACTATATATTTTCTACCTTCTCCTCCACCAATTCTAATCCGATTAACAAACATTCCCTAACTTTATCTAAAAAAGATGGAGTTCAACATCGCTTACAATATAATGCCTAAAATGGACCCATTTTAATATTTTAATGTAAACTATTATTATAAAAATATAATAAACTTAAATATGTAAATCCAAAAATACATGGTAATCCATTGATAAAGCATGTAACATATCCTACAAGGTAACAATTGTTCATTCTGACTTCTTATCAGATTCATGATGAAAATATGTAATAAAATTTAATTTAGAACTCACTGCCCACTAATGGTATTTCCAAAAGTTATAAGTGAACCATGGTTTTCGATTAGATGCATTGTAGAGTGTAACTCCATTTAACCTAACTATAACATTAATATCTAACTGAGAATGTTGATATTGAGAGAGTGTATCTCGAATATGAATAAAATGAGCATATTTTTCAAATCTATCAAAAATAACTCAAATCATATTGTTACCTTGCGAATTATTTGGTAATCCCACTATGAAATCCATTTATATATATTTTTCATTCCACTCATTCATAATTAAAGGATGAATAATCAATCTCATTAAAATCCAATCTTCTTTAAACTATCTTCAAATCAAACATATCAGGATAAAGTCATCAATACTTCTTTTCAATTCATCCCACCAGTAATACACTTAATGGTCTCAATACAAATTAGTGTTCTACGAATGAAATTAAATTAGAGAAATATGTACATCAAATGATTGATATTAAATAAAATGTGAATCACATGGAACGCATATTATCCTCCTAAACCTCAATATATAGTCTTTATCAATGTTAAATTTAAGTAGCATACCATTCTGATCCAATTCATTCCTTTTATTCAAATCACTATCTTCCTTATGAGCATTCTTAATTCTATATGATAAATTTGATTTCCCTAAAACATGAAGAATACTCCTATAATTAACATAACTAAAAACATCCAAGAAAAATTCCATTAAAAAATTAACCATAAGTTTTAATTCCAAATGTAGCATGGTTAATGTAGAAATAATTTTTGATCTCAACGAATCAGCCATGTTATTTTCTATTCATACATGATAATTTATAATGTAATCATAATCCCCAATTTATTACAACTTCCTCTTCTATTTCTTTTTCAATTTAATCTGATAGAATATAAACATTAATATTGTGTGATCAATATATATTTCAGACAATACACCATAAAAATTATGGCTCTATGTTTTATATGCAAAAATAAATGTAGCTAATTAAAAATCATATTTATGGTTATTTAACTAAGTATGTTTCAACTAAATTTACACATAAGTTATAACATAATCATTCTGAATTAATATATAACCAACTCCTTTCATGGAACCATCACTATAGATTACAAATTCACTATTTCTGAAATGCATGACCAAAACTGGAGCATTTACTAATCTTTTTGCAGTTCTTAAATAAAATCATCACATTCTTATATCTATGTAAAATTAACCCCCTTATGTGTTAAAATTGTAAATGGGATAGAAAATAGAGAAAAGTTTCGAAAAAACATTTGTAATAAACCAATAATCTAATAAAACTATGAATATTATTTATATTGGTAGTCCATGAACAGTATTCAAAAACATTTTTTAAAAAGGGTCAACAATTATGCCATCCTTAGGAAAAATACGACCAAAAAATAAAATTTATTCAAAACACATTTCGCTCTTACTAAACATTCCATAATTTTTTTATGGTTTTAAAACAATATTTAATTGTCATTTGATTTCCTCCTAACATTTATAATATACTGAAATATCATCTCTAAACCTAACCACAAACTGATCCAAAAATATATCAAGGACTCCATTCATGATATTTACAAATACAAAAATGTAATTTGTTAACCCCAAGGGAATAACAAGAAACTCATAATGCATATATCTCATTCAGAACACTATCATTGGAATGTCATCATCCTTCACCATTATTTGATGGTACCTGGACCTCAAATCAGTATTCAAAAAATACTACGTTCCCCAGAGTGAACAACAAAACATTGATATTAAGAAAAAGGAACTTTTTCTTATTTTTCATTTTATTCAGGTCATTGTAATGAATACAATAACACATAGAACCATATTTCTTTTTCACTAATAATACAAGAGCACCCCATGGTGAAGTGCCAGGATGAATGCAACAATTATGAAGCAATTAATATACATTTATTTTTCAATTCTACCAATTCTATATGAGAAATTTGATAGGGTTATTATAAATAGGCTTTTCATGAATCACATAATCAATAGTAAATTGAACTCCCCAATTAGAAATAACACCAATAAATTCATTCCGAAAAATTATACGAATTCATTCACTTCTGGAATGTCTCTAATCTAAAATGTTTCATTCTTCTGAAAAATATGAGCTACATATTTATCACATCCATATTTAATAAATCTATAAACATCATGTTATGTAATCAAATTTATTAATTAATTGAATAAAACATTCTTGGATTTGAAATATATTTTACCATGATAAATTGAATGTCGATCCATAGAAAGAATGACATAGAATTCCAATATAGTATGTGCAGTATGATTTCCAGGAAGAAAAATATCAGCAATGATAATAATAATATTCACAAAAATCATTTTATATTTAATACTTCCACCAAACGTTTTTACCAATTGTTCCATATCACATAGATGAGGGGATATTTTCAATTTACATGAAAAGGCCTAAAAAATGATGAATGTGACGATCTAGAGTGAAATAGTGTACTGGGATTTTCCAAAAAAAACCTATAACATACATGTCATCATATAATATGATGGATCCTCATCAACTTTAATAGTAGTAAATGTTTTTCCCATGCATTTTTTTACTTTGAATCGTTATATTTTTCTCCCTATGTAATAAAAAATGGACCCATATTAGAATAATTCACTATGAATTTTAAACTACTATATCATATCATCGAATTTTAATTTCATTCATGATAATCTCCATTCCCTTCACAAGTAATATTACCAGTCTTGCAACATCAGATGCATATCTAGGGAATTGAGAGACATTATCCATGAAATTTTTAACCTCACTTCTGTCATGATTGAAATTGTTTCTTACCATAAAACTTATTTGATGAATTATTACCCATAGGATAAATATTATTTCACTTATATTATTTTCTCTAAAAGAACAATGATTATAAAACAACGGTATTTATACATTCTTGTCACATAAAAATGGTTATCTTAACCGTTGAACACAAAAGATTCTAATTCACTTTGAAATTTTATCGAAAATATTGACCAAAACTATACTATCTTACTATCAGTATAGCGAATAAAATTTGGGATGAAACATTACATACTGGTGATATTTTATTCACATGCCACCATAGAATCTTTCACCTTTTGTCTCAATCCCATGAATTTTTTTTCCTTCTATGTCGAACGAACATAGGAATATATTTTTCAATTAAATTATTTATAAATTCTTCCCATTCCTAGTATCAATCACTTCACTTCCTTAGATATTTAAAACAATTGACCCTCTCTTATCTGCTTCACCTTTAGAACAATTAGATATTAAGACTATCCTTTTGATTACCTTAAATCACCATTACATAAAAAATATATTTTATTGTTTATGATCCACCCATCAGCTTGTATAGGGTCATATGATCATATGAATGATGGGGGATGTTACTCATGAAATTATCTACTATCATCATATACCTTTGTGGATGATCTTGTTGGTTTTATACAAGGAATACACCACCATTAATCATATATTTCAAACGATCCATCACTAAATCAATGTATTTAGTACATATTTTGACTATCTCTATATGGTAATTAGGATTGTTTTTTACCTATTGGTTCCTACCAAACATAGCTACCCTATTTTCCCTGTGGAAAAAATTTCTGAATTGACCTATTTTTGTCAAAAAAAATGGTAATCTTAAAATTCAATCATTTAAAATTTTAACATATTTTTAAAATCATATATGGATATTCAATTTATAATATTTGATCTCTTATATTTTTCTAAACTGGCATTTTTTACCTTCTATAAGGCCACATTTTGAAACATTATATAATCGTGTGTTATGTCAATAATTTGAATTTTATTAACATCATGGATCTTTTTAGGTTTATAGATTTTGTGAAATTGACCATAACACATACATAGAAACATAAATATTACTATGTAGAAACTTATACTCACTATCAATATTTTTTATAAAATAATCATATGTTTAAAAAGATACACGATTGCATTTAATGTTTAAACTTCATAACTTTTTCTTTTTACCATCTGTGACTCTATTTGTATTTAAATTTCATGAAAAATAATACAAAATGTGGATTAGAATAAAAATAATAGTTATTCATACACAAAGAAGGATATCTCTTTGTCTTTAGAAAAAATTTAAATAATGAATACTTTATCACAATGTAATACTTCTCACCTTTAAGATGTAGTAATTTCATTTCACTAAATATAATTTCATTGATTAAATTTTCAATATCAATTTTTTTTCTTTAATACCTATATTGAGAAATATATAACATATAAGGTTAACATAAAAATCATTCTTAAATGGGATAACAATACGCTCTACATCCACATATATCACTATATAGAATAGCCATACGATTGACGTCCATACCTAATGCACTTGATGTAATAATTTGACCACCCATCATTAGTTTGTCATAAAACCACACATCCTTTTTTTATCACATAACATCCTATAAATTTTCCATGTACTTTTATATAATAAAAACATATAAATGATTGAAATTATCAACATTCCAACAATAAAATTTCATTTGTAGTCCCATGAAAACATATCAAGATATTGAAATTAATATTCTACATTATAAATAATTTTAAATTTCTAAACACACCAATAATGTAATATCAGATTTATTTTCCTTTAAAATCATTATTTCTTATAGGGGAACATAAATATCAAAATAACAGTTACAATGTAAGGGAATTCATTACCAACATATACATGTAAAAAATAATAAATGTTTTACCGTGTTAGATGCTACATATAAAAAGATTCCTTCCGAGAAACATATAATGAATTGAAATTCAAAGGGGTTTATTATACACCTTGTAAAAGAAGGTGGTATATAATCACAAAATATGCCACAATGAAAATAGATTGAGATGAACACACATACCTTAAGTTTGATTCTTCACATATGTTTTTGGTTCATCATGAATAATAAAAATAATTTAATTTATAGCTAATTGATATTATTTTTCATGTTTATTGTTTCTTTTATATCACTTTTTACCATTTTGTAAAAATTACATGTTTATTTAAGTTCATATAAGATGTTTTATCGATATTCAGAAAATAAGTAAAAAATTAAAATGGATTAATGTCACTTTTAAATATAGTCATAATTCCTTCAACTTTATAATATTATTCGTTATATTATTATCAGTTTTATATATAAATTATTCCATTTAATCAGATATGGAACTGTGGTTATGAAAAATGAACAATAAAATATTCATTGAGATATTAAGTCATACGTATGCATGGTTAGCATTTTTCGTATTTCATTGTTCATTATGGAAAGAAGATAATTATTATTTTATCCTTTCCAAAATTATCTCAACATCATTAAAAATATATTAATCATTTTAATATATATATATATCATATGAGTGGTAAAAATAATAAAAAAGTGTCACGTCAATTCGTGGAGGTGATAGTTCACAAGTACGCATGAATGAAATTATTATTTTTATGTGCATGGAATTTGAGAAAATAATGAAAATATTATTATCATATAATTTTTAAATTGTCAATAATATAAAATATGAAAAATAATTTTATTACAATATCCAGTCATTGGAGATGGTTGTTAAAAACGAATTACATCAGTTCGTGGAGGTAATAGTTCACACATGTACACAAACAACTAATTCCATTCACAATTAATGGAAGATTATATGTGTTTAAGTGATTATATTTACATAATAACTTATCGGTATATTGATTATACTAGTTGTATTATTTCTTCATGGATAGAAGTTATTTAATGGAATTTCAATAAGAAATAATATATAAATAATTATTGAAACCGATATAACTTCTTCGGTTGATCAAATTTGAATAACACCTTAACACATATGAGTAGAGATAAATGTACAAACAAAGGGTTCTAGAATTTTGGGAGGGGTTCTAATGAGGTGCTTTGGTAGATTTTTACTAATTTTAAATGTATTGGATTTGTTATTAATATATATTAATGGGTGTCTTTTTATATGAGAGTGGAGGGGCACGCTTGGAATTTTTAATAATATTAAACTAATATAAATTCAATTAATACTCATAATGGGTAAAATATAATTTAGTTTTAAAATATTATAGGTATAATTTGAAATCTAATTATTTAATAATAATTATCTATGTTTTGTATAATTTTAAATAATTATCTTTATCTTTTAACTCATTTCAACTCCTAATATTTTATCAAATCATTTACAGTTTGAGAGTCAAAATAATTACCAAATCCGAAAAAATGACCAATTAATGAGTCATTAATGAATTTTGTATATTTACATAATCTGTTTGGTGTAATATTTTATTTTTATAAATATTACATCATTTAATTATATATATTATATTTTAAAATATAAATTTTTTCAGTTTTGACATTATACCTTACATTACTTTTTTAAAAACCCATAACAACATGATTCCATAAAAACAATTATAATGTTATCATAAAATGTCATAAAATTCGTTTATTTCATCAAATTTTTCAAAAATAAATTATTTTAAATATTATTAATATCATTTATTTGATTCATTCTTTAATAATGTGATCACTACCTCATCATTGTGTCATAATTAAAATTTATTATATAAATTATAAAAATTATAAATAATATTTAAGATATAGGAAATCATTTTAGAAATCATTTTACTATTTATAATCAATGATATCCCATATATAACACCACATTAATATTATTTTAGTAATAAGATACATCATTTAATTGAAATTAATGTTTATAAAAGAAATTATCACTTCCATGTGGCTTCCAAAGGCCGAAATATCATGACAATGACTTTCCTGGTCAATACAGAACTCATTAAATAAAAATAGGACACGTTTTAGGCTAATTTTACAATATTATAATAGTATTTCATCCATTATTTACCAAATTTACGCAGTATCATTTTTAAATTAAATAATAATTTTATTATTCACCAAAAAATATTTTGATCATAATAGGTAAAAATTTTCATACTGATTACAAAAATGTAGGCCGATTTTTTAAAATTCAAATCCCAAAAGTGACTAAAATTAATTAAATTGAAATACTAATAATGGATTGATAAAACAAGTTTTTTATATAAAATTTTTAAATCATTAAAGTTTTTTTAGATTAAATTACAAAATGAAACTATTTCCAATGTACTATATTGAATTAAATCGTAAAAACATAATCTAATTATACCTTTAACCCATGTTACAAGATAATATATGAAAAAAAATTAAAATATACATACAGTTAATTTTGATTTAAAATGCAGTATTTTTTTAATTTTCAATTTATAATGATTATTCTCAGGAAAATACCAAAAATCAACCATTGTATATATTGATGTCCCAATTACAAAAAAATTGTTTTTTTAAAGGAACAAATAAAACTGACAAGAACTATATTTTATAAGGTTTGACAAGAAAAATGATGTATAACTACCATTTAAAAATAATAGGTTATTTAAAATTATAATTCAATATATTCTCATTTTAAGCCTATAAAATTTAATGGATGAATGTAAAAACATTTACAAAACACGTGTAAACATAATATAGAAAGTTATACTCATTCCATATAATAAATTTTCTTACTGTAAACAACCATTTAAAATTATAAAACTAATATTTTATTATTTTTCGATATATATTTCTCTTGTGTGTAAGATACGATTTCAGAGAAACCCGTTGTTTTGTGTTAGATATACTATAGAAAAAACATTCAACTTTAGGGGAAAATTAATTTATAATTTATGAATATTAATAAATATACATAAATTAATATTCAATAAATACATAGGGTGTTACTAAACAACTCTTATGAGAATCAAGGAGCATATGGAGTTGAGGCGATAGGAAAGGTAGTCAATTCTAGCACCCCATAGTTCAAACTCATTGGTGAAGATATATTCATTCGTAAAAATATGAGTTATATAAGAGGAAGTATATGTGAGAGATATAAATTACTATTATATTGGATTATTTATCTTTTATGGTTACATATTTCATCATGATAAGATATTTTTGTAAAGACAATCTTGTATTTGAATTAAAATTATCTGTAGAACATTATTTTTTACAAAGAGAGATTGAACTTAAGGAGGGAAAAATTATATAACAATGTCATTGTTACCACTCTAATTTGTTTCCTCTTCCATCACACATTGAGTTACACATGAAAAAATATCCTAAAATAGTTTGGAACATAGGGGCACACAAATTCATTCACACTACTTTTCCTATCATCCCCTATGCTCTATGCTTCCCTTAGAAACATCGGTCGGCCTACTATTACAAATTGTTGTTAATTGTGGTAGAATATTGTTATTTTTTTTTTATTTTTTATTATAATTAATTATTAAAATTTTGACTAATTTGAATTTATTAACCCCAAATTTCTTAATTACTTCAAATTCCCACTATTTTTTACTAATTAGTTATAATTAACACTATATTTTACTATCTTCCACTTATTGACTCTATTTATTAAAATTTACCACTAATTATTTCTTATTTATATTAATTTTGGCTAATCAATAGTTATTTCTCTAATTACTATTAAATGAATCAAAATTTTCTGAATTATCTCTATTTATCTCTATTGTTTTATAATTAACATTATTATATCATTTTCTGTAATTACTACTAATTAAAGATATTTTTTGAAAATTATACCTATGTATTGATAGTTTATACTAATTTACAGAATTGTTTACACATTACCCCAAATTACCACTAAATTTCACTCAATGCCACTAATTACATCTAATTTTTACTCATTACTACTAATTACCATGAATTTTTTAAAATATAGAAATTATTGGGATTATTTTCTATTTACTATTAATTATTTATATTCATTTGTAATTAACACTATTTATTTACATTTTTTAAT
This sequence comes from Viscum album, assembly GCA_963277665.1. Taxonomy (NCBI): domain Eukaryota; kingdom Viridiplantae; phylum Streptophyta; class Magnoliopsida; order Santalales; family Viscaceae; genus Viscum; species Viscum album. Next base: position 718,991,527 of record OY728151.1, on the reverse strand, counting down.
TACAACTAATTATTCCAAATTATTTCTAATTTCCACTAACTAACACAAAAATTAAATAATAACAACATATTGCTAATATGAATAGATAATCACCCTAATTATGGATATTTTTTTCTTATCCGTGCTAATTAAAATTATTTTATTTTTATTTACCATTAATTACAACTATGTTTTTATAATTTACGATACATTTCAATATTTTTTTTATTAATTATGGCTATATTTTACTAAATACTTTCATGCCTTAAAAACTAAATAAATTTTCTACTAATTATTGAATAATTATACTAATGAAATATTTTTTCAATATTAACGAATGTTTTTGTAATTAATTATAATTTTTTTAATTACTTAATTTTTTCTAATTACAACTAATTACATCTATTTTTATCAATTATCTATAATAATAGCTAATTATAAATAGTTTTTTTTTCTAATTAGTGCTAGTTACAGGTAATTTATATTAATTAAAACTAATTATTCTAATTAAATTTCACTTCGATAAGATAAATATATTTTTTTTCTAATTACAACTTATTTCTACTAATTTCCCCTAATTAATAGTAATTAATATTAATTAATTCTATTTTTCAATTCTCAGTCCTAATTTTTATTATTTACCACTAATTTTAAAGGATTTATATAAATTATTAATAAATGATTTTAAAATAATAACATTAAATATTAACTACTAAAAATTACTAATAAATAAAAATAAATAGTAATTACTATTAATTATTAATTATTATTGTAAATTATTATAACTTAATAATAATATTTGTTAATTAATATTTTGTTCCGTTGATTCGTACTATTTATTGATATATTATAAGTATTAAATCCTAAAATCAACTATGAGTAGGTAATTAAAACTAATTACTGCTAATAAAATTTGATTATTTCTAATATAAAATAAAATAAATAAATTCACAGTTAATATTTAAAACAAATAATGAAATATTTATGTTTTATCAAAATTGAAATATTGTTTCCAATCGGAAATGATTAAGTCACTGTTAATAAAATAAAATATGAATTAATGATGTTGGGAGGAGAAGATATGAAAGGTGATGATGGGTGAGGAGATGAAATATGAAGGGGAAATTTATATGGGGAATATATATATATGTTATATTAGAATCAATAGGACTCCCAACACAAAATTTTATATTTATAACATGCACCATTTAAAATACTACCAACTAAAAATTATTGTTTTCATTATATAGATGTTATATTTAAAGTAGCAAATTTCAAATAGTATCCTTTCGAAATATTATTTTCATTGGGTAATAAATACACATCACAAATAACCATACAGTTGAATAGTATTTCTCATGTAGAGAAAATTTTCATTAAAAATGATGGTTCACAATGGATGTCATGTTTGCAAACCATATACATTTGGGACTAGAAAACCATACCATCAAAAATATTCCTTATTATATGAATGGTTATGGATCAATGTGGATCAACCCATTGAATTTTCCAAAGATAGAGGCAGTCATAATAGGCCTAGAAAAAGTTCAAGAGGACTTGGCTACTAAACGATTGATGCATGAATATTTCACATTATGAAATAAGGTTACACGATGCGAGTAAGGGATTCATGATGTGAAATATTTCATGGTTAAATACAAATGATGAATTGATCGATTGATTTTTCATAAAATGGCCTAAAAGCATAGTATGACATTAAAGGGGATTACACTTCATGTAATCCCATAATGTTGTAATTTTTTAAAACATTTCAGCCACATGGGATGCAGAAACCTATGGATTTTGATTCGTACCCTATCATCCTAGCCAAACTGATTTTCCTATATTTAGAATTTTGGAGATCCCTTCCATGGGGATTGATCCTTTGGTTTCCACCATAGATCTTTTGTGTCCTATCTTGATCCAATGTGTGTTTTTCTCTCTTTTTCTAGTGGTTTCTCCAAAATTGATCTCATTTTCAACTTTTCATTCTCTCCATTATATGTAATTATCTTACACATGTTTATAATATTTTTTCCATCAGGTTTTTTGGTGTAGTGGTGACGCGGAATCCTTTTTTAGATGCGGTATTTATTTTAGGGGTGATAATAGATACATTGCATTAATCCATTCTTGTTTGAAGAATGTCAATTTATATTATATTTCTGGGATTATATTCTTCACTATTTATTTAGATTCCATCCTAGAGATAGTATGGTTTATTCCCTTATGTCACAATTAAATTTATCTAACGAAATATTTTTAACAAAATAAAAAATTTCCATCAATTTCATAGAGTTGTTGTTGTTTTATACCATGATAATAGTTTTCCACTTTTTTTATAGATATTGTGATGTATATTCAATTCATGGTATAGCATTTTGTATTTGAGGGAAATTAGTAAATTTCATAAATACTTAATTAATTGATTATTAATTCATTAAAATATTAAAGAGGAATCATTAAAGAATTGCATTATTGTCATTGTAATTAAAATGTTATACAATTGATTCATGTATTCTTGTTTAATTGAATTGGTTAACGAACATGAATAATTTTCATGATGATAGAAAATGGGATTAATGTAATCATAAATTAACTATTTAATTAATTTTTGATAGATTCTTTCTTAGGTTTCCCATAGTAGGTGTAAAACAAAATCATGATGAACATTGACATCACATAACATTTGTGGAACAGTAAATACATTATAAACACATGAGGATGGTAATAGTTTATCGTCTTTGGAAACATGGAACAAATTATTATAATTTGGACACTAATATTATAACGCCCTAACCCCCATTACCAAGAGTCAATGTATTATTACATAACAATGGAATGATCATAAAAGATCATGTCTCAGAATTCTGATTAGTTTAGTATCCTTGGAAGTGATATATAGATTCATAAGTTTAACAATACATCATAAAATTGAATACTACAAAAACATTGTATCCATAGAATACACTAAGATCCTAAAGTATATCCCAATATGTCAGTCATAATATACTTCTTCACATCCTGGAAAAATAAAACATAGAAATGGGCGAGCTCGGATTCTCAGTAAGGATAACAATATAGCACAAATTTTCATAAATAACCATAATCATTTAAGGCAATGTATAAGACTAAAACCAAATGATTATAAGCACAAACTTCAGTATAATATGGATAAGGTAAAATCAAATAATGAAATTTACGTATTCACATGGATATTATACTAGTCGAATTATCACATGCAATATCAATAGCCACATTCATAATGATGGAATTTATAATGTCAAACTTTCATAAATACACAGTCAAGGCCTTGTGCCCAGAATTCAAAAACGATTTTGTCAAGGACTTGTGCTAATACACTAGTTTGTATCATGAGTCCTACTGATGCATCAAAGAGCTATAGGCATCTCCACCCATCACTTACTTAGTCCAATGCATTCCTCATATGAATAGTTTGAAAAAGAACCTAAACATTTGTATTAAAAAAAATACGAAATGTAAATACTTTATCCACAAATCATGAATCGTATAAATATAGCTCATCCATAGTCAAATTTAACTCATTCAATACAATATGAATGATTTTATTGTAACAGATTATCCTCAATTGAGAATAATGAAGGATATTGAAATAGATGAAAATAATTATCAAAACTATTTGAGATATATATCCCCCTTTTTCTTGATATCATTTAAAAGTCACAATATTTTTCAAGAAGCCGTTTACAAATAGATTTTTGAATCAATGAGTCCCTTACAACATTGAAAAATTTAAAGAAAATTAATTTGAGATCATTAATGTCCATATAAATAAATCCTTGAAACCATTTTTAAAACATGGACATTAATTAGAATGATTTAGAAGAATAAAATTTTAAAATATTTAAAATGTTATTATAGTTTGAGTTCCTAACCAAAAAAGAGACACATGAATATAGAAAATTGAGGAAATAAAACTTCATAATATATTGAGAATAATGGATTTGATGATATATTATATCAAAGAATACTATATACACCATAATAAAGAGAATTGGTGTATAACAAAAACGAAGTATAAAATGAATATAAATTTAGAGAAAATCCATAATAAATACAGTATCTGCAGGTAAAAGATAAATAAATGACATACTTATGTGTGAAAAATATAAATACACTCAATATTATTGGATATTCAGTGTAAATAAATCAGAGTATATTCAACCATATTGTAGTAAAAACAACACCAATGACTTGGATGTTTAAATCAATGTATGGAAATTGAGTTAAGATCTTGTTTATATCAATGACATGAGAAATTATCAATGGATTGATAATGTGTATCAAACGTATATCCACACAATGGGGAGTTTAATATTCTATATAAATAATAAATAGTGCTTCCACACATAATCATGGAGTAAAATAATCAATGATGTATAAGTAAATCCCACTGAGTGGAAATTGATATTTGAATTTCCCATGCCAATTTCATAACATTTGAAACATACAACACATGATATAATGATCGTACATTGAAGATTTAAATACCTATAATTTAAATAACATTACACCAAGAATACAATCATGGACAATACATAAGCCGTACAAAAAGAAATAGTGACCAATATAGCATGAATATCATAGGAAAAAAAGTGACACAAAAACCCATACTTCTTTATAATCAATCGAGTAATATGACCAAATGTTAATTAACACCAATTGAATAACATAATACCATGAATATAAATATAATCATGATAATATATAGAATTAATCAATACACCACATTCAAAAAATTAGTGGCGAACAATGGAAATATCACGAAATTAAAAGTGAGAAAAGAAACCCCTTATCTTGTACTTTTCATGGTCAAAGGTAGGTTAAACTACTGTATTATAGGGAAATAATTGTTATTAGATTATTCAAGAATCATATACATTAATATTATATCATATAAGTTCTTTCAATATTGCTATGTTAATAATATTTTAGTATTATCTTTGTTTCGGGTGTTAAATGATTCGTTTTCCTTTATATGCTTTGTGATGTAACAAATGACTGTTATGGATCGGTTACATCTTATTAATATTCAGTATTATATTAATTATTTAAATATTATATTTAATCATCTAATGGAAAATTTTCATTAAGGGATATGATGGGGAAAGAATGTCATCGCGTTCGCGGAGATGGTAATCTGTACGTACACAATAGAGACAATATAATTCGATTGATTTTAAAATAGCATATAATTGGATCTTATATCATATATAAATAATAATTATCATGTTTTATTTATTAATTAAATCAATTTTAAATCATTATTATACCCATCCAAATAATAATGTATTGAATAATAATTTCACCACGACATAGAGATGGTAAGCCGTACGTACACACGTAGGGTGACATTTCATTCAAAGGATGGATTGAATAATGAATATGGTTTACCATATTTATAATAACATCATATTATATATAAGATAGTATATAGATTATTTTATAATTGAAACAACAAATAAAGTGGAAGTGGAATAGGAAAGGAAAATGAAAGAGGTGATGAAATATTTACCTCTTCTTCAGGATGTTCCTTTTGATTTGATCAAAAGGGATCCATAGGTTAGATTTATGACTAAAGTATGGCCTCTAGGATGAATGGGGACAGTTTCAATGGTATTTGGGAAGTGTTTGGCCAAGAAAAATGGCATTGAAGGTGTAAATTAGAGAGTAGGGGAAGTCCCCTTTTTTAAGAGGGGTGAGTGGCACCTTAGGAAAAGATAGAAATATTATTTTATAATTAAATCATTTTTGGTTTCTAATGGCTCCAAAATGAATTATTTATAGAAAAATGTGGATATGGTTATAAAACCACTCATCCAATATGAATTATATAGTTTTGGGTTACTATATTAACTTTATAGTTTACATTTAACTCTTAGTTAAATAGTTTGACATTTATCATGTCTCTTTGTAATTTTATATTATATGGTTAATAAACTTACTATAATCATCCAAGTTAAACTAAAGGGGTTCATTAATGACATATATAATATTATTTATGATTTTTGTAATAACCATAAATCTTTAGGAATAGAATATTAATTAATAATATAATATTTTTTTTAAAAATTCTTTTATGTCAATTTTGACAGTATTTTGTTTTTTGTTTTGTTTCGAAATTCATAACTGCATTAGTACTTCGAAAACATTCATATAAAAAAACTTATAATGTCATTTTAACCTATAAAATTAGTATAATTCATATAAAATCTAAAATTACATTTATTTGGATATTTATAATATCAATTATTTTAATATTTCATTAACTCAGTAATTACTACATCATTATTGTGTAAAACATTAATATATTATTTAATTTCTAAAGAATTATAAATAAAATACCATTATGTAGGTAATATTTTTATCTTTTTAATGAATATTTATAGTCGAATTTATATTATGTATAAACCTATATAAAATATGTTTTTGTTATTATACATTGCTTTTTACTCTTTTAAATCTTCTTTAAATAAAATAATAATAAATGTCCAAATATAATAAAAGTGGACCCAATGGATCATAGGATCCTCATAAGGATCTTTTTGATCTAATTACACTTATACAATAGAATTTGGACATGTTTTAGGTTAATAATAATATCATTTTTAGCCTTAATTACCCTATTTACATTTAACCGTAGTTAATAAAAGTAAAAAGTTACTATACAATTAAAATTATTTCATCATATTGAACCACATATAACATACTAATATCAACTTTTTCTCTTGGATTTATTAAATTCAACTCACAGAAGTGGAAATATAATGTTTTATGTAAATTTTCAAATGCTCATAGGAGGTGGGTAAAAGACGGTAAAAAGTTCAATAAAATTTTATACTTCTAATATTATTATAAAATGGCACCAATTAATTACATGGAACATATATAGGTATTAAAAATATATTTTGGCATAAAATAATTTTAAATATATTAACTAATTATTTAAATAAAAAGTTGGTTTTAAACAATAACGCATGGGTTTTCACTATTCATCAAAAAATTATAGTTTTTAGAAAAATACAAAAAAAAATTCCCAAAGAAAATTTTGATATTCGAATTAAAAAATGAATTATATTTTACCAAATTCAAAACATAGATGTTTCATAAATTAATTTAAAATTAAATCCTATTTTCCAAATTGAAAAGAGGGTTTTTAAAAAGTAAAAACTATCAAAAGATTGACATGTGTTTATGTAAAATTTAAATGTGAAATTACTTATAATCACCTACATTGCATTAAAAAATAAAAATATAATCAAATTATACATCCAAACTATTGAAATGCATAATTTAATACTATAAATTATTTATATTAAAAAATATATTTTCAATTAAAATTTAGTATTTTTTAGTATTCATCAAAATATAAAAGTTATTACGAAAGTACAAAAAAAATTTCCAAAGTAAAATTGTATATCCCAATTCTAAATATGATTTTAATTTCATTAAATTGAATATATAAAAGTGTCGAATGTTGTTCTTAAAATGGTGTTTTCCTTAAAAGGTGGTAATGTATCATTTTTTAAAAAATACTTCTTTTATTTGAAAAAATTAATTTGTTCTTATATTATATCTAAGAAACACATAATATGTATTCTAAAATTAAATGAAGTACATAAAATTTAAAATTCAATTAATAATTTTCATAACCACTGTTGATTTACTAGTTTGGTAATCCGTGGTGCACTCGAACTCGGTGTTGCGTGTGTTTCATGCTATTGAATTACATTAAATAAAATTACTTACTACGAAATCTTGGGGTGTTACATTCTTCCCACATTTTGAAAATTGCGTCCTCGCAATTTTAACATTGGGCGTGGGAACATCATTGAATATCCCACCTCAGAAAAAGAGTCAATAAAACACTCTTTAAAAGAATGTATGAGAGGTACAAAGGTTACCTGAGATAACCCACACAAGGATTACATGTAGGAAAAAATGGATATGGAAGATAAAATAAGTGTCATGTTCTGGTGTAGTGTGATAGAAAACATGACAAGGAGGAAGTTAACAACTAGAAAATGACAAACTTTTGATGAGATAAAAATTCATTTGTTTCCTAGTAGAAAAATTAAATAGATAATTTTTTTAACATCCATTTCATAATGTTGATGAATTTATTTATGATATTGACTAAGAACATAAAGATATATACTTACTTTTTAAGTATAGTTTCATCATTTAATAAAATTTCTTCCACTAACTCATCTTTTTTTAAACAATGAATATTAAAGATGACATGGTCAAACTGGATGTGCTAGAATCAACATCTAGAGAATCACATAATCTACAAAGGATAAACCATATATATATTTACCTTGCCATTATAGATTAACAAAAACCAAAATTGTTCGTACAAGATCAGATGATCCCCAAAAGGGATAATCATTTTGAAAAAGATATACTTATCCTAATTTCTAAAATTAAACCAACAATTCCCAAAGTTCAATAAATACCATTCTATAAAAAAATTTCCTTAGAATAGATCAATATAATCCAAATGAATATTGAAAACCAAGACATAGAACAATTTGATTACGCAGTATTCCACGTTAAATTGTATTTTGAAATAACATAGACCACTCTTAATGTCACACACATAAAATTAATTAACCTAATCAAATATTATCTATGATAGGTTAATAATTCCTTAAATAACCCAAATCTCTATAAATCCACAATTAAAAGTAGATAAAAATCCACCATTACCGCTCATTAAAAATCCCATAGTAATCTATTTCCATTGGCATATAGTATTCCCAACATAGCAAATGTCTTCCAATATAACATTTATCACTTAATCAGAAAATAGTATTCCTATACTAAGAATATCCATTTGATAAAACATAAAATCACTAATCAACTAATTATTGATCAATAAAATCATTTAGATTAAAATAATAAGTCACACTAACCAGTGACATCACGTAGTCCAGTGGTAGGTGATAAATCCCAATCGCACTATGGTTGTGGGTTCGATTCCTATAGCTTTGTCTGATGTGATGGGGTGTCACATGGTCGCGTGTTGTCCTTTTTCAAAAACATTATTTTATAATGTTCCCAAAATGAGATAAATTTCTCAAAATAACTATGACATAATTTCACAAAAAATTTTATCTCATACATCGCATTTTCATCAAAAAATTTAATTACATGTTATTGCCTCAAATTCAAGGATCATATAAATCCAAATGGTTATTTTATAAATATATCAAAAATAAGAAGGTGAAGGATGCAGAGCATTTACATGTCATTTGGGGAGTTCTTCATCATTTTCTGTTGTATGAGAAGTTATTGATATATGTGTTTTTGGCTCAATTTTCTCGTTTTATGGGGAATATGTTATCTTATATGGGATTAGTAACTTATCAATATGTGATATAATTTTTTTCTTGTATATCCCATGAGACAACAGTAGAGGTGTGATGTTACTTTGGTTATATAAGCTATGATCGAATGATCATAGTCGATATCTCTATGGTTGTTTCTCCTCTGATAAAATTTAATTGAATTTTTCAGGAGTTCTTTTGGACTAGTCTATGTGATATATCATTTTATTATCGTAATTGGAATTTGGTAATTTTTCCAGTTCATTTTCTACCAATATAAGAAGTTATGTGCGAGGTTTTCTTGTATGCTCCATGTCTTGGGTTGGGTTGTGCTTATATGAAAAAAAATTCAATTGTTTCTTATGGTTTTAAGTGGTTACATCCCAATTACAATAACTAGTCCACCAAAAATCATGAGTGGAATATGGTGTTGTTTCCCCTAAATTTTTAACAACATTTACTTATCGGTGATCTTTTCATGGTATTCACTAGTCATAAGTGATGGAGGAATTTGTTCTCCCACGTTAACATCAATGTATGCCAGTGTCAGTGGAAATAGTTCTTATAGGATTACAAATTAATGATTTAATTTACACCTAGGAAGAGAAATAGTGTTACTAATTCATGGGGAAGGAAGTCATGAAGTGATACAATGAGTGAATGAGGTTATTTCAGAAATGTAATGGAAAACATTTCAGCGTTACATTTGAATATGATTAAACATGGTGTGAAGGATATCTTTCTTAAGCAATTGGGAAGTCATCTATAGTGAATTAGGTGGTAGAATCATTGTTTGGGGATTTTATGGTAGAGATCTAAAGAGACTGCTTTGTTTATGATGGGGTGCATAATTATTGGTTTGAGTATGGACAACATCATCTATTTCTTCGAAGAAGGCATTTAGTTCCATTAGTAATGTACGAGATACATCTTGTAGTGTTCCATAGTTCACCATTAGCATTACATAATGGAGTGACAATGATGTACCATGCTTTGAGAGGTCAGTTTTTGGGGCATGGGTTGAAGCGCACAACATTAAATTTATTATCTAAATAGTTGGTCATCTAGAAGGTGAAGGATGCACATTGTGTTAGCAGTGGTTTGATTAATTTTTTATTGGTTCATATGTGAATGTGTGAGGATATATATATATATTTATTAGTTTTCCTAAAGATAAAAGATTCCATCATGTTATATGGGTGGTAGTGGATCATTATAAAAAATACACACATATTTTAGAAATTAACGAGTGGATATCAATGGAGGGTTTATCAAGGAAATATCTACATGGTAGTGGTGAGACACCACAGATTCCCGAGGAATATCATTTCTAATCATGATTCTTATTTTACTTCTAAGGCGTGGAGTGGTCTCCAGCATTCATTTTGTTCTCACCTATTCCCTATCAGTGTTTTTCATCCGTAGAAGAATGGTCAAACAGAGCTGACCATATAAACCATTGAAGATATAATTTATTCTGGTGTCTTAGATTTTAATTGTTTTTAAATGAGGCACATGTCCAAGGTATATTCCTATTACAATAATATTTTTCACTCCACCATCTTCATGGATCCATTTTATGCCTTGTATGGATGACCATTCTATTCTTTGATGTGTTGGACTAGGGTAAGAGAGTCATCAAATATTTGGCCAAAATGATACAAAAACAAGACTGAGATAGTTTTGGTTATTCTCAAGAGGATAAAGGAATGGTATGATCATCAGAAATTCTATGCTGATCATATGGGGATACCTGTGGAGTTCAAAAATGGCGACCATATGTTCCTGAAGGTGATATCCCAACATAGATAGTTAATGTTTTATGATGATGAACCCATCAAGGAGAAACTTATAGATATCAAGGACATTGAGGAGGAGCTATTGAAAGGGTGTCGAATCCCGATTTTTAATCTCTGATAGTTGCACGATGACATGGAGGAGATTACTTCTAAATGTGTTTTGTAGATATGTTATCAGTACCCCGGTTTTCTTATATTTATATCTTCTATTGAAATGATATTCATTTGCTTGTTTTATAAATTGCACTGTTTTGATATGGATTTACCTTTTTCTTTTTTTGGATTGTTCTATTTTGTGAGGTATCGCCCCTTGGAGTGATTTTAGGATCTTTTTGCGGTTATTGGGTGGTTCCACACTATTACTTATATAAATCGGTTGAGGTCTAATAGGGTTATGAGAATTAATTGGTATTTCCTAAGGTTGTTGTTTTGTTTACCACTTTACTATTTTCCATATGGGTTTGTTTTGGATTCCTGAAGACAATAAAATTTTGAGTGGTATCAAATATAAGGGACTATATCCACATTGATCGACAATTTTCATTTTTCTAAAGATTAAGGTGCTCAGAGGAGGCCCATAGGATGTATAGAGGGACTCATTTGCTAAAATATAAAAGAATGGAGATTGCACATCATGAATGAATATTAACTGTTGTGAATTAGGGTTTCAAGTCAGGTAATATTATAGAGTTTGAAAAATAATATAATTGGAGAGAAAATAGTTTTTTCATTGGAAACTAACCTTGAGAAATTACATGGTGTGAAAGAGGATTATAGGTCATGTAATCCCCCAATACTAAAATGTTTTAAAACATTCTTCTCGCTCTGGTTGGCGAACCAAAGAGCTATTTCTTACCTCTCTCCCATCCTAGACAACCTCATAGTCCCCTCCATAGTAATTTGGAAATCCTTTCTAATCATATCAATCCTTCGGTTTCAACCTTTTATCTATGGTGACCCAGCTTGATATGAGGTATCTTTCTACTTCATTTTCTTGTAGTTTCTTTTGATTTTATCACATTTTCTCTCACTATTATCACTATTCTATGTTTTTTACATACCCATATTTAAAAGGTGGTTTATCATGGTTTTGGATGATGAGTTTGTTTCATGGCTTCCAAGGATAGATTCATTTCGTAAGGGATGGGTAATTGTAGATCCATTATGCTGATATATTCTAATTAGATGAACATAAATTACTATTTGAGGTAGGGTATTTTTTGTTTCTACGTTTATTTACATGAAATAATTGAGTAATCATTGATTTTCCCCTTGAATAAAAATAAAATTTACCCAATTAAATATTTTAACTAGATTAAATAATTGGTATTGATCGCATAGTGATGTGGTAGATTTATTATATGATAACTATTTTCCATTTGATTTTATAGATAGTGTGATATATATTACAGGATTATTTTACCACATTAATCATGATGGAAATAGGTAAAGTACATAAATCGAAGTATAATTGATAATTAATTGGATAAATGTTTAATGTGGCAAGTTTACTGAATCTAGTTGTCGATGTAGCCATTTGATTTTAAAAAATGAAGGCATGTATGCATGTTTATTTTAAATGGATAATTTACCTTAAGAAAGATGATACTGCTTAAATAAGAAATTATATTCATGTAAAATAAATTTTTTAATTAATTTCTGATAGCTTCTGATCGACTGTTTCTTAGGATTCCCATATTTAGTATCTATGAATAATGAATCAGTTAATTAAATGTGAAATAAGAACTAGTTGTGGGATTAAGATAATATTGTTATAGGGCATGAGTTTAATAGTTTATTGTAAATTCCATGTTACTTATGCTTTGGATCAACGAGAATTCCATTTTTTTTAAGGATAAATGCCATGATATAGGGCCAACATCTCAGTTTTCATGTCTGTTTGGGGTTTCTTATGATAGGACTGAGCCTAGAGGGTTGTTCATTTTTTTGGAAGAGAGTCCCATATGTGAGGTGAGCCTGGGAATTATGATCCTTGAGGGTTATTATGGTTTGTACAGTATGGAGACCCGGTTTTTTTGGTATTAGTTAATGTCAGGTGTAACGAGATACATTAGGTTATGTGTGTGGGTGTTGGGAGGACATCTGAGATGACAGAATAGGTTGAAGATGGGTTTACTTATTGATATTAAATCTTGAGGCATGTTTTAATATATTTCATGATTATCTACTATAATTTCCCCACTACTTGGGTATATGGATTTGGATACACCCCTTCTATGAGAGGGGAATATGCGTGGGGTATTCTACATGATTTTTGTGATTATATTCTCTGGGTTGGATGATTATATGCTCCTTCCATATGTGGAACATCTACTCAATTTGTTAATCCACAAATTATTATTATATTATAATATTTTTTTATAATACCAATAAATATAGAAATTGGAAAATATTTTTAAATAGATGTATCAATGTTTAACCCATGGGGTTGGTCCATGATATGATGCTATTTTAAGGATGTAATTCTAAAAAGTCTTGGACAAGGTTGTATTCTTCCTAGATTGAATGAATAATTGCTCAAATGGTAGTGAAATTTAATGGGTAACGATTTTATGGTTAATTAATTATTACATAATAAAATAACATAATGGTTTACAAATTAAAAGAGATAATTAAACATAATGTATCTTCTTTAATGATTGTGTTCTTAAAAGATATCTATTATTTTATGTGGCAGCCATGTGTTTGAGATACATTAGCTGTAATTGAGACTAATACTAGGATATTCCCCTAGTGTGGTTGTGGACTCATTATACCATGTATATTTTTAATTCCAATATGTTAATCCACAATTTCAATTAGGGTAATATACATTGTATGGAGTATGACCCCTTATAGGCACATTCCCAAATATCCCAGTGGGAATATAGATGGATGAATACCCCCTTGGGATATGATAAAGTCTCTAATTAGTTACTTGTGATGGTATGGATGGAGTTTAGTTTTTACGTTATCTGCTTGTAGAGTTATTAAATGGAATGTGGTTATTTCACCCACATATATTATAGATATACTCTTCTTACGACTATTATAGGTATAATGATTATTAGTTATGATGTCTTAAGGATCGTTTCACAGTGTATGTATTATTATGGATTAAGGAATAATAACCAACACATGATATATGTTAGGTGAGCTGGGGTGGATCCTAAAAACTACATAGTTAATTTTGGTGACATGGATGTGGTGGTGAGTTAACTAAGGTTCATCTTGTGGTGCTTCGCCTATGTTTCTTCCGAAAAGGGTTATTGGAGAGAAATACTCAGGACGTGTGATGTTGAGTATAAGAAGCAATCCATTAGGGAAATTATAGTGGGGTAAAAATGAAATTATTTATTTTATTATATTCTCTGGTATGTGGTACTTGGTGTGATTATCCAGAATGAGTTTGGGAAATCAATATACTTGTTTAGGTTAAGAGTAAATTTCACTTGATTTTTACCATTATTTAGTATGCATTATTAACATTTTCAAGAAAGGATTCAGGTAGTATCCTAATGAGTGTACTTTTATACTCATCATACATATATATAATCTATTTTTTGGGCTAGTTAGAGAAGTTTGGAGTTCAGTTTGGTTACGACTAAAGATAGGTTGTAAGATCTGTTTGGGCATCAAGGTCACAATGATCTTTACTTTTCTTTAGGTACCTGCAGTTTCACCTATTATTGGTAATAATCCATGCATGAAATTACATTTATGTACTTGGGTTTCATGTTTTTTATTGTCTAATAAGTTGTAGGTATGTTTCTATCATATCTATCTCTTCCACATCCATTCTCATAGAGGGTATTTCCTCTTATCTATATGTTTTTATACCCTTGGTTCTAGTCACAAACATAAGGACTACTGGAAGTGAGACAGAAGTGACACTATCTCTCTTCTACTATTGGTGACCAATTATGGGTACCCCTTGTCGGGAGGGGGACTTTTACGATGGGACAATTATCAATAGTCTAGAAGCCTCTCATAATTAATCATTTTTTCTATAGTGGTCGTCTCTTCGAAAGGATGAGACACATTTTTACCTTTTGAACAATCAATAATGATTATATAAATTTATAAAAGTTTCAATATGATATTTTTAACACTAATACCATATATATATATGATTAATATTCAGAATATGTTATTTCATGACAAAACACTTATTAGAACACAAGGAAATTAACACCTACAAAATGAAAATATTGAAATATTATTTACAAATAGGTAGAAAATTGTTCTATGCAGAATATATATGATATTAAAGATATTAATATTGTTTTAGTACAAATTAAAAACATTAGTATAACAATTATCAAGGAATATTAATAATGATCAAAAAAATTAATCTTGAATTATGTGACTTCGTCTCAATTTTCCTTCATTGAGGAGCATTTTATTTTTGTCCACCAAATTTATTTTATATAGATTACATACTTCCCATTTAAGATGTAATATCATTATTAATAAATAATTCATGGTATTTTATTTTTCAATTTGAATTATTCAATTCTAGTGGACATGAAATAAAAGTTACCAAGTGGTAATTAATATTATAACTCATTTTCTTTCATTTGATTATATTATATTTTTTATCATCTTTGATATTCTATGATTATGTTTATTATGAATTTTGATTATATTATTTTGTATGTTCCCTTGTTTTATGTGTATTTAATGTTAATACATGGATTATATTCATTAATTAATTCACACTCCAATGATATCATCATCAAAATGGTACCATTAAAATCACATTCTAAATAAGATTATTTATTAATGAATTTAAATTGATGGAAATTATATTATCATTCTCTAAATTTCCATAATTTTAAATTCTATTCAATGTATTGAAGATATTTTCATGAAATAGTATCATTTGATAACTCCTTGGTCTTAAATTTTTATAAAAATATTTTTATGTAAATATGAATCTATTTCTCTCTTTGGTCAAAAATGCATTTTCTTGTAAAATAAAGTTGCTTAAAAATATTATCAGAACTATTTTTAACCCTTTTTGAATGATTTAATAAATACATTGTTACATATATTGAATTAAAATATAATTGAATATTATTGTTGTTTTTCAAATATGGCCCATTGTTTATAGGAAATGTGAATAGACTGATTAATTTAGCATACACCAAATGGATTGAATTTATTTCTATATTTACCAAAAAAAATATTATAACTTTAATTATAGGTTTCAGGTTTTATTTTTGAATAAATTTATTTTCAAAAAATTTTATTAACGTATAATTTTAATGTGATTTTCAATTTTAAATGATTATTTTTTGTATAATTGTTTTTAGTAACTTTTTCAGGGTATCTTTATTCATCACTGACATAAACCCTTTATTTTACATATGATCCAATGTGGATATTTATTATTATCTCATCTTAATTCTTTGGCCATTTTTAAAAACTATTGTCTTCACATTGTCTTTCTTGTTTAACTCTTTGTAGTCATTAAATTTTCTTTGAAACATTTACTCTATGCGATCATTATAGAATTCATTTATTTTAAATATCAATATTCTTTGAATCATTGATATGATTTTTTCTATAGCTTATATCATTTTAAAATTTTGTATTTCTATTAAATATTCTTATTCATATTATCTTAGATATGATAATTTACAAATATGTATGCCACTTTCTAATTATATTGTAACCTTTGAATGTTATTTGATTACATATGAAATATTGTAAAATTTGAATTATTTACTCAACACAAATATTTAATGTTAAAACTTTATTATTAATGAATTTAATTGATCATTCCATATATGAGGAATGTTTTGGACCAATATTAAAGGTGGTGAATAGAATTATAAAGTCTCATGATGCATGGATATTCTCATGAGGAGAATTTTCAGTTTGACATTAAACATTTTTATACATGTATTTTAAACTATCATCTAAATGTTCATGATGGTATAGGTATGATGTTTTTAAGGGAGTAAATTATTATAATTAACCATTTCCTCTATTTATAATTCATTAATTATTATCCATTATATTTTCACAATGATATAATCTCCCGATGAATTTAATTATAATTGTATTGGTTAAACAACATGTGATTTTAATTATATACCATTCTAGACTAGTAATTCCTTATATAGATATGGAAGTCATTTTATTGAATAAATGACATTTTTTTTCAGTTATTTAGCTTTTTATGTAGACAATGCTGGTAAAATTACATAAATGTATTTTCTATTTGGTTATTTACCATTTTAGGTTGATTATGTTGACCAATTCATGATATATTATGATATACATAACACTTATTATGAATTTATTCAATACATTATTATTTTTCCTTTCCCATGAATCCATGAAGTGTATAATTATTGGTATAAAATTATATTCTACGTTTAATAATGTAATTATCAATAATCATTATATTATAATTTTTATATTAAAATATAATATAGGAATCATGTATGTATCAAGTATAAAATTTCGATTAATCTAATTTTTCATTGGAGAAGTGATTACTTGTATAATATTTTATTTTATAAATCTATGATAGCATCTCTAGACTACTTGATTATTGGTCAATACACCTCTAAATTTATTAAGCAATCTAACAAGATAATGGATTATCTTCCACACTATTTTAATCCAAAAAACATCCTCTGTATATTATAATCTTATTTTGATATTATGATGTCCGTATGAAATAATTATCATTCCATCAAAAAAATATTTTTTTAATAATTATAAAATACCATATACTCTCACTAATCCATTTCTGTAAACCATATTATTCACATGTCACTCTATCGAAACTATTCCTCAATTTTCTATGCCTCCATTATTATGTTGTTAATACCTAGAGATACTTAACATTTCTTTATTCGTTCATATGTAGTAATAATTTTATTATTGGCGATTTCAATTTTCAAAACTAACATTCTCTTATCATTTCATAAAATATATGAATTGTTCTTGTCATTACACACATATGCACTAAAGGATTTTATTGGAAACCCAATCATTATATATTATGGTAATTTGATGAAATGTTATTTTATGATATAGGAAATATTATGAACACTTGAATTATAAAATGTGATGATTTCATCTTGATGGGGTTGCAATTAATTAGGTAAATAATTAATCTCTTCAAATATCATGTTTTATAACACCTTCAACAATATCATAGGTAATTGTTTTTGACACTATCTACTGACCCTTACAAATATTCTAATTAGTGTATTGTTTTATTATTGTATACACTTTTCCATGTTTTTTATCACATGAATAATATTATGAATTCAAATTATGAATCATCTTTCATCCATTATAATCAATCCTATTCTATATCAATTATTTATCCCATAGTTTTATATATGGTGGCACATATATATTAATTTATGTCCATAATAAATCAATTACGGTGAGAAGAATTATGATTGAATATTGAATGAGTGTTTTAAGAAGATAAAAAATCATTGTATTTCTATCATACTTATATAAATTTTATATTAGTTACATAGTATTGATGAAATTAACGTAAAAGGTAAATTGGATGTGATTTTCATTATTCATGGTTAATGAAGAATGTTAAATATCATGTAATAAAAAGTGGGGCTCTATAATCTCAAAACATGACCCTCTTTCATAGGGTTGTCACATATATATACAATCACCCAAGATTATAAATGATCAAAATTTCATTAATTTAGTGCATTATCGTAATTAAAAATTCTATAAATGTCATATAGTAGGTTGTTTTAAATAATATATCATTTAACAACTACAAATAGAACAGTTCAGAATTTTTGTATCATGCTTCATATGTTTATCCTTACTCTTTCTTGCCTTCCAATCCCTCTATATTAACCATATTAATAAATTGTCATGTATTGGATACTAATAATATTAAACATACTCATCGCTCATGCCTAAATAAAGCCCATATATATCCCTTTGTCCATATTTTAACCCACACATCTCACTCAAGTCACATGTCACCCTGGTGGACATCCCCATGTCAAACTAAAAAACATGGTTATGTACTTTTACATTATATAAATTTAATCCTCAATTCCCAAATAATGGTTTAAACTCATAAATACAGATCAAAAAAATCTCATTGACAAAAAGTGAACTTGGGATAATCCATGAAATCACATTAAAATTAATACAATACAATATATATTAATTTTTTAACATTTTAATGATTATATACCTCATGATAAATGAAGCACATTTAAAAAGACACTCTCAGATTCATGATATATCCAACAAAGTTGAAAACTACCCCAAATCCAAAAAATAAATGATTTATTATGGTTATTAAATAAATATTGATAGGATATGACATATATGTTTAAGTTGGAATTATAAATAAAATTTACAAAAATTTACATAAAATCAATCATGAGTGGAATATGTGATCAAATAATGATATTGTAAATCCATGGACGAGCGCCATAATGTTTTCCCACTTACATGGTTCTTATGGGAAAATGATTTGTGGTTTAAAATAAATCATTGAGTGAATTATTAGATCATCACATTTTGAAAATTTTTAAATGATATTTCTCAGTGCATGATTATTATGGCCACTCTATGATGCATCTATATTAGGGACACATTATGGATTGTCCCCTTTGGGTGATGGTGTAACCACCCACACATATTTGTATGTGGGATAGTGGACTCTAGGTTATGGGGAAATAACCCTCAATATGAAAATAGTCCCAAATCCTGGTAGTATAATATAAATAAACACACTTGATAGTTTCTCAACAATGGTCCAAATTAGAGAGGCCTCATAGTATGGAGAAATTCACTTCAACATCGTGATCATTTTTAGCACCACAATATCTTCTCCTATACACCCCTCTATATTGTTTCCTAAATTAATCGCTCACCATTATATAATATTCCCCCATATGTAGGGGTAAACCATTATGTAAAATTTAATGAAATGTTTTACCACTATTTACCATATGATGTGGTGACCCTTTATCTTGGAGTCCTCTAGTTACATGTCAATCATGATATCATGACTACCTATAACATTGTCTTCTTATGAAAATAATGTTTAATTTCACCTCAATACCAAGACTAACTCATAAATCAATGATCTAATGCTAAAAATGACACCTCACACTACACAAACACATAATCATATATAAGGTTCTGCAATATTTAAATAGGAAAACTATTGTAGTCAACTGACATTATAAAATATTTATCAATGGGCCTCTAATCCTGGGTAGGAGTCTCTAAGTGTCCTTTCCAAATATCATTATCCAGTGTACCGACATTTCTTAGTGTCAATATCATGCATCCACCTGTACACATAATTTTTTCTATAATATTCATTTAAGAGACATACCCCCATATATAATCATTTTTCTCATATCAACTATACACAATGGTTGCTCTAAAAACAAAGCCTCGACCAATAAAAAAATATTGTATCTATTGATCATTTTTACAGGGAATAATATATTTTATTAGGGAAATTTCAAATGAAACACAACATTCTAGCTTCAATGTCATGAAGGAAGATCCCAAAAATAATCTAGTACTCCAATCAACAACATAATCTAAAAATAAGAATAAAAATGTACAATGAATCATCCCTTCTCAAAATTAATTGATTCCCAATCTCAAAATAGGTATTCATACAAAATATAATCCATGCTTCACTATCTTTTGTAAACATATGATTTTTTTATTGGTGACAAAACATTTTTTGATAAATAGTACTCACTATTTGGCATCTCAAACCAGTCTCATTCTGATCATTTCTAACTCACTCGTCTGAATCTAAAAAACAAATACGGGAAAATTTTATTATATAGAGCCTTTATTGTGGAAATATATATCAAATAATTATATATATTGTAATATGGAGACTCTTTAAACACCAAATAAGTATCCCATTAAATGGTTTATTATTTAAGGAAATATTGGAATAAAAATAGAGGTATCAAGACCATCTCTAATTAGTTCCCATATTTCTATATTTCATACATTATGCATAGCTTTATGAATGACCCCTTTTTATTTTATAGGCCATACTAGAATCTAAACATGGACAATAAATTTTGATATGATATTAAAAATATAGTTATATCATTCAACTAAATTTTCTCATAAATATAAACGATTAATTTTTCAATATTATGAGATCCTCCAAGATTTAAATGAGTGCAATACATTTGATAGTCTATCATCCACTACCCCCATAAAATTTATACATCTCAATTTCCCAAGTAGTACTATTTCTATGTCAATAGTCACCTCATAACACTATATTATATGAACTAAATTTTTTTTATGTATCCCTTGTAGTCATTGGAGATGTTATGTTATCCTCAGATAACCTCTTATTTCCATATATAATATAATGATACTTTACCTTTTCAGGTAAAAAAAATGATATGGCTCCTCAATATCAATCCCTAAATTAAAAATATGTAATAAATAGAGTCTCAATGTTCATAGACTATTGATGAACAATTACAAAAATATTTCAGTCAGCGACTATGCTCATCATCTTCTACTCATCATCTAATGTTTCAATTCCCTACCATTTAATTTTCAATAATGAATCTATGTGATGGAATTCACCTTTTATGGGGAATATTCCATCTAATATTTGAAGGTCAAAACATAAATAAACTAGTATTTTCAGAAGCTGATAATTTCCATCTGGATGAATATTTATTTGAAGATATTATAGTCCATATAAATGATACATTTCCCAACAAATATTTAAGGAAACCAATACGTTATTCTAGTAACAAGAATAGTATTTTTTTGAACATTGGTAATATAGTTGAACTCATGGAATAATAGATAGTTATATCCCGAAGAGACCACCGAATCCCACTAAATTTTAAAAAAAAAACCCACAATCTATCCCTCGAGGAATCCAAAACAATTACATAACTTATCCAACTATTAACATGAATTATAAAAAAATATATAGTCATTGTCTTCAACTGATTAAAGGAAACTTCTTCATATAATACTCCTCTTAACCCATACTAATATCATGGTTCGAATAGTCATGAGGCCTACTAAGGTTTAGTATAAATGGAGTATGCTTTATTAATATCCATCGAACCTATGAAAACTGAAATCATTGATATCATTCTGATTCCATACCTTATAAATTTCTGCATACACTATAATGTCTTATTTTAGTTTGGCGTGAAAAGGTTCCCCGAACCTGGTTGGTCACATAACCTCAATGGGATTTCCCCAAACAACAGAGGCTGCCAACTAGCAGCGAGGTTCAATATCTGATAGAGGGGAAACAAATACCTCATTGTCATATTATACATAGTAGCATAAAAAATAATAATCAATAAAGGAAGAAGTAATATCAAACAACAGTAATGAACAATGGAATACTAATAGTATAAACAAATGGTGCATATATAAATAAATGATGCATGTCACATATATATAGGAAAGTGGCCAAACAAGTCACAATGATGCAATTAATTACTAGAACGAATGTACCTAAATGGTAAACTCCAATTGCATCACATATCTCATCTTGTTTACATGCTCACCATCTCCAAAATAAATCAATATCCTGATAGAGAAAGATGCTTTCCCTAATCTATACCTACATCTATTTAATATGTCTAGGTCCAAAGGATGACCCAAACTGTGTGTGAGAAGAATCCCAGTAGGCAAACACCTAATGATTAGTTCCTAATAGTTAGTGAATATATATAGTATGTAATATGTAAAAATGAAGTAGTAAACTATGAAGTACTCAAAAGTAAATAATCATATAGTTTAAATTACATTCATTTACATTAATTAGCTATTCAATCAGCATCTAACAAACTGGTAAGATAGAGTGCAATCTTCTTGTTTTGTCTTTGTAGGATCATCACAATCATTTAATTGTTCAAAAGAATCCCTCTACAAAATTTCTCATAGAACAATTCAACTGGTTCAGCATATCATTAATTAAATAAATAATAATTACTCTCTAGGAAATATCACACAATATATCCCCTTCAGTCCCCCATAGTACACATCAATTACAAATGACCACCTAGGTAGCTCTCATGGTAAATACACCTTGGTCCATATAGAAGATATAAAAATTATAATAAACTTTTGGTTGCTCTCACATTCAATTCCCTGTGGTACAATGATTATTTAATAATGACTCTCTGGGTAGCATGGACAGTATAACCCCTCTGGTCTATTAAAACAAGAAAACTCTCACAGTCAATTCCCTATAGGTCAACATAACAAAAAATTTATATCTAAATGACCCTTTCATGGGAATCAATCATATCCAATTCCACATGTTCAACATTCATAATGATAAATACATGTATCTCAAATAAATAATACCTCCATCCTAAAATCACATGGCATGGAAATCATGGAAGCCTAATAGGCTATTCTAGACCAATCAAACATAATCAAACAAACATGGGAAACACATCTGTAGCACCCCTGGTTTGAGGTATGTGGCCTCTGTTTATGTATTTTTTATGTGTTTAATGTGCATGGGGTGAGTGGGGAATATGTTTGGAGAGTTTGGAATTGATTTGGATGAGTTTGGAGGCTGCTCTATGGGTGCACAGTTTTAGCACGACTAAAGGAAACCGTGAAGATGCTCCAGGAAACCGTGAACGGGGAGACAATAGACATCGCATGGCGTGCGAATAGTTTTCCAAACAATGTGAGGAAACCATGTAGACCTTTTCTCGTGAGGTATTAGTGTGTGCATGGTTAGCACACATTTTTCCAAACTGTGCGGGCTAACCGTGCGGCCACTTAAAAATAGGGTTATATGTTACGGTCTCCATCGGGCTTAACCTAAAACATTCCAAACATCCTCCCGCTCGATCCTCAGTTTGGATTTCAGGTTCTCAGGTGTTGGAGAGGCTCTCCCACTCAGTTTGGATGGATTTTGAATAGTTTTCTTGGCGGTTTGAATGTGGTTTCTCCCAGGTATGTCTCCTATCTTGTTTCTCATGTGTTTTCCTCTAGATCTACTATTCCCTCTTACTTGGTCTTCTAGATATACACTTGTTGTGTGCAGATATAGGTTTTTGGTTTCCTTGAATGATGATTTTAATGCTTATGGATGCTAAGGTAAGGGATCTAAAGAGGTTTTTGGAGGAGCGTTCGCCGGATTTGAGGTGTGGTTGTTCGAGGGTCGATTTTTCGAGAACCCTAAAGGTAGGTCACTTCACTTTTGACTCCATATGGATAGATATAATGGATTTGGTTATAATTAATGTTTTTTCTTCAAATTAATTGTGTTTTGATGTGATAAATTGGTTAGAAATTCCTTGGGTGATGTTTTGGTGATTTTTGGGAAAAAGGGTGTTTTTTGGTGAAATGCCATTGTTGTGGATTTTAAAATGAAGATTTTAAAATCATATGATATGGTTGATTTGTGAAAATGATTTATGGAAAGGGGTTTCAATTAATTGGTTGTTTTATTGAAGTGTTTTTGGCATGGAAATTGGTTTACAATAAATGGGTTATTTATAGAAGTGGATTTATATGCAATGGAATTGGTTGATTGCATGTTGTTGTGACCATGGTGGGTTATTGTTTGGATTGGTTGATTGAAATTTTGTATGGAAGTGGGTGGAAATTCCCAGTATAAAAAGGTGATGGATAATGGTTGGAAGAACTAGCATATGAGTAGTGGTTGGGAAGTACCGCTAGTTGTGAATCGATGAACAGGTTGGGCCGAAGTCCAACCATTTTGATTGTTTTGGTGTGAATAGTTTAATAGGATGGGCGGAAGTGCCACTGTTTTGGTTGTTTTTTGTGCATTTCTTTTCAAGATGGAAGTTTTTGTGCTAACATGTAAATGATGAGATTGTATGTGTCATGTTTGTTTGGCTTTCCCTTGGTTTCTCGGTTTGGGTGTGGTAGATTGTTAAGGGAATGTTTGGAGTATGAATAGGGTTGCACTTGTTGTTTAATTTATAAAAACATTTTTATATAAATGTGCTAACATTTTTATCCTTGTTGAGTGTGAAAGTAAGTCACATGGGGAAAACCTAATTAGTTTTATTACTCACCCCCTTCTTTGGAACATTTGTGTCATTGAAGATGTTGTGTACCATGATGTGGGAAAAGCTAAGGCATATACTTCTTTTTGTTGAGCATTGTGATGTATCAGTGGAGCTTGGATCTTGGAGCTTGGTGTGGAGTTGTGGTGGGGTCATGGCTTGTAGGTTGTTGACTAGTTTTCGTTTGTACTCTGGAATGGTTGGTTGTATTGGATTTGGGTTGCAATGTGGAACAAATTGGTTGACTTTTGGGAATACATGTTTGGGATTGAAAGTGCATGAATCATATAGTGATTGATACTGTATGGTTTGGTTGGTTTTTTATTAAGAAAAAATAGTTCCCCAACATGATCATGAATCCCTTGGCATTCATTTCCAGCCATTGGCGTATTGGGAACATCTCTTAAGGACAAGTATCCATCACCGCCTCCTCAAGCCAATGAGGTAGGGGCAGGGTGTTATAAGTGGAAACAGATTGTTCGGTCATTTAGAGTTGATTCTCGGATTTGGTGTCGAAATTCGTTCTGGTATACTCCTTGAGTCGGGATGGTAGCAAGGCGTAGGAATGTCGGAACATGGAATGTATAGAATAAAAGGACTTATCTAACACTTTTATGTTGAAATTCATGTTACCAGGGATTTGGGTGCATAAGTGTTTTGGAGACACTTATAGGAATTGGAAACCTCATGGTCATGGGTGTAGCCAATGAGATGAGTATAGCATGCACGGTAGAAATGACTTCCCACTAGGATGCATATTTCAATGGGGTATAATGATCAATGGGATGAACTGAGAAATGGTTTTTGTGTGAAACTTAATGTGAATAAATTTGATATTTTGAAAATGGTATGATTTTCAAAATGGTGAAACATGGGAAATGTGAACTTCTGGAAATCCTTGTTGTGAAAGTGTTGTGTAATGTGATTTGAAATGGTGTTTCGTCATGTCTACGGAAGTTAGACTCATGGTTGTTGGTTTTCTATTTATTTAAATGGCACCAGGTTGGTGTTGTAGAGACCAACCAGAGGAGGCTTCTGAGATTGCGGTAGCATCTGAGCCTCAAGTGAACTAGAAGCTACTACAAAGCATAGTGCAAGCTTTCTAAGCTATGGAAAGTGGAAACAAAGTGGATAAACCAAGGAATGTGGATATTGCAGTTCAGTTTCAAAAGAATAATCCACCCATATTCAGGGGTGATTCAGATCCGAAGAGGGGAGAAGCATGGTTGATAGAATGAACAAGATCTTCGAGTTCTTGGCAACACTGGTAGAGTTAAAAGGGATGTTTTCCACGTATATGTTTTAAAATCTTGACCTTCAGTGGTGGTAGTTGGTAGTCCAAGAAGAGAAAAACCAAGTTATGATGTGGGGAGGCTTTTAGGAATTGTTAAATAAACAATTGTACCCACATAGGTTCATAATTCAGCGTACGAATGATTTCTTCAGTTTGAAGCAAGAGAATATGTCTGTGAAAGAGTATACAAATAATTTTATTAACTTAGTGTGGTTTTCACCCGAGGTGGCAGGTGGCACATCATTGAAGCCAATGATATTTGAAGTGGGGTTAAGGCAAGAAATCCATTCAAAGATAGGAGTACTGTGTATAAATGATTACACAGAGATGGTTAATAGAGCCTCGGTGGCTGAGCGGGATTTCTTGGGCGCTCCGAGTGGAGGAAGCATTGTGGTAGCCAGAGGGGTTTAGTGGGAACTCTAAGTCCAGGATCAAGTGAAGGAGGGACACTTATTCCCAAGGAAGGGATATGGAATATAATTTGATGTCAAGATCAGTAAATCTTCCTCCAAAGTGCCAGAGCATGCTAGGATGTTTTCAGTGTGGTTCTAAGATCCACATCAATTGGGATTGTATATCACAACCTCGAGCATGTCATAATTGTAAGAAGATGGGGGAATCTTCAGCGTTATTGTCGGAATTCTCCAAGGACAGGTTCACGTGACACTCCTCAGGATTCATAGACATTGTATGCTTTGACGGGACAGGGATAGTAGCACATCCCTCGTCAGAAGAGTAAAGTGGGTCATGGTGATTCTCAGAATACCACGATGTGTCATCAGAGAAATAAAGAGCAGAGCGTGGCAAGAAAAAATGTGTTTGAAGCTGAGCAGGATGTGGTGGATGATCTGTCGGGACCATCCATGGTGCAAGGTAATATTCTATTGGATTCTACCTTGATGCAAGTGATTTTTGATACAGGTGCTTCATACTCTTTTAATGTTTCATGTATGTTTGATTATCTATGTTTAAGGGTAGAAATGATGCCCTCGGTTATGAAACATCAAACTCCACTGTTTCAAAGAGAGTGTCGAGCCTTCTTGTGTAGAGAATTTTGTATCATTGTGGGTGTGGTTGAGATAATGTGGGATTTCTCAATTCTTGATATGGATGGGTATGATGTAATACTTTGAATGGATTGGATGGTGGCTTTTAAGGCCCACATCAATTGTGATGCACGAATGGTGGCTTTTACGACACACGATGGCATTAGACATCTCTTTAGAGGAGAGTGGAATGAAAGGCAGGGTGCAACAGGTTTGTTGGCACCAAAATTGGGTACATTATCGTTTCAGTTGGTGGTGTTGTGATTGGAATCATTAGAGGGTGCTGAGGAGAGTGTTCTTCTGGTAGTGGTGTATCAGTTCTTGGATGTTTTTCCTAAATAATTCTATAGGTTACCTCCCGTAAGAGAAGTGGAGTTTATGATTGATCTACTTCCTGGGAACAGTCTTATCTCACTATCGACTTACCGGATGGCACCTATGGAATTGCGGGAATTGAAAGTCTAGTTGTAAGAGTTAGAAAACAATGTGTTTATCTGGCCTAGAACAACTTGATGGGTGTCACCAATATTGTTTCTGAAAAATGTATATGGAACATTGAGGTCCTATGTTGATTATCGTAGACTTAACCAAGTTACAATAAAGATCTGATATTCACTTCCACAAATTGATGATTTTTTAGACCAGTTGAGGGGAGCCCAGTGGTTCTCCAAGATCGAACTGAGGTGGGATATCATCAGTTCTGGGTGAGGAAGGATGATATTCCTAAAATTGATTTTAGAAGTTGATATGGCCATTATGAATATGTGGATATTCCCTTTGGACTAACGAATGCACTAGTGCTGTTTATGTAATTGATGAATCTGTGATTTCAGAGATATCTGGATTCATTTGTGATGGGGTTTGTAGATGATATTCCGGTGTATTCAATGACAATGGTGGAGCATTAACGACACTTGGAGACAGTACTGGCGATCTTGAGGGATCATCGGTTGTATGCCAAATTGATAATGTGTGACTTTTGGATACAGGAAGTTTTTTTTCTTCACCATGTAATTTCTAAAAGGGGTGTTTCAGTGGATCCTTAAAAGATAGAGGTCGTTATCTTGTGGCAACCGCCAAAGAATGTGTTTGAGATACGGAGTTTTCTTGGTCTACTTGGGTATTATCGGCATTTTGTTCGTGATTTTCAATTTTGGCTTCACCGTTGATAGATTTAACAAGAATGGATGTTCTATTCTAGTGGAATGATTAGTGTAAGAAGTGTTTCGAATAGGTGAAGGGTCGTCTTACATCTGCACCAATATGGGGTTTTCCAGAACCAGGAAGAGGGTATGTGGTGTATTTTGATGCATCAGCATTAGGGTTGGGGTGCGTTCCCATGAAAGGGAATTATGTGGTTGCACATGGCTCATGACAGTTTGAGAGTGCATTAGAAGAACTACCCAACTCATGATTTGGATTTGGCAGCGGTGGTTCATGCTTAGAAAGTGTGGCATCATTATCTTTTTGGAGAGAAATTCACGCTATATAAAGATCATAAGGGCTTGAAACACATTTTCACACAATGGGATTTGAACATGAGGAAAATGAGATGGATGAAATATCTCCAAATATCTAATTTTGACATCATGTACACACCAGGTAAGGGAAACATGGTGGTGTATTCATGAAGTATAAAATCATATGCTCGTGTGGTGAAAGAGGCATCAGAATAGTGGCAGTTGATGTCTGTGATAGCTGATATGCGATTGGAATGTAAGGACCAGGGTGAGAGAGCGGTCTTCTTTCCGTTTTTGTTGATTCTTGACATGGTTGTCCTGGTTAGATAGGTAGATATATATGATTGAAATGGTTGTACCAATTTCTTGTCATGAGGATTTTCTCAGGGTGTATCATCATTCCAGGTGGGCATTTCAACATGGAATTCAGAAAATTTATAAATCGTTGAAAGCGTAGTTCTGGTGGATTGGTATGAAAAAAAGGGTGGATGAGTCTGTTTCGAGATACTTGTCTTGTTAGTAGGTCAACGCAGAGCAACAGAGGCCACAAGGAATATTGATGTCTTTACCAATCCCTGTTTGTAAGTGCGATTGGATGTGAATGGTTTTTATTACAGGTATCCAAAGAACGGTCATAAACCATGATGCCATTTGGGATATACTGTATCGGCTAACGATGTTGGACCATTTCATCCCGATTCTTGAATCTCTTACGGTGGGGGATCTATCCAAAATCTATATCCGAGAGGTGGTAAAAAGGCATGGTGTTCTATTTTTGATTGTATTTGACATAGATCTGAGATTTCCATCTCATTTCTGGAAATCTTTGCACCAAGCCCTGGGGACATAGTTGATGATGAGTACGGCGTATCACCCTCCGACGGATGGTCAATCTGAGAGGACGATACAGACTCTGTAGGATACGTTGCAGGCTTGTTTCATGGTTTTTGGTGGCTTTTGGGAGGAGAACATGTCATTGGTTGAGTTCTTGTACAATAACAGTTATCCGGCATCCATACAGATGGATGTGTTTGAATCATTGTATGGGAATCCATGTCGTTCTCCACTATGTTGGGTGGAAACAGGTGAGTCCTCGATGGTTGGACTGAGTGTTTTCCAGGACACAACGGAGAAGATCAAGTTGGTCAGGAATAGAATGGATACGGCTTAGAGTCGACCTAAATCGTATGTGGATCATCGCCGACAGTCATTGTTGTTTGAGGTGAGTGATCATGTGTTCTTGAGGATCTCTCCTAGGTTGGTACATCGTCGGTTTGGGAAGAAGGGAAAGTTATCTCCGAGGTATATTGGACATTTTGAGATTTCTAAGCGGGTTGGTGTGGTGGATTTTTATTTGGTTTTTCCACCTAGGTTTAGTGCAGTGCACAATTTATTTCACGTGTCATAGTTGAAAATGTATCAGCCGAATCGTGGCCATGTGATTTGATGGGATCATGTTGAGCTAGAACGAGAAGCTTCGTTGGTGCACGTGCCAGTCCAAGTAGTTGATAGGCAAGAGAATGTCTTGCGTGTTAAAAGAATCAGTTTAGTTCATGTTTTGTGGCAACATGGTCAGAATAAAGTGGATACATGGGAGGGGGAGAAAGTGATGGTCGAGGAGTGCCCTGAGCTCTTTCGGCAATGGGCGGGTTCACTACATTCCAAGGATGGAAATTCCAATGGTGGGGAGAATGTAGTATCCTCAGTTTGAGGTATGTGGCATTTTTTATGGATTTTTTATGTGTTTAAAGTGAATGGGATGAGTTGGGAAGTGGTTAGAAGTGTTTGGAATGGTTATGGGTGAGTTTGGAAGCTTTTCTATGGGTGTACGGTATGAGCACGTCTAAGGGAAACCATGTGGATGCTCCCGAAAACCTATTCGGGGGAGACATTAGGTTTTTCACGGCTTGCGCACCGTTTTCCAAACCATGCGAAGAAACCGTGTGGACGCTTTCTCTCGAGGAAGTAGCGTGTGCATAGTTAGCGCACGGTTGTCCAAACCGTGTGGGCTAATAGTCCTACAACATAAAAATAGAGTTAAAAGTTCTGGTCTCCCTCAGGCTTAACCTAAAACACTCCAACCATCCTCCCAGTCAATCCTCACTCGGGATTTCGGGTTCTCAGGGGTTGGAGAGGCCCTCCCACATAGTTTGGAAGGATTTTGAATAGGTTTCTTGGGGGTTTGAAGGTGGTTTCTCTCAGGTAAGTCTCTCCTCATGTTTCTCCTGTGTTTTCCTCTAGATCTAATGTTCCCTATTTCATTATTTTCTATATCTACACGTTTTGTGTGTAGATCTATGGTTTTGGTTTCCTTGAAAGACGATTTTAAGACTTTTGGATGCTATGGGAAGGGATCTAGAGAGGTTTTCGTGGTTCTTTTGTCGGATATGAGGTGTGGTTGTTCGTGGGACGATTTTTAGGGAATCTTAATGGTATATGGCTTCTTTCTAGAATCCACATGGTTAGATCTAATGGTTTTGGTTACAATTAATTTGTTTTTCTTGAAATTAATTGTGTTTTGATGTGCGATAATGGTTATAAATCCCTTGGGTGATGTTTTGGATATTTTTGGGAAAATGGTGTTTTATGGTGAAATGCCATTCTTGAGGAGTTTAAAATGAATATTTTAAAATTAGAGGATATGTTGGATTTGGGAATATGGTTGATGTAAAGGGTTTTCAATAAAAGGGTTGTTTTATTGATATGTTGTTTTCCATGGAATATGATTTTCAATAAATGGGTGATTTATTGAAATGGATTGGTAAGCAATGGAATTGGTTGATTGCATGTTGTTGTAACCTTTGTGGGATTATGTTTTGTTTGGTTTGATTTAAATGTTATATGGAAGTGGGAAAGAAGTATCACTATAAAAAGGTAATGGATAGTGGTCGGACGAACCACCATATGAGTAGAGATTAGGAAGTACCTCTAGTTGTGAATGGGTGAACGAGTTGGGAAGAATTCCCACAGTTTTTATTGTTTTGGTTTGAAGGCGTGGACACGTTGGGTAGAAGACCCATATTTATTGTTGTTTTTTGTGCATAACTTCACAATATGGAATTTGTTGTGCTAACATGTAAATGACTAGATGGTTTGTGGCATGTTTGTTTGGCTTCCCCTTGGTTGCTTGGTTTGGGTGTGATGGCTTGGTAAAGTCATGTTTGGCTTATGAGAAGGACTTCACTTGTTATATAATTTATATATAATATTTTATATAAATGTTCTAACAGTTTTATCTGAGTTGTGTGTGTAGGGAAGTTACTTGGGGAAAACCAACTGAGTTTTAGTACTCAACCCCTACTTTAACACGTTGGTGTCTTTTTAGATGTTTTGTACCATGACATGGGAAATTGTAAGACATCTCCCTCCTGTAGTAGTTTATTGTGATGTCTCGGTGGAGATTGGATTTTGGAGCATTGTGTAGAGTTCTGGTGGTTTCATGGCTCGTAGTGTTGTTGTTTAGTTTCTTCTTGTATTCTGATATGGTTGGTTGTATTGGCTTTGGGTTGCATTGAGGAACAACATGGTTGTCTTTTTGGAATACATCTTTGGGTTTTAAAGTGCATGCATCCTATAGTGACTGATAGTGGATGGTTTGGTTGGTTTTTTCTTAAGGGAAAATCCTTCCACAACTTGATCTCGAAGCCCTCGACATTTATTGCCAGCCTTTTGCATCATGGGAACGTCGCTTAAGGCCAAGTAGCCCTCACCGCCTCCTCATGCCAATGAAGTAGGGGTGGGGTGTTAAAACATCCATATTCAATTTATTCAACCACACACCTCCTCAATAAACCATTATGTTTCAAAAAATCCATAATATGCATTAAACATGGTTATATTCAAAAAATCACAATACCCTTACAATGGTTAAATGTAATTTAAAGCATATATTATTTAATAATATAAAAGAATCTCACAAACAAACTATGTATAGGTTTTATATTGAATGCTCTAGAACATCAGCCCATGAATTCACCTAGAACGTTGTAGATCTAAAAAAAAGTTAGAAACATTCAACCATGAATAACTCACGCGAGATGAAAAATCATGAAGAGAAGCTCTAGGGAATTAGAAAACACACTGGTGGTAATCCAACAAACTGAGTATCATCTCAATCAGGGTTATAATCGTGGAATAGGAGGATCTCAAATATTTTAGTCCATATCACTCTCTCTTATAAGATACATGGGAAGAAGATTCTTCTAGATATTATAAATGAACCTGGTATGATTAATAAAATAAAAAACAAAACTACATGATGTATTATTTTTATCTGAACTCTATATACATGCATCAATTTGACCCACACAAGGTATTATTATAAGTCTCCCACACAGCTATGTACTAGCAGTTACACATCTAGTGCACATCTACCCACATTATCTGGATACACAGAATGTACATAGAAAATTATAATTTATTATTTTTTTTCAAAAAACAACATGGATTTGAAAAACATACCTAAATTAAATATTCGTGTTATTATATAATACCCCATTATTTAAATTCATCCCCAAATTTTCCTTCAAAGGGTGTTGAAGAATAATCGTCAAAAAACTATGGCCAATAGGATTGTATGTCTACCTCCATCTCCCATGTCTCATCTTGTACTAGCTCCTGCAGCCATACCACCCATACAATAAATTTTTTTATAGACATAGATAACTTTAGTATTGTGGTCCATAATCCTTATAGGGTGATTCTTGAAGGTTGATTCCACTTCCAACTCAACCTCTCGGGTTTAAATACCTGAGATGTGTCATAAATGTTACCAAATATTTGGGAAACGTGAATGGCATCATACATATACTGCTACCTCTAAGGTAACTACAACCAATAGGAAACCAGCCCAAATATCTACAAAACCCAAAATGGTTTGAAGTATCTTGGTGAATGCTTTCCCTCTCTTTTAATACTTTCTGACCCATCCTTTTTGTGAAATGTAAGAAATACTGATGTCTAACATCAAACTCCAATGTTCTTCTACATCGATGAGTATATGATTTTGGTCAAAATTTTGTTCTACCATCCTCTTCTGAATCCACCCCATCTACTCAGTGGTCTCTGGGAAAAGATGAGGTCCCGACATAGATACATCTCTTGCCTCCTGCCAACATAGGTGTGATCTGTATGATCTTCTTTTTAAATACTCATACGGTTCCTTATGATTAATTTCTAGAAAATAATTATTTTAGGAAAACTAAACTAGTGGTATATGAATCTCCCATTAAACACTGAAATGTAGGATGCATGCTCGATGAATGTTCTTCAAAACCTGAATCCTACGCTCATACTAGAAATCGTTCTGGGGATGATATGTTGTACTCAGAAGTACTAGTGTACCCAGAGCACTCTGTAGTACCTCTCTGATATGGGAAGTAAAATTGGCATCCCTATCTGAAATGATAGAGTGTGAAACCCCATGAAAACACAGAATCATTTGGATCTAAAAACTTACATCTCATCAACACAGATGGTTTACTTGATTAGAAAGAAATGTCCAACATTCGTGAGTCTATCAATAACAACCCGAACTACATCATTCCCTTGTGGAGATCTTGGTAAACTTGCCACAATATACATTGGGACATCATTACACTTCCACTTGGAAATGGGTAACTGCTGGAAAATCCATACTCTTCACTAGTGGTCCACGTTCACCTGTTGACAGGTCGAACATCTCATAACCAAACCAACGAAATCTTTCTTCATATCTGGCCACAAATACTGATAGTGTAAATTTTGATACATCTTGGTGACACCAGGCGAAAATGCCCAAATTGAGGAATGATAATCATGGAGTAGCTCAACATGTATGTGTACTGACACCCATATGCACCCATTAAATTTCAAGATCAAAACCTCTCAAATGGTCCACCATGGAGTAGGGTCCCCACCAGACACAATATCCCATAGTACCAGGCCTTCTGAATTTGATAGTTTCCTTATTCTCACTCAATCCAAAATAGTAGAGCTAAAATCAATATAAGAAATAAAATTATGCCTCTTTCATTCATGAACCTCCAAATTTATCTGAGAAAACATTTACATAAACAGCCACTCACTTCTAGCCTCCTGAATTGAATGTATTCGAGTCCACTTACTCAATGAATCTTTTACTACATTTTATTTCCCATGCGTATATGCAAGATAAATGTCAAAATACAAAAGGTACTCTACCAACCTTTGTTATCTCAAATTCAATTCACGGTAAGTAATGATATTCTTGAGACATTTTGGGTTAGTTAAAAAAACAAAATTCTATCTTAGAATATAAGTTCTATAATATTTTAAATCATGCACAACTACAGATCACTCGAGATCGTGCACTGGGTAATTCCACACACGTGGCCTTAACATCTAAGAACAATACAAACCGACTCCTTCTCCCCGCATAAGCACTGCTCCTAGTACAATACCTGATGGATCATTGTTAACAGTGTAACTCTTTCATGGCTC
Organism: Viscum album; assembly: GCA_963277665.1. Classification (NCBI taxonomy): domain Eukaryota; kingdom Viridiplantae; phylum Streptophyta; class Magnoliopsida; order Santalales; family Viscaceae; genus Viscum; species Viscum album. Next base: position 718,956,056 of record OY728151.1, on the reverse strand, counting down.
TGGAAAATTCAGAATCGGTGTTGAAGTTAATCTACCATTCATCTCTTGAAAGTCATAATTGATGGGATCAGTCCCCATTTAAATCACACCATTATTATTCATACCTGTTACTTTAGATTGTAAACACGAAAATCCCTATATAAATTTCATGTCGTACCCATCTAGCACTAGAAAACTCTAACCCTCAATGACGTTATTTGGATTCTCTTTAGAAACTACAGCTCTGACATTATCTAGGTCTATTAAATCTTTGATGTATGAGACAACATGCCCCATAAAGTGTACCAGATCCATCCAATAGTACATTTTTAGAGCATATCAAATAATTGATTCTCTATCAGTGTACTCAATAAAGATCTCAGTAAGAGTGGCATAGTTGTTTCGAGGTTGAGATTATGCCAAGATATCAACCCTCAAGACTACCACACATGATTTCATATAAGGATAGAACACTCAGTCCATTTCTGATAAGGAAATTACTAGCTCGTTCGTGAGACCGAACATCATAACCATGTACATGTATAGACCATAAATGTTCTAAAAGGTTGTAAGAGGTATATTTCATGGTCTAAATGCAACTATTGATAATTAGATCTCAATTCAATCATTGAGAACACCAAGGCTCCTCAAAGAAGACCAAATAATCATCAATAATAATATTGGGATTTCTGTTCTTGACTATTAAATGGTTCAGCATCCAAAAACACACAAAATGTTTGAGGTTACCATTCGTCTTCTTCATGAAATTATCATGATAACCCTAAAGAGAAGTACTTGTTTAGATGAAACCATTTTTCTATAACCCCTTTAACTACTTCTTGAGCTTCTGTAACTCTGGTGTAGTCATTCTATAAGTAGTAATGGACACCAGTGTTTCTCCTGGAAGAAGATCAATTGATATGTTAACCACATTATTCAGTGGTAATCCTAAACATTTATCTCAAAAAACATCTCTGAAACAATCTACCACTAGAGTAAAGACTATCTGTGATGTTCCATGGTCATATGGATATAAACTAGCAATCTGGGCTCTAATTACTCCCAACCCCTAATGCTTAGGTCAAGCTCAGCTCTCCTTGAAATCCCACTCACCCTTGTGTAGAAATGACCAACCCTCTGGTAATATAACACTCAGCTTACGATGATTGCAGTCAGCAACATCTTGGAAGGATAATAACCAGCCCATTAGGAGAATTACATTGTAACGCATAATCTCAAATTCGTAGAGGTGCCACAAGAAGTAACACCCACCATTCTCAAGGGGGAAATCCTAGCACTAATGTACACTATCTATCCTAATCCCCAACAAAGATTCATGCATCATAAAATCTTTGATGTAAATATGCAGAGACTAGGGATCTACACAATAGTATCATATATGAATATTTCGGATGACCCTATATAAAAAATAGTAGAAGATGAAACTAACACATCTAGAATCATACCACTAACAGTATATGGTATGGGATCGTATTCCATCTGGGACTACTCCACTAAAAAAGTCATACATATTATGCGGTGTTGTGACCCTTCCTAACTACAATGAGGCGATCCACCCTACTATCATTGAAAGCCTACGGACTGGATACCCTGTCCACAACCTCCTCCTCATCCAATATGACCGGACGAACTCTAGTTTCCTGACTGATGAATAACTGGTTTCCCCTCTCCACAACATGGAGTCAAAATAGAACCCATATGACTCGTTGTAGGTGAGGAAACTCACAACATATGCTGAAGATGCCCAATATTTCTGCAATATCAGCACTCAACTGGGTATATTGAGTAATGTGGTCTTTTATTCCCTCTCATCCCACACTAGTACCATACCACCGAACTTCCTAAAGAAACATCATGTATTGTCTCCATGAATCACTTACTAGTATTTGTGGAAGGATCACCAACAATGGATACTCAACCTCCAGGGCTAACAGCTCCCAACTCCCACATATTACATTCAGTAGTCAACGATTGGATCACTTTTATTTTCACTTAATTAATGGTGAATACATTCAATAACGATCGGATTTCATACAAATGTCTATCAACAAACTTCCTAGGCAATAATAACTCCTCAACTCCCAAAATAGGTGTAATGCATTGAATCAGAAAAAAATGATAAGAGTAATCCATCACTGAAATAGATCCCTACTATAAATTCATGAACTCTCATTCTTGATCGTCCCTCAACGTCTTGGGATAGAAGTAGTCAAAGAAGGTCCTCTAAAAACATTTTCAGTGATATCCTGATGACGTCCCACCAGTGAGATAACATCCCACTACCTCTTGGCGTAATTATATAGCATGTATGTAAAAATCATCACCCTTATCTCTGGAGGAACCTGAAGATGCTGAATGATATCATGCACATCTTCCAACCATGACTCTACAACATGTTTTATTACATATCTAGAAAAATTGGGAGGATGATGTAGTTGGAACACTCGCATCAGCTCTTCCATAGACGGGGAAGGATGTGGTGCTCCCTAGTAGGTATGTATCATTCGAAAAGGCCTTCCAAGAACTGTGCATCAGCACCTCCGTCCAGTATAACATCTGGTTCCATGACAAGAATGACATGAGGATATGTAGGTTGTCCCTGATCTATCCTTTTTAGTGTATGGTTATCACCCTAGACCTGGCGTACAACTGGTGGATTTCTCAGTGGCATGAATCTGAAAGGTCAAGAGAACACCTCAGTTCAAGATCATCATGGACTAAAAAAGTGTATGATCAATAAAGAAACATTAAAAGAACAATCATATTTTTTTAAACACGTTTACATAGTGTGTATACCCTCCACACAGTGTTTCCCCTTTGGTTTCAACAAGGATGAGAGCATCTACAAAACCTGGTCATGTAGCACCCAACAAAAAACATGTTCATCAATGGACATGGTGTGTACTTCAATTTTCCCACCTACCCAATTTATCTTACACATCTTCAACTACACGGTTCTTTATGGGGTAACTCTACATGGTGTGTTTACTCTAGACATGTCGTGTAATACATATGTTCTAACCACCAATTTCCTTAGTCACACGTCCGAAAACAAGATTGATTCTCACATGACATGTTCTAGATCAAAACAGTGTGTTCCATCTAAAATATATAAACCTGTGTCATTAGTCACATGGCCAGTTACATGGAAACTTCGGAATGACGTGTAATCATAGAATAAATCATGTTCTACCAACATTTTCTAACCTCGTGCCTCTTATCATGCATTTAGTCACACTGTTATTGGCTACACGATGTATACATACATTACATAGCCATTACATAATAAAATATGTTTCTTCTCAAACATAAGAACCCATGGTGTGTGTTCATAACATTTCACACTCTGTTGTCAGGATCTCTATATAGAAGACCACTAAATGTTCTCTAGAACCGTAAATAACATAGCATCTTGTTCAAGGAATGAAAACTTTTGACATGTGAGAGCCCATACTATCAGGAATCAATGTTTGTCATCTTTATTCATATCACAACATGAAAATCGTCAATTAGAGTTCTACATGATCCACCAAATTATGATCCAGGAGGGCCCATAACACTTCCGGGACAAAATTTTAGCATTCATACAAATGAAAAATTACATATCTCAATACCCAATAAAAATAGGAGGTATTCTATAATAGAATCTATCATAACAACATGCATATCTGGCACAACATCTATCAAAACATCATGAAATCCATAAATCACACTAAATAGATTTTCTACAATGAATGACATGTGATCTCTAACAAGTTTTTATATGATGCATGATATATACTAACTTCATCTCATTTGGTTTCCATAGAAATAAAACAAGAATAATATCAATAATATCTTCACAAAACAAGTGTGTCACCCAATACTAAAATAAAATAAATTGTAACCATTTAAAAATGAGAAAAAAAATATTTGAAGTTAAATGGATTTCACCTATAAAAGAGTTATCTACTCCCAGAAATGGATAATTACTAACTACATATTCATTATCATCCATGTCAATAGGAATTAAATTGTAAGACAATGTAGAAAAGAAACTCCTCTGATACAACTTTGTAATTTCCCAGTTCTCGATTCCGCCAAAATGTCCACTGATCCTTGTTGGCCACATATCCTCCAGCGCATTTCCCCAAATGCTATAGGCTACCGACTAGCAGTGAGGGCCAAGGTTTGATTTTGGAGAAACTATGCCCTAATTGGTAGAATGTACTGAGCATAATAATCGATAATAATCTATAGTGAAAGTAGTAATACCATCCAATAGAAATAAACAGTGGAAGATTGATATTAAAATCAACTACTACATATATAAATAAATGATGCATATCTCATGTTTCTATGAATTTATCTAAAAAGGTTACAATTCTAGAATACAATAATGAAACCAAAGTATAGAAAACTGTAAACTCCAACAGAATCACAAGCCGCCGCTTGGACCCATGCACTCCAGCTGCAACAATAATCAAGTACCTGATAAATAAGGGCTCTTTCCCTTATATATACCCACAACACCATAATTTCTCTATTTCAAAATCATGGAAAAAAATGGTTGTGAGATGAATACCATAATGCAACAACCAAAATATCTATTCTTAATTGTCATTGAATATTTATAGCCGGTAATATGTAGAAATAAAATAGAAAACTGGGAAGTACTCAAAAGTAAACATACCTACATTTCAAAATATTTTCATTTATATTTATTAATTATTCAAACCATATATTAATGTAATCCTAGGTTCTAGAATAAGCTATGTACCCACTCTGTAATAGTAAAACAAATGTATCAATGGACCATCTAACAATCAAGTATGACCAAGTCCATGTTTGTGCATTGGCTTGGAAGGCTTGTCATAATATTTCTATTACTCACAATAAAACCTTGGGGAATGTTCTCATAGTACAACCCCTTGGGTTTATTATAACATCAATTCATTAAACAAAAATGATCTTATGAGAAACTCACATAGTCTAACCACGTCAATCCTTCATAGTACTAATCAATTACAAAAGACCACCTAAGTTTCTCTCTCGGTCAATAACCCCTTGTGTGCATAGTAACAATATAAATTATTGGGATCCTCTGGCAGCTTTCAAAATTAATGAAATATGGTCCAATGGTCATTAAACATGAATCTCTTTGTTTCTCTCACGGTCGAACTCATCTGGTCTATGACCACCTGGAAACTCTCACAATCAACACCCTATGGGTTAACATGACATCAAATATATATAAATGAACTTATATTTGGAAGCACTCATAGTCAATTCCCCTTTCTCATCATTCAGTATGTGAAAATCATGCGACTTGTGTAAAAAAACTCCATCCTAACATTACAATGCATGGAAACAAGAAAGCCTAATGAGAAATTCAAGACACAATGGACATAATCAACCAAAAATCAGAAACACATAAAAATCAATGGATTAAAAATTACACCTATGAAATAACCCATTCTCAAACAATGAAATGATACTAGTCATTAAAAAGGGTTAAATTCCAAAATCCACTTTTCCAAAAACATGGGTATTTTACATTTTAAGCATATATAATCCGAAGACTATCAATGAATGTCACAATCCTCCTAAATCTATGTTTAATGATGAGAACTCAATAATGTCATCCATTGAATCAGCCTAGTATGCCATATATATACAAATGTGTCAAAACCATTCAATCGTGAATAAATCATGAGAGAATAGAAATCAGGAAGTGAGGCTCTAGGGAAAGAGAGAACTCCCCAGTGGGAATCTAATGAACCCAAGGGCATATCAATCAAATCTCGGACAGGGAAATGGGAAGATATCAATGATTTTCTTTCGTACATAACTCTCTTGTATAAGAGAAAGGATGAAGAATATGCTTATATAGATTATACCAAGCTTGGTCTGATTAATCAGGCTAAAATAAAAGTACACAACATGTTCATTTAATGTAAATTTAGTGTACTAGACTCAACCAACCCCCACATTATGATTTTTTTCAGGTTAACCACATTGTCCTGTACTGGTCATTACCCATCCAGTAAACAGCTACCTATGGCAATCAAATATATGGAGTGTATTGAGGAGTACACGCATGTACATAAAAATTTCCCATTTTATCATTTTATTCCAAAACAACCCACGTTCAAGATCCATACATGAAATGAATATATGGGTTAATATATAAACCTTCAATAGAACAATGAATATCCTGATATCTATGTTCACATTCCAATAATAATGCACGACCTGAATAAAAAACTAACACATTGAGAAGATGGAGTAATGCTGATATGATTAATGTATATCCTAAAAAATCAATGTTATCAGCACATAAAAACATGGTCAGTTTTTATATCAATATGTGATCCAGATAAAAAATTAGGAAAGGGAATTTTAGGGATATATGTAATGAATCCTGATATCCAATAAAGGCATTGGTATTAGAACCCATCTATTTTAGGTAGTTATCAGTCTGATTTTCTAATTTATTTTTTCATTCAGGTGAGTTTTTCCTCATACTTATAAAATTTTTTCCATGTTTTATCAGGGATAACTGTCATTTGAATAAAAATAGTCATAGGTTGTAATGAAACCTGATAAAATTAGAGGGGGTCTATGTGGAGGCCCTTCTTTGTGGGATATGACATAAAATATAGAGATTTATGTTTGTTTGGATTTATGGAGTTTAGGAATAAATTGTCAACTATTAGCATGGGTTATTGGTATGTTGAGAGGATATAAATGGGTTTTTTGTTTTTATAAGGAAAATGAGATAAAAACACATATGTAGAACATTTATATATTGTGTATATGGTTTAAAAGACATGTAATATTTGGTTTATTTTAATATTCATCTGAGATGATTGTTTTTTTGTAGCATCCCATTATGAATATTTACATGGAATGTAAATACATTATAATCTATGGAATTCATCATCCGTCTAGTTTAATATATTTTATATAGCTTATTTTTCAATACACTAGTGTGAAAATCCTCTATTTATGACCTAAAGAAAACATAAAAGAAATTTTGGAGTGTTAACCTCCCATATAAGAGTTGTAATTACAAATTTGTTCTCTGATAAGTGGTCATTGTCCATTTTCCCCTCGTCACACCTTTTCCCCAACCAGTGCATTGTAATCTCATTGAGTTGTGTGTTGTTGGTTTTGTTCATGGACTATGTTGATGTAGAATCAATCTTGAAATAATATAGTCCATCTTCATCATGGGTTTTAACTTTTATAAGCATTATGTTATTCACCATTAAAGGTAGGGGGTCTGAATCATAACCCTATGGTTTGATAGTTTCGATGAATATGCAATATTACGAATACAAAAATGTAACATAGACCAATAGTAATTAAATGATGTATGAAATTATTCCACTAATTATATTGGGTTCTTTTGGTTTTTCACCTATCTTATAGCTACAATTGTGTTAGAAAAACATAAATATAATTGAATTGGGCAATAGATTATATTGTGTATAGAATGAAATAAAATCTTAAGAGATTTCTTGATATAGAATCCCTTATTTAGGTGTAATTGTTTATTTATTTGACTAGAAGTTAATGTTTATATAAATAAAAATTTGATTGAAAGGTAAATTGTAATTCTCATAATCTTCCATTGATATTTATTTGGTGATATTATGATTTCGAAACTTTCAGGACACATCTTATGTTCCTTGATGAAATGATTATATATCCGTCATGCCCCACGCACATGTATAATTATATGTTTGAATGATTATATTGAGCCATATTAGACAAGTCTGATGTTGTAATGTTTAAATATCTTTTGATGACTATTGTAGTGCTTATATTAAACATGATCATCCCAGTCACATGTTATAATCCTTATAGGGATTTGTATATAAATTTTTAATTATTAAACAACATTGATCCAGATTATTATGATAATACCATGGGTATATGGTTATATGGTTATGATTGGAATTTCTTGTAATATATTCCCTAAAACATTTTTCAATGTAACTATCTAGGTTATTTTACCCGGGTTATAAGGTTGTCGTTGAAATGGTTATAAGACATGCTTGTAGATATTATTGCATTGAGGCATTGTAGGTTGTTGTTATATATTATTAATTTCTTTATTAATTAGTAATTTTATTTATCAATTTATTATATACACTTATTATCATATTGGTTTATTTAGGGACAATTTTCTCATCCTACTGAGGTATACGCAATCCATATTCAGTTCATCCTTTGGTATCAATGAAGATTACATTGACAGAGGTTTGGACATGGCTAAAGGACTGTGCCCTGAGTTGTTGCTTGCTAGATCGGCTGGATTTTGATGGTGAGACATAAAAGGGTTTTGAGACCATTAAGATTGGTGTATTTATTTGATTCTAAAATTATGTGTCTTTTTTTCTTTGTTGCATTATATTTAGGTACATTCAAGAAAATCATTAAACTATTACTTTATTATTTATTGGACTATTCTGTTTGATTTTATTGTTATTTTACTATAGGAATATACATTCATTCCTTGACCCCAGAAGTCCGGAGATGGTATATTATTTTAATACATTTTCATCATTACAAGGAATCATATCCTGAAGGACTATGTAATTACCCACCATTCTCATTTGATTTCAAGTATAATGAGTCATTACATAGCCATAATAAATATCCCCAAGATGCCAAAGGTTGGAAATAAATTCCAAAGGGTTTCAAATACAAGTGGGTGACTATTTAACCAATAAAAAATATTACAATAAACGAAAAAACCATAATAAAAACATTCACTAAATGGTGCTTCAAAAATTGGAAGATAACTAAACAACTTAGTGTATCTGAAAACCACATCCAGGTGTGCAACAATAGAAGACCATACTATTATCAAAGTAAAGAATATATGAACAACCAGTGACACTCATGGGACCACAAGGCACCATACTTCAAATTCACCAAGCTCCATAACCACTGAAAAATCCATGTATCATGATGTAGTACTAAAAACATGAGATATGTTACCTTTTCCCATGTCCTGGAATATCGAATCTGCAAAAGCATCAATGTTATAATACAGGGGTGAGTATAAAACTCACAATATATTCCCCCAAGAACATCCCTTCTCACCCCACTAGAATAGAAAATTTAGATAGATTTATATTAAACAATTTATATTAATCAATTTACAAAAAAAAAATTATAACCAAATATAAACAAGTTCTAAAAACTATTTTAAACCAAGTGAAAAAAACTAAATGAAACCAAATTACATGAATTTGTTTATTGAAAATTAACTAATAAAGGAATAAACCTAATTAATATTATCATTTCACATATCCAATCCATAGTTCACCACACACCCGTACATGCATTCGTTGTTTGACACCTCCATAATCAAGAGTGGTCTCTCGTCCAGTTACATTGTGTCCCAATGACACATGCCCTAAAACTAGCATAACATAAATTGTACCCCAATGGTAATTGTCCCTCATTAAGGTCCCATTAATCATGAACTCACACCAACACCAATAAATATAATTACTTCCATTTACTCAATAAGCCTTTCCAATAAAACAGATCATTCATTGAAAACCAAAGCCCAACCAATTTCAAAGAAATTTTAATTTCAATAAAACACTCCCTTTAATTAAAAACGTAAAATCCCAATAATTTTCCAATAATCTAGGAAATTACCCTTATTAAAATCCACATATTAAAACAAATAACAAAACCACTCATTCGAAATACCTAATTTTTAGATTTCACAACCTTTGCTCAAGAAGGATTCCAAGAAGTGTTAAATAGCCATATCACAATAAATTCAACACCAGACATTCAATTTGAATTAATTAAAATTAGATCTACATAGTGGATTTGAGAATTTATCCTCCAACCTTGATGGTTTTGAGAAAAACCAAATCTACTGAAGAACACACAAGAAAACAGTGTCGACTCTCTAAGAACCCACCTTAGTTCTCTTTTCCTATAAATATTAAGACCAAATTTCATCATTTTTTGGAATCCAAACACCTATATATACTCATAATAGGTGTAGATATATGGATCAATTAGAAGAGGAGAAGTAGATCAATGTTGATCTATTAAACCGATCATGAACAAAGAAGAATGATCACATACATCTTCAAACAGACTTTGATTCACTAAGAGAAGCATTCAAATCACCTCTGATTCAACTAGAGAACCTTCTTTGTCCCTAGGATATGAAAAAGAGCGAGTTAGGGATGGATTGGGTCCAAAACAATGATGTTATGGAAAAAACAAGTGATATCCCATTTTTAAGGATCTTATTTCGACCCTACGCATGGTTTTACCGCACGGTTAGGCAAACCGTGCGCAAACCGTGTGGTAGACATTTCTCGCACAGATTCCCTTGCACTATATCCCAAACGATGATCCAACTATGAACGAGACACTACCTCAAAACTTCCACTAGGCCTGATTTGGATGCATGGTTAGTCAAATTTTTCACCACCTTTTTGACTTCCCTTTAGTCGATAAAACACTTCAAGTGATATTTCATCCCTCTCAACCTCAAACATTACACAATATTACCATAAAAGCCATCATGTAAGGGTTACATACTAGAAACCAGGGGTAATAAATTTTCCCCACAATTGGCATTTCCATTCTCAGAATGTAGAAATACCTCAAAGATCTAAAACAATTCATGATATTTTCCTTTCATTTCCTTCTCACGTTCCCCGGTTTCATCCTAAATATGCCCATGCTTTCATAAAACCCACTGTAGAACGATTCTTTTTAAACACAAGCCTTATTATTTCTTATCCACAATCATCCCCAGAATATGCTGTAATTATGAATCTAGGTCTAAATTAACTTGATCCCCTATGATCACATGGTCAGGATCATTATGATAGTTTTTCAATTTAGATACATGGAACACATTATGTACTAAACTAAAACATAGTGGTAATGCCAACCGATTTTCCACCTCTCCAACTCATTCAAGTATCTCAAAAGCGCCAATATATCTAGGAGAATTATTTTCCTACATCCCAATACAATAATGTCCATTCCTTGAAAAAATTCTCAAGAATACATGATCACCCCCATCGAACAACAACAGCCATTGATGGCGATGAACATAATATTTTGGATGAATCTGGCCCATCTCAATCTTCTTTCTCCTCAAATAGATCTTTTCCACTATTTCTTGGACAAGTCTAGACCCAAGTAGTGATGATTCACCTGTTTCCACCCAACATAGTGGAAAATGACAAGGAAACGCATATAATTCTTTAAACAGATCCATATGTATCGAGTCTTGATAGCTGTTATTGTATGAGAACTCCACCAAGGGTATATGATTCTCCTATAAGCCACCAAAACCCATTACTAAATCCCCCAACTTGTCTTCAAAATTTTTTATCATATTTGTAGATTTTCTGTCAGCCCGAGGATGATATTTCATGCTCATATTCAATTGATTCCCAAGGGATTTCTGTAAGGATTTCCAAAAACAAGATGTTAACCAAGGATCACTATCAGATACTATTAACACTAGTGTGCATTTCATCTTTTTGACTCCTTGGATATAGATTTTTGTTATATCCTTCTTCATATGAGTTTAACAAATAGTAATGAAATGAAATGACTTCGTAAGAATATCTACTATTACCCATATGACATCATTTTTCTGAACCATTCATGGAAGACCTGTAACACAATCCATCGTTATCTGCTCCGATTTCCACATTAAGATGGGTTAGGACTGCATCATTCCCACTAGTCTCTAATTCACTTTTTTAACCTACTGACAACCTAAGCACCACGATACGAAATTAACAACCTTCATTTTCATGTCACTCCAACAAAATTATTTCATTAAAAAATTATACATCTTCTATATACATGGATGTACAACCCTTCTTATACTGTATTCTACATGGATGATTTCTTTTTATCAATCTATAGGTACAACCATCCAATATCAAAAGAAAAGAACTAAACTCCAATCATGATTCGTGCCCTCAATGGTCTCCCACAATTGAGATTTGAACTCCTAACCAGACATTCAACATCATATGTTTTTTCCTCTTGGACCATATTTACCGATTTAGGAACAATCATTATTGAGAATAAAATTAAAACATCACCTCGGTATTCACCATCCACATGCATGTGTTCCTCATGGTCATCCCACGAATTTGTATACACCAATATGTTGTCGAAAAATTCCACAAAAAAAGAGTTATGATATCACTGAAATATTCGATTCAAAAAATCTATGAAGACCGCTGGTCCATTCATTAGACAGAAAGGCATGACTATATATTCATAGTATCCATATCTTCTTCTGAATGCTATATTGGGAATATCATCCTTCTAAACTCAAAATGAGTGATATCTTGATCATAAGGTAATCTTGAATAACCAATATGATCACCTTAATTAAACAAACATATCATTAATATGTGGTAGTGGGTGTATATTCATTATAGTTACATGGATATGCTTTCTATAATAAACACATAACTATAGAGTCCCATCTAATTTATAAATGATAAAAAAATCGGTGCTACCCAATATGATGTACTTGGACAAATGAAACCATTTCTTTCTAGATAATCTAACTACACATGCAATTCTCGTAACCCTATTGGTTTCATCCTATTATATTGATGGGAAATAGGACTGGTCCTAGGAACGAGATCATTGTTAAACTCCACATACCTTATAGGTGGTAACTCTGAGATGTTCATGGGAAATACCATTAGAAAATGATCTACAACTGCTATAAAACTATTTTACTTGATATCTTCTATGGATTTGAAATTCAATGCCAACAACTGGTGATAAATTGTTCCCCCTTTCAATGACAACAAGTTCTATTTATCTTTTATTTCCATCCTCTGTCATCTGAAGAGATGTTCGATGTCATCCTCACTCATGAAACTTACTACATTCTTATAAAAGTTGATGTGAGCCTTGAATATTTACAACCAATTGATTCCCAGGATAAAATCCTAGTAATCAATGTCCAACATTGAGAAGTCCCAATTCAACTCATCTCCAATAATATTTATACACATGGTATACACATAAGTCTTGACGTTATCTTTCTTCGAGAAGGTTTTGGAGTTTTATCAAAGAATAAGTCTTTTCTAACATTAAACAATGAAAATAAACATTATGAGAAGAATTGAATGAATGTGATTCACTAGTATTGAAGAGCACTTTCACATGGGTAGAATTAAAAATAAGTACACCTCTAACCATATATGGTCCATCATGATCATCAACAATAATTTTCTTATCTCTATACAATTTCTTCAATGATGAAATGTTCCCAATGTTTTATTTCTATGATTTCCCTACTTGAAGAGTCATTGAATTCCTATAATCAGAATGGATACATCATCACTACTGATGGGACTAATTCTGTTGTTCACACACTATCGATGATTATGAAACTTGTGATGCCTGCAAAGTTTCTTGAACACCCGACCTTGGAGTACTGTTACAATAGCACTAAAGATGTCCCATCTTGTTTAAATTGTGACCTGATCTTGGTTATGTCATTCACTCTCACATTATGTGGTCATACGAACCACATTAAAAAAAACTGCTTTTCTCTAGGGTCATGGAGGATGGTTCACTAATCCAGTTATTTGATATTGATTTCCACTTCCTCCTTGGAAATATGTGTCCCTTTTCCACTTCCCTCTAGCTATAGAGTCTACACCATTACAAGTAGGTATTATCATATCTCCTACAATATATCATGAGATGTCTCGTTCAGAATCATTCACTCTGTTCAATATATCTCTATAATCCATAATACAGAGCAGAAAAATCATCAATAGAATCTTCTACCTTAGCCCTAATTTTAATATGCATCCCTTCAAGGAAACACATTCTGCGACTTCTAGTGTAAAGCTCACTAAATTCAGGAACATATAATTACACTCTAGGATAGAATTACTATGTTTTATGAAGCTGAATAATTAAAATTTTTCCAGATCATGAACCTATGAGAATAAATTATATATTGAACAATTTCTTAAAATACACCCAGTTAAGACCTTCATCCAATTATTCCTACACTGACAAATCCCCCCACTAGCATTCAAGATCCTAAAGAATGTATGTCTCCAAATAGACCAATATCTCAGCCGGTGTGACGATGAATTCGAATATGATATTTATCACAGTTTTCCAATCTTAATCCTTCTCGGGTTCCGCATCACCCCTAACATTAGGTGGGATCTCCTTCATGAACTGGATAGTATGATCCACATGCCTTGGACCATTCTTCTAGTATAGTGTATCTACAACATGAAAATATAAGACAATAATGTGAACCTGCTCTTGGTTCACTCATGGATTAGATTGAACCACATTCTATGCATCTTCATTCATTTTGTTTGGACAACGCCAACCATGTGCCATTTTTAAACTGAAAAAAACTCTGTCGATCTCACTCTCTAGCAACTGATGGATTAAAATTTCATATGATATAACATCACACTACAAAAATATTACTTATACCAAATGAAATTTAATGAAAAATAACATAATTGTTGGTAAAAATTATTAATTCTATCAGATATGAACATTTTTTAGTGTTAATTATACATACCAACAATTATTTTTACCAACAGATATATCTTTTGATATTAATTACTTAATACGAACAAATGTTTTACTAAAAATTAAATCTATTGTTTTATCATAACTATATAAAATTTTTTTTCTAACAAGTAAATCTATAGTTATTAATTATTATTTCTAATAATTTTTATAGCATAAAAAATTGCATTATAAAAAATAATTCAATAGTCAAAAATATTTTATAAATAATTAAATATATATTTTTTTTAATAATTTAGTATCATTGAATCATTTAATAATAAAATAAGAACCATATATGTTTAATTAAAATAATAAAAATTTATTAATATATAATTAAATGATGTTGAATAGTATAAAATTAATATAAATGATCCAAAATTTGATATTATATCTAATATTTTTAGAAATATTATATTCTTATTACATGGAAAATTATACCAGTAAAAAAAACCCACTCACCCGCCCCCATTCCCAATCCCACTATGCCCTAGCGCTCCGATTTTTATCACTCCTCCCCAACCTTCCCACCGCAACTCCCCTGATCCACGGCCGGCCAATTGTCGCTGCCCTACCCTTGCCCCACCGTTAGACCCTACTGCTCCGCTCGACTCTGCAGTGTCATGCCGCCATCTCACCCCCCCCCCCTCGACCTCACTTTTATCGCACCCCGACCCCACTATTGCCACCACTCCCCTGGATCCCTCTACTTTCAGTACTCCTTTGACCCCAATATTGCTGCCTCTCTGAGATTCTACCTCCAGCGTCATGTTTTCACTGCCCTGCCTCCAACTTCGCACATTGGCAGCCACCTGAATGAATTTCCTTGTTTCACATTTTTTTCATTCATTTCCCTAATATCTACTATATATAATAGGTGTAGATTCCATTATAGGTCTCATGTAGTAGTATTGTGGTAATTTAAAATTATAGAATTTAGATAATAGATTTAAAATTATTTTTTTCTCTATGAACCACCATCTTGTGCTATTGGATATGATTTTTTGGGCTAATTTCATTCTTCTCATGGGAATGAATCAAGGGGGTCATTATCACCTTTCCATTGTTATTAAGTTTCATTTTTTGGTTTGTATTTTTTATCCCTGTAATTTTTTGGTCTTTACATTTTTAAATGCTAATGATTTATTTCTGGTTTTATCACTTTTAATACTGATATAATATTAAAGTAGGCTTCCAGTATTGAATAACTAGTTATAATAGATATCTCTGTAGATGTAATTGTTTGAATACACTTTTATATTTATTATAGTAAAAGTAATTTTCATGAATAATTTATGTTAATATAGTTTATAGAAAGATAAGTACCTCAACTCATGTTACATGTGGCTATCATATGACCTTAATTGATGTAGTATTAACACCGTCAAGTGTTTCCTACAAGGTAATGGGCTATACACCACCTGTAAATGTATAGATGTGGCCACAATATGGTTGGTTTATTTAACTATAAAATGAAGCTTTTTAATCATCTGTTATATTGGAGACCCATCGCGAACCTTGGGGCTGGAGGACAGTAGGAATGCATTGCTGGTTCATCTTTTTTTCCTCAAACAACTCTCTATGAATCCACAATTAACACTAGAAACAAATGAAGGCCCTTGATCAATTTATATATAACAATATATAGACTACTCGTAATTTTTTTTTGATTGAGAGATGTCAAACGAAGGCCCATGTATTGTACCAAAATATTTACATTGAACAGTAAGGTTTTATGCTCCAATGTATTTTATTTTTCTTATTGAAATTATTTTATTTGTGTGTAAGAGAAGATGAATATGAACACTCATTATTTGATTGTTTTCTCAATGATCCAAACTACTTAATACATGATTTTTATTCATGTTTCTTTTAACGATTTATTAAAACCTCATTAAATACTTATCCTTATTTATTGTATTCATGTTGTTATATGGTCTAATTGTTTTCATATTAAGATGCATGTATATTGAAAACTATGTATAATACTTATTATTATGATAAGTATTTATGATATTCAACTTATATTTCATGCGGATAAAGGTTTTTTATCTGATTAAAAAATATATGATGGGAATTTTGATTCAAATGGGAGTTAAATATGTATATGATTCATCATGTTAATATTATCAAAATAAAAACAGTTTTTTAAAATGACCTGGTTCATATAATCTTGTGCGAGGGTGAATATGATTTGATTATCAACAAAATTATTTCAAAAGTCTATAATTCCTCATGATCACTTAGTTATTGGTGTGTAATGTGTCTTTAAGTTGGTCAATTATTCATATGCATGTATATAGAACATATTTAATTCAATGTAGTTACCTTTTCCATGATATTACATAACATTTTATTAATGTAAATCCTTTATTCCAAGGCTATATTATGTGGTATGTGAACTAATATTTTAGTTCACCTGTTTTAAAGAATTTTTCAATTCTTTGTCTTACACTTTTTTGCACATATCATTAGTGAGTATATTTTTTTTGTCTTTCCCTTATAGTTTTGAATTGGTTTTGAGTACATCAATGTTGGTGTTGTAATTTTTTATTCTAATTTATATTGATTTGTTTTCAGTTGATGACTGTTTTATTGATGTAGTTATAATGCATATCCTACAAATATATTGTACCACCTGACTCCCCATCCTCTTGTTTGAAATCATTTTGCCTTCATATGGAATCAGATATCTACATGAGGGTACTCTATTGTATGTCAACTAATTCTCAATTAAATAAGAGGGAAGATCTGTTTTAATCCATTCCTACCATACTCTTGTCTTAAAAGATGGTGGTTTTCATCCTTTTGTTCTCGATTTGTGGGTTTGTTTTTCTTAGATTTTGTGTTCTCCATATCTCCTATCATGCTTTAGTGATCTACAAGTCATGGTTTGAATGTTTGTTTATGATTTACATTCCAATTTTATTCTCTTTTTGGTGGTGGTTCGGTTATAAGGGTTTCTTGTTATAGGGGTTGCTTTCTATTTCTAGGGTTGATCTGACCTAAGGATATCTCAGGCATATAACATTTATCTAATGATGATGTTTTGTGTTACTTATTCTTTTTTTAATGGTTTCCTAATATATTTTTTAGATTTTCCTGCAGGAGGATGCAAGCAGGGGTAATTTTCTAGTTTCATGGTCTTAGAGGTTGACTATTTATTTATAATGGGTGAGGGATCTTCTAGTGCAGTCATATTTCGACAGGTGGCCTTGTGGTACTGTAGGCCACCCCAGTTCTGATGCATATTCAGGGTTACCACTGATTGTGATCATGTCGGGCACTTCGATTTGGCCTTTCCAGCTTGTGTGGTGTTGGGTTTCTTGTGATGACGGGGCTGTTGATTTGGAATATTTCTAGGGATGATTTTGTGTTGATGGAAATGTTGTGATAGTCTGTTGATAGTTCCATTGTGTGGGGTTGGTTCCTTTGGGTCTGTTGCTGGTTCATATTACTTTGTAAACATGGCAGACATGCTTTTCATTATCTTGTATTGAGCTTCCCAGGGTGGATCAGCTTCTTGTTCTTTTGATGTTAGGTTTTTAAATGATTTTTAGAAATGTTTATACAAATGAGACGTCATTTTGTTTGTGTTTCACATAAGTTAATTTTTTTACTACTATATAATATATATATATAATTATGTATGTATTGATTCATGTTGTAGAATCTGTAGTTAATGGAACCATCAGTATTGATTCATTTTTTATTAATTTTTTTATTAATTTGATAAATATTTTTTTTAAATTGAACTTTCTAAAAATGTTTCTTGGTATGATAAATAAAAAATATGTATTATATATAATAAATTAAAAAATATAATATAAACTTTTAGAAATAAACATTTATGTTTGAAAACATAATATCTTTATTAACATATAAATTATAAACAAATATTAATTATTGGTATTTGTTATGAAAGTTAATAATATTACAACAGATAAATATGTCAATGAAATCTATTGATAAATATTTTTACCAACATATATACTATTTATTGGTATTGTTATAATTGAAAAAAAAATTTATCTTTCGCAATAATATTTAGCGACACCGTTTTTACCATCATTTTAGTGACATGACAATTTTGTTGGTAAAACGTTTTTCCAACATGTAATGCACTTTTACCAATAGATATATCCCTGTTTGAAAAAACTATTTATTTTTTAAACTATCACATCATTGATTTCCAAAAACAAAATTTTTCCATGTTCATCCATTTTTGAATAATTCATCCATGAATTTTAAAACAAAACCATTTTGAAAATACACCAAATATCTTCCTTTCAAAATAATTCATTTGAAAACAAAATCTACATTTTTCAAAAATGTACATGATTTTCAAAAAATTAAAAAACATCACTCCAAATGAAATATGCAATCTTTGTTGGAAGGAAATACTCTATAATTCATGTCATTCTCATCTAATTTTTTAATCTCATGACAATGATATTCCCAACATTCTAGAAGTGTCTAAAAACTTCTTTACCAAATTGCCAGGTAACATGAATTTAATCATAAAATGGTTATCTACATGTATTTATGATATACATCTCATGTATTGAAAGTCTTAATACTTTGTAATATTACAACCAAAGGAATAGATATGAAATAATTTCAACTACAAGACTCATAACATTGATGACTAAATTTTAGGCAATGTACCAACAAACTCCAAATAATTGTATCACAATGGAAGGACATGACTTATACCATTTGTAAGGATGTGGAAATATCATTTGATTGAAAGTAAAACGACTCATCAATTTTCCTTAAGAGAAATTTGCATGATGCCACAGACTAGGTAAAAATTATAAAGGGTTTTAAATACATGTGGGTGATGATTTACCCATTAAAAATAAACTGACAAGCCTCCAATCCATAACCACAACATTCACTAAATGATGCATGAACACAAGGAAGATAACAAAAAAAACTCATGTTTCTGAAAAACACATCCATGTGTGAAAAAATTAATTTCCAAACTAATATCAATGTACACAGTGGATAAAAAACCAAGGACACTCAATATACGATATGATTCCATGCCCCAAAATCTCCAAGATCCATATTCTCCGAACTGTCTAAGTATCAATAGGTATTAGTAAAAATGTGGGGAACGTATCCTTTTTCCCTATCCTAGAAGAATGCATCTGCAATAGAACTATTGTTACAATGAAGGGGTGAGTATAATATAATGTAGGATTTCCCAAATACCTTCCTTACTAATTCCACCAGGGTCAAACAGTAATCCATATTTATATAAACTTGTTTATATTAAGCAATTTAACACAATAGTTTATAACCATATATAAACAACTTCCATAACACATTTACAACCATGTCAAAGCAAAACAATGTTAAAAAAAATCCAAAAAAGTATTTATCTAAATAAATAAATAATCGAGGCTTAAACCCAATTTTTATTACCCTTTGGCATATATATTCCTTAGTTCTCCATACACCCACACATGCAGGATTAATTTTATAGTTATGTATTCATGATTGGTCTCTCCACTAATTACCTTATATACCAATGGAACATGACCCTAATCCGGGGCCACATCTCATTTACCCCAATGGTACTCATCCATTATTATGGGACTTTTAAGAATTAACTCACACCAACACTATTTATTCCAATAGAATTATTTCCACAGTACAATATTTCAGTAAAAGTGATCATTTATTGAGAACCAAATCACCAAAAATTTTAAAGAAACATTTCAACTCAATAAACCATTAACTGTTAACTTAAAATTCTAATCCCAATCATGTTCCAACAATCTTGGAAAATTCACTTTTTAAAATCCACATTTTAAAACCAAGATCCAAAGAACCTATTAAAAATCTCGAATTTTTTAAATTTCAAAACCATCATTCAAAAACATTCCCCACAAGTGTTCCACAGCCAAATATCAATCCTTTAATCACAAAAAATTAAATTTGAAATCATTCCAAATAATTCTTCTATGTGGAGTCAAAAAAGAAGCCTCATACCTTGAAATTTTGACAAAAACCCCAATGGGCGATGAACTCATAAGAAAATCGGGTTGAATCTCCAAGAAACCTACTATGATATATTCTCCTAAAAGGATCAAAAAATAATATCATCATATTTATCATACACAAATATAGATATTCCCATAATTGGTGTAGATCATAGAAACCACAAGAAGAGGATATGTATATCTAATTAGTACTATGAAACTGATACAGAACGAAGAACGACCAAACACCTCAACAATGTAGCTTCAATTAACCAAGGGAATCCTCTTTATTCCTTCTAAATTGATGGGATAATCTTATTTGTCTATAGGAAAATCAAAATAACAAGTTAAGGCTGATTTGGTTAATAAATAAGGTAGATATGTTAAAAACTATTGACATCCTATTATTAAGGCATTCATTTTGACCCTGCACATAGTTTGACCACACGGTTAGGAAAACTGTTTGCTAACCATGAGCTAGCCACTGCACTCACAGCTTCCCCTTGCATGGTCTCCTAAGATATGACACAAATGTGCTGGAGTGACTTCATCAAGTGGACCAGTAGGCATAGTCTGGCCGCATGGTTAGGAAAACCATGTGCTACCATTGATACTTCCCTATAGCTACAAAACCATTTCCAATGTTCTCCCAACACTCCCAACCACCACCATTACACATTATTATAATAAAAAGCATCAATTAATGATTACAATACAGAAATAATTGGTACTATTGACCAATTAATTTAGTAGTCTAGGGAAATATATTTCATACATGTAACATTCATTTCAATTCAAAACATAATATTCTACATAATCCCTTCTTTGATAATTAAATTATTCTTCTAGATTAAACCTGGTTATCCATCCTAAAACAATGCTTTACATTCAGAGAAATTAAAAAATATGATTTGGGTGAGCTCAAATTCTCAGTAAGGCTAAACAATAGGGCATAAGTCATCATAGATAACTAAAAAAATAAAAAAAGTATAATATTGAAACCCATGCATTTCAAAAAACATGAACATAATATAGAAATAATTAATTAAATATTTTCATTAACACTCACATATATATACTACTTGTTGAATTATCACATGTAATATCAAAAAATTATTTAATAATGAGGTAATTCATAATGTTGGGCATAAAAAACATATCGTCATGGCATCATCCAAGACATCTAAAAATATATGGTTATGGCTTTGGCCACATTTCACGTACTAAGTCCAATGCCTTCCACTTATGAAAATGTTGAATTAATACATAAGTATTGGAATAAAACTAGCCTATAAAATGTTGATAGTATAACCACATAACTTGAATGCTATAAATATTAAAAATAAATAGTAAAAAATATAAAATAAACCCTTCAATAAAACATTTAATAATATATACTAATAAATTTACATCACTCAAGTATAAAATCCAGAAAAAGATTTTGAAATAGTTGAATATAATCTAACAAAATCATTAAATATATTTTATATAAATATCTATTTTTATATTGAAGTCATTTAAAAGCATAAAAATTATAAAATAAGACATTTATTTTAAAAATAACCACATATGATTATAAGGGATTCTTCAAAATTTTATGTTGAAATAATGGAAAAAATTGTCGATCGCACCATATAAGATAGAAAAAAAATTCTTTCCTTAGTAATTATAAACAGTAAAAAAGTAGCTTGTTTGAAAAAAGATATAATGAAAACCTTAAAATGTTAAAAAAAAACATGGTTATAAATGACATTATAAATTATTTGAAATTTTTTTTAAAAAATGAATTTTTTTATAAATATTGACTTGGATAATAAATATTTCCCAAAAAATACTTACATATAATAAACATCATATAATAATGAGATTGTGAAATTAACACAAACCCCATAATTTTAGTTAGTCGATGGTGTGTTAACCGA
The DNA here is from genome assembly GCA_963277665.1 of Viscum album. Taxonomy (NCBI): domain Eukaryota; kingdom Viridiplantae; phylum Streptophyta; class Magnoliopsida; order Santalales; family Viscaceae; genus Viscum; species Viscum album. The sequence continues at coordinate 718,933,555 of OY728151.1, read as the reverse complement.
TTTTATAACAGTTAAATTATGTTATTAAATTATTCTAGAACCATATAAATAATTATTATATCATATATGATCATATTATATCATTTTTTAATAGTGTTTAAATATTATCATTATTTTTTTGTGTTAAATTCTTTGTTTTCCCATACATGTTTTTCCATGTAAGTAATGTTTTATATGGATTGGATGAATTTTATTCATGACCATAATTAAGAATGTTCATAATTTTTCTTTTTACACACCATATAATTTTCATAATCACTCATGAATAGTTAATGTTGAGGATTAATAACACTACGTTGTGGAGACGGTAGGATGTACATATGAAAGAGTGATGGTATCATTACATTGATTGTTAAATGCTATAGAATTGGATGGTATATTAGTTATTCAGAATCATTGTAATGTTATATTAATTTTCTATATCAATTATATTCATCATTATGTCAATCCAATTATTATTTTGTTGAATACAAAATTACACCACTACATTGAGACTGTAAGTCGTTCATAATCACACATGGTGATATAGTTTTTCGTATGAAGTATATAGTGAGGAATATAGTTGTACCATGGTTATAATATCATCTTATTATTTTTATGATAATGTATTTATTACATTGATAAAGAAATAACATATATTGAAAATGTATAATAAGAAAATAACATTTATTTCATTGATAAAACAATTACCTATTTTTCGGGTATCTACTTTTGGTATGAAAAAAAAGGACTCCATAGAATGAATAAGTCCCAAAGTGTGGGCACAAGGATAATGTGAAGGATTTTGGGATAGGAAATGGTTAGGTTCTTGAGTATCCAAATGGATTTAGTGTTGTAATTAAAAGATAAGGATATATTCCATTTGATAAGAGAGGGGAGGGGCACCTTGGGAAATACCAAAACTATTAAATTAAAATAACTTACTTTTTAAAATAAAATAAATCCAAAGAGCATTACATAAAATATTTGATGAGTATGAGGAAGTTAACTTTTAGCCAATATAATTTAGAACTATTTTGATTTTATATTAAACCTTTTCATTTTGATTTATCCTTATTTAATATACTTAATTTTAATTAAGGTAATAATATTATAAATATTAAATGGTTTTAAAAATTTACATATGTGGTGTAAATTATCCATAATTTGAAAAATTATTTCATTTTAAATTTTATAGTTCTAATTTTTTTATTTTTTAATATTTTTATGATATATAAAAAATATAAAAAACATATTTATAAAGTTTCAATATTGTCAATTCTGACACTATTCTTATATATGACTCTAAATAAAAACCACACTGAATAAAAACATGATAAAAACATTTATTATACTCCTAAAAATTCATAGTAACCAATAAAATACTTGTATATCATAATTAAATTGAAATTATATTTATTTTAATATTTTTTAATCATTTATTCGATATTTCAATTAATAAAAAAATTTCGGCATCACTATTATTACATCCGTAATAGTTATTATATTATATATAAAAATTATAAATAATATTATATGATGTAGGTAATTATTTTATATTTTTGAAGACAAATATAGTCGATATATCCTCCTAGTTATCCCTATATTAATCTTAATATAATTATTCAAAATGTGAGTGTGACATTTTGTCACATTAAATGATTTTTATAATATTAATGTCATATTTATGGTAAAGTATCAATTAAGTGGTTCAATTTCCTAAAATAGATGATAAGGGTCTAATTTAGCCCTAAAATATGGTTTTTACTTGTTTTGTGGTAATTTTATAACATCATTATTACCTTTTGGTATGTTATATACCCATAAATGCGGTAATAAGAAAAATTATAGCTACTATTCATAATGAAAAAAAATAAAAGAATGATATTATAATTATTTAGACCCACTGACCCCAAATATGGAATATATTTTTCAAAATAAAAAACAAATAATTTTTAGTAATTAATATTAAATTACTTCCCATTGTAAAAATGGAAGAACAGGTGTTTCAAAAGTATAAACAATCAAAATATTGACATGTGTTTATTTAGAATTTTAATTGGAAAACAATTAAAATAACCTAAATTATATTAAATGATATAATTATAAATAAAATTTTACTTAAAACCCATTAGTATATATAATTTTACATTATAAAATATTTTTTATAAAAATTTTAAATTCAATTAAAATATTGTATTTTTCACAATTCATCAAAAGATAAAAGTTTCCCAAAAATAAGAAAAAATAAATCCAATATATGTTTTGATGTATTGCTTCCAAAAAAGAAGTTTATCTAGTAAATCATACTGTATAAATATTTCAATTATTGAATTTAAGATGGGGGCTCCCTCAAAAGGCTGCCAAACGATATTTTTTTTAAAATACTTTTTTATCCAAAAATTTGAATGTGTTCTTATATAATGCCTATGAAACATATATGGTGAATTTTAAAATTTTATGGAATATATATATTTCAAAATTTTTTATTCATATTCATAACCTCTAATTTAACATCCAGGTTATATATCATATTAAATTACGAAACCTTTATAATATACTATTCTTTTGTAAAACTAAGGCTTGTGTGTAACATAAGAATACTCATTGTTGTGGGTAGCGTGATCATATCATGGTGTTTCATTAAAAGAATGAAATAATAAAATAAAATTTGTTTAGATATTAAAATATTATAATGTCTCTGGGTGTTACATTCTCTCATCCATCAATAAATTGGGTCCTGTCATTTTAAACATGGGATTTAAAACTGTGGGTTTGTCATTTTAATGTATCATCATGGAAATCGCACATCAAAAAATGGACTAATGAGGCCACAAAATAAAAATGTTGAAATTTAAGTATGATGGTCACCAAATATAACTCATTATATATTTTTTGGAAGGAATATATCGACATAAATGAAAATGAAAAATAATGTACTGATAGAGGGTGATAGAAAACATAAAAAAAATCAACCACAACTATACAAATCATTGATGACCCAAGTAGACAATTGATTCATCAAAAAGGAAATTAAATGAATAAAATTATAGTTTCATGATCATTTTAATATATTTTCTGAATTAATTTACATCATAGAGTAAGAATATAATGAAACATACTTACATAAAATATTGAGTTGCATCCTTTTACTAATTTCTACCGGACACTCATCTTTATCCTCAAAAGATAATAAAATTTCAAAACATTCTATTTATCTTTATCATAAAAAGATCCAAAAAATAATTTTATTCATTATCTATCATACCGTTAAAATAATGAAAACAAATCTATACTAACCATGAAATAATTTTGGATAGTGGTAGTTGATGCACCCTTATCTCCCTCTGATTTTAGGTTCAAGTATTGTGGCCTAGTCGGTCGCGATTGTTTGTCGCCTGACCTATAGGTTGTACTTTTTTCTAAAAAAATATAACTATATCATCCAAAATTATAAATAAAATTTTTTAGCCCTCAAAAAATATTTTCCATTGTATAACATAATTCATTCAAACATTAATAGATTTTCGATATACTTCTGTTCAAAAAAATGGTGTAAAGAGATATTAACATTTCAAAAGTCAATCATAACATCTGATTCACCCAACAAAAAAATGTATATCTTATTTTAAAATAAAATTTTAACCTGAAAATCATTAATGAAAAAATTCATGCTTCCAAATAATTAAATAATAAGTATTGTATTACAATCCCTATATATCTAATGAATCATATAACCATAAAACCATTAATATAATAATTCATCCATCATAGTACAAAATAACCTTAATCATTCCACATAGATCTAAAAACATTAACTATGCTTAAACATTGTATTCCATAATACCTCTTTAATATCATTTTACATTTATAATATCTTCATCAATAGTAGTATAACTGTTTCATGTATAACCATGTAGATTCTAATCCTTGATCCAAAATAATAGAACAAATCGAGAAAAATAATCATTGTGATATAGTAATAAAGAATCACCTGTTGAATCATTAAATTATTAAATCATATTCTCAATACATATTTTTATATAATTAATTTAGGTTATCCATGAAAAAAATATAAAGTAAGATTACCAATACATAGACTTATCCTCAAAGAAATTTAGAGGGTTATGTTTTATATTATATGTTTTTTAAATCTAATATCTAAGGTTGTTGAAAAAAATTTATGGAAACAAACTTTAACACCCCAACCCCAGCATCCCAGAGCCGGTGACTTACTCTAATAAATTTCAATGAATATAATGAATCAATTATATAAGGACTAACCAGTTTATCAGTTTTGGAAAATAGATTCCATACATGAACAATTCATTTGAATTCAAAACATAATATGCATCATAGTTTTATCTTATAGAAAATCATTATTATTCTAACATAACTCTCTATATAAATCATAAAACCATTCATGGAATCCTAGGAAAAAAACATATTAAAGGGGTGAGATCAGATACTCAGTAAGTTTAAACAATATATTAGAAGCTATCGTAAATTACCATAAAATTTAATGCCACTATAAAACTAAAACAAAACCCTTTTAAACATAAAAATGAATATAATATGGCATGAATAAATCAATGAATTATATTTAAAAATTCACATGGATATTATACAAGTCCAATAATAACATGTAATTTCAATAAATTATATACTAATAAGGGAATACACAGTGCTTAAAATCTGAAACATACCATCAATACCTCTACCATGGAATATAGAAATAAATGGTTATGGCATCAGCCAAATCCATATCTAAAAATAAATTGTCAAGGACTCAGCAAAGTCTTTATATAGTGTGTCTCATGAGACCAGCTGATACATCGTGGGGAAATTTCATGCTCTTCTTGTTTCATGAAAACTCTAATGCATTCCTCTTATGAAAATAGAGAATCATAACATTTACATTTGTATTATAACTACCACATGAAATGATAATAATTTATCTACAAACCATGAATGGTATAAAAATAGGAAATTAACAATAAAATATATCATATACCCTTAAATATAATATGGAAGATTGTATCATAACAAATCAGCCTTAATCAATAATAAAATCCCATAATAGATGTTGGCATAGATGAAAGTTATCTAATAAAATAATTAAAACTCATTGGGAGAAATATCCATTTTTAAATAGAAATAATATTAAAGCCTGTGGAATTATAAAAGAAAAAACTTTATTTAAAAATAACCTTATTATATTGTAAGGAATTATTCTAGATGATAAGGTGATATAAAAGTAAAAATATATTATTCTATGATATAAGTTAAAAAACGAATCATTCCATAATTTGTCAAAATGTTCACAATGTACCGTGTTTTGAAAATGATAGTTGGATTCCATAAACAAATTCTAAATAAATCAAACATTTTAATAAATTAGTTCAATAATATTTTGTAAAATATTAAAAATATTTTGAAATGAATTTTTATGAAATATGGATAGGGATAATAAATATGTACCACTAAATACTTACATAATGAACATCAAATAAAAATGAGGTTTTTAAATTAACCCTTACATTGTACTTTTAGTTAGTCAGGGGTGTTTTAACCTTCTGTATAATGGTTATTGTAAGTTATTAAATTATTCTAGAACCATATACATATTTATTATATTATTCATGATCCTATTATTTCATTTTGTTAATAGTATCTCAATATTATTATTATTTTCTATGTTAACTACTTTTTTTCCAATTCCTATTTGGCCATGTATGTCATATTTGATATTAATATGATGTATTTTATTCATGTAAATCATTAAATAATGTATATAATTTTTATTTTTACTCATTATAAACCTTTTATAATCATTCTTGTCTTTTTAACGTATAGAATTAGTCTCTATGCATCGTGGAGATGGTATCCTGTAAATACACATGACCAACAATATTATTTTCTTAATGGTTAAATTGTATTAAATTTGATGTTATATTAGTTTTGTAGAATAATTATCATGTTATATTGATTATTAATATCCATTATACTAAACATTATATTAATACAATTAATGTATTGTTTAATAACAAATTACACCACGGTGTGGAGACTGTATGATGTACGTATGAACACATGATCGTATTGTTATTCATATGATGGATAAAATGAGGAATATGAATTTACCATGATTATAATAACATTCCATTATATATATGATAGTTCATTTATAACATTTATTTATATCCATTATAGAAATTGGATGTTGAATACGAAAATAACTTTGGATGATGTGATATAACAATTAACTTTTTCTATTGTATCTTTATTTAGTATGCACTAAAGGACTCCATAGGATGTTTTTATGGCCAATATGAATCCCTAGGATGATGTAATGGATTTTGGTTGAGTAAATGGATAGGTTCTGATGATCAAAATGAACTAGACATACGATTAAAAGAGAATGATATATTCCCTTTTATAAGAGAGGGGGAACATTTCGGAATACCAAACCAATTAATTTAATATAAATTAATAATTAATTTCAAATGGAACCAAAGTTTATTATTTCAAATATAAGTTCAATAAGGATTAAAATTTTTTCAACCATTCAATGTTATACATCTTTTGAATTTTTATTAAAACATGTCAATTTTTTATCCTTATTTATATATTTAATTTCAATTGAGGTAATAATATTCTGAATATTAAATTATTATAAATATTTACTTATGTGGTGTCAATTTTACATAATTATAAAATTTATGAAATTTTATACCTTAAAATTTTCATTTATTAATTTTCATACATTTTTTAGGATTTATAAATAATTTAATAAAATGTAATTTTTATAAAATATGAATATTTTCAATTTTGACACTATTATTTTATTTCACTTTAAATAAAAACCACACAAAATATAACATTGAAAAAAAATTCTCATATACTACTAAAATGTCATAGTCACCTATAAAATTCATGTAGAACCTCAATTAATTCAAAATATATTTTTCTAATTTTTTTAGAAAAATAAATTGGATATTTTTATTAATAAAATAAATTTTGTGGCACTATTATGTGATTTGTAATTATAATTATTTAATATCATAAAATTATAAAAATTAATTTATGATGTATATATATATATTATATTTATATATACTACATAAAGTTGTTGTTATCTCATTTATATCCCCATTTTAAAAATAATATACGTATATAAAATGAGAGTGTGACATTTTGACATATTCATTGATTTTATTAATATTAATGTCTTATTCACGGGAATGTTTCCATTGAGACATTAATATGATATTCGCCTAATATGATATTTATATAGGTTAAGATAAATTTTAATTATTATTTTTAGCTTTATTTACTACATTCACCCTTAACCATGGTAATAAAAAAATACAAAAGATATAATCGACAATGCCAAAAAATAAAAAAAACCCTATTAATGTTATTTAGACCCACTGATTCGAAATATGGAAATTATATTTCAAAATTTAAAACATTGATGTTATAGTAATTAATTTAAAATTAATCCATGTTTTCATAACGATAAATTTTTTTTCCAAAAATTAAAAACCATAAAATGATTGGCACGAATTTAAAACTTATTTTAATGTGAAAATAATTTAATTGGTCTAAATTATATTAAATGAACAAAATATAATAAAATTATATATTAAAACCGTTAATAAGTATAATTTTGTTTTATATATTATTTTGATTTAAAAAGTTGATTTAAATTAAAATATAGTACTTTTCACAAATCATCAAATTTTGCATTTTATCAGAAAAAACAATGAAAAATATGAAAACTAAATATTGTTTTCATGATTCCAAAGTGTAAGTATATATTTATAAATTTAATATATAAGAGTGTCAAATATTTTATTTAAAATGGGTGCCCCATCAAAAGGTGATGCCATTTCATATTTGGTAAATTACTTATTTTACCTAAATAATTGAGCTTGTGATTATATTATGTCTAAGAAACACATAAGGTAATTGTTAAAAATATAGGAAATATATAAAATTAAAAAAATATTCTTACTCTTTGTAACATCTACTTTAACAACATGTTTATATATCTTATTTAAAATTAATATTTTATTAATATTGTAACGCCCCAACCGCAGTTACCTCGAGTCGGTGCATTTTTACATAACATTGGCATGATCACAAAAGATCAAGTCTTGAATGACCGACTAGTTTAGTAGCCCTGGAATCACTATACACATTTATAAAGTTTACATTACATCATAAAGTGAAAAACTACAATAACATCTTGTCTCCATAGACCACACTCATATCCCCTTATACTATCTCTGCAGGTCATTTATAAAATACTTCTTCACATCCTGGAAAAAATAAAACATAGAAAGGGGGAGCTCAAATTCCCAGTAAAGATAACAATATAGCATAATCTTTCATAAATAATAATAAACATTTAACAGAATGTATAACTAAAAAAATCCTTTTAAACTTGATCTTCAGCATAATATGGAAAAAATGATATAATGACATTTACATATTCACATCAATATTCTACTAATTGAATAATCACATTCAATATCAATAACAACTTTAATAATGATGGAATGCATAATTCCATACTATCATAACCACATAGTCAAGGCCTTGTGCCAAGACTACAAATTAGATTTTGTCAAGGCCTTATGCCAAGTCACTAGTTTGTCTCATTAGACCTACCGATGCATCTAGGAGCTATTGTGTGCTCCAACTGTCACTTATTAAGCCCAATTCATTCCTCATATGAATAGGTTTAGACAGAACATAAACATTCGTATTAAAACTATCATAATAAATGTTAATAATTTCTCCATAAACCAGTAATGGTATAAAAATAACACATCCATAGTCAAACATATCATAAAACCATCAATACTATATGGATGTTTTGTATCATAATAAATCAGCTTCAAATAAGATTAAAATCCATCAAAGTATTTTACATAGATGAAATCAAAACTATTTTAGAGAAATTTATATTTTTTTGAAATAATTTAATAGTAACATAATTATAAAATAAAATATTTTTTTTGAAAATGTTCTTATAAGCTTTTATGGGAACCATTGAAGATTTTACAAAGGTGTAAAATAGCCAAATCGTCCATATATGTCAAAAAAAGACATTCTTACCTTAATTATTCGAAAATGTCAAAAAGTTCTTTTTTTGGAAAATGACGTAATGATTCTTTTATAAACTTCTTATAAAAATTAAAACAAGGGTATAAATGACTTTAACCTATATTCTTTAAAATATTTAGAATGTTTTGAAATTCATTTTTAAGAAACATGGATGTGGATGAAAAAGTGGTCCTAGTAGATAATTAGGTTTAAACAACCTCGGATAATGAAAAGATTGTGAAATAAAACCTTACCTTGTAATTTTCCACGGATAGGGGTAGGTTGACCTCCTGTATAATGGTGAGATAATTGTTATTAAATTATACACGAATAATATACATTAATATGATATCATATAAGATCTTTTAACAATGCTTTGTTAATAATATTTTAGTGTTATCGTCGTTTCAGGTGTTAACTTAATCGTTTTATTTTATATGTTTTGTTACATAAGACATGTTTGTTATGGATAGGTTGTATATTATTCATATCCAGAATGATATCATGTCCTTAAAAACTATTTATACATCTAATGAAAATTAGACTTTCCTGGATATGATGTGGAATGGATCTCATCACGTTCGTGGAGACGGTAGTCCGTACGTACGCACGAGTGACAATATCATTATTTTGATATTAAAATAATATATAATTGGATGGTATATCATATATAAAGAATCAATATAATGTTTTATACATTATTTAAATCAATTAAACATCATTATCATACACATCCAAATAATAATGTTTTTAATAACAATTACACCATGATGTGGAGACTGTAAGTCGTACGTACGCATGTATGGTGACATGTCATTCAAAGGATGGATATAATACTGAATATGGAAGTAACAAATTTAAAATAACATCAAAATATATATAATATACTGGAGTTATTATTTTAGAATGGAAATAATAAACAAAGAAGAAGTTGAAGAAGAAATGAACTTGAAAGAGGGTGGTGAAACATTACCTCTTCCTCAGGTTCTTCCTTTTGATTTCATCAAAAGGGATCCATAGGATGGATTTCAGATAAAACTTCAGCCTCTAGATCGAAGTGATGGAATTTGAAAAAATATTTGGTCCGGGTTTGTCCAAACCAAAAGGCTTCTATGGTGTGATGAAAGGGATAGAAGTAGTGTCCTTTTCTAAGGGGGTGGAAGGGATCTTTAGGAAGAACTTAAATTATTATTTTATAATAAATTAATATTCGGGATATAATGGCTCCAAAGTGGATTATTCAAAGTCTAAAGTAAGTATGGGTCGAAATCCTTTCAACCAGTGGATTTTACACCGGTTTGGGTCACTATATCAACCTTATCTTTTAGTTTTATCTCTTAGTTAATTAGTTTGAGATTTACCTTGTCAATTTGTATTTTTATATTATATAATTAATAATCATACTATATACATACAAGGGACCCCAATTAGTCCATTAATGATTCAAATAACATGATATATGTTATTTTGAGTATCCTTAGATTTTTAGGAATAAAATATCAACAAATAATATAAATTTTGTTTTAAAAAATCATTTATGTCAATTTTGAAACTATTCAACAATTGATCTTTGTTAAAGTCATAACAACTTTATTAATTAGAATATAATTTATTTAATTAATCCTAAAATATAATATTAATCAATAAAATTCGTGGATGTTATCAAAAAATTCAAATTATATTTATTTTAACTTTTAAAATACCAATTATTTGATTCTTTCATTAATATGGAAAATACAGCATCATTATTCTGTCATAAATAAATTTAATTATTAAATATCTAAAAATTAAAAATAAAATAACATTAGGTAGGAAATATTTTTATCTTTCTAAATAATATTTATAGTTGAATATATAACATATATAATATTAGGTAAAAATTGTTTTTCTAAAAGATATATGCATTTGACATTTTTGTATTTAATTTATCGTAAAGATTATAAATTGTCCTTATCACCTACAAGTGGCTCCATGGGGCCCAAAATTTAACCAAAGATACCAATAGTCATATATGTATCAACCAATAATGTTATGACAAGTTTTAGGTTAATTTATTGTTATTATAATATTATTTAATTAACCTTATTTACCGGATTTACCCTTTAACAATGGTAAATAAAATATTTACCGACGTAATTATTCAAATTTTATAAATATAAAAGATAACTATTTATAAACTTTGTACATCCTGATTCCAATTATGGAATCAATTTTTGTAAATTCAAAACACAGTAGTGGCAGAAATTAATTGAAAATTAATTCCCGCTGTCAAAACAAAAAACGTGTTTTTAAGAAATAATAACTATCAAAAGATTGACACTTGTTTATGTCTGGTTTTATTTTGAAATCCCATCAATGATAATAATTATATTAAATGGTAAAAATATATTATAAATATAATTTAAAACAACTCAAATTCATAATTTATCAATATTAAGTATTTTGATTAAAAAAGTTGTTTTTATTTAAAATTTAGTAATTTTAAATATTCATCAAAATATAAAAGTTATCAGAAAAGTACCAAAATTTCACCCTAAACTAATTTTGATATTCTGAATCCCAAAATTAATTCTATTTTACCAAATTAAAAACTCAAATATTGCATTTATTAATTTAAAATTATTTCCCGCTATTCAAAACAAAAGGCTTATTTTTAAAAAATAATAACTATCAAAAGATTGACACTTGATTTTATCTAATTTCAAAGCAAAATTACTTACAATGACCATTATTGGATTTAATGGTTAAAATAATATCTATTTATACTTACATACAATTAAAAATTATAATTTATCAATATAAATTATATTGATTAAAAAAGTTGTTGTCTGTTAAAATATAGTATTTTTCACTATTCACACAAATATGAAGGTTATCAGAAAAAACAAAAACATTATTGAAAAGAAATTCGTATTTACCGATTCTAATAAAGAAGGCTATTTTTACATATTTAATATATAAAATATTCAAATATTGGATTTAAAAAGGATTTTCCATTAAAAGGCGGTAAAATTGAAATTTTTTAAAAAATACATCTTATATCTAAAAAAATGTATTTGTTCATACATTATGTCTAAGAAATTCATAATATTTATTCAAAAATTATAAGGATTATATAATGTTCAAAACTCAGTTTAAACTATTCATAAACTCTTTTGAATGGCTTGTTTGGTAAGTCATGGTGCGCTAGAACTCAGTGTTGCATGTAGTGAATGTTATTGAATTACTCTGAAGAAATAACGTACTATGAAATCATGGGGTGTTAGATTTTTCCTTGCATCAATAAATTTCGTCTTCACAATTTTAAATTAATTTTTCAAAAATAAACGGTTGAAAATAGAAAATACATTTGTGAAAACCCACATCTGAAGTTGGGTTAAAAAAATTTAGTCTTAATAAGAGGAAAAATAAATTAAAGAGTCACCACCAAATTATGATATCTATTAGGAGAACATTGGTGTCAATTAGATACATTTAATTGGAGGAAAATCATAAATATTTATAGGTAGTTATTGAGGTCATAAATCAAAAACAAGTGTAAAATTGAGGGCCTTAAATTCATCAATATATGATGATTTATAATACCATATGTTCAACAAAACATACGGTATTAGGATAACACATTTTTTAATTTATGATCCCTTAAATAAAGTATAATAATTAATTTATTCATTGAATAATATAAGAAAAAAATATAAACTTGACAAGTAGAGTCCCATCCTTTAACTAAGTTCTACCACAAACTCATATTTCACTCTAAATGATAATAAATCATAAAAATAATATTCTATTTATACTATTCATATAGTGTTAAAAAAATGAATTTAAAATTCATCTAGGAGAGCAATAAAAAAACAACATTATTCAATCCAGGACATCACATGGGTCAGTGGTAGGTGATACACCCTCATCACCCTTGAGTTGTGTGTTCAAGTCTCGCGGACTTGCCGGACGCGACGGGTTGCCGCCCAACCTCCGGGTTGTCCTTTTTATGGAAATCCAAAAATAATCTCAAACTTTACTTATCCAATATAATTCTGTCCAATGTCATAGTCCAAAATTTATAAGTTAGGTAAACGCAATGAAGATCCTTTTTTCCAAGTAATAGCTTGTAAACACAGTCATCATATATTATTTGTAAACACTACAACATCCTAAAATACCATTAAACCTTATTGATTTCATTCATGGTCCCTTATAACTTATAGAATACCTGATATACTCTTTCTATCGAAAAATGTTGTAAACTCCAACAATGATGGAATATACTAATCATTAATCAGTTTCAAGGTAGTCAAGAATATCCAATATAATGTATACAAATAAAATATGTATTATTCCAAAATCACTACCTCAGTATCAGAACAATATTATGGTTTATCATTCTCTCAACAATATATTTTCCAAAAATGTAACATGCTATTGAGTCACTTTTCATTATTCCACAAAATCTCAAGTCCTTAATGAAATAGTACTATAGTACAATCCTTATATATTCTATAATTATTATAACCATTACATTGTTGATACAACATTCAAATGGCTTAATTCTCTAATAAAAACATAAGATCTCTAATAACTCCTCCTCATATGTGGTAGTATCATAACTTGATTATTATCCAATAGCATCATTTGGGGCATACACTGATGATTTTTACATTGGTTCGTGAAGTGTCACAACTCCTTGCAGAAGAATAATTGTACAATTGAAACCTTTTTCTTACCCTTGCAGTCACGTACATAGTGTCCTTTTTCTCCACACTGATAACAAACTCCCATTCCTTTCTAGAAAGTTCCATGGTGTTTCTTCCCACAGTTATCAAATATGGGAAAATTCTTCTTTCCCCTTTTCCCTTTATCCATATTTCTCTCTTCCATCTTTTTCTTCTCTTCCTTCCCTTCAAAGCCATAGGACTCTGATAATTATTTACTTATCTTATTAACACATGATACTGTTTCTTCATATGTTGAGAATACATGGGAGACTATTTTCCTTTAAAATGTTGGATTAATACCGTGAATGATATAGTTCCTCTTACTCTTTGGAACATACATATTATTGGAGTTCACATTCTTTCTTCTAGGTTCCATTTCTATACAATAGCATAAACTAGGTCAGTTTATGAATTACAATGTATAATTCCAAATTGGTAAAATACCTAACATAAATAGAAGAGTTTACAGATATAATCCATAAACATAAAAATGTTTTCTCTGAGTAAGTATATACTCATAAACCCTTCATAATGGTCTATAAAAAATGAGAATTATCCTAAGAATATCCCTCGGGAGTGTCGTAACCATGTGTGCTGCAAGGCCCATTTTCGTGCACCATTTCCCATTCTACTCTAGCTCAAAGCGGGGTTTTCGAGTTTTACCCCTAGGTACATCTGTGCCAGAGCCGCCTCTACCTGCTCGTATCCATACATGGATCTATTTCTCGGATAACTCACAAAATATTTACAATAACAAAATTCTAGGAAGTTTTTCTATATTAATCCCCAATGCCCATCTTAGGTCTATGTGCTTAAATCAGAGTTTATCTAAATCTAGTTTCCATGGTTTGTTCTAAACTTCCTCTGATACCTACAATAATACCCTAACCCTAGTTACCGAGAGTCGGTGCATTATTACATAACTTTGGATTGATCACAAAAGATCAAGTCTCAAAATACCAATTAGTTTAGTAGCCTTAGAATCACTAGATACATTCATAAAGTATTCATTACATAATAAAGTGAAAAACTACAATAAAATCAGGTCTCTATAGACCACACTCATATCCCCTTATTAAATCCCTCCAGGTCATTCTTAAAATACTTTTTCACATTCTGTGAAAAATAAAACATATAAATGTGTGAGCTCAAATGCCCAGGAAGGATAAAAATATAGCAGAAACATTCATAAACAAGCATATACATTTAAGGCATTGTATAACTAAAACAAAATATTTTTAAAGATGAAATTCAGCCCAATATGGAAAAAATAAAATGATATAATTCCATTTAATTATTCACATTGATATTCTACTAATAGAATAATCACATGAAATATCAATAACCACATTCTTAATGATATAATACATAACGACAGACTATCACAACCACAAAGTCAAGGCCTTTTGCCAAGATTACAAATAAGAATTTGTCAAGGACTTGTGCCAAGACACTAGTTTGTCTCATGAGACCTATCGATGCATTGAGGAGCTATAACAGGCTCCACCCATCACTTATTATGTCAAATGCATTTCTCATATGAAGAGGTTTAAACATAACATAAACATTTGTATTAAAACTAGAATACGAAATGTAAATACTTTCTCGATAAACCATGAATGGTATAAAAATAACACATCCACAGTCAAACATATCACAAAACCTTCAATTTTATATTAATTTTTTGAATCATAATAAATCAACTTCAAATAAGATTAAAATCTATCAAAGGATGTTGACATAGATGAAATCAAAACTATTTGAGAGAAATATCTTTTTTAAATCATTTAAAAGTCACATTATTATAAAATAAAACATTTACTTTTAAAATATTTCTATAAGGTTATAAGGGATGCTTAAAAGATTTTACCATGGTGGAAAATAACCACACCCGCTTTATAAGTTAATAAAAAAAGACATTCTTACCTTAATTTTTCGAAAAGTTTAAATAGGTCTTTGTTTTGAAAATGACATAAATATTCCTTTATAAAATTCATTTAAAATGTCAAACATGGTTATAAATGAAATTAACCCATATTCTTTAAAATAGTAAGAATGTTTTGAAATACTTTTTTAAGAAACATGGATGTGGATGATAAAGAGGTCCCAGTAGATAATTATGTATAAACAACCTCGGATAATGAAGAGATTGTGAAATAAACTCTTACCATGAACTTTTCCGTGGTAGAGGATAGGTTATCCTCATTTATAATTCTGAGATAAATGTTATTAAATTTTACAATAATAATATACATTAATATGATATCATATATGATCTTTTAACATTACTTTGTTAATAATATCTTAGTGTTATCGTCGGTTTAGGTGTTAAATTACTCGTTTTATTTTATATGTTTTGTTACATATGTCATGTTTGTTTTGGATAGGTTGTATATTATTCATTTTCAGAATGATATGAAGTCCATAAAAATTATTTTTAATCATCAAATGATAATTATACTTGCATGGATACAATGTGGAATGGATCACATCACATTCGTGGAGACGGTTGTCCGTACGTACGCACGAGCGACAATATCATTATTTTGATTTTAAAATAATATATAATTGGATTTTAAATAATATATACATAATCATTATCATGATATATTCATTATTTACATCAATTACACATCATTATCATACCCATCCAAAAAATAATGTTTTGAATAACAATTACACCACGACGTGGAGACGGTAAGCAGTACGTACGCATGTATGGTGACATGTCATTCAAAGGATGGATGGAATACTGAATATGGTTGTCCCAGATTTATAATAACATCACAGTATATATAATATTCTGGAGTTATTATTTTAGAGTGGAAATAACAAAGAAATAAGATGATGAAGATGAAAGGAACTTGAAAGAGGGTGGTGAAAACATTACCTCTTCTTCAGGTTCTTCCTTTTGATTTGATCAAAAGGGATCTATAGGATGGCTTTCTCAACAAACTAAGGCCTCTAGGTCGAAGTGAGAGATGTTGAGAGAATATTTGGTCAGGGGTTGGCCGAATCAAAAGGCTATTATGGTGTGAAGAATGGGTTAGAAGTGGTGTCCTTTTATAGGGGGGGTCTCTTTACGAAAAACATAAAATATTATTTTATAATATATTCATATTCGGTTTCTAATGGCTCCAAAGTGGATTATTAAAAGTATAAAGTGGGTATGGGTTTAAATATTTTCAACCAATATATTTTAAACTGGTTTGGGTCACAATATTATCCTTATCGTTTAGTTTAATCTTTTAGTTAATTAGTTTGACATTTACCATGTTACTTTGTATTTTTATATTATATAGTTAATAAAATTAATATATACAACCAAGAGTCCCCTGATTGGTCCATTAATGATACAACTATCATGATTTAAGTCTTTTGGATGAAACATATATTTTTTGGAATATAATATCAATTAATAATATAATTTTTTTTCAAAAACTCATTTATGTCAATTTTGACACTATTAAAAAAATTATTTTTGATAAAGTATTAACATCTTTATTAATTCTAATATAAATCATTTATTCCATACTAACGTGTTATATAAACCAATAAAATTATTGGATGGAATTAAACCCTTCAAATTAAATTCATTTTAACTGTTATAATACTAATTATTTGATTCTTTCATTAATATAGAAAATATTTCATCATTATTGTATAATAAATAAATTTAATTATAAAATTTTTAAAAATATAAATAAAATAGCATTATGTATTAAATCGTTTTAGCTTTCTAATGAATATTTATAGTCGAAAATATAACATATATAACACTATGTAAAAAAAAATTCTAAAAGATATATGCTTTTTTCATTTTTATGTTTACATTAACATAATTAATATAAAGTTCCATTATCACCAACAAGTTGTTACATGTGGTACCATAATCTACCCAAAGATGCCCATGGTCGGACATGTATCAACCAATAAGTCTAGGACACGTTTTATAGAAAATTATTATTATAATAATATTATTTTTTTACCTTTATTTAACGGATTTACCCTTTAACCTTGGAAAATAAAATAATTATCAAAGTAATTATTCAAAATGTCTAAAAATAAAAGTTACCTATTTATAAAATTTATACATCCTGATTCCAAATGTGGAATAAATTTCAAGAAATTCAAAACACATAAGATGTAGAAGTTATTTTAAAATTAATTCCCGCTCTCAAAACAAAAAACGTGTTTTTAAGAAATAATAACTATCAAAAGATTGACACCTGTTTATGTCCTGTTTAATTGTGAAATCACATCCAATGACCAAAACTGTATTAAATGGTAAATATATATTTTATTTTTCTTAAACTACGCATATTTATAATTTATCTTATTAATTATATTCATTAAAAAATTTGTTTTTATTTAAAATTCAATAATTTTCACTATTCATCTAAATATAAAAGTTATCCGAAAAGTACCAAAATTATACCGTAAGATAATATCATTATTCTGCATCCAAAAAATGAAGTATATTTTACCAAATTCAAAACATAAAAGTTGCATTTATTAATTTAATATTAATTCCCGCTATTACAACCAAAATGTGTATTTTTAAGAAATAATAACTATCAAAAGTTTGACACTTGATTATGTAAAATTTCAAAGTGAAATTACATACAATGACCATCATTGGATTAAATGGAAAATATAAAATCTATTTATTCTTTCATACAATTAAAATGTATAATTTATCAATAAAATTTATTTTGATTAAAAAAGTTGTTTTCTGATAAAATATAGTATTTTTCACTATTCACCCAAATTTGAAAGTTATCAGAAAAACACCAAAACATTATTCAAACTAAATTATTATTTTCTTGATTCTAACGAAGATGTTTATATTATCAAATTGAATATATAAAAGTTTGAAATATTGGATTTATAAAGGCTTCGTCATTAAAAGGCTGTAAAAATGCATTTTTTTTAAAATACTTCTTTTATCTGAAAATAACGTATTTGTTCTTAAATTATGTATAAGAAACTCATAATATGGATTCTAAAATTATAAGGATTACATAAAGGTCAAAATTTAGTTAATACTATTCATAACCGCTTTTGAACAACTTGTTTAGTAAGACATGGTGCGCTAGAACTCGGTGTTGTGTGTAGTGAATGTTATTGAATTACTTTGAAGAAATAACGTATAATGAAATAATGGGGTGTAAAAAATATACTATTTTTTGGTAAAACAAGATCTTTCATGTAATGATAGACAACTCATTTTTTTCTGTTGCGTAAGAATAACATGGTGGGGCATAAAATTAAATCATGAATTAAAATTAAATTATTTATATATGAAAATATTATAAATTTTTAGGGTGTTACATATGAATTGGTTTCATCCATTTTAATGAATTTTTTATAGAGATATAACACATTATAAAAGGGTGTATAGTCTCCTAACTACATAATTTACACCCTTACTTCTAGTTATAATCCTATGGAAAATAGGAAGTTCTCATGATGTCTCGTATCCAACCCTTTTTGGCAATGTGAGAAATTTTTGGATCATGGGACATTACAATGTGTCATTAAAGGATAATCTTTCTATTTATTATTCATTACTATTTTGGAAGTGTATAAAGGATACTATAATGTGGCAGGACAAGGTAACGAGTGTCTTCATAGAAATGCCAAACCTATTTATGGGGGAAAATATGAGTACATAAGGATGAGATTGTTTTCTATGTTTTTCACAAATTATAGTTGATGTTATTCATCTCTGAGTGACTCAAATTTTGTGCGATGTTATTTTTATTTAAAATTGTATTCCAAGAATGGTATGGAATGGGATAGTAATCATGAATCATAATATGCAAATAACTATTATTAACATGATTTTTTCATGAAAGGGACATATTGTATTCGAATTTTATATATAATTACATATATATATTGTGATATTAGATCTTTATTTTACCTTAAAAATGAAATTAATTTAAACATAATGTTAAAAAAATTATAATACTATTATAGTGAGACTATTATTTAGTGGTTCTCTATTACAATAACCTATTGAGGTCCAAATTATTAATAAATAGTGTCAGAAAGGGAGAATTTTTGTTTTATAGAAAACACATCTTCATCTTATTTTAATTATGATTCAGGATTATGGAAATTACCTCATTCCTAATGTTTCTGAACATGAGATTCCTATAGATAATGAAGATAATATGGATTTTCAACTTCATAATAGATTCCCGAAAATCATGTGATCCATAGATAGGGAGACCATTTTTACAGTTCCATTATATTTTAAGCCCACAAGAGAGTATTTGTAACAACCCAATGTCTTTAAATGGAAATATCCTTCTTAAAAATACGCCATAAAATCAAATTAAAACCCACAATAATGAAAAAAAATGTTATAAGTGACCATTAAACATATGTTTTTCATTTCTGGGTTTTGATTTTTGAATATCCGACATACACAGTTGTGTTCAAGATTATTTTTGGAGTTTAATAGAACAAACATAATTTTTTTTATGAATAGTTACCCACACTTATGAACAGTAACATACAATAATGAATAGTTATATACACTAATGAATATAATCCTTACATATGATAGTATACAAATAATATACAAGTGAATGTATGATGTGCTTATATTTTAGAATAAGTAAATGATTGTTTTAAAACAGGTTTTTTATAATAAAAAATGAATTTAAATAAATATTAAAATAATCATATTTATAATTTTATTTTAAAAACATGGACATAATTTTTTTATTCTAGACTTCAAAAAATAGTTGTGGTGAATTTTTGGGAATTTTCAGAAATACTTGAATTTTTGATGAATAGTGAAATACCATAATTTACAAAAATAAGCTAAATAAGATAATTATAGAGTCATGTTTTATGTTATATTGATGTAAAACGACTTGGTTCAGGATCACATTATAAAATTAATATTCTTGTTCAAGTAAGACTCATTATTCCTTCTCTTGGGAATATATAATAAATTAATGAATTTTATATTAAGAAAACCCATCTCCCCTCCACTATAAAAACCACCCTTCACTCCCTTGTTTTCTCACACCTTTCAAGCTTCAAGACTCTTCTAAAATCATTCCAAGAATCTTCTTGAGCACCTACCACATGTGCAAAAGCTTCTGGTCTCAACAAAAAACCATTCTTAGGCCCAATAAGAAGGATCTCAAAAGGAGGATTCTAGAGGTAAATTTTCACCTTCTTTTCAGTTAAATTCCATTAAATTTTAGTTATTTATTATTATATCCATGCATATCTTTGTCCAAATGGTATGGTAACACTAGTATCATAAATATACTGAACTTTTATAAAACTAATGATATATTATTCCATCCTACCCTCTTATCCCCTACCATTTATTTTATAAAAGAAAACATTGTTCGTGAGGTGTTAATCTATCACATTCAAGAATGAAATGTTTTCTTCTTTCATTTCTTCTATAGATATTGTCATGAAACAATTTTTATGGTTGAATCATAATATTTTATATGTATTTAATCCAATTTACTATTCTATAACTAACTTATGTACATATTAGTAGATGATTTATCAAAACAAGTTCATTGTGGTCGTAAACCACCCCAATTAACTCTAACAATCATCATTTAATACTTACCAAATGATTCATCCAAATGGTATATAATCTAATTCATTATAAGATAATTTTAAAATCGATAATATCACTAAAAACATGGAATATATGTTCATGATGTTTATCAATGTTCTAAATGAACTTCAATTAATGAATACAATTGAAACGCTCAAGAAAACCAAAAAAACGAACATTCTCGAAAAATGTTTTTAAAAATTATAACTCATATGAAGGCACATAAAATAAAATAATTTAACCATAATAAACCATATTTGTGTAAAAAAGGTTCTGTAATTGTTAATTAATATAACAAATGTGGTTATATATGACATTAAAAATAAGGAAGCATTCAAAAACAAGAAAAGGGGGAAAATCTCAAACCCAATTTTCTATCTACAGGTTCTCCATATTTCACTCCAAATTTGGTTAGGTAACTCTATAAAAATTATTTTGTCATCATTATATTACCTTTTATTGGATATTAATACTTTCAACTGATCTTAATGTCAATCAAAATCTTTTCTAAAAGAAAACTTCTTTGAAGAACTCACCTTTTACCTCTCATTCAAGGTTGATGGTTCTGGTTTCATGTATGTTATTCCATATTTATTTTGGGAACCCAAATTTTTTGAATATGTACATATGAGATGAAATCCATTCATTTTAATGGGTTAGTTATGTTCATTATATATATGTTTTCTATGTGGCATGAATGATAATATTTTGTTATGATGTGACAGGTGCCCCCGAAATTATATAGCACAATATTAATGTTTCAATGTGATGGATGTGCCTAGAATTAGACAACACTCCAATGAATTCAGTAACGTGATGAATATAATGAGTAAATGTGAAATGATATATGAACATGATTCTATATTTTTTCACAAATATGTGTGGTAGTTATGTACTAATACATGATGTTTTAATTTTTTATGCATTGCCACATTTCAAGTCCTATATTTATGTTTCCTCTCATGTTCATGATATTTTTCCTATGTTATAAATATTCTCACCCCATGGAATATTATTCATATCTATCCTCTTATGGGGAATTTTTCTCACACCTTTTGAGTTATATCCTCAGGTGACTAACTGTACTAATGACATATCACGTTCCAGTAAGAAGATAATGAAAAAGTAATTAAATAAATTTTAATGCTTGATGTTGTAATTGTTATGTATAGTCAATATTTTCCCAAGCCACTAAACCATTGGATCTTCTATTTGAACTATAATTATGTTTTTTATCTTTAAAATAATGTTATAGTAATGTAAGAAAAGGGTGGGTGGCTATAGTTTGTATCAGATTAAAGGTTTAGTTAATTTGTGAATTGGGATTACTGAACCCTAGAGAAAT
Source organism: Viscum album (assembly GCA_963277665.1). Classification (NCBI taxonomy): domain Eukaryota; kingdom Viridiplantae; phylum Streptophyta; class Magnoliopsida; order Santalales; family Viscaceae; genus Viscum; species Viscum album. Next base: position 718,910,790 of record OY728151.1, on the reverse strand, counting down.
TCTCTTCCTTAAGACTAAGTACAAATATTCACACAAGAATCATTAAATAGGGATCCAATATGTTATGATTTTAGTATAAATTGTTTAAATGAATATGTTATTCATTACTTGATGAGATATAATTTTTTCTAAACTATTCTATTTTAGAAAATGTTGGGATCAATGAGATATCAGGCCATCAACTCATGCGAGGGCCAATGAAATGACTTCCCGAACGACATCCCCAATGATTTGGGAGATGGAGTTCAAAACAACATGGATATTTTTACCCAATTATCTCAGATTATGAATAATAACAACAATAATGGGGAACACCCTCTTTCAAAAAAGAGAGAGAAACTGGATATCAAATGTTTTATGTGGGAAAGACCACCGGTATTTAGGGGATCTTATGATTCACAATTTTTCGAACAGTAGTTCAACGCCATGGATAAGATCTTTTCTATTCTTCACTATTCTAAGATGGAGAATGTGAATCAATCCATTTATCATCTTGATGGAGAATTTGATCAATGATGGTCTTTGATTAGGAACACCATGCAAATGGAGGAAATTGAAGAGATGAAATTGGATGAGTTTTAAATCATGTTTCTTAATAAGTATTTCCCATAAACACTTCACATGAAGATGAAGAGAGGATTTATAGAGCTCAAGAAAGAAGATGGAGAATATGTCACGATATATAAAGATAATTTCCCACGGCATGAATGTTACGCTTACGTTTTTGTTATCAACAATGATAGAAAATTATATAGATTCATTACTGGATTAAAACCACACTACCAAAATGATCCGACAATTCAATATATTATGAGTTATGAAGAAGATGTTCGATGTGCTCTCAAAGTAGATATGTAGACTGGAGAATGGTCCCATGGATATGGTGATAAGAAATGAATGATGGAGTTTCAAGCCGGTGAATCTAATGATAATGGTGGGATGAAAACTCAACATCGTACTTGCCAAAAATTATTGAAGATTCACCATGGGAACTACCTTGAAGGGATGGGGAAGTGATTCATGTTTGGGAAAGAAGGACAACTACTCAAGAGTGTTGAAAGACACCAAAAGGATGGAGAATGTAGTGGAAGAAAAGAGAGAAAGACCCATGGATATATGATACAACTCCAGGGAGCTTGGGAACTATGCAAGCCAGTTCACTAAACATCATGTTCTCTAGGGTAATTAGCATTATCATCCACCAAAACCAAAGGAACAAGGGAAAGCATATTCCATCACTACTGTGGAAGTGGTGCAAGGTAATGATGTTTTACAAGGTACACTTTATATTCACTCATAAATTGAAAAAGACTTATTGGATTATGGTTCTACACATTCCTCTATATCATTCAAGTTTGCTAGAACTATAAAATCAAAGCCCTGAAACCTTGAATTAGAGAAATCATCAAAAACACCAAGTGGTGCAATAATTGCAACCCAGGTGTTTGAATCTTTCCTTTTTGGAATTTGTGGAAAGATTCTTCCAGCGAATCATGTAATACTTCCACTATTGGAATTTGACGCTATAATGGGAATGGATTGGCTCTCATTATGTAAAGAACATATCAACTACCGGGAAAAGGAAATACCTTTTCATATTCCAATCCATCCCATTATCATCTAAAAATGCATGGAATATCATGAATCTCCTTTGAAAAATTACTCAATGGTGTGGGTGTGGATTCTCTATGAAGAAACATACCTATCCCAAATGGGAGAGTCAATGAATGGTGCCAAACTTTCAGAAATTCCCATCTTGAGGGAATACACTGACATATTTCATGAATTGTTACCCAAAATTCCCATGAATCATGTTGTAGAGTTCCCAATAGATCTCATACCCAGAGCTACTCCTATCTCAATGTGCCCCTATAGGATGGATCATATCGAACAAGAGGAGTTAAAGAAGCAGCTGCAAGAACATCTGGAAAAAGGGTTCATACACCCTAGTGCATCACCTTGGGGTGAACCAATGATCTTTGTGAAGAAGAAGGATGGAATAATGCCACTGTGTATTGAATATTGGGCTCTCAATTAGATCATCATAAAGACCAAGTATCCTCGACCAATGAATGATGACTTGTTCGACTAGTTAATAGGAGGTCAATACATATCTAAAGTGGATATTTATTTTGGATATCTTCAGTTAATGGTGAAGAATGAATATATTCGGAATACTACCTTTTGTACAGGGTATGGGCACTATGAGTCTCTGGTGATGCCCTTTAGACTTACTAATGCCACTTTATTATTTATGGATTTGAATAATAGAGCCTTTATACATTAACTTGAAAAATTTATTATTGGTTTTAATGATGGTATTCTCATCTACTCAAAGTGAAAATAGGAACATGATGATCATCTATGACATGTGTTTGAAACATTGAGAAAGGTTATGTTGTATGCCATGTTCTGCAAGTGTGACATTTGGATGAATAAAGTATCTTTTTGGGACATGTGATCAGATGTTTTGGAATTTCTGTGGATCCTTAAAAAACAAAGGCAACTCAGGAATGAACAAGTCCCTCTAGTGTGATCGAAATCTGTTGTTTTCTTGGATTTACTGGGAACAGACGATGTTTTGGGAGAAACTTCTCCTGATTGTAAAGACCTCTAACTATCATAATAAAGAATGGGGTAAATTATGTCTGGACGGAGGAATGTGAGGGAAGCATCCCAGTGATAATGAGAAGGCTGATAACTGCAAATGTACTCACTCTACTGAAAAGTATAGAATGTTTTGGGATATAATGTGATGCTTCAGAGAATGGATTTGGTTGTGTACTCCAGAAAAATGACAATGTGATAGCCTATCCCACACAATAGTTAATGATCCATGAGCAGAACTACTTGATGTCTGATCTAGAGTAGGCAACTATGATTTTGGCCTTGAAAATGTAGTGGAACTACCATTATGGTGTGAAGTGTGACATATAGGCCAACCACAAGAGCCTAAAGTATATATTCAAAAAAATGATATCAACACGTCTTAAAGGAGTTGGTTAGAGCGAATCAAGGATTATGATTTCTCTATTCACTGTCATCCAGGAAAGGAGAAAATGGTAGTTATGCTCTAAGTAGAAATGAACCAACTACTCTATCAATGATATAGATTGAGAAAGAAAATATCATTGTGGATATGAAATGGATGGATTTAGAAATCATAAGGGCATGGGATACATCCCAAATTTACCAAATGATTGTACAACCATCCATCCAAAAGATGAATAATAAATCACAAAGGGATGATATAGAGATATAAAAGAGGGTCAATGCAGTAAAGGAAGGGAGGCAGGAAGATTTCTACATCGACGATGATGGTGTGATACAATTTGGAACAAGAATTTGTGTGCCTTCATCACCCAGGATAAAGAACAATCTATTGTACAACACACATAGCTCAACATTCTCTATCCATTCTAGGAGTACAACGATGTACCCTGATCTCCATATACACTTCTGGTTTGATAAGATGAAAAAGGAGATCATGGAATATATATCATGGTTCTTGGTATTTCATCAAGTTAAAGAAGGGAGAAAAAATTCCAAATGGTTGATTCATATATTACCTATACACATGTGGCAATGGGAGAATGTTACTATGGACTATAACTCGGGTCTCCTGAAGACATCGAAGGTAAATAATGATATATGGGTTGTGGTTGACCGACTCACCATGATTGCCCATTTTATCGTTATTCAGGAAGATCTATCACTTGAACAACATGCAATGATATATGTGAATGAAGTGGTGAGACTGCATGGTGTTACAGTCTAAATTGTCTCTGACCATGATCCAAGGTTCGCATCTATATTCTAGAGGATCCTTCAACATGATTTTTGTAGTGAATTAAATATTAGCATGACATATCACCCCCAAACTGATGGCCAATCTAAAAAGACTATTCAAACACATGAAGTTATTTTTAGAGACTTATCTTAAGAATTCAACGATGGATGGGATAAACATTTCAAATTGGTTGAGTTTTCAGACAACAATAGCTTCCACTCGAGTATTCAGATGGCTTCATATGATGCTTTGTTTGTAAAGCGATGTAGAACTCGAACTTGTTGGGATGAAGTTGGAGAAAGAATGTTACATGGAACCGATCTTCTGTAAGAGATGAAAGAGAAGGTTTATATCATCCAGAAACACATCAAAACTGCTCAGATTGGGAAAAATATCAATGCCGACAACTGTCAAAGGGACCTGGAGTTTGACGTTGGAGATAATGACTTCTTTCAAATATCACCATGGAAGAGAGTCCTCTAATTTGAGAATAAAGGGAAGCAAATCCCATTGTAAATTGGACCCTTTGAATTCCTTGACCATATATGAGTCGTGGCCAATAGGCTTCCACTTCCACTGAATATGGCTCATGTTTATGATGCTTTTCATGTATCACTTGTGAAGAAGTACATGCCGGATCACTCACATGTACTAAACAAAGAGGTGGTACAGTTGGATAATGATCTCTATTGTGAGGAGCAACCGGTAAAGATTCTGGACCGGAGAGATACAGTTCTATGAAACAAGACAACCCACCTATTAAATGTTTTGGGTAGGAACCATAAGTTTGAAGAAGCTACATGGTAACCAGAGGAGGTGATGAAGGAGAAGTACCCTCACCATTTTGTGTAAAGTGAAATTTGTAGGGAGAAATTTCATAAGGGGGGAAGAATGTAATGACCCAAAGTTTTCCAATGGAAATTTCCTTCTTAAAAATATGTATTAAAATCATTTGAAAACATAACATAATTAACTACTAAGTGCTATGTTACCATTAAGCATATCTTTTTCACCTTTGTGTTAGGAATTTTGAAAATTTAGAATTCACAGCTGTGTTCAAGATAAATATCAGAGTCTAATAGAACAAACATAATTTTTGGTGGATAGTGAACTAACCTTATGAATTGTAACACACCTTTATTAATAGTGATATAACCAAATTAATAGTATATTTTACTATGATAGTAGAAAAATAATATTCATGTGAATGTATGATGTACCTATATTTTTGAATAAGTAAATGATTGTTTTATAACTGGTTTTTGAATAATTAACTTTGATTTTAACTAAATATTAATGTAATTATATTTAGAAAATTATTTTGGTAAAATGGAATTCATTTTTGGATTATAGTTTCCAAAAAATGGTCGGGTGATATTTTTTGATTTTTCTGAAATACTTGAATTATGGATGAATAGTGAAATACAATAATTTACAAAAATAAGCTAAATAAGCTAATTATAGAGTCATTTATGATGTTATACTGATGTAAGCCCACTTGGTTCGGGATGAAATTATAAAATTACTATTCCTCATAAGGGAAGACTCACTATTACTTTTCATGGGGAGAAATAATAAATTAAGTAATTTTATATTAAGAAAACCCCTTTCCCCTCCACTATAAAAACCACCCTTCACACCCTCATTTCCTCACACCTATAAAGCATTAATACCTATCTACACTCTTCCCAAGCATCTTCACTATCCCCTCTCCCACGTCCATGATCTTATTCTCTCATCAAAAGACCGTGTGTAGGACCCTTAAGGAAGATATCAAGAGTAGGATTCAATAGGTAAGTTCTCCCCTTCATTTCCTCTAAATTCCTTTCAATTTCAGGTTTTTTAATATTCTCCCCCCACCAATAATTTTCTGAATGGTATCATAACTCTAGTAAATGTAAATATAATGTAATTTTATGATACTAAAAGGATATTATACAATCCCACCCCCTTCTCTTCTTCCTTTTAATTTATAAAGGAAAAACTTTTTCGTGAGGTGTTAGTCTATAACCTTCAAGAATGATGGGTTTTATTTTTTTCATTTATAACTATAGGTCAGGTCATAAAACCATATTTATGGTTGAATAAATAATATATTATATGTATTATGTACTATTTAATATTCTTGAACTATCTTATGTACATATTACTACATGATTAATCAAAACAAGTTCATCATCGTCGAAAAACCGCCCAAATTAACTCAAACAATCATCATTTAATTCTCATCTGATGATTCATCCACATGTTATACAATGTAATTCATTATAAGATCATTTTAAAATATTTAATATCATTAGTAACATGTTATATATGTTCTGGATATTTATCTATGTTCTAATCTAACTTCAATTCATGAATACATGTGAAACACTCAAGAAAAGCAGAAAAACTACCATTCACGGAGAATATTTTCAAACTCTGTAACTCATCGAAATGTCAATAAATTTACTTAATGAAGACATAACAGACCATATTCATGTTCACAAGGTTCTGTAATTGTAAATTAGTGGATCTATTGTGGTTATTCATGACATTAAATGGAAGGAAGCATTCCGAATCAAGGTAAGCAGAAAAATCTCGAACACAATTTTCTTTCTTCATATTCTCCCTATTTCTCTGCAAATTTGGTATGGTAACTCCTTAAAAATAATTTTTTCATCATCATATTACCTTTTCACAGATAAAGATGATTCTTCACTATAGTTTATGTCAATCAAAATGTTTTCCAAAAGAACTCTTCTTTGAAGAACTCACCTTTTACCTTTCATTCAAGGAGGATGGTTCTGGTATCATGTATGATATTCCCTCATTCTTTTGGGAACCCAATGTTTTTGAATGTGTTCTTATGCGGTGAAACCAACTACATTCAATGGTTTAGTTATGTTTATTATATATATATATATGTTCTAGGTGGCATGAATGATAATGATATTGTTATGACGATACGAGTGCACCATGAATTATATAGCACAATATGAATGTTTCAATGTGATGGTTGCTCCCAGAATTATACAGTGATCCAATGAATTTGGTAATGTGACTAATCTAATGATTAAATGTGAAATTATGAGTGAACAAGATGCTATCTTTTTTCAAATGTAGATGTGGTAGTTAACCACTAAGACCTGATGTTTTATTTTTTTTATGCATTACCTCATTTCACGTATTATATTTATAATTCCTCTCATGTTCATGATCATTTCCCTATGTTATGATTATGCTCACCACGTGTTATATAATTTTTATCTATCTCTTTATTGGTAATTTATCTCACCCCTTTTGATTTATATCCTTAGGTGACTACATGTAATAATGACAGGTCATGTTCCAATAAGAATATAGGGAATAATAAACTAAATAAATGTTTATTCTTGATGTTGTAATTGTTGTGTATATATCTAGTTTTCCAAAGACACTATACATTTATATCCTCTATTTTTTTATATTATTTTGACTATCATTAAAATTATTTAATTGTAATTTTTGAAATGGTTGGGTCACTATAGTTGGTATTATATGAATGGTTTAGTTGATTTGGGAATTTGGATTAGTGAAACCTAGGTAAAACCTCTTGCATGAGACTAAGTACAAATATGTAGACAAGAATACTTACACAAGGATACCATATGTTATTCTTTTAGTATAAACTGTTTAAATGAATATTTTATTCATGAATCATTGACTTATGTTTTGATCTAATATTTTCATTTTTAGATAATGTTGGAAACTAGGAGATACCAGGACAATAACTCAAGAGAGTGCCAATGCATCAATTTCACGACTGAAATTCACAATGATTTGGAAGGTGAAGTTCAAATCATAATGGATATTTTTACCCAATTATTTCATGTTAGGAACAATAACCATAATAATGGGGAATGTCCTCCTTCACCAAATAGAGAGAAACTGGATATCAAATGTTTTATATGGAAATGACCACCGAGGTATAGGGAATATTCTAATCTAGTAGTTGTGGAATAGTGGGTCAACTCCATGGAGAATATATTTTCTGTTCTTCACTATTCTGAGATAGAGAAGGTGACTCTGGAAATTTATCATCTAGAAGGAGAGGCTGATCAATGGTGGGATTCAATTAAGACCACCAAGCCAAGGGAGGAAATTGAAGAGATGGAATGGGAAGACATTTAGATCTGTTTCTTAATAAGTATTTCCCACTAAATCTTTGCGCACAGATGGAGAGAGAATTCATAGAGCACTAGAAAAAGATGGAGAATCTGTCACAGTATATGAAACATAGTTTCCATGGCATTCAATCTAAGCTTCAGTTTTTGTTCTCCATAATGATAGAAAAATTGATAGATTCATTAGGGGATTAAAACCATACCTTATAAAGGATCTAGCAATTCAATACATTGAGAGTTACGAATAAGTTGTTATATGTGTTCTCAATGTAGATATGGAGTTTGGAGAATTTTCCCATTGATATGGTGATAATTAATGAATGATAGAGTTTCATTCTGGTGGATCAAATGAAAATGGTGGGAAGAAAACTCAACAATCTACATGCCAAAAATTTGGTAAGTTTCACCATGGGAACTGCCTCGAAGGGACATGGAAGTTATTAATGTGTTGGAAATAATGACACCATACTCAAGAGTGTTTGAAAGACACAATAATTAAGGAGAAAGTGGTGGATGAAAGGAGAGAACCAACCATGGATATATGCTAAAATTATAGGGTTCTATGGCACTATGCAAACTAGTGAATTAAACATCAAGTACACAAGGGTAATTAGTGTTAACAGCCACCAAAGACAAAGGAACAAGGGAAGGCTTATGCCATCACTATTTTGGAAGTGGAGATGGATAATTATGTTTTACAAGGTATACTTTCTATTCACTCATGGATGGAAAAATATTTATTAGATTTTGGTTCTACGCATTCCTTTATATCTTAAATGTTTTCTAGGAAATTAAAATTGAAGCCCAAAAACCATAAATTAACGATATCTGTAACAACACAAAGTGGTGCAATCATTTCAAATCCAGTGTTTGAGTCTTCTATTTTTGGCGTATGTGGGAAGATTATTTCAGCGAATCTTGTAATACTTCCCTTGTTGAAATTTGACGCTATAATGTGTATGGATTGACTCTCTTTATATAGAGCACATATTTCCAATCATGAAAAGGAAATATATTTTCCTATTCTGAACCATCCAATTCTTATATAAAAATGAAATGATGGTCATGAATATCCTTTGAAAAATCCTTCAATGGTGTGGTTGTTGATTATCTATGAAAAAACATACCTATCCCAAATGGGTGAGTCAAATAAAGGTTCCAACCTTTCTAAAATTCCCATCGTGAAGGAATAAAGATAAGTATTTCCTGAAGAGTTACATGAAATTCCCCTGGATTGTGAGGTAGGGTTCTCAATAGAACTCATACATGGAGCTACTCTGTTCTCAAAGTGACCATATAAGATGTCTCCTATTTAACTGGAGGAGTCAACGAAGAAGTTGCCAGAGCATCTGGACAAAGGGTTCATATGCCCAAGTTCATCACCTTGTGGTGAACCAGTTCTCTTTGTGATGAAGAAGGATGGAATAATGCAATTGTGTATTGATTATCAAGAACTCAACAAGATCACCATAAGGATCATGTATCCACTTCCAAGGACTGACGACTTGTTCAACAAATTAAGAGGTGATCAATACTTCTCAATGGTGGATCATCATTCTGGATATCATCAGTTAATTCTCAATAATGAATATATTCAAAAGAATCCATTTCGTAAAAGTTATTTGCACTATGAGTTTCTAGTGACACCCTTCGAATTTACCGATTCCCCTACAAACTTCTTAGATTTGGTTAATAGAATCTTTAGACATTACCTTGAAATATTTATGGTAGTGTTTATTGATTATATTCTCATCTACTCCATGAGCAAGGTGGAACATGAAGAACTCCTCAGACTTGTGTTGGAGACATTGAGAAAGTTTAAGTTGTAAACCAAGTTCAGAAAGTGTTACTATTGGATGACGCAAGCTGCTTTCCTGAGATTTGTGATCGTATGCGTGGGAATTACTGAGGATCCTTCAAAAAAAAAGGTGATTAAGGAATGGAATAGGCCATCTAGTGTCATCAAAATCCATAGATTTCTTGGATTAGCTATGTACTACCGACATTTTTTGAGATACTTCTCATGAATGTTAAGCCCTATATCTATGTTAACAAGATAAGGGGTGAAGTATGTCTGAACGGAAGAATGAGACAAATGCATCATGGAGCTAAAGAGAAGGCTGATCAATGCAACAATATTCACACGACCAAAATGTGGAGATTGTTTTGTGGTGTATAGTGATGCTTCAAAGAATGGTTTGGGTTGTGTACTTATAAAAAATGAAAATTTTATAGCCTATACCTCGCAACAGTTGATGATCCATGAGCATAACTACCTGATGCATGATCTAGAGCAGTCCATTGTGAATTTCACCTTGAAAATCTAGCAGTTCTACCTTTATGGTCATAAGGGTGACATATACACCGTTGACAATAGCTTAATGTTTATATTCAAATAGAAGGTGCTCAACATTCTTCAAAGGAGATGGTTAGAGCAAATAAAGGAGTATGATTGCTTTATTGACTATCATCCTCGAAAGGAAAACAAGTTTTATGTTTCTCTAAGAAGAAAAGAACCTAATACTCTATCCATGTTATGTACTGAGAAAGACACTATCTTCATGGATATGCAAAGGATGAATTTAGAAATATTAAGGGTAATAAATACATCATAACTATCCCAAATTATTGTGCAATATCCATTCAAAAGATGATTAATGATGCATAAAGGGGTGACAAGGAGATACAAATGATGGTGAATGCAGTAATGAAAGGTAATCTTCCAGAGATCCATATTTATGATGATGGTGTCATTCGGTTCGAGGCGTGTCTTTGTGTGCCTTTATCCCACAGGATAAAAACGAATCTATTGTATAATGCACATAACTCAGCATTCTCCATTCATCCTGTTAGTACCAAGATGTACCATGATCCCCAAATACACTTATGTTGGGATAACATGAAAAAGGAGATGACAGAATATATCTCAAGGTGCTTCGTATGTCAGAAAGTTAAATTAGAGTGACAAAATTCTGAAGGGATGTTGCATCAATTGCCTATTCCTAGGTGGAAATGGGAGAATGTAACTATGGACATTACCACGGGTCTCCTGATGACATTTAAGGGAAATAATGTGATATGGGTTGTGGGTGGCTGACTCACCATGATAACCCATTTTATCGCTTTTCTGTAAGATATCACTCATGAACAAAATGATATGATATATATGAAGGAAGTGTTGAGACTACATGCTGTTACACTGTCAATTGTATTTGATCATGATCCAAGGATTAATCTAAAATATAGAGGAGCCTTCAACATGCATTGAGTATTGAATTAAATTTTAGCACGACCTATCACCCCCAAAATGATGGGCATTCTAAAAAAACTATTCAGATGCTTGGTGATATGCTAAGATCCTTCTCTCATGAATTAAATGTTGGATGGGATTAGCATCTCCCATTATTTGAGTTATCATACAAAAATAGCTTCCACTCAAGTATTCAAAAGGATCCATATGATGCTCTGTATAGAAGGATATGCAGAACTCCAACCTGTTGGGATGAAGTTGGAGAAAGAAAGATACATGGACCTAATCATTTCAAATAGATGACAGAGAAGGTTTTATTTATCTAGAAACATGTCAAATCTACTCAGAGTTGGAAAATAGATACGCTGAAAAGTGTCGAATAGACATGGATTTTGACGTTGGAGAAAAAGAGTTCTTTCGAATATAACAATGGAAAAGAGTCATGTAATTTTGGGAAGAAATGGAAGCTATGACCAAGGTAAATTGGCCCCTTGGAAATCCTTGACCATGTAGGAGACGTTGCATATCGACTTGAACATCCACCAAATATGGCCCATGTTTGTGATTTTTTTCATGTATCACTTGTTATGAAGTACATGACTGATACCACACAATTACTAAACTAAGATATGGTACAATTGGAAGATGATCTATCTTATAAGGAGAAGGTAGTAAAGATTCTGGACCAGAGATATAAGGTTCTCCTCAACAAGACAACTAACATTCTCAAATTGTTGGTGAGGAACCATACGTTTGAATGAGATTCTAGGAATCCAGAGGAGGTGATGAAGGATATGTACCCACTCCTGTTTGTATAAAGGGAAAATTTCACTGTGAAATTTCATTAGGGGGAAGAATGTAATGACACAAAGTTTTTGAAAGGAAATTCCTTTCTTAAAAATATGTCAATAAATCACTTGAAAACAGAACATAAAGAACTAATATGTGCTAAGTGATCTTTAATCATACATTTTTCACTTCCGTGTTAGTAATTTAAAAAATTCGATATACACTATTGTGTTCAAGATGATTTATGGAGTCTAACAGAACAAACATATTTTTTAGTGAATAGGGACCTACCATTATGAATAGTTACATACCCTTATGAATAGTGATATAGCATTATGAATAGAAACCCTGCCTATAATAGTATAAAATTATTATTAAGGTTAAATTATGATGTAACTATATTTCAGAATAATTATATGATTTTTTTAAAACTTTATTTTTAATAATAATCTGTGATTTTAATTAAATATTAAATTACAAATATTTAGAAAATTATTTACGAAAAATGGACTTCATTTTTGGATTCTACACTTCATAAAATGGTCGGGGTGAAATTTTTGGAATTTTCTGAAATACATTAATTATGGATGAACAACGAATGACCATAATTTAGAAAAATAAGCTAAATAATCTTATTATATATTTAGGTATGTTATTCTACTGATGTTGGTCCACATGGTTCAGGATCACATTATAATGTTACTATTACTCATCATGGAAGACTTACTATTCCGTTTCATGTGGAGATATAATAAATTGGAGAATTTAATATTAAGAATACCCCTCTCCCCTCCACCATAAAAACCACCCTTCACACCATCATTTCCTCCAACCGCTCATGCTTCATGCCTTGTAAAAACCTGGTCCAAGAATCTTCCTTAGACACCCCCCGCCACATCCAAAACCTTCTGATCTAATCAAAATACCATGTGCATGCCCTATAATGAATATCTCAAGAGGAGGAATCGAGAGGTAATTTCTTCCTTTCATTTCATTTAAATTCCTTTTAAATTCAAGTTTTTTCTTATTCTCTACCTACATATCGTTGTCCAAACAGTTTTTAACTCCAGTATCATACATATAATATAATTTTATGATAATAATGGGATATTATACCATCCATCCCCTTCCCCATCTTCCATTTATTTTATAAAATAAAACATTTTTCATGAGGTGTTAATCTATCACCTTCATGAATGACATGTCTTATTTTTTCATTTCTACCATTAGATCTAATAATGAAACAATTTTTATGGTTGAATCTGAATTTTTTATATGTATTATGCCCTATTTAATATTATATGACTATTATATATACATATTACTAGATGATTAATCAGAACATGTTCTTTGTGTCCAAAAAATCGCCCAAATTAACTCAAACAATCATCATTTAATTCTCATCTAATGGTTTATCCACATGATATAGAATGTAACTCATTTTACGATAATTAAAACTTCTGGAATATAATTAATAACATGGAATATATGTTCTGGATGTTTATCCATGTTCTACATGAACATCAATTCACGAATACATGTGAAAATCTAATTAAACCATAAAAACAAAGATTCTCGGATATTGTTTTTAAACTCTGTAACTCATCCAAAGGCGCATAAAATAATATAATGAAACCATACATTACCATATTCATGTAAAAAAGGTTCTAGAATTGTTAATTAGTTGATATAATGTGGATGAATAGAACATTAAAAGGAATGAAGCATTTGAAAACAAGGTAAGGGGAAAAATCTCGAACCCAATTTTCTTTCTTTGGGTTCTCCCTCATTAATTCCAAATATGGTATGGTCACACCTTAAAAATCTGTTTTCCACCATTATATTACCTTTTTTAGGATATAAATGTTTTCTACTAATTTTTATGTGAATCAAAATGTTTTCCAAAAGAACTCTTCTTTTAAGAACTCACCTTTTACCTATCATTCAAGGTTGATGGTTCTTGTATCATGTTTGTTATTCCATCTTTCAACTGGGAACACAATGTTTAGGAATGTGCTCTTATGAGATGAAAACAATTCTTTGCAATGGTATGGTTATGTTCATTATTGATATATGTTATATGTGTCAGGAATGATAATGATAATGTTATGATGTGATGGGTGCACCCTGAATAATATAGCACAATATGATTGTTTCAATGTGACGTGTGCGCTCGGAATTATACAGCGCTCCAATGCATTGGGTTATGTGATGAATCTAATGAGAAAATGTTTAATGAATCATGAATAATATGAATGTTGTTTTCACAATTATGTGTGGTAATTAACCACTTAGACATGATGTTTCATTTTTTATGCATTGCCACATTTCACGATTTATATTTATGCTTCCTCTCATGGTCATGATCCATTGTCAATGTTATGATTAGGCTCACCCTAAGCGATATTGTTCTCATCTATCATATTACTAGGATTTTATCTCACGCATTTTGATGTATATCCTCAGGTGACCACTTGTACATAGCAGAGGTCATGTTCCAAAAAGAAGATAGGGAAGAAGTAATTAAATAAATGGTTATGCTTGAGATTATAATTGTTGTGTATAGTCCTAGTTTTCCCAAGACATTAAACCATTGGATCCTCTATTTGTAATGTTATTATGTGGTTTATCTTTATAATGATGTAATATTAATGTATGAAATGGTTGGGTTGATATAGTATTAGCTTCATCATCTTCATGCATTTAGTTAGAAAGGAGCACACCATATAGGTGAGTTCTAGTTCGAGTATTTCAGGACAATCTCCATGAATTTTGAGACACTCTTAGATAAAGGGGTGAAGACTGTTGTATATATTCTTTGTGGACCGTTAAACAATTGGTGGGTAAACTGGGGGAATCTATCAAGATGGATGATCTTTCTTGGAAGGATGTTGAGATGAACTAAATAATCTATTTCTATCTCGTAATATTGAGGGATACAAAAACATTAGTGTTTATTCATATAAAAGATGAGGGAATGTCAGTTCTTGGTTATGGTGGATAATTCACAAAAGTAGATTAATTTCTTCCATATTTGGAAACTAATGAGAACTCTTAGGTGAGTCGTTTTATGGAAGGTATTCATTATGAGATGATGTCACAGGTGAATGTTTATAGTTTTTTCAGTTTTGAGGATGTGATAAACCATGATTTAATCATCGAATGGAATTTGAGAGATTCCCCAACGAGTGGCCATGCTATTTCAGTAGGGATAACTAGTAAATCATCCATGAGTATCAATAAGTTTCTTTATGATAATTTAAACCAAGATATTTTAAATAATATAAGACAGTGTAGTGAAACCCATCTTAGGACTGAGCTCTACAGAAATGATATCAGTGTTGAATGTTTTGAAAGAAGCACCCAAAATACACATACCCCATATTTGAGTTTTGCATATATGGACAACTAGGACATCATCAGATGTACAATGAAATACTTCCATATAATACCAATTATATGAGATCATGATAGGAATATTAGTTGGAAAGGGGGCCAACTTCTCCTCATAAGGCATATGGCTGTAGTACCGCTGTCCATTCAGACCAAGGCCGGAGAAATTGTATCCTAGTGAAGGGGTAAGAGTATCCAGTAGGAGAAATAGATCACGGTTGTCTAATTGAAGCCCAAGATAGAGGGAGATTCACCTAAAGTCTATCAGGACTACACTGGGTACCTTTTATATAGTACTGTCTATCATCATAGTTATTATTATTTTATTAGCTATCTTAGATTTTGCATTATTTGATACTAAAGAATCACATTATTTATATCTTCTCATTTTGAAATAATATTAACCTAGGTTACATGAATCATGGTTGGTGACTTGACCATTAACACACTATTTTGATTGTTTTTATTGAATACAATACGTTTCATGGAAAGTTCACTAGAGATTTTTGGTTTCTATTTCTTTTGGGAACCATTTGTGCTCGAAATGAATGAATTGAATTGATTAATATTATAGATTGGATAGATATAAATCAGGATAATATACACTATTATAGCATATGTGTTTCCAAATAATCTCTATAAGGATGAATTTTTTATCACCATGGTGAGTGGGATATTTAGGCTGGCCAGGCTGGGTACAATCCGAGCATATTAGAGTGTCTCATAGCTAAGATAGATAGTATTTCTCTAGATAATGGTTGATGGTAGAATGGTTATTTTCCTCTAGTTGTATATTGTTTCCACGATTTTTTCAAACAATTTTTATTTATAATCACATGATTGAGAGATCGAGATCATGACTGAGTTAATGTTGGGTTTAGATCTAGATATTATCCATCCATATAGAATGGAAGCTGTATAACATTGGGAGTTGAATGTTTAGTCATAAGATATATAATTTTAAGGCTTCATACAACCTATTTCATCTCCTAGGTTTATCTAGTTATCTTCACTTATAAGGATGATATGTCTCTCTTACAATATAATTTTATTATTAGAGTTTAAACTAGTTGATGGTCAAGAACTGATACCCACTTCTGTGCATTTGTGATATTTTCTTTATAGTTGAGAGAATCTATGATCTTACCGAAGATCTATTTGAGATCGGGTTACCAATATATTCTGGAGGGGTCTTTGGACATACCCAGAATACTTTTAAGATCACCTACGAGTTTTTTTAATTATTATTGATGTTGTTTGGGTTCACCAATGACCTCGAGATATTCAAGGCCTTGAATAATAGTATTTTTTATCCTTTCTAGATATGTTTGTTGTTGTTTTTGGTGAAAATATATTACTGTAATCCCATTAAATAGATGATCAATTCCAAAACCATGACATAATCTAGAAAACGTTGAGAGAGAATAATAAATATTCCACGGTAACCAAATGTTGTATTGGGATTAATAAATTCACTCTATGGGATATGACATATCAATGGTATGAGTGTTAGTGGAACCAGGTAAAGTTTTAGCAATGGAATCTAAGGAAAAAATAAACTTCTGCAATATATAATAATTATAGGTTTCACAAGGTATTATAAGAAGTTTACCAAGTATTTATCCAGTTTAGAAACACCAATGACCACGATGAAAAAGAATGGTGTGAATTTTTTTTGATGTTATATATGTGAGAGATATTTTTAGCATCATATATGTAGTTGGACCTCTGTACCTATCCTTATTTTACCAATTAATATGAAAACATTTACCATGTATTATTACCCACCAAATGTTGAAATTAGAGTAGTTATAATATAGGATGATCGACTGGTTGCTTATGGATCATTAAATATGAGTCCATATGAGAGGAATTACCTTACTCAAGGTCATGAGTTAGGAGAAAAGGTATCATCCCTAATATTTTATAGACATTATCTCACCAGTGAGAGGTCAATGGTATACACAGACCAGACGATCATGATGAACAAAAAATTTTCAGTGATACTTGATCCTTCAAAAAAGGAGGTGGGTTGAGTATATATAGTTTTTATGAAATTGATCTTTCATATGATATAGGAATGAGAAACATCATTTTCGGTTTTATTAGTGGAAAGGTAAAGCCATAAGGGAATCGATGGGTCTTGAGATTAGTGAAATATAATGACCCTCATTACAAATATACATCTATATGTTTAGGAGTCCCAGGGATAAGTATCTCTGACATTGACATATGTTATATGTAATCTGTTGAATCAAATCATGTCTTCGTATTTATCAAATCATGATATCTCACTTCTGAGATAATGTTTATATTTTGGGGATACACCATTAGGATATACTCCAAGAGGTGGGAATTCTATTCTTTTTCTATAGTTGGGTATGAGGTTTCTATGGGATTACATGAGGAGTAGATGAAGGATTGCCATTATTCGAGATAGATGGTGTATACTGGTTTGACAAAGATATATCGTGATATCTATAGATAGTACATGTTTCCAGGAATGATGAAGATTGTAGAATCATTTTTGGATTGATTCATCTCTATTCAAAAGATGAATGCCAGGAATCAGAATCCAATTAGAGTTTTATAGAATTTTCCAATTCTTGAGTGGAAATATGATGGTTACACTATAGATTTTGTTATAGGATAACCTAAAAAATCTATAAGAATGATGTTTTTGGTAATTATGGATCACTAAACGATGGTATCCCACTTTTTATAAATTATGAAGACCATCATAATTGATTTTCTATGTAATATTTATATGCACGAGGTGGTTCATAAGAACAATGTTTCAATGGCTATCATTTCATATAGTGATCCCCATTTTAAATCACATTCCTGGTAGTTTATTCAGAAGGCTAGGGGTTCCCATTTTATTTTGATAATATCCTTTCATACATAGACTAATTATACATCTCAATGAAAAAATCTGGATTTGGAAGATATGATATGAGCCTATGTTTTTTATTTTGTTGGTTCATTGGAGAAAAAACAAGAATAGATAGAGTTTGAACATAATAATAGCTTCTAAAATGCAATCCAAATGAATCCTTTGGATGATTTTTATGCACGATCAGTTTATTAACCTGTTTGTTGGTTAGAGGTAGGTGTGTGATAACATCGTAGACCTAGTCTTTTTCAAGATATGTATGAGAATGTTTAATTAATAAATAAGTGGCATGTGACCTTGGGGAGTATGTATAATTCATATTCATTACATCAGATATGGCCTCTATAATTTTATTATCGTCATCATTTACTAATTTATGTATTTTTTAGATTTGAGAAACACTAGTTTGAAAATAGTTAAAGGTAGAGCCTTGGGTTTTTTTTGGCCATTTGAGATAGCATAAAGGTTTGGTCTAGTGACATACCTTTTCATCCCTTGTAAAACATGATAGTTCCATTCATGATATATTTCACATGTCATATCATTGATGATATCATCCAGATCATTCCTATGTGATAAAAATAGAAAATGTTGACAATTTTGATAATGCATCCTTGGAGGCTGTTATATATAATTCTTTGGAATAGTTTTTATGTTTGTTGTAGAAGAAATATAACTATAAAATTTGATTAAAATCTAAACCACTTATTTCGATAACCTCATTAACATCAATTTTAATCCACATAAAGATGATATTTTCAAAAAATACCATTAATATGTGGGATTGAATTTTAGGAAGTTATAGTGTATATATCTTTTTTATAAAAATCTCTTTAAACTTCGACGACTATTTATATGTTTTTTTTATAAAAAATATAAAATTTTACAGAGTATTAAAAAACACACGCTTCATAATAATATCATACAAAAACAGGAAAAAAATTAAATGTCATATTATAGTATGTCTAAATAAACAAATAAAATTATATTTAAAAAACACAGATACATTTTATGCCTCACCTCCTAGTTAATCTACATAAAAATAAATTAAGAATTAAACATGATTACTTAACATTTTCCCATGATAAGATAATTATGTTACCAATAATAAATTGGTTATTAGAACAAAATTTACACATGGTGAATAAAAAATTTAAACCATTTTATCATGTTAAATTTATATATGTGGATGATTTTTTTATTAGGATAACAAAAAACACAATAAACTTATTTTTTGAATAATAACCGATTTTAGAGTAACAATAATATTACCTTGAAATATTGTAATTAATAGTATTCCATGATTTTTTAGCGTAAATAATAAAAAATAATGGTTTTTTTAACTTTTTTGATAAATAAATAATTTAATAAAATATTCCAAAGATAGAATTTAATTAAATGAAAAAAATGATTTTATTGTGATAAAAATATAACATGTCGTAAAAATGTATTTTGATTCAAGATTCAAAATAATTTTTTCAACACAATTTAATACAATAAAAATATATCATTTTTTGGAAAATTCACATTCAACTGGGTGAGGGAAATTTTTGGACATATTATATATATTTACCCCGTTGTTTGAAGCCATATTTACCTCCTTTAATGAGATGACAAAATTTTACAATTACTACTAGTCAGAATAAAAAAATTGATTATATTCTAACATTGTGATTATTATTATTAAAAATTAAAAATTTGTTTTATCAAATACATTAAATATAATTATAAAATCTATAATAATATAAACCAAAAAAAATGAAAAATGAGATCATTAAGGATAAAAGGTTTATAGTGATTTAAAAATCTAAAATCAATAATGAAATAAATTACAATGACCAAAATAAGAATTATATATAAATCAATGTGCTAATTTATTTAGAACCCATTTTAAAAAATATAAACTTTTTGTGATTTTAAAATTAAAATAAAATTTTCAATAAAATCTATATCTTTTTTCTAGTCATTGGAAAATAAATAATTTACAAAAATTCTAAAAAGTCCATCACATAATAATGTTCAAATGATAACATCAAAATGTAAGTCCACTTATTAAATAATATTTTATTATTTATGATTTTTTATATATTATCAAATAATCCGTCAATTCCTAATAAAGAAATTATTCATTGTTACATCAGACAAAAAATTACATAATATATTTATAATGAATATTAAACTATAAAATCTAATATATTATTATTTATATGATATGACAATGGGTTACTTATTGATTACCTAAGAAATTATAATGAAAATATTTATGCGATATATTTAGTGAGAATACATCCATTCAAGAAACCATATCAAGATCAATAAAATATTGAATTTATATATATACATGATTAAAATTTAGAAAAATTATATTATTAAAAGTCATGTGCATCTATAATAGTCTATGAAATTTGAATTGGAAGACTGTATTATAAGTGAAATGTTCTCCGCTTTATATTTATGACCAACATACGTAATTGTGACAATTTTCGATATAACATTCTCATAATATATTAGGGGGTTTTCATGCTGATATTTATCTAGAACAATTATATTGGTGAAGAATATTTCATACAGTTCATACTCCTTATAATCAAACCATTAGAGTGTGGTGGAACATTGATAGTTCCCCTCATTTCATCCATTTATTTGGTTATCCTCTTAATATATATTCAACAATGAATTACATGATGTGCATATCATGTACACTTAATGTATTCAGCATTCCCAGTATTTCAATTTCAATCACACCAATTCCAATATAATTTTCATTTATAAAGAAAAATTTTCCTTTACCCTGGGGTTTTATTGTCATTGAATCCATGAAACATAATTTTATTCATTTCCACCCAGAGGAATTTATAAAATTATGAGTCCCTAATTACCATTTCCTCATTTACAACATTTTGTTCAAAATATTAATAATTTAAAAAGATAATTATAGCATTATATTTTCATAATAATTTTTAATTACTCATATTAACTATTGATTTTTTATTTACTGTTAATCATAAATGAAAAAATATATCATCCATGTCGTCTGATGTTTTCTACATAGTTTCCAATGGAATCAAAATCCATTTTTTTAGAATTATGAGATCCATATCCATTGTATTGTGGAGCCATTACTTTTTTTATTTATCAAAATATACCTTATTAAATTACTCACATTCCATGGTATTGATTACATCCTCTTATTTTATATTATTAATTAGATTCAACCATTGAGCAACCTCTTGTTATATGTTATAAAAAAAACAGAACCATATAATGCATTAACTCATGGGGAAATTGAATTATCCTTTATATTGTGTCCATTCAATAATTGTTAATAACAATGTCACAATAAAAATTAATTTATGGTATATGATTCCTTAGAAATGACTCATGGTATAATTTTTTAGTCATTAATGAATTTGGTTTTGTAAATCATATGTTGAGGGAGATTTGTGAAAATTTCTATCTTCTTTTCCAATAGAACTCCCATATCATTTTCTTTATCATTTTTAAAATAATTTTAATGTCCATCACATTGATTATTATAATGAATAATTTATTATAAATTAATTTATCATAATTAAAAATGTGTACGTGAATATGATGACACATTCATCAAATAAAGAAAAATATAATGAGGAAAATATGTACAATTTGTTTATATATCATGACACCATAAATTCAAAATATTTGATTATACATTTCTCCTATATCACTTTTGGTTCATAATATGTTGTTTTAGGACATGTATGTTTAATATTTATTTCATAATCCCAAGCTATTAAGTAAATCATAAATCAAAAAAAAATTTATATTTTAATTTTCAAAAATAATTTTAATTACAATATAAAATAAATCACACCATAAAATAGAAAGGTTTATTTTAAATTGTGATAATATCTGTAACAATATTATATTACCAAATTTTCAATATATATAAAGCTTAATATTCAAACATGATTCACTTTTAGGAAGATCATACATTATACTCTCTTTCACAGCCTTAGTAATATAAAAAAAATGTGAGGGCATAGAGGCCCAATAAGGTTAAAGATAAAGGATTTCAATAAAATATCAATTTCAATATAATTATAATAATATCGTAAAAATAATATATAAAATTTATATGATCAAAACATAAAAAAATAATATTCAAAAATTGATTATAAAACCTGATTCATGGAATAATGATTTCAGCACAACATTTGAGATGAGATTTAGGAATGTTGAATCAGGGATTAATAGTCATTATCAATATAATAATTAACAATGTAATATGAATGTTTCACATAAATAAGTAATGAATAGTATTTCCTATGTCAATTATTAATGCCCAAATCATCAATTAATTATAGAAAAAGAATCATGGTGGATTAGATTAACTACCTAAACCCATAAATTTGATAATATATGATATGAAACACTTCCAAGTGAAAAGGTGGAATATATAATTCAATTTTAACCCTTCAAATAATGGAAACACATATATATGTTTTCAACATGAAAACGATATCATTATTTCTTCCATCATAGTGTAGTTATCCCAGGAATGTAAATATATTTTTTTAAACACCCATTAGAGACTACCATAATCCTTCTATATGAAGAAAATTAATTTCATCATTATAAAACATACCTTATAAATCATAACAATCCTTATGACATTTTTAATAGTCCATCATCAATTATATTATGATTTTCTTTCTATAGATTAAATTTATAAACTTACATAGCATTAATCTATAATATGAATAAAACATAAAATTAAATATTTAGAGATTTTGTTAAAGTAAATAAATATAATTTCACAAATCATTAAATAAATATTATCATTAGTTTAATTATTTGATTCCATCTAGGGAAAAAGTATTTCATTGTCAATAGTGAAAGATTCATCATTTTAAAAAAACAAAATTTTATTTTCATAGTTTAATAGACGTATATCTTTTTAGTTTATTTTAAAATTAAATAATAACATTTTTTATCATTTACTAAATAAATATCATTAGGATCAACATTATAATTAAATTTTTTAAAAGATGTTTTAATACTTAAAAGATATTTCTTGTTGATAAGTGTTTTCATTAGTTATTTCAGGATTGTTTAGAGGTTAATTTCATCAAATTAGTGAAATTTAATTTGATAATATATTTGAAATAAATTTTAATATCAATTAAATATTTTTTTTCATAATAATTTCATTGGTTTCATTGTGAATAGTAAAAATGGAAAAAAAATTCATTCCATCCCATGAGTCAAAACATATTAAAATTCATATATAATAAAAGATAAGAATTAGAATCCACCAAAAACAATAAAAAATTATATTTTATGACAATATTTTGACACAGTTTCACCTTATATTCGATGATTATTCATTTTGGTTCCATTTAGCATGAGTAAGACAATAATATATTTTAATATTTTGCGAAAACCAATCAATGTGTCATTTCTATCCCATATAAGGGACCACATAACATCTCCCTTATACATGTATAAAAATGATTCTATATTGAAAAATATATATAATTGAGACTCTTAAAAAAAATTATTAACAGGATATATAGACCATGTATTCATTAAATTTCATCCTTATAAATCTTATGGTCTATACAAATAGAGATTTTCCAAATTAGATGTATAAGTCTTAACCGAGTGTTTCCATTTTATTTATTCTCGTATAAACAACAATTCTACAATAACCATGTCAATATAATAATATTTATTTATCCCATATATATCTATTTTATTACTCTGATATTGAAATAATGGTCCATAATCTACTCTATAAAATTTGAAATGAATTCATTGTTTGTGCATTTGTATAGACTAGTGCCTAGTCAAGTAATTTATTCCAATATTACATAAAACTATAAATTTACTGTGCTTGTGGTGGATTTAATTTCTATATAAATATTTATATATTATTATTTTTAACTAAAAAATATTCTCGAATAATAATTCATCATTTATCATTTTACCCATACACCGTTAAAAAATTTACAACATCATTTATGTGTATATGTGCACTACACCCTCCATGATGAGATGTGATTCATTTTTAACATATTTCATTAAAAAATGATAATAAATAACTAGATAATTATTGTATATTATATTTATATCATCAGTAGCATACATTAAATGATGAAACGGTGTTCAGTATGCATCGATAGAAACAACTGAATTGAAATCTACATAAAACACCGGACAGTTAATACTCAGAAATGATGATTCTATCCTAGAATTATTAATAATTTGATGTTGATATGTTATAAATAGAAAATATAGTATAATATAATTATTGATTATTTTAAATATATATAATAAGACATAATCTATTTCATATGGGGTTTGGAGAAAAAATGATGCACGTTGAACCTGAGGTAATGGTTTATTTCAAATCTAATCCTTATTGATGATTGATTATTTTTATGTTTCAATTGAAAAATTATAATACATTTCTATATAAATCCCTATAAAATTTAATCTCTCTATGTTTATTATTAAAATTTCATGTTTTATATTCATTATCCTATCACTATGTACTCAATTGAATGAAAGATGTTTTTTTATGAATTTTTAATTTATTTTTCTATTATGTAACATATCATTGATTTCCATGTCCATAATTTAATTATAATTTTTTATATTATATAATTATTGATTAATAAAGAAAATTCACATTTTATACTTTGTATAATAAAATTTAAATGTATTGTTATTATCATTTCCAAATATGTAATTTTATAACAGATTTTTTCAACATAATATATGTTTTAGCATAAACCAAAAAAAATTCTACCCTAGTAATAAATCCAATTTTTTGAAATTTAATTTCAATTTGTTTGAATTAATTGTCAAATAAAATATTTTTCCTAATAGGTTGAAAATTTATATAATTTAAAATTTTTATTTCAAAATGGAATGATTATTATCCATAAAAATTATCTTGGTGTCAAGTAAGAGTATTTTTTTATGTATTTTTATTATTATTTTTAATACAAAATATATAATATAGTTATTCCAAAATCCATATACCTATTGATGGATTATGATTATTTTTATAGCCAAAATTAATGAATTTCTTTGTAGTGAATTGAATATGGATATTTATTTATTTTAAGTATGTAATTATGTTGTATTATATATTTATATGATGAATGTATTGGAATTATTATGTGATTGGTGGAGAAAGAATTACTTATAAACATGATGAATCTATCAGTATCATGAAAAAAAAAACAGTTTTAGTATTTTCATATACCTTATCCAATTATGTAGGATTTCATGGATATTGGGCTCTACAGTATGTTTAAGATGTA
Source organism: Viscum album (assembly GCA_963277665.1). Classification (NCBI taxonomy): domain Eukaryota; kingdom Viridiplantae; phylum Streptophyta; class Magnoliopsida; order Santalales; family Viscaceae; genus Viscum; species Viscum album. The sequence continues at coordinate 718,885,211 of OY728151.1, read as the reverse complement.
TGATATTATGTATTCGATCTCAATGAAAATATTGACTGTTGTCCACGTGATTATTATTATAGTTATGTAAAACATGTATATCTTTCAAGATCATGTAATTATTTGTATGAAATTAATTTATCATCATTTAATTATATCAAAATGTTCTATACCATATGTATTGTACGATAGAATACATTTTAATCATCCAATTATTGAAAAAATATGTTCAACCCTTTCTGTTTTTTCATTCCCTATGATACTATGAAGTGTACTGTGATTTATATTAATAGATATTTTAGAGATAAAATTAAAATTCTAAAAGTTTCTTCTATGGCGTGTTCAATATTTGGAAATATAATGTGTGATTCAGTCTTATAAGTAGTTTTCATTGGATATTAAACAGTTCAATCCATCAAGATATGGTCGCATATATCTACTGCTAATATAGTAATACTTCAATCAAATATGGTCTATGTGGATTAGGGTTGTCACAATATGTGTCATAACATATTTAGAATTATCCTGGGACACTATATTTATGAAAAAAACGATATTAGAATAAAAAATTACGAATAACAATAGTGATATATATATTTATATGGTATTATCACAATATATTTTTCATATAGAGATTTTATGATTTTATTAAAATACAAACCCATTTTTATAATATAATATTGATATACTTTTGGTACCGAAGAACCTAGGGATAATATCACAAAATGGGGATGATTCATTACTAACTTCACCATCATAGGTAAAAGAAATGTTACTATATGAATGTAAATATATAATTACACCCCCATGTGATTTTCTCTAGTTGATTCAAATACACTTTATAAAAATTTATGAAATATTTGAAAATATTTTTAGAATTTTTTTATGTTTCTATTATGCTGTAACAATGTCATAATATTTCATTCTATAATAGCCACTATGATTTTATTAAAACATAAACCCATTAATAACTAATAAATTTATGGTTTATATATAAAAGATATTTTCTTATTATGGAATTAATGAATGGGATAAGGTTTTCTTGTTATTTTTTAATATTATGATGGATTAGGATTAAGGTTTGACATTTATTGAAGACCCTAATGATTTAGATTAAATAGTTACCGTAATAATGAAGGATATTAAATTAAATTTAATTGTAAAAAATCATCTTCCTAAAAATTGAGAGTATATGGAGATAAAATTACTATCTATAAGATAATATGATAATGAAATGTCTCAATGTAGGATGTTAAATTAAAATTATAACATGGAATGTTGTATAATACAAATGTAACAATGGGAGTAATTTTTTTGCTTATTTTTTGGAATAAATATTATCCTTCAAAGGGAACAACTCTCCCATGATATATAATAACATGTGGATATGACACATATACTATCAAGAAATAGAAAAAATTATTCACCAATAATGAAATCTGAGGATATAAAGAGAAAAAGAGGATAATTGAGTTCATTGTGGAGAAAAGATAGATAATTGTTGATCGTAAGGGGTTATTAAATACTTATGATACTTGTGGAATGGAAAACAACAATGCACCCATTATGGTAACATGTGATTTTCATATGTTCTGTGATATTGTAAATAAATCTCATATATACAAGGTTAAGTATTAATCCATTAATGTACCATAAACTAACCAAATGGAGTTGGGTAACTATGACAATCAATGGCTCAAATTCAAATTGAACTACCATTTACCCGCATAAGGGGAGAAGACAAAGATTATATAATAAATATAGTCAAAGATAATATTTTTTATGATTTGATGTAATTAAAATTGGTCAAATGTTTAAATATATATAAATATTTATTCAATAATAGATTTTATTTTTTATATCTTTGATATTATTCAAGAAAATTAAATAATTTATAATCACACAATGAAAGTACTAATACTTAAATATAAAATGATTAAATATTATTACAACAATGATTTGTAAATAGATACCCATTTTGATGCATGGATATAGCCTATTTTAATTTATAACTGTTCTAATTATTTTATTTGATATAATCCTTAGTGTGGATTTTTTTCATTTAAATAAAGAAATTATTTCCAAGAGAAAGAGATCGTGAATTATGTTGAATATGATAAATTATTTATCTGATGTATAGAGAATTCATATTTTAAATCATTTCAATATCCACAACTACTATAAGACATTAATGAAATTATTAGAAAAATAATATATAAAAAATGAATAAGGCAGGTAACCCTATCATAGATGATATTCTCACGGTGGAATAACACATAAATTAGTTTCTTAAATAACAACCAAAACATCAAATTAAGAATGAATTATAGATTTTAATTGAATGCATCATTAACAAAATATATATATATAAATACCTATAAAATTGAAATTATTGTAATAGTTGAGTTAATGGAGAACTATTGGAGTATTTGTTAAATCATTTCATACACCCATGTGTTTTTCCTTGGGAAGATAAAATATTTTTTTCTGAAACTAATGTATTCTATTATGAGGCTATATAATGACTATAGTAAAAATGAATTCCATTAGTATATAGAATTATTATCCATTACCTCATATTTATGAACTACATCATAAAAATCAATGATATCAGAACATTTCAATGATTTATATTTAATTTTTTTTACATAAATTTTATTTAAGCATGAAATATTTTCTAAAGACCCCATTCAATACAATTTTTAGATGTTTTGATATTATTGTAATTACCTTCGAGATGAATAATGAACAAAATGATTTTATGGACATCATTAATATAGTATTCAAAAAATATATTTATAATTAATAAATTGTATTAATTTTGATATATATTCATGTAATCCAATTGTTTTAATGAGAATATTATTTATTTACAAATGATTCTTGAAAATATTAATGAAACTGAGAAATATGGAATATTTATAATGTTAAAATTCTACTTTATTGTAGTAAACTTTTTTATCCATATTGCATCTATTGATGGAATGAATATTAATCCTTCAATGGAAATTCCATAAGATTAATACCCTACACTATAAAAAATAACCTTGGTATTTTTTCTCCTTGGATTAACATGTTAGTTGTGTAATGTTTTCAATAATGTTCCAAATTTAAAAAACATATTAACCTACTTGACAGGTAAAGGGGTAATGTTTTTATGAAAATATTATTATGTATAATGTTTTCCATCTTAAACATAGAGATTGATTAATTCCATAGAGTTGGAATTACAATAATTAGAGGTTGGATTTTTTTTATATAGTGTAGTATAAAAGAATTTACATTGTTGGGCGATAATGAAAAATGATAATGTGACTTATTATGAATCAAGATATTTAAAGATCCTACAGCATAAATATAAATCTCAAGATCATGAGTTAGTAATGGTAGTATTTCTTAGGATAATAAAGATGTATTATCTATATTGTGATAAATTTTATATAATTGTAGGATAGAACATAATGAAATAAATCATTTCCTAGAAAATATCCTAGATTTTTTGCTTAGTTTGTGACTAAAAATGATTCTGTATTCAAATAAATAATAAGGTTTAATATCAGAAGAATTATAAAATATGAATTATCACACTATTTATAAATTAATTGCAATCCGTTTAAATTAGAAAATATTAAATATTCATTTCTAAACGTTAATGTTTTACAATTGAAAATAATTTTTTTAAGGGAAACTAAAGGATTTTGACTATGAGGATATATTTTTATATTTTGGAAGGAGGATATGTGATCCATTAATAACTTATCTAAAGTGGGAATTTTTAGATAAATCTCATTTCTGAAATTTCGCTATGATCTATGAATTAACTGAAATTCATTTTCAATTATGGGATATTTTTGTCTGTATGGTATAAAAAGGTAAATGTTTTACTATATAAAATGATACATAGTTACTCAATAGGTAAAGGCTACGTAAAAATTCCATATTGTTTCAATGAAACATTTACCAATTAATATATATAAATATGATGATATTACTATATAATATATAATTGTATCACTAAATACAGCTAGTTATTAAGATTAAAGGTGGGTTCTTATTGAGCATTTTACAAATTAGTGACATTTATTTTCTATATGTTAAGATCTAACAGTTGAATTCATCGAATGGATATATATAATGAGCTTGTGTGACATCATTTTTCAACTACATAAATCATATAAGACCATGATCATAATACTAAAATGAAATTTGGGAATATCCATTAGAAGGATCCTAAAAATAAGTTAGTTTTGAGAAAAACCATTCATCCGTAACTAAATGGGATCTCTAGATGGACTATTAGGACATTATTAGATATTTTAATGTCATTATCTATTGAAATTTAAATTATATAGGATTAATATTAATCATTGACAGAATTTTCACATATCAATAGATTATATTCTTGAATTTAAATGAATCATCGAAATCATTTTACATAAATCAGCATCATTCTCCAAAATTTTAGGATAAAGATGGTGAAATTATAATTTTGTCCCATATCATGATAATGTGACAATGGTTAAATTAAAGAAAATTAATATTAATATTATTGTTTATCAATGATGAAAAATTATTAATCATATATTTGAATGATTGATTTAAAAATAAATGATATAGATTATGTTTTAATAATGTTATATCACTGGAAAGGTATTGTAGTATTTAAAATGGATGGGAAATTATATCTTAGATACATTTTGCTTTTTAAAATATTAAATGAAATAGTTTTATATAATACCATTTAGAAATTACACACAACCGCCCTAATGTTGATGATTTATTTCATATATCATAATTAACTAAGTACATGTCAGATATAACACATCTGATAAACTGTAAGGAAATATAATTAGAACCTCATATATCTCACTATGAATATCTTTTCTTAACTCTGAACAACAAATAAAAACAATGGGAAATAATTTGACATATTATGAATTTCTACATTGGATAAATGATAATAAATAAGTGTTTACATGGATTATAATGATGTTATGATGTGGAAGTAGACATATATATTTTTGAGGGTATATAATTGAAATTTTTATGCTGAAATTTATCAAGGATTCATGAATTTAAAAGACATGATTCAGTTATATTATGTATTTCATTCTGTAGAATCAATAATTATATTCACATAGCATTATTAAAAAATATTATTAAAACAGAAGTGATTTTTTTTTATTTTCTTTAAAAAAATATCATCTTTGAAAATAACATATTAGCGCTTTCAAAGAATGATTTTTTGGGGATTTATTTTGGAATTTATTTTTATTTTAAGAATTGTGAATAATACCATATTATTAATGAAATTACCTTAAATTTTTATGTGGTCAAAATTTATAACACATTTATTTAATTATATTTTTAATTTATTTCATTTTAATTATAAATAATTCAATTAATTTATTTATAGTCAAAATTAAACATTCATTTTTAATAAAACATTTTTATTCATAAAAATCTATTTTTAAATCTTTTTTATTGATAAAACATCATTTTTATTGAAATAAATTATCTAACACATTTCATTGGTTATTTTAAAAATTCATTTTTCCACTTATATAAATTAAATTTAATAAAATTATAAAAATATTTAAAATCATATCTTATAAATTTTTTCATTATTCCACCTTTAATTTTGTGTCTATATTATAATTAAGATTTGAAGAAATAATACTTACCAATGTATGTTTCCAAATAGTTTATAAGAAATAAATTTAAATTAATAATGGTAAAAAAAACAAAACAAATTTTTTAAATACTATTTTTAGACATATTTAAAACCATTGTCATCTAATATTGAAAAATGTCTAACTGTCGATCACTTTATATTGATTAAGATGTTAATATAGCCTAAGAACCTCAGCCCAGTTGGTGAGGACTCTTTATGTGCATCCAAGAGACCCGAGATCAAATCCAGGTGGGGGATAATTTCCGAGGTACTGAAGCAGTACTGTAGCAGTACTATACCAGGTACTGTGTAGAACTGTTGCACGTAATGTAGCGGGAATTGTAGCAGGAACTATTTTGCACTATATCAGCTGGGAATATGCCCGCATTTGGGCCATTGGGCCACCGATTTGGTCCCCGTGTCCTTTAAGGACTTCGGGCCACCCAGTCCTTTGGGTCGGTACGGCCTTCAGGCCACCACAAGGACTTCGGGCCACCTTTAAAAGTGTAGATACAAACCAGAAAACCTACAAGTAACAAGCTTCAGAAGGAGGAGGAAAAGGAGCATTCACCATAGCAGAAGCTAAAGGGATTTCAAGAATAGGAGGGTATGGCAGCTGCCATCGGGATAAGCTTGTGCATGCATGAGAATGCCTAGTCGAACAGCCTTGCGAAGGTGGAAATCTGATTTCACGATTTAGATGCTGGGGAGGAGTAGTTCCAAGTAGTTATTCTGGGTTGAATGCAATGTTTGAAGCCTACGAGGAATGAATTCATCTATGTCCTACGGGCCATGTAATGCTTATGCCTATAGGCCATGTATGGGTTCCACCACACCCATTGAAATTTGGATTATCAAAAATCAATAAAAAATGAATTTCTTTGGGCCATTGGAGGTGTAGACGTTAATATATTTTATTATTTTGAAAAATTACAATTATTTCCTCTTCAGCAATTATAAAAAGACACCACCAATCCTCTATTAACCACATTTAAATATCCTTATAGATCTTCCAATATTATAAAAAAATAAAATCATAACATTCATACCCATGATTTTTAATTAATTTTTATAAAAATACCAACATTAAATGGCTTAGGCTAAAATTTAAATGAGTATATCCAAATAAGCATTATATCTATAAACTTACTTTATTCATTTTACATATTTTAATAGATCATCCAATTATATTATAACCATGATTATTTAAAAAATCACTTTAAAAGATGTAATGATATGTTATTATTTCGATAATGAAACTATTATTTATTCCCTTTTATATAAAATTTGGAATGAAAGCATCGTTCATACGTACATGCGAACTACTACCTCGTGAAGTGATATTTATCCAAAATCATCACATACAATCAAGAATGGCGATTTTTAGGTATACAATGATTTTAATTTTTATTTATTAAAAAATTATAATAATATAAATAGATGATTTTATTTTTATTCTAACCCATCCTCCCATTCAAAATTAATAATGTTTTGTACCCATACATGTGGACTACCATGTGAATTAATTGATGTAATTCAATTTTCATGTATGAAACTGAAGAATGATTATAAATATTTATATACTGAGCTTATATGACATTAAAAATAATTATAACATTTCTATATATCAGGGAACCGTTATCAATATTCATATACTAAATTTACTGAATGAAGGTATTTCTGAATATTAAGAGGTTTATGCATGGAGACAAATATTTTGATAATTAAATTTTAATAAATTGGTTCTAAAATGTTACATGATGACCATATTCGATACTATAACTGTATATGTAGTTTTTCAATAGAAATTTACTTAATTTAAATTTAATATTTAAGTGGTAAAAATCATATATAAATCATGTATGGCCTGAGGTTAGGTTTTATTTCAAAATCTAATTAATATTCCATATTTTTTATGTTTATTATTTAGTTCGTATAATTATATAATATTTCTACTATAAACCCCGTAAATTATTATATCATCTAGATATTTATTTAAAATAATAGATTCCATTTTATTTTCCCATCATTATGAACTCCATATTCGAAAGGAATACTTTTATGTAAAATGGTCATTTTTCCTTATTTGGTTGGGAATAATTCTATTTCCTATCCATATTTTAGTTAAAGAATGAAATAATGCTCTAAATATTTTATAATCATTGATTGCAGTGATTTTTACCCATATTTTACTTTTTTAAAAAATTAAATGATTATCTTGTTGTTTCCTAAAAAGGTCATTTTTCCGAATATTTTTACATAATAATTGTTTTAATTAAAACCACACGAACAAATTTTATCAACATCATGACTACTCTTTAGTTTAATAGTTATTATAATTTTTACATTATTCATTTAAGAAAAATTATTTGTAAGTAATTTATTTTGTTAATTATTTAAAATATGTTATTTCAAAATTAAAAGGGTTTTTTTTATCATGAAATGTTTTAGTAATACTTCATATTTATTTACATCAATGTCAACATCCTTTGATTAAACATTTTCATTACCCATTATATACTAATGTGATTTCCTCAAACAATTTCTTCCAAATTTATTATGATCAATTTAACATTTAATGTAATAATATTATATATTCTAGTCAACCCAATGGTGAATGTTATGGATTATTAAACTATTTAGTTTCTGTTTTATTTCTTAATAAAAAAATATATACACACAACATTTTCAAAAACAAGGATAATAGACTCTATTTATAGACAAGGTTTTACAAAACCATAGATATTGGTATTTGATACATATATATATATATATATATATAGTTTAGATAATGTTGTGTCTATTGGAATATTATATCTCTACATTTTATTATTTACATGGATATAGGCTTCTAGTGAAACTATGAGTTATATATTTACCCATGAGAATTTCTTGAGAAGACCTATATATAATGTTATATATGAATTTTCATTTTACCAGAATATATATATGTATATATATATATACATACATATATAATGTAAATATTAATATCGAAAATGATTTGTGATATGGTGTATAAATGTTTTGAGTCTAAAGTGGCAATTTTAGGATAAAATCATGTTATTAAAATTTTCTTATTTGCATGTATACATAGTTTCAAGTTTCGTAGAATTATTTGTAAAACCATGAAATAGGTTTAATTCATATAAAAATTTTTATGGACATGGATTTACACAAAATAAATTGATGTATTCCTATTTCACTGACAATAGGATACACAACTAGCTAGGCCATGGATATTTACTAAAACCAATGTCTATTAATATAGGGCCATCATTTTAGCATGATCTATAGATGTATTTACCAGTACTGAATAATTATTCATATAATGAATACATTGTTATTATTAGGTGATGGGATGTTCCCATAATTACACATCCCTTTAATGTACTAATAAGTACAATGAATCCCAAAATAATTGTTATTTGATATGTGTAATACACACTTATCAATTTTGTTCGGGAACGAGGCCACCAAAGTTTGTTTGAGTTGTTAAAAATCTTTTATTACATCATTATGAGATGAATTATTGATGTATTTCTGATTTTTTAATATTTATCTTTAAAAAGGATTACATTATGGATCATGTTATTATTTATATTGTATTATTCAATAATAATTTATTAATTTCATATTACCCATCCCACTTATATTCTGTAACAGTTTCAGTTGTATGTATTTTATTATAGATTATCTATAATTCCCCGACCCCAGTTACCTAGAGTCGGTGCATTATTACATAACATTGTCATGGTCAGAAAAGATCAGGTCTCGGAAAAACTGATTAGTTTAGTAGCCTTGGAATCACTAGATACATTCATAAAGTTTATATTACATCATAAAGTGAAAAATTACAATAACATCTTGTCTCCATAGAAAAAACTCATATACCCTCATACTATCCATGTAGTTCATTCATAAAATACTTCTTCATATACTGGGAAAAATAAAACATAGAAAGGGGTGAGATCAAATGGCCAGTAAGGATAACAATAAAGCAGAAAATTTCATATATAAGAATAAAAATTTAAGGCAACATATAACTATAAAAAATCATTTTAAACTTGAACATCAACATAATATGGAAAAAATAAAATGATATAATTCCATTTACTTACTCAAATATATTTTCTACTAATCGAATAATCAAATTCAATATCAATAACCACTTTCATAATGATGTATTACATAATGACAGACTATCATAACCACATAGTCAAGGCCATGTTCCAAGACTACATATAATATTTTTTCAAGGCCTTGTGCCAAGACACTAGTTTGTCTCATGAGACCTACAGATGCATAGAGGAGCTATAGAGGGCTCCATATGTCACTTATTAAGTCTAATGCATTCCTCATATGAACAGTTTTAAACATAACATAAAAAATATTATTAAAACTAGCATATGAAATTTCAATACATACTCTATAAACGATGAAGGGTATAAAAATAGCACATCCATAGTCAAACATATAACAAAAACTTCAATACAATATGAATTTTTTGTATCATAATAAATCAACCTCATATAGGCTTACAATCCATCAAAGGATGTTGACATAGAGGAAATCAAAACTATTTGAGAGAAATAACTTTTTTTAATCGTTTAAAAGTCAAATAATTGTAAAATAAAACATTTACATTGAAAATATCTTTATAAGCTTATAAGGGAATATTCGATGATTTTATAACGGCGGAAAATAGCTGCACCCTCCCTATAAGTAAAAAAAAGACAATCATACCTTAATTCTGTCGAAAAGGGTAAAAAGGACTTTGTTTGGAAAATGACAGAAAGATTATTTTATAAACTTCTTATAAAAATTCAAAAAAAGGTATAAATGACTTTAACCCATAGTATGAATAATAGTATGAATGATTTGAAAAACATTTTTAAGAAACATGTATGTAGATAATAAAGAGGTCTCATTAGATATTTATGTATAAACAACCTCTGATAATTAAGATATTGTGAAATAAACCCTTTCCATGTAATTTTACTTGGCTAAGGGTAGGTTATAATCCTTAATAATGTTGAAATAATTTTTATTAAATTATAGAAGAATCATATACATTAATATGATATCATATACGATCGTTTCACGTTGATTTGTTAATAATTTCTTAGTATTATCATCGTCTTGGGTGTTAACAGATTCGTTTTCCTTTATATTCTTGGTTATGTGGGCCATATTTTTTATGGATGGGATGTATATTATTCGTATCCAGAATGATATCATGTCTCTAAAAATTATTTTTAATCATCAAATGAAATTTAGTCTGGAATGCATACGATGGGAAATGAATCTCATCGTGTTCGTGGATACGGTGATCTGTACGTACGCACGAGCGTCAATATCATTATTTTGATATTAAAATAATATATAATTTGATGGTATATCATATATACAGAATAATTGTCATGTTATATTTATTATTTACTTGAAATACACATCATTATTATACCCATCCAAATAATAATGTATTGAATAACAATTACCCCACGACATGGAGACGGTAGGCTATACATACGTACGTATGGTGACATGTCATTCAAAGGATGGATATAATACTGAATATGGTTGTACCATATTTTTAATAACATCAAAATACATAGAAGATACTGGATTTATTATTTTATAATTCATATAACATAGCAAGAATATGTTGAAGAATAAAGGAACTTGAAAGAGGGTGGTGAAAACATTACCTCTTCTTCGGGTTGGTCCTTTTTATCTGATCAAAAGGAATCCATAGGTTGGATTTATGATCCAAATAAGGCCTCTAGGTTGAAGATAGTTATGTTTAGAGAATATTTGGTCAGGGGTTTTTCAAACTAAAAGGCTTTGAAGGTGTGAGAAATTGGTTAGAAGTGGTGTCCTTTTATAAGGGGGAGGAGGGGCTCTTTAGAAAAAACATAAAAAATTATTTTATAATAAATTCATATTCGTGTTCAAATGGCTCCAAAGTTAATTATTCAATGTAAAGGTGGGTATGGGTTGAAATACATTGAACCAATATATTTTAGAAAAGTTTTGGTCACTATATTAACCATATCTTTTATTTTTAACTCTTAGTAAATTACTTTGACATTTACCTTGTCACTTTGTATATTTATATTATATAGTCAATAAACATACTATTTATATCCAAGAGACCCATAGGTGGTCCATTAATGATAAAAATATTATTATATAAGTCCTTTGGCTGACCATTTGATTTTTAGGTATATAATATCAATTAATAATATAATATTGTTTTTAAAAATTCATTTATGTCAATTTTGACACTATTAAATAATTGATTTTTGTTAAAGTCATAAAAACATTATTGAATCAAATAAAATTAATTTAAGCAATCATAACATGTAATATTAAGTAAAAATATTCGTGGATGGAATCAAAACATTCAAAATATATTTATTTTTACTTTTATAATACCAAATATTTGATTCTTTCATTAATATTGAAAATAGTTTATCATTATTGTGTCATTAATAATTTTAATTATTAAATATATAAAATTTATAAATAAAATACCATTATGTAGGAAATCTGTTTATCTTTCTAATGAATATTTATGGTCGAAAATATAACATATATAACCCTATGTAAAAATCGTATTTGTAACAGATATATGCTTATGTCATTTTTGTATTTACTTTAACTTAATTAATATAAAATGTCATTATCATTTACATGTGGCTCCATGTAGTCCCGAAATCGACCCAAAGATGACCATGGTTGGACATGTATCATATAATAACTTTAGGACATGTTTTAGGGTAATTTATTATTATTATTATTATATTATTTGTTTACTCTTATTTACATGATTTACCCTTTAACGATGGTAAATAAAATATTTACCGAAATAATTATTCAAAATGTCTAAAAATAAAAGATGCCTATTTATACAATTTGGACATACTAATTCTAAATATGGAATCCATTTTTCTAAATTCAAAACACAAAAGTGGAAAAAAATAATTTAAAATTAATTACTGTTGTAAAAACAAAAAGCGTGTTTTTTAGAAATAATAACTATCAAAAGATTTACACTTGTTTATGTCCGGTTTAATTGTGAAATCACATCCAAAGACCGGCATTGTGTTATGGGAAAAATTTATTCTAAATATAAATTAAAAACAATCAAATTCATAATTTATCACTATTAATTATGTTGATTAAAAAATTTGTTTTTAATTAAAATTTAGTAATTTTCAGTATTCATCAAAATATAAAAGTTATCTGAAAAGTACAAAATTTCACCCTAAGCTAGTTTCAATATTCCAAATCAAAAAATGAAGTCCATTATAAAGGATAAAATTTATAAAATTTCAAAATTTGGGTATTACTATTTGTAACGGCTAGTTTGATTGGTTGTGGTGTGTGTCAGAACTCGAAGTTGCATACAACACACGCTATAGTATTATTCAAAGAGAAGTGTACTGTGGAAGCTTGGGGTGTTAAATTCTCCCTACATCAAATATTTTCATCTTCGAAATTTCTAGAATAATAGCACATGAAAAGACTGTGGTGATTTTTCATCATAAGTTGCTCGAGTTCCCACATAGCCTCTTCCATTTTATAGTTTCTCCATAGACCTTTTACCAGACGAGTTGTCCGTTTTCTCATCACTTGTTCCCTTTAATCAACATTCCTAATGCGCTCTTCGCAATAACACAGATTTGGTTCTAGTTCTTATTCATCATTGGTGTGTTAATGTATTGGGTTAGGCATGTATTTTCTCAACAGTGACATGTTGAACACATCATGAACGTTGGAGAGATTTGGCGGCATTACCAAATGGTATGATACATCAACAATTATTTCTAGAATTTCAAAAGGTACGATGTACCTGGGAATCAATTTACCTTTCTTACAGAAACATATAACTCCATTCCATAGAGATACCTTCAAGAAAACAAGATCTCCTACCTGAAATTCCAAAATCCTTCTTCGATTATCAACATATATCTTCTACCTACTTTGAGCTGCTTTGATGTGGTTTTGGATAACCTTCACCTATTACATTGTTTCCTCCACCAGTTCTGGGCCTATGAGTTTTCTTTCACCAACATCATCCCAATATGTTGTTGTGAGACATCTCTTTCTGTATAACACTTCATACGGTGCCATCCTAATAATCTAATGGATTCTATTGTTGTAGGAAAATTCTACCAGAGGTAAATACTGATCCCACATACCCTGAAAGTCAAGTAAGAAATATCTCAGCATGACTTCTAGGGTTTGTATAGTCAGTTCTAATTGTCCATCGGTTTGAGGGTGGTAGGCAGTTCTCAAACGAAGTTCAGTATCGAAGCCCTTCTGAAGACTCTTCCAGAAACATGAAGTTAATCATGGATCACGATCAGAAACAATTGATTGGGGTACTCCGTGATGTCTCACAACTTCATTAATATATAGTTCTTCTAGAAGTTCATGTGGTATATCTTCTCTTATATCAAGAAAATATACAGACATGGTAAGTCGATCAACCATAACCAATATTGTATCATTCCTTCTAGGAGTCTTTGGTATCCCCCTAACAAAGTCCATCTTAATATTGTCCAATTTACACTCTGGTATGGGAAGAGGTTGCATGACTCCACCGGGCTATTGCCTTCCTTCTTTCACTTGTTGAAAAACCATAAGTCTTGACACGAAATCAGCAATCTTCCTCTTCATATTGTCCCACCAAAAATGTTCCTTCAAATATCATTACATTTTGGTGCTCCCATGGTGTATAGAGAAATTGGAACATTGAGAATCATCTAACAATTACCTTTTTAGATCAGGTTTATCAGGAACACAAAGTCTCTTCCCAAATTTCAATATTACTTCTTCATACACAATGACTCAAAATCTCCCATCATTCACATCTTTAATCTTCATTTGAAATTCTTCATCATCAGTCTGAGAACTCTTTATACTTTATAGTAAAGATGGTTTGGCAACCATTTGAAAAATCATTGATGTTTCACCTTCCATGGTAATTCCCATATCCATCATCACTAGATCCATGAAAATTGGATCCCTTTCTATTCTCATGATGTTAAAAGATCCATGATCTTTTCAAACCAAAGCATCTTTCTCCTTATGTTCCTTCCCCGGGTGGCAGTTTATCGTGCAATCATAATCCTTGAGTAGTTCAAGTCATCGCATTTACCTCATATTGAGTTCTTTCTATGAGAAAATATACTTCAAACTATTGTGATCAATATAAATCTCACATTTTTCGCCATATAGATAACGTCCCGTATCTTTAAAGAAAATATTACAGTAACTAACTCAAGATCATGAGTAGTATAGTTTTGATCATGAATTTTTAGTTGTCGGGATGCATAGGCAGTAACCCTATCATTATCTATACTTTGATAAATATTCTATAAATTTTGGATAGAACATAAAGAAATAAATAATTTCTTAGAAAATAGTACAACATAAAGAAATCTATAAGGCTGTAGAAAAAAAGTTATTATCATTTATAAATAAACTATGGAAGATAGAAGGCTAAATGATTTTTGATGCATTCAATATGAAATATCCTAGATTTTTTGCTTAATTTGTGACTAAAAAGGATTATGTATTCAGATAAATAATAAGGGTTTATATAATAAGAATTACAAAATATGAATTATCACAATATTTATAAATTATTTCAAATCCATTTTAATTAGAAAATATAAAAATTTCATTTCTTAACATTTATGTTTTATAATAGAAAATTATTTTTTTAAGGGAAACTAAAGGATTTTGACTATGAGGATAAATTTTTATATTTTGGAAAGAGGATATGTGATCCATGACTAACTTATCTAAAGTGGGAATTTTTAGATAAATATAATTTCTGAAATTTCACTATGAACTACGGATTAACTGAAATTCATTTTCAATTATGGGATATTTTTGTCAGTATGGTATAAAAAGGTAAATGTTTTACTATGTAAAATTATACATAGTTACTCACTAGGTAAAGGCTACGTAAAAATTTCCAATTGTATCCATGAAACATTTACTAATTCATATATATAAATTTAATGATATTACTATATAATATGTAATTGTATCACTAAATACAACTAGTAATTATGATTACAGGTGGGTTCTTATTGAGCATTTTAAACATTAATGACATTTATTTTCTATATGTTAAGATCTAACAGATGAGTTCATCGAATGGATATATATAATGATCTTGTGTGACATCATTTTTCAACTACACATTTCATATAAGACCATGA
Source organism: Viscum album (assembly GCA_963277665.1). NCBI lineage: Eukaryota > Viridiplantae > Streptophyta > Magnoliopsida > Santalales > Viscaceae > Viscum > Viscum album. The sequence goes on along the minus strand of OY728151.1, from coordinate 718,869,311 downwards.
TCATAACTCTAAAATGAAATTTGGGAATATCCATTAGAAGGATCCTAAAAATAAGTTTGTTTTTAGAAAAACCATTCATCCTTAACTAAATGGGATGTCTAGATGGACTATTAGGAAATTATTAGATATTTTAATGTCATTATCAATTGAAATTTAATTTATATAGGATTATTATTAATCATTGAGTGAATTTTCACATATCAATAGATTATATTCTTGAATTTAAATGAATCATCGAAATCATTTTACAAAAATCAGCATCATTCTCCAAAATTTTAGGATAAAGTTGGTGAAATGATAATTTTGTCCCATATCGTGATAATGTGACAATGGTGAAATTAAAGAAAATTAATATTAATATTATTGTATATTAATGTTGAAAAAATTATTAATCAAATATTTGAATGATTGATTTAAAAATAAAAGATATAGATTATGTTTTTATAATGTTATATCACTAGAAAGGTATTGTAATATTTAAAATGAATGGGAAATTATATCGTAGGTACATTTTTCTTTTATAAATATTAAATGAATTAGTTTTATAGAATACCATTTAGACATTCCACACAACCACCCTAATGTTCACGATTTAATTCATATCTCATAATTAACTAAGTACATGTCAAATATAACACATCTGATAAACTGTAAGTAAATAGAATTAGAACGTCATATATCTCACTATGAAGATCTTGTCTTAATTTTGAACAACACATAAAAACAATGGGAAATAATTTGACATATTAGGAATTTCTACATTGGATAAATGATAATAAATAAGTGCTTACATGGATTCTAATGATGTTATGATGTGGAACTAGACATATCTATTTTTGAGGGTACATAATTGAAATTGTTATGCTGAAATTTATCAAGGATTCATTATTTTAAAAGACATGATTCAGTTATATTATATATTTCATTCTATAAAAACAATAATGAAATTCACATAGCATTATTAAAAAATATTATTAAAACATAAGTGATTTTTTTTTAAATTTTTTTTAAAAGAATATCATTTTTGAAATTATCATATTAGCGCTTTCAAAGAATGATTTTTTGGGGATTTATTTTGGAATTTTTTTTATTTTACGAATTGTGAATAATACCATGTTATTAATGATATTACCTTCCATTTATATGTGGTCATAATTTATAACACTTTTAATTAATTATATTTTTAATTTATTTCATTTTAATTATAAATAATTCAATTAATTTAGTTATAGTAAAAATTAAACATTCATTTTTAATAAAACATTTTTATTCATAAAAATGTATTTTTAAATAATTTTTATACATTTAACATCATTTTTATTGAAAACAATTATCTAACACATTTCATTGGTTATTTTAAAAAATCATTTTTCCACTTATATAAATTAAATTTAATAAAATTATAAAAATATTTAAAATCATCTCTTATTAATATTTTCATTATTCTAACTTTAATTTTTTGTCTATATTAGAATTAACTTTGGTAAAAATAATACTTACCAATGTATGTTTCCATACAGTTTATAAGACATAAATTTAAATTAATAATGGTAAAAAAACAAAACAAATTTTTTAAATACTATTTTTAGACATATTTAAAACCATTGTCATCTAATATTGGAAAATGTGTAACTTTCGATCACTTTATGTTGATTAAGAAGTTAATATAGCCCAAGAACCTCATCCTAGTTGGTGAGGACTCATTATGTGCATCCAAGATACCCGAGATCAAAACCAGGTGGGGGATAATTTCTGAGGTACTGAAGCAGTACTGTAGCAGTACTGTAGCAGGTACTGTGCAGAACTGAAGCACGTAATCTAGCACGAACTGTAGCAGGAACTATTTGTCACTGTAGCAGCAGGGAATATGCCTACATTTGGGCTTTTGGGCCACCGATTTGGTCCCCGAGTCCTTTAAGGACTTCGGGCCACCCATGCCTTTGGGTCGGTACGGCCTTTGGGCCACCTCAAGGACTTCGGGCCACCTTAGAAAGTGTAGATGCAAACCAGAAACCCTAAAAGGAACAAGCTTCAGAAGGAGGAGGAGCAAGGAGGATTCACCATATAAGAAGCTAAAGGGATTGCAAGAATGAGACGGTATGGCAGCTTCCATCGGGACAAGCCTGTGCATGCATGGGAATGCCTAGTCGAACACCCATGCGAAGGTGGAGAGCTGATTTCACAATGTAGATGCTGGGGAGGGGCAGTTGCAAGTAGTTAGTCTGGGATGAATTCAATGATTGAAGCCTACGAACAATGACTTACTCTATGGCCTATGGGCCATGTAATGCTTACACCTGTAGGCCTTGTAAGGGTTCCACCTCACCCCTTGAAATGTGAATTATCAAAAATAAATAAAAAATGAAGGTCTTTGCTCCATTGGAGGTGGAGACGTTAATATATTTTATTATTTTGAAAAATTACAATTATTTCCTCTTCAGAAATTATAAAAAGACACCACCAATCTTATATTAACCACATTTAAATATCCTTATAGTTCTTCCAATATTATAAAAAATTAAAATAATAACATTCATACCCATGATTTTTAATTACTTTTTTGATAAAAATACCAACATTAAATGTCTTAAGCTAAAATTCAAATGAGTATTTCCAAAGAAGAATTATATCTATAAACTTAATTTATTCATTTTACATATTTTAATAGATCATCCAATTATATTATAACCATGATTATTTAAAAAATTCACTTCAAAAGATGTAATGATATGTTATTATTTAGATAATGAAACTATTATTTATTCCCTTCTATATCAAATTGGGAATGAAAGAATCGTTCATACGTACATGCGAACTACTACCTTGTGAAGTGATATTTATCAAAAATCATCACATACAATCAAGAATGGTTATTTTATGTATATAATGATTTTATTTTTTATTTATTAAAAAATTATAATAATATAAATAGATGATTTTATTTTTATTATAACCCTTCATCCCATTCAAAATTAATAATATTTTGTACCCATACATGTGGACTACCATGTCAATGAATTGATGTAATTCAATTTTCATATATGAAACTGAATAATGCTTATAAATATTTATATACTGAGTTTATATGACATTAAAAATAATTATAACATTTATATATATCAGGGAACCTTTATCAATATTTATATACTAAATTTACTGAATGAATGTATTTCTGAATATTAAGAGGTTTATGCATGGAGACAAATATTTTGATAATGGAATTTTAATAAATTCCTTCTAAAATGTTACATGATGACCATATTCGACACTATAACTATATATGTAGTTTTTCAAAATAATTTTACTTAATTTAAATTTAATATTTAAGTGGTAAAAATCATATATAAATCATGTATGGCCTGAGGTTAGGTTTTATTTCAAAAGACAATTAATATTCCATATTTTTTATGTTTATGATTCAGTTCTTATAATTATATAATATTTCTACTATAAACCCCGTAAATTATTATATCATCTAGAGATTTATTTAAAATAATAAAATCCATTTTATTTTCCCATCATTATGAACTCAATATTCAAACGTAATACTTTTATGTAAAATGGTTGTTTTTCCTTATTTGGTTTGGAATAATTCTATTTCCTATCCATATTTTATTTAAAAAAAGAAAAAATGATATAAATATTTTATAATCATTGATTGAAGTGATTTTTACCCATATTTTACTTTTTATAAAAATGAAATCATTATCATGTTGTTTCCTAAAAAGGACATATTTTCAGAATATTTTTACATAATAATTGTTTTAATTAAAACCACAGGAACAAATTTTATCAACATCATTACTACTCTTTAGTTTAATAGTTATTATATTTTTTACATTCTACATTTTTTAAAAAATGATTTGTAAGTAATTTCTTTTGTTAATTATTTAAAATATGTTATTTCAAAATTAAAAGGGTATTTTTTATCATGAATTTTTTTTAATACTTTATATTTATTTACATCAATGTCAACATCCTTTGATTAAACATTTTCATTACCCATTATATACTAAAATTATTTCTTCAAACAAATTTTTCCAAATTTATTATGATCAATTTAACATTTAATGCAATAATATTATATATTCAAGTCCAACCAATGGTGAATGTTATCGATTATTACTCTATTTAGATTCAATTTTATTTCATAATAAAAAAATATATACCGATAACGTTTTCAAAAACAACGATAATAGACTCTATTTATAGACAAGGTTTTCCAAAACCATGGATATTGGTTTTTGTTCCATATATATATATATATTAGATAATTTTGTGTCTATTGGAATATTATATATCTACATTTTATTATTTACATGGATATAGGCTTCTAGTGAAACTATGAGTTATATATTTACCCATGAGAATTGCTTGAGAAGACCTATATATAATGTTATATATGAATTTTCATTTTACCAGAATATATATATATATCTGTATATATATATATACATACATATATAATGTAAATATTAATATCAAAAATGATTTGTGATATGATGTATAAATGTTTTGAGTCTAAAAGTGGCAATTTTGGGATCAAATCATGTTATTCACATTTTCTTATTTGCATGTATACATGGTTTCAAGTTTAGTAGAATTATTTTTTTAAACCATGAAATAAGTTTATATCATATAAATATTTCTATGGACACGGATTTACACAATAGAAATTGATGTATTCCTATTTCACTAACAATAGGACACACAACTAGCTAGGCCATGGATATTTACTAAAACCAATGTCTATTAATATAGGGCCATCATTTTAGCATGATCTATAGTTGTATTTACCATTGTTGATTAATTAGTCATATAATGAATACACTGTTATTATTAAGCGATGGGATGTTCCCATAATTACACATCGCTTTATTGTACTAATAATTACTATGAATCCCAAAATAATTGTTATTTGACATGTGTAATACACCCTTATCAATGTTGTCTGGGAACGAGGCCACCAAAGTTTGTTTGAGTTGTTAAAAATAATTTATTACATCATTATGAGACGAATTATTGAATTATTTGTGATTTTATTAATATTTATTTTAAAAAAGGATTACATTACAGATCATGTTATTAGTTATATCTTATTATTGAATAATAAGTTATTAATTTCATATTACCCATTCCACTTATATTCTGTAATAGTTTCTGTTGTATGTATTTTATTATAGATTATCTATAATGACCCGACCCTAGTTACCTAGAGTCGGTGCATTATTACATAACATTGTCATGGTCACAAAATATCATGTCTCGAAAAACCGATTATTTTAGTAGCCCTGGAATCACTAGATACATTCATAAATTTATATTACATCATAAATTAAAAAACTACAATAACATCTTGTCTCCATACACAAAACTCATATCCCCTCATACTATCCATGCAGGTCATTCATAAAACACTTTTTCATATACTGGGAAAAATAAAACATAGAAAGTGATGAGCTAAAATGCCTAGTAAGGATAACAATAAAGCAGAAAATTTCATAAATAAGGATAAACATTTAAGGCAACATATAACTATAAAAAATACTTTTAAACTTGAACTTCAACATAATATGGAAAAAATAAAATGATATAATTCCAATTACTTATTCAAATGGATTTTCTACTAATCGAATAATCAAATGCAATATCAATAACCACTTTCAAAATGATTGATTACATAATTCCAGACTATCATAACCACATAGCCAAGGCCTTGTGCCAAGACTACATATAAGATTTTTTCAAGGCCTTGTGCCAAGACACTAGTTTTTCTCATGAGTCCTACAGATGCATAGAGGAGCTATAGAGGGCTCTATCTGTCACTTATTAAGTCCAATTCATTCCTCATATGAACGGGTTTAAACATAACATAAAAAATAGTATTAAAACTGGCATACAAAAATTCAATACAAACTCCATAAACCATGAATGGTATAAAAATAGCACATCCACAGTCAAACATATTACAAAACCTTCAATACAATATGTATTTATTGTATCATAATAAATCATCCTCAAATACGCTTAAAATCCATCAAAGGATGTTGACATAGATGAAATCAAAAATATTTGAGAGAGATAGATTTTTTTAATCATTTTAAAGTCAAATAATTATAAAATAAAACATTTACATTGAAAATATCCTTATAAGCTTCTAAGGGTTTCTTCGATGATTTTATAATATTGGAAAATAGCCACACCCGCCCTATAAGTTAAAAAAGACAATCGTACCTTAATTCTGTCGAAAAGGGTAAAAGGGACTTTGTTTAGAAAATGACAGAAAGATTATTTTATATACTTCTTATAAAAATTCAAAAAAGGTTATAAATGACTTTAACCCATAGGCTGAATAATTGTATGAATGATTTGAAAAACATTTTAAGAAACATGGATGTAGATAATAAAGAGGTCCCATTAGATAATTATGTATAAAAAAACCTCGGATAATGAAGAGATTGTGAAATAAACCCTTACCATGTAATTTTACTTGTCTAAGGGTAGGTTATACTCCTTTATAACGGTGAAATAATTGTTATTAAATTATATACGAATCATATTCGTTAATATGATATCATATACGATCTTTTCACGTTGATTTGTTAATAATATCTTAGTATTATCATCGTCTTGGGTGGTAACAGATTTGTTTTCCTTGAGATTCTTTGTTATGTGAGCCATATTTGTTACGGATGGAATGTATATTATTCATATCCAGAATGATATCATGTCTCTAAAAATTATTTTTAATCACCAATTAAATTTAGTCTTGAATGGATATGATGGGAAATGAATCTCATCGTGTTCAGGGATACGGTGATCTGTACGTACGTGCAAGCGTCAATATCATTATTTTGATATTAAAGTAACACATAATTTGATGGTATATCATATATACAGAATAATTATCATGTTATATTAATTATTTACATTAAATAAACATCATTATTATACCCATCCACATAATAATGTTTTGAATAACAATTACACCACGACATAGAGACGGTAGGCTGTACATACGCACGTATGGGGACATGCAATTCAATGGATGGATATAATACTGAATATGGTTGTATCATATTTGTAATAACATCACATTATATAGAAGATACTGGATTTATTATTTTATAATTCATATAACAAAGCAAGAATAAGTTGAAGAATAAAGGAACTTGAAATATGGTGGTGAAAACATTACCTCTTCTTCGGGTTGGTCCTTTTGATTTGATCAAAAGGGATCCATAGGTTTGATTTATGATCCAAATAAGGCCTCTAGGTTGAATATAGTAATGTTTAGAGAATATTTGGTCCGGGTTTTTCCTAACTAAAATGCTTTGAAGGTGTGAGAAATTGGTTAGAAGTGGTGTCCTTTTATAAGTGGTAGGAGGGGCTCTTTAGAAAAAACATAAATAATTATTTTATAATAAATTCATATTCAATCTCTAATGGCTCCAAAGTGTATTATTGAAAGTATAATGTGGGGATGGGTCGAAATACTTTCAACCAATATATTTTAGACAAGTTTGGGTCACTATATTAACCTTATATTTTATTTTTAACTCTTAGTTAATTAGTTTGACATTTACCATGTCACTTTGTATTTTTATATTAAATAGTCAATAAACATACTATATATATCCAAGAGACCCCCAAGTGGTCCATTAATGAATCAACTATTATTATATAAGTCCTTTGGCTGATCCTTTGATTTTTAGGTATATAATATCAATTAATAATATAATATTTGTTTTAAAAACTCATTTATGTCAATTCTGACACTATTAAATAATTGATTTTTGTTAAAGTCTTAAAAACTTTATTGATTCAAATAAAATTAATTTAAGAAATAATAACGTCTAATATTATGAAAAAATATTCTTTTATGGCATCAAAACATTCAAATTATATTTATTTTAACTTTTATAATACCAAATATTTGATTCTTTCATTAATATTGAAAATAGTTTATCATTATTGTGTCATTAATAATTTTAATTACTAAATAAATAAAATTTATAAATAATATACCATTATGTAGTAAAGTTTTTTATCTTTCTAATTAATATTTATGATCAAAAATATAACATATATAACCCTATGTAAAAATTTTATTTCTAAAAGATACATGCTTATGTCATTTTTGTAATTATTTTAACTTAATTAATATAAAATGTCCTTATCACGTACATGCGGCTCCATGTGGTCCCGAAATCGACCCAAAGATGACCATGGTGGGACATGTATCATCAAATAATGTTAGGACACGTTTTAGGGTAATTTATTATTATTATAATATTATTGTTTTACCCTTATTTACAGGATATACCCTTTAACGATGGCAAATAAAATATTTACCGAAATAATTATTCAAAATGTCTAAAAATAAAAGATTTCTATTTATAAAATTTGTACATAATGATTCTCAATATGGAATCCGTTTTTCTAAATTCCAAACACAAAAGTGGAAAAAAATAATTTAAAATTAATTACTACTATTAGAACAATAAGCGTGTTTTTAAAAAATACTAACTATCAAAAGATTGACACTTGTTTATGTCCAGTTTAATTGTGAAATGACATCCAAAGACCAGCATTGTATTATGGGAAAAATTTATTCTAAATATAATTTAAAACAAATCAAATTCATAATTTATCACTATTAATTATTTTGATTAATAAAATTTGTTTTTAATTAAAATTTTGTAATTTTCACTATTCATCAAAATATAAAATTTATCGGAAAAGGAAAAAAATTTCACCCTAAGCTAGTTTCAATATTCCAAATCAAAAAATGAAGTCCATTACGAAGGATAAAATTTATAAAATTTCAAAATTTGGGTATTACTATTTGTAACGGCTAGTTTGATTGGTTGTGGTGTGTGATAGAACTCGAAGTTGCGTACAACACACACTATAGTATTATTCAAAGATAAGTGTATCGTGGAAGATTGGGGTGTTATATTCTCCCCTACTTCAAATATTTCCTCCTCAAAATTTCTACAATAATAGCACATGAAAAAACTGCGGTGATTCTTCATCATAAGTTGCTTGAGTTCCCACATAGCCTCTTCCATTTTATAGTTTCTCCATAGACCTTTTACCAGACGAGTTGTTCGGTTTCTCAGCACTTTCTCCCTTTTAACAAAAATCCTAATGGGCTCTTTGCAATAAGACTGATTTGGTTCCAGTTATAATTCCTCATAGGTCAGTTAATGTATTGGGTTAGGCATGTATTTTCTCAACAGTGATATGTTGAACACATCGTGAACGTTGTAGAGATTTGGCGGCGTTTCCAAATGGTATGATACATCACCAATTCATTCTATAATTTCAAAAGGTACGATGTACCTGGGAATCAATTTACCTTTCTTACGGAAACGTATAACTCCATTCCATAGAGATACCTTCATGAAAACAAGATCTCCTACATGAAATTCCAAATCCTTCTTCGATTATCAACATATATCTTCTACCTACATTGAGATGCTTTGATGTGGTTTTGGATAACCATCACTTATTCCATTGTTTCCTCTACCAGTTCTGGGCCTACGAGTTTTCTTTCACCAACATCATCCCAACAGGTTGTTGTGCGACATCTCTTTATGTATATCTCTTTATACGGTGTCATCTTAATAATCTAATGGATGCTATTGTTGTAGGAAAAATTCTAACAGAGGTAAATACTGATCCCACATACCCTGAAAGTCACGTAAGAAAGATCTCAACATGTCTTCTAGGGTTTTTATAGTCAGATCTAATTGTCCATATGTTTGAGGGTGGTAGGCAGTGCTCAAACAAAGTTCAGCATCCAAGGCCTTCTAAAGACTCTTCCAGAATCATGAAGTAAAACAGGGATCACGATCAGAAATAATTGATTGGGGTAACCCGTGATGTCTCACAACATCATTAATATATAGTCCTTCTAGAAGTTCATGTGGTATATCTTCTCTTATATTAAGAAAATATACTGACTTGGTAAGTCGATCAACAATATCCAATATTGCATTGTTCCGTCTAGGAGTCCTTGTTAGCCCCTGACAAAGTCCATCTTAATATTGTCAAATTTACACTCTGGTATGGGAAGAGGTTGCATGACTCCTCCAGGCTGTTGCCTTCCATCTTTCACTTGTTGAAAAACCATAAATCGTGACACAAATTCAGAAATCTTCCACTTTATATTGTCCCACCAAAAATGATCCTTCAAATCTCTTTACATTTTGGGGCTCCCATGGTGTATAAGGAAATTGGGACATTGAGCATCATCTAAAAATTCCCTATTCAGATCAGCTTTATCAGGAAAACAAAGCCTCTTCCCAAATTTCAATATTCCTTCTTCATACACAATGACTCTCAATCTCCCATCATTCACATCATTAATCTTCTTTTGAAATTCTTCCTCATCAGTCTGAGAACTCTAAATACTTTATAGTAAAGATGGGTTGGCAACCATTTGAAAAAGCATTGATGTTTCACCTTCCATGGTAATTCCCATATCCATCATCACTAAATCCATGAAAATATATCCATTTCAATTCTCATGATGTTAAAATATCCATGATTTTTTCTAACCAAAGCATCTTTGTCCTTATTTTCCTTCCCCTGGTGGCAGTGTATCATGCAATCATAATCCTTGAGTAGTTCAAGTCATTTCCTTTACCTCATGTTGAGTTCTTTCTATGAGAAAATATACTTTAGACTCTTGTGATCAGTATAAATCTCAAATTTTTCACCATATAGATAATGTCCCCATATATTTAAAGCAAAGATTACAGCAGCAAACTCAAGATCATGAGTAGTATAGTTTTGGTCATGAATTTTTAGCTGTCGGGATGCATAGGATGTAACCCTGTCCATTTCCATAAGGACACAACCAAGTCCTTTCTTCGATGCATCACTATAAATAACGAATCAATAATTCCCCTATGTTAGAGTCATTATAGTAGAATTCACTAATATTCTCTTCAGTTATTAAAAACATTCTTCACGTTCATTTTTTTGAACAAATTAATCCCCTTTACGTGTGAGCTTCGTTAATGGGTTAGCCAATCAGACAAAATTCTGGGCGAAATGCCGATAATAACCTGCTAAGCCCATAAAACTGCGTACCACGTTTATACTCATTGGTGCTTTCCATTCTTGGATTTCCATTGTCATAGAAGGATCAATGAAGATTCCATCATTAGAGACAATATGACCAAGAAAAGAAATCTTTTAAAGACAAAATTCACACTTTCTAAACTTCCTATATAATTCATGTCCTCTCAGAGTATTCAATATAATGCCCAAGTTCTTTTCATGATCTTCATAGCTTTTGGAGTATACCAAGATATCAACAATAAATACCACTACAAATTCATCAAAATGTTCCTTGAAAACTCTGTTCATTAGATCCGTGAGTACAAACGGTGCATTAGTCAATCCAAAAGGGATTACTTTAAACTCGTAATGCCATTACCTGGTTTGAAACACTGTTTTTGGAATGACTTCCTTCTTCAGACACAACTGATGGTATCCAGATTGAAGGTCATTCTTAGAAAAGAAAAGAGCACCATGAAGTTGGTCAAATAAATCAACAATCCGAGTAAGGGGAAACATGTTATTTATTGTTATAGCATTTATTTCCCTATAGTGGATGCATAACCTCATACATCCATCTTTCTTCTTAACAAAAAGGACAGGGGCTCCCCATGTTGAAACACTAGGGCGGATAAATACCTTATTACTCAACCCCTCTAGTTGTTTCTTTAGTTCAACTAATTCCACAATGTCCATTCTATAAGGGGTCTTCGATATGGGCCTTTAACCATGAATTAAATAAATGGAAAACTCAATTTCATGTTCTGGAGGATGTCCAGGTAAATCATCAGGAAACACATAAACATCATCTCTCACAATAGGTACATCCACTATTTGAAAATTCATTTCCTCACCCACAGTCAATTCATTCTCTTCCTCCACAATAATTGAATTTAGTTGAGCTACTAGGGGTGGATCTAGGTAAGAATCAAGAGGTGATGATTCTGCTCTAATGATATGGTGTTCTTTAGCATCATCATCACAAATTGTATCCTCCTTCTTCTTACAATAAATATTCGAATCGTGGTCTAAAATCCAATCCATACTAAGGATCACATCAAATTCAATCATGGGTATGAAAATGATATCAACAGATAAAGAATATTTATATGCCCTAATGGGAAAAGATCCATAGAACTTTGTAGCAATGATACTTCCCTTAATACATTGAATTGACAACTCCCTTGTTAAATAAATTTGGAAATATCTAATTTTCTTATAAAACTGTGAAGATATTAAGCAATGCGATGATCCAGAATCAATTAATTCATTTTCTAAACATGAGGAAACCATTAAATTACATGCCACCACGTCATTCAGAGATTCTACCTCAGCAGTAGTGATAACATAAGCTTGGCCTTGATCCCTTGGAAATTTCTAAGGTATGTTCCCCTGAAGCTTAGGAAATTCATTTGCATAATGTATCATCTCCCTGCAATTGTATCACTAAACATCGGTAGCTTATGTATTCCCTTTTCAATCACGAGCTTGGTGGCCTTTTTCACCACACATGTAACAGACACCCATTCCATTCATTCAAGTATCGCGGTGTTTCGTCCAAAATTTACTACAGGATTGATATTCAAATTTTTCCTTCTTCCCCTTATTTCCATTCCCAGATTGATCAGAAGACCTCTTATTCTCTTTCTATTCATTAAATTTGTAAGACATAGAGAATTCTTTTTCCGTCTTAATAGCACACGAGACAATATCTTCGTATTCCATGAATGATTTTGAGACCAATGCTCGATAGAGAAACAGTTATAACCAATCAAATAACTGATCAATATTACTCTTGTGTTATGTATATAATCTGGTTCATGCCTCACCATCCTTGTAATTTTAGCCTCAAACTTTTGCTATATTATTATCGTACTTTTGTCTTAGACTCAGACATTTCTTTTCCATATCTACTCGATGGTCACGAGGAATGCATTTTTATAAGAAAATCTCTTTGAACTCCATCCATTCTATATTTTATACTTTATCATTTCCTTTTTGTTTTAAATTAATGACCACCATTGATCAGTATCTCCATGAAGGTGGTAAACTACCATGAAAACTTTTTACCTTTCACTACTTCCCAAGGTATGGAATATTTTCTCTAAAGAATTTATCTAATGCTTAACTACTAAGGTATTTTTATACCCATTGAATGTTGGTGGATGTTGCCTCATGAAGCGGTCTAACATTGATCCTCCACGCTGTAGATCTGGGTGCTCCATATGAGTAAAGTTATTATTCATAACCTGAGAGAGTTGGTCAAGTATGATGATTATCTTATCAGCACCAGTTGCATCACCAGAACCACTATAATTATCTTGAGCAGGAGGGAAATCCCTACATGGAGTGGGTGCATTGATAAAGATTCCATTTCTTCTACTTGGAACCATTTTTAAACAATGGAATACCCTATATTAGATTATGAATCACAATACATAAATCCAAACATGAAAAATACATAACATTAATTGACCAGTTTATGGATATAATCCATATCAATAAAAATGTTTTATTTGAGGAAGTATATAATCATAAACCCTTCATAATGGTCTGTAATGAAAATGATAATTATCCTGGGCATAGCCACCGGTTGTGTCGTAACCAAGAGAATAGAAAGGCCTGTTGTCGTGCACCAGTTCTTGTTCATGTCTAGCTCAAAGCGGTGTTTTCAGTTTCTACCACTAGGTACATCTATACCACAACCTCCTCTACCTTCTTGTATCCATACATGGATGTATTTCTCAGAATACTGACAAAATCTCTACAATACAAAAATTAAGGATCATCTTCTATACTAATCCTCAAACTCCATCTTAGGTCTATGTGCTCTAATAAGATTTTATCTAAATATAGATTCCAATGTTTGTACTAAACCCCCCTCTAATACCAACTATAACACCCCGACCCTAGTAACCCAGAGTCGGTGCATTATTACATAACATTGGAATGATCACAAAATATCAAGTCTTGAAATCCGATTAGTTTAGTAGAATAGGAATCATTGGAAACATTCATAAAGTTTAGATAACATTATAAAGTGAAAAACTACAATAACATATTGTCTCCATAGACCACAGTCATATCCCCTCATTCTATCCCTTCAGGTCATTCCTAAAATACTTCTTCTCATCCTGGAAAAAATAAAACATAGAAAGGGGTGATCTCAAATTCTATGTAAGGAAATCAATATTTTAAAAACATTCATAAATAAGTATAAACATTTAACGCAATGTATAACTAAAACAAAATCCTTTTAAACTTTAACTTCAGCATAATATGGAAAAAATAAAATGTTATAATTCCATTTGCTTATTCACATGGATATTCCACTAATTTAATAATCACATGCAATAACAATAACCACATTCATAATGATGGAATGAATAATGTCAGACTATCATAACCACATAGTCAAGGCCTTCTTCCATGACTACAAATAAGAATTTTTCAAGGATTTGTGCCAAAACACTAGTTTTTCTCATGAGACGTACCGATGCATCAAGGAGCTATAGCGGGCTCCACTCATCAATTATTAAGTCCAATGCATTCCTCATATGAACAGGATTAAAGATAACATTAGAATTCATAATAAAACTAGCATAAGAAATTTCAATACATACTCTATAAACCATGAATGGTATACAAATAACCCATCCACAGTCAAAAATATCACAAAACCTTCAATACGGTATTGATGTTTTGTATCATAATAAATAAACTTCAAATAATCTTAATATCCATCAACGGATGTTGACACAGATGAAATCAAAACTATTTGAGAGAAGTATCTCTTTTTTTAAATCATTTAGAAGTAACATAATTGTAAAATAAAACATTTACATTGAATATATCCTTATAATCTTGTAAGGGAAGCTTCAATGATTTTATAATGGTGGAATATAGCCTCACCCACCTTATAAGTTAAAAAATATATTCTTACCATAATTCTGTCGAAAAGGTTAAAAAGGGCCTTGTTTCGAAAATGACAGAAAGATTCCTTTATAAACATCTTATAAAAAATCAAACAAGGATAAAAATTACTTTAACCCATAGTCTGTAAAATAGTAAGAATGATTTGAAATACCATTTTAAGAAACATGGATGTGGATGATTAAGAGGTCCCAGTAGATAATTACGTATAAACAACCTCGGATAATGAAGAGATTTTGAAATAAACCCTTACCTTGTACTTTACACTGGTTGCAGGTAGGTTAACCTCCTGTATAATGGTGAAATAATTGTTATTAAATTATACAAGAATCATATACATTAATATGATATCACATATGATATTTTAACATTGATTTGTTAATAATATCTTAGTATTAACATTGTTTTGGGTGTTAAAGGATTCATTTTCCTTTATATTAATTGTTATGTGAGACATATTTGTTATGGATGGGATGTATATTATTCATATCTAGAATTATATCATGTCTCTGAAAATTATTTTTAATCATAAAATGAAATTTTGTATTTAATGGATACGATGGGGAATTAATTTCATCGCGTTCGTGGAGACGGTAATCCGTACGTACGCACGAGCATCAATATCATTCTTTTGATTTTAAAATAATATATAATTGAATGTTATATCATATATACAGAATTATTATCATGTTATATTTATTATTTACATTAATTACACATAATTATTATACCCATCCAAATAATAATGTATTGAATAACAATTACACCACGACGTGGAGACAGTAGGTCATACGTATGCATGTGTGGTGACATGTCATTCAAAGGATGGTTAGAATACTGAATATGGTTGTAACATATTTTTAATAAAATCACAGTACATAGAAGATATTGCAGTTATTATTTTTTAATGTAAATAACAAAGAATGATGATGTTTAAGGAGAAAGGAACTTCAAAAGAGTGTGGTGAAAACATTACCTCTTCTTCAGATTCTTCCTTTTTATTTGATCAAAAGGGCTACTTATGTTGGATTTTTAATCAAAATAAGGCCTCTAGGATGAATTGAGGGATGATGAGAGAATATTTGGTCAGGTTTTGTCTGAACCAAAAGGGTTTTATGGTGTGAATAATTGGTTAGAAGTGGTGTCCTTTCGTAAGGGGGGTGAGGGGCTCTTTAAGAAAAACGTCAAGTATTATTTTATAATAAATTTATATTCAGTTTCTAATGGCTGAAAAATGGATTATTCAAAGTATAATGGGAGTTCATCCATCAAATCAAAATTAGTTCTTTGGAAACATCATATTATTTTGGTTTAGTCAAAACCTATAACAAACATCATCATATAAACACATCCACTCAATTATGATTGGTATCACCACATATATTACATTATTGTAGGACAACATAATCTCGAATAGGAATAATAAAAAATAATGATATAATATTTCATTATTTCATACTCAAAGTTGGACCATACATATAAAATCATAAATAATAGCATAATGAATCATATTAATCTCACTTATGGAATCACCACAATCATGACTAGACATAAGATAAATTTAATGATTTATGATCAATAAAAAATAAATTTTTAAAACATTAAGAGACATGAAACACTATATAGTATAATATTACATAAATATATTACTATGGATTATCCCTAACCAATACCTTTATATTACTCAATTAAAATAACATGCATGAACCCAATGCATCCAAAAATAAATTTAACTCATCACTCATACCCAGATATAATCCTTATAGGTCAAAACATTTGTCTCAAAGTCAAAAAATTTCACCGTAGTACGAACTCAAATATCAAGATATCTATATATCATTCGACAATGATAATAGATGATTCACAATTTCCATGCTGATTAAAAAATATATAAATTTAATTTGTAAACCACATCCACCAGGGTCTACCGAGTCTCACTAAAAAAATTGAAATGAACGAGGATAACTGAAGAACAAACATACATGTAAAACATTATAACAACATATAAATATTAAAACATTATTAGGACTTAAAAACTCAATATTAATATGTCACAATTATAATATCATATACTTTGATTCACATTAAATTAAAAAACCCAGAAATCATCCATGAATCCATAAAAAAATTGAGGAATGTAATATTAGAATAGTAAAAAAAGAAGATGTTAGGATGTGGCAAATTTCAACCCAATATATAAAAATTAACATAGATGTATGAACATTTGAGGACCCAATAGCCTTGTTAATGTAATATTTTATTAATTCTCTATAGTGGTAGTTAGGTTTCTTGATGATCCTTACTTTTTTTAGATGTATTATTTTTTCAATTTTCTAATAATTCATGTAGCTTCTAAAAACATTAAATGTTGGATGTTATTATATTTGAATCTCATACCATAGAATTTATAAAATATTTTGAGGTCTATGGACTAATTTCGACTTAATGGTGAACGATTTTCATGTTATTTAATGCAATAGGTCATCCTCGATTATATTTTCAAAACGATAAAAAAAATCAAGATACCTAAGGTCTGTGTAATTATAGGAGTAGTTGGAAACCTATACATAAATATTATGGTATAAATTTGTAATTTTTTTATATATTACATAGATGCGGTGATCAATTTTGAATATGATTCAATGCGATTATATATTTATCATCCGGTAAAATAAAATCTGTGATGTCTTTTACTATGTATGTATGATTAAAATCCAAACCATGAAAAACCAGAGTATATATTTTATTCAATAATTTATTATATTACTTAATGTATTTTTGAGTTATATTAGGATTATATTGAGTGTGAATTGAATTTAATGTTTTTATAAAATTGATACATATTGGTTTATGTTCACATATACTGATTTTATTGATGTTTAAAACAGATCACATATTTCGACTAGTGGGAACTTATAATGATTAATTTTAAATGGTCCAAAGTAAGGTTTAATAATAAAAAATTACTATCTATTATGTGATTATTATTTCATAGTGGTTTAAATGTTTTTTAACAAAAAATCCTGATAAATTATTATCAAACTAATATGTTATTTCGATACAATGATCATTTTTGTATCAAAGGATGGTTAGATTTGATGATGAAAATATCTATGTTTAATTTTTCTATTAATATGATTTTACATAGTAGATGATGTAGACATTGCAAATTTTTTAAAATCATGATCATGAATATTCATTGAATGGTTCAATGATGGATATAATTGAGAAAATTATATTATAATAGACTAATGGCAATGTTTTTTGATTTTTTTGGATATCCTTATCCCATATTGTGGATTTAACTATCTAGGAAAATAAAATTATAGCTTAGTTAATATCATCAATATAGTCATATAATTTAATCCATCAACATTTAATAGGGAATTCTTAATGTGACATCTATCCATCTTGAGGTTATAAAATGGGAGATAAACTATTGATTATTATAATAACTCTAACATGACTATGATCTAATTCATTTCTATCATGGTATCATTTTAAGATGATGTATGTGTGATGTTATTGTTTTAATAATTACTAGAATAATGTGGTGTAATGGTAATGACTATATTTTATTCTATAATGGATAGAGAAATGATATTTGATGATATAAGGGACATGATAAAAAATATTGACATGAGGAGAGAGACTAATATATATTCTAGTGATGATTTACATTATGATGGAAGAGGGTTCAAAACAATCAAATAATTATATGTTCCTCAAAATAGATTTAAATACAGAGGATTATTTATAAATATATAAGAGATATATATTTATGGTGGTATAGTTGTTAATGGATTCATATCAAGAAATTATTCTTTAACAGCAACGAAAATTATTGTATTGTAACTTCATAAGGAGTTAATGAAATTAATTAATCATAATAAAATTATTATTGATCTACATATAAGGTTCAAATAGATTCTAGAATATAATATAATTAATTTTTTAATGTAATTCTATTCCACTAGTCAGGAGGGATGCATTATAAAATTAATATCTTGATACATTTGAAGGCTTCATCTCGTGGATAATAATCCTATTAACAGCATGGAAAATATTGATTTGAATATATTTTGAGGAATACAATTTTCATTGATATAAAAGGATATAACTGCATTTTATTTCACTATAATAATTAAATCTCAATAGTAAATGTGAATTTAAGATTGTTTTACAATGTTAATTGTAGAAGTATTATGTAAAATAGATTTTTGATCACTTATCATGGATATAGTTGTAAGTGATTTCAAATTTTATAATACTAGACGTGTAGTGGGAGTTATACATGTAATAAAATCATCAAATTGATATTCTTGGATATAAGAATTTTATTTTTAAATACACTATGAAAATGGTATTAATTCATCATTAGAGATGTTCATGTTGATTGGGGATCATTCATACATCATTTGTTTTGAGGGTTCTATAAATGTGAATTAATAGAACATTATTTTTATACATGTGTTAAGATTAATTAAATACTATATTTTGGGACTTGATCATTCATGATTCATGGGACTCAACCTTGTTAAATTACAAGGAATGTCAAAATACCTTATGAAATTAATTAAATAATCCAAAAATAATTTGTTGACTTACTTCATAAAAAATAAATCATATGTGTCTTGATTGTTCATGAAATGGAAAAAACCAGTTGAATAGAAAATTGTGTCCCAGATAAAACTCATTACATCAAAAAATTTATGTGTGTAGATTGGTTTATTTAAATATTCGGACACAGTTTCAATGGAAATAAGATTAAAATTATATTAATGCTTTAGAATATAATTTTTTTTGAAACAAATTAAATTGAAATTGATGAAATATGTGATGATCAGGATGATACATTATGTTATGCCCATAGTTTTTTGTGTTCATAATGTTGGTACCACAATTTTTCTAATCAATCATATACCCATGGAACCAATAAGAGAAGAATTAACAAAAACCATATTGATATGAAAGTTACTGCATTTAGGTTACTTAATTTTCATTTTATATTTATCATATATTTATATGGATTCCAAATATAGATAAAATCATGATGATAAATCTCATGTATATTTCTTTGTAGGATACTATGATGGAAATTATGGAAGTTGACATTTTTAGGATTACAAAAAAAAATCATCAAAAGATGAAATGTGTTCATTAAAAGGAATTCCACTTATATGTTCATAATTTCATGGTGGGGAATGATGAAAAAGTAGTAATAATAATTTTTTATATTTAATTTAACTGAGTATCCAAACCTACACTAATTATAAATAATCATGATTTTTATTAATATACAGAATAGTAAGAAAATATGGAGGATTTTTCATGAGGATGAATATAAATTTCAACATTAAAACTAACTAGGTATGTTTCAGATAGCTTTATATTTTGGGAAAGTCAGTGTAATGCTTTTGATTATACAATTATCGAGACACAATTTTTAAAAATAAAATTTCAAATTGTAGCATTATTGATGTCCTAAAGTGTCACATGACTAAAATATAGCTATGGAGTTGACATTATGTTCATTATTTTAGTTAATATATGTGAATCATAAATCCCTAAATAATAGCTAACCAAAATAATACTATTGAATGAGATTTTGATATGAAGAATCAGGTGGAATCATAGTTTTTGAACAACAATTGGTATTTTTCACCATGACCACAATAAAAAAATTAGAATAAGTAGTATTCCATTTAAAAGATTAATTTGGTGGAAGTAGAAGCTATAATAAAATAAAAATTAATACCGAACTTTAGTAGAAGTTGGACCTATACATTGTGGAAATATTCTCTCTGGTAGTAAATCATACCTTCATATTATCTATAATTATTTTAGTTTCATTTTTTTGATTAAATTTGGAATATTTAGATATAATTATTGGTATTCATCATGGTTATATTTAGGTGGAAATAAATATAATGAACCCAATAAATTTTAAGATCATTTAAACTAGGAAATAATATATAAATAGTAGAAAATCATATATAGGTTGAAATTGGGGGTAAGGTTGTTTATCAAAAAGATCAAATCACTAATGTATGATAAGGTTTTTATATATTTAAACTAATATCTATATATCTATTATTTTGATAATAGTGAGGAATAATTCATCATATAAATTTCGTACATTAACAACTTGCATATATGGATTTATTAATTTATATAATTTAAAGAACAATCAATGACATATCAAGGGTATTTTAAAATAAATATCTATGAAATTTTTTAAAAGTGATATCATGTGGATATAATGTGATATTAATAATAATTTTTTATATTTTATAAAAGGATTTAAACATAATGAATTTTGAAATTACTATAATGAATGAATTATAATTTTCTTCAACTACTTTATCTGATCATGTTAAACATGGGAATGATAAATTTATATGAATAGAGTAAGATTAAAATAAAATATTAATCTTTTTATATACATAAATAGTATGAAATATATGTTGTCCCATGTTTTGAACTCAATTAAATTATTCCTATGTTTTCTTGTTTTTCTATAGTTTCGTCTCAATTGTGAAGAAAGAATATAAGGAATATGTGAATTAGATTTTTATATATCTAAAATATATATAATAGATAACCCATTCACTTGTAGATGATGATCCTTATGTTAGGTATGATTATGAAATCATTTCAGGGGGCTGAAATTATTTGAAATACATAAAATGGAATACCATTTCTTTATTGAGAATCATTTTGAGCTAAATATTATGAAAATAACATGTAATTTATTTTCACTATAACTGACGATAAATATGGTTTATAACTAGAATAAATCATAAATATATTTGAAATGTATAATTAAAGAATGTTGATGAAAATTTCAAAATTATTCATGAAACTATAAGAGTTAATGTCAAATACATATAACAGATAATCCAGTGTTTCATGAACAGATCTAGAATATCAACCTTATATACATTAACATCATGAAATATCATGGGGATGTATTCATGGTGATACAAGAGAATTATTGATAAATAAATATTGTGGATATATATTGTAATACATTAGTCTGGGGGAAATAAAAGAAAAATTGAGCCTTAGTTGGACATAGTTGAATTGAGATAGAATTCAAATGAGAATAGAACGTAGAGTAATTAAAATGTGAAATTAATTCCTATGTTTGTTAGGGAGCCATTTTTTCCTTTAAATTTTATTTTGGTGTGATATTGTTGGGATTTTTGTAGACTCTTCCTGATTATGTGTAATTTTACAAGTGAACTGATCTCTGGAGGACCCTCTTTTAATATTATACTAGTGGCATCAAGATTTAGCTATGTGGAAGTGTGGGTACTAAAAAATTATAAACCTTAGATATTTTTCTTATTTTTAAAAGTCTCCTAATAATTCATGTGTCTGATTAATTCATTGGTACATGGTAGGTTTGATGTTTGAATCTCTTCTAGTATTGTTTTAAAGAGAGTATTGTGGTATAGGGAACACTTCTAATTTATCATTTATTTTAATTATATCCAAGAAGGGATATATAGAATCACTATTTTTCACATTTAAATGGATGATAAAATAAAAATGTAAAAAGTCTATGAATCCTTAGGACTATGTGGGATCCATTATTAAAATTTATTGGAACTAATTTTTTTTTTACTGAATAACTGGATGTTCTTATATGAATGTATTATGATCCAATGTGAAGATACATTGTTATTCCAATGAATTCAATGTTTATATAACATTATTTGTTGATGTAGTATCTAAATATTAAAAAAATATTAATGGTTCTTTTAATTGTTTTAAGTCAAGGTTTTCAAGATTTTTTTCTGTGATATATAGTAAGCATGTCGTGAGTGTGTATTTGATAGTGTGGTGATCTAGGTCACAAATAATGTTCCAAGCTCTAATAAACTAAATTTTCAATGGATTTACGTTGTTGAATAATTTATTTTTGTATGGTCTCACAATATCTAATTATTAATGATTAAACATCAAGTTATGTTTATAAGAGTACATATCAAAGGAATTTATGGTGTTTAAAATTTCAATGATTACCTCAAAAAAATTGCCCTTAAAATTGTTAAATTTAGTGGATTATGTGTTTTCGAATCAATCAACGAGTTACAAAGTCATCCAAATAAGATGGGTCATAAGGGAGAAGTATAAAGGGTGTAAAAGAGTTATAATGTAACTTATCATATAATCATTTTGTTAAAAAAATATCCAAAAACATAGAAATCACATGAGAATGTTTCTAATTCCCTGAAGTATCCATTTTGGGACTACATTTCATCCTCGACCAATTAGGGCATAGTGAAACATCCACCTATATAGGGTAAATTGTGTTGAGACCTTTAGGTTGGATGAAATATCCATATATATGGAATGTGTACCAATATATTGTAGTTAAATATCATATTTTCAATATTAGTTTAATACCTTGATAGTCCACCCTATAGAAGAATTCTGATGTACGATTTTCAAATGTCGTGTCTAGAGCCTTCAGAGCTCCATGTTTCCACACATTGGAACCCTCCACAACATCATGACCTCTTTAAATAACTGAAAATATATATTAGAGAAACAATTTGAATGTGAAAAACCAAATTTTCAATGACATTAAATTTTTTTCCAATGTAGATATCATGATGTGGCACCCCATGGTCTAATGTCTCATGTCTCCGAAGAACATTGTTATCTCTCAAGACCATATGTTTAATGATAGATATTTTGTACTTTTAATATTTTTTATTCATTTATATTTTATCACAAGGTCACTGGACTAATAGTGTTGTAACACAATCCTTATTGTGACCAGTTATGTATTTTTTATGGTCCGTTGTTTTCCCTGTAGTGGAATACATTTTTTACGCAGTGGAATGGTTTTTTCAGGTTGTAGGTTTGTATTTATGTGTGTTTTATTAGGAATTTCATGCATTTAGTGGGGTGATATCTATATTAAAATTGTTTTATTATAAGATCATTTGGTTATATATTGTTTTCCATTGGTTTCCACTTATATTAAGTTGGTTAGTTCACAAAATTAGACATTATCATTTTCTAGTCATTCTATTTTGTTTATATTTTATTTAATTTAGGTATATTTATCATTCATTATAAATTATGGACATTTATATCATTATATAATTTTTATTCCCTTTATGTATATATAAACATGACCCTCATTCTTTGGCAATGAGGATTTCCTTCATTCTTGTAACAAACAGAATTTGATTTCCACCAAAATTGGCACCAAAACTATCCTAACACAAGACATAATGGGTGTTCCCTATCTCCATGGGCTGGATGAAGTTCGCATGTATCATATATTGTTTTTTGGGAATGGTTTACCCAATTATGGATATATAAAACGAAAAAATAATAGATAAACCGAATCGGAAATATTCATTCAAAACAAGAATTAGACAAAATCAAAAACTGAATACCTAGATATAATAATAATAAAGGATGTGCAAAGTTACAAATAAAGAGAATAAAAACATCAATAAGGACTCCATGCGACAAGGGGTCATCACCGAGAAGTCGTCACCACATCATCGTACCATGGATGGGAACTAAAACCTCGAACCTCTATCAACCAAATCCATTCCATTACCTGTGTCAAACATGACCATGTACACATAAAACCAAGGTGTTTAAGTAGGGTGTGATAGTAATCCAAATTGGTTACCAGAAATAGATTTCATCGAGTAAATAATACATGATACAAACATGCAATTTTTTTAACAGGAGGTAGTGGAAACAATTTTTAATGAATGAAACATTTAAATGTTATCTATTTTCAAAGGTAAATATCAATGAATGATAAAATTCCAATTAAACATGTAGGATCCAATATCTTCTATAGAAAACAAATATATTCAATGATAGTTACCCAGTAGTAAATGAGAACCAATCGCGGGAACACCCTTAGGAACTAGGTAATATCGGGCTCCACGTACCATGTACCTTGATGTAATGTAACAATAGAAAAATCTGTTCTCTTGAATGAGACACTAGTATAGAACAAAACAATAAAATAGTGGACCCCAATGAACATCAATATAGTATTTTTTGTTTTAGTTATTCATTTTGATCAGTGAAACAAAGAAAAACACCATCTGGATCACTAGCGGACTAGTACATATCTGTACTCCTAGATTCCCAGGATTCACCTATTATTCTCAAACCATTATCTAAGGATACCAAAAGCCATTATCACATAATCCCATCAGCTTAGTTTATAAAAAACTCAAAACAGAATGGTCATTTTCTTCACACCACATACACCACTAAATAAAACAATAACAATATCAATAAAATATATCAACAATGTTTAACAATGTTTTTCACAAAAAAATCCCTTTAAAACCCCCCACTATGAAAACCATATTCATACCCATATTCATCAAAACAGAATTTTCAGTACCCAAAAAATATCAACAAATCCATTACATGAGTTATAAATCAACCCCATTTGGCATAATATAAAATATACATGTAAAACACCCATTTTGACAACAAATTGGTACCTAAATATCATTTTCTCAACAAACGTCACCAAAACAAGATTTCTGTAACGCCCCGACCCCAGTTACCCAGAGTCGGTGCATTACTTCGTAACATTGGCATGATCACAATAGATCAAGTCTCGAAAGACTGATTAGTTTAGTAGCCTTGGAAGCACTAGATACATTCATAAGTCTTACATTACTTCATAAAGTAAAACAAAACTACAACATCTTCTCTTCATATCCCCTTATATTATCCCTGCAGGTCATTCATAATATACTTTTTCACATCCTGTAAAAATTAAAACATTGAAAGGGGTGATCTCAAATGCTCAGTAAGGATAACAATATAGAAGAAGCTTTCATAAATAAACATTAACATTTAAGGCAATGTATAACTAAAAAAATCCTTTTAAACTTGAACTATAGAAAAATATGGAAAAAGTAAAATGAAATAATGTCATTTACTTACTCACATGGATATTCTGCTAGTCGAATAATCACATGAAATATTAATAACCACTTTCAGAATGATGGAATGCATAATGCCAGAATATCATAACCACGTAGCCAAGGCCTCGTGCTAAGACCACAAATTAGATTTTGTCAAGGCCTCGTGCCAAGACACTAGTTTGTCTAATGAGACCTGCCGATGCATCGAGGAGCTATAGCAGGATCCACCCGTCACTTATTAAGTCCAATTCATTCCTCATATGAATAGGTTTAAACATATCATAAACCATAACATAATCGTATCACATAAAACATGCATAAAGGAAAAATAACATTTCCACATTTCAATAACAAGATATCAATACTACACATTGATATAATAAAAACACTTTCAAAACCATTTTCAATACCAAAATAAAAGAAAGGTAAAACATTGTATTTTTTTTAAAGTATGGCTTGTAGAGGAAGCTGAAAGTCAAATAATGGACATTGCAGTGGAGAAGTCTTCGTCGCCGCATACGTACGACAAAAAAATTCCCTTTTGTCATTTAGTAAATGCTTTGTATAAAAATATTCCTTTTGAATAAACGTAAAAGTCAAGGGGGTTTATACACCGTATAAAAGCAAGTTGTGTATAAAACCAAATATTCCTCAATGAAAGGAGATTGAGACGAAGTCCTTACAAAGATAATTTATAATATAAAATAGATCTATTATGTGTATTTACAATAAGTACACATAAAGAAAGTAAAAATACAAGATAGTACATAATAATATCATGACATAATTTGAATGTAGTAGATTAACCCAAAGAATGGAAATTGGGTTAAGAAATTCCCTTACCTCGTGTCCGACTTGACTTGATCGTTCTTTAATCTCATGAATAATAAACTAGAGTTAATTTATAGATTCTTAAGAACCTTTTCAAGTTTCTTATTCCTTTAATATCACTTATTACCATGTTATGAACATTATGTAATTATTTTAAGTTAATAACGGTCATTTTGTTGATCTTTGGTACTTGAGTCAAAAATAAACTTCTTATAATTACAAGTTGTTCATGTGGTAAAATATACGTTATATCCAGAATTATATTCATGATATATATATCATATCTATCATATATATCCAGTATATACATACATTTATAATATTCCATAACGTTTAGAGGTAAGAAATGAAATGCACCGTTCATGGAGACGGTAAGTCGTACGTACGCATGAACGCTACTTTCATTTCAATTTCGTATTTAATTAAAACATAATTATATAAAGGTATATTATAATTCCAGTATAATATCATATATAATATCTTTTACTTCATCCTTTATACATCCCTCATATGGAATTAACGATTAAAATCACTTTGAGGGGGCGGTAGTCCGCACTTCCTAAAATGAAAATATCGTGTTTACCCATAATGCAAACCATAATGTTATGACATAAATTAAAAATACAGAAGCTTAAGGAAAACATAAACATATTATATATCATATAAAAAAATAGTGACATCTTAATGGCCCCCTTTTAAGGTGTTATATGAGTGTTGAACAATCATCATTTCGTGAGGCAGAAATTCTCCATCCACAGAAACAGTATGTTCTTTAACCATTATATGTTTGTGTGTGTAAGTGTAGCTCTAATAATTCATATAAAAACATCCTAGTATATTTAGGATACTGGTTTTGTTACAAAATAAGTGAATAAAAAGAGCTTTTGGGGTTGGAGAATAAAAATAAAACATAAGAACACAAAAGAAAACACTACCTTTAAAACGGGTAACTCTTTTTTGATTTGAGCCAAAGGCTTCCTTGGGAATAATTCTTCCCAAAGTGAGGCTTCTAGGAGTAAGAGAGGGAAGATGGGAGAGTATTTGGGGAGAGTTTGGCCTTGATCCCTTGGCCTTTTCTGAGGTAAGTTTCCCTGACGCTTAGGACATTCATTTGCATAATGACTCATTTCTCTACAATTGTAGCATTCAACATTGATAGCCTCTTTCATTCCCTTGCAATCACGCGCCTGGTGACCTTTTTCTCCACATTTATAAAAAACTCCCATTCCTTTTAGGCAAGTACCAGGTTGATTATTCCCACAATTATCACATAATGGAAAATCCTTCTTTCCCTTTTTCCATTTATCTGCCTCTTATTCCACAGTTCTCTTCTTCTCTTACTTTACTTTATTGTCATAAGATTTAGAGAATTCATTTTTTGTCTTGATAGTACATGAGACAATGTCTTCATACAAAGAGAAGGTTTGTGAGACTAATTCTCGACGAAGAAATGGTTTTAGCCCATCAAATAAACGATCAATCTTACTTCTTGGGTTACGTATATAATGTGCATCATGCCTTGCTAACCATGTAAAGTTAGGCTTATACTTTGCGACATTGTCATCCTCGTTTTGTCTCAGACTCAGAAATTTCCTTTCCATATATGCTCGATGGTCATGTGGAAAGTAGTTTTCTAATGAAATCCCTTTGAACTCTCTCCATTCTACTTGATACTTATTCACCTTCCTTCGTGTTTTGAATCAATGACCACCATTGATCGGTATCACCAGTGAGGCGGTAAACTGCCATGATAACCTTCTCCCTTTGGCTACTCCCCAAGGCATGGAATATTTTCTCTAAGGAGTTTATACATTGCTCAGCTACTAATGGATTTGTACCCCCATTAAATGTTTGCAGTTGTTGCCTCATGAAGCGGTCTAACATTGATCCTCCACGTTGCGGATCAGGGTGCTCCATACGAGTAAGGTTATTATTCATAACCTGAGTGAGTTTTCCCAGTATGGTAATAAGTTGATCAGCAGTAGTTGTATCTCTAGATCCATGATAATTATCTTGAGAAGGAGGGAAATCCCTACTTGGAGTGCGTGCATTGATACGGTTTCCATCCCTTCCACTAGGCGCCATTTCTAAACAATGGCATAAACTAGATTAGTTTATGAATCAAAATACATAATTCCATACTTGTAAAACACTTAACACTAATTGAACTATTTATAGATATAATCCATAATAAAAAAAAAGTTTTCTTTGAGGAAGTATATACTCATAACCCTTCATAGTGGTTTGTAATGAAAATGAGAATTATCCTAAGAATATCCCCCGGGAGTTTCATAACCAAGAGTGCAGCAAGGCCCGTTGTCGTGCACCAGTTCCCGTTCGTGTCTAGCTCAAAGCGGTGTTTTCGGGTTTTAACCCTAGGTACATATGTTCCAGATCCGCCTCTACCTGCTCGTATCCAGACAGGTATGTATTGCTCAGAAAACTCACAAAATCTCTATAATACCAAGATTCTAGGAAGTTCTTCTATATTAATCCTTAAATTCTATCTTCGGGATATGTTCTCTAATCAGAGTTTATCTAAATTTAGCTTCCAAGGTTAGTACTAAACTACCTCTGATACCAACTGTAACGCCCCGACCCCAGTTACCCAGAGTCGGTGCATTATTTCGTAACATTGGCATGATCACAAAAGATCAAGTCTCGAAATACAGATTAGTTTAGTAGCCTTGGAAACACCAGATACATTCATAAGTCTTACATTACATCATAATGTAAAAAAAACCACAACATCTTCTCTTCATATCTCCTTATATTATCCCTGCAGGTCATTCATAATATACATATTCACATCCGGGAAAAATTAAAACATTGAAAGGGGTGAGCTCAAATGCTCAGTAAGGATAACAATATAGCGGAATCTTTTATAAATAAACATTAACATTTAAGGCAATGTATAACTAAAACAAAAGCCTTTTAAACTTGAAATTTAGAATAATATGGCAAAAGTAAAATGAAATAATTCCATTTACTTACTCACTGGGATATTATACTAGTCGAATAATCACATCAAATATTAATAACCACTTTCATAATGATGGAATGCATAATGACAGACTATCATAACCACGCAGCCAAGGCCTCGTTCCAAGACCACAAATAAGATTTTTTCAAGGCCTCATGCCAAAACAAAAGTTTGTCTCATGAGACCTGCTGATTCATCGAGGAGCTATAGCGGGCTCCACCTGTCTCTTATTAAGTCCAATTCAGTCCTCATATGAATAGGTTTAAACATATCATAAACCATAACATAATTGTATCATATAAAACATGGATAAAGGAAACATAACATTTCCAAATTTCAATAACAAGATATCAATACTACACATTGATATAATAAAAACACTTTCAATACAATTTTCAATACCAAAATAAAAGAAAGGTAAAACATGGTATTTACTTTTCTTTTAAAATAAAGTATGGCTTGTAGAGGAAGCCAAAACTCAAATAATGGTCATGGCGATGGAGAAGTCGTTGTCTCCGTATATGTACAACAAAAACATTCCCTTTTTCGTTTAGTAAATGCTTCGTATAAAAATATTCCTTTTGAATAAATGTAAAAGTCAAAGTGGTTTATACACCGTATAAAAGAAAGTTGTTTATAAAGCCAAATATGCCTCAATGAAATGAGATTGAGACGAAGTCCTTACAAAGATAATTTTTAAAATAAAATAGATCTATTATGTGTATTTACTATAATTACACATAAAGAAAGTAAAAAATACAATATAGGACATAATAATAACATGACATAATTTGAAAGTAGGAGATTAACCCAAAGAATGGAAATTGGGTTAAGAAATTTCCTTACCTCATGTCCGACTTGACTTGATTGTTCTTTAATCTCCTGAATAATAAACTAGAGTTAATTTATAGTTTCTTAAAAACCTTTTCAAGTTTCTTATTCCTTTAATATCACTTATTACCATGTTATGAACATTATGTAATTATTTTAAGTTAATAACGGTCGTTTTGACGATCTTTGGTACTTGAGTAAAAAATAAACTTCTTATAATTACAAGTTGTTCATGTGGTGAAATATCCGTTATATCCAGAATTATATTCATGATATATATATCATATATCTCATATATATCCAGTATATACATACATTTATAATATTCCATAACTTTTAGAGGTAAGAAATGAAATGCACCGTTCATGGAGACGGTAAGTCGTACGTACGCATGAACGCTACTTTTATTTCTATTTCTTATTTAATTAAAACGTAATTATATAAAGGTATATTATAATTCCAGTATAATATCATATATAATATCATTTACTTCATCCTTTATACATCCCTCATATGGAATTAACGATTAAAATCACTTTGAGGGGGCGGTAGTCCGCACTTCCTAAAATGAAAATATCGCGTTTACCCATAATGGAAACCATAAATTTATTCCATAAATGAAAAATACAGAAACTTAAGTAAAACATAATCATATTATATATCATATATAAATATAGTGACATCTTAATGGCCACCTTTTAATGTGTTATATGAGTGTTGAACAATCATCATTTCGTGAGGAAGAAATTCTCCATCCACAGAAACAGTGTGTTTTTTAACAATTAGATGTTGGTGTGTGTAAGTGTAGCAAGAATAATTCTTATAAAAACAACATAGTATATTTAGGATACTGGTGTTGTTACAAAATAAGTTAATAAAAAGAGTTTATGGGGTTGGATAATAAAAATAAAACATATGAACACAAGAGAAAACACTACCTTTAAAACAGGTAACTCTTTTTTGATTTGAGCCAAAGGCTTCCTTGGGAAGAATTGTTCCCAAAGTGAGGCTTCTAGGAGTAAGAGAGGGAAGTTGGGAGAGTATTTTAGGAGAGTTTGTCCGAGACAAATGGCTTGAAATTTTGAATAAGGTGGGAGTGGTGGGGGCCTTTTATAAGTGGAGAGGAGGGGAACTTTTGGAAAGTAATGAAATGTTATATTGTTATACAATGATTTTCGGATTCTAAAGGCCCTACATTTATATAATTCGTGGATACGGTGAAAAGGGTTCTAAATCTACCCATACAATATGATTTGGACAAGTGTAAGCCTTGGATTTTACATTATCTTTTCTTTTTATTTAAATCGTTAATTAATGAGGTAATCGCTGCATCATCATGGTGTCATAAATAATTTAATATATTCAAGGTCTAAAAATTACAAAAAAAATATAATGACGTAGGAAATATTTTTATCTTTCTAATGAATATTTATAGTCAAAAATATGACTTTTATAACCCCATCTGAAAATTGTTTTAGTAAAACAACGTATGTTTGTGACATTTTTATTTTAACTTTAAATAAATGTTATTTATGACATTTTCCTACCAAAGTGGCTCCATGGGGTATTCAAGTTGACCCATGTATTGTATTGGTCGGACATGACTCATCCAATAGGGGTAGGACAGGTGTAAAGGACATTTCAAATTATTATAACATTATCTTTACCTTAAATTACACTAATTACCTTTAATCACGATTAATTAAACTTAAAAGTTACTATTCTCCAAAAAATTATTTTAATCCCATTGAACCACATTTTACATCCTAATGACAACCATGTATGTCGGATTTTTGAAAATAAAATCACAGAAGTGGTAATGTTTCATTTAAACGAAAAATCAGCTTTTTAACTACCACTTAGTGGTTTCACTATTCATCAAAAATTGAAGTTTTTCAGATCAATGCCAAAATTTCACCCTAAGCTATAATTGAAATTACGAATCCAAAAATGATGACTATTTTACAAAATTCCAAACATATAAGTTTCATTAATTAATTTTATAATTTATTCCCGATGTCACAACAAATAGCGTGTTTTTAAGAGACAATATATATCAAAATATTGACAATTGTTTATGTCCAATTTCAATGATAAATTAATTATAATGACCACCATTGGATATAACGGTAATAATATATTCTAATTATACTTTAAAACCACTAAATAGAATAATTTATCACTATAAATTATTTTTATTAAAAAAGTTGTATTTAAGTATTTTTCACTATTCATAAAAATTGAAAGTTCTCAGAAAATTACAAAAAATTCAACTTCGGATAATTTTGATATTAAGAATACAAAAATGAAGTCCATTTTGAAATATAAAATTTCTATAATTTAAAAAATTGGGTATTACTATTCATAACGGCTACTTTGATTAGTTGTGGTGTGTTAGAACTCAAACTTACGTAAAATGCAAGCTATTGCATTATTGAAAGAGAGGGGTATTGTGAAAGCTAGGGGTGTTACATTCTCCCCTCCTTCAATAAATTGCATCCTCATAATTTGAATTTTTTTTTTGAAAATAAAAGGTTGAAAATAGAAAATGCCTTTGTGGGAAACCCACATCGGATATAAGGTTGATAACAGTATAACTTTAAAAGAAAGAAAGATAAGTACAAAGGTCACCGAGATAGCCCATACAATGATTCTATAAAAATATGGATATGGAAGAAAAACAAACCATCAAGGTCTGATGGAGAGTTGTAGAAAACTGGATTAGGAGAAAGTTAACCACAAGAAAATCACAAACTTGTGATTGGTTAAAAGATCATTGAATCCCCAGTTGGAAAAGTTAACCGACAACGTTTTTGTTTTAAGTTACCTTTTATAAAGATGAGGAATTTATTTAAGAGATTTTCTAAGAATGTAAGGAAATATTCTTACATGTCGTGTAGACTTTCATTCCTTAATAAATTTTTACCACAAACACATCTTTCACTCCATATGGTAACAGAACTCAAAAATATTCTATTTATCGTAATTATATAGGGTTCTAAATATTAATACATACCATTTAGATTAGTAAAACTATTTTGTAATAACCAGGGTCTTCCTGTAGGCTAGTGGTATGTAATAAAGGCCTGTCGCACTATGGTTGTGGGTTCGATTCCTGCAGTTTTGTCCGACGTGACGGGTTATGCCCCACCCTGCAGGCTGTCCTTTTCCTAAAACTATAGTATTATAATATTCCAAAAATAATCTTCATAAATGTTTTGACATTAAACAATACTATCCAAGGTTCAACATAATCCATTACAACCTATATAGTTATCCAAAATACCTCTGTCCATACTTTTTCTAAAATTTCTCTAAATTCCAAAATCAATTTATCAGATTCCCCAAACAAAGTAAAGTTTCTCTTATTGTCACATACTAAAAATATAATTACCTTAATCATTTTAAAACCTTACTAAAACAACAATTACTGTAGTAAAATACTTATATATATATATATCACATTATTCTAATAACCAGAATATAATCCATGAGTCCAAAAGCACCAATACATTAATTATTCTTCTTCAACTGTAGTAACAGCATAAGATTGGTTTTGATCCCTTGGCCTTTTCTGAGGTAAGTTTCCCTGACTCTTAGGAAATTCATTTTCATAATGACCCATTTCTATACAATTGTAGCATTCAATATTGATAGCCTCTTTCTTTCCCTTGCAATCACGCGCCTGGTGACCTTTTTCTACACATTTATAACAAACTCCTATTCCTTTTAGGCAAGTACCAGGATGATTCTTCCCACAATTATCACATAATGGAAAATCCGTCTATCCCTTTTTCCCTTTATCTACCTCTTGTTCCACAATTCTCTTCTTCTCTTAATTTACTATATTGTCATAAGATTTAGAGAATTCCTTTTCTGTCTTGATAGCACATGAGACAATGTCTTCATACGACGAGAAGGTTTGTGTGACTAATGCTCGACGAAGAAATGGTTTTAACCCATCAAATAAATGATCAATATTACTTCTTTTGTTACATATATAATCTGCATCATGCCTTTCTATCCTTGTAAAGTTAGCCTCATACTTTGCGACATTCTCATCCTCCTTTTGTCTCAGACTTAGAAATTTCCTTTCCATATATGCTCTATGGTCATGTGGAAAGTATTTTTCTAATAAAATAATTTTGAACTCTCTCCATTCTACTTGATACTTATTCACCTTCCTTCGTGTTTTGAATCAATGACCACCATTGATCGGTATCACCAGTGAGGCGGTAAACTCCCATGATAACCTTCTCTCTTTCGCTACTCCCCAAGGCATGGAATATTTTCTATAAGGAGTTTATAAATTTCTCAGTTACTAATGGATTTGTACCCCCATTAAATGTTTGCAGTTGTTGCCTCATGAAGCGGTCTAACATTGATCCTCCACGTTGCGGATCAGGGTGCTCCATACGAGTAAGGTTATTATTCATAACCTGAGTGAGTTGTCCTAGTATGGTAATAAGTTGATCAGCAGTAGTTGTATCTCTAGATCCACAATAATTATCTTGAGAAGGAGGGAAATCCCTACTTTGAGTGCGTGCATTGATACGGTTTCCATTCCTTCCACTAGGCGCCATTTCTAAACAATGGCATAAACTAGATTAGTTAATGAATCAAAAAACAGAATTCCATACTTGTAAAACACTTAAAACTTATTGAACTATTTATGGATATAATCCATAATCATAAAAAATATTTTCTTTGAGGAAGTATATACTCATAACCCTTCATAGTTCTTTGTAAAGAAAATGAGAATTATCCTAAGAATACCCCCCGGGAGTTTCGTAACCAAGAGTGCAGCAAGGCCCGTTGTCGTGCACCACTTCCCGTTCGTGTCTAGCTCAAAGCGGTGTTTTCGGGTTTTACCCCTAGGAACATATGTGCCCGAGCCGCCTGTACCTGCTCGTATCCAGACTGGTATGTATTTCTCAGAAAACTCATAAATCCTCTATAACACCAAGATTCTAAGAAGTTCATCTATACTAATCCTTAAAGTCTATCTTCGGGATATGTTCTCTAATCAGAGTTTATCTAAATTTAGCTTCCAAGGTTAGTACTAAACTGCCTCTGATACTAACTGTAACGCCCCGACCCTAGTTACCCGGAGTCGGTGCATTACTTCATAACATTGGCATGATCAAAAAAGATCAAGTCTCGAAATACCGATTAGTTTAGTAGCCTTGGAAACACCAGATACATTCATAAGTCTTACATTACATCATAAAGTAAAAAAAATACAACATATTCTCTTCATATACACTTATATTTTCCCTGCAGGTCATTCATAATATACTTATTAACATCCTGGATAAATTAAAACATTGAAAGGGGTGAGATCAAATGATCAGTAAGGATAACATTATAGCGGAAGATTTCATAAATAAACATTAACATTTAAGGCAATGTATAACTAAAACAAAAGCCTTTTAAACATGAAATTTAGCATAATATGGAAAATGTAAAATGAAATAATTCCATTTACTTACTCACTGGGATATTCTAATAGTCGGATAATCACATGAAATATTAATAACCACTTTCATAATGATGGAATGCATAATGCCAGACTATCATAACCACGCAGCCAAGGCCTCGTGCCAAGACCACAAATAATATTTTTTCAAGGCCTCGTGCCAAAACACTAGTTTGTCTCATGAGATCTGCCGATTCAACGACGAGCTTTAGCGGGCTCCACCCGTCACTTATTAAGTCCAATGCATTCCTCATATGAATAGGTTTAAACATATCATAAACCATAACATAATCGTATCACATAAAACAGGCATAAAAGAAACATAACATTTCCACATTTCAATCACAAGATATCAATACTACATATTGATATAATAAAAACACTTTCAAAACAATTTTCAATACCAAAATAAAATAAAGGTAAAACATGGCATTTATTTTTCTTTTAAAAAAAAGTATGTCTTGTAGAGGAAGCCGAAACTCAAATAATGGTCACGGCGATAGAGAAGTCGTTGTCGCCGCATATGTACGACAAAAACATTCCCTTTTGTCGTTTAGTAAATGCTTCGTATAAAAAGATTCCTTTTGAATAAATGTAAAAGTCAAAGGGGTTTATACACCGTATAAAAGAAAGTTGTGTATAAAGCCAAATATGCCTCAATGAAAGGAGATTGAGACGAAGTCCATACAAAGATAATTTTTAAAATAAAATAGATCTATTATGTGTATTTACTATAAGAACACATAAAGAAAGTAAAAAATACAAGATAGAACATAATAATATCAAGACATAATTTGAATGTAGGAGATTAACCCAAAGAATGAAAATTGGGTAAAGAAATTCCCTTACCTCATGTCCGACTTGACTCGATCGTTCTTTAATCTCCTTAATAATAAACTAGAGTTAATTTATAGTTTCTTAAGAGCCTTTTAAAGTTTCTTATTCCTTTAATATCACGTATTACCATGTTATGAACATTATGTAATTATTTTATGTTAATAACGGTCGTTTTATCGATCTTTGGTACTTGAGTCAAAAATAAACTTCTTATAATTACAAGTTGTTTATGTGGTAAAATATCCATTATATCCAGAATTATATTCATTATATAGATATCATATATCTCATATATATCCATTATATACATACATTTATAATATTCCATAACGTTTAGAGGTAATAAATGAAATGCACCGTTCATGGAGACGGTAAGCCGTACATACGCATGAACGCTACATTCATTTCTATTTCGTATTTAATTAAATCATAATGATATAATTTTATATTATAATTCCAGTATAATATCATATATAATATCATTTACTTCATCCTTTATACATCCCACATATGGCATTAACGATTCAAATAACTTTGAGGGGGCGGTAGTCCGCACTTCCTAAAATGAAAATATCGTGTTTACCCATAATGGAAACCATAAAGGTATGCCATAAATGAAAAATACATAATCTTAAGTAAAACATAAACATATAATATATCATATATAAAAATAGTGACATCTTGATTTCCACCTTTGAAGTTTTTATATGAGTGTTGAACAATCATTGTTTCGTGAGGCAAAAATTCGCCATCCACAGAAACAGAATGTTCATTAACCATTAGATGTATGTGTGTTTATGTGTATCTCTAATAATTCTTATAAAAACATCCAAGTATATTTAGGATACTGGTTTTGTTACAAAATAAGTAAATAAAAGGTGTTTAGGGGGTTGTAGAAGCAAAATAAAACATAAGAACACAAGAGAAAACACTACCTTTAAAACGGGTAACTCTTTTTTTATTTGAGCCAAAGGCTTCCTTGGAAAGAATTATGACCAAAGTGAGGCTTCTAGGAGTAATAGAGTGACGTTGGGAGTGTATTTGGGCTGAGTTTGGCCGATCCAAATGGCTTGAAAGTGTGAATAAGGTGGGAGTGGTGGGGGCCTTTTATAAGTGGAGAGGAGGGGCACTTTTGGAATGTAATGTAATGTTATTTTATTATACAATGCTTTTAGGATTCAAAAGGTCCCACACTTATATAATTCTCGTATAAGGTGATAATGGTTAGAAATATACCCATACAATAGGCTTTGTATAAGTGTATGGCTTGGATTTTACATTATCTTTTCATTTTATTTAAATCGTTAATTAATGAGGTAATCGTTGCATCATCATGGTGTCGTAAATAATTTAATTTGTATAATGTCTAAAAATTATAAAAAAATATCATGATGTAGGAAATATTTTTATCTTTCTAATTAATATTTATAGTCAAAATTATGACTTGTATAACCCCATTTATAAATGGTATTAGTAAAACAACTTATGTTTGTGACATTTTTATTTTAACTTTAAATAAAAGTTATTTAAGTCATTTTCCTACCAATGTCGCTCCATGGGGTCTTCAAGTTGACCAATGTATTTTCCTGGTCAGCCATGACTCATCCAATAGGGGTAGGACACGTGTAATGATCATTTCATATTATTATAACAATATCATTACCTTAAATTACACTAATTACCTTTAATCGCGATTAATTAAACTTCAAAGTTACTATTGACCAAAAAATTATTTTAATCCCATTGAACCACATTTTACTTCTTAATGACAACCATGTTTGTCGGATTTTTGAAAATAAAATCACAGATGTGGTAATGTTTCATTTAAACCAAAAATCAGTTTTTTAACTACCACTTAGTTGTTTCACTATTCATAAAAAATTGAAGTTTTTCAGAACAATGCCAAAATTTCACCCTAAGCTATAATTGATATTCTGAATCCAAAAATGATGTCTATTTTATAAAATTCCAAACATATAAGTTTAATTAATTAATTTTATAACTAATTCCCGCTGTGACAACAAATAGCGTGTTTTTAAGAGACAATATATATCAAAAGATTGACAATTGTTTATGTCCAATTTAAATGTTAAATTAATTCTAATGACCACCATTGTATATAAAGGTAAAAATATATTCTAATTATACTTTAAAACCACTCAATTGTATAATTTATCACTTTAAATTATTTTGATTAAAAAAGATGTTTTTAAGTATTTTTCACTATTCATAATTAATTGAAATTTCTCAGAAAATTACAAAAAAATAAACTTAGGATAATTTAGATATTAAGAATACAAAAATGAAGTCCATTTTGAAATATAAAATTTCTATAATTTTAAAAAGAGGTTATTACTATTCATAACGGCTACTTTGATTAGTCGCGGTGTGTTAGAACTCGAACTTGCGTAAAATGCAAGCTATTGCATTATTGAAAGAGAGGTGTATCGTGAAAGCTCAGGGTGTTACAATTTCAAAAAATAATAATGGATGATAAGTGTGAAAAAAATATAAATTCATTGATTCTAACTCATTTATCATTTATTAACCATTGAATCACCAAAAAAAAGTGTTAAAACTCCTGAATCATATTGTGAAAATCCAACTGCACTACCGCCACAACACGATGGACTAAGATCAATACTAAAACTAGAATAATTGAACATAAAAACAAGGATCCAACCCTATGTTCGAACCCCAACCTTTTAAAAACATCTATAATCATGAATTGGGTAAGAAACCCCATGAATTTGGAGAGAACTAAGGAAAAGATTCAATTACTTAAGGAAGATTGAAGTTTCTCCACCAAACCCCCCTTCAAAATGGTGATTCATGGAGGGTTTGAGGATATTAAAAGGAATTCATGGATGATTAGGTCAAATGTTAGACTAAATGGGAATGTTTGGATAATCAAAACATAGAAAATGTAAATTAACAAAAAATATTAATGAGCTGGACAAGGACACATAGTTTGCATGCATGGTTTAGCAAACTCTGCACCCAAAACGTGTGCCCCCATTTTGTCTACTAAAAATGTGTTCAATCACCATAAAAATAAAGGGTGGATTAAAAGAAACCTAGTGGGGACGTTTTCACAATAATATATTAGAATAATTACCTCAAATGAATGACATGGTTGTGACAATTCTCCCCACCCTGAAAACATTCCGTCCCAGAAAGTCAAGATGATCCTTGATCAAAATTCATGAACGCGTAATCTTCTTAAACACATGAATTCCATTCCCACATCTCATTTTTATCATTAAAATTCATCCAATGAAACATTAATAGAGGCATATACTTTCCCAGAAGCACATTTTCATGGAAGTCCACTATTTAAGCTATCCACTCAAAAAATGATAAATCTGGCTCTATATCCACCTCATCCCAATTGAGTGTATGGGATCGATCTCAGTTATATTTATTCAATTGGGATACATGGAAGACATAATGTATTGATTTCAAATGTGAAGGTAAGTAAAACCAATATTTCACCATTCCAAAAAGCTTGGTTTTCTCAAAAGTTCTATCAAACTGCGGTGTCAGCTTCTCTTGCATTCTGAATCGACAATGGCCCAGACAAGGGGCCACATCCAAGAATGCCATGTCATGACCTAAAACTCTTGGCCTCGATGCCTCTAGTATTCATATGATTTATGGTGACTCTGAGATATCAATAAGAACTTCTTGATCAACATGACCTTCTAAGATGTCTCCTGTACCAGACTCAGCCCTAGTAGTGAGGTCTCACCTACCATAGCCCCACAATTGGGGGTGGGGGGGGGGGAAACAAAGCCAACGATAGAGATCCTCAAAAGGAGAAATCTGAATTGAGGACTGGTAAATGTTATTTTAAGAGAACACAACCAATCACAACTGAGTTTCCCAATAACATAAATGTTCAAAACACATGCATGGAGCATGTCCTCCAAAATATGATTCGTCAGCTCTGTCTGACCTTCCGTTTGCAGATGTTATTCCAGGATCATCTTAATATGAGACTCAAATCCTTTCTTAAGGTCGTCCCAAATCCATGAAGTGAAATGATGTTCTCTATCTAAGATGACTACTGATATAACCCCAAGGATCATTAACAACACTTGAAGATAAAAACTGCCAAACTCTTCCACATTAGATGTATCTATGATTAGAATGAAGTGGGATGATTTTTTCAGACAATAAATCACCACCTAAATTGAATTATTACCCCAAGGTTTCTGAGGTAAGCCAATAATGGCTCACATGGAAAACATGACTTGAATTTAAGATTAAATAGGTAATGGATGGATAAAACTAGTGGGATTTTGATAATTTACCAACACCTGCTGGCTTGTGTATCATCTCAACACAATGCAATTGATATCTCATCTCATTCAAAGCCATCAGAACTATCGACGCACATCATAATACATCATGGTGGCTCCCTGATGGACTACCCACTAAAACTACTGGCTATCCTTCATCAACACCATCCAAAGAGATTATGGAACTAATGAACGGGCCTTGAATCATATGATTCCCGTGGGAGATGATGAAGAATTAGAAGAAATCACCCCACCATGATGAAACTGCTTCTTCAAAAGAGAAAGCTCATTAATAGGTTTTTTCTCCGGAATTAGCTCAACCTGTGAAGGAGTCAACTTAAATCATTCCAAGAACGCACCACCATTTTTCTCTTTGGTCTCCTCATGCAACAAAGAAAATAACCCCATCCAAGTCTACTCATCATTGGACATCCTCAAAGCATGCACTGGAACTCCTCTGCTTATTGATTCAGCCGCCACATTACCCATTCCTAGGGTATAGACCATTTCAATGTCAGCCCCCTACAAGTACTCGATCCAACGATGCTAGCTCATGTTGATGTCCATCTTCATGAAGATATATGCCATTATTTTGTGATCAGATTAGACAAAAAACTTCTCTCCAAAGAGGTAGTGAGACAATTAATATAAATCATTCATCATAGCTATTATCTCCCACTCAAGGGTCAGGTAATTATTATTTTTTAGGCGGAGTTGGCGAGGGCCATACGACACCGAATGATCACCATGCATAATAACGCACCTAAGACCCATACCTAGAGTTTCACAATATACCACATACCCCTTTCACACCATGGAAAAATCAAAATGTGGGTGGTATTCAACCACCTCTTCAGCTTCTCGAAGGTTCCCTG
The DNA here is from genome assembly GCA_963277665.1 of Viscum album. NCBI lineage: Eukaryota > Viridiplantae > Streptophyta > Magnoliopsida > Santalales > Viscaceae > Viscum > Viscum album. The sequence continues at coordinate 718,827,219 of OY728151.1, read as the reverse complement.
ACATTCTAGGCCCCAAAAAACATCACCTGTTTCCAGGTGGGAATAGTAATTGGTGAAGAAAACAAAGAGAAATATCGAACAAACTGCCTATAATAACCAATCAGGCTAAGGAAACTCTTGATCACAAACATGTTCTTCACCTGCTCCCATGACATAGCCACACTAATCTTCTCAGGGTCCTTTGAAACCCCCTACTTTGAGATCAAAGTCCCTTGAAATTTCACATAACTGATCCTAAAAGTGCTTTTGGGGAATTTTTTTTAAGAAAATGCTTTCGCTCGGTGCCGAGAATGATCAGCAAGTGATGCCCGTGTTCCTCAACATATACTAAATAAACTAGAATTTTTTCCAAAAATAACACAACAAAGGACTCATTATACTGATGGAACACCATGTTCTCGTGTTCCATAAATCCCTTTGAAGCATTGGTCAATCTCATGTTCCTGAAAATGTACTCGAAGTGGCCATACCTACTTCGGAAGGCTATCATTGGGAGATATGTCTTCTTCACACTTAGTTGATGAATTCACAAAGAAATTTGATTTTATAAATCCACCTTTCCCCCTTCAACTGATCGAACTTGTAATGAATTCCGGGGAATGTATATTTGTTCATGATTTTTACCTTATTCAGCTTCTGGATGTCAATGCAAAACCAAAGGGTTCAGTCGTCCTTTATCACAAAAACACTGGTGTGTCCCAAGAAGCGTTGAATTGGAAAATGAATCTTTTGGATTCTAATTTATCCAGTTGTATCTTTAATTACCTCAGATCAATGGGGTCCATGTGATATGAGAGAATAGATATTATTTGTGTTCTTAGTGCCATATCAATCGTGAACACCCCATCCATCTCTGGGAAAAAACCGGAAAATCATCCATAAATACCACTGAAAACTAATAAAATACATGATTCAGTACACCATTAAAATAATAAACATATTACTCTATCTCGAGTGATGATAATTGAAAAAAATATCTCCTAACTCTAGGTGTGGAGGTCCTGCATGACTCGACGAAAGATCCCATTCACCACGAAAAACCAGACGACACCCATCAGGTGTCGTGAAAATGACCCACCACCTATAGAAATAGATGTGCTCATGGAAGTGAACTATACAATTCATGAATTTTATTATCTCATACAGTTACATATCAATGACCAAGAGGTCTAACTCTATATCAACCCCTGACATGGAAAGCACACACAACCGGCATCTCGGACTATGCTCCTTCTTCATTCCCAACGATATCACCAACTACATAGCAAAATGAAACATATCATTTGGAAAATTCAGTGTGGTCTCAAAACGGGAAAAATGAATGGAATAAAGACACCATTATAAAAAAGATCGGCATCTATAGACGATGTAATGAAATAGACCTTGAAATATCAAAGGACACACGTTTAATTATTCTGGTTCCTGATCCACCACATGGAGATTTATAGAATCTAACTAAGGTTGATCACTAGTATATGGTTATTCAATAAACTAGATCTGCCTAAATGATGACCAAATCCAACCACCATGACCACCAAAATGAGATCCCCCCCATCCTCGATGGCTCCGAAAAATCAAGCACTCCTCTTGAAGCCACTGATCATGCCCAACAATGAAGTGTACGTGCTACCCTGCAAAATCATTGCATGTGACCAATACCTCCACATTGATAATAGGGCTTTAGAGGAAGTGTTCATGTTGGTGGGATGTTCCCCAGTATCCCACACAAGTGGAACATAAGTGATTTTGCATTAGAAGCCAAAAATGAATACCTCATGGAAGAGTGGCCTAAACTACCTCCTCCCTTCATCCCCTTTTCTTCCCACTTACATTTCATCTCTGATGATATGCCACTTACCACTGCTGATAATATCCCAATGAAACTATCCCTCCCTATCTTGTAAATATATACTATGCACTCCCGATTAACCAGCTCAGTATAGGACTTCATCTTGAACAAGAAAACATGGGCGTATATCTCTGTTTGTAATCCTTCTAAAAAACATAGGGTCTTCATGTGGTCATTAAAATAGATTTCAAGAGCATTCCAAACCAACTCTGTGAAATTGTTAGCGTACTCCATCACTGAATAATCTCCCTGTACCAGATCCATGAACTCTTGTGACCTGACATATGCCAACTCCTCAAGCCAGTACTCTTCAATGAAGGTGGCCTTGAAATCACCTCATCACATTTGTTTGTACATCCCAATTTTTAGTATCTATTTCAACCACCAGTGGTTGGGACCCTCAAAAAACATATCCCCACATCAATTAGACCTCCTCGGGTGTACTAGGAACTTGAACATGCTCTCAATATTTTCAAGAGATTTCTATGCTTTCTGGGGTTCTATGCTACCATAGAAAGTAGGAGGGCTTTTTTAGGAACTCATGGGCCTTATCCTTCCTAGGGATAGTCTCATATTTTCTAAATTTAGAGGAATAATGGGTCAACATATTTCAAAGTGCCTAGATATCCCATTCCACAAACTCTTCAGGCCTCTATTCGTGTTGTGAAGGATAACTCACTCTATCTTTTTCCTGTGGGATCATGAGAGATTTTCTGAGAGGCACGTTACTACAAAGAGGCAACTATCAAAAAAGAAAAAATCATTAAAATTTTTGTGAAAAATTACATAAATAACATCCAATACCATGATTCCAAACACATATCAACAATACAATAACCAACTATATCACCCCTGCTTGATTTCAATGTGTAGTCTACAACCCACCTGTATCACCTAGAAGTGAAATTAAAAAAACAATTCTAATGTACAATGGTGACATGAGGTATTCCAAGTGAGGTATGGTCCAATCACATTACTCATTATTAATACTCTGAGAATCGATGGTCCTAGCTCCAGTCTGACCCAACTCGTCCCAAAATAAAAATATAACCCACAAACATTGACCTCCTCTGATACCATTTTGTCACTAACCGAATATAGTTTCCACAATAAACAGCACTATACCCATCCATAAAAAAGGTTCAAATGGCTTTCCTTATCCCCATAGGCTGCAAAAATTTCTGGGGTATCATATATTTTGGAATGGGTTGGATTTACCAAAATATGGATAAATAAACATAATATACAATCGATAAACCGAATGAGAAAAAATAAATACAAACATGGTCTAGAGAAAATCTAGAACATAATAAAAAGGTCTACACATAGTGGTAGAGGTAAAAAGACACAAATAAATATTATAAAAACGTCCCCAAGTACTCCACATGACAATGGGTCATCACCCACATGTCGTCTCTATAATGTTGCACCATGGATGGAAATTAACTCCTCGAATGGCCATCACCCAAAGTATTTCATTTTTCTGTGTCCAAAATTACCAAGTCTACCTATTACCAAGTGTTGAATGTTGGGTGAGAGTTCAATACCATTATTAATATACCATGATATTCCCTAGATTCAACAATAAAATATAAAAAGTCATTTCATTTTTTATAAATAATAGGTAGTGGAAATAATTTCTAAAGAATGTTGCTTTTAAATGTTTTCTATATTAAATTGTAAAACTCTATAAATGATAAAATTCCTGTGAAACATGTATTTTACTATATTTTATAGAAAAAACCACCATATTCCCATGATGAATACACACCGGTAAATGAGCACCAATCTCGGGAACACCAATAGGCCCTAGGTATTATCAGGCCCAATGTACTTTGAACCTCAGTGTAAAGTAACCAATGAAAAATCCATTCTTGTGCATGATCCACTTCTAGGGAAGATAAACATAATATAGTATTCCCAAATAATTATAAATATAGTTTTTTATTGTTGTCTTTATCCATTTTACTTACTGAAATAGTGAAAAACCCATCTGGATCACTAATGTACTAATACATATTCGCCATATTAGGTACCTGAGTTTCCACCATTATGTTAAACCAATTATCTAATGATAAAAAAATCCATTATCACATAAAAAATTAGTTCTGGTGATAAAAAAATAAAAATAGTAACTTCACATTGTTCACACAACTTACGCCACTCATTAAAACTGTTATAATTTTAATAAAACAACTACAGAAATTTTAATAATGTTTTCACACAAAATATCATTTAAACCATACATTGAACATCATGTGTAATCCCAAATTCATAGAAATAGAATTTTCAGCACCAAAAAATAATTCAATTATTCAATTAGATGAGTTATAAAACAAACCTATTTGGAATAATATAAAATATACTTGTAAAACACCCAATGTAACACCAAATTGGTAACTTAAAATCAATTTCTCAGAAAACATCACCAAAAACCAGATTTTGAAATAAGGATAATGGATGATAAGTATGATAAAAATATAAATTCCGTAAATATAACTTATCTACCAATAATTACACATGGAATCACCAAACACAAGCGTTAAAACCATTGAATTTATGTGCGAAAATACAAGAGCACCAAAACCGCACCGCAAGGGACATAGATTGTGGCTAAAACTAGAAGAATATTCCAATAACCAATGATGAAACCCTATAATTGAAAACATACCATCTATAAACATGTAACATCAATAATATATGAAGAAACCCCCTAAAAAATATGTGAACTAAGGAAGATATTTACTTACATGAAGAGGTTTGATGTTTCTACACCAAATCCCCATTCAAAATGGAGTTCGAATGAGGGTTTAAGGAGACTGAGAGGTTTAAATGGTTTATATATTCAAATGGTAGAATAAAGGGGAGAATTTTTATAAATAACAGTAGTGAAAAATGGAAATTAACAAAAAATTTAATGAGATGGAAAAGGTCGCAAGGTTTTGTTTCACAGTTTTGCAAACCATGCACCTAAAACGTCTGCCGTCTTTTGGCCACACAAAAAGTGTAACAACTCCTTAAAATAAAAGGATGGACTAGGGGATACATAAGGGGAATTTTAGTAAAAAATTATAAGTTAAAAATTACCTCAAATAAAGTAAATCAGTGTGAAAATTCTCCCTACCCTGGAAACATTCCATCTTGGAATGTCAACCTAAAGCGTGATCGGAAAACTGGAAAGGGTACTATTTCTTGACCTAAGAAATTTTCTCCCACATCTCAATTTATATCATCCCCATTATTACAATGAACTTGGACCATTAGAATATGCTTTCCCTAAAGAATATTTTCTTGGTAATCCACTATTCAAACCGGCCACTCAAAAATAGATAAACCAGGCTCTATATCCATCTCCTCCCAATTGAGTATAAGGGAAGGATCCAAGTTGTATTTATTCATTTGGGAGACCTAGGAGTCATAATTTTTGGATTTCAGTTGAGACTGTAAGGACAACATATCTGACACGTTTCCAATACAATTGGGGACTCAAAAGGTATGTCATACTGTGTCGCCAGCTTCCCCTCCATTCCTAATCGATGATGGCCTATAGGAGGGTCCATATTTGAGAATACCCTATGACCTATAGAAAACACTAGCCATCGATACCTCTGGTTAGTATATTATTTTTGTAAATTCTGATCTGTCAAAAAGTGCTAACTGATCAAATTGACCTTCTCAGATGTTTCTTGCACCAGACTCGTCCGCAATAGTGAGGTCTTGCCTACCTCAACCACACATAGGGGAGGCCGACATGGCCAACCATAGATTTTCTCAAGTGGATCCTTTAAAATCAGGTATTGGTAACTATTATTATATGAAAACACAAAAAAAATACAAATCGCTATCCCAAGAACCTCCAATTTCCAAAAATACATAACCGGACCATTGTCCTCCAAAATCTTATTCGCCCAGTCAGTCTGACCATCCGTTTGCTGATGGTATTCCATAATCATCATAATCGGAGACCTCAAGGCCTTAAAAAGGACTTACCAAATCTAAGAAGTGAAATGAGGGACAATATCTATGGAAAATTATGACATCAAACCATAGAGATTTTCCACGCCCTGAAGAGGCAAACAACCCAACTCATCCAATTTAGCTATATCACTAATCGGAATGAAGTGGACAGATTTGGTCAGAAAATTAACCACACCCCAAATGGAAGTATTACCCAAAGGTGTATGAGTTTATATAATAAATAATTCCATGGAAATGACATCCAACATTTCGATAGGAATTGGTAATGACTGGAGCCAACTGTAGGGTCTTTTATGCCCTTCATTCACCTATTGGCATGTGTATCATCTCGAAAAGAATTCTATGACATCTCATCCAATACCAAGCCATCAAAACTACCAAAAGACATCATAATAATTCTTGTTGTCACCCAGATTGATATCCCACTATGATGGGTGGTTATGCTGCATCCACACCTTCTACAGAGATAATGACACTACAGAATATCCCTTGAAAAACAAGATTCTGTCAGGAGATGATGACCAATCAAATTACCCCTTCACAACATGAAGAATCTACATCAACCACTGAAAAATATCATTAATAGGTAATTCCCACTAAATTAGGTACACCAAAGAAAGAGTCAACTGAAATCATGCTAATAATTCACCCCCATTTTTCTCCTTGGTCTCCACATGAATCTGAGCAATAATCCCCATCAATGATGTCTCATCACTAGACTTTTTCAAATATTGAACTAAAACTCTTCTTCTTATGTTTCTATCCACTACATTACCCTTTCATTGGGTATAAACAATTTCAATGTCAAACCCTTGAATGTACTCGATCCAACGATGCTGCCTCATGTTGAGGTCCTTCTACGACATGATATATGCCATGCTTTTGGGATGAGAGTAGAAAAAATCAACTCTCCAATGTGGTAGTGAAACCAAGTCATCAAATCCTGAATCATAGTTTCTAACTCCTTTTTGAGTGGTGGGTAAATCTTTTTAGGAGGTCAGAGTTGGTGAGAGAGTTACAACACAAAATGATCACCCAACCTAATCATGTACCCCAGACCCATACCTGATGCATCACACTACACCATATATCCCTTTCCAGCCTCTAGAAAATTCAGAATGGGGGAATAATTCAACTTCCTATTCATCTACTCAAAGGATTCCTATCATTCTGGGCCCCAAACAAACTCCACCCTTTTCTGAGTGAAACACGGTCATCAGTTAAGAAAGCCGAGAGAAATCCTGATCAAACCGCCCATAATAACAATCTCGACCAGGGGAACTATTTATATAAAACACGTTCTTATATTTATTACATTAAATATTCACACTGGTTTTTTTGGGGTCAACCAAAACACCATTATCTAACCTCAATTCTCTAGAAATTTAACTTCCTTGATCCAGAATGTGAATTTGGACAACATTTTATAATGGTGATGCTCTTGTAAGGTTCCCTAACGATCATCATGTGATGAGCATGTTCCTCCTTGGATCCCGAATAAACATGGATTACAACCACAAATACCATATCAAAGGAATCGAGATACAGAGGGAACACCCTGTTCATGGGGGCTATAAAGACCGCTTGAGAAATGGTAAATCTGAAGGGCATGACCTAATACATTATGTGATCGTACCTTCTTCTGAATATTGCCTTTTGGATATCTGTCTCTTTCACCCTATGTAGATGGTATCCCGAATGCTAGTTGATTTTAAAAAAACACCACCCCCCATAAATATACAGAACAATTCATATATTTGGGGAAAATGATATTTGGTCTTGATTGTTACCTTACTCAGCATCTGGTAGTCAATTCAATACTAGAGGGATCTGTGAACTTTTTTCTCAAACAACACAAGAGCAGCCCAAAGAGAGACACTCGGGCGAATGAATACATTGGATTCTAAGTCATCCAACTGTATCATTAATTACATCAGCTCTGTGGGGGCCACAAAATAAGAGGGAATAGATATCACATTTGTTCTCATTTCCAGATAAATTGAGAACTCCATATCCCACTCCGGCGGAAAACATGAATAATCATCTTGAAATACCTCTATAAAATCATCAAATACATGATTTATTTCAAATTTAGGGGAAATAACATCATCCACTATCATGAAAAATGATAAATAAAAAATTTATCTCCCTTATATGGGAGTGGAGGTCCCGCATGACTCGACTGAGGGTCACATTCCCCACGAAAAACCTGGAGACTCCCATCAGGTGTGGTTAAACTGATCCGCTACCAATAACTATAGATGTGCTCCTATATGTGTACAATAAAATCTATTCTATTTACTATGTAAAAAAATTCCATGTCTATTTAGAATAGGTCCCACTCCATCTCAACCAGTCAAATGGATGGCGCACATGATGGTCACCAGAGACCCCACTCCTTCTTTTTCACCACAAGCATCACCAATTCCATCACAAAAGGAAAAAACATCTATTTGAAAATTCAGTGTGCCCAAAAATTGGATCGAAATGAATGAAACAGAGGTATTATTATCAAAATGTGATGGATATATAGATGATTCAATCAATATGATACCTCGAACAAAAGACAGTCCCACCACTGATCCTATTAGTGTTTGATCCACTACTTGGAGATGTCGGGTCTCTACAAGAGGATGAACACTAGTCTATGACTGTTTTATAATCAGACCTTGCCCAGAAGATGACCCACACCCCCCCCACTATAGCCACCAAAATGAGATCCCCCCATCATTCAAGATTCTCAAGGAGGTTCCACTCCTCTGGAATCCAACCATCTTACACGACTCTGAAGTCGATGTGACACCCTACAAAAGTGCTGCAAGTGACCCATACCTCCACATTAATAATAGGGTTTTAGAATAAGTGGGAATGTTGGATGGATGTGACTTGGTCTTCCTCACTAGTGGCATATGACTGATCACACATTAGATGTCACATAAGAAAACTTCTTGGAAGAGTTCCAGCAATACAACCTCCCTTCTTCTCATGTTCTTTCCACATTTTTTATACTTTAAAGTGCTTCCACTGCCCACTACTAATACTATCCTAGATAAACTATCCCACCCATTCCGATCAATCTCCATCATGAATGCCTGATCGACCACTTCTACCCAGGTCCTCATTTTGAACAAGAATACAAGGGAGTATATCTCTGGTCATAAGACTTTCTCAAACCTCTAGGCCTTCTCCTTCATATTAAAGATGATTTTATGAGAATACCAAACTATCTTGTTCAAATGGTAAGTGTAATCCAACATATAAAGATACCCCAAAAGTACATCCATTATCTCTCTGGGCTTATCATATTCCAAGACCTCAATACAGTATTGTTCACTGAATATTCCCGTGATATATCTCTAGCACACCAGATCATTCTTCCCTGTTTGAAGTATTGATTCCCAACACCTATGTCTGGGACCCTCCAAAAAAAAATTGGCACACTTCACCTCGACCTCATCATTGAAATATAATAACTAGAACATGAGATCGGTTTTTTCGATCCATTCATCTGCTTCCTAGGGTTCTATTCTTCCTCTAAAAGATGGAGTCTTGGTTTTTAGGATCTCATTTGCCTTGTATTTCCTTGTATGGGTATCATATTCTCCAATAATAGTTGTAGTAGGAGTTGGTCCTCATCCTACATCTCGGAATTCATGAACCACAACCTCTACTATCCTCTGATCAAGAGGTGATGGGGAACTCTCTTCGGCTTCCTACCATGGGTGCATGGGAGCTTTCTAGGAAGGCATGTTCCTAAAAAAGGAAATAGTCACATGTGAAAAAATAAAAAAATTTATAATAAATTACATCCATATCATAAAATAAAATGATGCCAAACCCATTACAACAAGAAAATAAACCACTACTACACCCCCGTCTTATGTCCACGCCATGTCTACAGACCACACGTCTAACTTGAGGTGAAATCAAACATACAATTACAATGTCCCATGGTGACTTTATGTCATACAAGAGAAGTGGGATCCAATCACCTTACTAATAAGCAAGACTTAGAGCCCTAATAGTGGTTTATATTATCTATCCGGACACATCACAAAATAAAAATTTAACAAAAAAAACAGCAACCTCCTCTGATACCATTATGTCAAAAACGGAAACTTGTGGAAACCAAAAAATGCCCAAAACTAGGCCTGCAAAAAAGACTCGAGGAGAATTATTTATCCCCAAGGGATGTATGAAGTTCTCAGTTATCATATATTTTGGTTTGGGAATAATTTACCTGATTATAGATACATAAAACAAAAAACAATCGATAAACTGAATCTGAAAAATTCATAGCAAATGATATTTAGAAATAAAAAAAAACATAATAAATATGTCTAAACATAATACAAGACGTTCAAAAATTAAAATAAATAGTATAGAAACATCCACAATGAATCCACACAACAATGGTTCATCACCCACATGTAGTCTCTACAACGCCGCACCTTGGATGGCAACTAACACCCCGAACCTCCATCACCAAAAGCCTTTACATTTCCTATGTTGAACATGACCAACTGTAATTACACCCAAGGGATGTAAAATGGTCATGATCCTAATAGAAATAGTATTCCACCATGTGATTCCATAGAGTAAATAATACAAGATAAAAATCATTCAATTTTTGTTAAACAATAGGTAGTGGAAATAATTTTTAAAGAATAAATGATTTAAATATAAATAGTTTTCAAAGGTAAATTTTCATGAATGATTAAAATACAATAAAAAATGTAGGATACTCTATTTAACATAAAAACCCACCACTTTCCAATTATATATACATAAGAGTCAATGAGAACCAATCTCATGAACAACCCAAGGCACTAGGTAGTATTGATCCCTTTATTCCTCAGACCTCAATTTAACGTAACCATATTTTTTTTTCTCCTACACGATAAACTAGAAGTGATCATATCCATAACATAGTTGTCCCAAATCTCCATAAATATAGTTTTGTTAGTGTTTTTGTTATCCATTTTTCTTGGTGAAGCACGAACAAAACTTATCCACATCACTAGCGTACTAGTACATATTTTCCTTCCATGATACATGGGTTTCACTATTTTTTCTCAAACCATTATATCATGATACCAAAATAAATTATCACATAAATACGTTAGTTCTATTCATAAACAACTCAAAATAGTTTCTTCCATTTCATTTCACCACATACACCACTATATATAACCTTTATGATCTTAATAAAATTACTTTACAATGTTTAACAATTTTTTCCACAGAAAACCCCTTCAAAACCCCACATTTAACATCATCCGCAAACCCAAATATATCAAAATATAATTTTCAGCACCAAAACCATTTCTATAAATCCATTACCTCATTTGTAAAATAACCCTATATGTCATAATATAAAATAGACATGTAAAAAACAAAATATGACAAAAAATTGGACCCTTAAAATCATTACTTCCACAAACATCACCAAAAATAGATTTCAAAGAAAGGATAATGGATTATAAGTCTACTAAAAATATAAATTTTGAAAAGAAAACTCATCTAGAATTGATTACCCATTGAATTACCCACCATATGCGTTAAAACCCTTAAATCATTGTGTGAAAATCCACATATGCCACCATTGTACCATAAGGGACATAGATCAAGCCTAAAACCAGAGGAATAGACAACGAATCCAAAGATCAAAACCTATGTTCTAAACCCTACCTATAGTATAAAATGAACTTCATGAATAAGCGATGATTCCCCCTAAAAAAGAACTAAGGTAGAGATTCACTAACTTGAGGAGGTTTTATGTTTATCCACCAAATCACCCTTCAAAATGGAGTACTATGGAGGGTTTCTGGTCTATGGGAGGCTTCCATGGCTACTAGGGTTGACTGGGAGAAGAAAAGGGTGAGTCTTGATAATTCTAGCGAGGGAAAAAATGAAAATTAAAAAAAAAATAGCTGGACAATGCCCCAATTATAAGAAAACCTTACACCCAAACCATGAATCCACATTTGTCCACTAAAAGGTTTTTAAACTCTGTAAAAGTCAAGGTTCTCTAGTTGAAACCTAGGGGGAATATTAGTACAAGAATATAAGACAAAAAATTACCTGAAATGAAGGACATGGGTGTGACATTTCACCCAGTGCATTTTGTATCCTGTTTTTAGGTGTTTTCAGCATCTTAATTCCCTATATCCATTATATAACTATGTTTAATGTTTATTGTAATATTTTGTAACTATTTTTTCAAAAACATTATCCAATTTTGTATTGTGGATAGAGTTATTATATTCATTAAAAAGAACCATGAACATCATAAACATTTCTACCATTTGTTTCGTTTTATTATTTTCATTTCAATGTAGGGCATCATTGTTCTCTCTTATTCCACATCTATAATATAAGTTTTAAATTTTATAGTGGGTTGTTCATAGTGATTATCTATAAAATTCAATTATATTTAATAATAATAATATTTTTTTTATTTTGGGTAATGGAATGTGTTTTTTATTCCCTTGTTGATTGCAATTTTTTTCTTGTAATATATGTCATGTTGTGAAGATAATTTTATTGATGATGTGAATTTATTAACACCTCTTGTGGAAAGATATTTATATAATTATTTATTTAAAACATCACTAATATATTTATTTATATTTATTTTCGTATAATAATAGGTCAATCATTTAATTGTGGAACTGTGTGAAAATTACAATGGAATGAAAAACTATTTATTATAGAAGGCCCCAAAAAATACATATGGTATTATATGTTTCTATGAAATCTATTGTTGCGTTATTATTGTATACTTATTATTAATCATGTATAAATATTTCCATTTTGATGCATCTATGACTTTGGGTTAACGTAATTGATTAGTGGATGCATTATGGATAGTGTAAATGTGGTGGTAAATATGTGGCTGATGTGAGATGTCTTATTATAGTAGTTATATAGTTGTGATATGTAATAGTAAAAGTGTAATTAGATGACATGGATTTAAAATTATTATATTGTAAGTGAATTAATAAATTTAATAATCATAAAAATAATAATATTTAATTGAATATAAATATAGTCATTAGAATCCATGGTTTTCCGTCAAATATAAAGAGAAATATACTAATGAATGAACATTGGTCTTTTATGTAGTAATTTTTAAATTTTTATAGTCATTTAATTTAATGAAATTAAAATTTGGGTTTTGTGTGGTTTTTATATGGGGTGGAATCTATTTTTTCATGTGTGTGGTAACTTTTATATGTAATTAAAGTAAAATAAAAAATCATGAAACATTAATGTTAAAAAATTTGGTCGGTATTGTAAAATATTTAATATATATATTCATAAATGTTTATATTAAATTAATATAACCCTTAGACGTGCTGAGTACCATATACTAACACCCATATTGTGTAGGTGGGTTACCCACAATATATTGATGCTGAAAATTATATGGATAATTTCTGCCACATCCCTACTATTTCTTCAGTAGTACTGTTTGTTCATGGAATAGTTGGTGGATGATATTATCCCACTATGTTGACATATTTTGTGGTTATGCATTATTAGAGAATGTAAAATGTATTGAGGTTCATGAAAGTTAGGAGGATTGAATGTGTTGGATGTCATTCAATTCAATGATTCATTACAAACTCATTTTTCATGTTACTGAAAGACGCCTTTTGATGTTATAGTGGAATGAGATAACTAGCTGATGAAATTTATACCATCATGATATGTATTCCACCTTTTAAAACAATATTAAGAATGCTTATGTACTGACCCAATTCCTATATGGATTTATTTGTGTCCATGATATGACATTGATTGAATAGAAGAGCATGAAAGTAGATGTTGGGGTGTGTTAGATGAAAGTCACTAGGGGAGTCGATGTAGGTTTCCCATATCAATGTTTTTTAAAATTATCATTCTCTAAAAAAATTTATATGGTGAGATATCCATTGTGAATATGATATAAATATATTACTACTCTTGGAGATAGTTAGTTCAATTGTTCATTAACTTTTGTATTATTATACAATATACAAATTATCATGAGAGGTATTTCTTATGATCATACTAATTAAACTTTTCATAATCCGATATAAAATACCAAAAAATTATTTTTGGATTCCATGATTGTTACAAGTACTATTCTATGCATTTATATAATGGATTACAGAGTTTTTCATAACATCAATCTTATATTCATTATAGAATTTACCATGGAGAGTTTATTTTTATTACCTAACATTCACATATTTGATGAATTTTTTTATTTATAATTATATTATGTAGTTGATTTTATTATTATCCTATTTTCACAAGATCATTTCATATAAGGAGTCCAATTCCTACTATATGAGTTATTTACATCCTCTATAAAAATTTTACACAATAATCCTAATATAGGGGGGATTCAGTAATTCCTCCTCTTGTTCACAACCATCATATGAGAAGTTTCCGATGGGGGGGGGGGTTATCATAGTGTGGTATCAATGATTTTTTATACAATATATTTTGGAGAATAGAGTGAGGAAATTATGATGATTTCTTAACAATTTTGTGATATACCATTGGTTAGACATTTAGTGTGACATTCAAAAGGAAACAATCAGGGACATAGGAATTTAGAGAACCATATGTTCTAATCAAAGGATTATATGAATATAGAAAACAATTGGATATATAAAAATAATTGCGGGGTAGATACCCATGGGTAATTTTATCATGATTTTTTCATTGGAGTTTTCACAAGGTGTATTATAAATATAAACTAAATGATTTAATTCATTTAAATTATTTTTTACAAATGTATATAATTCAAAACCTTGTGTTTTTTAAAATATTTATATTTTTCATTATCATATTTCATTTTATGTGTGGAAAAAAATTCATATAAATTTTCTAACCACATTAACCATAAAATAATATATTTTGAGGTGTGTTAGAATAAATCCTCTTATTTATAGTGTCGTAGTCTTGTAATGTGTATGGATTTTGTATTTCATCTATAGGTTGAGTATTGAATGAAATATATATATATTAAATTTAGTATAATGCAGGCTCATGATGATTTCTAGGTTCCAATGGAAGTCATATAGATTTTTAGAGTGGAATGTAATTATGAGAAGTTGTTTTGGGGCATGTTGTAAGAGGAGGATGTATCATCGACAGAGTTATCGAATGCTTTTTTCATAAATTTATTCTAATCGATGTTGAGGTAATTAATGATACTTGACATGTTATCATTTCATTAAGTATGCATGAGAATGTGTAAAATTGAAAATATTATTAAGGATCTCATTGGTTTTATTATATATATTTTTCGATATGAAAATTATGGAGAAAAAACAATTTAGGAGTTTCTTCATGATGTGATCAAATATACAATTAAACCATTATGAAACCTACATATATAAAGATGTAGATGATGGTGAAATGTTTCAAGAGGTTGTACTAATTGGGAGTAGTTCCTCTAGGGTGATGTCATCATTGATTATCATGAAACAAAATATAAAAATGTGGATCACAAATGATTGGTTAGCAATTTTTTGTATCAGTATGGTGTCAATTTTAAAAGTGTGTTATATAGATTTATGTTGCAGGTGGATCACGAGATTCTATCATATTTTTCTCTTTTATGTTATTACTAGATGGTTATGGACACCTTCTGGGTATGTGTATGAATACTTATGAAATATTGTTTTTTTAGGGTTCTTAAGACCCTCCCTAGCCATATGAAATTTGGGGTCTACAAATAAATTTTTAGTAGATAATAGAAATCAAAAGGGTATATATCATCAAAATGATTGTATTTATCCTTATATACATATTTAAATGTTTTTCCATAGATGTGTTTACCATTGAAGTTGCGGGGAATCATGATTTGAGGATCCATCTATAAGTGTTCCACTATAAGGAAGATTGTATGATATCCAAGGAGTAAACAGTTTATGAACTACCATGGTCTCAATTTTTTTAACTCTACAACCTCAAAATACATAAATTAACTATTCATTTAATTATTATAGATCATGATGTTGAGAGTATTCTAGTTACCTTAAAGTTCCCTAGAAGTTTTATGATGTTATGAATTCTAATTTGATTATTCATGGGTTTGTATACTAGTGATAGTTTAGTATAATTTAGTGATAAGTTTCTTTTTGATATATATGAAGGAATTAAATTGAATCCTTATCATATACTCACATTAATCCATAAATTTATTCCATGACAATTTCTAGAAGGAATCAGTGCTTTATGATGGGGAGGGATAGTTATTAGTGTTCAACAACAAGTTGGGAAATCATAAGGGTGGTAGTCATGAAGGTATGACTATTTCACAATTGAGAGTGTAGATAGTAGAGATATAGGTAGTGTACATCCCTAGAGTTTTTTGGAGTTTCCTGATACAATACAAGATGAGGTTTTCATGGTACCTCTTAATATTATGTTGTGTTTTATATAGTGTGACAACTATGTACCTCTCTGATTTCAATGACACTTTATCATATAGATTCCCATGTAGATACAGAGTTAGATAGTTTAAATTGATGATTTATATTAGGAGGTATTCATCTATCCTAATTCATTTAATTAGGGTGATCCAGAGTTTTTTTATAGGAATGTGATGGTAGAATATGGTTGTTAGTGTACTATTAAGAGTTTAATATTGGGATAGTTAAAAAATTCTATCCTCAATTAATACATGTTAATATATTTGACCAGATGAAGGGGTTATAGTTGATTTTCGATTATTGATTTATTGTCTTCATGTTATAAAATTATTGAAAAGAATGATGTATGTCTAATTCTACATTATTTTGTGGATATAGACACTATTAGTTTATCCTAAGGTCGTTTATTTTCATAAAATCAAAAGTAATCTCCTACGACATCATTATATATAATATCCAGTAGTTTTGGGACTTGTTATTACTCATGTACATTGATAAAATATTTATAAACTTGTGGTCAGAATAGAAGAACATTGAACATCCATATGTTGTCTTCAATATTCATTGATACTATCAACACTATATAATTATATATAACAACATGTTTTTTATATAACAGGTTCATTACATTGGACATTTGGTATCTAAACAAAGTGTTTACATAGACCAAATAATTATTATGGAATATCTATATTGTAATTTACCAAAAAAAATTTGATAGATGATCACATGTTCTTTATTGTTTCTAGTGGTTACTAGAGGATTTATCTTAAATTCACTATGATTTTATCCTCTTGGACATCATTGAGAATGGAATAGAAAGACTTCATCATAAATGATTAGTTATAGGTATCTTTTTTTCAAATTAATGGAGAGGTTTATTATATATGTTCTCCCATGGATTCAAATAAAATAGTGAATGTTAAAGTTAGTTCACATCACATCCTATAAAATCCTATGATGAATATTGATGCTTCATGGAAAATCGTTCATCTATGGGTCTATGAATTTTATTCCACATAAGTTTATTTATTCCATTAATTTTCCAATGTTGATAGTATATGTGTTTTCCCTAAATCTATAGTGACATTACCTCTATTTTAAATAATACGTGTTCTTCAAAAAAGTACATGATATTGTGGAATATTATATCACTCGATGATTTAAACATCTTTCATAGTATTTATTTTCATATTCTATATATTTAGAATTTTAGTAAATCCTAAAATCTTATAATTTAATATTTGGTGTCAAATTCTCTAATCCATAATTTATAGGGATATATTGTTTTGTGAATTTTATGATTCCATGAAATGGATTGAAGAGCTTATCAAGATTCCTTTATTGTAAATAAAGTATATGTTTGTAGTTTATTATACTAGATAAAAAGATGAATCATCAATCCTGTGCTATTTGGAGGATTCGCAATGTGGATTCAGAGAGGTGGATGTGTTGAAAAACTATTTCAATCATGGTGATGCTCCATTGGGTTGGAATGAGGATGATCAAAACTAGATGTTGTTTTATGAATGACTATTTGATCCATTGTATGTAAATTATAGGTTACAAGATATCATTCATAGGTCAACCATATATGATTTTTGTGGTAGATAAATGATATATCATGACTTATATTGAAACTATGGTAACTAGGATGATTTGGTCAATGTATTTTTTCATGTATGAATGTCTTAATTTTTAAAAATCTAAGAGAGAAAAAAAATGTTCCATCATTATTTTATTCCATCAAATATCTATGAGTGGATGTGGGATTTCATATAAATGGATATTATAACAATGTTTCCTTGATAATAATGATATTGTAAATCCATTAGTGAAATTAATGGAATAAATGATGAATTCCCCCAATTTTCTATTGATTAAGGAGTTTTATGCTTTGGATGATTTGGTATGGAAACATTTCAATGGGGCTGTAAGACTATATAAAGAACTAAAGACCATTGTATCTAACCATGTAAGTAATTCTACCTCAAAATTATAGATATTATTAAAGAGTTCATTTGTATCACAGTAACTCCATGACATTATTTTTTATCCCCAGACAGATGGTCAGAGAGAGTATACCATTGAAAAACTACAGAAAATATTGCAGAATTTCATCCTAGTCAGTGTTGAAACATGGGAAAACCATCCACATTGAGATGTGTCTTTCCAAAAAAAAAAATTGTATTCAATTTTCTACTATCGTGACTCTATTTGATGATTTGTAGGGGTGGTCATGGAATTCTTCATTCTCTTGGGAAGATAATATGGATTTAGTCATCAGTATTTATAATTTATTTCAACCCAAAATAGATAATATCATTGTTGTTCAAGAGGATACATGTTAATAGAGTATCTATTGATGTTCGTTGTGAAAATCATATGTATAGTCCACTATTTTATCAGGTTATAGGCAATTACTTTTTAGTATTTCCTTCCATTGGAAATAATAGTAGTCAGATGGTTGTAGAAAAATTTATCCTTGGTTTATTGTCACTTGTGTGGTGTTGGATCACATTGGGAAGGTGGATTATCAATTGGTACTATATGTGTACCTTGAAATATTCATGTAATCTACTATATTTGGCATCTTTGTCATTACCTTCCTGATGCCTCTCACATTGCTGATTAGGGAGAGATTGAAAATAATAATAAAATTGAATTTCTTGAGTGGACATTTAAAATCCAATATTATTGGGGGGATTTATATGGGATAGTAACCCATATCCTTTTTTGTTATAGGGGGACGGTGGAGTGGAGAAATATACAGGGTCATAAGATTCATAATTCAGTAGTAATAAATACCATGGTCTATTTTTATGCTTCATGAATATCTTTCTTGTTTACATGTTGTATTTGATCATATTATTTATATTAGTTTAACATTATACCTTATTTAGTTATTTGATACATTTTATTTTCATTCAATGTGTAATAGTAATAATTTAATAGATATCACCACTAGAGCTATCTAATATGATATTTTCTAGATCCCCATTATTCAGGATATTTCCCTCTAGGTTATGTTTTGATTATTTTTTGAATGAATTTGTTCATAGTTATATGATTAAATAAATTATGGAACCAAAACCATTTCTTAATTACTGACACATAGATGTCCTTGGTGACTGTTTTATGCCTATTATAATTTCATAAAAAAAATTCTCACACCTTAAATTATCCCAAAATATCGCCACTTGTTTTATCGTACATTCAGTTTATTCATTCTAACAGTATATTGGAGGGTAAAAATATTCTATTTGGTTATTCATACAATGTCATGGTATGTTCATCTAATTGGTTGGTTTGTTTTTTGGGCCTATAGTGGGTCATTCAGTTAATCATAATCTCTTTGTGGTCATTTTTTCTTTTCATATGATTAGTTACTTAAATTTTAGGGTTATATGTATTATTCAATTGATTAATTAGATTGTTCAGATTCTCATTAGGTTCCTGATTTGTGTTAGATTTTTTATTATTACTATATTTTATGTTTGTTCATGAATAATTTTGGGCCTTTCCTATGATCAGATGAATCCTTCTAATTATTGATAGGTTTTTCTCATTGATGATTAAAATGTTTAATAATTTTTCCTTTTTTTCAAAATAAGATTACTTTTTATAATAATATGATAAAAACTAATTCAGGACCGTTTTAATTTAAATCATATTTTTTTTAAAACAATTTTTTGGGGACTATATCTCATATTTCAATTCATTAAAATAGTGTTTTTTAATGGGACAACCTATTTTCTTCATAGAGGCACATTAAAAAACAATTTTAAATAAATTATGAATACAGTTTTTTTTATTTTGTCAAGTATATTTATCGAGATTCATAATCTTTATATATATCTTGTAATCTTTTATTTTATAATTGACATTGATCTTATATGACATAATACATTTTTCAATCTCTTTTAGAGTTAACTTCTTTCACCTAGATCCTTCCATATTAGGGTTCTATGATTTCTCAGTATGTCGACTCTTCTCTATATATCAATTTTTCGTATTTGTGGTATGGTCATGATTCAATTATTTCTATTTATTCTATTAATATTTTTAAGATTCATTAGTCTCCTACCATTGAAGATTTATGGGGAGAAAACAAACTTTAATATCATTTTTTGGTATCGTAAGTTTTAAAAAAAATTCCCATGACGGGGATCCTTATTTTCTATTTCATTTCAAACATAAAATTTCAAGGAAATTATCATTAAGTTAGTGGGTTACATTGAATAAGTAATGAAGATAATAAACCAAATTAAATTAAGATGGAAGGGGACAAATTGAATATTTTATTCTATATTTTTTTTGTAGGTTTATTTTATCAAAATTTATATAACATACAAGGATGATCATCCATATGATATTGTGACATATCAACCCCCTTGATGATTTATACATCGTTTCGGAATTTTGTTTAAACCCAATTCTCATAAAATTGAATGTTCATATATTCATCTAATAAATTTTATCCCTTTTAAATATTTATATATTTTAAAATGAACATGAAAATGAAGATAATTTAATATGAAATATCTATATAAAAATATTTTAAAATTATTTGTAAGGGAAATCATTTATTCATTCCTCTAATATTATTTTCATTGCCCTTTTTATATTGTTTCCTATGTAGGTTTTGTACAATGTTGGTAGTTAATTGTTTATATATAGGATGTTTTTTCAAAATTGGATGTGTGGTGGTAGATTAGCGATTTTTGTGTGTTTCTTTATTGATTTATTTAATTTATTGAAAAAACTACTAATGGTTTATTTATGTAGTGTGATATAAATATTTCATTGTGGTAAATTAATTAATTAAATGATAAACATGAAAAAACTATATTTAAATAATATATAAATACAATTTTTTGAATTATTTGTTTTCTATAAAATATTATGATAAATATCTTGATTAATTTTCAATGGTCAGAAATGCAACAATTTGTAATGTTTGATGGATATGTAATTGAAAAATAAATTCAAGGTTTGAGTGGGTTTGAGTGGTTGTTTATGGGATTGTTTTCTTATTATTGGTGTTAATGTTTGGTAAAATTAGTATCATTTTAATAATAAACCGAATGTAATGCAGTATTGATGTAAATAATCATTTTCAGGATTGGATGTTATCTATTATATATATATATACAAGATATAAAATTACATTAAATTTTATATACACTCCACACACATCCATTTCAATGTACCGACACATATATGTTCTTGGTGGTGTCTTCCCTTGCTTACAAATGGTGAAAAAATTTCTATGATTATACCATCATCCATGCACATACATCATTGTAATTATATGAAAATTGAGTAGTGTTTTGGAAATTCATAATACCTTATAAATATGTTGTTGGTTGTGAGTCTTAATGAAATTTTTTGACATGTAATATTGGAAAATTGTGATAATATGATGGAATTTTATTGAGGTCTATAAAATTTATGATTCCATAATAACTTGGTTGTGATGATGCAAATAGATGTGTGATGATGTGAACATGGAATGAGAGATGTCCATGATGGAATTTATTCCAACAGAGGATGATGTGATTTTCCATCCTGAACATATGTATCCTGATTCAGTAATAATAACTAGATGTGTATTTTTTTTATAAAGGATAACTGAAAAATAAATAGTACATTATACTACTGATGTTTTTTTCTAGTCTAGGATATGGAGAATTAAGAAAATTCATTATATAAATCATATTTTATAAAATATAATAATAATTAAACTAATTGGACTCACGAGAAGTAACTCATTAAAAAATACATCCATCTTAGGGAATCTAAAATTCATTTGAAAGGTATTTAAAAAACAGTTAGAATGAAATTTCCCTTTATGATGATTTAAATCTATTGAAAAAAAAATTTATAAATAATTATTTATAGAAATATTTGAAAACATTCTATATCCATCACATATATATGATTTATAAAATAATTTTCTAGAAAATACAAAATACATATCATTTTTAATATCCATTTCAAAAATATAATTAGAAATGATATTGGATTCCTCCTTAACAGTCAATTGAAAATAATATGTTTTTTGAGGATCAAAATGATCCATAATAGATCTTATAAAATCGATTTTGACACTTATTAGTATCAGTTCAAGAAAATCTTCAATTTAGGTCATCAGTTAAATCCCCATTTATGTCATCTCATTCGATACTATTTGTTGGATTATTACTAAATTTATTGAAGATCATCAATTCATATTCATAACCAATTTAAATTTTTTTTCATAATATACATGAATTATAATTGAAATTGGAAAAAGGGATCCTCCATACTTCATCAAATGATTTTTTTACAATATATTATAGACATTGGAGAAATCAGTGATTTTAATAAATTCATAACAATAAATTTATTATTATTTAATAATTAATTTTTGAAATGTTTTTATTAAAATACCTAGAATGATAATGATAATAATAAAAAATATTATTTATTTTTGCATATACAACATCCATAACATCAATTAACATAAAATAATAATTTAATATACACTTTTAAAATAATACGTATAAATGAAAAATATAATTAAATGATAATATATTTTGAGTAAAAATATTATTAATATTTCTGTTAAATATAAATTCATTATAATTATGACTACAATATTATTTTATAATTTCCAAAAAAAATTCAACACATAAATTTAAAAAAAAAATACTATTTTGTGAATATTTTATTTTAAAATATATATAATCACAAATCTTATAAAAAAATAAAATTTCATTTACCTTACTAATGGTATGAGAAAATATTATTTTTAAGAAAATATAAATAATACCCTTACAAATAAATTAAATATTATTTAACTAATCTAATAATAAAAATAATACTTTTTAATTATCATTATCCATATGTAAATTTAACAAAAAATAAAAAAGTTGAAACAAAGAATTTCTTTTGTAGAATTTTAGAATATATTATTTTAAAATGTAAATCTGAATATGAAATACAACCATCAATTTTATTTGAATATAAATATTCTTCTAGGAAGATAACTCACACACACAAACAAAATAAATCTATCACTTCAATGATTCTTTGTTTTACTACGCCAATTAAATAAAATTTTATGAAACATGTAAACACTGAAACTTCTAATGTTTATAAAATATTAAAAAGATGGATAATTTTTCACTGCCAAAGCGTTATCTGAAGGTCAGTAGTTGTCAATGAATTAAAATGAAAGATCCATTTTAGTTTACCACAGAGTTGTAGTGAAATCATAAACTCAGACTAATATATATATATATATATATCATTGTAACTAGTCAGAGTCTAAAAAATAAAAAATAAATAAAAAATATTTTTAATTATTTCGTAAGATTACATCTAACTATATATACATATAATTCATGTTTCAATTATTTTTAATCATATAATCTCTAATATGTTTCATTGAATTGAATCAATAGCCTAAAATATATGTAGAAAACTATTATTAATCAATTTTTTTATAAAAAAATATTTTTCCAATTATCATGTTTTCTAATATGTTTTTTATATAACAAATGATGACATGTTGTTAGGGTTTCCCTTAATTATTATTTGGGTACACCCCATTATTATGATTGTGTTCCCCTATTTTTGTTGATGAATATAACATATTATTACTATTGAAGGGGTTCAATTATGCTTTGACAATTGATAAATGTCCATACATGAAAAAAAGTAGTACCCTATGTATTCAAAAATCAAAGAAATAAAACCTTACTTTTTTAAATTATGTGGTTAACGTAAGCTGAAATGATTAAATTTTTGAAATATTAGTATCTTTAGCATCATATATCTCAATAAGAAGCATATGATGTTTCAAAATATTAGTTTGTTATAATCAGATCTCATAGTTTAAATTTGTGGTGCCATATAAGATGACTACACTCTTCATTTACAACAATATATATCTATATTTCTCTTTCAAGTGAAATATTTTAATATATAAAGAACTCAACATTCAATCATGATGATATTTAAAAAAAATTTAATCTCCTGAGAAGAGATATAGGGTAAAACCATTCATTATATTTCAATAATCAGTGAATAATTCAATGAATACTGTTCTATTTCAAAATATGTATGCTTTATTTTATTTTTCATTAAACCAAACAAAATATCTATTTTGATTGTATGTTTTTTATTACATTATTATTAATTTGAACATGTAATTTTTTGATATTTATATTCCCATATAATACATGGTCTATGTGACAATGTATTGTGATGGTGAACTATTAATATATGAAGATTGTGTTTTTTCACAATCCATGCATTGTATTAGACAAATTTAAAGGAGATGAAAATTTTTAGATTATGGTACAAAACTTTATTTTTTTTCTTAAATTCCAAAGATACATTGTAATTTAATTTTGAAATATTTTATAATTCTTATGGAAAATTTCTCATGGATATGAGACATATGATATATGTTTTTAATAATTTAAATAATGATTGATAACATTCACGTTTAATGGAATCCAACATGTCCATTATTATTTTATTATTTTTATTATTTTGTTCTTGTTGTTATTATTTGGTATTCATAGTAGCTATACTTGTTAAATGTTGATATACACACACACTCACAAGCACACTCACATAGATATATATATATATATACATATATATACACACACATATATATATATATTCTTTTATGTAATTTATTGTTTATGAAAAATTTAGAATAATTAAATTAAAATTTTAATGGAAGATAAACTGTTATTTTTTTATTTTTTAACATCAATGTATAATGATATTCCCCCCCTTACCCCTTCATCCCCTCACATTCTTCCATGGGATCCATATGGATAAATCTCCCATTTTTTCCACATCTCATCTCAAATTACATTTAGGATTTAATAAAAAATTAATTTATGTCACATTATTCCACATCTTCTTCCTCCCCCTAATTTCATTCTCACCATTCAATTTCCATAACATCCATGGAATGTTTCTATTTTTTCATTTCATGTTAAAATACTAGAATATAATTTCAGATTTGAGGTCAAAAGGATATAAATTTTTTTACCCCATGTGTTGTTAATTATAAATATATATCATATCCTATTAATGTTTTTTAATTTTATTGATTCATTATTATATAATAATTTAATATTATTATATAATCATAAAATTAACTATTTTAATATATCTAAAATGTTTTCCTAGAATTATATAGTTTTGTCTAAAAAATAAATTATGTAATTATGTAATTTTAAATGTATATATGAACCTTATTAATATATTTAACAAATTGAAATTTTATTATGGTGAATATTTTTGTTTTTTCATAAAATAATATGATTTTATTGAATTTTTGAACTTACACATATTTATAAAAATATTCACTTAATTTCATGAAAATACTTAGTAATAATTTATTTTGGGTTTATTATTCCCATTTAATTAACCATGTTCCATATAATTTCATCTAAATCCATTTCATCTTTTACTTTCATACAAAATAATTTTTTATTATTAAAAATAATGTTTTTCTAAAAAAATAATGTCTTTGGAGTTTTCATCCATATAATCAAATATATTTTTCATGATTAGAAATATGAATTATGAAAATTGGAGTTTATATATGCAATGTAGAATTTCAAATATGGTATTGAGGGAATATTTTTTTTTCAAAATGGATTGTTTCGAAGGAAATACATTATCACCCTAATAAATAGAAAAATGAATTATTGGGAGGGTAAAATAAGACACAAGTAATCAAACTTCTATAAAATTAGAAAAAAATGTTTTTTAGTATATTTTTTCCCTATCATGTCTAGGATTCAAAATTTTCCTATTATGTGCCACCTTAATCTAATAGAGATATTTATTGTCATTTAATTTTTATTGTATCCTTATTATTTCAATTCCTACATGTATATTAATTGGAAACAAATATCTACACATATTCACAATTTTCAAGAAACATTACTAAATAATGACTTAAAAAAATCATTCCTAACGAACCTCCTCACGTCATATTTTCTTATTCATCTCAAAATTAAAATCGTATAAGTATTAATTTATAATCCAAATTGAGTTATCTAATAAGGAGGTATATGTCCATACAATCCAATTTCATGTTTATTTCACCATATAACCCTTAAAATGTATTTTATATAAAATATTAGTAAAATATAATTATCTATTTTATAATAAAAATTATTATATTTAATTAAAAATTCATTCCACATTATTGTCATCTTTATATCATATGATAACATTTCATGGTCATACATGTGGACTATAACCTCGATGAAGTTATATGTTTCAAAATTTGTCACTACCTGGCATTTATGGTAATATTTATTGGGTTAATATATATATATATATATATAACATTTGTAACATTATTATTATTCACTATAGAAAATATATTTGATTTATCTTTTTCTTTTTTATCCAACTGAATTTGATAACACCACTCATGAATATGTATGGAATCCATATTCCCAATGTGATGAAATTTATTTTTCATTTCATCATCACATGGATGGTTATATGTCTTGAATTTATGAATAAATTTGACATATATATCATAATTGTTACTCAATAGAATTAAAATATTATATAAATTATTTCTTCTCCATTTATTGGTAAAATTAATTTTCAGATTGTGTACATGAGAGGACAACCACGAACATGATAATATGAATTTTATTGTCCATATCCACCAACCATGGTTCATTATAAAAAATAAATTTCAAATAGAATTATTATATCATTATATTTATTTTGGAGAGGTTTGATCCATGATCTCTTGGACTGTATTGAGCCAACCAATTTTTTTATTTACATATAAATAAATCATCTAGAAAACATCAAACATAGAAAGAAATGTTTTATTACCTAAATTAAAAAATCTAAAAAATGAACTATGGAAAATAATGATAATTCAAGAATTGTAAAATGGATCTTTAGAAATAATAAAAGTAATATTATATATAAATATACATGTTTTACATATGAATGAAATTTGTCTAGAGTCGATGTAAGTGATATTCTTTGAAAAATAATGTCTTCATGTTTTCCATTATACCCTTATTATTACATGTTTAAATTCTTTACTATGTTTCACTAATGTTCATAATTATTACTAAAACGTTTATAAATAGAATATTAAATAAATTTTTTAGTTATTTACAATGTTTTAAAATGTAATCATTTCAATTTTATCAATATTGGTTATTTTTGAATTATTTTTAAATGTAAAAATATTATTATCTTTTTACTATATAGGGATTGAAAACCATTTCTCACGACCATATGAATTATTAATAACAATTATTTCTCAAGAATATTCTTTGGATTTTGGAAGAAAATTTTATTTCATCTCATAATGAAAAAAATTTATTTTCCGTATTTTGAAAGGACACATAAATTTACTGTCTTTTTTATGAGATAATTTATCATGTTAGTACATGTGGGAAGTAATCCATATTCAAGAGTATTATAGTTAATGGTAATGTTATAGTTTTTCATTAATTCAATTGTTCATGAATATTTTACATGAATGATTTGTGAACCAATATAGATTTGATGTTGGGTCAGCATGATATATCTCTCCATTGCATTGAGTAAGGTAGTAGAGTTTTCCCATGATAGGTTACTATAAATAGATATGGTAATTATCTGGGGATGTGATTATATTATATTATTTATTTTTCATTTGAATGTAAATATATTTTCCGTTGTATCTATATTTTATTCATTAAATAAATTTTAAAATAAATATTTTCCTTTCAAATGTTATGAAAATGTTCTTAAGTTTCCTATGTAACTTTTCTGACCTTTTCCTAAAAAAGGTGAAACGATTATTTTGTATGGAATAGTATTGATGTGTTTTTATGTATCCAAATAATCCACAATTAATAAACTTTTTCCATTATTATTTCTTACAATATGTTTAATGAAATATATATATATATATATATATTACATTATACTCATAGTGACGTAAATTTATATTTTTTATGGCATTTTTGTTAAATAAAAGGCCAATACATTATAAATTATATGGGATTAAAAATGAGCTGATAGGGTGTTTTTATTTTATGTCCATTTCATATATTTTATTGTCCCATTATTTATAATGTTCATAAAATGAAATTCGAGTATGTTGGGACAAAATTAATATATGTGATCATGTTATGTGAGTTACCATTAATAGAGAAATTGTATCATTATTAGGAACCTATTTTTTTACAATTAACACTATGTGAAAATTTAAATATTTTAATGTATTAAAAATCCTCCATAAATTAAAAAATACTTTTAAATATTTAATTAGAATATTATTTATGATATATAAATCACATATCATGTAATTATTTGTAATGATACATGTGGCTCATTATAGATTTCTTTAGTTTTTTGGTGTCTGATAATTTTCTTATTTTTCTATGCTTTCACCCTCATAATCATGTCTTTATTATGTGCCCTCTCTCCTTCAATCCAATTCCATAACATTTATTCCCTTGGTTCCTTTTATATTAGGATAATGATGGGAGAATTCTCAGATGTTTGGGATGTGAGTTTTGGTGGCTGACGGTCCTTCTCGCATGAATTGTTGTGTGTTTATTCATACTTTATGTTTAGGTTTCAGCATCATTAGTGGTCTGTTTTAGATTTTTTCAACTATTCATCTATGAATGTTTGGGGGTACTTCTACAATGGTTGTTCTACTTTATTATTATTTGGAGATGAAATTGTTTTATTTTTATGTAGTCATTTTTGTTTATGTTTGGTTTTAATTATCTCCAGAAATGTGTTGATTCTAGTTTCATAGGGGATGATCGACTCTCCCCGGTGTTCATGTGGAATTTGGACAGCATGGGAGATGGTCAGTGTTCTATTCTTTTAGTTTTTAATGGTGGTGTTTCTAGTTATGGTTGTGTGATAAATATATTGATGTTGATAGGATCGCATGATTAAAGTGTGCATAAAATGTGATATTAAACGATCTTTGTAGTTGTTTTCCCATGGTTAGAGGGCTCCATGAATGCCCTTTTATTAAAAAAACATTGTATTTTATTTTGGTTACTTTGAATCTATATCCGTTGCATGACATTTTTTCAGTTACATCACATCCACCAAGAGTGTAATTTGAAATTCAACAAAAAGATAATTTTTTGTCTGGATGGTTTTCTAGGGTGGAAACATTATAGCTAGGATAGAAGGAATATGGGTCAAAATATCCATACAAACTAGAGGCCATAAAATGTTTTAATTGGAATATAGTAGTGTATTGTTGTTTTATCTCAATTTCTTCAATATATTAAAATAAGAATTGATGAATGTGAGATACTAGATTCTATATTGTATAATATGTTGATATTGGATGATTTAATGAGAAATCACCATCAATTTTTTAAATATCCACAATCCCATTGAAATTTTATAGATGAATTATTTCATTGGTGAAGTTATATGTTTTTCTGAAATTTCTATAATATCATATGGATACCTTTTATATTTATCATTATGAAGTCGAATGTAATAAATAAATTCCATTATTTAAGAAAATTATAGAGAATAATTAAATTTATGCATGTAATTGAATATATATAATTATTACCATAAAATGTAGATTCATAATTTTATTCTATATTGAATGGGGGAAAATTAAATTTTTTAAATAAATTAGTGTATTACTCTGTTAATTTATATAAATCTAATTATAAAATATTAGAATGTTTTGAAACAAATTTCATTCGAAAACATGATTTTAAATTTGATTTCATTTAATATTAATTGATTTAATATTTATGAAAATATCTTGTTACTCATCAAGTTCACTATAAAACTTTGTTCTTCCAAGATGAATAGATAATGATGAATTAAGAGTCTCATAAAAAAATCATTCATTATATATATTCTACTTATTATAAATACAATTTTCACCAAACATATCATTCAATCAAAATAAGGATTGAATTATATAACATCTCTTACCTTGATCTGTATTTCCACATCATTATTTAAATTTTCTTTAATCCTTAAATTCATAGATGGTTAAACACCAATTTATGAATGATATTATTTCCCCCCTTCCATCATTCTTTTTAGATCCTTCCTTTGAAAATCATTAAATATTTGATCTTTTGTGGTCCACTTTATTTAAATGGTACAACAATCCTTTTTCATAAAGAATCTTCAACATTTTTTAATTTCCAAGTATGGTAATATATTGATTAAATATATTATTTAATTATAACTATACATATTCTCTAAGAAATTTACATCATTTTTTGAGTAAAAATTTAAATAATGTACTTATGATCAATATATATATATATCACATTTCCTAATAATGATAATCCCTCTTTATCAATAATAAAAAATTAATTTCATATAACTCTAAATCATGTGTTGGGTTCTTTTTCTCTTGAATCGTCTATTTTTATGTGCCAAAACTATATAAACATAATTCTATCCATAAAAGAACCTCAATCACTTATTTATTGCATCATTAAATATTAAAGAATCCTTTCCATTGTAGGATAGTGTATGAAGAGGTGCACTGAATATAATAATCATTAGTTCTATTAAATCATCCTCACATTCATCAATCTAGAGGAAGTTGTCTCACTTGTGAGTTATCATGGTTAATGTATTGGATAGTCATGGAAACTCATCCAAATAGCACCAATAATATATATTCAAACTTATAAACTATTGATATTAGTTATTATGTTTAATCCATGACATTGTAAAAAAAATTCATACCTTAATAGATCCACATATATACCCTCTAATCTAATTATATATCCAAATAATGAAACATTTTGTAACAAAGATTCATATTTGGTGATTTTTTCATCTAAATTTTCCTTCCACATGTTCTTCATCACAATCCTCATGTGACACTCAATCTCTAATATTATTTCTGAATATATATGAATATAATATATAAATACATCATAAAAATGATCAATTTATTCTCTAAATTCTCTATTAATTATATCCATGAACATTATTGGGAAATTAGTAAGACCAATTTGCATTAATATTAATTCATATTGACTATAATTTACATATAATACTATCATGGTTTTATCATCTTTCTATAGCCCAAGTTAATGACATTCCTAATGATGGTAAATAATTGAAAAGTAATAACGTATGTAAAATTGATCAAACAATTCATTAGTGTAGGTTTGATGATACATTGTATTGATTGTGATCTTATTCAGTTTACAAAAATCAACGTAGAATCACATTAATACGTATTTATTATTAATAAATAATAAGTACTCGATAATGTGACATAATTAGGTTGTTGAATCTATTTTAAATATCCTTCTAGAGTATTAAATTAATTCCTACAACTAAATAAGGTACTTTATATATAGATATTATGAAATAGGTAAATTACCATATATGCATTCCATTCAAATATCATATTCATGGTTGAGTGGAAATCTACGAAACTCTTCCCCAAAAATAACAATCAACTCCCACACAATATACATACAATTTATGTTGTGTCTTTCTCCAAATATATTAAATAAATACCCCATATGAATAGGAATCAATAACTATTTAGGGTTCATAATTTCTATTGGATGTCTATATTCATCATTAAATAGACAGGTAGTCGTATTATTTTATCATAACATCATCTCTAAATTCCCTTCCTTGAAAATTGATTTAGGGTATATGTAAATAAATCTATTCCATTTGAATGATAACAACTGATTCATATATATAGAGAATAAATTTATATTCTATATGTACGTTTCAAAACATTACAATCAGATAATAATCATAGACAAGAGTTGAAATCATCATATAATTATGTCTTTTCACTACAAATTCAATGTCTAATCATTGAGGTGGTATCATCATATTCATAGATTATTTTTTACATATAATTTAGTGGGGAAATCAGGAATCAATAATGATATTATCAATTATATATAGTTTCACGAATATATATTTTTCTAATTTTTTATCATACCCACTCCCACATGTAATATTGATCATCTAATATTCCCTTTTGATTATATGCTTATAATAATTTTGACATAAATCATCATTATTAACAATCATATTTGATCATTGGTATGCATAGTTACTATAATCCTTGTTGTCTAATCCTTTTATTGTTGGTGGATCATTATATGTATTTTTTCTCCATAATTAAATATATTATTCTTCTATCACTCTAGAATTCAATTTATTGTTGACCATAATTTTGAATCATAAAATGATTACATGTTATGTTGCATTAATTTCTTCCATTTTACCTACCACAATTCAATAAATTTATAAATCTCATATTTTTTTCTACATAATATTCTATATTTATTTTTAATTTCATTATTATTTTTTTATAAATACCATTAAATTTATGTTTCAAACTAGTATCCATTCCTACAATTAAAGAATATAAAAATAACAAGCATAGCTACTTGTATCCCTAATAGACAATTCAATTTATATATGTGGTTTGAAGATAATGAATAATAAATAATCATTTAATTTTGGTTGGAAGATAATACTATATTCATTCCATAAATGTGCTATAAATTTTTCTTTAAAAAAATTAAGGGATTCATCATCCATCTAATTTAGATAATGAAATGCCTACTCTATTTTTATAGATACTACATGGAAGGTATATATTGAAAAATAATCATTAAAATTTATCCCACAATATAGAGTCTATTTTTTATGGTTTCGGCATGTTCATGCTAATATTCCACCATTTATACGATTCAAAATACATATAAAAAAATATAAAAAAATTCATGTTATCATTATAACAGAATTGAAACTATTTTTTCACAAGTATTGATCTATTTCTCTATAAAATTTGGATCATCCGGACTACTAAATCGACATGGATTTTAAATAATGTTATACTTCAAAGAACCATGTTCCTTTTTTTCTCAATTGGATGTTTAGTTTGATTTATATATTGATCATGTGGACTAAAAATAGAAAAAATAAAGAAAATTATAAATCAAATAATATTTGTTTTTTCAAAATGAAAACAATTTAATTTTTTATAACAATAATAATTAACATGGTTTCTGAAGGGTTTTTCCTAGAAAAAGACCAGAAAAAAAAATCTTGAGAAACATTAATCATAGTAAAAACCAGAATAAAAAATATATTTAATGGATGTCGAAATCCAAACCATATCCTTCCAATCTATAATATGTTATGTTTGAACTAATATATTTATGGTATTCATATAATCAAACCATCATAATGGGATATGATAAAAATGATAATTAACCAAAATATATCCCTAAATAATCTAAAACAATGTGTGAAGTAAGAGAACACTGAGGATGCACCATAATAATATATGATATATCCTCGACCTATTATTTATTCTGTTATTACCCTTATTTGAATCTTTGAAAAACATAGTTCACATATAGAATTTTGACAGTGGAATTTTGATAGAAAACACATATTCCATTCGTTTAATTAAAATATGATACTTTATTATACCTTTTAATTTCCTAAGGGTCACTAATAATATTATTTCAACCTGGTTTCCAATGATAAATAAATCCTTATATAGTATCACCTAAACGACCCATACTTTTAATAAATAAATACCATATCACAACATATTAATATTAACTACATAGAATTGTTATGGGAAAAATATTGGTTTATTAAATTTAGAATCATTAATAAATTTTTTTTATAATTCATATACAGCATTTCACATTGTTATTCATATATTTATACCTTTTTTATATGTCAATCATAAAATAAATTTTCATTACATAAACAAGGGTAACAAATAAAAGGATGGGTTCAAATTCATGTTAAGGTTAAAAAGGGATATATTAATGGAATATGTATCTTAATATTATTATAATAATCTTATAATGCGATATTTATATTTAAAAACATACTGAGAATATCACAGATAATAATAATGAATCATAGCATATATATTAGAAATTCATAAAACCCAAATCTTAATGGTGTCAAATATGATAATCCATAAGAGTATAATATTGTACTAATACATTTTTTATAATATACTTATAAAAATAAAAAATAATTTCCCCATAGTTATTGATTACCCCATGACTATTATGATGGATTGTGTTCCATCATTATTATGTCATATTAGACAAGGATTACACTAAAGAGTATCACAGTGGTAAAATTCCCTTAATTGTTTTTTATAACAACCTATTACATCATAAGTTGTCTCATGAAATATCTATCATCACTCAATACCCTGGAGGGATATTTAATTATTATTCCACCAATCACATAATGAAAATCAGAAAATGTGTGTCACAAAATCAAAAAAAAACCAATCTCATTGAAATTAAATAGGTTATATAATCATTCCATAATGTAATAAACCATGTAAAAGAAATAGTTTTCATAATTATATTTTCATAAAAATTATATAACGTCATGATAATAAAAATTGATTGAATCATTCTATCATATCCCTATAGTGAACATGGGTCATCAAATAATGCAATCTTAATTGAACAATCCGTTAAAATATCCCATGGAATATTTATTGAGGAAAATACATTTTTCATTTTGGAATAATTTCATTAAAATAAAAAAAAATCTCAAAATTAATAAGTAAAATTTTTATTTCAAAATAATTTTTGTAATTTTGTATTTAATTTTTAAATAATTTTGTGTTCATTATATTGGTAAAATAAATTAATGTCATGCATGTTGAAGAAAATACTCGTTATATATTTACTAAAAAAAGATAAAATTAACTTGCTGTATAAAATAAAATAATATTATGTTTAAAACATTTTGTAAATTAATTCACATTTAAAAAATTAATTGAACCCCTCATATGATAATAATATTAAAATTATTGATTTTTTTTTGAAAACATGGACATAGAAGTCAAATTAGTTTCAATCGAAGAGTGAAATAATGTCATATTTAATGAAAAATTTTATTTTAGTATCATGATTACTCAAATAAATAAGAATGAAAGGAAAACATACACCCTATATAAATAAATAATGGATAAATTAATTAATTTTATTATTGAATGATAATTCATAAATTTATATCTTCAAAAAAATTAATTACAAACAATAAGATTAGAACATTATTCTCATACCTTGACATTGATTTTTTTAGAAGGAATATTGACCTCGAGTATATTAAATATAAATTTATTCTAAATATAATCTATAATCAGGTACATAAATAAAATATCACAAATTCTAGTCTTATAATATTTTAATATCCATTTACAAAATAGTTATTTATAAATATTTCATTTTCACATGATAATTGTTTCATTAATCATGAGAATTTTGGTTTGGGCGTTATTATCCATGTACCATGTTCATGGTTTCATAATATATACATGGTTAATCATATAATATAAATTTATTATATATATATATACATCTATAAAATATATTAATAAAAATTAATTACACAGTTCATAGAGAATGTATGTCATACGCACAAATAAACACTATTGTCACATTAAGATGGATGGAATGAATGAACATTGAATAATAATTCACCTGATGTTGATCCTTTTTATCTAACATATATCGTATATACTCATGTATCCCATCTTTATTAACATCCATTTGACCATAAAATCAATAACCAATGACATCTCTTTGTGGAGGTGGTTTACCCCACAAATGGACATCATACATTATCATTCTTCTGAGGATGGGAAGAATATAGAAAATAGTTATTTACTCCCCACAATAAAAATTCATAATATTTTTTAAAGAAAATTTATTTTTAGAAAATGTATACCATTAATTCAGTGGTACTAAAAGGATAAATAAAAGAGAAAATTAGTTTTTAAGTGTTTTAATCCTTTGTTAACAAACCTATTTTTACATCCAATTATGCCATGATGGGTTGGTATTTTAAAAATTCCATATGTTATACAATATTTTTGGGTTACATAATAATGTATAATGGCATATCATTTCTGTTATAGATGGATGAAATGTTCCTAAGAAGTTGGGAGAAAATGACCTATTTTATATGTGAGTGGAGATGCACACCAAGAGTTGAATAATGTATTTTATTAATATGAATATATTTTCTATTAAAATGTCTCCAAAGAATAATAATTTTAAGATAATATAAGTAAGTGTCATAAAAGACTGCTATAATTAAATGTGGACATGTTTTGGTTTTTTTCACACTTTTCTTTTTCATTCAACCCGTTGTTAAAACTTTTATCAATTAATAGGATATCAATGTTTTTACCTGTTAATAGTCTATAATATTACCATAAAAGTAAAATATAATAAAAAATAATACTCATTTTATATGTTTAGACACATCACATTCACATTATCAAATGATAGGATTATATGAAATGTGAAATTCTTGGATCAGCTGTGATCACTGAGAGGGGAGGGGTGAATCTGTGATACCTTTTTTTTAAGAATTGTTCTCTTTGAATGATCAATTCAACCTATGTGGATGGTTAAGGCCCAGATCTACTCTTTTGATGGTGCAGTGATAATGAATGCTCAGAACACAGAGATTTACAAGGTTCGGTACAAAGACCTACTCCTTGCCGTGTTGGTTGCACTCCCCAACACGAATTCTTCACTCTGCCAGAAGATGTTTACACAACAATTGGTTATACCCCCCAATTACAAGTTGGTTAATCCCCCAAACTCCACAGAATCATCTTCATCATGGATCCACATCACTTCTTCAAATGTGTTGTTCAAAACTGCAAGTAGCTTCAACAGTCTTCAAAAGATCTCGTTGGTCTTGATAACCAAAACCAATCACTTAGAATGATCAGTTCTTTTGCATTTATTCACTTAAGTGTGTACTCCTCTTCTTCTTAACAATATTTGATCACTTGTACACACACTAGTTCATGTTTCTTCTTTGCACATACTCAACCAATCCTCGGTCTCCTCTTCAATTGCACACACAAAGTGCAAGTCTCTGGTTCTCCACTTCACACACACACAAGTGGTGCGTTATAAACTTCACAACCCGAACTCCCTGTCTCAAATGAAGGTGCGCAAGGGGTGCGGCCAACTTCTTCTCCAACAACCGCGCAAGTCACTATGGACATGGCAGCGCGCAAGGGTGCACCAACTGTGGGTGCGCAAGTGCTCGCGGCCTGACCTCTTCCTGTCACGCAAGGGGTGGGCGCAGGGGACTTCCTCAGGGCCTCGGGTGGCTCCGGGATACTCAGTCGCGCAAGAGGTTGCGCGGAGGTACATCGCTTAGCAGTAGAGCTTTGCGAGACTTCTTCACAAAGGATCAACAAAAACCTTTCAAGCGCCTCGTTTGATCCTTTTATAGGTGAGTAGTGTGAATGGAGTCCGCGGGATCCAAAACTCGAATTCCCGAAATCAACGACGTTTTGAAAACTTCAAACGCGTTAAAAATCATCCGCGTATCTCGTTTTTTATTCTCTGTCCAAAGCGGGTTATCTCTTCTTTGCATTCCTCCACGTGCATGCGTTTTCGAACGCATGCATGGCTCTGTTTAAGCCCCACTCATGCAAAACACGAACACATGATTCCTCTCACCTTCGGTTTTCTTTGGCCTCGTGCGAATTTCTTCTCTCGTTCCATGCATGTGTATTTTTATGCATGAATGGGTTTGGTTTGGTGAGACGAGCATGAGGGAGCCTTCAGTTTCATCATAGGTGGCCAGAAATTTGATTTGGCTTTCTCGGAGGGCCACTGGTTCAGGCGGTGTCGCGAGAGGTGCCTCGGCCAAGCTCGAGGAAGGGGACGATGCGGCAGCCATCAGATCAGGCGTTTAATGAAGGCAGATGGATGAGATTAGAACATCTCACCGCGGATGATATGAGCGGTCGAGATCAGTTGTGCGATCGCTTGGACGGACCATATTAGATCCCCGATAAATTTTGTCATCCCACATCGATTTGGCATGCGGGTTTCTTGCGATTTAACAAACACCGCCTCCCTGCCAACGCTCAGATTCACTTCTCCCCTCTCGGTGCCTCCCCGAACCGAGTTCTCTTTGCGGGCGCGCTCTTGCGCCCACCCCTGCCACTCTGGCGCGCCACTGGAGCCCACTATGCCCCTTCAGGCCTGCGAGCTCCTGCCTCAAGGTGTGCCCTGGCCTGAGGGTTCCCCATGGGCGTGGTGACCTTGAGTCCCACAAGAGCCTTGGGTGATGGCCCTCGGCTGGCCTCATTGGGGGCTCTCTTTTTGCTTAATTATATAACAAGAACTTTGTTTAAATACAAAGTAACAAGCTCAACATTCCAAATGCCACTTCAAGCCCCTCTTCTTCATTTCCTTAAGAACTCCTACATTCTTCATTTATTCTCTTCTCTCCTCTCTTTCTTCTCCATTAGAATTACTACAATTCTTCTTCAACATGAATTCAATTCTTAGGAAAGGAATTTTTCTTCAACTGAGCTCCTTAATCAAATAAATATTCAACAAACTTCATTGATCTAATCAGATATCATGTTGGATCTTCTTCAGATTCACATGCACTAAGTGATAGTGCATGTACTTCATTAATCCACATCATCCACTTAGAACCTGTGGATGGATCTTCTTCATCTACACATGCATTGTCAATACAATGCATGGTCTTCTAACATTGTGATGACATTGTATCCAGTTGATACATGTTCTTTGAACTTAAATATCATCTCATCAATCGTCTGATGTAATGATGCATCTCCAACCATTAGTCTTCAATCTCTACTTCATCAGTTGACACATAGTGACATGCTATTGAAAACAAATGCAATAACTTGGGCACAACAATATCCCCCTTTGTATTTGGTTTTCAATACTCCTAAGAACACTTTGAAGAATGTCACAATGTGTATGTGCTGATTATTTCTCCCCCTTATTGGCCAACAAATGCAAAGGGATTAATAAGAAGCCATTCCCAAAATGCATAACTGCTTGACTCAGCAACCAATGCTACCCCTCAAGGGATGCACTCATCTCCTTCAATTCCCTGCATGTCAGTACAAAAACATATAAATTTACGGAATAAGGAGGGACCTTTCTCTTCCTCAAGTGAGAGGAGAAGGCTGAACATGAAGTTTCAGCCTTAGCTCAACAAATCTTTCTGTAGGCATAGCTTTGGTGAAAATATCTGCAACCGGATCTTAAGTAGAAATGTAGTTGAGATTGATTTCTCCACTGGCAACCCTTTATTTGATGAAATGATATTTTATATCAATATGCTTAGATCTGGAGTGTTTTATAGGATTCTTAGACAAGACAATTTCAATTTTATTATCACATAAGATCCTCAATGGTTTTTCAGCTTTAATTCTCAAATTTGTTAGCTGCACCTGCATCCAAATCATTTGTGTACATGCATGTGTAGCTGCCACATACTCTGCTTCAGTTGTGATCAATGTTACAGAATTTTGTTTCTTGCTATACCAACTAACACATCCTTCTCCCAGAAAGAAGGCTCCACCAGATGTGGATCTTCTATCAGTGCAATCACCAGCCCAATCAGCATCATTGAATCCCAACAACTTTATGTTTGTATTGTGTTTGTATAAGAGTCCATAGTTGAGGGTTCATTTCACATATCTCAAGATTCTCTTAGCTCCTGATAAGTGAGATTATTTTGGGTCACATTGAAATCTTGCACACAAAGTCACTGCATACGTTATATCATGCCTTGAGGCCGTGAGATAAAGGAGATTGCCAATAATTCTCCTGAACTCTTTATGATCAACATTGTTGCCTTCTTCATCCATTCATAGCTTGGGTCCAACAGAAATGGGTGTTGAGACTTCCTTTGCATTCTCCATTCCGAACCTTTTCACTAAGTCCTTTGTATAATTTTATTGTCAAAGAAATATAGAGTTTTTCCTTTGTTCCAGCTGAAATCCTAGAAAATATGTCATTTGACCAAGCATAGTCATTTCAAAGGTTCTCTTCATCTACTCAGTGAATTCTTCACATAGTCCTTCCTTGTCACCAACAAAAATAATATCATCCACATAGATAATTACTATGAGAGTACCAGTGACCATTTCTTTGACATAGAGATTACTGTCAACTGTTCATTTGAAAAAATTCATGCTCTTAAGACAACCATCCAACTTGGAGTACCAGGCTCTGGGAGCCTTCTTTAACCCATACAATTCTTTCTTCAATCTGCATATCATGCTACCGTCTTTGTCTAGCACAAATCCCTCTAGTTGTTCTATATACACTTCTTCTTCAAGATCTCCATTTTGGAATGCAGATTTCACATCCATCTGATAGACCTTATACTGCTTGTGTGATGCAACTGCTAAGAACATTCTGATAGTCTCCAGACTTGCAACTAGTGAAAAAGTTTCTTCAAAGTCGATTCCTTCCATTTTTGAATACCCATTGCATACAAGTCTGGCCTTATTTCTTGAAACTTCCCCTTTCTCATTGAGTTTGTTTCTAAAAACCCACTTTTTCCCATTAAATTTTTTTTGGGCCTTGGGACAAGATCGCAAGTGGAGTTCTTTTGAATTTGATTGAGTTCCTCAATCATAGCTTGTATCCATTCCTCATTTTCAACTGCTTCAGCCACTGTGTGAGGTTCCACTTGAGAAACGAATGTAGTGTGATCTTCCAATCTCAATCTTCTCCTAGTTTTTACTGAGGACTCTGGGTTACCAAGGACATTTTCTGTGTCGACATGTTTCTTCAATTTATTGTATCTCCTTCTTCCATCTTCATTACCTGCCTCTTCATCACTGGTGTGTTCAGAGTTGATCTCACCAGCAGTTGGTGTTGGCTCAATTAATTATTCATTCTTTTGTTCCAAGGTTGTGTCATTCATTGATTCATCATTATCCACAGTGTATGGTTTGGTGTTGTTTTCAATTATTATGACATTACTACAGTCAATCATTTTGTTCAAGCTCTTATTCCAGCATCTGTAGCCTTTTCCATCAGGTAGGTAGCCCATGAAGATTCCTTCTTCTACTTTTTCCCCAAACTTTCCCAGATTAATGTTTTTAATCTTCATGAAGCACGGACTGCCAAAGACTCTGAAGTACTTAACAGTTGGTTTTATGTTAAAACACATTTCATAGGCTGTCGTTTGTGTTTCTGGTCACAGGAGACATCTATTTCGTATGTGTATAGCTGTGCATACTGCTTCTCTCCAGAAAAACATAGAGATATTGTGCTCAGCTAACATAGTCCTCTCCATTTCGACTATTCTTCGATTCTTCCTTTTATCCACTAAATTTTGTTGTGGAGTATATGGTGTATTGTATTGATGCTTGATTCCATGCTTGACCAAATAGATTTCAAAATCATCACAAGTGTATTCTTTTCCATTATCTGATCTCACTTTCTTGTTAGAGATTCCAAGTTCTTTCTCATCCTGCCTCATGAAATTGTTGAACATCATGATTGCTTCTGACTTGTGTTTCATGAACATGACGTTGGTCATCCAAGTGTAATCATGAATGAAGGTTGTAAAATAGAGATCTCCTCTTGTAGACTATTGCCTCATTGGTCCACATATGTCTGTATGAATGAGTTCAAGAGGCCCAGTAGACACGATATCTACTCCTTTGTGTGAACTATGGGTTAGTTTTCCCTTCTGACATGTGTCACAAATTTCATCTCTTTCTCTCTTTAATTTGGGTAGATCTTTTACAATATTGTACTTCCGAATTTTACTCATACTTCTTTGACCCAGATGGCCAAGTCTTCTGTTCCAGAGATTGTTTTCATCTTTAGAACTAAGATAACAAGAATTGATGGACTCACCAATTTGAAATAGGTTTCCAGTGGTTCTTCTTCTTTGAGTGATGATTTTTACATCCTTTGAGCTCTTGATGATGCATGAATCCTTCTGGAACAACACCTCATGTTCATCATCACATAATTGGATTACACTCAGTAGGTTGTTCTTTAATCCATCAACAAACAACACATCATTGGATTTTAGATTTGTTGTTTCAATCATAGCCATTCCAACTCCCTTGATTTTCAGAGAACAATCATTTTCAAACACCACGGTTCCTCCCTCATGACTTTCTACGTTGCTTATAATTTTTGTATCACCAGTCATATGTGATGAGAATCCACTATCAAGAATCCATGACTTGGTTTTACTGCTGGCTTTTAGAGAAACTTCAGCGAAGCATGTGATTTCTTGATTTGGTTCCTGAATGCCTTTTCCTTTCATGTCTTTAACTCTTTGTTCATGAAGAGTAGTTATACATTTATTAGCTCTATGACCATGTTTGTCACATCTTCCACAAGCTTCACCTAGGGAGTCATATTTGTTCTGAATTGGAAGTTTTGATGCTTTTTGTAATATACATTGGGTTTCAGCATATCTCCCCCTTGAATCATGCCTCATACTTGGAAGAGACATGTTATACCAGCATGTATAGGCCTTGTGTCCAAACACACCACAACACCAGCAGTAGCCTCTAAACATTGGCCTTCTCCGCTGATAAGAGTCGTGTTTTAATTTCTTGCCCAAAATTTGAGTAGCCCT
The DNA here is from genome assembly GCA_963277665.1 of Viscum album. Taxonomy (NCBI): domain Eukaryota; kingdom Viridiplantae; phylum Streptophyta; class Magnoliopsida; order Santalales; family Viscaceae; genus Viscum; species Viscum album. The sequence continues at coordinate 718,784,460 of OY728151.1, read as the reverse complement.
TCCTGGAGATTTCCTTTCTTCCATTGATGATGAGTTTTCACTAGTTTTTGTATTCACTGTTTGTCTCAATTTCATCATTGGACCTGCATTGTTTGAGATAACAGATGTATTTTGAGATTTACATAGTGGTAAATTGACTTGCCTCTGAGCACCAGCATGAGATGATTTTGCCTTGACCTCAACAGCCTTGTTGAATTCTTCTCTCATCTTTGTCAATCTATTCTGTGCTTCAATCCACTTGGAATGTGTCATTGATTACTCTTCTTCTTTGAGGTGAAGTTTCTCTTCAAGATCCTTTTCTATCTTATCCAGCTCAGCTGACTTTAGTTTGTGTCTCTTGATTTCATCAATGTAAAATGTCTCTTTCTTCATACACTCTTCCAACTCTTCAGTCATCCTTTTGATTTCATTTTGTAACAGTTTCTTCTCTTTCATGAGCTTGTTGTTTTGTTCAAGGCAAGCCTCTAATTCATATTTCAACATGAGTTCATGCTCTTTTCGTTCACTTTCATCATCTTCACTACTACAGGTATCAAACCCTTTTTCCACAAGAGCCATAAAATTTGATTCTTCTTCTGATTGAATGGATGAAGTGAAGTCTGATTCTTCTTCTTTTCTCAGATAGCTTCTTCTTTCACCTAGAATGAACCTTTTCATTCTCGAACCAGATTTTCTTCCTTCTCTTGGGTTTCTACTACATTTCTTCTTTTATAATTTTTCTTCTTCAACTTCTAGAGCACTAAATCTTTTCTTGGGACATTTAACAGAAAAGTGTCCGATGTTATTACAATTGAAACAAATTGGTGGTAATTTCCCTTTTCACATGAATTTATCTTTTCCAAACATTTTTGATAAAAGGGAAATAATTTTGTTGAAGTCTTCATCCTTTTATTCATTGTAAAATTCACTTGATTCTAAGACTTCCTCATCTTTTATCTTGAGTTGTCTCATGGCCTCAAAAGCCATCTCATCCTTGATCTTCTTCATGAATACTGGGATATTCCTCATTTCATATGCAATGAGAATGTTGTGTAGTTCATCAAGAGAGAGATCATCTCTGTCTTCTAATGCTGAGAATTTGGGGTCAAACCTGTCAGGAAAATTTCTCATTATATTTTTAACAATAGTAGAGTCCTCTAACTTTTCTCCAATGACCCGAATGTTACTGACAATTTCATTGACTCTTGTGAAATAATCATCAATATTTTCTTCTCCTCCCATCTTGACATCTTCAAACTTGCTTCTCCAAATTTGTAATTTGGCTTCCTTGACATTCATTTTTCCTTCATAACTACTTTCGATTTTGTCCCAAATTTCTTTAGCATTTTTGAGTCCCATGACTTTTGTGTATACCTTTTCTGAGAGTGACATAAGAATGGAATTTTGAGATTTACCATCAACTTCCATATTTCTTTTCTCATCCAGTGTCATAGCAGCCTTATTAGCAAGAGGAGGGAATCCAAATAAGGCTGCATCTCTAACTTCAAGGCCGAGAGATAGAAGGTAGGGTAACATCTGATTTTTCCAGCTGTGATAATTCTTTTCCATCGAATGTAGGGACACCCTTACTATTAACAGAATTTAGATTGTCCATTTTCTCAGAAGTAGATCCTAACCGAGGGAACCTCCATTTGATACCACTTGAAATGTCTGGATCAACTGTGATCACTGAGAGGGGAGGGGTGAATTAGTGATAACTTTTTTTAAAAAATTGTTCTCTTTGAATGATAAATTCAACTCTATGGCTGGTTAAGGCCCAAATATACTCTTTTGATGGTGCAGTGATAATGAAATCTCAGAACACAGAGATTTACAAGGTTCAGTACAAAGACATACTCCTTTCCTTGTTGGTTGCACTCCCCAACACAGATTCTTTACTATGCCAGAAGATGTTTACACAATAATTGGTTATACCCCCCAATTACAAGTTGGTTAAACCCCCCAACTCCATAGCATCATCATCATCATGGATCCACTTCACTTCTTCAAAGGTGTGGTTCAAAACATCAAGTAGCTTCAACAGTCTTCAAAGGATCTCGTTGGTCTTGCTCACCAAAACCAATCACTTAGAATGATCAGTTCTTTTGCATTTATACACTTAAGTGTGTAATCCTCTTCTTATTAACAGTATTTGATCACTTGTACACACACTAGTTCGTGTTGCTTCTTTGCACATACTCAACCAATTCTCGGTCTCCTCTTCAATTGCACACACAAAGTGCAATTCTCTGGTTCTCCACATCACACACACACAAGTGGTGCGTTATACACTTCACAACCCAAACTCCCTGTCTCAAATGAAGGTGCACAAGGGGTGAGGCCATCTTCTTCTCCAACAGCCGCACAAGTCACTATGGACAAGGCAGCGCGCAAGGGTGCACCAACCGCGGGCGCGCAAGTGCTTGTGGCCTGAACTCTTCATGTCACGCAAGGGGTGCATGCAGGGGACTTCCTCAGGGCCTCGGGTGGCTCCGGGATACTCAGTCACGCAAGAGGTTGTGCGGAGGTACTTCGCGTAGCTTTGGAGCTTTGCGGGACTTCTTCACAAAGGATCAAAAACAACCTTTCAGGCACCTCAGGTGCTCTATTTATAGGCTAGTAGTGCGAATGGAGTCCGTGGGATCCAACACTCGAATGCCCGAAATCAGCGGAATTTTGAAAACTTAAAACGTGTTAAAAATCATCCGCGTATCTCGTTTTTTATTCTCTGCCCAATGTGGGTTATCTCTTCTTTTCATTCCTCCACGTGCATGCATTTTCGAACGCATGCATGGCTCTATTTAAGCCCAACTCATGCAAAACACGAACACATGAAGCCTCACACCTTCGGTTTGCTTTGGACTCGTGCATATTTCTTCTCCCGTTACATGCATGTGTATTTTTATGCATGAATGGGTTCGGTTTGTCCAGACGAGCACGAGGGAGCCTTCAGTTTCATTAGAGGTGGTCGGAAACTTGATTTGACTTGCTCGGAGGGCCACTAGTTCTGGCGGCGTCGCAGGAGGTGCCTCGGTCGAGATCGAGGAATGGGACGATGCGACAGCTGTCGGATTATGCGTTTAATGAAGGCAGACGACTGAGATTAGAACATCTTGCCGCGGTTGAGATGAGTGGTCGAGATCAGCCACACGATCTCTTAGATGACCCAGATTAGATCCCAGATAAATTTCGTCGTCCCACATCGATTTTGCATGAGGGTTTCTCACGGTTTAACAAACACCGCCTCCCTACCAACGATCTGTTGCACTTCTCCCCTCTCGGTGACACCCTGCACCGAGTTCTCTTAGAGGACGTGCTCTTGTGCCCACCCCTGCCACTCGGTCACGCCACTGGCGCCCACTATGCTCCTTCGGGCGCGCACGCTCCTTCCTCAAGGTGTGCCATGGCCTGAGGGTTCCCCATGGGCGTGGTGACCTTGAGTCCCACAAGAGGCTTGGGTGATTGCCCTCAGCTGGCCTCCTTGGTGCCTCTCTTTTTTCTTAAGTATAGAACAAACACATTGTTTAAAAACAAAGTAACAAGCTCAACATGCCAAATGCCACTTCAAGCCCCTCTTATTCATTTCCTTATGAACTCCTCCATTCTTCATTTATTCTCTTCTCTTCTCTATTTATTCTCCATTAGAATTCCTTCAATTCTTCTTCAACATGAATTCAATTCTTAGGAAAGGAATTATTCTTCAACCGAGCTCCTTAATCAAATAAATATTCAACAAAAATCATTGATCTAATCAGAGATCAAGTTGGATCTTCTTCAGATTCACATGCACTAAGTGATAGTGCATGGACTTCATTAATCCACATCTTCCACTTAGAAATTTTGGACGGATCTTCTTCATTTCCTCATGAATTGTCAATAGAATGCATGGTCTTCTAACATTGTGATGACATTGTATCCAGTTGATACATGTTCTTTGAACTTAAAGATCATCTCATCATTCGTCTGATGTAATGATGCATCTCCAACCATTACTCTTCAAGCTCTACTTCATCAGTTGACACATAGTGACATGTTATTGACAACAAATGCAATCACTTGGGCACAATAAAATGTTTAAACAGTTAATAAAATAGTGGATATTATAGTACCTCATTATTGTTTTTTAGAACTATTCATTTATTTAGACTTGAAAAACATCAGGACCGAAAAAAAGTTTAAATATAATCCGTTCATAAAACTAGAATATCTAATATTTATAAACATAATTCATAAAAACAATAATTCATATAAATTATTTATCTATTATTATTTATAATATAATATATGCTTTCACATAATTGAAAATATAATATTTCGTCATTTCATTAGCATTTAAGATTATTATTCAGTAAACTAAAATTAAAAACTATTTTCCCATATAAGAATTATTAATTAATATTTAAATTAAAAAGTTATACCAGAACATAACCACTTTTTATCTCAATGTAAAAAAAGTTATATATATGAAACCCAAGAGAGTGATATTTTATATTTATGATTTTCTTAAAATAAAATAAAGTATATAATCATGGTTAAATGGAACCAATTAGAAATATATGTTTAATTTGAAGTGCATGGTCCAAATATAGTCATATAACAGTATAATGTAATGCTTTATATAAATTGTAAAGCCTAATATATATATTTTTCCTCATTTTAACTATTTTACTAATTGATATGTGAAGAAATTTGACAAAGCTATTAATCATAATAACCAAAAGTAAAAGTTATAGACCTAGAAAATTTAAATCTTAAAATTCCAAATATTGGATCCATTTTTTATGATTAAATTTTAATAATTTGTTTAAATTTAATTTAATATAATTGTAAAAAACCTGATAAAAACTATTATCTTTTTCGATAATACATTTTTAAGAATATATTTTCATTTATACTTCTCTCATTCCTTGAAAAAAAGATTAATGAAACATTTAATTAAATATATATTATAAAATATAAATTTTAATAAATCAATAATATTTCTTAAATGTATTTATTAATAAAAAAACTAATTACGTTCTAATATATATATATTAGAACGTAATACTTTTATATTTAATGTGTTTGTTTCAATTATAATAAATTTATATCCACTGAATATATTCAGAAATTATTAAAATAATTTTTTTTCAAATTTTATTCTTCATATTCATACCATCCAATCCAATGTCTTGTCAATAAAAATCATATTAAATTATAAAATTTAAATATTGTTTCAATGTTAATGTTATATCATTTTTGTGTGTAAAAATAGATAACAATGAAATAAAATTTATTTATAAGAAATTATATAATAAAATAGCAGGGTGTTATAACATCTCTTCAAAAAAAAATTGTATTAATGATATTTTCTATGGAATAGAAAATTTATTCTAGTTTTTTAATGATAATTGAATGTTTTGTTTTATATGGGCCAGAATGAATGTTAAAATAAGTATTATGGTTTATGTGTATGATATTATTTTTATTAATGTTATTGAATTTTTGAAATTTGAAATGAATGATGGGTGATACTGATATAGCTCTAAGGATAATTGACCCATATATAGACATCCAATGCATTGGTTAAAGTGATGATGTTTAATTGGGATTTGATAATCATATAAAATCATTCTATTAACTAGTTATGTGAATCCATTATATTGATACATATATTATTTTATTTAATGGTAATAAGACATGTTATAAAAATTATATTCTTAAAATTTCATGCAATGAAAATATTTTCATTTTAAAATGAATGATGATGACCTTGATTTTTTATACATTTAATATTTATGATATTATTTTTAAATAACCCGCTATGAATATAATTTCTCAATTACAATTTTATATAAAATTTTATTTTAATTTTCCTTAGATATTTATATCATATCATGGAAATGTAAATGGTCATTTGAGGATAATTATTAATTTAAGAAATGGTATTGCTTTTATTAATTTTTTTGTTTTATAAATTGTATAATGAGTTAAATTATTTAATGTCCCTTAAAATGTTTTGATTATCTCATACCAAATTTCAAAAAAAACCCATAGAAATTAGGTATGACTTAGAATATTTTCAATTTTATAGTTAATGTTTTTGGATTTACTATAAATGAATTATATTTTTCCTTATATAAAACATGTTATTTGTGAAAAATGAATATTTTATTGAATTTTAAACATTTTACAAGTAATTGAATTATTAATTATATAAAACACATAACATTAAATGTAATTTGAGATTTATGTTAATAAATATACAAAATAACTCAATTAATTTTTGTCATTTTTCTGTATTAGATATTATAGAAGTTTATTCTATCATTAGTCCATTGATGTTATGCTTATGCATTGACGTACTATAATCTTTGTGTGTATGATTATATTCATTCCCCATTCGTTTGATAAAACATATATTCAGTATTGACTGATATTTTGTTTTCTTTTATAAATATTATATATTGTTCAAATATTATTATTTTACATGGTGATTTGAATGTGCTTCCCTAAATTCATTTGACAATAAATGGGTCCTGTAAATAATGAAAGCATAAAATTAATCTATAGAATTCATTTGAACTTAATTTGATTGTTGATAATGTTATCATTTGATTCATTGGAAATAAAAATCATTACATTTATTTAATTTTTTCTGAATAATAATAATAGATTAATATTAAATTTCATTGTTTATTCAATAAATCTACTTTATATACATGGAAATTGTTATCTACCCTATTTATCAAGAAAACACATTGACACTTGTTTTCAATCAATTCATGTATTTTGGATATTTATTCATGCCGGAATGTTATGAAATGTTGTCAATGTGTGTGAATATTGTTTTATAAGTGGAAGGTTGAAGTAGGATCATCAAAATAGAAAATAAACTAATGAATGGACTTTAATAACACATTTATTGTGTAACCAAAAGAAACCATAATATTTCTTATATTTAGTAATATGATTAAAACCACATCAATGTGTTGTATTTCATATTCTTTATCTATAATGATGTATTCTAATCATAATTTCTTAATATTTCTATATTTATTTTATATTTTATATACCATGTTTTTTATTAATATATTTGAATATTTTTAAACAGTCAATGTTTTTCTGAAAGGTCATTTGATTTTCCCTAATTTAGTGAAACATTATTTGATTCCACTTTATAATTTTCCAATTCTTATTTTTTCTGTATTGTTAATAATATGAATAGTAAATTGACATATATAAATATATTTATTTATTTACATATAAACATTGAAATATGTGATTATATATAGATATTTTGTAATCTAGAACATGCATTATTATTTAAAATTAATTTCTAAAAGATTAAAAAGAAACTGTTTATCTTGATTCATAATGATATCATTATTTTCTCTAATGTAATGATCATTATAAATAAAGTTTTCTTATTATGTGATAAAAATATATATTTCAATTATATCATATTTCATTTATAATGAACTTAATGTATTAAAAAATTTATTTGAAATAAATAGATCATGTCAGGGTACTATCAACGGAAAAAAATAATTTATTTTGATAACTAAAATTAATGTGTTTTATTTGTTAAAGGGTTTAAAAATTATTATAATTTAATTTAATAATATATATTATTTTTTATTTTTGTTGAGATTATTTAGTTATTAAAAATTGTGTAAAGTTTCTTTTAGATTGAAAGTTGTATTTTTTATATAATTTTATTATTTATGTAGGATTTAAAATGTTAATTATTATTCAATAAGGTGTAATTATTGTTTTTACAATACACTAGTACCAAAATAAATTTCATATGTAATTAAAAACTACTTATTATTAATTTGAAAATATATAAATTTTTTAATTGTTCACTTTATAGTTTATTAATTTTATTGTTATTTTTTAATACACCTAACAAATATATGTTTATTTTTTAAATTTATTTAAGTTGAATAATGTTATGTATATAATTTAATTATGGGATGAGTATCTTTTAATGTGTATTTAGAAAAAAAATTGTCATGATTAGAGATTTTTAAACAGACTATTTGTGTAGATATTTAATTGGAATAAAAAATATTAGTTTTTTAGTTTAATATATCATGATGAATATAAATTATAATTAAATATAAAATTAATTTTTTTATTATTTTTAATAAATATTTACTTATTCTTAAATTGTATTTTTATCTCTTTTATTATGTTCTCAGACAATGTGAACTATTTTTTGGATATAATAAACACTTTTACGTATATATATTTCCGAAATGAATATTTTGGAATTTTCAGTTTTTTAAGAGTGTTTTTAATTTATATTTCAAGAATAATATTTAAAATACATCTATTTCTTATTAATAAATATTCATAAACTGTTTTCCTCTATTATTTTTGACATGAAATTTAATGTTCCCATGATTAAAATAAGATAACTTTTATTGATTTTCATATTTATAAAATTTAATAATTTAAAATATGAACATAAATACTTGGATGAAATATTATATTTATTGTTTGTTCATTAAATGATGATTTACAAATATTTGTGTATTGACCTAGGTACTTATTGAATATTGATTTTTTGAATTCTAATAATATTTATTAATACTATATTATTTTGAGATTAAAGGGGATAATTTTTATGAAAGGTTACTCAACAAGCAGCAACGAGTTTCTTTGGTATCATATGTTGCACAAAACTCTATGTTACACTGAAAAATAATAAAAAAATAATATTATTTAATATGTTAGTAAAATTCGTTCCATTTTTTTAGAGCAAGTTAACAGAACTTATTACAATATGATTATACATTTTTGTTAAATATCATTACATTTGTCAAATAAATTTTAGAGGATTCGTATATGAATGAACCATATTTAATGAGAGAGATACTTTATTGTTTTTAAAAGGCCAGTGTACCACCTTTTGATGGAGAACAATTTGTAAATATATTTTTTGGCAGTTTTATATATACTATAAGAAAAATTAAAATACATCTATAGATGTGGGACATCAATATTTTCTTTGGATGAAATATTGGTATTTTTCTGATAAGGTTCATTTTATTAATGAATATTGAAAATAATGCCTATTAATTCAAAACTATTTTTTCATCAAATTTATTTATATTTATAGATTATATATTTAATTTATTTTAATATATAAATGTATTATATTTATATAATTTAATCAAATAATATCCATTGGATGTAATTTTGCATTTTAATTTGAATAAACACATGTGAATATTTGAAGAGTTATGACCTCTTAAAAACACATTTTTTGTTTTTTACAGCAGATGTTAATTTTATATAAATCAATTCAACCTATGTGTTTTGAATTGGGACAAATAGATTTAATATTTAGAATCATAATATTCAAATTGTGTAAATATTCTCATTTTATTTTTGGACATAATGAATAGTAACTTCTAAAATTATTTTATTTACCATGGTAAAAGGCTAAATCTGTTAAATAAGGGCAACAAAATAATATTATAATAATATAAATATATCTTAATATGTATCCTAATCCAATTGGATGAGATATTTCTAACCATTGGCATCTAGTGGTCGATTTGGGGACCCCATGTAGCAACTTTGCTGTGAAAATTACATTTAATTAGAATTATTTTAAAGTAAAGAAATATAACATAAACATGTATCTTTTACTAACACAATTCCTATATGGGGTTATATAAGTGATATATTCAACAATAAATATTAATTATAATGATAAAAATATTTATTACATCATGGAACATTATGTCAATGTTTTAGACATCATATAAAAAATATATTTATGACACCATGATGATGTAGTGTTTACCATATTAATGAATGATGTAAGTAAATGAGAATACAAATATAAAAATAAATTTATTTTAATACTAATTATGCCATAAAATTTTGTTATAGATGCTTATGACTAGTTATCTTTGAATTAAAAATGTTTTTTCAAAATAATCATGTTGTTGGAGATTTTTAAGTAGTCATGTTATGAATAGTATAAAAATTGACATTAATGAGTTTGTAAAACTTATTATATTTAATTAGATGATATAATAGTCCTAAAAATAAATTATTTGGTCCAATGACATAGATAATGTTGAACATGTCATTAATGAACCACTTGAGGTTATATTGGAATTTTATATTAACTATATTAACCATATTGTATTAATATAAAGGAATGCATTTTAACAGTTAAATGGTTTAAAAAAGGGTTAATACTAAAATATAAGGGTAAATTTCTGACCATGACCTTTAAAAGAACATATTTTTAGGGTGAATTTCTACCCAAAATCAGTTTATATTTTTAAAAATGACATTGGGACCTTTGGAAACTGAAAATCATATTATAATAAAATAATACATTAAATCATTTTTTAAGTGCCCCTCCAACAACATATAAAAGGGCATCACCCCTTCCGATTTAATAACACATTTAAAGCCCATTGTCTAATCCAAAACCTTCTCAAATAAGCTTCAAATATCCCTCCCTTCCTACTATATTCAGTAATATTGATAAATCCAATTCATGAAATCCTTTTTTCTCAAATGAAAAGAAGTTACCTGATTTAGAGGTAACATTTTCTCTTGAATTATTTACTTTTATTATACTTCTCTACTCCCAATGATATTATTATTCTATTATTCAATAAAAATTATGTTATTCTTAGTATTATATGATATTTTTATCAGATTTATTCTAAATACACTTATACACACCCTCATCTAATGGAAACAAATATATTGTTTTTATATACGACAAGCTACTACCTCCGGAAATGATAATTTTTAAATTTTCTCATACCACCTCTCATGGTGGCCATTATGATGGAATAATATTTATATATTATGTATATTATATTTATATTATCTCTATGTTTGTATTTTTCATTTATTTCATACATTTATGCATTCCATAATGTTCAAATACTATAATTTCATTTTATAAAGTGCAGACTACCACCCCCTCAAAAAGAAATGACTTGTTCATTACATACATGGGACGTATAAATGATGTATTTAATGAAAATTTGTAATTTATATGAAATATTATATTATAATGGGATTATAATATTTCAATGTATCATTCAGTTTTCATTCCTTTAAATATGAAACAGAAATGACAATAGCGTCCATATGTATTCAGGGCTTACCTTTTCCACGAACTATGCATTTCATTTTGTTTCTCCAAAAGTTTTGTACAATAATAAATACATATATAGATTTATACTTAATATATATGATATTTAAATTATGAATAAAATTCTGGATATAATGTAATATTGACCACATGGATAATTTTTAATTATAACTAGTTCATTTTTTACTTAAGTTCCGAACATCGTCCAAACAACCGATATGAAGTTGAATAGTTATATTATTTTAATAGAATGTTAGTAAGTGACATAAAACGAATAATAAAAATAATAAAGGTTCTGAATAATGTTCAAATTTAATTATATTTATTATTCAAGAACAAAAAATGAACAAGACATGTTGGACTGAATGTAAGGGAACCTTTCACCCTCCTCTTTTAGTCAAGGTCTTATTGTATGTTATGTATTTTAATTTTAAATTTTATAATTCTAGGATATGTTATAATATGTCCTTATTGCTATAAATTTAATTTCCATGTGATTAGAGACACTTTTCTCTCTCCTCAATTGATTTTCTTAATTTTTAATTGACGTTGTTAGGCTACCTAATATTTTTATGGGAACTTCTTAACCCAATTTCTATTAATTGGGTTACACTTCTACTTCTTGATTACGTAATTCAATGATTATGTGAGAAATTACTATTTTTATAATATCATGTATCTATACATGATTTATATTGTTTATAAACCTTCCTTGTACATATTATATAAGGAATATTGTTATTATTATGATATTGTATGTTCTATTTAATGATATTCATTAATTATTTTTATTCAATTATTTTCTCAAGTTGTAAGAGATTCTTTTACTATAACATTGTTTTAAATGATTTATGATTTAATCATCTATATATTTCTCAAAATTGACCATGATTTCAAAATATTTTTAAGTATTTATTTATATGAACGTCAATGTTTTAAATTGGTAATTCCATTAAAAGTTTCAATGTATTATTATACACTATATCTCAGAAATATCATTAAAGAATTATTTAAATGGTTTTGGGAATGGATTTAAAATTTCAATATATTAAATTGATTTCTTCTGATTGTTGGGTGAAATTTTGAAATTTCAATCATTTATGTGTTATGATTATGTAATGGTATATGGAAATTTGATGGGTTGTTATGTGATAAACAAAATATGGGTGGTTCCATGACAAACATTGGGCTAGTGGGCCTAAGATATCACTCATATTCCTAGGGTAACATGATATAGGTAAATGTTAATGTTTCTCCTATGTGTTTTACAAAATATATTATTATGAGTATTTCAAATTTATCTTCATATGTAGTTGTAGAAGCTATAGTTTCAGAATGTTATTAGTTACACAAGTTACCTTTATGATTTATGATTTGAATGTGTTATTCATTAATATTATGATTTCATGAGTTATGTTAAAAATATAATTTTTATGATAGAAAAGCATGATTTCATTGACTTTTATGTATTGATGGTCTAATGTTTTCATTGCTTATATTATAACTCTAAATGAGCTTGTTATGCTCATCCAATGTTATTGAAATGTTTTTATCTAGGTATAATGAAGGGTAAGAGGAATATAGAATTAAAGAATATTTTTTTCAAGAAAATAGTTACTGTTTAATTTTAGGAGTTTTATTGATGTGAAAAAATTGTATAGAGTAGAAGAGTCTAGATTGTAATATTTGAGACATATTGTAAATCTTATGGCCTAATTCTCTAAAACCTTAAACCAGAGAAGATATTCATTGTGAATTCTGGATATAAATGAAAATTTGGTATTGATTGTGGAAGGGGACTTACAGCTACTATTAGAGGTCGATTTAGATAAATTTCAAGGTTAGTTTGTTTTGTATGTATAAGTGATATATTTTATATAACCACAGTGGTTAGAATATTAGATAGAGTCGTAGTACTTTTAGAAAAATTGAATGAGTTTATGATAACATTAATATATATATCATAGTGTATATCATCAAAATAATAATTTATATTTTGATTTTACAAATATACTCACAATAACCATTTTGGTTTTAGAATATATGTATGGATCTAGATGCCACCATGTTAACAATGGATGTGAAGGAAATTGTTACAGGTTCTAAATGAGAAACTGAATGCAATGGGACCTGTAATGAGAATTGTTATGGTTATTCATAACAAACTCTCAAGAGTCATTATTACCAACTTGATACGCAATGTTTTTATAAGGAATCATATATGTGATAAATGAATCCCTAAGAAATCTAGGATAATAATCGTAAATGTAAGTATATTAAAAAACCTCCATGTCATAGATGTGGAAATAATCACCTAGGAAAATACTTCAAAGGTATGGGAAGATGTTATAGATTTGGTAATGAATGTTATAAAGCAATAACCTTCTATGGAAAAAGGAAGCATCTAGTTGACTCCATGAAAGGAAATTAAGTTCATTCTGAGGGATCAATTGATCATTTTAACCGTCGTGTGCATGTTCATTATGAAAATAGATTTACTGTATTTAATTTTTGGAAATAGTATCAATAATATCATAAAAGTATAAGTTTACCAATACCTAATGTAATTCCAATTTTATATGAGGAAACTAAAAATGAACTATGAAAGTTATGGATTATTTTTTTAGCACATGTTTGGAAATTATTGAAATCACAGGGCATTATGCATGATAATGAATTTAAAAATGATGTATAGAAAATATAATATGGAAAAAAATTTATAAAGGACCCTGAATAATGTTTAATGATTATTTTTTCTACATTTTAGGAATTGAAAAGTTATGTTGGATCTATGGATGATGATTTGTTTAAATTTATTACTAATGGGATAACATTGAAGGAATTATTGAATTTTTTTACGCATATGATTATTGTATAAAAATGTTAATTGATGAAGAATTATCTTTTATTTTGTTGATATAGTTATAATGAACCATTAGGGTTAATATGAACCATGAATTTGAGAAAATTGTGGTATATTAGTTATTGGGATGCAAAATGTAACGTATGAAATAACCGTTCAAGTTAAAACATGTAATGGATAATTTTACATAATTTATCTCATTTTTAATGTTATTTATATTATATGGTTATTGAAAGAGGACAACATGAGGACTATGTGAAATCCTAACTCATCGGGCAAAGTTGGGGAATCAAACCCACAACCATGCTGCGACTAAGATTTATCACCTACAACCGGACTACATGATGTACCTTGTTAGTATGACTAGTTTTTTTAGTATAAATATTTGAATGGATCAAGAATAAGTTTATTTTGGAAAAATATGATTTACCAAATGTATATACTTTGTATAAGAAATGGATTTCATGATTAAATGATAAAAGTTATTTGGAAAGACGTTCTCTCTTTTGGGAACAATATATTCCTATGAAAGATAGAATACTATGGGATTTAATTTGATGAGTTATGGTGTAATATTATTTTTGAAGAATATATGTTTTTTGTGGGATTATATTGTCACGACTCATCCTCAGGGCCCGTGCCGTGACTACCCCCAGCACGCCATCCATAGGCCAGGGCCTGGTGACTAGTACCAAAGGTGAAAATCCTAAAAAAAGGAATGCATTGACATTATAATAGAAAACAAAATAATAGAGTACACAACAGATGTAAGAAAAAAGTGATACTTAGTACAAAAGTAAGCGTTGAAAGCTAAATGGGACAGAATACAAACCGAAACGAAAGTACAGTACAACTGAATAACAAGTAAATCTACAGTAATGTAAAATAGAATCCACCGAGTCATCCTCTGGGAATCCCCCCTAAAGGGTCGGTACAGATAGTCTCCCCAGCACCACAGGTTCGTCAGTCTGCTCCGTGTACATCTCACCAAGTGGTCCACCTCTGGGAACTATCCAGCTCCACATGCCTCTACCACGATCAGAGTTGTATGTCTTTTGCATCCAACACATTTTAGTTCATGAATTACCCATGCACGGTGATTATAACGATGCTCAGTAGGGACCCAGATACCCCCTAAGGTCTCCCATAGTCCACGAAGGATAAACCACAATGAAAAGATACAATCACGGAGTATCAACCATCTCTACTAAGGTATATTCCCATACATATACCTAAGTCATCAACCATAGAACGACTCCAACTCTCGAGCCCAAGTACAACTCAGTCTACACAGGAAATAATTAATTCAATCGATGATAATGATTGAAAATAAAAACTCAGCTCATACAGGTAAACATCTTTCGTAAAGTGATAAAGATGTTCAGATGTAGTCACTGAATCATCTATGTTGTTGGAACCATGTAAGATACTAGTCCATCTAAGCTATCTGAACCATGTATGATACTAGACCAGCTACTCTGTCATACCCATGTAGGATACTAGTATAGAATTCGAACTGTCGGACCCACGTAGGATACAAGTACAATTGTCTTCACTACAGAACCCACAGAGGATTCTAGTATAGTTGTCGTCACTCCTAAACCCACGGAGGATTCTAGTATAGTTTTCGTGGCTGCTGAACCCACAGAGGATTCCATTACAGTTGTCATCGCGGTCGAACCCATAGAGGATTCCATTATAGTTGTCATTGATGTCAAACCCGCAGAGGATTCTAGTACAATTGTGCTCGCAGTCGCAGCCAGATCTAGGGATTCCGCACACTGCACACTCAATTCCAGGAGGGTCCCCTTCGGGAGCCAAGGTTGTGATACATAAACTATCATGAAGTCCAGAGATGATGTATCTCGAAGTTCTGTCTCACCAAATGAAACCCAACGGGACAAACGGCGCGTCAATCATATGCCCGGTCTAAAAGTTATTGGCTTTTCCATTCCAGGGGCCCAGTTCGGTTTTAAGCTAAACTAACCCAACCATACTCCAATATCATCCGAATACCACTTGTATTATGCCAAAATATCATTCTCATTGAAAAGAAACCAACATAGTTTATGACACATCAATCAGACATTCGACCCTTATGTTATAAGTGTTTCGGCTCCGAGGGCCTGGTTGGTTTTGTGTTCAAACCAACCCCGTTGTACCCAAACATCTCCAAAACCAAGAGTGTAATATACCGAAAGTACCATATCGATTTGCGGAATCCTTCACATTTGACGGTGCATCGATCAGATTTATGTAGCTCATGTTATTGGAAAATAACTGAAAACGGTCTGAAAAAGGGGGTCAGGGCCTGGTCCGACCCGGGCCAACCCACCATGCGTCGGCCCGAACCGGGTCGACCCGACCCTGGTCGCGCCCACAGCCGTCCATGGCTCGCGTGGCCCACCATGTCCTAGCTGGGAGGAGGGCACGAGTTCGTCCAGCTAGCGCGGCATGAAGCCACCCCTCTTTATTTTCGGAACGGCTTGTCCTTTCCGGTTCCACCCGCCGCCGATGCGGCCTGCTCCTGAGGGGTGCCATTGCTACCTTTGGCAGACCACCGGACGCCCTCCGGTGGTCCATTACACCCACCAGACGCGCTCCGGTGGTCCGTTCCACCCACCGTCTGCAACTATGATCATCTTGGGATTTTAAATCCAATATGAAAGCTCCAAATCGCAGTTGTGGTCATGTTTCATTGTCTCCCGTCAATCCTCACACACACAAACAACAAGCCTAGGGTTCGTGCTTATTCTTCGGCCTGATCCCTCCACGTTAGAAGTTTTCAATCAACATTTAAGTATTCAAACTATAACTAAACCTGAACATACCCCGACATCATATTTGAATCCCAACCTTCATGAATGAGCGATCCACGGATCAACCAGGTAGAGGTTGGTCAGCGCTCCTCATTTATTCCTCATAAAGGAAAGGAGAAATTCATTACAATTCCCCTACCTTGAAAACACATTGCATTTCATTGAACCACAGAAAACAAATGTCGTGGTGGTTAGGTGTCGTGGAAGAACGGTGTCCATTCCGTTGACCTCGGAGTGTGCCCGAAGAAGAAACCTTATTGGTGACTTCACATTCTTCATCCGTGATATTAATTATCGAGAGAAGAACTATGTTCTTTTATTTCTCCAAAGTTTTCTCCCAGCTTTCCCAACACAACATGTGCCCAAATAAAAATAATAGCTTAAGATATTATTTTATTCTCTACATGAATCATTTAAAATTCAAACACTTGAATTAAATAATTAATTGTGGATCAATTAATTAATTAAAGGATGTTTTTGAAATAAATGGGGGGAGGTGAAGAGATCTCATTAAATTGGGGAGTTGTCAAATTAAAAGAAGGGAAGATGAATGTTTAGGGCTCTTATGGGCCCCACCACAGTTATTCTTCTCATGGGTGGTTATGTGGGTGTGGTCCCCACCACTAAATCCCCATTGTTGGAAATAACTAACATCCTTAAAATAAAACTGTGTTCCAAAAAAATTATTTATTTTATTCTAAATCCCCAAAAATTGACACTCAACTAGCAAAAAATGCAACTGTGGTAATGTTCCCCTTAAGAAAATATCAACGTTGCGTGTTCATCGATGTCCTCAGATTACAATTCCTTACACCGGTTAAAAAGATAGAAAAAATCGCACATGCATTTACTGAATGTACCCGAACAAAACTTCAGAAATTGATTTTGATAAAACCGGGCCTCGAAATCTGGTGCATTTAGAAACTGCAGACTCATAAAATTCCAAATAATTAAAACCAAATTCCTTGAAATTTCTGGGTCTTTACATTACTCCCACCTCAGGGATTTACGTCCCCGTAAAGCTACAACATACAATAGGGAAACTAAAGGGGTATTGAGGAAGCATCTGAGCCTCTTGATCCCTTGTGATCCCCTAGAGGTTCATGTGCTTCCAGTGAATACACTTTATAGGAATCGACAATCCACGTACGACCTGCTCCAGTCTATCCTCCATCTCCACTGGAAACTTCGTGAATGTCTACCCGTCATTGATTTCCAGCTCCCCGTGGTCGATGATGACGGATAGGACAGGAATGCATCTCCTCAGTTGAGATACGTGGATGACATCGTTCACCCGGTGCAACTGAGGTGGATGGGCCATCCATTAAGCCACCTCGCCTACTCTATTGATGAAGAAGGAGGATTGACTGTAGATAGGGTGCACCATCCCTATCTACAAAGTATATCAGTAATTCGGCCAGCTGCTCCATCGCCTCTCCTAGAAGATGAATACCAGTCCTCCTACTGAGCGATTCTAAAAGAACGTTCCCCTTCCCAGGAGTATAGACTATCTCGAAGTCATAGTCTTGGAAGAACTGAATAATAAAAACACTTATTGTCACGAGGGTAAGGTTGGCCGACTGAAGAGTGATTGGGCACACCCTCCTATTCATGACATTATCTTGTGCTTCCTGGGTTTCCCTTTTCTCCGACCAAGGGAAAACCCCATACCAACATTGTAGATAAACCACAAACTTTTTGCCTAATATAGTCAATATATTTATGAATTGTGGTTTCCCAGTCCTTACCCAAACTAACGTCCTAAGGCCACGACGCTGTCACCAAGAGGTTCCAACCGAAACTCTCACCTCAAGGGTCAGATCACACCATTGGAATAAGTGTGATTATAACGTCTCCTCCTTATGGTATTTCCAGATATGAGGGTCAAGTCAGTGGTTTTAACCAGAAACTATAGTTCTAAGACTAGATTCAGGGAAGGAATTAATGATTGGTACCTTTTTCTTAATGATACAACAGCTCGTAGTAGACACATACCATACCTTGAATCATTCCTAGAGACCCTGGGACACACTTCCTAATAGAAAGAAACTATTTTCTACCATTTCCTCCAGCTCCCTGAGCCTGGAGGGGACAACAAAGGTGGGTGGTTGTAACATGTCTAAATGTACACCATCTCATGCTGCTCTCCTAGATATACTTCCATGTCTGCTTCTCTGTATATTCATCTGTCTATAACACATACTCTTCTTCAAACATTTTACATGCACAAGTTTATGAGACTAGTTCCAGTTCCCTGCTTTCCCACTGCTAACATTCTCTAGTTGTATCCATTCATCTAAAGAACATTCAACCACAAAGGTTCTCTCTAGCACCCAAGAATACGTATTATCGCATATAGGAAAAGTGTTGGCTCAAATGTATTTTAAACTCACCTTGCCCTAAGGTCTGAGATCTAAATCATTTAATTTATCATAGTCATCAGGTAGCAGGAATGATCGGTACGCCTCAATGAATACTCAGATACCGATATGTCTTCTTGAAGAAGATGTATAAGCTCTAGAAAACTATCAGCCACCTCGTTTAGCCAGTCAGAAGCCGCCTGTGAGTCGGGATCGCCACAGAACATAAGGGGTATCTGATGCTGAAACACATTTAAGTCACTAATCCTACATGTGTAATCTACAGGTAATGCTGGTTGGAACTGCTGACCATCAGGTAGTGACATAGCTGGAACACTACCCGAAGGTACTATCTCATTCATTGGTCCATATACCGAAGCCTCATGTCTATGCAGACCAGCCTCATGGCCACTCACTGGGAAACACTAGTAGCTAAGATCATCATATTCTCTACTAGTCTCTAAACTAGGTGTAAAACTCTAGCAATTGCATCCAGCCAGTCCACTACTGCCTAGGAATCTGGCTCGCCTCGTAACCTCAAAGGCCTCTATTTCCTGTTGCTCATCTGCTGGATGGGTCGAGAAATCTCAAGCCTTATAACCCTACCTAACGCAAGCATAGCACTACCTGTTCCATGTATAATTGCCTCTGTTTCGGGTGCCCCACACATACGAACCAGTATCCTGAGGTCACCCACCTAATGGCCAAGTCCTCTTAGACCTCTTCTTCAAATGTCTACTGCCAGATGTAGAAGACTCCGCTATGTGTCGTCCTGTGGTGGGTCTCGCCACTGGCGATTGTTCAGTGAGAAAGCTCTCCAATAGAAGGGATCGCTAAAGCACCCCCACCTGCGTCGGGATGCTGAGGGTAATCGTTGAAGCCCTGATCTTGTGCTTTAGTCCCTGCTCAAATGTCTGGGCCCTAAAGAATGGGCCCTGTACCATATCTGTGGAGTAGCATGAGAGGTCAGTGAACCTCGCTGAGTACTGAGCTACTATCATGCTACTCTACCACAGATGATGTAACTCATGGATTTGCACTGCACGGAGGGTGGTTGGAACAAAATCTGAGCATGGGAGAAACTTTAAGTATTTCCAAAGTAAAGATGCCTCATCATGCACCTGGAGCATCAGGCTCCACCACCTACCAGCTGCTACGTGCAGGAGACTTGCGGAAAGGATCACCATAAGGTCAGATGGTTTCCCTACCAATATGAAAACTCTAACTATATCCTCCATCCAATAATTGGCTGCCTGAGGGTCCATCTCTCCATGGAACATGGGTGACATCTATCATTGAAACTCGTTCTACGCACTCAGGCGACGTGCACCGTCTGCTAGTACAGATGGTGGAATCTGCTGACCAATGGGTGGTGGTGCTGCTGGTACACCACCCGAAGGTGACAACATAGTAAGAGGGAACTTCACCGAAGCCTCGTCACTCAGTGGGCCATCATCGTGTACTCTCTCTCAGGAACCCTAGCTGGATGCCATCGTAGCGGCATCTTGAAAAGGAACAGGTGCGCCATAGTTAGTGTGTTATACCAGATGAGCTGAATCAAGGAGACAACAAAGGAAACTCTTAAAATACAAACAAAATAAGTGTTTTGTGAAATTAGAAAGAAATCAGAGGTCAGGGTATTGGTTTATGGATATGTCATCCATTGCACCATCACTGGAATCCATGGACTAAAAACCACACTCAATACTCTTAACATTATTGCTTCACAGTAAGACAGATCAGAGTCATATGTTCTGTGGTAGAACCGACTCCTTTGATAACAATTTGTCATGGCCCGTACATAGGTCTCGTGTCGTGACTACCCCAAGCCCGCCTTCCATAGGCCAGGGGCTGGCGACTAGCACCAAATGCATAAATCCCAAAAAATAAGGCATTTCCTTTAAAATAGAAAACAACACAACATAGTACGCAATAGATGTAATCAAAAAGTGACACTAAATACAAAAGTAAGTTCTTAAAGGTAAATTTGGCTAGAATAATAACCCAACGGCAAGTACAGTACAACTATTGTAAAGTAGAACAACATCTCCTGAGTCATCCTCCGGGAATCCAACCTGAAAGGTGGGTATAGATAGTCTCCCCAGCACCACTAGTCCATCTGTATGATCCGTGAACGTCTCACCAAGTGGTCCACCTCTGGGTACCATCCAGCTCTACATGCCTCTACCAAGATCATCATTTTTCGTCATTTGCATCCAACACAACGTAGTTCGGGCATTTCCAATGAAGGGGTGAGTATAACGATACTGAGTAGGGACCCTGAGACCCCCTAAGGTGTCCCAGAATCCCCGAAGGATAAAAGACCAAAAAACTATACATACATGAAGTATCAACCATATCTACTTAGTTATATTCCCATACATATTCCTAATTTATCAACCATAAAACGACTCCAACTCTCGAAGCCATGTACAACCAAGTCCAAACAGGAAATAAGTCAATCACATCGATGATAATTATTGAAAATCAAGACTCAACTCATACAGGTATACATATTTTGTAAAGGGATAAAGATGGTCAGATGTAGTAATTGATTCATTTATGTTGTCGGACCCATGTAGGATACTAGTCCAGCTAAGCTGTCGGACCCATGTAGGATACTAGACCATCTACTCTGTCGGACCCATGTATGATACTAGTACATAAGTCGAACTGTCGGACCCAAGTAAGATACACGTACATTATTCATCACTACCGAACCAACGAGGGATTCCAGTACAGTTGTCGTTGCTGTCGAACCCACATAGGATTCCAGTACATTTGTTGTCGTTACCAAACCCATGGAGGATTCAAGTACAGTTTTCATCCCTGCCAAACCAACGGAGGATTCAAATACAGGTGTGGTCGCTGCCGATCACACAAAGGATTCTGGTACAGTTTTTGTAGTTTCTGAACCCACAGAGGATTCCGGTACATTTGTTTTCACTTCCAAACTAATGGAGGATTCCAGTACAGTTTTTTTCACTTCCAAACCCACAAAGGATTCCAGTACAGTTGTCGTCGCAGTTGCAGCTAGCTCTAGGGTTTCCGCACACATTACACTCAATTTCGGGAGGGTCCACAAATCAAGCCAATGGGGTGATACATCAAATATCAAGAATTCCATATTATATGCATCTCTATGTTCTATCTCGTCAAAATAAATCCAACGTGACAGACAGCGCGTCAATCAGACACCCGATCTGAGAGTTATTGGCTTTTCTTTTCTAGGGGCCTGATTGGTTTTTAAGGTAAAACCAACAGACCATACTCCAATCTCATTCGAATCCCACGTGGATTATTCCAAATGATCCGTCTCATTAAAAATAAAACCAACTTAGTTGACGAAACGTCAATCGAACTTCTGATCCTTATGTTATAAGCGCTTCTGCTCCGGGGGCACTGTTGGTTTCGGGTTCCAACCAACTCGGTCGTACCCAAACTTCACCAAAACCTTGACTGTAATATACCTAAATGACCATCTTGATCCACAAAATCCTATGCAACTAACGGTGCATTGATGAGAGGTCCATGTCTCATGTTATGGGCAAATAACCAAAAAAATTATGAAAATGGGGTCTGGGCCCGGTCCGACCCGACCCAACCCACCCTGGGTCGGCACGAACCTGGTCGACCCGACCCGGGTCCGGGACCGGCACGGCTGGGCGTGGCCCGGCCTGCGGCCGGCCACGACACACGTGGCCCTCCACGGCCTGCCTGGAAGGTGGTGCTGGTTCGGCCAGTAGGCACGGCATTAAGCCCCTCCTCTTTATTTTCGGAACGGCTGAGCAGTTCTGGTTCCACCTGCTGCTGCCTTCTACAGACAACCGGATGCGCTCCGGTGGTCCGTTTCTCCCACCGTCTGCGCCTGCGATCATCTCAGGACCTAAACTCAACCGGGAAGAAGTTTTTCATCACTCATCATTATTTCCACAAAATGTAGAGGAGAAATTCAAATGATAACCCTACCTCGAAATGACATCGCACGTCGTCGAACCACGGAAGACGATCATCACAGTGGTCTGGTGTCGCAGAAGAATGGGGTCAATTCCGCAGACATTGGATTGCGCCCGAATAAGAAGCCTCATAGGTGACTTCACATTATTTTTCCGTGATATTCTTCATCAAGAGAAGAATGGTGTTCTTCTATTTCTCTAATGTTTTCTCCTAGCTCTCCTAACAAAATGTGTGCCCAAATGAAAATAATAGCGTAAGATATTATTTTATTCTCCACATGAATCTTCAAAAATTCAAACACTTGAATTAATTAATTTATTTTTGATCAATCAATTAATTAAAGGGTGTTGGAGAAATATATAGATGGAGGTGATGATTGCTAATTAAAGTGGGGATTTGACAAATTAAATGAAGGGAAGATGAAAGGTTAGGGCTCCTGTGGGCCCACCACACTAATTCCTCTCATGGGAGGTTATTTGGGAGTGGGCCCCACCACTAACTCACCATTTTAGGATATAAATATCATCCTTAAAATAAAAATATGTTCCACAAATTTTATATATTTTATTCTAAATCCCCAAAAAATAACTCTCAAATCACATAAAATGCAACTGATGTAAAGGTACCGTTAAGCGAATCCCGGAGCTGTGAGTTCATCGGTGTCCTAGGATTTAAATTCCGAGCAGTCATTCAAAAGATAGAAAAACCTGCACATAAATTTATTGAATGTACCTAAACAAAGCATCAAAAATTAATTCTGGGCACACCAGGCCTTAGAATTAGGTGCCGTTAGAAACCCCATACTCTTAAAAGTCCAAAGAATTTTGAAAAAAAATCCATCATATTTATGGTCCTTTACATATAGTGATTTGGGTTATTTATGGAAATTATTAACCTATCATATAGAATATTTTATTGGGTTTATTACATTACAAAATGAGACATTAAGAGTATTCAATATCATTTGGAGATGAATGTTAAATTTTTGGGGGAAGCTTATGTGACAAAATCCTTCTAGATTGTGGTTTTTAAAAATAGTTTAGATTTTTTGGAAGAATTTAATGGAAAATTGATTATTTGATGGTCTTTGTTGATATTTTGGCATTGTTTATTGATTTATAAATTAAGGGTTGATTTTCATACTGTAATAAATTATCCTTTATGGGGATTATCTGATCATGTACGAACAATTTTGGTATTGGTAAATTTCTAAAGACATGTGAAATATATTGTTCTACTTTTTGGATTATGTGACTCTCTAGAAGTTGATTTTAGTGATTCTTGTGTGAAAAAGTCATCATGAATAATCATTGTTAAGTGAAAATACGTGTTTGTTGTAGACATTTAGTAAACGATTAAACTATACTTGAAATGAATATATCATTCCTTATGTTCATATTAAAACTCATAAATAAATTATGGAACTTTAAGAAAAGGAACATAAAACAAAAAAACCATTGTCCGTTTACTTTTCATACATGGGAATCGAAAATGGTTTAACCTATCACAATTTTGTTATTTTTTGGTTGTTATCGTTTTATTGATCATGTTTTATATCACTCTCAATCAAACCTGATGGTTAGTTTCTCTTCCATAAACCTGTTTTTTAATAAAGAATCAAAGTTTGGGTTATCTCGAGTGACCTTTTTTTCTTCTCTTTCATAATTTTATAGTGCATGTTTTATTGACTCTATTTCAAATTTGGGACATTCAATGATGATTTCAAGAACAATTTTATAATAGAAAACATAGAATTTCCAAATGGGGGGAATTTTGTGATGACACAAATATTTATAGAATAATACTTTTTTAATTTATATTAATATTTATGAGTAACATATTAAATTTACACTAAATCTTCTCACTAAAGGACCTCAACATGATGCAACATCGTTGGATCGAGTACATGAAGGGGTTTTACTATGGAATTGTCTATACCCTAGTAAATAGTAATGTGGTAGACAAATCCTTAAGAAGAAGTGTCTATGTGCATTCATTGAGGAAGCCCAGTGATGATTGGACTCTGATGAATACTTTGATCAGATGCATGTGGAGACCATGTAGAAAAAGTGGGGTGTGTTCTTCGAGAGATTTCAGTTGAATCCTTCTCCCGTTGTGTTGATTCTACGGTAACAACCTAGTGATGATCCTTGTTTTCCTTTTAAGAAACTTATTCATATTGGGGTTATGTATTTTGATTTTTCTTCATCTCTTGAGGTCGTCATATGCTTCAAGGGCCATTCAGAAGTATTATTCTCTCTGCGGAAGTTGGGGATGCATTATAGCCACCTTTCATAGTGGGTCTTTCATATGGTTTCCACCAAGATCTATTATGATGTATGTCAGTATTTATCGATGCCTGGTATGAGATGAGAGATCACAAACTATCTGTTGAAATGATACACTCGCTAGTAGGTGAATTTAGAGAATCAATGGCCCTCATGTTTTCTCCATCAATTACCCATTCCATCATGTAAGTGGGATGATGTCTCCATGGACATCATTGATGGATTTCCTTGGACACATTGGGGTAATAATTCCATGTTTTTGCTTATTGATCATATGACCAAATCAACCCACTTCATTATGGTCCTGGATAGAGCTAAAGTGGATGAGTTGGGACATCTCTATCTTCAAGAGGTGGTAAGGCTCTGTGGTGTTGAATTAGTAATTATCTCAGATTTAGAACCCCATTTATCTTCTTAGTTTTAGTAATGCCTTCATAAGGCCTTGGGGTCTCAGATTGAAATGGGAACAACATACCATCCAAAATCAGATGGTCAGATAGAGTGGGCGAATCTGATTTGGGAGGAAAAGCACGGTGCATGTGTTTTGAACATTGGAGGTTCTTAGTATACCCATTAGGGATTGGATTACTTTTTTAATAGTAATAGTTACCAATCCTAGATTTGAATGGCTCTATTTGAGGGACTCTATGGTTGGCCTTGTCGGTCCCCCCTATGTTAGGATGAGGTAGTTGAGACGTCACAACTAGGGCCAAGTCTGGTGCAGGAGACATCTAACAAGGTCATGTTAATTAGGAGGTGCTTATTAATAACATAGAGTCTCTATAGATCATGTTTTAAATAGAGGCGTCGAGACATATAGGTTTATGTGGGTGATAGGGTGTTCTTAAAAGTGGCCACTCGTTGGGGCCATCGTCGATTGTGAAAGTAGGGGAAGCTAACGTTGCGGTATGTCAGAAATTTTGATATCACCCAGCATATTGTCAAGGTGGAAAATAGGTTGGACATACTAGTACACATGAAATAAATCCATGATGTCTTTCATGTATCCCAGTAGATGAAATACAACCCGAATCCATCCCATGTACTGAATTGGGATGAGTTGGATATAGATCCTGATTTATGTTTTTTTGAGTGACTTCTACAAATAGCGGACATCCAAGAAGTGGTGATTTGCGGATTTTCTATTCCATAGGTCTGGGTACATTGATATAATGGGAATTATATTCATGAGATGTGGGAGCAGATGTCCTTGGTCGAAAAAGAGTACCCATTCATATTTTCCGATCAAATATCTGGTTGATTTTTTGGAGAAAAATATTTTCATGATGGGGAGAATTGTCTCACACATGTCCATAATTTGATGTAATTGTTTCCCTTATATTCGTATCCTAATGTTCCCCTTGGTTCCTGTAAGGCCCCCTTTAATTTTAATGTGTTTGAACATATTTTGAGTGGAAAAATGGCGGTGCACTATTTGGGCGCATGGTTTGAAAAAACATGCAAGCAAACCATTCGGCCTTGTCTATATAATTAAATTTTTAGTTAATTTTCTTTTTTCCCACTATGGATTTATTTATACTCACACATATCTTCACCCGTTTGACTCTATTAGCCATGGTAGCCTCCCAATCACCCCAAACCCTCCTTGGAACTCCATTTTTATGGGGGATTTGGTGGAGAATATTCCATATTCCTAAAGTATTTTAATCCCTTCTTTAGTAACATTCTTTTTCATTGGGTTTCATCCCCTATTATTTTTGATCATTTTACCTAGGGTTTTATCCTTTGTGACTTGTCTTATTATTCTAGTTCTGTGCTAGATCTAATCCCCTTGTGGTGTGGTGGTGGTGCGGTAGGATTTTCACACCAAGATTCTCAAGTTTTAACAATTGTGTTGTGTGATTCCATGCATAATCAATTATTGACGATTTTTCATAGTTTAATTTATATATTCAGGACACTGATCATCCATTATATTTAATGTGAGATCTGGTTTTAATGAGGTTTGTTGGGAAAATGATTTTTATGTCCCAATTTAGTGATAAATTGGATGATTAAATGTCTAATTTATATTATGCCAAAAGTTACTGTTTTATAACTCATGTAATGGATTTATAAAAATGTTTTAGGTGTTTAATATTCTATATTGATGAATATTCGTATGCACATTTTATTCAATTTGCGGTTTTAATGGAATTTGGAGTGAAAAACATTTTTAAACATAGTGATGTTTTTTTTATTGAAATCCTAATGGGTTTTTTTCATTGGTGTACATGGTGAAAAGAAAGTGAATCTAATGTTTTGTGTTGGTTATGAATAGAACTAATTTTCTTTTTGTTATAATGGATTTTGGTTTCATGTTATAATGCTTTGATAATAATGGAGGAACACAGGTACATACGAGGGAGGATATGTGCTAGTACGTTAGTGATGTGGATTGGTTTAGACCGTAATTCACTATGAAATATAGATAACGACAACACTAAAAAAACAATATTGATGATGATTGGGGACCACTATGTTAATGGTATGTTTCCTAATAGTTTCACATGCATGGGAATGGATTTTTATATTGTTACATTACACAGAGATACAAGGTACATGGGGACAGAGACCACCTTGTGCCTACAAGTGTTCCGCAGATCGGTGCTCATTCACTATTGTGTATTTATCATTGGAATGAGGTGGGTTTTTCTAGAAAATAGCATTTGTCTTTATTTTTTTCATAAATGTGTTCATTAATTGATAATTCCATTAAAACTGTTTATTATTGAGTTTTTCGTTGATTATAATTTATTTCCACTATTTCTTGAGTAACCAAAATGCAATTCTTTTTATCTTGTATTGCTAAATATATGGAATCTATTGTCCATATACTATTGGTAATAGGTCCACAGCCTACTTACAACCCTTATGTGTTGTTAGACATTGTTATGTTTGTCAAAAGTAACTGAAATAATTTGGCTTATGGCGGTTCAGGGTGTTAGTTCCCATCCATGGAGTGGAATTGTAGAGACGACTTTTTTGTGATGACCCCTGGATGTGTGGAGTATGTGAGGATGTTTTTATTCTATTTCATTGTTTATTTGGACCTCTTTTACTACGTTTAGACCAAAATACTGATTTTTGGATTTTGTTAAATTCTTGTTTGTTAGGAATTTTTTTGATTCGGTTCATCAATTGTTTTTTATGTTTTATGTATTCCTATTCAAGTGAATCATTCACAAACCAAAATATATGATACCAGAAAATTTCTTCCATCCTGTGAGGATATGAAATTTCATTTTGCCCTTGTTGTGGGCTAGTTTCAAGGCCGTTTTTAGGCAACTAAATTTGGTTTGTGACAATTAATGATAATTTCATTCTATGATTGTGTGACAAATGACTTTTGATATCTTATCTACCGTATTTACATTTTTAAATAGTGTATTTACATCACATTGACATGTTATATCATGAATATTCTTATATTCATGATATTTTATCTTTGTTCAGTGTTATTCAATAATATTTTTTATTCATATATATTTTCTCCTAGTATGAGAGTCTTTAAATAAAACATTGTTTTAAATATTTTAATTATTTAATCTTATAAATCATTATCATTAATGTATGTGTATTGATAATGATTTTAAGGATTTATATATATGGAAATTAATGTTTTAAAATGTTAATTACATTAATTTATTTAAAGTGGTATGGGACACATTGATTTTTAAATCTGTTTGTTAAATGTTTTAATTTTTTTTAAATGGATTGAATATTTCAATATATTGAATTAATTTATTTTGAGTGATGAGTGATGTGTTCATAATTTCATTTGTTTTTGTGTTATAATTATTTAATGGTACTTGGAAATTTTATGGGTATTTAAATGATAAACAAAATAAGGGAGGTTCCATGATAATCCTAGCGCAGGTGAGCCTAAGATCACCCCCGAATTCATTGGGTATCGTGACAGAGGTAAACATTAATGCTTACCCTAAGTGATTTAGTGAATTTACTATCATGGATATTCAAAACGTTACACCCAATGTATTTGTGAAATATAAATTATTTTTATGTTATATATTCCATAAGATGCCTTTATGATTTATGATTTTTATGTGTAATTACTAAATATTATGATTTCAGTATGTATACTAACGGCCTTATATTTTATGATTGAAAATTATTATTTCATTGATTTGTATGTATTGGTGGCACAATGTTTTATTTCATTATATCATAACCCATACATAGCTATTTATCCTCATTATAATTTTTTAAATTTTTTTTATATGGTAAAAGTAAGGGTATGAGAAATGATTAATTTATGAAGATGTATATCAGGAAAATAATTTTTGTTTTATTTAAGGGGTTTTATTATTGTGATAAAAGGATACAATATAATTGTATAAATTGTATAATTTGATATGTAATATCATATTTTTGGCCTAATTATCTACTACTCAAAACCATAAATGATCCTCTATATGAATTCATGACATAACTCATGATTATGTAATGTTTAAGGATTGGGTAGAAGAGTTTTAGTTTCCACTATGTTTAATAGTTTGTTACATGAATAAGTATCATATAGGTTTGTATATATATATATATTATTTTTGATATTTAATAACTTTCATACATTTTATGTAGACTAAAAAATATGTATGAAAAAAATATTCTATTTTTCAATTAAATATTTATGATTTTATTGATAGTTGTTGAGTTTCGATATTAATTGTGAATGTTTTATATTATATAATAAATTTATTTATAAAGATGATACTTTTTAATAAATTATCTCATGGTGATTATATAATATATTTTTCCATTATATAAATAAATGTTTTAAATAAGTTATATTTAATTTTTTTGGATGAATTAAATTATTAAAATGATTTTTGGATAAAACATGTTTGATTTATATTTTAAATTTTAATATAGATTTTTATATTTAATTTTATAAATATATAAATATATATATATGTAATTTAGAATTATAATTTCTTAAAAGTACCCAAGGAATGATGAATATAAAAATTTATGGTAGATACAAAATGTTATTATCTTTTTTATAAAATATGTGGTGAGGATATATTTGAACATGTTTTTGTTAAGTTGTAATATATGGTTCCTTGATAACAATTTAGAAATGAAGACTAATTTTCATGATTTTTGATAGCTGGGGAATGAGAAATCATTTAGTTATTGTGTTTTTATATTTTTTTAGATCATAATTTTTTCAAATTAAATTATTTTAGGTCAGTATAATGATTAAATATTAATTGAAAAAATACTCTTGATTTTGGATGATGTTATTTTTTTGGAAAATTTTTTTAAAATTAATTTATTTTGTGTGATCACATTATTGGTTGAAATTTATTTTTAGTTATTGAAAAAATGTTGTATTTATTATTACATTGTTTAAAATCAATTGGTAAATACTAGATATCCTATGATTTTTCTTGTTTTGTAAGTCGAACTATTATGATATTGTTTTATTTTTTTACTGCCCAATTATTCAGGGGGTAAATATTGTTATTAGATTTAAATGTATTTTATTTTTTTAATTTAAAAATTAAACATAAGTAATTTTAAAAAATATCGATATTTGATTTTTTTATTGATTAATTGTTTATGGGGATTATGAATTTGAGTAGTTGTGTTCATTAATTTTCATCCAATATATGAATCTTAAGGAAAGAAATTATAAATAAATAAATGAATGAATGGATATAACTCATTAAATATAATTATTATTATCTAAAACAAATATCTATTAGGTGGGTTTTAGTTTCAAATGATTCATGGTAGTTTGGGGATGAAATTAAGGAAATAGATGCATATTAGTCATTTATTCCATTTTCATGGAAGACTGGATAAAAATTCATGATCTGTGTATTGTTTTATGGAATGTGTAATTATGAATTTTCTAGATAGTGGACATTTAAAATCATATTCATGGTCATCCATAATGATAATATTATTTTTATATATTTTATAAAATGTATTTTACTTTAAATAATTATCTAATGAAAATTTGCACTAACTTTATAATGTGGAAAATAGAATGAAACTATGTTTTTTTTCCTATTTGACACTATTAAATCCCATATACCACATTAATAATTTTATTAAATTATACAAGTTCATATAGACTTATAAAATATAATTTTAACATATAAAATAAAAAATTGATTCTTTTTTTGTTTGATTTATGAGTCTTATCCAATCCATGATTGTGGGGTACTCAATGAAATTTACTTTTAGGCATATAATGTTGATATATTATCATAAGAAATGATCTTTATAAGACCTATATAATTTATTTAAATTTATGTATTCCTTTTTACATCATTCAATATATATTTTTAGAATTTAATTATAGCCCTTTGTTTTATTCATTCATGTTTATTTCCAATAAATAATGAGTTCATATGGACTTAATAACCACTTATAGATCCAATAATATACTAATTTATGGATATATTGAGTTTTTCAATTGATTATGAATGATATCAGTGATAGTTCAAGTTAATCATCAATTTCTATAACATTATCCTCAAATTATTTTTTCATGCCCCACAATGTTTTGTTCGTTGAAATGAATATGTTGAATATTATATATAAATGATATTTGGAATTTAGTTCGGTTAAAATGTTAATAATATTTATTTTCGATATATTAAATTATGCTTAATAAATTTCATTTGTAATGGAATGTGTTATATATTTTTTATATTAAATTTTTTAATATTATATAGATACTATAAAAGTGAATTGGAAGTAGTTATTATTATATATATATGGATTTTATATAATTTATGGTCGTAAAAAATGATAATAATTTAGCTCAATACTATAATTCTATATTTATTATTATTATTTATTAACTATTTACATGTTTAAGGGTATTATATGTTTTTTCACTCATCCGTCTAAAATTTATCCATTAGAGGCTACAAAGAGAAATCACTCCACTAAAACATCAAAATATATCATATTCTATTGGGGATATTCACCGAAATAAATTTATGCCACTCTATTAATAATATTTATAATATTCTTCATCTATTTTTTTTAATCCTTATCCTGATTTTATAATAATATGGTTCCTAAAAATCTAGGGCTTTTACATGTGAATGAAATATATTATAATTGATTGGTGATTTTCATATCTATGGGTTGGAAACTTATACATCAACTCTAATTTTTATTTTTATTTGTTATGTGTAATCATTTATTTTTCTACAGAATGGTGAATCTATTATATCATCTTTGACAAGATAAAACATTGATTTGGGTTGAATTT
This sequence comes from Viscum album, assembly GCA_963277665.1. Classification (NCBI taxonomy): domain Eukaryota; kingdom Viridiplantae; phylum Streptophyta; class Magnoliopsida; order Santalales; family Viscaceae; genus Viscum; species Viscum album. The sequence continues at coordinate 718,751,808 of OY728151.1, read as the reverse complement.
AAATGGTGTTTTAATTATTATGCATTATATATCGAGGCAGTATGATTAATATGTATGGAATTGTTAATCTGTTAATAAAAATTCCAATGAAAACTATTTGTTCTTCATAAAAATGAAATCATATAATTCAACAAATATATTTATCTTCCCATATAGTACTTGATGAAATCCATTTCATATTTTTCTTAATTAAATGGCAAGGATCTTTTCATAGGATATTATTTTATGACCAAAAATGATTGAATACTATATTGTTGATGATGTCTTCAAATCATAATGTAATTTTCAGAATAAATTTCGGTTTTGTATATTTTGATGTTAAACTATATGGTTTTTAATACATTTGTTATATTCATGTATTTCTTTTAATTTTACCTTAAAAAAATATTGTTTTGATTAAAAATAATTATTTTATATTGATATATATTTTTATCAATAATTAATATGTTATCTGATTGATTCAAATATTTTATATGATAATATTATTACTGGATTAATCCCGTGATATTGATATATATTATTCTATTAGAACAATCATATGATACATTATTGTTACAAGGAGTTTCTGATAGAGAAAATTGTGCGGATTAATATATTATGATTTATAAAAAATATTATAGAAAAATTTAACAGTAAAAACATTGGTACATTGATGAAATTCTAAATCAACTAATGTGGTAGTTTATGAAGAAACATTCCCTTTCTTGTTCTATAAATATTGAGATGATACATCAACTAGGTTTGACTAGTCCAGATATAGTACATCCTTGTATAATTACAAGTTTCCTATAAGTTATGTATAAAACAATGGTTTGTAAACCATACATTAGTGGATATGATATTGGATTTTGTTGTGTATGGTTTGATTTCATTGTTAGGGTTTGATATTTATTTTATAAAGAATGTATCTTAATTTTTATTAGAATATATTTATGGTATTTTACATTTATTCTTTGTATTTTTTTATTATAAATTGTTTCTATATCAATTATAATTTTTAACATTGAATAATTTTTTCCACATATTCACAATTCATTATATTCATATGTAATTAATTTTTTAATAAAATTTAATAATAATAAACAAAAAATTACATTATATAAAATGAAATAATTTGGTTTAAATTATCACTTTATATATATATATATATAAACTAAGAAAATATTTGGGCAAATTATAATTATATATGATTTTTGTGGTTTTCTAAGGAAAGGTGTAATAAAAAATATTATATGGTGCCACACAATGAATTATATTACACACCACATTTTTATTCTCATAATCCAATTTATATGTGTATATTATTAATTTTCTATTGATAGGTACTAGATAATAATCTAATATAAAAATTTATAGATGTATTTGAATAAAAGATTATTTTTGTTTCTCATAATGATATTCGAGACTTTTAGTTTTTTAATGAGTATTCTCATTAACATCCCTCAATAATTTTATCTTAATTTATTGAATTATTATATATTATGAGTTATAATAAAAAAAATTACATATTTATTTTTTGTTCTAAAAATTTAATATTTTTCATTTTTAACGGGTAAATAATTTATATCAGTCTTATTGATACCTCACACACTTATTTTTGGACCATGTTGATGGGAACACGATATAAGATTAGTGCAATATAAATTCAAGTATTGTTTTTAGGTATATGTGTTAGTATTTTATAATATCATACTATATTAATATACATTCATATAACCAAAATTCATGTAATGATGTTTCTTATGAAACATTATTGATGACATTCAAATAAGAATGGAACACATACTACCATAACTAAAAGAGGTAACTCGAACACATAATAAATTCATTTTTTATTATTTTATGTCAATGATTCTCCATAAATATCTTCCAATATCATTTTATAATAAATTTTCATTAAAATTATATTTAATTTGACTTATTGATTCTATAAAGGAAATTTCAACTTCAATATTAATCATTATATCTTATTTATTATTAAAAATATTTTTATATTTTATGATCATGTATTTTCTTGTTTATATAATATGTTATAAATAAAATTTTATTGAAATCACGTGACGAAATGCTATTTTCTATATGAATTTAAAATTTTCATTTATACTTCCTAGGATTTTTAAAATATAAAACATAATTGAAGACAATATTATATTATCAAATATTTATTTTTTATCCATATCGATTTTTGATATAATATTAATTAAATAATATATGACATGTTTTTTATTTATATGTTATATTTCAATACATTATAACATTACTTTTTAAAATCACCACACAGTTCATTATATAATTTATTTTACTAACATTTTACTTTCCAGTTGGTTAGATTTTTTTGTAGAAAACCTATATATTTACTATATGTATTATACATTATAAATTAGAGGGATCATTGCACATGTCATCCAAAGGAAGAATATTTATTGGGAAATTGATAATTAATATTTTATTAAATAAACATCAGGAAATATTATATATTTGGTAGACATATAAATATTATAATAGATAGGTTATTTTATGTTAAATCTGATGGAGTACTATAAATTCCATATGAAGAAGTATTTGAATACCCTGTCAAACCATTTTTAATAATGTCTTCTGAGCATACTTATTTTTTTAACATAGAAATAATCTTATGATGATTATTCATAATGAATTATTGAGAAAAAAATTAAACATAGTTATTGAAATTAGAACCATTATTCCATATATAACCTGTAAATCAAAGCAATGGATTTCTATCATAGGCACGCATTTGGTGTTGAAAATGTAATAAACAATTTCATGTGAAGATGTGATCATCCATGTTTTTTCAACCAACTCTAAAGAATGAAAAATATAACCATTATATAAGTAATTATAACTAGAAGAGGCATTAATTGGGTAGGATAAATTTTCATCACCAATGATCTAATGTTAGATTTAATATTTAATATCATATTTATAGTAATAAACAGTACTGTAATAATTATATAGTTTTTTCTTCCTTTAATCACTTTTGGTTTGTAAATGACGTTATATATTTTGTGATTTTAAATCTCATTCCAATATTGTGACAGAATGTTGGTTTTTGTGGATATTATATAAGCACCCAACTGTAAAAAATACATAATATAATAAATTTATTTTTATTTCACTGATTTAAAATATAATGATCATTTTAGTTTATATATTTTAAAAAATTGGACATAATTAAAACATATCAACACACTAGAAAACCAATTTGGTACTGGAAAAATAGTATCAATTAACACCGTAATACAAAATGTTTTAAATTAAAAATTGCATTTTTTTCCGGAAAATTCAACACAATATTTATATTGGCATCTTTTATACACTTATTTATATTTAAGTCCCATGAAAAACATTTTAAAATATAGAATGTGAAAAAAATATCATCAAAGGACATAAAAGAAGGAGACAAACTATTGGAACATGAATACATATAAACATATGAAATTATTTTCACAAATAAAAACTTCTCACCCTAAAAGTATCAAATAGATAATTTCTGACAAAATTAGATTTCCATAAAGCAAAAAAACCGAAAATAAAAATATAAATGTAAAAATAGTTAATAAGTTACATATTAATTTTACCATCGCATCTACTGTATGATTTTTTTACCCTCATGAAAACCTTACAATTTAACCTGCATGAAAACCTTATGATGAATCCCTCATGGCCACCTTATGATGTAATTATCATATTTATTCTTAGTGTAACCATTTGGTCGACCTCAAACATAAAAACACTCATAGTAATGAATTGTGATTATGTACAACCATTAATCATAATAAAATTACAAGAACTATAAAATAATCATGAAATACTAATAATTTCAAAAAAATTCATTTTATTTTTGGTAAAATTAGAAATTTAAAAAATGGGTTTTAATGAAAAAAACCTTAAAAATATCATATGTCTGAAGTGATAATTTATAAAAATAATAGATTTTATGTATACACTATAAATCCCCAAAATACAAAATAATATAATCTAACCTAATTTGAGAAATAATAATTCAACCACATAATCAATGAAGTAGAATGTGATGCAAATGGAAATTGGGTAACTAATTCCCTTACATCGAGATCATCTTACCTAAAATCTATTAAAACCTCATTCCAAATGTTTTTATGAATTTTATTTATATATAATAAAACAATATTCATATTTATAATTACATTTATAATATTATAATTACATCTAACTAAATATTTATTAATAATATTTTTTATTTACATTGTTTTAGGTATGTTTATTTCATGGTTTCAATGGTTGGTTAATTATGGTTTTTCTTATAAAATCGAATAAAAATACTCTCTAAGATACACGAAATGGTGTTAATATGATTCATAATTTTTAAATGAAATAATATATCTGTATTTATGATATTATAATGAATCATTTGATAAAACATTAATAAAATTGATTTAATTTATTTTGGTGGTTTTTATGATCATCGTAAACTTATATCATTTTATTCAATATATATATATATATATATGTTCCAAAAAAATTAAAAAATAATATGTATTAAAAATATTATCTATCAATAATAATTGTTATAGGATCATCCATGAATCCAATAATGAAAAGTTAAAGTGTATCATCAACGATGGTAGTAAATAGACACATTATAGATGATGTTCTCATTTATAGAATAAAAGGGAGGGTAGAAGAAGAATGATGTTTAATTTTTTCATCCACATGATGAAATTGAAGTATCTATTATATAATGGAGTTTTTCTTATAATTGGATATGGGGAGATGAATTGATTATAACAAAATAAAATGTATTGAAATGAAAATAAAAGTAAATGAATAAGTATTTTACCACTTGATTTATCCTTCATGAGAACCTTCTAAAAGCAATTAGTTTTGGCCTTTTAGTGACATCAGAAGGTATTAGTCATGGGGAAGAGTGTTTGGAAGATAAAAGGGTAGAAATTAGACAATCTACATTATGTATCACTATAATGAGAAGTGGTGAGATTTGGTATTTCATGGGATGAGATGTGTTCATCATCGATATTATATTCATTAGTTTATTATTATGTCTCAAGACTATGAATAATTTGATAATTATCACTAAATATATTAATATAATGAATTAATGTTCATGATTTTGGGATTACCTCATCCTTACACCATTTATGACTCAATAATTCATGAATTTTTTAAATACCGAAAATGGTCGTATTTCACTCTTCACCAAAATTTATTTATTTTAGAAAAATTAAAAATATCACCCAAACAATTTTCAATATTAGGAATTAAAAAATGAATTCATTTTTATAAAAATATTCTTCCATACATGTAAAATATGTTTTTAAATTAAAATTATGATATATTATAGAAATACAAATTTTATAAATAAAAATGATATTATAAAACCCTGAAAAATTAACCAACATCTCATAAAATTATCTTCTAATCATAATATAATAAAATATTAATTTATAAAATTATTTTTCGAAAATAAATATTCATTTAAATAATAATATTATTTATTAAATTGTAATTATATATTTATGACTTACAAAATAACCAACACATAATTTATAATTTGTTAAAAAGTTATTTAATTTTTCAATGATAAAAATATATCAAATTTTCACATATAAGAAACATAAATTTTATTTAAAATCTCATAGGTGAGGTTATTATTTTATTAGTATAAATTTATTAATTAATTTAAATACCACTTCTGTCCTTATACATTTTTAATGAATTTAACGCTTTAAATATATAATTAACAAAAAATATTATATTAGTACCTAGGATGTTACATTCTTCCAACCTTTATTCAAGTATTAAATAAGCGAGGTTACCATCCTCTAATATAATTTCTATTTTCCAATTAATCTTCTTCAAATATGTGGTTTCTCTACAAACTATAACTGGGGGAATTAATATATTCCATAATACTTTCTCACATGGATCAAGAATCTGATCAGGTTAGCCTACATAAGAAAGGTTACCATCCAGCTGAACTACTTTTGGACTCAAAGAAATGGGATGAATCATGCACATACATTCCCAAAATTGAAACATGAAAAAAAAATTGTAACTGAGACAAACTTGTTGAAATTGTACTCAGTAGGAAACTCGTCCTACACTCTCCAAGATTTCATATGGTCCAATGAACTATTGAATATTCAATGAATTCTTACTAAAATGAATAACAATTTTCCACCATGAGGTTCTAAAAAAACATGACCCACTAACTCGAATGAAAATTATTTCCTCTTTTTATTTTCATAAATTTTCTACATACTATATGATGTACACATGTGTTTTTGAACATGTTCACTTTCTCAACCTCTTTATCTACGAATTCAGGTCCAATCAACATCCCTTCCCCTTACATATTGAAAAAAAATATTTAGTTTATCATTTATTTACATATAATTTATCAAAATGTACAATCTGTATACTAGAATGAATGTTTTTATTAAAATAACTCATATAAAGAATTATGTTGATCCCAACATCCATGGTAGTCCATTGAACATGAATGGAGAATATCTTCTCATGTTTGAAATATTCACTCACTCTATCCATAATATTGAGGATGAAAATAAGTTCTGAAATTTAATTGTATGCCTGAAAACATCTACAACCCTTTCCAAAATATATAAGTTAATATAGGATCATGGTCAAATACAATTTAATGTTGAAATCCATATAACCAAACAATATATTTTGGGTACAATTTAGATATACAATCCAAATAAATAGCATCGTCATTAGAAAAGAAATTTTAATATTTTATCAGTCAATAAACAATAACACAAATCACATTCTGACAGCAACATTTATTTATTACTCACACCATGATGTATTTAGATATAGTTTTTCATTTCTATTATGGCACTAGAAAGGTATGAATAATCCTCTTTGGTTATTATCTCTATAGTTTATCGCATTACCAAGAAAATAATTTCATTTTACAATCACCAATATATATTTTCATTCAATCACACTAGTAATTATCCCAATGGCCTATGTACATCTTTGTGCTTTCAGGATGGACTGTAAACTAAGAATATTGAGATTTAAATAAAAACTCTTTCTCCAACTACAAATCACATGGAACGCAAAATCACTTACCAAATATAAAAACATAATATTTTTCCATAATAAATGCTGGAAACGGAATCTTTTTCACAAATCCTGCCTTTTTCATTATCTTTTCATATTATGTCAATGCACACTAATTCTTGTGTGAAAGAGACATATGCAATAAATCAAGAATCAAAACAATGGAATTTTCAGTACCAAAAACTACTAAGCCAAAATTAATCAAATCATTAATAAAGGTGTGTTAATCCACAAAAAACATGTTTAATTATGCTTGATGATTTTTACTCAAGGAATCTACTGCTCTGTTTTTCTTTTCCATGAAAGGATTTGATTGTGCAATCATATTTCATTATTTGTTGAAGATATATTCTTGGCCTCATGTACAATTCCTTTTGTGTGAATACATAAATTGGAATTATATGGTAAGAATATATTTCACACATGACTCCATATAAATTATTCCTACAAATTTTTTTAGCAAACGCCTTCAATACTAAATTAAAATCATGTGTGGGATAATTTAAAATTTGACATTCTAATTTTCTTGAAGCATAATAAATTACATGATTTTTTATGCATTAGAAAACAACAAATTCCATTCAAAAAAGCAACATTATAGTTAAAATTTTCATTATTTTAGAATGGTAAGTCAAAAACTAGAGAATTAACCAATATCATCATTAGTTCTTAAAAACAATCATCACAATAAACTGTATAAATAAATTTAACAACTTTTGTTTTATCAAAGTTAGTATGCTCCATAACAATGTACTTTTTTAACATACTGTCAATAATAACCTGCTAATCCAAGAAAAATATGATACTTTTTATCATTTAAAGGCCATGTCATGTCATCAACCACTATTTTTGTGGTATCAACTATTATTCCATCCTAATTTATAATGTTCCCATAGAATAAATAATTTTTCAATCAATATTACAATTTTCTATATTTTTAATATAACATAGCTTATTTTAGTTTTTTTATGATAATTGTTAAATTTGTTTCATGATCCTCATAAATTTTTGAAAAGGCTAAAATATAATCAATTAAAATAAGTAAAAATTGTTAATAATGTAAACCTAGAAAATTATATTCATAATATTATTGAATATAGAAATGATTTTTTAAAAATTAATGTGAATAAAAACAATCTCATAATTCCCATATATATAATGAAATGACTTTTTGGGGATTTCAACCTCCTTCACCTTCAGTTGATGGTACGAAAATCTCAAATTAATCTAAAAAAATACTGATCCCCTTAGAGATGATCAAATAATTAATTGATATGAGGAAATGGATAATGATTCTTACAATTATTGTTATTCAAATCCCAATTATCACTGAAAATTCTCATTGAACAATCATTCTTTTTATCAAAAAAAACTAGGAACACCCCTTGGTGAAGATATTGAATGAATGAATTCATTATCAACAAGATTTGTCAACTGATTTTTCAATTCATGACAATCATCTTGAGCTATTCAATAAGGGGAGTTTTAAAGTTTTATCATCATGAACTAAATCAGTGGTAAATTATACTTCCTGATCAAGTATAACAATGGGTAAGTCATCCAGAAAAACATCAAGGAATTAATTTACCAATCCAACATCATTTATCTAAGTAGTTAAATTTGTTGAATAATTTTAATAGGATGACATTCATTTCAATATATAAACTATTTATCTACTTCCTTATATGTTATCCATGGCATTGGTTCATTACCTTGAACAAATTTAAACTCATTCTAAATGAAAAACTTTTTAATCTATATAATCAGTCTTAGCAATATAAATAGAAACCACATATATACCCATAATATCAGAAATCTATACTATGATAAAAATAAAAATATTTTAAGATAATTTATTTCCATATAAATTAACAATAATATTAATTTAATGCCTTTTACAATTAAATTTTTCCTTGGTGTTTTAACCACTATTTTATGTCTCATTCTTTCAGTTCAAATTTCTAATTTTCCAGAAAATTTCTCAGAAATAATGGAAATTGTATACCCTGTATCAAAAACTAAATAAGAAAAATCTGAGTAAAAAAACAAATTACACAATACCACTACATTGGAAATCCCAACATTAACAAATGTCGTCCTAAATGATATCACTGCACATTTCTTCTTATAATGTGGTTTCTTACTATCATTCAAATCTTTATTTTGGTAAGTATTTTCATAATTCCACATCTCACTACATTTAATTCACATTACAATTTTTTTTTTCAATTTTAATTTTAAAATCATTTTCATTTCAAAGGAGATTAATATTACAAAACATACAACATAGAAAATATTTCATAGTTTTTAAGGCATTACCCAATGGGTTTTCGCCACAGATTTTACAAACTAGTAAGTAAACATTCCAACCATCAAATGTCATTGATAGATTCTTACCCATTACATTCCAATTCGACCTCTTATTCTAGTAATATTCTTATTAAATATGTTCATCAAGAAACTATTTTTCTACCCTATTATCTCATCATAATAATTTATCATAAAATTTTAATTCATGGGTGGATAAAGCTCATTCGTATCTTATCATAAATCTATGGTAAGAATAATTGATTTTACTATCATGATCTTGAATAATATTTGGATCATACCTTGACAATCAGTTGAATATCGCTTCCTATACAACCACTACGACATTCTCCTTTTCCCAAATCATGGAATTTCATTTCAATCCGAAGTCAAATCGCCTTAGGAATGTAATTTTTATGGAAAATGTTTTTAAATTCATTTCATTCCATGGAGACAACATCATCATTATTCCTCTTATTCCTGACCATTGACCACCACTATTTGTCTTCGCCTTCAAAAAAATATGTTAAAATACTAAGAATTTGATTATCTAAACACCCCATGACAAAGAATATCTTGTCAAGGGTTATAATCCACAATTCATCCACTATTATTTCAGAAGATCCACTAAAAGTGAAAGGGTCTTTCCTTATAAAATGATCCACTAACATCATATTCCATTCTGAAATATTTGGTTATTATCTTGCATGGGTGAAAAAAAAATTTATACCCAATTTCAATTGATGCATTACTGTCACAAATTGATTAATTCCAATTCATACAATTATAAGTTACATATTCAAAATGATTTCATCCTCACAGTGCCTTCCTACATAAGTCTCACTATTTCTTCTATAGAAAACCATTCCGAATAGATATATTTTATATGAATAAACATTGTAGTCTTCAAATATTATATCATTTCAACATAAACAGAAGGGAAAATAATTTATGCCATTATATTAACATATTCTGAAAACCTAATGTTATCTAAACCATTCTCTAATACCAACTATATGGACTCTTTTAGAAACATTACAGAATCTAGTAAATACATTTATAACTCACTTCTACATATCCCCATAGTACATTTCAGTTTATAGTTTTAGAAAATTAGGACATACATCATATATAACAACCCTAATGTATGCAATTTTGATACTACAAAAATAGTATATCTTTATTCCATAATACGCATTATTTACAAAAACATGATTTTTTTTATGAAAAGTATTCACAACATTGGTTAGTGGTATTGTATTTTATTGAGGGGATAATAATTAGAGATAAGTTTAAAGTGATTAAACACCTCATAATTGTAAATATTATAGCATCTTGACTAATCGTGTGTTGATAAGGACCTATGAATGTTAGATTTTTATTATTATTGATTTTTTTATTATTAAAATGGAATAATTCGATTGCTGAATAATTAATTTTATAAATTTTCTTATTATATTCCATCCATAATTTAACATGTTAGAGCTTATATTTCCAGATTTTGAGAGACCAAAAAGAACCCCCTTAGTAATGACTATGTTGAATTATAAAAATGTTGGAGTTTAAGATGACGTGTTTCAAAAAAAGAGCATGTGCAGATCCAAACACTAATAATTAATTGATGTTTGAATGGTGGTGAAACTCAATCTATTTAATGGATTATATAGTTCACATAGAGTATGGATTGATCCATCGTCCACATTATAGATCAACCAAAACAAAAAATCTCAATGATGTTATTGTTTTTTTATCTTACTATATAATGTTATTTATTGTAAATTCTTTTAATGATATTTAATGTAATGTCACGACCTGGGCTCTGTATACTACTTCCATGAGCAGATTGGCAGTGTGACCTTGGGATGGCCTCTCCATATTCCAAAGGCTTCCAACACGCAACGAGGGTCAGATATTCAACATGTAGAGAATATAAATCTTTTAAAAAATAAGAAGAATAACAGAAATAAATAAACAATGATCAATTGAAAACAACCATAACAGAGTTTGATTAGTTTCACATGAAGAACCAAAAAAATAAACAATAACCAAAACTAAAACTATAAATATGTCATGTCATATATGATTCATGTGTCAAATGTAGACCCCAAATTAATATACTCACACTCCAAAGTGGTTCTCGACACCAAATCTTGTTCCCTAATCTATATTCCATCCCAACCCATCCATCTATCAAGGGGCTATATCCCTTATCCTATCTTGAAAATATGAAAAAAATTCTGGTACCATTCCAGATTCTGATGTACGGTGTGAGACCAACTCAATAAGACACCACTAAAGGTGTCTAATTTAATATCTAGACAATAATATTTTATGTTGGTGTATAAATATTAACGTAAAATAAACAAGAAAATTTTTTACTTGTTCAATTATTCTTCATTCTACCACATCCATTCTCTCTGGAGAATGGTTTACACCTAAATATTCCTGACCTGCTTCATCCCATGCTAGTGACATAATGTAACACCCCATGCTTCTACGGTACGCTTCCCTTTGAATAATGTAATAGCGTGTGTTGTACGTAACATCGAGTTCTAACACACACCACAATAGATCAAACTAGCCATTATGAATAGTAATAAATAATTTTTGAAATTTTATTTCTCAAATGAAAATAAATTTTGGATTCGGAGTATCGAATTTTGTCTAAGGTGAAATTTTGGTACTTTTCGGATAACATTAATATTTTGATGACTAGTGAAAATTACTAAATTTTAATTAAAAACAACCTTTTTAATCAAAATAATTAATAGTGATAAATTATGAATTTGAGTGGTTTTAATGTATATTTAGAATATAATTTTTCCATTTAATACAATTTTGGTCATTTCATATAATTTCACCATTAAACCGAACATTAACAAGTATCAATCTTTTGATAGTTATTATATCTTAAAAACACGCTTTTTGTTTTGATTGTGGGAATTAATTTTAAATTAATTTCTGCCACTTCTGTGTTTTGAATTTGGAAAATGGATTCCATATTTGGAATCAGGATGTTCCAATTGTGTAAATATGTAACTTTTATTTTTATACATTTTGAATAATTACTTCGGTAAATATTTTATTTACCATGGTTAAAGGGTAAATCCGATAAATAAGCTTTAAAAAATAATATTATAATAATAAAAAATTACCCTAAAACGTGTCCTAACCTTATTGGTTGATACATTGTCGACCATGGGCATCTTTGAGTAGATTTTGGGATCCCATGGTGCCACATGAAAGTGATAGGGATAGTTTATTTTAATTAATATAAAATGAATACAAAAATGACACAAGCATATATCTTTTAGAAACAAAATTGTTACATATGGTTATATATGTTGGATTTTCGACTATAAATATTCATTAGAAAGATGAAACAATTTCATACATAATAATATTTTATTTATAATTTTTAGACATTAAATAATATATATTTTTTATGACACAATGATAATGTAGTAATTACCATAATAGTGAACAATTAAAATAATTGATATTATAAATACCCAAATAAATACAATTTGAGGATTTTAATGAATTAAACGAATTTTATAGGATAATATGACATATTAGGATTGATTTAAAAGACTTTTTTTTGAACTAATCATTCTGTTAAGAATTTCAAAATAATCAATTATTGAATAGTGTCAAAATTGACATAAAATATTTTTTAAAACAAATAGTATATTATTAATTGATATTAAATTCCAAAAAATCTAGCGTTTGGACAAGGGACTTATATAATGATAGGTGTATCATTAATGGACCACTTGGGGGTCTTTTGGATGTATATAGTATGTTTATTTACAATATAATATAAAAATACAAAGAGACATTGTAAAGGTGAAACTGATTAACTAAGAGTTAATACTTAAAGATATGGTTAGTATAATGACCCAAACCTACCTAAATTCTATTGGTTTGGTGTTTTTAGACCTATCCCCACCTTAAAATTTAAATAATCCACTTTGGACCCATTATAATCCGAATATGAATATATTATAATATAATATTTCTAGCTTTTCCAAAGGTGCCCCTCACCCCTCTTATAAAAGGGCACTCTCTCTTCTCATTAACTCACACCATCAAAGCCTTTTGGTTCGGCCAGATTCTGCCCAAATACACTCTCAACATTCCTAACTTCATCCTAGAGGCATTCCTTTAGTCAGAAAGCTATCTTATGGAGCCCTTTTGATCAAATCAAAAGGAAGAACCCGGATAAGAGATTATGATTTCACCACCGTTTTCCAAGTTCCTTTCTTCTTCCACTTCTTCTTTCATTGTTATTCCCTTTTTTAAAAAATGAATCAATTATCTACTATATTCAGTAATATTATTATAAATATGTTACAACCATATTCATTATTCTATCCATCCTTTAAATAACATGTCACCATACTTGCGTACATACGACTTACCGTATCCACGCCGTGGTGTAATTGTTTTTGAATAGATTATTATTTGGATGGGTATAATAATGATGTTTAACTCATTTAAATAATAAATATAACATGATAATTATTCTGAATATATGCTATACCATCCAATTATATATTATTTTAATATCAAAATAATGATATTGTCGCTCGTGCGTACATACAGACTACCATCTCCACGAACGCGATAAGATTCATTATCCATCATATACATTCAAGTATAATTCTCATTTGATGATTAATAATAGTATATAAGGACATGATATCAGTCTGTATATGATTAAGATACAACCTATCCATGAAAAACATAACCTACGTAACAAAACATATAAAAGAAAACGAGTAAGTTAACACCCGAAACAACGATAAAACTAAGATATTATTAATCTACTGGGATCTCTTTATCATCCACATCCATGGTTCTTAAAAATGTATTTCAAAACATTTTTACTATTTACAAGAATATGGGTTAAAGTCATTTATACCCTTTTTTTACTTTTTATAAGTGGTTTATAAAGGAATCTTTCCGTCATTTACCAAACAAGGTTCTTTTAACCTTTTGGACAGAATTAAAGTTTGAATGTTTTTTTAACATATACAGTGGGTGCGGCTATTATTCGCCATTATAAAATCATCGAATCTTCCTTTAGAAGCTTATAAGAATATTTTCAAAAAAATGTTTTATTTTATAAATATATGACTCTTAAATTATTTCAAAATAGAAAGATATAATTCTCTAAAAAGAGTTTTTATTTAATCTATATCAACATCCTTTGATGGATTTTACGCTTATTTGAAGTTGGTTTATTATGATACAAAACTTCTATATTGTATTGATGTTTTTGTGATATTTTTGAATGTGGATGGGTTATTTTTATACCATTCATGGTTTATGGATGAAGTATTTACATTTTGTATGCTAGTTTTAATACAAAGGTGTATGTTATATTTAATCCTTTTCATATGGGAATGCATTGGACTTAATATGTGAAGGGTGGAGCCCGCTATAGCTCCTCGATGCATCGGTCTGTCTCATGAGACGAACTAGTGTCTTGGGACAAGGCCTTGGAAAAATCTTATTTTTATTCTTGGAACGAGGCCTTGGCTATGTGGTTGTGATATCTGGCATTATGCATTCCATCATTATGAAAGTGGTTATTGGTATTGCATGTGATTATTCGATTAGTATAATATCCAAGTGAATATGTAAATGGAATTATTTTATTTTATGTCTTCCATACTATGTTGAAGTTCAAGATTAAAAGGATTTTGTTTTAGTTATACATTTCCTGAAATGTTTATTCTTATTTATAAATGTTTCCGCTATATTGTAATCCTTACTGGGCATTTGAGCTCACCCCTTTTCTATGTTTTATTTTTTTCAGGATGTGAAGATGTAAATTATGAATGACCTGCCGGGATATTATGAGGGGATAATAGTATGGATTATGGAGACAATATGTTGTTGTAGTAGTTTTTCACTTCATGATGTAATGTAAAACTTTATGAATATATCTAGTGTTTCCAAAGATACGAAACCAATCGGGCTTTAGAGATTTGATCTTTCTTGTGATCATGCAAAAGTTATGTTATAATGCACCAACTATGGGTAACTGGGGTCGGGGTGTTACAGTTGGTATCAGAGGATGTTTAATACAAACCTTGGAAGCTAGATTTAGATAAACTTTGATTAGAGCACATAGACCTAAGATGGACTTTGAGGATTAGTATAGAAGAACTTCCTAGAATTTTTGTATTGTAGGGATTTTGTGAGTTTTTTAAGAAATACATCCCTGTCTGTATACGAGCAAGTAGAGGCGGCTCTGGAACAGATGTACCTAGGGGTAATACTCGAAAACACAGCTTTGAGCTAAAATCGAACGGGAACTGGTGCACGACAACGGGACATGCTGCACTCTTGGTTACGACACTCCCGAGGGATATGCTTAGGATAACTCTCATTTTCATTAAAATTCATTATGAAAGGTTTATGAGTATATAATTCCTCAAATAAAACATTTTTATAATTATGGATTATATCCATAAATAGTTCAATTTATTTTAAGAGTTTTATAAGTATGGAATTATGTAGCTAGATTCATAAACTAATCTTGTTTAAGCCATTGTTTAGTAATGGAGCCTAGTGGAAGAAATGGAAATCGTATCAATGCATGAACTCTATGTAGGGATTTCCCTCCTGCTCAAGATAATTATAGTAGAGCCGGTGATGCAACTAGTTCCGGTCAGCTAATCACCATACTGGGACAACTCACTCAGGTTATGAATAATAACCTTACCCGTATAGAGCACCCTAATCCGCATTGTGGAGGATCAATGTTAGATTGATTCATGAGGAAAAAACCACCAATGTTTAATGGGAGTACAAATCCCTTAGTAGCTGAGCAATGGATAAATTTCCTAGTGAAAATATTTCAGGCTTTGGGGAGTAGTGAAAGGGAAAATGTTATCATGCCCGTTTACCGCCTCACTGTAGATGCTGATCAATGGTGGACATTGATTCAAAACATGAAGGAAGATGATGAAGAATCAAATATAGAATGGAGGGAGTTCAAAGATCTGTTTTTAGAAAAATACTTTCCTCGAGACCATCGAGAAGATATATTAAGGCAATTTCTGAGTCTAAGACAAAAGGAGGATGAGAATGTTGTAAAGTATGAGGCTAACTTTATAAGGTTTTCAAGGTATTCTGGAGATTATATACATAACCCAAGAAGTATGATTGATCATTTCTTTGATGGGTTAAAACCATTTATCCGGTGAGAATTAGTCTCAAAATTTTTCTCGTCATACGAAGACATTGTCTCATGTGCTATCCAGACAGAAAAGGAATTATCTATGTCTTATGACTTTAAAGCAAAGCAGGAGAAGAAGAGATCTTCTGATCAATCTGGGAATAGAAATGAGGGGAATAATGGAACAGTTTAATATATATCCTATGGTAAATGTGGGACGAAACGCTCCGGTACTTTCTTGAAGTGAATGGATGTATGTTACAAGTGTGGTGAAAAAGGCAACCAAGCCCGTGAATGCAAAGGGATGAAGGAAGCTACCACTGTTCAATGCTACAATTGCAGGGAGATGAGACATTATTCAAATGAATTTCCTAATCGTTGGGGGAACATACCTCAGAAATGGCCAAGGGATCAAGGCCAAGCTTATGCTATCACTACTGTTGAGGTAGAAGCTCCGAAAGACGTGGCGGCAGGGTATTTATTGGTTTCCTCAAGATTAGAAAATGAATTATTTGATTCTGGATCATCGCATTGTTTCATATCTTCCCAGTTTTCTATGAAAATTAGATATTTCCAATTTTATTTAACAAGGGAGTTGTCAGTTAAAACTCCTAAGGGAAGTATCATTGCAACAATGTTTTGTGAATCATTCCCCATTAGAGAACATAAATGTTCTTTATCCACTGATCTCATTGTCATACATATGATTAAGTTTGATATAATCCTTGGTATGGATTGTATTTCGTATTATGATGCGAATATTTATTATAAGAAGAAGGAGGATATGATTTTTGATGATGATGATGAGGAACACCTTATCTTTAGAGAAGAATCTTCACCACCTAATTCTTATCTAGATCCACCCCCAATAGCTCAACTAAATTCAATTATTCGGGAGGAAGAGAATGAAATGACTATGGGTGAGGAAAGGATTGTTCAAATAGACGATGTACCTGTTGTGAAAGAATATGTAGATGTGTTTCTGGATGATTTACCACGACATCCTCCATAACGAGAAGTTGAGTTTTCCATTGATTTAATTCCTGGATCAAGGCCTATATCGAATACCCCTTATAGAATGGCCACTGTAGAATTAGTTGAACTAAAGAAACAAATAGTGGAATTGATTAATAAGGGATTTATTCTCCCTAGTGATTCTCTATGGGGATCCCCTGTTCTTTTTGTTAAAAAGAAAGATGGATCTATGAGGTTATGTATCGATTATAGGGAGATCAATGCTATAATAATAAAGAACAAGTATCCCCTACCATGCATTGATGATTTATTTGACCAACGACATGGAGATCAATACTTTTTAAAGATTTTCCTTAGATCTGGATACCATTCAGTTGTGTGTAAATAAAAAAGACATTCCGAAGAGAGCATTTCGAACTAGGTACGGGCATTACGAGTTTACTGTAATGCCTTTTGGATTGACTAATGCTCCCTATGTATTCATGGATCTGATGAATAGAGTTTTCCAGGAATATCTTAATGAATTTGTGGGGGTATTTATTGATGATATCTTGGTATACTCTAAAAGCTACGAAGCTCATGAAAATCACTTGCGCATTATCCTGAAGACTCTGAGAAGACATAAATTATATGAGAAGTTTAGCAAGTGTGAATTCTGGCATCATGAGGTTTTTTTCATGGCCATTTTGTCTCTAAAGATGGAATCTATGTTGATCCTTATAAGACCAAGGAAATCCAAGAATGTCCAGAATCTATGAGTATAACTGAGGTACACCGTTTTATTGGTTTGGCAGGTTATTATCGATGTTTCATCCAGAATTTTTCCCGATTGGAAAACCCATTAACAAAGCTCACGCGTAAAGGGGTTAAATTTTCTTGGACAAAATAGTGTGAATAATGTTTCAAAGAAATGAAGAGAAGATTAGTCAATGCTCTTATATTGACTCTACCATCGGGGAATGATGTGTTAGTTATTTATGTTGATGCATCAAAGAAAGGACTTGGTTGTGTCCTTATGTAGAATGATAGGGTTATTGCCTATGCATCACGACAATTGAAAATCAATGGACAAAACTATCCTACTCATGATCTCGAGTTAGCTGCTGTGATCGTTTCTTTGAAGATATGGAGGCACTACCTCTATGGTGAAAAATGTGAGATTTATACTGATCACAAGTGTTTGAAGTATATTTTCTAACAAAAAGAACTCAACATGAGGCAAAAGAGATGGCTTGAATTACTCATGGACTATGATTGTATGATACACTACCACCCAGGGAAAGCAAACAAGGTGGTAGATTCATTGAGCAGAAAATACCATGGAGTTTTGAACAATATGAGAATTGAGAGGGATCCTATTTTCATGGATCTAGTGAATATGGAAATGGGAATAACCAGGGAAGGTGAAACATCAATTCTTTTTTAAATGGTTTCCAAACCATCTTTAATAGAAAGGATTAAGAGTTCTCAGACTGATGATGAAGAATTTCAAAAGAAGATTAAAGCTAGGAATGATGGGAGATTGAGATACTTTTTGAATGAAGAATGAATTTTAAAATTCGAGAAGAGACTTTGTGTTCTCGATATACCTGATCTAAAAAGGGAATTGCTGGATGATGGTCATAGTTCCAATTTCTTTATACCCCCTGGGAGCACCAAAATGTATAGTGATTTGAAGGAACATTTTTGGTGGGACAACATGAAGATGGAGATTGCCAATTTTGTTCCAAGATGTATGGTTTTTCAATAAGTGAACGTTGTAAGGCAACGACCTAGTGGAGTATTGCAACCTCTTCCCATACCAGAGTAGAAATGGGACAATATTACGATGGAATTTGTCACGGGACTACCAAAGAATCCTAGAAGGAACGATGCAATATGGGTTATTATTGATCGTCTTACCAAGTCATAACATTTTCTTTATATAATAGAAGATCTACCACTAGAACATCTAGAAAGACTATATATTGATGAAGTTGTGAGACATCATGGAGTACCCCTATCGATTGTTTCTGATCGTGATCCCCGTTTTACTTCAAGATTCGGAAAAGTATTCAGAAAGCCTTGGATACTGAACTTCATTTGAGCACTGCCTACAACCCTCAAACATATGGACAATAAGAACGAACTATTCAAACCTTATAAGAAATGTTGAGATCCTGCTCACCTGACTTTCAGGTTATGTGTGATCAATATTTACCTCTGGTAGAATTTTCCTATAACAATATCTTCCATTTGAGTATTAATATGGTGCCATATGAGGCATTTTATGGAAAGAGATTTCGCACACCAACCTGTTGGGATGACGTTGGTGAAAGAAAACTTGTAGGCCCAGAACTGGTGGATGAAACTATGGAAAATGTGAAGGTAATCCAAAACCGTATCAAAGCAGCTCAATGTAGGAAAAAGAGATATGCCGATAATCTAAGGAAGGATTTGGAATTTCAAGTCGATGATCATGTTTTCCTGAGTGTATCTCCATGGAAGGGAGTCATAACATTTGGTAAGAAAGGTAAATTGATTCCCAGGTACATCAGACCTATCGAAATTCTAGAACGAATTGGGGTTGTAGCTTACCTATTGGCAATTCCTCCAAGTCTCTCCATAGTTCACGATGTGTTCCACGTATCTCTATTGGGGAAATACACGCCTGACCCAACGCATGTACTCACCTATGAAGAATTAGAACTCGAACCCTATTTTTCTTGTTGTGAAGAGCCCGTCCGGATTCTTGATACAAGAGAACAAGTACTGAGAAACCGGACGACGCGTCTGGTAAATGTTTTGTGGATAAACCATAAGATGGAAGAGGCAACATGGGAACCTGAGGAACTTATGATGAAGAACCACCTGATTATTTTCTGGTGGTATTATTATAGAAATTTCGAGGATGAAATTATTTGAAGGAGGATATAATGTAACACCCCAAGCTTCTACGTTAATCTTCCCTTTGAATAATTAAATAGCGTGTCTTGTACGCAACATCGAGTTCCAACACACACAACAACCGATCAAACTAGCCATTATGAATAGCAATACCTTCGTTATGAGATTATATCTCTCAAAATTGACTTCATTTTTGGATTCAGAGTATCAAATTTATCCTAAGGTGAAATTTTGGTACTTTTCGGATAACTTTAATATTTTGATGAATAGTGAAAATTACTAAATTTTAATTAAACAAAACTTTTTAATCAAAATAATTAATAGTGATAAATTATGAATTTCAGTGGTTTTAAATTATATTTAGAATAAATTTTTACCATTTAATATAATGTTGGTCATTGGACATAATTTCACAATTAAACCGAACCTAAACAAGTATCAATCTTTTGATAGTTATTATATCTTAAAAACACGCTTTTTGTTTTCACAGCGGGAATTAATTTTAAATTAATTTCTGCCACATCTGTGTTTTGAATTCGGAAAAATGGATTCCATATTTTGAATCAGGATGTTCAAATTTTGTAAATATGTAACTTTTATTTTTAGAAATTTTGAATAATTACTTCGGTAAATATTTTATTTACCATGGTTAAAGGGTAAATCCAGTAAATAAGGGTGACAAAATAATATTATAATAACAACAAATTACCTCAAACATGTTCTAACCTTATTGGTTGATAAATGTTCGACCATGAGCATAATTGGGTCGATTTTGGGACCTCATGGTGCCACTTGTAAGTGATAGGGACACTTTATTTTAATTAAGTTAAAATGAATACAAAAATGACACAAGCATATATCTTTTAGGAAAACAATTTTTACATAGGGTTATATGTGTTAGATTTTCGACTATAAATATTCATTAGAAAAAAGAAAATATTTCCTACATAATGATATTTTATTTATAATTTTTAGACATTAAATAATTTAATTTATTTATGACACAATGATGATGTAATAAATACCAAAATAGTAAAAAAATAAAATAATTGATATTATAAATACCCAAATAAATACAATTTTAGGCTTTTAATGAATTAAACTAATTTTGTAGGATAATATAACATATTAGGATTGATTTAATCGTTTTTTTTTTTGGAACTAATAAATCTGTTAAGAGTTTCACAAAAATCAATTATTGAATAGTTTCAAAATTGACATAAAAGAGTTTTTAAAACAAATAGTATATTATTAATTGATATTAAATTCCTAAAAATCTAAGGATCAGACAAGGGACTTATATCATGATAGTTGTATAATTAATGGACCACTTGGGGGTCTTAGGGATGTATATAGTATGTTTATTAACCATATAATATAAAAATACAAAGAGACATTGTAAAAGTGAAACTAATTAACTAAGAGTTAATACATAATGATAAGGTTATTATAATGACCCAAACCTATCTAAATTATATTGGTTGGGTGGTTCTCGACCTATCCCAACCTTAAAATTTAAATAATACACTTTGGAGCCATTAGAAACCGAATATGAATTTATTATAAAATAATATTTCTATCTTTTCCAAAGGTGCCCCTCACCCCTCTTATAAAAGGGCACTCTCCCTTCTCATTAACTCACAGCTTCAATGCCTATTGGATCATCCACCCTCTGCCCAAATACTCTCTAAACATCCCTCACTTCGTCCTAGAGGCTTTTCTTTAGTCATTAAGCTAACTTATGGAGCCCTTTTGATCAAATCAAAAGAAAGAACCCAAAGAAGATGTAATGATTTCACCACCCATTTCCAAGTTCCTTTCTTCTTCCACTTATTCATTCTTTGTTATTCCCATTATAAAATAATGAATATAGTATCTCCTATATACTTTAATATTATTATAAAGATGGTACAACCATATTCCTTATTCTACCCATCCTTTGAATAACATGTCATCATACGTGCGTACGTACGGCTTACCGTCTCCACGTCGTGGTGTAATTGTTATTCAATAAATTATTATTTGGATGGGTATAATAATGATGTGTAACTCATTTAAATAATAAATATAACATTATAATTATTCTTTATATATGATATACCATCCAATTATATATTATTTTAATATCAAAAGAATGATATTGTCGCTCGTGCGTACGTATGGACTACCGTCTCCACGAACGCAATAAGATTCATTCTCCATCATATCTATTCAATTATAATTCTAATTTGATGATTAATAATAGTATCTAAGTACTTGATATCATTCTGAATATGATTAAGATACAACCTATCCATGACAAACATAGATTACGTAACAAAACATATAAAAGAAAATGAGTAAGTTAACACCCGAAACAACGATAATACTATGATATTATTAACAAATCAATCAAAGATCATATATAATATCATATTAATGTATATGATTCTTGTAAAATTTGATAACAATTATTTCACCATTATACAAAAGTTTAACCAACCCCAACCAAGGAAAAGTACAAGGTAAGGGTTTCTTTCACAATCTCTTCATTATCCGAGGTTGTTTATACGTAATAATCTACTGGGATCTTTTTATCATCCACATCCATGATTCTTAAAAATGTATTTCAAAACATTTTACTATTTACAATAATATGGGTTAAAGTCATTTATACCCTTGTTTTACTTTTTATAAGTGGTTTATAAAGGAATATTTCTGTCATTTTCCAAACAAGGTGCTTTTATCCTTTTCGACAGAATTAAGGTAAGAATGTTTTTCTTAACTTATACGGCGGGTGCGGCTATTTTCCGCCGTTATAAAATTTTCGAATCTTCCTTTACAAGATTATAAGAATATTTTCAATGAAAAGGTTTTATTTTATAAATATATGACTCTTAAATGATTTCAAAATATGAAGATATATTTCTCTAAAAAGAGTTTTTATTCCATCTATATAAACTTTCTTTGATGGATTTTAAGCTTATTTGAAGTTGATTTATTATGATACAAAACTTATATATTGTATTGAAGGTTTTGTGATATGTTTGAATGTGGATGTGTTATTTTTATACCATTCATGGTTTATGGATGAAGTATTTACATTTTGTATGCTAGTTTTAATACGAATGTTTATGTTCTGTTTAAACCTTTTTCATATGGGAATGCATTGGACTTAATATGTGACGGGTGGAGCCCGCTATAGCTCCTCGATGCATCGGTAGGTATCATTTGACAAACTAGTGTCTTGTAACAAGGCCTTGGCAAAATCTTATTTGTAGTCTTGGCACGAGGCCTTGGCTATGTGGTTATGATAGTCTGGCATTATGCATTCCATCATTATGAAAGTGGTTATTGGTATTGCATGTGATTATTCGATTAGTAGATTATCCATGTAAATAAGTAAATGGAATTATTTCATTTTATTTTTTCCATACTATGTTGAAGTTCAAGTATTAAAGGCTTTTTTTAGTTATACATTGCCTTAAATTATTATTCTTATTTATAAAAGTTTCCGCTATATTGTTATCCTTACTAGGCATTTGAACACACCGATTTTCTATGTTTTAGTTTTCCCTGGATGTGAAGAAGTAAATTATGAATGACCTGCAGGGATATTATGAGGGGATAATAGTGTGGACTATGGATACAATATGTTGTTGTAGTATTTTTTCACTTTTTGATGTAATGTAAAACATTATGAATATATCTAGTGTTTCCACGACTACTAAACCAATCGGTCTTTTGAGATTTGATCATTCTTGTGATCATGCCAATGCTATGTAATAATGCATCGACTTTGGGTAACTGGGGTCGGGGCGTTACACTTAACTATATAATATAAAAAAATCATAATAATTCATAAAATATGCATTCCATATCGATTTAAATTCAATTCATAACACGACCATTTAAAACCAATATCATATGCCAAAACCCATACTAATTTAGAGCATTAGTCCATATCCCACTACATAGAGATATTTGTTGTATACATCCAAAGACTATACAATAATATTTACTACATAAATTTGGGACTAGTACATCATGTCTAACACCTTGTCTGTATTAGGTTTATTACTTCTATCCCACAACCCATTTCCCAATCTATGAAAAATATCACATATATCACATTTAAAAAGGTTAATCAAAATTGATCCTCTAATAAGAATTTCACATCATGATATACCATTTAATTTATCAATTCAATCATAAAAAATTACATTAATAAAAAGGAACAATATGAAAAATTTACCATGAAACCATTTAACAAAATTTATTCACAAAACCTGTTAACCCTTCAATTTTAATCCATACATCCCTTTATTCCCATTATCAACCAAGCCCATATCTGAACAATTATCCAATTCACACAATTCTAATTTAATTTACCAATTACAAAATCATAATATCACAATAATTTCATAATAACATATTTTTATAATTTAATTATCCAATTAATTAAACTAATTCAATATGTGATTACCACACTTGAAAATTTCAATTTAATAATTCCACACCCATGAATATTATCTTAACAATGGGTTATTTAATTTAGACCGACTAAATACATATTTATTATGAGTGATCACCAACATAAATCTCTAATCTAATGTGGAATGTTCAATTGGAAAATTATGAATGTGATCTAGATCCAAAAACAAGATCCAAGATTAAAAAGATTAAGTTCTATCAAAACATAAAACATACCCTTATTAATGAAAGAAAATCAGACTTTTAAATGCTGAGAAATTATGGGAGAGAGGGAGGAAACCTATGGGGATGATTTCATATACAGAAAGAGGTTATGATCTATCAAACAGATATTTTTTCATGAATAATGGTTTTAGGATGGCCGTGGATATTAAGTCAAAAATTTCATGATGAGTTTCTCCATTCTTTTATGTTATTGAATGTAAAAACACATTTCCATAATAATACCTTCTATATATAATTAAATTTATATTAAAATACCATTATAATTGGAACCATTTTCATTAACCATTTTTATATCTAAGACTATTTTTTGACGTTTCAATAGTTACTGGAATAAATTGGATCCTAAAATAAACTCGGAATCATAAGTTTGTCAATTTTTATTCTTTCATAATCATGAATCTAATTGATAGTTTCTCAATTAAATTACATATATATTTTCAATTCCAATTCTAATTTTTTCAATTCTAAGGAATATAATTTTTCGAATGTGGTATATGATTTCATAATTATAAAGAATTTAAAATATTCAATCTAATTATAGGTTTCTCAATTCTGATTTCGATAGATTTTGGAATCTGATTCACCATGTTCCACCATTCTGATTCTCAATAATCATGATATCAGATTCTCATAGTTCTTTATTTGATTATCATTTGTATTAGGATACAATTTTAAAGAATTCATTATGTTACTATATTTACTTAATGTGATTTCATATATAACATTATTCATACAAACATAATGTCTCTCATTATATTTTCTTGTATTAAATGATGTCGTACTATCTGTTATTATTTAACTATTGTAAGTGCCAGCTGTATAGGTCACTCTGAAATTTCAAGAAAAATATGATCGTTGGAAAGGAATTTAACTGTTGTATATCTCACCACTAAATACTAGTTCATTGCATGAGCGTAAAACACGGACAGACTTTTGAATTTCGAGACACATTAGAGATATTCCAAAATTAATTTGTCAGAAATCCTTGAAGTGATCAAGTAGTGAACTTCTTGTTCATCATACATAAAAAAATCAATAAGCATTGTTCATATTTGTGAGACATAGATCAATGGTTTTTACAATACAAGGAATCTAAGATTATTAAAGATAGAGGTTCCAATTACCTACTTAATTTAGGGATTCTAGCTGTAGGTGGACAAAGATACTGATTACCTTCTTAATCAAGGGCTTGCTAGGACATCATGATAGAAGGTTAATATTGTCATTCATTGAATGAGGCCTTTCCCTGGTGGGGGTAAGATAATATTTCTTGAAATTATAAATCAAGGTACCCTTTATCCAAGGTGTTTAGATACACTACTATATGGGTTAAAATATTTTTTCATGTTTTTATGTAAGTTAAATTTATACTACAACATGATACAAATAGAAAATGTTTGTTATTCTTTCAAATTTTTAGTAACTTTAATATAAGGTTTTATACACATCAAGGTAGATTCTTGTTTAAGAATACCTATGTGATTATTTCATTATGAATATTAATCAAACCTAAGGTAATTTTTAATTACCTTATAGAAAAGGGTTTAGTGAATCTGATTTGTTTAACATTGCTAAACAATTATTTCTTTAAGTTAAAAAATTAATATTTTTAAACTTTCCATACCAATCTCTTGAACTAGGGCTTCTATAATTTTTTTCCATATGACAACCTAAAATAAAGGAGGTCTTGGAGATATTGATACAAACACCTGGTATCAATGGAATATTTTCACTACTTAGTTTACTTAGAACTTATTTACTTCTACCAGTTTTTTATAATTTCTTTTATAAATATTTTGTTTATAAATATTTTTTAGACTATCAAGAGTTTAGGAAAAAATTGTATTAGTCTAATTATCACAAGAATTAATATCAGATCCATAAATAATATTAACCCTACAATTCCACCTATATTCTTTAAGAATTATTATTATTACTGGAGTGGCATAATGAATAATTTTTGTAAACATTGGTGTGGATAATTTTATAAATCTTACTAGAGATTACAAAAATTCTGACAAGGAAGTTTGAACTTTTAAAATCAATAAAATCAATAATATCAGCTAATCAAAATAGTACAAAATACTAATCATTGTTCAATGACCATTAATATAGATAACTAGTTATCTATTTTTGAAGTATCTAAATTCATATGGAATAAAATAGATGTTAAATATTATGGAATATATAAATTTATTGAAACTAGTATTTCCATGCTTATAAAAGAATATCTTGTTCTTGTTTTTTCATATGGAGAACCTATTTTTAATGTTCCACTAAGATTTATGACTATTTTAAATAGTCTATAGTCAATGGGAGGAAAGATCCAAGATGATGAGATGTGTGTATAAAATATTATAAACATCCAAATCAATGAATGACAATCTAAGAGAACTATTATTAGTGATTCAAGGAATGCTACAACTATGGTTCATAATGAGTTATCTGGAACTATGTTATAATATGAGAATAATCTAAAGATATATACTTAGAATATAACGATGAATATTGAGAGAATTTATTTTAATACTAATGATAACTAAATGAAAGATAAAAATGAAGTGCTGGTTGTTATGTAAAATAAGTCTTCTAAAATTGTTATTCAGTAAGATTCATGTGTTACTGATCACTTTCATAATGAGATAGCCAATAGTTCTCGATGAATGAAAATTATTTTTGGTAAGAATTATATTTAATAATGATATAAGAAAAATTATTATAATGATAAGAATGAATTTAATGTCACATTCAATTATTGTACGAAAGCAGGACGCAATAGACCTAATAACACAGGGTTTAAATGAAATGAAATGAAAGATAGGCATTCTGAGAGAAATAATTAATGAGGTTACAAGCCTAGAAGAATGAAACTACTTATATAAAATTATTCTAGTAGAGAAATTGGAGGAGACGCATATGATGAATCTTTAGTTAATGAATCTTCTGGAAAGAATAATATTGGTATTATTGTCAGAACACCCTTTCAAAATAAACATTGCATGGCTATGGTACACAATTCACATCCTTAACAAAATGTATTTAAATTATTAACATTATAATGGTAATGTAAATATTTATTCGGATGAGAAATGTTCAATAGTATAATATACCCCACCTCATTTTGAAGAACTATCTAGATTTTCCATGTTTCACGAAAATGAAAATAGTATGATAAAAAAGAAACTTCATAAGAAAAATTTTAGAAAAATATTATAATAAAATAACTATTATATTTATTTATTGACATTATAATACATCATTATAAATAATTTCAATTTCAAAAAACCTTGGGGATGATTATTTTAAAAAATTCATCTTTCAATTGATTTTGATAATGTTATTTTAATGATAAATTTTTCATAAACTAAAATAAATTATAAATATAATGAATATAAGGATAAGAATGGATTTTTTAGTCTAAAATATGAAATATTTTTCCAAAAAAATTATAAAATTTTACTTTGCTTAGCGATAATTTTGATAATATTTATTCAAAAAATTTTCCTCTTAAGAATAGTTCTGGATTTGATTATTCTGACTCAAAACAGATATTTAGTGACAACTATTTTGTTCCAAATAGTTCTCCATTCTACACTAAGTGTAAAAAGTGGTTGAAATTGGGAGAAAATTTGTTCATTAAACAAAATTAAATCTTTAGGTTTTCAAAAATGTCATTTTTCTAACCATACATGGATTCCTAAGAGTTTACTTCCAAACATTTCCGGATCCAATAATGTTTGAATTCCGAAAACCAAACTATTTTAATTTAAAAAAAATAGAATGTATGAAAAATTTAAATGGTACATAGATAGTGGATGTTCCTAGCTCATTATTGGTAACAAAAAATATTTTTAAATATTATTAAAATGAAACGAGAAAGGGTCAATATCAGAAAAAAGAATATCAATGAGATATTTTTGGTATTGGTAAGATCATTATCCTTGGGAAATTCTTAATTTTGAATGTTTTATTTGTTATCATTCTTAAGAGTACCCTAAAAAGTATAAATATATTATGTTACAAAGTTTAACTGGTGAATTTTAAGAATGATAAATTCCTAGTACATAATTCCATGGATGAATTCATTCATTCTTCCCATCGGTATGAGAATGATTATAGGCATAACATAGAAGTCCTTAATATGAAATAATTATGTTTCCACCATATAATTGATTTCAAATCATTGTTATGGAATTGAATAATAGAAATAATAACCCATATAACATATATAAACTATATATGAAAGGAATATATAAGGATATACCACATCTTAGGTTTTATTCGTCAAAAGTCAGTTACCCTAGAACATAGGGAAAAAATAGAAGTGGTGTTTTAAGAGTATAAGTGAAGTCTCATATTTTGAAGAATTATAGCATGTGCACATTAACTTGTTCTGTCCACCACAAACAAGAAATGGGAAGAAAATACAATGTATTTTTTTTATTGTTGGTTTGACAATACTTACATTGGTCAATTTTCTAGTGATGAAATCTAAATCATTTTCTTATTACAGATCCTTCTTATCAAAAGTTAAAAAAATCCATCAATTGATAGCATTCAAAGTGATCATGATGGATACTTGAAAATTAATTTTTTAAACTTTTTATTAGTACGAATGTAATTACTCAAGACTTCTCAGATTCAATAACACCTCAAAAAATTGTTGTTATTGAATGATGAAATTGAATTCCTCAAGATACAATAAAAAACATGTTGACTGAATTCTAAATTTCTAATTTTTTTGGGAAAATGATTTATGTACTGCTTATTATACATTAAATCAGGTTCTAATTAGACCATTTCATAACAAAACACCTTATGAGTTATGGACATGATAAAAAAATGTTTTATACTTTACATTATTTTGATTAAATATATTCATTTTTATTTCAAAAGGCAACCTACACAAATTCACATCAAAATCCAATGAATGAATTCTCCGAGGTTATTCTACTACCTCGAAGGATTATAAATTTTTAAATGAATTTTTTAGTACTTTTGAGGAAACATTAATAGTTAAAATTGAAGAAACATATCCCATTTATTTTAATTAACCCCAACATACAACTTTAGATGTGTTTTTAAAAATTGATTATCAATATTTGATAGAATATTCTTCTAATTATCATAATATTGACAAAAATTATACTCATTTATTCAATCCATAAGATTTTCTTCCCTCTATAGATGTATAAGATTTGAAAATTGAATGTTAGTTATTTTTAATGAATTATACTTATGATATTAGCATTGGGAATGTAAATAAACCATAAATTATTATAATATCATTAAGAAATACATTAAAGAATCTAGAATATCTTTCACAATTTGATCATAAATTTTTTGATGAGTCTTTGAGTGATGAAGATTTAATAAAATCTATGAAAGATGAACTAAATGAACTTGAACGTAATAAATATTGTACCTTGGTTAAAATACCCAATGAATCTATTATAATTGGATTAAAATGGGTCTCTAGAATCTAATGAGATTAAAAATGAATCATTTTACGAAATAATGAATTATTATTTTCTAATTGATATAATCAACAAGAAGGAATAGAATGCAAAAAAATCTATTATCTGGTAGCTATACTTGAATATATTAGAATTCTCTTAACATTTGCAGAATTCTTTAACTTCAATAATTTGGAAAGGGATGTGAAGTATTAATTTCATAATATATATGTTCAAGTGGATTTTTATATTGAACAATCTCTTAGTTTTGAAGACAAAAGTCATCCTGCATATGTTTTTAGACAAACCAACTCATTATACAGTCTTAAACTAGACCCTAGAGCCTGATAGGATAGAATTACATGATTATTGCTATAAAAAATTATGTTAATGGAACTTCAGATCTAACCCTTAATAATATGGAAGAAAATGAAAATTCTTTTGATTTTTAAATTTATTTTTTGACATTATATTTGGATCGACTTAGTAATCATTAATTTATTCATTTGTAAATATTATAACATTTTAGTTTGAGATGAGTATGATGGGTGGGTTAACATTATTTATTGGTTTTCAAATTTCTAAACTACCATAAAGATCTTATATATCTCAATATAAGTATATTAAGTATCTACTTATACTGTATGGATATGAAAACACTATAAGTACAAGAACACAAATTAGTACCTCAAATACCCATGATCTTGATGATTCCTTGAAACCAGTAGATCAAACATCTATTAGATGTATGAAAGGATGTTTAAAAAACATAATACCTAGTTTTATATAATTAATGATTTTAGTATGGTTATGTGAAATATATCAAACTAATCTAAAAGAATACCACATAAAATAAAAAAAATATGGATTCTCTATTTAAATGGAACTATGAATTTATGTCATTTATATTCTTCTGAAAATTATTTTGGACTAAAGAGATTTTTGGATAATAACATTATTGGTTGTATAATCGATAGGAAAATTAAATCTAGAACATTTAATTTCATAAGAGATTCATTATTTTTTTTCATTTAAGAATCAACATTATATAGCACTTTTTTCTACTGAAGTTGAATAAGTGGAAGATGGATGTTATTATACTCATGTGTAGTGGATGAAACACACACTCGCTTATTATGGGATGAGTTTTACTAATTCAATGATACTATGTGATAACACTAGTTCCCCTGCCTTCAGAGAATACCATCAACATAACTCTTGTGCAATGCCCAAGGATATTGGTCAACACTTCTATTGGGATCCTACACTTAAATGATATAACAATTTACAATTCATCAGAACACAAGAACAAATTACTCATATTTTTACAAAATAATTACTTTATAATAGATTATAATACATTAAAAAATAGTTAGGAATGATAATTGTAAAAAAATAATTCATGTATAATTATTTGTTTAAACAATCTACTATCATTAAGACACTCTTTTTCAAAGGGCGTATAGTTGATTTCAATAATATAATTTTGCGAGATCCTAATTTTTTCTGTAATCTAATTATGGTTGCAAACAACCAAAAAATTTCATTATTACAGATTCAACGTTTTCTTTGATTCAATAAATTTATTTTTTTGAATTTATGAATTATATGAAGGAACATATCAAACACTAACAAATCTACTAATAACTCTGACAGGTACATTATCTTACCAATTACTTGTTAACTTTTATTACTATTTGATTGTATTTCAATATTGTTTTATAAAAACATATATAGATTATTATTTAATTAAATATGTTTTATTTCCCTAAAACTCAAAATATAGGAACTTATAAAAAATCGTTCAGTTAAATCATAGAAATCTGATTAGGTTGGTGTGTTTTCAATTGTTGAATTAACCATTGAATATGAACCATAAAATATGATGCCTATATAAATGAGGGTCATCCCCATGTACCACATTAATCTCCGTCTTTTTCCCCTGAGATGTTGTCTCCCTTCAATGTCTTTGTTCAAATTTCAATATATATTTGATAATTTTATAGATGCCTCGGTCTCTATCTTCCCAATAATCAATATCTCGAAAATCATTCAAGGATTACTTAATTTATAGTGAATGGTTTGTTTATCATAATTTATACCATAATTTTGATTCATTAATATGAAATATAATTTAATAAAAAGGCTAGTAAAACATTTTCATTTCCAAAAATAAGGGATAAGAAGATCCTGTTAATGAGGACATGTTAATTGAATTTTTTAATCATTTGAATTATTCATTGAAGGTGTAAAGGATGTGTTTGTGTTTATGATCTATGTGAAATATTATTCTATTCATTATAAGAAATATTTTGATATACTTGTGATATTTTATTATGGTTAAGCCTACAGTCCTTCTCATAAGAATCTAGATTCAGATGGATCATTTGATAGAGTAAAGTCTATTGATTACATTGGCCTCCATAGGGTTATGAAGCCCAAGATCTAAATTTTTTTTGTTAATTGCATGATTGTGGAATAAGGGATTTCAAGTCAATTAATTCAATTAAATGGAGATATGGATACCCTAAAAAAATATCTTCATGATGGATTTTCTTGTTAATATATGCATTATTAACTAGGTCAAGTACGTCTTTCTCTAAATTACTGTGATAAAGGTTGGGTTGAAAAAATCACATATTCTTGTGTTTCCAAAAATATTGTCCATGATTATAGTTTATTGCTTGATATTTTTTTAATATCTATTTCAATTTAAAGAAAAAACGTTCAAGATTCTTAATTTATTTTAAGACATGATTAAAAGAATGAAATTATATTTTATTGATAAGACTAATTTTTTTGTTGATTTATCTGAAAATTAGGGGATGTTGTAGAATCCTCTGTGAATTAGTTAGTGGATCCTACGAAATGAAATTCTCATGTCTCATAAACACATAAAACAACTCATGATTCTGAACCACTGAAGATGAAGAAACAGATGTCTGAACATGATGATGTTTTACCAAAGTGGACAAAAGATAAGGTGAAAATGAAGGAAAGAGATTCAGTGTTTCGATTATATCCAGGTTAATCTAATTCTTTATATATTAATGAATTTTTAGAACCTAAAATAATACTAGGCGATGAGTCTAAATAAAATTAATATTGAAGGATAGATAATTAATGCCATGTTGAACGATACATAAGATTACATATAATAAATTGATGTTCCAAAATCTTTTATTAATGAAACCTAACATCCACAACAATAAAAAAACATTTATCTGTAGGATACACAAATAGAAAAATAATTGGTGTTTATACAGGCCCTTTTCTAATTTTTCCGGAATTGTCTCAAGATAAAGAAGAATAATAAAAATAAAATAACCAATAATTTTAAAATGAAGATGAGATAGAAGAAATTGGATAAAGAAAATTGTATATCCAATACAACTATGTATCCATAAAAATCGTACAATTTATCATCATTTCATTTCATAGAAGTTAATATGGTTCATAAATTTGATACTAAGATGAAAATATCTTCCCCATCTTAGATATAAAATGTTTTAGAAAGTGATGTTAAAAAATTACCTATGATGATAAAGATAATAATGATAATGGTGGTAAAGGTGATAATAATGATTATGGAGATGTTGTTGATGATTATACAATAAATAAAAAATTTATTAAAGGAATGTAAATTAGAGGATAGGGAAATCGACCATAGTGAAAGACAATGAGTTGAAATAAAATATTAGCACATCTAAGAAAGTTGCTTCAAAATATGAAATATCTCCATCCTCTATATGATACTATTTTTTTAAAATCCATGAAGAATATGATTAAATCCATTCCACATTTCCCAAACATTGATTCAATTTTTATGCTTACTCATGATACGATAAATCATAAATCAGACTCAATGACCCTTTCCATAGATAAATTGGTATAACATGAAGTCATTTTCCAAACCTTTATACAGAATTGGGATTCAACAAGGATGTCTTGAATATATATAAAAATGCGGGAAATGCAGATCAATATTTCTCATATGGTATTCGATGATATGTTTTAGTTTGTAAAAGGTTATTTCAATGAATTCATGGAATATATCAAAAAAAATCTAACTATTTCTCAGAAAGGATAAATGAAAATCATAGAATTCATTTTCTTGAAGACATGGATTGGTATTAGAAACTAAATTCTCTTGTAGTTGATGTGTAATGATTTAAATCATACAAATATTAGGTGGATTATAAGATTATTTCATTTAAAAAAATATAATCCTTAGGTGGAGATGATTTTATGCCATGAATTATTCATTCATAAACATAAAAAATGTTTCATGTTCAAGATGTGATTCTAGAAATGTTTCATGATGATCAGAAGTAGGTGATGAAGTTTAAGTCGAAATTAAATTCCTTAATACCAAATATGGATTGATTTTGATATAATTTGATCTTTTTTTCTAAAAATACATTTTAATGATATCCGATTTTTATCACATTTTTTGGAATAATTTTCTTAATTTTTGTAGGTACATTATAAATTTGCCAATTCGTTTTTTTAAATAACCAAGGGGAGAAGAATGTTTTGAAAAAATATTATTTTAATGATGAAAATTTATGTTGGAGAACACTTAATGAAGACATCCTTATGTAAGGAGGGAATTTTACA
The DNA here is from genome assembly GCA_963277665.1 of Viscum album. Classification (NCBI taxonomy): domain Eukaryota; kingdom Viridiplantae; phylum Streptophyta; class Magnoliopsida; order Santalales; family Viscaceae; genus Viscum; species Viscum album. Next base: position 718,716,561 of record OY728151.1, on the reverse strand, counting down.
ATAAAAAATAATGAAAAATACATAATGACAAGAATATGATATTGAGGGGATGCCATTACCTAAGGCGGAGTTATTCAATTTAATTTTAAATAATAAAATTTGGTTAGAGATAATTATTTATTTTTTATGTTCATATATGAAGTATCTCTATCTTAATTTCCATTTATTAAACAAATTTTTTGTTCATTCAAAAAGGGGGATATTATTATGTCAAAAGGTTCCTAATGAATTTTTCCATTGAATTTTGATTTGGATATAATAATTTATTTTCCTTAATAATGATTTCTATTAATAAGGTAAATAATATGAAAATACTATTCCAATTGGAATCATGTTATTAAACCATTTTATTTGTATGTCTATTTTATTTTAATGATTCAATAGTTACTGGAAGAAATCAGATCCATACTACAACTCAAATTCAATTGATTCTCAATTCTGATTTATTCAGAATTATGAATCTGATTCATTGATTATCAATTATGAATGATCTAAATCTTTGAATATGATTTACACTTTCATAATTATGAATCATCAATATTTTCAAATCTAATTCATGGATTATAAATTCTAAATCGTCTAATTTTTTGTATTTGATTCTCTCATTCTCAATTCTCATTCACATATATTTGCAAATATAATTTATGGTGTTCCTCAATTTCGATTCTCAGTAATTTTCTGATCCAATTTTCAATGTTCCCTATCTATTTATATTTTGTTTCATGATCTAAATTTTAGATTTTTTTACTATATTTTCATAATGAATTGTTTTATATAATCATATCCAAACACGGTTAATGTTTCTCATGTTATTTGTTTATACTAAACTATGTTTTCAAATCTGTTATTATATGACCGTTCTAAGTGACCACTATATAGGTCCCACTAAAAGTTTAGGAAAAATATAATTGTTAGAGGAAAATTTGACCACTATAGAGATATCTTATAAATATGATGTAATTTGGATGAGGCCAAAAAACAAAAAAAAAATTGATTTCAAATAAGTTGAGAGATCATCCAAAATTCATTTGGTCTGAAGCCTTGAACTTATCCAATTGTAAACATCTTGTTCACCGTACATAAAATCATCAATATGCTTTGTTTGGATTTGTGTGGCACTGATTATTGGTGAATATGATCAAGGGATTAAAATATGAACGAAGAAATATGTGTCTATTAACTACATACTAATGAGATTTATGATGAACGAATATAGATGATAATATTACCTACATAATCAACGGATTGTCAGGATTTCATGACAGAAGAAGAATATGATCATTCATAAATAGGGGGCTTACCTTGGTGTGGGTAAGACATACTTTCTGGAATTTTAAAATCTACGGACCCTTATCTAAGGTGTTTAGATACCCTACTATTTGAGTTAAATTTTTTGTACTCTTTTATATGTACATAAAATTTCCACTTTAACTTGTTACAAATATAAAATATTTCTAATACTTTCAATTTTTTAATTACAATGATAAAATATTATATAAAAATTAAATTATAATATTTTTTAAGTATACCTTTGCGATTATTTCATTATAAAACATTATCAATCATAAGTTAATTTATATTTTCATTAAAAAATTGGGTTTAGTGAATCCAATTTGTTTAAGATGATTAAACAATGATTTGCATATGGTTAAAAATGAATGTTTTTAAAAATATAATTCCACCACCCCTCTTAATATTATTATCATCATAAATATTTAAATTATATATTGGAATCTGTCTATTTGACTATAAAATCTCATTAAATTTCTTTAGGTTGAATAGGGGTGAGTGGGGTTATGAACTAGAGAGTTTTGGAATTTTAAAAAAGTTTTTCAAAATAATTTATCGTACACAAATGATTTACTAGGTAGGGGTACATAGTTTTCAAAATGACTCACCTATTCTTAGGGATGGATGGAATATACTATGATGATTAATTCTAAGCCAAACCATACACCATCCTTGAAAATTTCACTATTTTGGATTAAAAAATTTGTGGAAATTGTGTACCAACCATGCACTACCCCTTTACCTTCAAAATTTCTCAAATTTCACTCCAAAATCCATCAAACAAAAACATATTGATATTATATCAAACCAAGGGTAATATAATACCAATATGAATGTAAGAAACTTCCATTGAAATGGAAAAGAGAATATAATATCGTCAACCATATAATAGCTCATCCTCGAGCAGTACTCCCAAACATCTCTAGGATTTCAAGGTAAAAAAGATTAGGCCATAGAACTTATATATCATCTGTTATCTCCCATGATTACATCTAAACAAATCCATGTTTCCAAAATAGTCGAACAACATGCAAGGTATTTGACCAAAAAAAATATTTCACTATGATTGAACACCCATATCAAATGCTCATAAAAGTATTAATTGGTCTCCACCTCAAAATCACCAATATCAATCCAATGAGAATAGCTGGACTGATTCTGATAAAACAATGAAAAAAGAAAAAAATAATCTATAAAATTTTACCTTTATGGAAAATCTAGATTGTATTCCACCATCATGATTCTATCCATAACATAAAATGGTCAAAAAATCCATAGTGCAAACATGTGTTCTCTACAAATCCTAAAGTGTCCCAATCTATGGAACAAATGAAGGAACACATGATATTCCCCTATAAACTATATGTATTTTCAATTTATATGATCATAAAACATTTCCAAATCTATTCCATAGAAATAAATTTTCAAATTAGGTAAACCTACTCCGACGTCTCATGCACAATAGTCTATCCCAACAGCTCTAATTCACCTACTTCCATCCAACATTAAGATGATTTGTATTTCCCACCATAGAGATCCTTACATGGTTCCATATGAATAATTTTGGAATAACTATTTTAATATTTTAACTCCATGTGTGAAAACTGTATCTACGAAGACCCACCAATATAAAAAGTGGATTTTCCTGGAATATCATTAAATACATTTACCATATGTTTTGACTTACCATCTATTAGTGGGTGGAATGTCCTAATTATAAAAACTTGTGTACTAAGTAACATTTACAAGCTATTCTAGATGACTGAATTAATAAATTAAACACATTCTGAAACTATACACTATTTCACCCCATGTAGAGAGATTATCCACTGAATGTACACATCTTCCAACTTGGTCTATGGAGAAACACTCTAATATAATCCGTAAATGTGATACATTCATCAGTTGGTCCACAACAACCCAAATAGTGTCATTATTCTCAGGCATGCTCATGATACCCACCAAAAAATACATGGTAACATCATCACATATACATGCTAGAATGGGATGAATTTTAGTAAACTACCCGTTCATTGAGACATGGCCTTCACATGTTGATAGGTCTACCATCATCTCATAAACCATGAAATGTCCATTTTCATGCCCAACCACCATTGTTATCATCATATGTCGTGGTAAATTTTGATGAATCCTAGACGTGTCAAATGATTTTACAAATGAAATTCACACATCATCTCCTCTCACATACATGTAGGTAAAAAACATGACATCCGACATAAATGATCTCATCCTTGTATATAGTCCAACATGAAGCTCTCTCCCAACCATAAAAGCTTTCCCTCAAGACCAAACATGTCATATTTTTATACCTTCTTTCCGTGACCCTTATCAATAGATTATATTCCACTACAACTAATACTAGAGTCATATTCTCCTAGAACTCCTAAACCACAACATTCATCTCAACCATAAAATTCACTATCTTCCACTCATAACTACAATTCTAAACATCCTATGTCTATGTTTTCCTTATTAAAGAATTATCAACACAGTTTCCATTCATGGGGGGTATATTCCAACTCAATCTCAATCAAGGACATATAATCAACCCACCTCCACTATTAGATATTGAAATTTGACAATGAAATGATATACTTCACTTATTATGATCAGTATACATAGTGGTATTCTCACCTAACAGATAATGTATCCATCAATTCAAATAATAAACCATTGCATACAATACGAGGTCTTGTGTATGGTATTTATGTTCACATGGCCTCAAAATCCATGACCAAATCACCACAACACTATCCACCATATATCAACCATACTGCATAACTGATCCCAAAAAATCATAAAAAATCATATACTCCACACATATATTATGTAATATCATGATTGGTGTATCATTAAAATTCATATTCAACTCATGGAATACATTTTTACATGATACATAATATTCCAAATTTATTCCATCCATTTTTAAGCCAAAAATGTTGAACAATCAAGTTGGAAAATTACAAGATGATCCTTGGATAATAACCCACTAACTCATTTAATAAACAGATATCAAAAAAATATTGTGGTTCTCCTAATAAACCACTACGTGAACCATCCTTGGGTATACTAACACAAATTCCTACGAGATGATGTGGCCTAAGAAATTTTCCTAATTAATCTAGAATTGTCACATAGATAGCTTGGGGAATAGTGGGTTCTCTGTACTTGTACTCAGAATAATGTCATGATGTTCGTCACGATCTTCATTGTATGGGTGTACACTAGGATGTTACCCAAAAAATAACAAAAACATTAATCCATGTATAGGTGTATGATTCAGTTCTTTATGGCCATAACCACTATTGGTTCAATCATCACCCCTAAAGACATCAAAAATAACTCTTAACGGTCATAAAGGTTTCTAAAAGGAAACCTAATTATACAATAATGTTGAAAACTCAACATATGATATCATAATATCAATTAAATCTTGACGAACACAAAATATCTTCTTGAAATGATTGAACACATCATTGATATGTGTAGAAGGATATAAATTTATAACTATCATCCAGTTCAACATCCAATAATCTACACATAAGCGCAGACTCCAGACAGGCTTCTCTGCAAACAAATATGGAGGACCCCAAGGTGATGTACTCTGATGGATAAATCGCAAATCCATTGAATCTTCATGTTGAGCGTTACAATCTTGATGCTCGATTGGTGCAATTATATATAATGTAATAGAAACTCACTCTACCCATGGAATGCGCTCAATTTTAATTCTCTATCTTAGGTAGCAGCCCTGAGAATTCTTCAGGAAACAAATCCTGGATCCTATAAAAATGGGTGGGAGGAAATCATGTCTCCCACCCCCATCATGCATCATAAGACATGCGAAATAGGCTATGAGCTCCCCCAGTTGTCGATGAAATGACCCTTCATGGGGCTTATGGATATTACACTCTCCCCAATGAACATAATTTCTCCCTTTAAGTGAAATAAACTCCACACCCTAGTAGTTATAATCTATGTGGGTTGAATTTCTACTAATTATTCCATACCACAAATTAATTCAAATACAGACATATCATGAATGTAATTAACCCAAAGAAAATAATACTGGCCATCTTAGAGAGAACACCCATTTCACAAATAGATGTATCTTTACTATACCCCAAATAGTTTTTCCGACATTATAATTCCACTAAAAAACTAAACCATAAAATTCAAATGATCAATTTTTTTTGAATATATAAAGTTATGAGTGGCACAATATAATATGAATTAATATAAATCATAGATGATATAAGAATGTGACCTCTATCTATCGAAGGTATGGCATGGATATCCATTAGCGTATGTGAACTGTATCAAATTATTCATCCCCTATTCATTGCGATGTTGTCAGAGTCCCCTATGATGCACCTCTCTACTAATAAGGGAACTCGTTCATTGAGGAAACACATCCAATACCTCTATCTCTACAACCAGTAGAATCCATCTACCAGACCCTTAAGATGTAGAAGAATCCCTTCCTAATCTTTGGAGCTATCTAGTTTCTCCATCAGTACTCATACGTCATCGGATCCTATAGATCCACTATATAAATCCCACCAAGTCTCAATATCATCACTCAACCGGTGGTTGGAGACAATGTCTAACAACGTGACCTGACATACCCCACTGATGGAACATCACACGAGTAAGATCCTAAGTAACTGATCCACCCCACTATCCACTCAGTTTTTAACTTCATTGGTCGAAATTATCATACCGACACTTCCTACTCTCGAAATACGAGCCTCCAGATCATCCATAAGAAACCTCATTTCCTCCACTATAGCCAACACCAAATTCCCTATAGATACAAGATCCTGATCTAATACCTCAAAAAACATCATTATCCAAAATTTGTTAACCTGATATTTAATATCCGATTTTATATCATCTTGAAAACCTATTTCCCTATTTTTAAATTCCCCTACCAAAACTGGAGAAAAATGCATCAACTCAGTAATGTGACACTAATAGTTCCTAACAAGTATACTCCAATGGTTCAATCTCATAAACACGTATACCATATTCTTTCTCAGTTTCCCTTGGAAAATGTTCTCTATGAACATATCTTAAAATTCATTCTATGTAATGTTTTCTATATTCTTACTCGTTGACTGAATATACCACCATCACTTACCTGATACTCGCAACATAAAATTATCTATAATTAATTTATTCTCAATAAGAGTCTATAAGTTGTCAAAAATATTATGGATACACTCAATCCAAAATTTAGCATCCTCAAGCCCACCCTCTCGAGTGAATGTCAGATGGTGTTTCAACAAGAACTCCAATGTCAATTTAGACATAATTTTCTCAAATCAACATGAGTATCTTTCAATAATATGCATAAACTAAGAATATTTTGCATGTAACTGCTCTCAAACATCCACATAATTAACTATCATGGCCTCTTGTTCCACTACTGGAGGAACATTTCTAGCCATTTCTTGGAGTCATACATCCAAAATTCATTATCATATATTTTTATCTACAATTATAAAAAAACTTCTCAGGACACATATCACATACATAAAAAGATCAAATGATATATTTTCACATAAATCCATAACAATTAACCAACAATCCCCTCCACATTGAAAAAAATGAGGCACTATCGCTATCCTTAACCTCCCTACATATAGTTCATGGTCATTAAACGGTAAGCACATTCACATATTAATGTTTATTATTAGAAAAATAGTTCCACATTTTACCTCATTTAAGAATTTTCAATTCATATTATGATCCTTTTTGGTTCAAATTAACCAGAAAAGAAAAAAAGTCAATTTCAATTAATTTCCTAAAACCTTCTTTTCCATGCATTGCTAAAAATAATGCTTGTTAGAAAAATTCATGAGTGAAAGGAATGATTCAACCATACTAAAATCTCATGCGAAATATGGCCACGAGTCAAATAATATAAAATATCAGAAACAATAGTCATATCACACAAAAGTTTCACCACATGAGTAGAAAGAACATCCAACTTTAAAAATTTACATCAATAAAATAAATACCACCCTGAACACATGGTTCTTCTTATGTACATAGGTTAGCTACTCACAAGTTCATGACCACGACTATGGTCCAACATATCGAAATAACTTTTCAATATTTTCTAAATATTAATACAACCGAAAAGAAAGTAAAACCACCTTTGACACCACTATTGAATGTCCCAAATCGGGTGACACATATCAGTTCTCCAAACTAGTTGATTTTGTGAACTCAAGTTCAAATCCACATACACCAGAGGGTAGAAATAGTAGCAACAGTCAAATAAACAACATTTTGAGACTATACCCCATTTATCAAATCTGAAAATCAATGAAAATAAATAAAATAAACCATATAAAAATGAACATAAATATAAGACGACCAATATTTCCTACTAAACCTAAACATGAAAAAATTTACATAATTAAAATAGTAGATATATCATGTTTTATATCTATCAGGATATTGATTAAAACCCAAATAAATATATTAAAATTCCATAGTGGGTCCCGAAACCAATTCTAGTTCCCCCATATATAATCTATCTCAACTCATCCATATAGTATAATGATCATTCCCTTATCATGTCCAGTAATCCTGAAGTTTTTTCAGGTACTAATAATACGGACTGACTACGGTGTGACTACAACTCAGTAGGCCACCATAAATGGTCTCTAAATATGTAACCATCCAATAAAAATATATAAAAATGTTTATTGAACAAATATATAATTAAAAAAAGTAATTAGTGTAAATATTATGTTATTCTTCATTAAATGACATCTTTTATCCTAGGCTTATGATTAAAATCATACCATCATTATCTAGTTTTATCCATTCCTAAGATTGAACAACATCACATAAGGAAATCCCAATTCATCCTTACATGGATTTTCATTATCCATTGAAATGTTACTTAAAAACCCATCCAACTGGAACCATAGACCAATGACAATATCATTTGAATGGAATATCATGAATAACATCTTCTAGGTATTTGGATCATTTTTTCTTATCACACACTTCAAGGGTATTTAAAAAATGAGTCCTTGTTTGATATAGTAATATTCATATGCATGCATTTGGGTCTAAAATGTCAGGTCTAGCACCCCATGTGTATTCGGAAAAATATTTCATGTCCCACATCCCATTTAACAATCAATATCATATAAAAAATATATCACATTTAGCTGGTCCAGTCAAGATTAACCCTCTAATCAACATTTAACATCCTGATATACAATTTCAATAATCAAATCAAACATAATCCATCACCTTGATCGCATGGAATAAGATGAAAAATTCACCATTAAACCATCTTAATTCATTTCTTCACATAACCCATTAACCCATCAAGGATAACCAAACATCTCTTTATCCACATTATTAATCAGTTATATATATCAATAATTAAACATTTTACACTATTCCCATTTATCTGACCAAATCCATAATCTCAATATACCATAAAATTCATAGTCACAAATTTCTATTTATTAATTAACCAATTGAATAATCAAACTCAATATGTGACATAAAAACATACAAATTTATATTTAGCAATTTTTTACATACTAATATAATCAAGACTATGCTATTTGAGAATTTTAACACGTACCTAATGTTTTTGATGAACTATTTCCAAAACAAATACCCAAATTGAAGCATAAATTTTAATTTCACAACTAAGAATAATATATAGATCCCAAAAAATAGATCCTATATTAAAAATATTATGTTCTATTGAAGACTAGATCTTATAAATTCCAAAAAAGAAAAATAGTCCATCTAATGGGTTTACAAACTACGAGATAGAGGAAGGAATCCTATTTGGAAGATATCTCATACAAAATGAGATGCAACTCAGTCAAAAAGATCTTAGAATATTTGGGAATGTTGTTTTAAAGGACATATAATAAATTTAGGATCCTCTTAAATCATAGGAAATTTTACTAGGTTGAATAGGGGTTAATGATGGTAAGATCTCGTGGGTCAAGAATTTTAAAACTTTTATCCATTATAGTTAAACCAGCGCACACATATTCCTTGACATGAGTTCACGATTTTCAAACCAATGCACATTAACTGTTTGTGAACCATAAAAATTCACTATAATTAGTTTATCATGAATTTTTGTCTCAGGTAAATGGTTAGGGAAAAAATTTCACCAACCATTCACTACCCATTAAATTTCTATATTTCTAATATTTCATCCAAAACACCCAAAAACTAAAACCCTCTCATAGTAGACCAATACAATAGTAATAAATAAATTTTAGAAAGAATGAAATGACACTATAAAAGGACAAGATATTACATGTGATCACAATAAATACTTAATAAGAGTCGATAGATAAAAAAACAAACACGTTTGATTAATTTATTCTATTATCATTTTGTTAATTTTCTTAATGTGATCACATAGAACAATAATGATAAATAGAATAATATTTTACCCTCAAAGAAAACAAATAACCTTCAAATAAATCAATGGAAATATTATGTAATTTGATTAATTCTATAAAATTATTATCATCAATAATTTACTATTAGGGTGATCATAAATACTTTTATATGATGCATATTATGAATGGGGGATTATTATGATATTGTAGGGTAAAAAAACAATTTCGGTGTAAAGTCATATCCTTATCTTTCTTTCTGCTACATTAGAGGTGGTTACACATTTTACGTACTGAGAATCTATTCATTAGGTCAATGAAACTTGTTACAGCACATTTTTATGTTATATAACCATATTATTTCGATTTTTAAGTTTATATATTATTTGAATAAGACGTGGGAGTGTTTTTAAAACCATTAATAAGTTTTTGAGACATTTATACATGTGAAAATGTGGATTCACATATTGTGGAAACTGTGAAACTCTTCTAGAATACTATGTACAGTGAGATTAGAAATAACGGTGAGTCTAGAGGTTTCACACTTTTTATCCAAAACATGTGGAACCAGGGAGAAACTGTGTAGTGTGGTTAAAATTTTGGATAGAGGGATTTGGCATGGTCAGCGCATGGTTAATAAGTTGGTTGAGACAACTATGTGAGGTCATTCATATGTCAAAATTATTATAATAATAAGCACATGGTTTACCTAACCATGTTACTAAACAATTCATAGGGGTAATTTTAGATCATAAAAAAGTGTATCTCATTTACTTTACCCTTCCAACAACTAGTTTTTCCATCTATGTGGCCCTAACTCGGGATTTTGGTCTCCCAAATGATAGAGAAAATTACCACATGTGAATTTGAAGCTATCTAGAGACAACCCTTGTCGTGTTGGAGCTCAATTATGATGGTAAGGCCTCATTCTTCATCATTCTTAATTCATTATTGTGGATATATATTTCCATTAATATAGATTTCATAGAGCTACACCCAATGTGGGTAGATTAGAGGTTGTGTATGACTAATATGTTTATATTTGGGTTTGTTTAGGAATGAGTAAGAGAGCTAATGTGTGTTAATGGAGATTCCACCTAGTTTTGTGATGTTTTTCATACCATTTATCATTTTATCCAAAACATAGGATGTATGTGGATTAAATATCAATACATATTTCTACAATTGATTGAATCAGTTTCAAATTAATTAAATTTATTGAAATTTATTGTGATATATTGGTCAAAAGTCTGATTTAAATCCTTTTTGTGGAGATTAATTTTTTTCTGGGAAATTGTTGAATTGGTGAGATTTGGTGTGAAATGTGATGTGGTTTTTAAATTAGAATTTATGTTTCTAAATATGGATGTTATTGAATTTATAAATAGATTTTTAGAGAATTTGTTTTAAAATAAAATAATACTTTATTAAATTGGGGTTTTCATGTTGTTATTAACATTGTTTTTGGAATACATGGTGTGTGGGTGTTCAAATAGTATTTATGTGGCTTGGTTAAAATATGAATTTCTGCTCAGTGAGAATCATGTAATAGTATATGAGAAATAATAACCTTATGATGAATTATTATATCGATTAGAGACCACCCATGGTTATGGACCATTCAAAATGATTCATGTTGGTTATTGGTGTGGATATGTGAACTGGAATGATTATGAAAAAGGAAACATATGGAATGATTTTAACACATTGTTTGGTTGTTTTATTGAATATAGATTTTTCTGTAATATTGATTAACATAGAAATTGTAAATATTTCGTAATAAACAATTTTTGAACATTTTTATGTATAGTTATATTCTATTATGTAAATTGTTCTATATAAACAGTCATGTATAAAGTGTTTCATACTCTTCGATCCCAGTGTCATGAGTAGAAAAGTCATTGACGAAAACCTACTATGTTTTATTACTCACCACTTCATTGGAACATTAGTACCATTATAGGTGTCATCTACTAGTACACGTGAAATGGTAATGTATGACATGAATTTTTTACTACGTCATGATATGTGGGATGTTTTGTGTTGATAGAACATGGATCATGTTGAGATTAGAGTCTTGTGGTTGTCTTGGATATTTATTAGTTGAAATATTATATTTTCATTTCTATTATAGTGTTCATTTGTGGTACTTCGTTGCTAGTTTTATTTTGATAAATTATATTTTGTTTTATCGGTAATCATGGGTTTGTTAGTTGTATTCCATTTGCAATTTATTTGTTGATTTTGTTCATTCTTAAAGGTAAAATAATCCCCATCATTTAACGGGGCCCTATGGTATTTATTTTATTCCATTCGTGGTCTGGGGATGTCTCTTGAGGCTATGTATCATCCACACATATTATCAAGCCATTGAGAAGGATAGATGTTACAAATGGTATTATTTTTTTCAGTCCACAAGCTTGATCGAGATAAAGGGTATTATCATGTACTTTTCCTTGTGTAACATGTAATCACTGATTTCATGGTTTTTAGAGTTAAATATATTCATGTCTATTCATTGAGTTGGGATCTTAAAAAAGAGTAGGATTGTTGTTACTTGAAATATTGAGAATAAAAAGATATATCTAACCTTTTATGTTGAATTGGGATGAACCATGGAGTTGGGTGCATTAGTGTTTTGGAGACCCATATAGGATCTGGGAATCTCAATGAAATGGGCATAGCCAATGGGGGGAGAATAAAATTAATTGTAGAGTATTTACATCTCATTAGAATTGCAAATCTCATTTGGAGTAACATTTTATAATTTTGTTCATAAGTGATGATTTTATAACATTTTAAAATAGTTATTGAATGATTAATTTTAAAAATTAGAATGGTTGTGTAATTTTGATTTTTTTTGATTTTTAAAACAATGATATGAATTTTTCAAAATCAGTTGAACATTGAAAAGAGAAATTTCGAAATAAATGTTGTCATATTTTACGTGATATAATTTAAAATGCTGAGCCATGAATATTTAAAGAGTGAGATATATGGAATTTGTTTTTTATAGAAAATTTAACTCGATAGGAATTGCAGAAGCCAACTAGAAGATGCTATGATGAATGTTGTGTCACCTGATCCACTTGTAAAATAAAAACATGTTCAATGTATCATCAATTAATATTAGGATTTGGACACAGTGAACTTGATGGATAATCCAAGATATGTGGATCATTCCATACAGTTCTTGAAAAATAATCCACTCTTCTTCTAAGGTGATTTTGAACCAGAAAGTTCATTGGAATCGTAGAATTGGATTAATATTATCTATGATTTCATAGGCACAATAGTAGAGTTATATGTAATGCTGGTGATGAATGTTCTCATGGATCTTCCATGCTAGTTGTGGGATTTTGTAGTGTAGACAAAAGTTGGTAATGGCATAGTTGGGAGGATTTTGTAGACTGTCTTTATCAAATAATTATATCCTAAAATGGTGAACATCTAGAGAATGACATACTTCTTCATATAAAAAATAAAAAAAATCAATTTTTAAAATATTATATGGTTAAATTCATGAATTTAATGTGTCTTCACATGATGTTTATAATAGTGTGGCCATGATGGCACACATCATTGAATTAGGGGAAAGGCAAGAGATTACCTCAAATATTTTAGTGATCTATATTACTAAATATAACTGGATTGTCAATAGAGTGATTGTTGTTGAACGAGACATATCATGAGAAATAATAGGATGATGTAGGTTGATTTCCACGAGAACCTTATGGAAATTTAGTACAAGGAGAAACTTGAATATGGACACCTACATCAAGGGTGGGATCAAGAATCTGAAAAATGCCCCTAGATAAGTGAAACTTCCTCCTATACCCATTATAGAATAAGGGTGTTTTCAATGTGGTTCCTTCAACCACATTAAGAAAGAGAGTACACCCCCACTAATAGAAATCTGTAATTTCCTTCTGATGGGTGATCATATTCTCTATTAAAATAGAGCATTAAGGTGAAGTGCATGAATATCTTCCCAATTTTCTCCAGTTTCATATTCTTCGACCAGGCAAGGGGAGTGGAATCCATCTCAATAGTAGTGTAGATAAAGAAATATTTATTCTAAGACTAATATGACTCCTCATCAATAGTAAATATCTGAAAAGAAATAAATATAATAGGGCACTGACAATGTAATTATATATTATTTAGTAAGTGATTATGGATAATTAAGCTATACTATATATAGTGAGAGTTAAGATTTGTTGAATTCCATAATTATCAAATTCTTGTTTGATAATAGTACATTTATTTCCATCATTTCATCTCATGATATTGATTTTCTACATTTAAAATATGGGATGAGCCTTCATTGATAAAACATCAAATGCCTATGGGTCAAATAGAATATCAAGGATTCCAATGTAAATCATGTTTTATAAATGATGACGAACATCAGATGAAATGATATTCCATTGTGTTTTAGATGGATGAATATGATTTAATTCTTGGTACGGATTGGTTGAAAATGTTCAAGGATCGCATTCACTATTATAAAAGAACAATTAATTTTGTTTCTAAGGATGACGTATATAATATCGTTAAATGATACATGGTTGTAAAGACAGGTGCAATAGGTTTATTGGCACTACCATTGGGAATGATCTTTCACTAGTTGGTGTATTTTTCATTGTTATTAATGAAAGATATCGATGATTAATATTTTCCTTCATTCATGGATCAGTTTCAAAATTTTGTTCTAAAGAACATCGTTTGGTTTCCACTGGTAAGGGAAATAGATATTATAATTGATCTCCTTTTAGGGACCATTCTTATCTCGCTTCAAGCTTATCGAGTGACACTGATAGAATTAATGTAACTAATGTGATTGTTGGAAGATATTGAAATGAAGGCTGTCATTCAGCCAAAAATATATCTATGGGGAGTACCATTCCAACTCGGGAATAATTCTAAATAAACTATATGTTTATGTGTGGATTATCGTATAATTAACCAAGTTATGATACACAATTTATATTCAGTTACACAAAATGATTATATGTTTTATCAATTGAGTGGAGATTAGTGGTTATCCAAATTTGACTTCACATCACGATATCACCAATTACGAGTTCGGAAGGAGGATATTGGGAAAACTACATTGAGATGTTGGTATGGACATTATGAATATGTGGTAATTCCATTCAGTCTTATGAATTCACCAGCAATATTTATTGAATTGAAGAATCAAATATTTCATAGATATCTAGATTCTTTTGATGTGTTGTTTTTGGATGACATATTGGGTTATTCAAAGACTATATTTGAGAATGAGAAACACTAGGAGATAGTGTTATAAACCTTGAGAGATCAATGATTGTATTAAAAATTATCAAGGTGTGATTTTTTAATAAAAGACATATTCATTCATAGCCATGTAATTTTTGGATGAGGTGTTTCATTAGATCCATTAAAGATAAGAGATAGTATCTCATGGAAACCTTTTAATAACATCATTGATATACAGAACTTCCATGGCCTAGATGGTTATTATTTAAAATTTTTTAATGACTTTTCATGAATATCATCACCGATGATTGCTTTAAAAAAGAACAATGATCCATTACAATTGACTGAGGAGTCCCAGTAAATCGTGACAAGTGAAATTTTGTTCTTACATTAATAGTGATCTGGTATCTGTTGGAATCATGATATCTGTATGTAGTGTTTGTTTATGCGTCATGATCAGGTATGGGATAAATTATCTTGCAAGGATATCATTAGGTGGTTTATGGCTCAAGGATGTTGAGGGAGCATGAGACAAACTACCAAAAATATGATTTGGAGTTACCTAAAATTGTCAATGATTTTAAGATAAGGAATCATTATCTCTTTGGTGGTAAATGTAATATGTTTATATAACATAAGATCATGGAACATGTTTTATCACAACCATGTTTGAATTTTTGGAAAACAAGAAGGATGTACTATCTATAAATTTTCGAATTTGCAATGATGTATACATTGGGTAAAGAAAATATGATGGTTGGTACATTAAGAATAATGTCTTATGATCAGTTAGTAAAATATGATATAAATTAGTGGTAGTTGATGAAAGTTTTATCTAATTTTCATGTGGAATTTAATGATTAATGTGATGTTGTAGTTTTTTTAGTTTCCATATTTCGTGATTTCGTAATAATGGTAAAGGGGAACAACCATCATCAGAATAATGTGTTTCAAAGAGTTAAAACTCAATGGTGGGGAGACCATTGAGGGTTTGAAGATGGATGAGAGTTTAGTGTTGTGGTTCGGAAATCATATTATAGTACCAATGGCTTTTTAAGAGAAACATATTCATGCTTACCACCACTAGAGATGGGCTATTCATTCTAGAATAAAAAATATGTATAGGGAATGGAATATAGAGTTTAGTGGGTTGATATGTAATATAAGCTTGATGATTTAGTATCAAATTGTTTAACATGTTATCATGATTATGTAGAGCATCAGCGACTGATAGTTTTTTTGCTATCTTTAAATATCCCTATTTGGAAATTAGAGTAGATAGTGATTGATTTTGTCATATATATCCCAAGAGAAATGCATAAACATGATTAACATGGGTGATAGTGGACCCACATAGTAGGTAGAATAATTTCATCCATATTAATGTAACTTATACAATGGAAAATATATCCATGATCTGTATCCCAGAAATGGTAAAGAGACATGGCATGCCTGTTTTGATTATATTAGGAAGAGATTTAAGTTTCATGTATCATTTTTGGAAATCCTCACATAAATCCAATGGTACTCATTTTAGTATGAGTATGTCTTATTATAGTCATACAAATGTAAATTCTAAATGGATGAAATGAATATTGGAATACTAGTTTTGGTCATCTGTAATGGATATTTGGTGGCTCATTGGAAGAGCACATACCCAAAGTACAGTAGTCATATAAAAATTGCAATTATATCGTGATTTGTATGGCTCTATTTGAAGATTTTTTTGGGAATCCTTTTCATTTTATACATTATTGTTTGGAAATATTTAATCCATCACGAGTTTGGATTACCAATGTCCAATAAATAACATATAAAATTCAGTTTATAAGGTAGCAATTGCGGATTACATATATTCAACCGAAATCTTTTCCATATCATCATCGACATATATTTTAATTTGTGAGGAGTGACCATGTGTTCTTTAGGATATCATAAAGTCTTGGACATCATCTTTTTTGGAAGTAGGGAATGTTATATCCTCAACACACAAGTCCATTTGTGATAATGGGATGACTTGGAGTGGTGCCATATCGGTTGGCATTTCCACCATAGTATGGTATGTTGAATTCTGTGTTCCACTTATATTAGTTGAAAATGTATAACCCTGATCCTGATAATTTCATCAAAAGGGATCAGATTAATATATAGGCATATACTTCAATGATACATATCTTGGTGTGGATTATGGACTGGAAATAGAAATTCTGGTGTGGAAAAAACATCGACATACTGTGGGTTTTTTGAAAACATAGTAATATTCAATAAGATACAATGGAATGCGTAAATGAAATGATATAATAATGGATAGAACTCATTCCATGAAATAACGGTTTTCTACATTATGTGTATGAAATGACAAGTGGTGGGGAGAATGTTGAACCCTTAGTTTCTGGTACGAAACCATTGATTTTAGATTTTTAACTACATAATGTTTATAGGTGATTGGTGGGAGAGTTTTGGGAACATTTAAATAGTTTTTGGAAATTTAATATAGGTGAATTGGTGGTTTACGATCTATGGAAACCATGAAACACTTACATAAAATCGTTCACTGTGAGACAGTGGCTAAAGGTGACGTGTACAGGTTGTTCACAGTTTGTCCAAACTATGTATAGGCCTAAAAGAAACTGTGAAGTGTGGTGAAAAAATAAGGAAAAGATAATTTTCATGGTATGCATATGGTGTAGAGTCTATGTTAGTCAACCATGCAAGGTCTTTCATAATATATATTTAAGAGCATGGCTAGCGCACAATTTTCATAATCATCCATGTTAACCATACACAAGGTCAATGTTATATTCTTAAACAGAATATCTCATTAATTTTACCTTTTAAACAAATTTTTTTTCAATTATGTAGCCCTAACATGGTTTTCTTTACAAAAAAAAAGTTTTATAACCACTTGTAATTGAATTATAAGCCATCTAAATCCACTCCTTAGTGTTTTGAAGCTCTATTCATATGGTAAGGATTCATTATTCAACGTTCTTGATATGTTATCTTAGATCTACTTCAATTGTCCTCTTATTATCATAGATCTATGGAAAACATCTGTAGATATATGATTTTTATACCATATATGCTTATATTTGTGTTTTTTTTATTATAGGGTATGATATCTAAGGTTATTTTGTGTGGATTCATCCATTTTTTTGGATTTTATTCATGAGGTTTATTATTTGTTCCAGAACAGTCTATGTGTGTATAATCACTCAGAACACATATTTCTAGAATAGATTGGCTTAGTTTCAATTTTTTTTAAATTGATTTTGGTATATTGGTGATATGATTGATATAAACTTCTTTAGTGATGATTTATGTTTTTTGGTTAAAAATTGGAATTGTAGTGATTTCTTTTTTGAAATTTAATTTTGTTTCTTGAGTTTAGAATAGTTTTTTTAAAATAAGTATTTTTTGAAATTTGGAAATGGTTTACAGGATATTGTGTTTTAATAAAATAATTTTCTATTGAAATTGTTTTGGCATATTGGTATTGATAATGGTGTTTGGCCTACTAGTTGTGTGTGTTCATATTAATTTTACAAGGACTGGTTGAAATATAACATTCTTCTCAGTGCCATAGGTGTAATGCCAGATGTGATATAATTATCTTGTTATGAATTGGTAGATCGATTAGATATCGCTCATGAGTATGGAATTATCAAAATGATTCAGAAATGGTTAGTGGTATGGATATGTAAAATGGAGTCGTTTTTCCAAAGGAAACATGTGATGTTATTTTAAGGCAATTTGTAGTTGTTTTCATGAAATTATATATTATTGAAATATTGTTTTAGATATAAATTTATTATATTTCGATATAATGTGTTTGATATTTTTTTATATTTACTTATTTGGGAAATAATATTATATAAACTGTTATGAATAAATTTTCATAACTCTTCTATCATAGTGGCATGAATAGGGAATTCATTGCGTGAAAACCTACTAAGTTTTAGTACTCACCCCTACTTTGGTAAAATAGTGATTTTATAGATTTCATCTATCAGAACCTAGATAATGAGAAAATATCACATTAATTTTTCACTTTCTTTTTTTATACATGGGCTGTTTGGTGAAGTTAGATCATTGAGCTTGTGGATCATTGAATCATGTGGTTATATTGGAGTGTTTTTAATTTTCTTCTACTTTTTACGATTCTAATGTAGTCTTCTACTGTAGTAATTAGTTTCTAGTTTAATTTAGTTAAATGAAATTTTGGGTAATCTTTTATGGTTATCATGTACCATTTAATTGTTTTTTGGTAGTAATTTGTTCGGTGAGTAGGTTTATTCATAAAGGTAAAATAATATCCCACATGTATTGAAGCCCTTTTGCATTTATTGACAGTATTTAGTGCCTTGGGGATGTCATATAAGGCCAATTCGCATCATCCCACCGTCCCAAGAAAATGAGACAATTGAGGGATGTTAATAACTGTTAGATAATATGGTTGGGTTGCCGAAGGGCTACCTTGAATCCCTCCATATAGTGGAATTATCATGTATTGGACTATGAGGATAGAGTTTAAAGATTATTTCCCCAATAATACATATTCAATAGAGAATTTTTAAGGTTGTATTTAATGGATATAATGATTTGATAAAATAGTGGAAAATGATTAGAATTAACTAATTGATAATGTATATAATAATCACGAAAATAAAATATTATTAACTTTATTCTTTTTGATGTTATAGATAAATTGAATATAATAACACTGTTACACTACTATCATCAATTGAAAAAGAGTATGTCCAAACCATAACACATTTCAATGATTATTACATGTGCCTATGCATTTTAATATGTTATAAAATAAAATTGTATGTGTCATGGTCCCAACTACCTATTCACCCACCACGTGCAGAATGTGAGGGTGTAAAGGAATATTACATGTTTTTAATGGTTGATGTAGATGATTTTTACATTGTATTATTATCATCACTTCTGAGGTACATTCATATGAAACCAACAGAATTTAATTTAATTCCATGTTAGATCATATCAATGATATTTCAAAGGAGAGAGTGATATAATAAATAAATATGATTATTCATACATTTAACAAGAGTGAATTGAAATATGGATTGATATTAAATGCTACCCATTATATAAATCCCATTATTTTTTATTTCTCTCAATGTTACTCAATTTTTTGACTACTATAAATTGAATATTCATGATTTGATGCTTAAATATTTATCATAAATGTTTTACAGAAATATGTGATCATAACAGATGATAAATTGTTAGATATTATGGTGATCAATAAGAAAGGAAATGTTATAATTAATATGAATTCATTGATTCTACAATCACCATCACAAACAAAATTATGAACTAAATGATTAAGAGCGAGTGTAACACTGAGAGATTTTAATATAGGTATTACATCAAAGGATCCAAATATTTTCAATATATTTTTTTACAAGTAACGCAAATGTAAAACAAAACAAAGATATATTTAGTTGAAAATATTAATATTAATCATGATCGATATAAACATAGTCTTATAATTATTCTGTTAGGATAAGAGTTAATTATTTAAAATATATATATATATATAAATTTGAGGTGACTTTTAGGATGAATGAAAATCCATTTGTGTAACTAAAATGAAAAATACGATCATTTTAGGCTTAAAAATGTTTTTTTTATATGATTTACACTATCTAATATATATATATATATATATATATTTCAAGAAACATGTTAATAATAATGATAAATTAAATTTTATAAGAATAAATTTTCAATTCTAATTCAATAATAAGATTATATTAAATGTACTCAATAATGGTTAATATTCTAAAAAATAAATTATCCTTTAATAATAATTTATTTATATCACATAATCTTATTAAAAATAAACATTATTTTATTTTATAATTTAATTTTTTTGAAATTTAACAAAAATTTTTAATAATAATA
Organism: Viscum album; assembly: GCA_963277665.1. Lineage (NCBI taxonomy): Eukaryota > Viridiplantae > Streptophyta > Magnoliopsida > Santalales > Viscaceae > Viscum > Viscum album. Next base: position 718,695,661 of record OY728151.1, on the reverse strand, counting down.
ATATTTTCATAAGGTATGTTTATATATTTTTCTAGAATCATGGATTATTATATTAATAATTCACAATAATATTTTTACAAATATCATGGTTTAGTGTAACATCCCAAGTAAGTAATGAATAATACATATTTTTATCTATGTCTATTAATGAATTAGATAATGTTTTAGAGGCTTAAAATGAGAATAAATCCAATCTTAAGCATGGAATGCACTAATATTTTTAAAAGATTGTTTTACTGCATTTTAATATAAAACCATTTTTAAATAAAAATTTTAACAACATTATAAGCTATATTTTTCAAATAAATGTGTTCATTCTGATTGGAACATTGATATTTACTTTGGGTAAATTTTTGGTATTTGTCTGATAAAGTTCATTTTTTAATGAATAGTGAAAAATGTTGTATTTTAAGTCAAAACCTCTTTTTAATATAATTTATTTATATTATTATATTATCTTTTAAATTGGTTTTAATGTTAAATTAGAAAATATTTTTACCATTTAATCCAATAGTTGTCGATGGAATTAATTTCACTTTGAAATTGGACTTAAACTAGTGTCAATCTTTTGATACTTATTGTTTAATAAAAACACGCTATTTGTTCTGACAGCGGGAATTAATTATTAAATTAATTAATGTAACATATATGTTTTGAATTTTGTAAAATAGAAATAATTTTTGATTTCGGAATATCAAATATATCTTAGGGTGAAGTTTTGATATTTTTTCTGAAAAACATCAATTTTTGATGAATAGTGAAACCACTAAGTTGTACATAAAAAACTGATTTTTTGTTTAAATGAAATTTTACCACCTCTGTGTTTTGAATTTAAAAAATTTGACATACATGGTTGTCATGAAGATGTAAAATTTGGTTCAATGAGATCAGAATTTGTTTTTGGTGAATAGTAATTTTTATGTTTTTAATCGCGATTAGATGTAATTATTGTAATTGAAGGTAAAAATAATGTTTTAATAATAAGAAATGACATAGACACATATCCAACCATTATTTAATGTGTCATGGCCGACCAAGATAGACCATGGGTCGATTTTGGGGACCCCATGGAGCCACATGGGTACGATAGTGACTTCTATTTAATGTTAAAGTAAAAATGTCACAAACATGAGTTGTTTTACTAAAACAATTTTTAAATATGGTTATACAAGTGATATTTTTTACTATAAATATTAATTAGAAATATAAAAATATTTCCTACATCACAGTATTTTTTATAATTTTAAGAAATTAAATTAATTAAATTATTAATGACACCATGATGATGCAGCGATTACCTCATTAATTAACGATTTAAATAAAATAAAATGATAATGTAAAATCTAAGACCTACACATGTCAAAAACCTATTGGATGGGTGGATTTTGAACTATTATAACTTTATCCTCGAAATATATAATTATGGGCCCTTTTAAATACGAATATAATTTTATAATAAAGTATCCTTTTATACCATTCCAAAAGTGCCCCTCCGCTCCTCTTATAAAAGTCCCCCACCTCTACCACCTTACCCACACTTCCAAAGCCTTTTCCTCAGCCAACCCCTTCCCATTTCTTCTCTCCACATCCCCTTATAACTCCTATAATCCTAACTTTTGGCATAAGACTTCCCAAGGATGCATTTGAGCTCTAATCAAAAAGAGTTACCCGATTTAAAGGTAGTGTCTTCAATTGTATTCTTTTGTTTTATTTTGCTCCTCCAACCCCTTAAACTCTTTTTATTAATTTATTTTGTAACGACACCAATATCTTACATATATCAGGATGTTTTTATAATATGTATTAGAGCTACACTTACACACACCTACATCTTATGGTTAAAGAACATATTATTTCCGTGGATGGAAAATTTCTGCTTCACGAAACGATGATTGTTCAATATTATTTTAACACCTAAAAAGGTGGAAATTAATATGACACTATATTTATATATGATATATAATATGTTTATGTTTTACTTAATCTTATGTATTTTTCATTTATGGCATAACTTTATGGTTTCCATTATGGGTAAACATGATTTCTTCATTTTAGGAAGTGCGGACTACCGCCCCCTCAAAGTGATATGATTCGTTCATTCCATATGTGGGATGTATAAAGGATGTAATTAATGATATTATATATGATATTATAATGGGATTATTATATTCCATTATATCATTATGATTTAATTCCATAAAATACGAAATAGAAATGAAAGTAGCGTTCATGCGTACGTATGGCTTACCGTCTCCATGAACGGTGCATTTCATTTCTGACCTCTAATCATAATGTAATATTATAAATTCATGTATATACTGGATATATATGATATATATGATATCTAAATCATGAGTATAACTCTGGGTATAATTGATACATGAACAACATGTAATTATAAAGAGTTTATTTTTGACTCAAGTACTAATGATCGTTAAATCGACCGTTATTAACTTAAATAATTACATAGTCTTCATGACATGTAAATAAGTGATATAAAAGTAATAATGAATTTTAAAAAGGTTCTTAAACAAGTAGAAATTAACTCAAGTTTATTATTCCAAAGTTTAATGAACGATCGAGTCAAGTCGGACCCGAGGTATGGGACTTCATCTCAATCTCCTTTCATTGAGGCATATTTTGTTTTATACACAACCTTAATTTATTTGGTGTATAAACCCCTTTTATTTTTATGTTTTCCCCAAAGGAATCCTTATTTTTACTAAGTGTTTAGAAAACGACAAAAGGGAATATTTTTGTCGTATGTATGCGGCGACAACGACTTCTCTGCCGCCATGACCATTATTTGAGTTTCAGTTTTCTCTACATGACATACCTTTTTTTTAAATGAAAAATAAATACCATGTTTTACTTATCTTTTATTTTGGTATTGAAAATGGTTTTCAAAATGTTTTTATTATATCAATGTGTTTTATTGATATCTTTTGGTTGAAATGTGGAAATGTTATTTTTTCTTTTATGCATGTTTTATGTGATACGATTATGTTATGGTTCTTGAGAGTTGTTATGAAGAAGGGTGGTTCCATGATAAACTAAGGGCGGGTGAGCCCGATATAGCTCTCTAATTCGTTAGGTAAAGTGAAGGAGTTAAACGTTAAGGTTTCTCCAAAGAGATTTAGGGAATGTACTGTGATGGGTATTCCAAACGTAACCAAGAGGGTTACTCCCTACGTAAGAATTTTATGTATGTCTGAAGTTACCTTTATGTCTTCTGATTTCTATGATTTAATAATTATTTGATGAGATATGTTAATGTGCTTATGTTTTATGAGTAGAGTATGATTTCATTGATTCTTATGTATACATGTACTCATTTTTCCTTTCCATATTTTTATATCCCTTACTGAAATTTTTATGCTCATCCCATGTTTTTGAAATTTTTTTCACAGGTCAAGGAAAGGGCACATGATATGATGATGATGTCAAGGAAGTGTCAAGAAAGAATCCATGTTTTATTTTAAATATGTTTCTATTGATTGGAAAAAATTAATAATATCTTTTATGTAACCACTTTGTTTAAATGTGGAATGTAATGCATGTTTTATGATCTAATTCTTTAAAACTCTAAACCTGGAAGGATCCTCAATGTGTATTCTTGTAATAACTCAAGATTATGTAATGTTTAAGGCAGTGGCCTTATAGTTGGTATCAGAGGTCGGTTTGGATAACTTTAATAGTTAGAGTTTTATTAAATGATTATCCAAAAATATTTTTTTATGGTCAATTTGAAATGATATAGAATTTGATGATTACCATGTTGATTCATCTAAGACATGTTTGTTCATAATGGATTTCCGCATAGGAATCATGGAAGCAGTGCTAGGAAGGCGTACAGAAGGAAATAGCCTTCCGAATCAGCAGCCTGAGATGGTCGGAATTGGAACTGAACAGTTTTTTGGAGTAATGGCGTAGTCGACTCAAGCGATAAATGGTGGTGGTATCCACGCACGAGATCATACAGATCAACAGTAGAGGAACATTCCAGTGGTGGAACATTTCATGAGGCAACATCCCCAATCATTCAGAGGATCATCTGACCCTGTGCTAGCTGATGTGTGGATTAAAGCACTGTAGATGATTTTCGATGTCATGGGGTATTCAGAAAATAAAAAGGATAGTCTTGCTATTTACCGTTTGGAGCGTGAAGCAGATCAGTGGTGGTCGATGGTTAAAAATATCAAGGATGCTGATGAGATTGATGCTCTCGACTAGGATGAATTCAAAAGAATGTTTCTTGAGAAGTATTTTCCTAAGTCTGTTCAACTTAGGATGGAAAAACAATTCCTAGAATTGAGGCAAGAGGAAGACTCAGTGGCTGCATATGAAGAAAGGTTCACTCGATTGGCAAGGTTTGGTCCAAATTTTATCTGAGACGGTGATAGTAAAATCAATCATTTTTACTTAGGATTAAAGTCAAAATATCGAAGGGCATTATCTTCTCGCGAGTTAAAAAGTTATGAAAATATTGTTCGATGTGCTAAGAAGGTGGAAATGGAGTTTTTTAATGATCAAGTGTTCTATAACAACCAATAGAAGAAGAGACTGAGGTGGTAGGAGAAAGGAAATAATTCTTCAAAATGGACTTATTGTAAGAAAACTATGTTTCCAATTTGTGATAAGTATGGGAAAAGGCATGCTGGGGATTGTCTTATGAATTCTGGAAAGTGCTACTGATGTGGTAAGATGGGACATAAGGATCGTGATTGCACTGATAAAGTTCAAGGTGATGGTAAGTCCAAATTTGATTTATAGGTACTTTGTTTGTTTTTTCATATTATGCCAGAGTGTTGTTTGATTCGGGGTCTACACATTCGTTCATCTCTGAAACCTTTTCTAGTAAAATGGGAATACCATATCACGAAATTACTCATGAACTTGTGGTAAAAACACCTGGGGGAAATTTTGAGGCAAAACGAATTTATAAGAATCTTTCTATCCTTATCTGTGGAAAGAAAATATTTGCAAACCTTATTGTTTTACCTCTAGTGGAGTTTGATGTTATCCTGGGTATGGATTGGCTCTCTATTTACCATTCTAAGATTGACTGTAGAGCTAAAGAAGTTTATTTTTATAAAGGCTTTCAGTTTCTGTACAAGAATGAACCGTTACTATTGATAACTTATCAAGAGGATGAGAAACTTGTAAAATATAGAAATGAATGTTACCTTGCACACATTGTTTAAAATAAAGGAACTGTTCATATTAATGATGTGCTAGTGGTAAATGAGTATACTGATGTTTTTCCTGATGAGTTTCCTGGAATAATATCTGATCGGGAAGTTGATTTTACTGTTGACTTAGTTCCTAATGCTAAGCCAATTTCAAAACCATCTTATCGAATGGCTCAAACTGAACTTTTAGAGTTGAAGGAGAAATTACAATATTTATTAGAGAAAGGTTTCATTCGACCTAGCACATCACTGTGGGGTGTTCCTGTTTTATTTGTTAAAATGAAATATGGCTCTATGAGCCTTTGGATTGATTATAGAGCCTTGAATAACATCACTGTTAAGAAAAAATATCCTTTTCCTCATATCGATGATTTGTTTGATCAGCTCTAGGGAGCTCATTATTTTTCAATGATTGACCTGAGATCGGGGTACCATCAGTTGATGGTAAAGGAAGAAGATATTCTGAAGACTGTGTTTCGTACAAGATATGGCCATTGTGAATTTGTATTAATGACTTTTGGGCTAACCAATGCACCTACTGTATTCATGGACATAATGTATAGAATTTTCCATGTGTTCTTGGATATGTTTGTGATTGTATTCATTGATTATATTTTGGTGTTTTCTAAAAGTAAATAGGAACATGAAAGATATTTAAGGGTTATTTTTCAAACCTTGAAAGAAAAGAAATTTTATGTGAAATTCAGAAAGTGTGAGTTTTGGTTGCAACAAATTTCATTCCTTGGTCATATTGTTTATAAAGATGGGATAATTGTTGATCCTGCAAAAGTGTGAGTTTTTGGTTGCATCCTTGGTTTGGCAGGATATTATCAAAGGTTTGTTAGAAACTTTTCATGGTTATCTAGTCCAATGACTAAGCTAACTCCGAAAGGTGTTAAGTTTATCTGGACAAAAGAATGTGATGAATGTTTTCAGGAATTGAAAAGAAGATTGGTGCATGCTCCAGTTTTGGCACTTTCTTCTAGGAATGGTGAGTTTGTTATCTACAATGATGCTTCATTTAAAGGACTTGGATGCATCCTAATGCATAATGATCAGGAAATTTCTTATGCTTCACAATAGTTGAAAACTCATGATGTAAATTCCCCTACACGTGATTTGAAATTATCTGATGTTTTTTTCACTTTAAAAATTTGGAGGCATCATTTGTATGGAGAAAATTGTGAAGTATATACTGATCACAAATGTTTAAAGTATATATTCACTCAGAAAGAATTGATCATGAGACAGAGGAGATCGCTATAATTAATCAAGGATTATGATTATACAATTCATTACCATCCGGGAAAAGAAAATAAAGTGGCTGATGCTTTGAGTTGAATAATTAATGCTTCATTAATAATGTTTCGTTTGGAACGTGATCCTTTGGTTATGGATTTGATGAACATTGGCATAGAAGTTTTTGGTGCAAGATGTTCTTCTATTTTGTTTCATGTATCAGTGAAATCATCTCTATCAGACAATATCAAGAAAGCACAGAAGCATGACAGTGAGTTGCAGAAAAAGGTAGAGCTGCTTTATAAGGGTATGTTGCCTGAATTCAACATTGATAATGATTGTGTTTTGAGATTTGCGAAGAGATTGAGTGTGCCTTGTGATTCACATTTAAAGAGAGAGTTGTTATGTGAAGCTCATAGTTCTCTGCTTTCAGTTCATCCTGCCAGTATGAAGATTAACATAGATCTGTGGGAGTATTACTGGTGGGATGGAATGAAAAGAGATATTGCTTATTTTACTATGAAGTGTTTGACATGTCAACAGGTTAAAGAAGAGAGGAAGTTACCGAAAGGGATGCATCAACCTTTACTAGTGCCAGAGTGGAAATGGGAGAATATATCTGTGGACTTTTTGTGGGATTACCGAAAACATCTTGAGGTAATAATGCATTCTGGGTTATTGTTGATCGCTTGACTAAATCTGCTCATTTCCTTGCTATACGAGACACTTTTTCCCTAGATCAGCATTCCCGTTTGTATCTTAATGAGATAGTTATGTTACATGGAGTTCCTCTCTCCATTGTATCTAACCGTGATCCCAGGTTCACTTCTAACTTTTGGAAAGGCCTTCAGAAGTTGTTGGGTACTGAATTAAATTTTGGTAAAGCATTTCATCCTCAGTCATATGGGCACTCAGAACGAACAATTTAGACATTGGAGGATATGATACGTGCTTGTTCGATGGATTATCAGGTAAGTTGGGACAAACATCATTCCTTGGTTGAATTTTTATATAATAATAGTTTTCATTCCAGTATACAGATGGCACCATTTGAGGCATTATATGGGAATCCGTGTCAAACTCCAGCTTTCTAGGATGAAGTGGGCGAAAGGAAGCTGATGGGACCAGAATTGGAAGATGAGTTGGCCGAAAAAGTTCAGCTGATATAAAAACACATGACAACAACTCAGAGTGGGCAGAAGAGTTATGTGTACAAAATGGGGAAGGATCTCTCTTTTGAGGTAGGTGATCATGTTTTTCGTATAGTCTCACCATGGAAAACTGTGATGCGATTTGTTAAGAAAGGAAAGTTGAGTCCAAGGTTCATTGGACCATATGAAATTCTGGAGAGAGTTGGATCATTTGCTTACTGAGTGTCTTTACCTCCGAGTTTATCTATGGTACACAATGTTTTTCATGTTTCAATGTTAAGGAAGTACATGCCAGATCCATCTCATGTTTTGAGTCTAGAGGTAGTTCAAATGGAAGAGAACATATCTTATGAGGAACAACCGGTCCAGATTCTTGACCACATGGAGCATGTGTATCTGAATAAGGTTATTCATCAGGTAACACTTTTGTGGAAAAACCACATGGTTGAAGAGGTAACATGGGAATCTGAAAATGCAATGAGGGATAAATAACCCCACTTATTAGATAGGTAAATAAATTGCGTGGACGCAATTTTCTAAAGGGGGGAAGGATGTAACATACCAATTATGTAATGAATAATACATATTTTTTATCTATGTCTATTAATGAATTAGATATTGCTTTAGAGGTTTAAAATGAGAATAAATCCAATCTTAAGCTTGGAATACACTAATATTTTTAAAAGATTGTTTTACTGCCTTTTGATGGAAAACCATTTTTAAATCAATCTTTTGACAACTTTATAATCTCTCATTGTCAAAATAAATTTACTCTTTATGATTGGATCATTGAAAATTACTTTTGGTAAAATTTTGGTATTTTTCCGATAATGTTCATTTTTTATGAATAGTGAAAAATGTTGTATTTTAATTCAAACCCGCATTTTAATCTAATTTATTTATATGATTAGAATATATTTTCAATTGGTTTTAAAGATAAATTATAATATATTTTTACCATTTAATCCAATAGTGGTCTCTGAAATTAATTTCACATTGAAATTGGACTTAAACTAGTGTCAATCTTTTGATACTTATTGTTTCATAAATACACGGTATTTGTTTTGACAGCAGGAATTAATTAATGTAACGTATATGTTTTGAATTTTTTAAAATTGACATAATTTTTGATTTCGGAATATCAAATATAGATTAGGGTGATGTCTTGGTATTTTTCTGAAAAACTTCAATTTTTGATGAATAGTGAAACCACTAAGTGGTACTTAAAAAATTCATTTTTCGTTTAAATGAAATTTTACCACCACTGGGTTTTGAATTTAAAAAATTCAACATACATGGTTGTCATTGGGAAGTAAAATTTGGTTCAATGGGGTCAAAATAACTTTTTTTGGGAATAATAACTTTTATGTTTTTAATTGTGATTAGAGGTAATTAGTGTAATTTAAGGTAAAAATAATGTTTTAATAATATGAAATGACCTAGACACATGTCCTACCTTTATTGGATGTGTAATGGCCGACCAAGAAAACCCATGGGTCGATTTTGGGGACCCCATGGAGCCACTTGGGTAAGATAATGACATTAATGACTTTTATTTAATGTTAAAGTAAAAATGCCACAAACATGAGTTGTTTTACTAAAACAATTTTTAAATGGGGTTATACAAGTCATATTTTTGACTATAAAAATTAATTAGAAAGATAAAACTATTTCCTACATCATAGTATTTGTTTTATAATTTTTAGACATTAAATAAATTAAATTATTTATGACACTATGATGATGCAGTGATTGCCTCATTATTTAACGATTTAAATAAAATGAAAAGATAATGTAAAATATATGACCTACAGATGTCAAAAACCTATCGAATGGGTGTATTTAGAACTATTATCACCGTAGTCTCAAAATATATAATTTTGGGACTTTTTAAATCCGAAATTAATTTTATAATAAAGTATCATTTTATACCTTTCCGAGAGTGTCCCTCCTCTCCTCTTATAAAAGGCCCCCACCACTACCACCTTACCCACACTTCCAAATCCTTTTTTCATGGCCAAACACTACCTATTTTGTCCCTAAACATCCCTATCTAACTCCTAGAATCCTCACATTGGGAATAAGTCTTCCCAAGGAAGCCTTTGATCTTAAATCAAAAAGAGTTACCCGATTTAAAGGTAGTGTCTTCTATTGTGTTCTTATGTTTCATTTTGCTTCTCCAAACCCCTAAACTATTTTTATTCATTTTTTGTAACAACACCAGTATATTACATATACTATGATGTTTTTATAAGAAGTATTCGAGCTACACTTACACACACCTACATCTAATGGTTAAATAACATACTGTTTCCGTGGATGGCGAATTTCTGCCTCACGAAACGATGATTGTTCAATATTCTTTTAACACTTTCAAAGGTGGCCATTAAGATGACACTATATTTATATGTGATATATAATATGTTTATGTTTTACTTAATATTCTTTGTTTTTCATTTATGGAATACTCTATGATTTCCATTTTGGGTCAACACGATATCTTGATTTTATGAAGTGCGGACTACCGCCCCCTCAAAGTGATATGATTCATTAATGCCATATTTGGAACATATAAAAGAGGTAATTAATGATATTATATATTATTTTATAATGGAATTATAATATACCTTTATATCATTATTATTCGATTCCATAAAATACGAAATAGAAAAGAAAGTAGCGTTCATGCGTACTTACAGCTTACCGTCTCCATGAACGGTGCATTTCATTTCATACCTATAAATGTTATGTAATATTATAAATGAATATATATACTGGTTATATATGATATATATGATATCTACATCATGATTATAACTCTGGATATAATGGATCCATGATCAACTTGTAATTATAAAGAGTATATTTTTTACTCAAGTACCAATGATCGTTAAAACGACCGCTATTAACTAAAATAATTACATAGTGTTCATGACATGGAAATAAGTGATATAAAATGAATAATGAACGTGAAAAAGGTTCATAAACAAGTATAAATTAACTCATGTTTATTTTTCAAGAGGTTAAAAAATTATCGTGTCATGTCAGACCCGAGGTATGTGACTTCCTCTCAATATCCTTCCATTGAGGCATATTTTGTTTTATATACATCCTTCTTTCATACGGTGTATAAAACCCTTTGACTTTTAATTTTATCCAAAAGTAATCCTTTTTTATATGAAGCGTTTACTAAACGACAAAAGGGGATGTTTTTTTCGTACGTATCTGGAGACAATGACTTCTCTGCCACCGTGACCATTATTTGAGTTTCGGCTTCCTCTACAATCCATACCTTTTTTTAAATGAAAAATAAATACCATGTTTTATTTTTCTTTTATTTTGGTATTGAAAATGTTTTTCATAATGTTTTTATTATATCAATGTGTTGTATTGATATCTTGTGATTGAAATGTGGAAATGTTATGTTTCCTTTATGCATGTTTTATGTGATACGATTATGTTATGGTTCTTGGGCATTGTTATGAAGACTTGTGGTTCCGTGATAAACTAAGGGCGAGTGAGCCCGATATAGCTCTCCAATGCATTGGGTAATGTGAAGGAGTTAAACGTTAAGGTTTCTCCGAAAAGATTTAGGGAATATACAATTATGGGTATTCCAAATGTAACCAAGAGGGTTAATCCCTACGTAAGAAAGTTATGAATGCCTCAAGTTACCTTTATGTCTTATGATTTCTATGATTTATTCATGATTTGATGAGGTATGATAAAGTGCTTATGTTTTATGAGTAGAGTATTATTTCATTGATTCTTATGTATACATGTACTAATGTTTCCATTCCATATTTTTATATCCCTTAGTGAGATTTTTATACCCATCCCATGTTTTTGAAATGTTTTTCACAGGTCAAGGGAAGGGTACATGATATGATGATAATGTTAAGGAAGTGTTAAGAAAGAATCCATGATTTGTTTTAAATATGTTTCTGTTGATGGAAAAAATGAATACTATCTGTTATGTAACCACTATGTTTAAATGTGGAATGTAATGCAACATTTATGATCGAATTCTCTAAAACTATAAACCTGAAAATATCCTCAATGTGTAATCTTGTAATAACTCAAGATTAAGTAATGTTTAAGGATGTAGAATTATATTTAGGAATTCATTGTTATATGTGTATGTATTGAAAATTCCTGATAATTTTTAGTAATAATTATTTATTATTTTATAATTAATTTAATTATTTTTAAAATATATTATATTTTAAACCCCATATTTTATATTTTAGAACATACAATATGATTATCCAAAAAAAATTATTCTAAATTTAATATTTTAAAATTTATATTAATTACAATTATAAAATGAATAAAATAAAATTTATTTCATATAATGAATCATTATGTTCAAAATATGAAATAAGGTGCATTTTATTTTATTTCATAATGGATTGGATACCTTATGTTAAAATTAATTATCACTGCATAAACTGAAATGCTAAAAAATACAAATCTATGAGTTAAAGACCTAAAAAATATTAGAAAAATGTGTAAGAATGTTATATTAAGGCCATTATTGACCATATATATTCTCATATAAATTATTTATCAATTAATGAGCCAAATTACTTACGAATCACTACCCATTATTTAAATGATTTGTGTATATAGAATAATGTCATTCCTCTTCTGCTTTAAAAGTGGTTATACACTACTCGCTCCCCATTACACTATACCTCCATTATGTTGTCCAAAAAAACATCCCAATACACTCATAAATAGTACATTCATCAATTAATTATTTATCATATTCTCAATGGGTCATACCTTAATTAAATATCACCGTTTTCAAAAGAGATAATTAAAAATGCCTAGTATAAATTTTTAACTGCACCATTCTTCTTCAATAACCTTATATAAACTTATTGTTCAAAAATTAAATTAAACTAAATAAAAATAATATATTATTTATCATTATAATAAAATTTTGTAATAATATTTATGGTACTAAAAATAAAAACACTCAATGATTTATTTAATAAATATAATGATGTGATAAAAGTAAGTATCTTGGTTGGTTTCATATAAAAGTTCCAAATTAATATAACAAAATTAGATATTGTTGTGTTTATAAAAGATAATTATTTTCTCCCATTTTTCCATCACATGAATTTTAAAAATATTACCATGTGTGAATGGACATGTTTTCAGATAGTCATTTGTACCGCGTCCTTTTGGAGGTAGATATAGAATGAAATGACCTGGATGTCATAGACAAAGATGTTGTGATTTCATTGAATGTTGTTAGATCTATTTTTGGTATGTTGTTCTATGTTTACCACCCTATTTTTATACATAGTTTATTTTCATGGGATATATAGATAAATAACCCTTAGTTTTTAACCCATTATATTCATGTAATTCATAAAAAACATAGTGGAACACCAAATGATATATTTTATTTTATTGTCCTACTTAACTAAAATAACAGACATTTATCACTGTTTAATTAGATAATTAATTCCCCATTTTAACTGATTATGTTTATATGATTGATGTAATTAAATAATTATAAGTCCCATGTTGGACATTGTTTGTTGGATTTGGGTTGATCCGTAATAGGGTGAATTATAAATGGATTTATATTACACAGATACATTTATTTTTTATCCTATATTTTTGTTTGATTGCATGACATTTATGTCTATACCTATTGGAAACATGCATTTTATTGATTTCCTTTGGATGTGTTTTTGTTTTTTCCCATTATATTATTTTATTATTGATCTATCATCATTAAAATATTTATTTACATTGAATTTCTTTATACCTAATATTGATTGTATATGTGGATCATTTCGATTAAATCAATGCAGTCAAAAATCCATAAAGGATTGTATCTGTAACATCCCAGGTAAACAAAGAACCTTACAATTTTCATATTTATTAATAATTTTTATTTAAATATTAATTCTAATTTAAATGGAAAACTATGTTCAATGGCCTACATGATACAAAATAATGAGATTCATGGAAATGATACATTGCACACTAATAATATAATATAATTATTTTAAATATTATTTCACGCCTAGACGTTGTATTGGAGAGAATTAAAATAACAATCTAAAGTATTAGTATACATGTTTTTTAAATGTTTTTACATTTATCCAATAAAATTTATAGGATTAAAATATGAAAAGAATTTGATTTAAATCATTAATACAATAATATTCACTAAAAGGTCGATTTGCTGCATTTTTATGTAGAACCATCATTGAAACTAGTTTTGGTAACTTTTATATAATCCATTTGAAAATCTAAAATTATTCTTTAAAATCAGGACATTAAAATTTAATTTGGGTAAAATTTTGGTATTTTTCAGATATAATACATTTTTTGATGAATAGTGAAATATAATGTATTTTAATTCAAAACTAACTTTTTATCTAATGTATTTATATAGATATATTATAATTTTAATTTTTTTTAAAGTTTAATTAGATCATATTATTACCATTTAATCCAATGGTGGTCATTGAAATTAATTTCACTTTGAAATTGGACATAAACAAGTGTCAATCTTTTGACTGATATTGTTTCTTAAAAGCACACTATTTGTTTCGACAATGGGAGTTATTTTTAACTAAATAAATGCAAGTTAATTATTTTGAATTTTTTAAAATAATCATAATTTTTGAATTTATAATATCAAATATATCATAGGATGTGTTTTTTGTATTTTTATGAAAAAAATCAATTTTTAAGAATAGTGAAACAACTATGTAGAATTGAAAAACTGGCTTTTTCTTTTAAATGAAATTTTAGTGCAACTATGGGATTTAATTTTGAAAATCCAAAATACATGGTTGTTACTAGTATGTAAAATGTGGTTCAATAAGATGAGAATAATTTTTTGTTGAATAGTTTCTTTTGACTTTTATTTACCACGGTTAATGGTAAATAGTGTAATTGAAGGTAAAAAGAAAATTATAATAATACAAAATTACCTTAACACTTTTCCTATAATTATTGTGTGAGTAATTTCTAGCTGTGGTAATCCTTGGGTTGATTTTGGGACCACCTAGATCCACTTTGGTGTGATAATGACAGTTTATATTAATTAATTTTATGTAATGAAAAAAATGACCCAAAAAAATATATTTTAGTAAATTAATTTTTACATGGGGCTATATAAGTTATATTTTTGACTATAAATATTAATTGGAAAGATAAAATTATATCCTACATCATCGTATTTTTTTATAATTTTTATACATCATATAAATAAAATTATTTGTGACATGAAAATGAAGCAGTATTTACCTAAATTAATAAATGATTTAAATAAATAAGTTTATAAAAATAATCATAATATCCAATACCTATCAAATTTTTAATGGATGAATTTATTTCGACCATGATTCATATTATCTTCGATTTTAATTAGTTTTTGGTCCTTTAGAAACCAAAATTCATTATATAATATAATAATATTTTCACACTTTCTTAAAGAACCCCTCCACCTCCTTAAAAAACCCATCGCTTCTAACCCATTCCTCACACCTCTAAAGATATTTGGATCATCCAAACCTGACAAAATTTATCTCCAGATCCCTCTATTACTTTATAAGCCTTAAATATTTCATAATTCACTTCATGAAGTCCTTTTAGTTCAATCAAATTCGAGTTACTCGAATAAAAGGTAGTAGTTTCTCTTAAATTGTTTTCGTATATTTTACTTATCCAACCCATAAACTCTTTATTTGCATTATTTTATAAAAAAAATAGTATCCCCAGAATACAAGTAAGTTTTTATGAGAATTATTTGAACTATACATACACACACCTCTGTCTAATTGGTAAAGAACATATTTTTTCTATGTGTAGAAAACTAACAACTCACGAAATGATGATTGTACAATTATCTCCAACCACCTCTTAGAGTGGCCATTATGATTTAACGATATTTATATATGATATATATTATTTTTATGTTTTCATTTTTTTCTTTATTGTTAATTTATATCATACCTTTATGGATTCCATAATGATTACACACGATAATTTCATTTGAGAAAGTGGGGACTACCGCCCCCTCAAAGTGATATGACTCTTTCGTACCATGTGTGGGACATATAAAGGATATATGTATTGAAATTATATATGATATTATACTGTAATTATAATATAACTATTTATCATTATGTTTTCATTAAATAAAATTATGATATAGAAATGAAAGTAGCGTTCATGCATATGTACAACTTACCGTCTCCATGAATAGTGAATTTCATTTCTTCTCTCCAAATGTAATGTACTATTACAAATACATATATATAATGGATATATAATATATATGTGAAATATAAATAACTAATATAATTATGGTGATAATGGAATCTTGACCACATGGACTACTTGTAATTATAAGGTGTTCATTTTTTACTCAAGTGAAAAATATCGAGAATATGATCATTATTAACTTAAATGATTACATGATGTATATAAAATGGTAATTATTGATATTAAAGGAATAATAAACATGAAAAAGGGTTCTTAATCAATTATAAATTAACTTATGCTTATTTTTAGGAATGACATGTAATAAAAAAGTCATTTAAAACACGAGGTAAGGGGTTCATTATCTCAATTTTATTTCCTTGATATTTCTATGTTCCCCACAAATTTGTTGCATGTGGTGTATCTTCAACTTCCATTTAGTATATATTATCATGATTCTTTTTATATTTATGTGATTCTTGTAAATAATTATATGTTTATTAACATTTGGTTATACGACTCGATTGATTACAATGTGGTAAGGGATTTTCATATCACTTTTTATTCCTGTGAGATTCATGATATATTTGCCTCTATTTCCTTTTGTTTGGTGTATGTACTACCCATTATTGTATTAATTGTGTAAAATAATTCAATTTATGGGAATTTAAATCTTCATTTTATGATATTTCTTTCATGGGTTGTATGTTTCATAAGTTAATAAATCTGTAAGGGAACCTTTTAACCCAATATCCATTACTTGGGTTAATATTCTAATTCTTAATTATGACATGATATGATTATGTATGGAATCACTATTTTTTTATTTATGTTGTAACTTCCACTCCCCATTTGGTGAATATATTATTGATACACATATTCACTCCATTGATAAATTCTCAAGCCGTCAATATAAACTTCATAAGTGTAAATTTAACTCAATTTTCACTCATTGAGTTAAACATCCAATTCATTGGTTTTGTATTAAAATGAACATGTGTGAATTTAATATTCTTGATTTCACTGAATATCCATTCATATTTAGTGTATTTATATTTTCAGTCATTTTTATGTAAATAATTTATCCTTAATTTATAGATACTATTTTTATAAGGGATTTCATCTCAATTTATATTCAATTGAGACTACAATATCATTATGCCCCAAATCAGTTTTATATAGTGTCTATACTATCCTTTGACATATTATAGAATGAATACCATTATTCTCATGATATTTTAATATTATGATTAAATTTAATTCCTCAATTATTTGTTTTCATTTGTCTCTCATTTAAAAAAAAATATTTAACTAAAATATCATTTTAAATGTTTTAAAGATTTATTTTTCTAAATATTAATAATTATTTTCCATGTTTTAAATTTTGTTTTTAGGATTTATATATATGGAAATTAATTTTTTTCAAATTATAATTCATTAAAAGAAGCAAAGTGGTATGGGAGACTTTGATTCAAAAATCACTTTATTAAATGTTTTAAATGTTTTTGAAAAAGGATTGATAACGAATTGTTTATTTCAGTATCTTTATTTGATATATTATAATGTGGAAATGTTATATTTCCTTTATAATTATGTTATGTGTTATGATAATGATATGGTTATTGGTAATTTTTTACATATACAAGTGGTTCTCTGATAAACCTAGGGTTTGTCAGCCCGAGATAGTTCTCCAATGCATTGGTTAACATGACAGAGGTAAATGATATTGTTTCTCCTAAGAGATTTAGGGAATATACTATGATGGGTATTCCAAATTTGAATCCCTATGTAGATGTGATAGCTAAAATATATGTATGTTATGAATTCCATAACTTACTTTTATGATTTATGATGTCTTGTGTGTTATTCATAAATCTTACGATTTCATGAAGTATGGTTTGATTGAAAAGTATAGTTTCATTGATTTGTATTTATTGGTGGGCTATTATAATCCTTCCTTATTTTAAAACCATTACAATGCTTTTTATTCTCATCCAATGTTTTTGAAATGTTTTCCACATGAAATAATGATGAATATGGTCATGGATTGGATCAAGGAAAAGTCATGCAGAATTAAACATTGGTCTAGACATGTATCTTTTTTAAGAGTTTTTATTTTAGGAAAAAAGTGTATTGAGTATTAGTGTCAACATGTAATATTCCAGTTGTTATGTAATAGTTATGGGATAATTCACTAAAACTCTAAACCTGAAAATACCATGAATGATAATTCGTAACACATTCCATGATTATGTAATGTTTAAGGTCGGCTGCTAATAGTTGGTATCAGAGGTCGGTTTAGATAACTTTATAAGTTAGGGTGATATTTTACCATAAGTGACATTACCATAATATATAAAATTTTAGAAAGAGTCGTAGATATTTTAGATAAAGTGAATTAGTTTAAGATAACATGAATTAGTATATCATAGTATTTAAACACCTAAAAAGATATTATATGATGGTTTTATTGATATACTCACAGTAACCTTTTAGGTTTTATTCAATGGATGGATCTAACAGAGACCAATGTAACAGAGGGTGTGAAGAAAACTGTGATGGTTTTATGAATAAGAAAATGAATGAAATGGGAGCTACAATGATAACTCTTGTGGTTATTCTCATCCATCTATCTGGATTCATGATTTACCACTTAAAACATGGTGATTTTTATACGGAATCGTATATGCGAGAAAAAATCCATACAGAATTTCAGGTAATAATCATAAAGGATTGTATATTCAAAAACCTATCTGTCAAGGATGTAGAAAAAAACAAATAGGATAATGTTTAAAAGGGACTGGAAGATTCTATAGATGTGGAAGTGATGGTAATAAATCAGGAACCTTCCATGGAAAAAGAAGGTATCCAGTTGACTATAGGAAAGGGAAATAAGTTCTTTCTGAGGGATCAACTGAATTTTTTAAATGGGGTGTGCAAGGTTATTTTAAAAACAGATTTCCTATGAAGAATTTTTGGGAATGGGATCACCGAGATCGTACAAATATATGTTTACTAATATCTAATTCCATTCCCATTGAGGATGAAGAAACTGACAATAACCCATGAAAGATATGAATTATTTCTTAACATATGATTTGATATTATTGAATCTTAGGATATAATTCATGATTTTGTTTATAGGAAATATGTATTTCAGAATATGATGGAAAGGAATAGTCAATGGATCATGAAGAATGTTGAATGGTGAGAATTCAACATAGAAGGGATTCAACTATTTTGATAGATTTTAAGATGTTAAATTCTTAAAAGTATTAAGGATCATTTGAGGATGAGAATACATTAGAAGAGTTTTTATAGTATGTGTAACCCTAATGTTTGATATATGAAAATTTTATTCAAGGAATAAATATCATTTATTTTTTGGATATAGTTATAAAGATCCATTTGGGTTTATATGATCCTTGATTTTTAGGCAATTATAGTTTAATACATTTGGGGATGCAAAATGAAAGTTATTAGATAAACTTTTAGGTTTAAATATGTTATGGTAATTTTCGATGAATTTATCTCTTTTTCATGAATGGAATAAAATTATATTGTTTTTTATAAAGGAAAACATGCTGACCTTATGACTATCCCTCACGTTGGAGAAAGCTGCGGGAATCAAACCCATAACAAAAGTGTGACTCAGATTTATCGCCTACCAATGGACTACATGAACTCCCAAGTTAGTATGTCTAATTCTTTTCAGTTAAATAATTTTATGAGTCAATAATATGTTGATTATGGGTTATCTGTGGAAATGATTAACCTATCACTGAGAATATGTGATTTGGTTAATTAAGCATTAGTCTAAGTGTTTTAAGAGTAGACGATGTTTTTGAAGATAAATGTTATGATTTTTGTGGAAGACTAAGTGATCAAATCATATTGAAATTTTGAGATTTAATCATAGTTTCTATTAAATTGATGAGTTTATGGGTAGTTTTTTAATAAATGGTCTTTGTTGAACATTGGGAATTATTAGAAAAAGTTTGGAGATTAAGAGTAGTTTTTCATTTTGTATTACGTGATAGTCTACATGTTGATTCTAGCACTTTTTAGGTGACCTAGTCGATTTGAATACTCATCGTTTGGAGAAAATAAGTATTTGTGGTAGAAATTTAGTAAAGAGTGAATGTCTAAAAGAATAGTAAGTATGTTTCCTTATGTATTTAGTTAAGCTCAAAAATAAATTCCTCAGCATTATGAAATGTAACATAAAACAAAAAAAAAATCGATTACTTTTCCTACTAGGGAATCAATGACCCTTTAACCCATCACATGTTTTTGATTTTCTGGTGGTAAACATTCTCATAATCATGTTTTCTATCACTCTCAATTAGAACATGATCATTTATTCTCTCTTCCATATCCATGTTTTCCTACATGGAATCATAGTATGGGTTATCATGGGTGACCATTGTAGTTCTTTTTATTTCTTTTAAAGTGATAGTTTTACTGACACTTTTCCGATGTAAGACTATTAATGAAGTTTTCTAGACCAGTTTTAAAATTGTGAGGATGCAATTCCTAAAAGGGGGGAAGGATGTAACATCACAGTTAAATAGTGAAAATGAAATTTTAAATATTTATTAATATTTGTGAATTAAATATAAAATCAACTTTAATGGGGATACTATATTCAATGGCGTACCTGATACATAACAATGGGTTTCTTTGAAATCTTACGTTGCATACTAATAATATAATATTATTATTTTAAATGGATATTAACGCATACACATTGTATTGGTGGAATAATAATAACTAAATAAAATATTATTATACTTGTTTGTTAATTTTTTTCATTTATCTAATAAAATTTAGAGGCATAAAATAAAAAAAGAATATGCTTTTAAGCATGAATATTCTAATATTACCTAAAAGGTCGGTTTAATGCAATTTGATGGTGAATCCTCATTAAATATAGTTTTTGTCACTTTTATATGGTCCAATTCAAAAAATAAAATTCTTATTTAGAATCAGGACATCAAAATTTACATTGGGTAAAATTTTGGTTTTTTTTCTGATAAAATTCTTTTTTTGATGAATAGTGAAAAACACCGTATTTTATTTCAAAACTGCCTATTAATATTATTTATTTATATGGATATATTATTTTATTAATTTGTTTGAAAGTGTAATTAGATTATATATTCACCATTTAATTCGATGGTGGTCATTGGAATTATTTTCACTTTGAAATTGGACAGAAACAAGTGTCTTCCGTTTAACAAATATTGTTTCTTAAAACATGCTATTTGTTTTGACAGCAAGATTAAATTTTAAATTAATAAATGAAAATTATATGTTTTAAATTTTATAGAATAGTAATAATTTTTTAATTCAGAATATCAAATATATCTTAGGCTGAATTTTTGATATTTTTCTGAAAAACTTTAATTTTTGGAGAATAGTGAAACAACGAAGTAATAGTTAAATAACTAACTTTTTTACTTAAATGAAATTTTACCACTTCTGTGAATTGAGTTTTACAAATAAAAAATACATGATTTTTATTATTATGTAAAATGTGGTTCAATAAGATGAAATTATTTGTTATGGTGAATAGTAACTTTTGACATTTATTTACCACGGTTAAAGGTAAAGAGGGAAATTCAAGGTAAAAAATATTATAATAATACAAAATTACCGTATCATTTTTTTTCTAAAAATATTGGATGTGTCATGGCCGACCATGGGAATCATTGAGTAGATTTTTGGATCCCATAAATCCACTTAGGAGTGATAATGACACTTTAATAAATTTAATGTAATGACAAAAATGACACAAAAAACACTTTTATTAAATTAATTTATACATGGGGTATATATGTTATCCTTTCGACTATAAATATTAAATGGAAATATAAAAATAATTCATAAATAATGTTAAATTTTTTATACTTTTTAGATATCATATAAATAAATTTATTTATGACACAAATTGATGTAGTATTTTTCTCATTAATAAATGATTTAAATGAATGAGATTATAAATATTAAAATAACATCTATAACTAGTCCAATTATTATTGGATGAATTTATTTATACCATGATCCATCTTATAATCAACCTTATTGAGTTTTTATCCTTTAGAAACCAAAAATCATTATTTAATAAAATAATATTTTTACACTTTCCTAAAGAACTCCACCCCTAATAAAATGCCCTCACTTCTAACCCATTCATCACATATATCAAGCCCCTTTCCTCTTCCAAACCCTACCCAAAA
Source organism: Viscum album (assembly GCA_963277665.1). Classification (NCBI taxonomy): domain Eukaryota; kingdom Viridiplantae; phylum Streptophyta; class Magnoliopsida; order Santalales; family Viscaceae; genus Viscum; species Viscum album. Next base: position 718,673,593 of record OY728151.1, on the reverse strand, counting down.
AATCTCTTGAGATATTTATCTCTTTCCTAGATGACATAACATAGGCCGTAGGCACTTCAAGAAGTCCTTTTGGTTCAAACCAAAGGGAGTTACCCGAATTAAAGGTAACATTTTCTGTTAAATTGTTTTCTTGTATTTTCTTATGAAAACCATAAATATTATAATTTATTTATTTTATAACAACACCATTATACCCATTATTATAGGATGTTGTTATAAGAAGGATTTTAACTACACTTACACACACCTTCATCTAATGGATAATCAACATACTACTTCTATTGGTGGAAAACTAACACCTCACGAAACGAGGATTGTTCTATTTTCTCATACCACCTCATATGGTAGCCATTATAGTGGAACTATATATATATATATATAATATATTATGTTTATGTTTTCTTTATGCTTCTATATTTTTAATTTATATAATAAATTAATGGTACCAATTAGGAGTAAACACAATAATTTCTTTTGAGGAAGTGCGGACTACCGCCCCCTCAAAGTTATATAACATGTTCATACCAAACATGTGTAATATAAAGGAAGAAGTTATTGAAATTATATATGATATTATACTGGAATTATAATATAAATATGTATCATTAAGTTTTCTTTCAATTAAAATAATAAATTGAAATGAATGTAGTGTTAATCCATACGTACATCTTACCGTCTCATTGAACAGTGCATTTCATTTCTTATCACCGACTGTTGTGTACTATTATAAATAATTATATATAATAGATATTTATGTTATATATGATATAAAAATCATTATTATCATTCTGTAGATAATATAATCTTGACCACATGGACAACTTTTAATTATAATGTGTTAATTGTTTACTCAAGAACCAAATATCGAAAAAATGTCCATTATTAACATAAATGATTATATGATGTTTATAACAATGCATTGACTGATAAAAAATAATAATAAAATTGATAAAGGGTTTTCAATCATGTATGAATTAACTTAGATTATTATTCAGGAAGAATATGGATCAAACTAGTTATGTCGGACACGAGATAAGGGGTTTCTTATCTCACTATTAATTGCATGTGATTTCCATTGTTTGCCAAAAATTTAATGCATGTGGTGTATTGTGTACTTCCATTTGGTTCATATTTTCATGATTCTATTTATATTCATTTTATTCTATGAATAATTATGTGGTCATTAACTTTTGGTCATATGAATGGATTGATTACAATGTGGTCTGGGATTTTCATCTCAATTTTTCTTCCTGTGAGATTCATTCTATATTTTCCACTATTTTCTTTTGTGTAGTGTTTATAATAACCATTATTGTATTAATTGTTTAATAAATCCAATTTATGGGTATTTACATCATTATTTTATGATCCTTATTTCATGGGTTTTATGTTTCGTATGTAACCAAATCAGTAATGGAACCTTTTACCCCAATTCACATTCCTTGGGTTAATCTTCTAATTTTTAATTATGTCATTTTATGATTATGTGTGGAATCAAACTATTTTAAATTAAGTTTTAATTTAATGTCTCCATTGTGTGAATATACTTTCTATACACATAATTATTCCATAAATAAATTCTCAAGTCATCATATGAACATGATAAGATTAATTTCAACTCAATTTCAATTAATTGAGTTAGACATCCAAGTCATATGTTTTGTATAAAAAATAACATGTGTGAATTTCGTATGATTTATTTACATTGAATATCCCATAATATTGAGTGTATTTATATTTTTCACACATTGTTATGTATTTGATTCATCCTTAATCTAAGGATTCCATTTTTATATAGAATTTCTTCTCAATTTACATTCCACTGAGACATCATTTTGTTATGCACCAATTCACATTTATACGGTGTATATACTATCCTTCGTCATATTATATCATGAATCCCTTTATCATCATTATATTATAATGTTTTGATTAATTATTATTCCTCTATTATTAGTATTCAAGCATCTATCATTTTGTTAAAAACTCTTAAAATGAAATACTTTTTTAATTGGTTTAAATATTTATTCATCTAAATCATTATCATAAATTTTCATGTTCTAAGAAATGGTTTTTTGGATGTATTATTATGGACATTAATGTTTTCAAATGATAATTCATTTATAGAATCATAGTGGTATGGGACACTTTGATTCAAAAATCCCTATATTAAATGTTTTAAATGGTTTTAAAATTGGTTTGATAAAGCATTTTTTATTTCAATATCATGATTTGATATATTGGAATGTGTAAATGTTATCATTCCTTTATAATTTCGGTATGTGTTATGACTATGTTATAGTTATTTGGAATTGTCTACGTATATGGGTGGTTCTCTTAATAACCTAGGTCTAGTGACCCTGAGATATCTCTCCAATTAATTGGGTAATGTGATGGAGGTAAACATTAATGTTTCTCCTAAGAGATATAGGGAATATAATGTGATAGGTATTCCAAATGGTACTCCCTATGTAACTGTGGAAGCTAAAATGTATGTATGTTATTAATATCATAAGTTACCATTATGATTTATGATTTCGTTCTATTATTCATAAATCATATGATTTCATGACGTATGTTACGATTGAAACGTATAGTTTCCATGATTTGTATTTCTTGATGGGCTAATGTATTCTTTCTTAATCTTGTTACCCTTACTGAGATTTTTATTCTCATACCCTATTTTTGAAATGTTTTCCAAAGGTCATAATGATGAATAGGGTCATGGATGAGATGAAGGAAAGGCCACGCTGTCTAAAACATGGGACTTGACAAGTCTCTATTTTTATAAATTTTTTATATGAAAAATGGATACTTACTAGTAGTTTATAAATATAATATTCAATTAATTATGTAATATTTATGGCCTAATTCTATAAAACACTAAATCTGAAAAGATCCTCAATGTGAATTCTTGACACATTCCAAGATTATGTAATGTTTATGGTTGGGTCCTTATAGTATTAATATCCATGTAGATGGTTTTTCAAAGAGGATTAATTTACCATCCTCAAATGGTATGAACTTATTTGAAATCATTCATGACTATAATTGAATGATGATGTACAGAAATGAAAAGATAACATATTGATAGTTGGTATGGATTTTCTAATGAATTGAGGTTGTATTGATGTTGATATTCCCATAAATGTCGATTTCAATTTCTCAAAATATGGATCTATATAAATGAATGTTTGTTTTTGATCCATGTCCAAATCATGTAACTCTTTACAACATGACATCATAGATGGCACAACCAGAAATTCATGGAGGTGCTGTAGGTTCATGACTGATCAGAATATGTTTTTGGATTTCTTAAATGTTCTTTTTATATTTTATTATATGATTGTATTATTATATGTTAAATTGTTTCATTATATTTATCAATTTGTATCACATTAATGTAAATTGAATTAACTAGTCATATAAATAAACACATTGATATTTTCCTACTATGTATTACTCACACCATTCAAGACTATCAAGGAAATAAGGTACCTGATTATAACATACATATTTTATGTATAGGTTGGGTGGAGGACTTGTTTTGATATTCTCGTTGGATTGTTGAGTATGATCTTGGAGGCCATGATGGTATTTTTCATATAGTGGGGAAATATCCCCATAAATATTTTTTATAACTATCATGTAATTGATAATACTAGTAGGTTGTATGTGATTGCCATATATTTATGACTATTGATTCTATTTCTTTGTATTCATAATATAATGATGTTACATAATTATATTTATTTTAAATATTGGTAAATATTATTTACATTTTTTCTTATATTTATTATTTTATACTTTGACTAAGGGTATATTCATCCCATGGATCAAATTTAGAACATTGCTGCTAGGAAGTAGCATCTAGAGAGAAGAGATCTTTGAAGTAAATCATGCATCATTCGTTATCATACCTAGTGATTACGGTCAAGATTTTACATTATAGTATTAGAACAAATCCTATATTGAATATAACAATTTGGGGGAGTTGGTTGACCTGAGATATAAGAAAATGTTAGATCATGTAATGATTATCTATCTATTGTGTCAATAATACCTTACTCATGTGAAGTCCATGATTCAAAGGCATGTGATTTATGTTTATCATTTTTTTCATGTGATAATATTTTTTTACCTTATGTGGACCACATGGATTTTGATTTTTTGATTTCATGTGGAATCAAACCATTACCTTATCAGTAAGAGTCATTTTTTAGATCATATTAAAAACAATGTTTTTTCATGAAATACAAGCTACATGTGTGGGATTGTAATAATTATGGATGACTCAACTACTTTTAAATAAAAAAAATTGAGTTTTAACATATGAGATCATAGTTATGTTATGTAACTCCCCAAGCATAGTAACCCAGAGTCGGTGCATTATTACATAACATTGGATTGATCACAAGAGATCATGTCTTGAAAGACCGATTAGTTTAGTAGTCTTAGAATCACTAGATGCATTCATAAAGTTTACATTACATCATATAGTGAAAAACTACAATAACACCTTGTCTCCATAGACCACACTCATATCCCCTCGTACAATCCCTGCTGGTCATTCATAAAATATTTCTTCACATCCTGGGAAAAATAATACATAGAAATGGGTGAGATTAAATGCCTAATAAAGATAACAATATAGCAGAAACTTTCATAAATAATCATAAACATTTAATGCAATGTATAACTAAATCAAAATCCATTAAACATGAAATTCAGAATAATATGGAAAAAATAAAATGATATAATTCCATTTACTTATTCAAATTGATATTCTATTAATCGAATAATCACGTGAAATATCAATAACTACTTTCATAATGATGGAAGGCATAATGCCAGACTATCATAACCACATAGTCAAGGCCATGTGCCAAGACTAAAAATATTATTTTTTCAAGGACTTGTGCCAAGACACTAGTTTTTATCATGAGACCTACTGATGCATCGAGGAGCTATAGTAGGTTCCACCCGTCACATAGTAAGTCCAATGCATTCCTCATATGAAAAGGATTAAACATAACATAAACATTCGTAATAAAACAACCATATGAAATGTAAATACTTTCTCCATAAACCATGAATGGTATAAAAATAACACATCCATAGTCAAAAATATCACTAAACCTTAAATACTATATTGAAGTTTTGTATGATACTAAATCAACTTGAAATAAGCTTAAAATTCATCAAAGGATGTTGACATAGATGAAATCAAAACTATTTGAGAGAAATATCTATTTTTTTAAATCATTTAAAAGTAAAATAATTATAAAATAAAAAATTTACTTTGAAAAAGTTATTATAATCTTGTAAGTGAAGCTTTGAAAATTGTATGACGGTGGAAAATAGTTGCACACACAGTATAAGTTAAAAAATACATTCTTACCTTAATTCTGTTGAAAAGGTTAAAAATGACCTTGTTTGGAAAACGACATAAAGATTCCTTTATAAACTTCTTAAAAAAATTCAACAAGGGTATAAATGAATTTAAACCATAGTCTGTAAAATAGTAAAAATGATTTGAAATACATTTTTAAGAAACATGGATGTGGATGATAAAGAGGTCCTAGTAGATAGTTACTTATAAACAACCTTAGATAATGAAGAGATTGTGCAATAAACCCTTACCATGTACTTCTCCTTGGTTGAGGATAAGTTAATATACTATATAATGGTTATATAATTTTTATTAAATTATAAAACAATCACATACGTTAATATGATATCATATATGATCTTTTAACATTGATTTGTTAATAATATCATATTGTTATCATCGTTTCGGGTGTTAACATACTCATTTTGTTTTATATGTTCTGTTACATAAGTCATGTTTGTTATTGATAGGATGTATATTATTCATATCCAGAATGATATAAAGTCCTTAAAAATTATTCTTAATCATCACATGATAATTAGACTTGCATGGATACGATGTGGAATGGATTTAATCGCGTTCGTGGATACGATAGCCTGTACGTACTCACGAGTGACAATATCACTATTTTGATATTAAAATGATATATAATTGGATGGTATATCATATATACATAATAATTCTCTTTTTATATTCATTATTTACAACAATTACACATCATTATCATACCCATCCAAATAATAATGTTTTTAATAACAATTACACCACGACACGGAGACTGTAAGCCGTACGTACGCATGTATGGTGACATGTCATTTATAGGATGGATAGAATAATGAATATGGTTGTACCATATTTATAATAACATAACCGTATATAGAAGATACTGTAGTTATTATTTTATAATGGAAATAACAAATAAAGAAGAAGTTGAAGAAGAAAGGAACTTGAATGATGGTGGTGAAATCATTACCTCTTCTTCGAGTTATGTCTTTTGATTTTATCAAAAGGGCTCAATAGAATGTATTTCTGTTCAAAATAAGTCCTCTGGGTAGAAGTGAGGAAAGTTTAGAGAATATTTGCTTAGGGTTTTGCCGAACCAAAAGTATTTGAAGGTGTGAATATTTGGTTAGAAGTGGTGTCCTTTTATAAGGGGGAGGAGGGGCTCATTAGGAAAAACTTAAATTATTAATATATAATAAATTCATACTCGATTTATAATGACTCCAAAGTAGATAATTCAACGTATAAGGTGGGTATGGGTATAAATGATTTCAAATAATATATTTTAGACAGGTTTGGCTCACTAAATTAACCTTATCTTTATGTTTTAACTCTTAGTTAATTATTTTGACATTTACTATGTCACTTTGTATTTTTATATTATATAGTTAATAAACATACTATACACATCCAAGAGACCCCCAAGTGGTAAATTAATGATACATATATCATGATATAACTCTTTTGGTTGTATATTAGATTTTTAGGAATATATTATCACTTAATAATATTTTATTTGTTTTAAAAACTCATTTATGTCAATTTTGACACTATTCAATAATTGGTTTTTGTTAAATTCTTAACAAATTTTTTAATTCTAATAAAATTCATTTAATAAATCCTAACTTGTAATATTAACAAATAAAATTCGTGGATGATATAAAATCTTTAATATTATGTTTATTGTAACTTTTATAATATAAATTATTTGATTCCTTCATTAATATGGAAAACACTACATCATTATTGGGTCATAAATAAATTTAATTATTAAATGTCTAAAAATTATAAATAAAATACCTTTATGTAATAATTTGATTTTATCTTTCTAATGAATATTTATAGTTGAAAATATAACATATATATCCTGATATAAAAATTGATTTACAAAAAGATATATGCTTATGTCATTTTTGTATTTATTTTAACAGAATTAATATAAAGTGTCCTTATCACCTACAAGTTACTCCATGGGGTCCCATAATCTACCCAAAGATGATCATGGTCGGAAATGTGTCATCCAATAAGGTTAGATCACTTTTTAGGGTAATTTAAAATTATTATAATATTATTATTTTTTCCATTATTTACAGGATTTACCTTTTAACCATGGTAAATAAAATATTTACCGAAGTAATTATTCAAAATGTCTAAAAATAAAAGTTACATATTTATAAAATTTGGACATCCTGATTCCAAATATGGTATATATTTTTCTAAATTCAAAACACAAAATGGGAATAAATTAATTTAAAATTAATTCCCGCTGTCAAAACCAAAAGCGTGTTTTTAACAAATAATACTTATCAAAGGATTGACACTTGTTTATGTACAGTTTAATTGTAAAATCTCTTCCAATGACCAGTATTGTATTAATTGGTAAAATTATATTATAAATATAATTTAAAACCACTAAAATTAAAAATTTATACCTATTAATTATTTTGATTAAAAAAGTTGTTTTTAATTAAAATTTTGTAATTTTCACTATTCATCAAAATATAAAAGTTATTAGAAATGTACAAAAACTTTACCCTAAGATAATATCAATATTTCAAATAAAAAAATGATGTCTATTTTCAAAATTAATAACATAAAAGTTTCATTTATTAATTTTAAACAAATTCCCGCTATTAAACCCAAAAGGCGTATTTTTATGAAATAACAACTATCAAAAGTTTTATCCTTGATTATGTCCAATTTCGAAGTGAAATTACTTACAATGACCATAATTGGATTAAATGATAAAAATATAATCTATTTATACTTCCATACCATTAAAATTTAAAATTTTACAATATAAATTATTTTGATTAAAAAAGTTGTTTTCACATTAAATATAGTATTTTTTTCTATTCACCCATATATGAATGTTATCAGAAAAACAAAAAAACACTATTGAAACTAAATTATTATGTACAGATTCTAAAGAAGAATTTCATTTTTTCATATTGAATATATAAGAGTTTCAAATATTGTGTTTAATAAGGATTATTCATTAAACGACGATAAAATTGCCTTTTTTTGAAAAATACTTCTTTTATCTGAATAAAATGTATTTTTTCTTACATTATTTATAAGAAAATAATAATATGTATTCTAAAATTATAAGGATTATATAAAGTTTAAAATTTATTTAATACTATCGATAACTACTTTTTAACGGCTTTTTTGGTATGTCATGGTTCACAAGAACTCGGTGTTGCATGAAGTGAATGTTATTGAATTACATTGAAGAAATAAAATACTATGAAATATTGGTGGGTTATATTCTTACATATTTCAATAAATTGCATCCTTTCAATTTGAAATTATTTTTCTAAATTAAAGGTTGCAAATAGAAAATACCTTTAGGAAAACTCACTTCGGAAATTATGTTAATAAAATTTAGTCTTAATAAGAGGAAAAGGAAAATTAAAGGGTCACCACCAAATTATAATCTCGATTAGGAGATCATTGGTTGAAATTAGAGACATATAATTGGAGGAAAAATTTAAATATTTATAGGTAGTGATTGAGTTCATCAATCCCCAACAGGTGTAAAATTGAGGGCCTTAAATTCATCAATCTATGATGATTTAAAATACCATCAGTTCAACAAAACATATGGTATTAGGATAACACAATTTTTATAAGATCTCTTAACTAAAGTATATGAATTAATTTATTCATTGAATTATAGAAGAAGAAAAATATATACTTGACAAGTAGAGTCTCATCATTTAACTATGTTCTACCACAAACTCATCTTTCAATCTAAAAGATAATATAACTTAAAAATAATATTATATTTATCCTATTCGTATAGTGTTCAAAAAAATGAATTTATAATTCATCTACCAAAACTATTAAAAAAACAACATTATTCAATCCAAGACATCACATGGCTCATTGGTCGGTGATACACCCTTTTCGCCATTCGGTTGTGGGTTCAAGTCTCACGGCTTTTCCGGATGTGACGGGTTGCCGCTCGACCTCTAGGTTGTCCTTTTTATGGAAATCCAAAAATAATATCAAACTAGACATATCCCAAATACATTTGTCCAAACTCACAATACAAAATTTATAAGGTTGGTAAACACAATGAAGATCCTTTTTTCCACGTAATAGCATGTTATCACCTTCATCATATATTATTTTAAAACACTGCAACATCCTGAAATACCATAAAACCTTTTTGAATACATTCATGAACCCTTATTACTTATAGAATACTGGATATACTCTTTCTATCCAAAAATTTTGTAAACTCCAACAATGATGGAATATATAAATCATTAATCTGTTTCAAGGTATTCAATAATATCCGATATATATTATCTAAATAAATAATGTATTATTCCAAAATCCTTACCTCAGTATCAGAACCATATTATGGTTTATATTTCTCTCATCCATATAATTTCCAAAAATTTATCCTGTTATTGAGTCACTTTTCACTGTTCCACACAATCTCAAGTCCTTAATAAAATAGTATTGCATTACAATCCTTATATACTCCATAATTTTTATAACCAGTCCATTGTTGATACAACATTGAAATGACATAATTCTCTAATAACAATATAATAACTGTAATCATTCATCCTCATCTGTGATAGTATCATATCTCGATTATTCTCCAATAGCATCATTTGGGGCATACACTGATGATTTGGCAATTGGTTCGCGTAGTGTCCCAAATCCTTACAGATGAAGAATTGTACATTTGAAACATTTTTCTTACCCTTGTAGTCACGTACATGGTGACCTTTTTATCCAAACTTATAACAAACTCTCATTCCATTCAAACATGGTCCAGAGTGTTTCTTCCCACATTTATCACATATAAGAAAATTCTTCTTTTCACTCTTCCCTTTATCCATCTTTCTCTCTTCCATCTTTTCCATCTCATTATTTCCTTCGAAGACATAGGTCTCAGAAAATTAATTACTTATCTTATTAACACATGATATTATTTCTTCATATGTTGAGAATACATGGGAGACTATTTCCCTTCTAAATTATGGGATAATATCGTGAAATATATGATCCTTCATACTCTTTGGAACATATGTATTGTTGCAATTCACATTACTTCTACTGGGCGCCATTTCTACACAATAGCATAAAATATGTGAGTTTATGAATTGAAATGAATAATTCCAAACTTGTAAAATACCTAACATAAATTGAATAGTTTATGGATATAGTACACAATCATAAAAATGTTTTCATTGAGAAAATATATACTCATAAACACATTATAATGGTCTTTAAAAAAATTAGAATTATCCTAATCCTATCCCTTGGGAGTTTCATAACCAAGAGTGCAACAATGCCCGTTTTCGTGCACCCGTTCCAATTCGAATCTAGCTCAAAATGGTGTTTTCGGGTTATACCCCTAGGTACATCTGTGCCAGAGCCACCTCAACCTGCTCGTATCCAGATAGGGATGTATTGCTCGGAAAACCCACAAAATCATTACAATACCAAAATTATATGAAGTTCTTCTTTAATAATCCCTGAAGTCCATATTAGGTCAATGTGCTATAATCATAGTTTAACTAAATTTAGTTTCCATGTTTTGTACTAAACTTCCTCTGATTTCAACTGTAACGCCCCAACCCCAGTTACTTAGAGTAGGTGCATTATTACATTACATTTTCATGATAACAAAAGATGAAGTCTCGAAAGACTGATTTGTTTACTAGCCTTGGAATCACTAGATACATTCATAATGTTTACATTACATCATAAAGTGAAAAACTAAAATAACATATAGTTTCCATAGAAAACACTCATATCCCCTCATTATATCTCTACTAGTCATTCATAAAATACTTTTTCATATACTACGAAAAATAAAACATAGAAATGGGTGATCTCAAAGGCTCATTAAGGATAACAATATAGCAAAAACATTCATAAATAAGCATTAACAGTTAAGGAAATGTATAACTAAAACAAAAGACTTTTAAACATGAACTTCATCATAATATGGAAAAAATAAAATGACATAATTCCATTTAATTATTCACATGGATATTCATCTAATTGAATAATCACAAGCAATATCAGTAACCACTTTCATAGTGATGGAATGGATTATGCCAGACTATCATAACCACATAGTACAGGCATTGTGCCAAGACTATAAATACGATTTTTTCAGGGCCTTGTTCCAAGACACTAGTTTATCTCATGAGACCTACCAATGCATCTACGAGATATAGCGGGCTCCACTCATCACTTACTAAGTCCAATGCCTTCCTTATATGAACATGTTTAAAAATAACATAAACATTCGTATTAAAACTAGCATACGAAATGTAAATACTTTATCCGAAAACCATGAATGGTATAAAAATAACACATCCACAGTGAAACATATCACAAAATCTTCAATACTATATGTTAGTAATTTATCATAATAAATATACTTCAAATAAGCTTAAAATCCATCAAAGGATGCTGACATAGATGAAATCAAAACTATATGAGAGAAATATCTATTTTTTTTTGAAATCATTTAAATGTTACATAATTATAAAATAAAACATTTACATTGAAAATTATATATTAATCTTTTAAGGGAAGCTTTTACAATTTTATAATGGCGGAAAATAGCCGCACCTGGTATATAAGTTAAAAAAGACATTCTTACCTTAATTCTGTCGAAAAGGTTAAAAGGGACCTTGTTTTAAAAATGAGAGAAATATTCCTTTATAAAATTCTTATAAAAAGTCAACAATTATATAAATTTATTTAACCCATAATCTTTAAAATAGTATGAATGATTTGAAATACATATTTTAGAAACATGGATGTTGATGATAAAGAGGTCCCAGTAGATAATTACATATAAATAACCTCGAATAATGAAGAGATTCTGAAATAATCCCTTACCATTTACTTTTCCTTGGTTTAGGGTAGGTTAAACTCCTCTATAATGGTGAGATAATTGTTATTAAATCATACGAGAATCATATACAATAATATGATATCATATATGATCATTAATCATTTCTTTGTTAATAATATCTTAGTGTTATCGTCATTTCGGGTGTTAACTTACTCGTCTTATTTTGTATGTTCCGATACATAAGATGTGTTTTTATGGATAGTTTGTATCTTATTCATATATATAATTATATCATGTCCTTAAACATTATTTTTAATCATCAAATAAGAATTATACTTTCATGGATATGATGGGTAATGGATCTCATCACGTTCGTGGAGACGGTATTCCGTACATACGCACGAGTGAGAATATCATTATTTTGATATTAAAATAATATATAACTAGATTGTATATCATATATACAGAATAATTATAATGTTATATTCATTATTTACATCAATTGCACATCGTTATTAAACCCATCCAAATAATAGTGTTTTGAATAAATATTATAAATGCATTCAATAGACCCACAAGTGGTCCATTAATGATACAAATATCATTAAATAATTCTTTTTTCCAAGCCTTATATTTTTATGAATCGAATATCAATTAATAATATAATATTTTTTAAAAAAAACTCATTTGTGTCAATTTTGAAACTATTCAATAATTGATTATTGTTAAAGTCTTAAAAACATTATTATTTCAAATAAAATTAATTTACACAATAATAACATGTGATATTAACCAATAAAATTCTTGGATTGAATAAAAACTTTCAAATTATATTTATTTTAATTCTTATAATACCAATTATTTGATTCTTTCATTAATATGGAAAATACTGCATCATTATTGTGTCATAAATAAATTTAATTACTAAATTTCTAAAAATAATAAATAAAATACCATTATGTATTAAATCATATTATCTTTCTAATGAATAATTATAGTAGAAAATAGATCATATATAACCCTATGTAAAAATTACTTTTCTAAAATATATTTTCTTATTTCATTTTTGTATTTACTTTAACATAATTAATATAAACTGTCCTTATCACCTACAAGTGGCTCCACGGGGTCCCAAAAAAGACCCAATTATGCCCATGTTTGGAAATGTATCAACCAATAAGTTTAGGACAGGTTTTAGGGTAATTTATTATTATAATAATATTATTTTTTTTACCCTTATATACCAAATTTACCCTTTAACCATGGTAAATAAAATATTTACCGAAATAATAATTCAAAATATCTAAAAGTAAAACTGACCTATTTATAAAATTTGCACATCCTGATTACAAATATGGACTCAATTTTTCTAAATCAAAACACATAAGTGGAAGAAATTAATTTAAAATTAATTCTCGCTGTCAAAACAAAAGCGTGTATTTAAGAAATAATAACTATGAAAAGATTGACACTTGTTTATGTCTGGTTTATTTTTGAAATCACATCCAATGACCATAATTGTATTAAATGGTAAAAATATATTATAAATATACTTTAAAACCTCCAAAATTCATAATTTATCACTAGTAAATATTTTTATCAAATTTTTTTAAATTAAAATTTAGTAATTTTCACTATTCATCAAAATATAAAAGTTATCCAAAAAGTACCAAAATTTCACCCGAAGATAATTTTGATAATCCAAATCCAAAAATGAAGTCTATTTTACCAAATTAAAAAAATAAAATTTGTATTTATTAATTTAAAATTAATTACAGCTATTAAAACCAAAAGGCATATATTTAAGAAATAATAACTATCAAAAGTTTGACACTTTATTATGTCAAATTTCAAAGTGAAATTACATAAAATGACCATAATTATATTAAATGGTAAAAATATAATCTATTTATACTTACATACCATTAAAATGTATAATTTGACAATATAAATTATTTTTATTAAAAAAGTTGTTATCAGTTAAAATATAGTATTTTTCACGATTCACCCAAATATGAATGTTATCAGAAAAACACCAAATCATTATTGAAACTAAATTCTTATGTCCCGATTCTAAATAAGAAATTTATTTTGTCAAATTTAATATTAAAAAATTACAAATAATGGATTTAAAAATGCTTCACTATTAAAAGGCGGTAAAATTGCTTTTTTTTAAAAAATACTTCTTTTATATGAAAAAAATGAATTTTTTCTTAAATTATGTCTAAGAAACTCATTATATGGATTATAAAATTATTAGGAATATATAATGTTAAAAATTCAGTTAATATTATTCATAACCGCTTTTGAACGGCTTGTTTGGTAAGTCATGGTGCGCTAGAACTCAGTGTTGCGTGTAGTGAAAGTTATAGAATTATTTTGAATAAATAACGTACTATGAAATCTTGGGGTTTTACATGTTATATTCAAATGAACTCCTATAGTTATATACTTTTTATAGTAGGTATTAGAGTATATAATTTGATTCAACTGGGAAAAGTTATTTAAATTGATTAAAGTGGGTATGGTTATGTTCCCCCTCTAGGAATGGATGGTGTAGTTTTTCTTGTTATGTCATTATTCAGAATTTTTATCTTAACAACTATCTTCATTGAGATTCGTTTATTTATGTATTGTATATTAATGTGCCAACTATGTTATTTTTTGTGGATCCATATATCTCCCAATGTAAATCTATTTAACATAACCTATTCCCAATGGCCATCTACATGGTTTTTCTAATGTCTAAGTCATCATGGAATAAATTTAGAGATGATCTTGGATGATGTACTGTAGCCCATGACCCCTAGAGGTACCTTTTTAATGGTTATGTCTATGAAATTGTGGACTCAAATGTGACCCTGATTAATAGTGAGTTGGTTATTAATTTTATAAGAAATCAACATGAGTATTATATTCCTTTTGAATTGATAATAATGGTAAATACAATAGGGGCAGTTTTTATTAAAGAGGATTTATTTAGTGTGTTGCTAACCATTAAAATTATTTAAGGATGGAGTTGTATGTTTCCATGTAACCCAATAGTATAGAACACGTATAATTATAGTACTTTTGATATAATGTTGGGTTTTAGGGTCCTAGGATTCTTGTTTCAGTGTGGACCAGATAAGATATTGTCTAGAATTATATACCACAATGTAGTGCATATTGAATTTTGTGTGAATACCCCTAGGTTTTTTGATCTATGAGAGTTAGATTGTGGGTTCAAACTTAATGTATTGAACAAAAAACCAAAATGATGAATATTAAGTGCTGAATCTCAACTAAAAGTAGTTGTTTACTCTATAGAGGAGCTCTATGAGTTCTTGGGTTTTATGGTGAAAGATCCTTGTTGTGTGAATTGATATGCGGATATGTTAGTCTAGGGACTAAGGTCTATATATTTTGTGGTAATATCGATTATATTGTAGTGTTTTTGTGATTTTCTCGGAATCCATGATGTGTGAGTGTTCATGACTATATCCATGCACTGGGATAGTGAAATGGTGGATTAAGGTGGTGAACTGACCATTGGGAATATTTTGGTTTTTTAGATAATTTAAATTGAGGTAGTGACTGTAGGTTGCTAATGAATTTAGTTTACGGATAAAAAACATTTTTCTAGGAATTGGTGTATTTAGTGTGAACATATATGGGTATCGATGTCCATTAAATGTCGTTTTTGGAGATGTATCAATGGAGTAAAATGACATCATTAATGAGTAAATATACTATTATGTGGTAAACCTTTTTTTCATTGGTGGATATGTTATTATTCAGTGTAGTAGCTTGTGTGGGGGTATGAGACACATCTAGGATGGGAGTAGTAACCCACAAATCTAATGTTGTCAATGGAATAATTTTTGTGAGTGGATAATTTATTAGAGTGTTTTGTTTTATGGGTAATCTAGAAGTGTGCAGTGTTTGGTTATTTTCTTGAAAATTATGTTTGAACATTTGGTCAGATTCTGTTGTTTCAAACATTGATGTACTAGTTTTTGTATGGGGTATACCAATGTATTTGATGAGCATCAAGAACAAGGATACTCATATTCTTGGGTGCATCAACTGGGTTACATGTGAGTTGACATCTATTTAATGATGGTTCTTTGTCTTGTGTATGTATCACATTGAAACAATTACGGTGTCTCCAGAAGAATAGTGTGTAATTAGAAAATGAGTATCTAGATTCATGATGAATTACACATGCCTTATATAGATCATTTATTAAATGGAGGATAGAAGTGGGATTCAAAATTGATGAATAGAATCGATGTAAACCAATAAAGAGTTTGATCATTTGTGCATATATATAGGGTTGTGAGTCTTGTGTGTAGTGATTCCCATTAGAGATATAACCTATTAAATTCCAATAAATAGGTTTCAAAACTATGTTCTGTTTCAAGATTTATTCAATTATTTCGTTGCGAAAAGGTATCACAATCATATCCCATGGAGTGCTAGTTATTTAGGTTGTATACAATTCTATGTATTTAATTAAGAAGGTATTGACTAGGGTTTCTTAATAAACCTGAATTTAGTTGGTTGGAAATGAGTAGATCTCATTATATAGGGTATTAATATGGTTCTAAAGAGTTGGTTGATACTGCATTAATCTCATTATATGTGGTATAGATGTGGATCTTGGGACGGTTATTGTGTTAGGGTTGTGTGAGCAAGAAAATATTTGTTAGTTTGTCTCAAAACCATGAACTAGGTTTGTATCGAATCATAACATGTGAATTTTTTTTATTGAGTACAATGCAAGTAAAAATCACCTGTTCAATCATTTAATATAATAATATTGTTTAATAACATAATCTTGTTTATTCGATGGATGTAGTTGAAATCACTATGGCATGACAAGATAGATAATTGTGGTGATCACAATCAGGATATTGGGTGACAACATGATTATAAATTGAAATATCATGATTAATATTGATGTCATATAGTATGAGTGTGTTGGTAATTTAGATTTAGTAACACCCATGTGGTAGAGAGTTGGAATTTGATGATAGAACATAGAAAAATACTTTTAAGTGATGATAAATATTGATAAAAAGGAATGATACATGTCTTATCACAACATTTCAAATATGAGAATCAATATGGTTGGGATATTGTAATGACCTATTTCATTACATGTATTTGAATATTGGAGGATTTTAAAAACATGTCATCTAGTTAATAGATGATATATAGAATAAATAATTGAAATGATATTCGTTGTGTTTAATGAAAATTAAGTGGTGATTTTGGACTTAAATGGAATAACTGAGAGTGTATCTGTGGCAGAGACATTATTAGATGAGACATGAAGCATCCAAGGATGCTGCAGTTTCCACCATATAGATGGTGGCAAGAGATGTATCTCTACCTTACCTAAGGATACACCATTCATTATTGATGCATACACTAGGTAATCGGTGGGGGAATCAGCTAGCTGGTGGACCCAGAGCAGTGAGATAGTGGGACATGATGGAAGAGGGTTATATCTGGTGTTATGGGTTATTTCGGTCATATAATCACCTTCATGATTAATATGAATCACTAGTTTTTGGATTTCCACATAGATATGGAATCCTCTATATCTCCCAATGTTAAATCCCTTTCATTAGAGGTAGATCTAGATGGAAACAATTAGTGAATCTTGGGGAAATCCTATATTCTATTTCAATTTTGGAATATTTCGTCCTCATGGGATGGTATATAGTTGTATCATTCATAATTTATGGCCCACATTGTATTTTATTCCCTTTTGGATACTTTTATGTTTCAATTATATTCAATTATTCTTCAAATTTATTATTCATGACCTTTGGTTTATTATTTACTAGATCTTGATTAATGAATTTGTTTAAATTTATATTGGTTATTGGTGGAATTTTCTAGGAATGATGACGGTCATTATGAATGATGCTTGGGTATGTCCTATGATTATTGACATGCTTCCACAGAAGGTTTTTCATCTATGGTTTATACCATGATAATCTATTAACTGGTTTTTTTCAATTATTTTTTATTCGAACATTGGATCATGGAATCAATTTGTGGATTTTTCAATTCATAGAATCAAGAGTATTCCATTAGTGGATTTAACTATATTAAATGATGATGTGGATTAGGTACACCACATTGTAGGTCTATTTAAAAGTTTAAAATTTAATTATATTAAATTTATCCTTGTAATGTTTCTATATGATCAGCATTTCTTACATTAATGGCATAAAAAATAATGTTATTGTGATTTCTTGTCGGATTCGAATTGTATCTAGTTATGCAGTGAAACATGGAACTCCTGGGAATTTACGATGTTAAAATGGAATTTATTTCTTAAAAAAATTGATTTTTGATTTGATTGAGTCAGATTTATTTGAGTTAGCTGGATCTATGTACATTATCACATGTCTTAGGTTTAGATTTTTATATTATGAAATACAGTTACACCCCCTCAGTGGTCTACCTTGTGATTCATGTAGCACCTAAACAACTAAATGGATCAACTTTTTTGGCAATTTAATTTATTGGACTTATTAATTAAAATATGTGACTGTATGATTTTCCTAATAAGTTAATATTTTCAATATATTATATAATTAAACGAAATTGACCACAATAATGAACTGGTACCAATGATCATATTTTATATTATGTGTTGGGTTATTTCCTAGTTTCCAATCATCAATGTTTCAGTAGTTACGCATTTATTATATAATTTTATTCCATACCTAATGATGATGTTTGATCACACTGTGTGCATGTGAAACCGTGTGAGACATATTTTTTATATTGATTGCATATGGATGTGTTTGGATATTTTCTCATGATATGATGTGACGTTTGATCTACCATTCTATATATATATATATTTATTTATTCTACATGTTGTTAATCATCAATTCCATTGATTGTGCAGGTTGATCATTGAGATTAGGTCGACACATATAACCTTATAGGAGGATGTAAATATATGATAAGATTTTAATTGATTGATGGTGTGGAATACCTAGATCATTGGGATTGGCCAGATGATGGGATGTCATTTAATCTGGGTGTAGTTGTACCAATATAAGGGTTCACATAGATGGATAGTTGCATATTCAGAATGGCCAATAACTGAAATTCAATTTCCAAGGTCAAGAAATAATTATAACCACAGTTTTATATAATATTTTTAAGAACATAACATCTCTATATATAATTATGGTTTCATATATGTTCCTTGGAGATATTATTGAAGGATTTCATTATTATATATTTTATCATTTCTCTCTACACATATATTTTTTTCACATAAAAGTACACTACATTAACTATTAATGTATAAATCTATCCTTTTGTTTTACTAATATGTAATACTCACTCTATACACTGGAATCCATGAATCCTAGATACCAATGTATCCCTTACATATATTATGTACATGTTGGGATGATGCACTTGTTTCGTCATCTATCTAGGAAAATCACTATGAGTCTAGAGATCAAGAGGGATATGAAATATAGTGTGTATATATCCCTATATAATTTTTTCCCTGTCAATTATTTCTTGGATTAGCTTGGTGAGAGATCTGTAACAACTTTCTTCATGAAACATTTGAGTTTTGGTCACCCCCGTTCATAATTTACTATGGATATATAATTGGTTTTATAATTACTTTGATTATATATTATTAATATTATTGTATATTGATATGTTATTATTTACATTGATTGAGGGTATATCCTACCAAAAGTTAATCCATTGATCCATCTGTCTAGTCAGTTTCATCTATAATATTTGGATCTTCACTTGAGCACATGTGGAATTCTGGGTGTGACTTAGTCATTTAAGTTATAGGGTAACATCCAAATCATCAAACATATAAAATTTAAATCTATTTTTAAATTAAATTCACCATATATTAAAACAGAATGGTGTGTTGTTGCCAAACCACCCCATAATACCAGATACATCGAAAATCATTACTAAACTTCTTGTGTTATAGAAAATTTTAAATTTCTAGTTCATTCTATATGATATTAATCAACCCGATGTTAAGTATATTATGGTATAAAAAATATTTTACTCCAATTTTTAATATCCAACATCAATCAATATCATTGATGATACCCCGATTTATGTCATCTTCCATGAATATTGTGATTTCATAACCATAATCAAAAAAACATAACTTCAAATCCTACATGGATATTTTTAGATTAACATTTTTAGTTCAAACTATGATACCTTGAAACAATGTTTTTTCACATCCCTTAAAAGGAATAATTTTTTTCATCATTATATTCCCTAATCATATCAATATCTTCCTTAAAGACCATATTCTCTTAAAAATATATCGAAATAATTTCTAATATAATGGAAAATTTCACTATCCTAATGAATGAAAGGAACTAATAATGGTTCATATTTAGAAATGATGTTGTGAAATAAATTCCACCGCATTTCATTCCACATTTTTCATGTAAAATATTTTGGTCTTTATACTATTGAGTCTTGGATTGTTTTACCTTCTTCCAACATTGTTGAGCCTCCTCCATATGTTTCCTTGAAAACCTACACCACCTTCAATAACATGATAATCCATAATGAGAAATTTATACCCCTTATAAAATAAATTTTAAAAAATTAAATATTTTTATAGACTCATAATACATAAAATTGATATATTGAAATAATATGTTATTATAATATAATATTTTGAAATATACTCAATGAAATATATAATTTCACTTCAATACTCAGACTCTTGTCCTAACACACTCATCCTCACACTCAAATTTCATTTCTGACCATATAATCACCCTTCACCATGTATAGATTCTATGAATGATATCTGTCATCATATTCTTACATAAGTCCAAATATCAACATCTATATTGTTTCCACATTATTTTATTCTCTAGATTTCTATTCACCTAACCATTGGGTCTCCACATTCCACCCATATTGTAATTATTTCCAACTACCTCCATGATAAGATTCATATGTTCACATAATACTTCTTTTTTTCTATTTGCATCATATTATTTATGATTGATTATATACATACATATTAATATCATGAAATTGATCATTGAAAAACTAAATAAATAACCAACCCATTGATAAATCATTCATCCCATTTGTATTAAATTTAAAATTTCTCCATTAATTAATCACCATGATACACGAATATATATATATATATATATATAGAAGATCACCACCAATATTTTTCATTATATCCATGGATTGAAATATATTAATTTATTTTTGGTTGTTCTCTAATTTATAACTCATTATTTTCTCAATTTTGAAGTATAATAAAAAGGTATTGTTCAATTTATTTCTTATTTTTTTCTTCCCCCAATTCTTTGAAATTTTGTATAATATTATAATAAATTAAAAAAACATGTTTCTATAGATTTAGAGAGAAAAATAGCAACCTTTTACATATACATCATCACTCAAATGATGTCATGGTTTGCATTATTTTTCCTCCTCATTGGATCTTCCAACTATTCATTTTTCTCTCTTTTAAAAACAATTTATATTTTAATAATGAACATAATTTTGATTAACCTTTTTATTTATCCTTAATTTCTATTTGTACTTTCACCAACCATTAACCCTCTTTAAACTATCCTTGAAAAGAACTATAAGAAAGAAGTATTTATATTATTTAACTCAATAAGCTCTAATTTCAACACTTACATCTATATATGCATCATTCTTGAGGCTTTTACATCAATTATGTAATACTCAATGATTATATTCACATTAAAAAAGATTATCATCCAATAATCACTAAATTAAAATGTATGTGAGTGATACCTCATGAGACCATATATTTGAGTCCTTCGGATCAATTTTCTAATTAATCATGAACATTATATTATTCTATTAAATCATTATAATTTTTTTAATATAATAAAAATATGCCACTGTAGTAGGTAAATAAAACTAAAACATATTAATGTAACTCTAAATGTTATTAAATATCCATTGAATTATTATCTTCTTACTTCATGATGGGATACCACTTCATATTTACCTAATTACACTTGATTAATTTTTATTATTGGATGATACCACTTAAGATATTGAATATATATATTGTAACCATTAAATACATATCATAGGATCATTACAACATGAAATTCTTTAATACATCTTATTAAAAAATTGGCTTTGTGTAATAAAAAAATGATCTCGGTTATGTAATGGTTACACCATGTGAAATGTATCTCCCCATAACACTATCTTCACTAAACAAATTGTTATAATAATGATGTTCATGTGGAGAGGGGTACATCTCGAACATCATTATGAAGTGTAATATAGATACTAATCATTTATCAACACAAGATTTTTTATATTTTTTCCAACCCTTGAAGGATGTTATTCATTAGGAATCCCAACATGAAAAACCATCACTATTGATATTTGATTTAAAATCCTTCATCTTAATTATCTTAAAATTCTTTATAGTGTTAGCATAATATTACATATGAATTATTATTCTAATCATTCATCATGAATTCACACTTCATGATGAATCTTCCACCATATAATGTATTTTCCAAAGATCATTCTCCCTGACCATACAATGAAATCGTTACACCAATTAAATTAGTTGATTTGACTCCTATTAAATATCCAACATGACAATATAATATATGATTACCCATAACATTTATTGTATCATTTTATCATTCATCATTTATTCACGAGTAAATGACTTCTTTTTATAATTATTTTCTTGTTTTAATTATCTCAATGAAAATTTATTTACAAACATATCCATTACTGTAATTTACACACTTTTTTGATATTTAACACCAATTTATGTTAATTCTATCAATTATTTTTTCTAAAAGTTGAATTTAAATTAAATGTGAAATGTCCTTAGATTTTTCATAGGAATTAATATGTTCATTTTTAAAAATTTATTTCATATACTTAAATAATATAATTTCATATATATTTGGTTAGAGCATATATAAAATATATTAATTATATTAGTCATCATGTATTCATGTCTCAAATGTGTTGGTTTGGAATATTTATTTCCATTATTTTTTTTATATCTCAGAAACACACATTCATGGAGTATTTTATAACACCAAAATAACATTAATTAAACCATTATTTTAGGTAATGTTTTTATGGATTTAGAGATAACATCTTTGGTATGAACAAATTATTGAACAGTGACATTGCATGATATATTTTTCAAGGATTAATAGGAGGGTTCTCTAACATTCCCTTTACCTTTATGGATTTCAAGGTCATTTCCCTATTTATATATTTAAAATAACTCTCCATTAATTGAGAATCCACATCCTCATCTTCATAAACAATCATCAATTAAAAACTTTATCCACAATTTATGATATTCTTTCAGATGTATCAATTTATATTTATGTTCATTATTATTAGTTAATTTATCAATTATTTTTTATAAATTTTACATAAATGGATAATATTACCCATTCACTTCTAAAAAAATTATTCCCAAAACAAATCCTATAGAATTAATATTTTTTCTATATCAAAATTTTTAACAAAATTATAATAAAATACATTGATGAGCCCAAATTGATCAAACATTTCATAAAAATATTTGATTTATACTAGAAATCTATATGAAAATTCATAAGATTGACGAATATATATGATTTCACTCTAATTAGTTAAATCCTGATCTTCTTTATTAACTATAATATAATTTTAATTTCATGTTTATAAAAAAAATATTTAAGAAATTTTTAGATTATGATTTATCAATAGTGACAATCACACTTACCTAGATTAGTAATTCATTCATCCTATTGGTTTTTTTCATTTTGGTCCACATATTTATGAATGATTCAAAATGATTTTTATTTCTATATGTTCCCTTATGACCTTATCATTATGTAAACTATAATATTATATTTAAAATTGAATTGAAACATTTGTTTCCTTCATAGATTTTTTATAAATCACCTTTAATATATCTAGTATAAAAATGATAATAATAAAATTAATGGCTTTAGCAATTATATCAATAGTAATACCTATATCAAAAAAATTATATATATTACCATGATAGACACTTTAACTATTCATTTTAAAATTTTATCATGATATATTACATCCAAAATTGCATCACCATATGTATGAAGATAATAATAACCTTTTTTTTATAATAAAATATAGCTATGACAAAAACAATATTTAATGTTTGAATGAACATATATATAAAATACATAAATATATTTTATATATTGAACTCCATCTTAGTATCTATGGGATTTTATAGTATTTATTTTTGAAATTAGTTTTTTTATGATTCATGAGGAAACACATGAGGTTGGTGAATCAAAGTGAAATCCAAATTAATATTTCAATGCACATACACATCACCCATCATCAAAACCTTTTACCTTATATTAATTAATTTATCAAATCTTTGACTGCATTGAATTCACCAAAACTGAATATGAAAATTCTATTTTTAATTTACGATAGACACAAATACACATACATTCTGTGGTTGACTAGAAATAGGCTTTTTTTATGAATAGACATAATGATATGTATTAGTGTAATTAAATGAACTATTAATTAATTATTTTTTCATATAACATTTATTTGGTTGTATTTATTCCATGTCAAGGATCACTATTATTATAAATAATTTTGGGACATGACACCTCCTCTCATTGGTCACTCACTTTTCATTATCATTTTGGAACCATTTAGGATAGATTCTCCATATTAAATATATGATTATGCCACCATAATATATATAATAAACTAACTCCATTTCAAATAAATTTATTAGATGTTATTCAAAATTAATATCCAATTTTCATTAAACATCTCCATATTCAGATATGATCAATTTCTTAATGACTTCATTAATTCATTTTAAAATATCCAAAATTAATCGCAATGGAAAAATACACCAAATTATAATAATTCTAGAAGTGAATTACTCTTGAATCAATATAAATTTCACACCCTAACGATTTATACAATCAATGTAACTGTATGAATTTTAGGAACTCTGTTAATAAAACTTTATAATAATTGAATACATGGTGGATATTTTTAGTAAAAACCAAATCATGCAAAATATATAATCCTCTATTTACTTTCATAATTTCCAAATTTGTTAAGGTATAATTTAGATTGACCCTTTATATCCTTGTACATCAATCATTGTTTTAGATCTATTCATGCCTTATCCATCATTACAGATCATTATATGTGTTACACAAAAAATTAATTTCATTAAAAACAACCAAAATGTATATTTAGTCCTATACTTATTAATCCACATCACCCAGTTTATTATTCAAATAGAATCATTAATTTTTAAAAATCACCACTCCAAATGATATATTACTACATCAAATATTGCATGGTAAAATTTTAGTTATACACCTATTATTCCATGAATGTTGCTTCCATATCTACATACATTGGATGTATATAACCATTTTTAAATTAAAATATCCTTATCTTGAACATCTACAACACGGTGTTTTCTCATCAATGGATTAATCCACTTTACCTTATAATGCATTTATCATGGGATTATGCTATGATGTTAATCTTAGTTCCAATTCCATCCAAATTATTGATATCAAATAAACATGAATTTTATTATGTGATGGATCATATTTGAATCCTAATTTTTTATTCCATATTTGGACACATTGACTGATTTTATAACCATTTTTTACTTCCTTGGGGAATAAATGTTTTTTAATATCTACATGAAAAACATGACTGGGAATACTATCGGGCAATTCCCAATTCATCATTTTTAGTTCTTCGATTATCATACAGAAAAGAAAAATTATATTATAAATTGCTAATTATATGTCAAATATAACATTAGTATAATTTTATAACCACAACCACATCCCCCATAAATCTACCATATCCATATAATTATCCTCTCCAATATGGAAACCATAATGATGTGGCATGTCATCTGAAGGAATATAAGTAATATTATAGGTTTCACACCACTCAATTAGAACAAAAAAAATTTCTTTTATATTACATACTCTATTTTTAATTCACAAATCCATGGTCATTAAACCCACATGTGGTAGTTGGCATCAAATTATTAATGCATATTAAGAACCTTTCCAAAAGTTAACTACCCAATTAATAAATAATCTAACACCCTGGTAAGAAATATGTACCTCATAAAATCACATTCTATGTTAAGCATATAGTATTCATGCTTCTCATTTTTTAAAATCAATTTATATAAATTTTAATTTATCTCTTCATTTTTATTTACAATATATACCATATAGTCTCTGAGTTGACTAGAATAATTAATCTCTAGGTATAATATAAAAATTCTCATAATTTAGTACCATTAATGAAAATTCTAATCATCCTTTATAATATATGTTATCTTGGAATGATAACCATATTCATTTTCTTCCAAGGATCAATATGTTAGAATCTCCATAGTTTCCCCCATGCATTTTTCTACATGTATATTTAATATTTCATCCATTTGGTCACCATATCTGTCAACCATAAGATTATATTCCAATTACTACCATTATAATATATCCATGTACATGTAAAAATTATTGGTTTACCGTGATTTCTTATATATAATCATTGATTTCAAGAATCTACACCATTATTAACCAATTGATCATTTTTAACAAATAATAAACTAAATATTGCTATCAATATCAACCCACGCATTCTAGAAAAATATTCCAACAGATTTCTCGTTATCTAATGCCACTTATTTCCTTCTCATTCCATCAAAAATTATAACCCAATATATAGTCTATTGAGGGAACTGACTAATGGGGGACACAAAACCACAACATTTATTGTCGATCTGACCATTATTAGTGTTTTCTCAAGAAAACTATAGGGGATTGTCTCACTAAATAATGGTTTATCAAATTATATAAACCATAAATAAATTTTCTTGGAATAAAATGTATCATTGTTCTTTATGATTATTTTTTATTCTGAGGAATACATAAACCATATTAATTTTATAAATTATTTAAAACAAATAAATTACCTTTATAGTCTTGTTAAATTATAATTTATTGATGAAATATTATTTTTAATAAATATTTTTCCAAATAATAATTTGTTTTCTAGTGATTTAATATTAATTCAATTTCTTTCATTATAAATAATATATGAAATTTTAATTTTTATGAATGGTGAGGATTAAAAAATAAAATCAAGAATGGTATAGTCATTGTCAAATTATAATGTATAAAAAATATAAAACATTACACAGTAAAAAACTGTTCTTTTGTGAAATATAAATAATCATACCTTAAAAAACAAACTTATTTTATTATCATTTTACATTAAATTTTTTAAACTAATGAAATTAATTTATATTGACAGTAAATTACAATATATTAATCATTTAAATATTTATTATAAGATGATCATCAATGAGGGATCTAGAAAAATATAATAATATATTCACTCCCATTGATTGTTTATTTGAACCATAGAGCTTCCATATGCCAATATTCAACATTATTGGGGATGAAGACGAGTGTTGAGGGTTCTCAATAATCAATTTGAATTAATTACCAATTTGAGTGAATAATGGAAGGACATAAATGAAATATGAAAATAAAACCATGAAAAATAAGTAATATTTCTGAAAATTTGTTAATCATAATAATTCAAATTTGATGAATTATAATTGGTAATGAAAATAAAAATGTTCCCTAAGAAAAAAATAGTAAACAACTAATATTGGTAGAATTCATAAACCTAAAATTTCTCATCAATATTTGGATGTAAATTATAAAACTATAATCGAAGAATCCATATAAATAAAGGCTATCAATATTTATCTTCTACATGAATTCTACATTGAAAATTGTTATGTAAAACATGGGATTATTATATCCATATACTTATTATATTAAGCCCAAAATGGATAAATAAAAATATAAATTTATTTTAAAGAAGTGATTTTATAGTACTCAATCATAAACTCACAATTCATTTCAACCTACTGATAGACCATACCAATTATTAATTGTGAAAAACCTTATAATTGTATTTTATAAAATTTAATCTATTTTCTATCATATATAATAAGAACAGAACCAATTAATCCAATAATTATGATCTCTAGAAAATATATATTTATATTAAACACATTACATAAAAAAATATACAAGGTCATCCAAAAACAATATATCACATGTGAAATCCGTAAATCCATCCTTTAATGAATAATCTAATGTTAAAAACTTACTAACAAGAAAAAACCAAATCAATTTATATCACATGATCTAAATTTTTTTTTTCAAATCAATGGGTGAGAGGGGGGTAAAACATTAATGTTCATCATATAGTAGATATATTCAAAATGGATTATTACTTTAATTTTATAAAACTATATTATGTGGTGGGATATGTTGTTAATAGTGATCTTAACACTAAATAAACATAAAAATAAAACATAAAATAACTCACAAAATCATATAACAATAATAATGATACTATAACAACTCATCATCAATAAATATTTTTAATCATCCATATCAATATGTGATACAAACCACCAATTTCATTATCGTACCATCATTTTCATCTTTATCATTGATGAGCTTACCACTCTCACAAGGTTAATAAAAAATGAAATAAATTTTTATGAAAAATGATATTCTAGTTCAAACCTATCACATGACTATCATATATTTACTAAAAACTTGTCCCACTACCAAGAAACCAAAATATTCCAAGTAACCATTTACAAAAAACATTATGTGATTGTTAATAAATAGAAAACAAGATTTGTGATAACATACCATGTGTTAATGTGGTATAATAATGAATTGAAATCTATGAAATTTTAAGAAAAATACGTTATTAGAACAAGAACATTTATTTTCATCATTTATTTTAAAAACAATTATCGGAATTAAACTCACTGGTATATCCCACTAAAGAATTCTTCATGAATTGAAATCATAAAAATAACTATCAAAATAATTATTGGTGTAATATACGATGTAATTACATGTTTAAAAATAATAATACATTAAATATTATTATATATATAAAAGTATAAATGTTAGGGAATAATTATATAATTAATAACATTATTATTATATAATTATTATAGTATAGTCCTATTAATATTTTCCTTAATAATATTTTATTTATAATTTCACACATTAACAATATTTATATTTTTTTTAATGATGTAAAAAAGTAGTGTGGTAGATATGGAAAACATCTTGGTTCTTAATTAAGTATGAAATTTAGAAGAATGCGAGGAAGACAACAATAATATGGGATGTTTTTTTTAATAAGTAATGAATATTAAGTATGAAACCCCGTGTAATTAAACCATGTCAACGATGGTAAATAATGTTGGGATGTGGAGAAAAATTTAAAACATAATAAATTTCTATGTCATTGGGTTATGTTCATAGAGAATAGGGGATATTTTCATTGAAACACAACAACATTACTAAATTAAATTTTTTATTATATATAATTGAAAATATAATAAATTAATATATATAATAAAGGATATGGATTATATATAAGAATTATAGACATTGAAATTCAAATTAGGAATATCTGTAAAACCATGAAATGAATTATAAATAGTTAATTGTTTATTCATATGATATATTATTATAAATACAGCTATAAGCCACAAAAAAGGTCAAGGAATTGGATGGAGGAATTAATGTAGAATTATTGTGTGGGGTGTGGTTGGATTAGAAAACATTATTTTTTTTATTTAAGAGTTATATCATGAATTGCAAATTTTTTAATCCATGTAGTTTATTAAACCATTAAATGTTTTGTTTATAAATATTGGTGGTGAAAATCTATGTGTTTAAATTTAATGTGAACATATATTGAATGTAATTTACCTCTGATTGTTTATGATAATTTTATTCAGATCATTAATTAATATGTAATTAAATAATATTTTAAAATTTGTAAATATTATAATCAACTATTTATTAATTGTAAATTTTTAATCTAAGAAAAAAGTTAAATGAATTTATTCCATATCATAGAATGTGTATGGGTATTGAAGGTATTAAAATATCATAGAATCAAAAAATTATAATTATATAGATTAAAAACATCTCTAAAATGTATTTAAATATAGGAATAAATATTTTTTTTATGAATCTTTCACAATTTCCATAACAGAAACATGCAGTACGATTTTTCATGGTTTTTTAGTGGACTAAAATTCATGGGATGAAACTTGATACAAGATGATATGGTTAAATGATTTTAATATGTTATTTAATTATAAAATTATTCCTCATGATTGGAAAGGAATATGGAATTACATTATTTAGTATTAAATTTAACACCACATTATGAGTAATTCTATGAAAATAAATGTTTAATATTATATCCACGAAAAAGTAAATAACTATTTTAAAAATAAATTTCATAAAAATACATGAATTATATATTTACTTACATAATTAAATTTTACAAACGAATAGATAAAAATATGGCTCCCTATTGACAAAACAAACCCACCCAAGGGTAAAAAATGTGCATTAAAATTAATTAAACAACACAATATTTAATTGAATGTTGTTTACCAGTTAAAAAAACTATATATAACTATGATATAACATTAATAAAAATACCATTTAATTTCATGAAAAATAAACATGGAACATATAATCTACTACAATTTATATACTATTAGATAAATTTATCAAAAGGTAGTCCAACCTCACCCTTAAAATCATAGATATTTGGATACAGAGTTCCCACATTACTACCATTCAATCCTCTATAAATGATACACCTAAAAAAAATAAACCATTCCAAAATGATAATTTTTTTTACAATTAATCAAAAAAAATCCACAATATCTATTCCCTTAATGTATGTACAAATATCAACTTTAAATTATATATTAAGATAAAATAGAGAATATAGAAACCATAATATCATAAAGTGAACCCATATGGGACTCCCACTCCCATATACTCTCCTTTAAACTATTATGTCTGTATTTCACTAAATCTAAGGTAATGGGTAAAATATTTAATACCTTCTCATTATAATCCTAAATCTCCACTAGATTCTATATGATCATAGTATCTATATCCATATATATCATAATATTCAAATCATCAATATAAATCAAATATCTAATATCATAGAATTTTTTTCCTATACTAGAACACATAAATCAAATTGTGTACATAAAGTAGATGTAGAGTTAGTAATAAAAAACAATGTGCACCATTTTCTATCATTGGAACATAAAAATTTCTAATGAATCGTGGAGCAGTATTAAATAAAATTATAAACAAAAAATTTTAATTATTTGAAGTTACTTATAATAATTAATGATCACTTAAAATAAAATCCAAATACATTTTCTTTTAATGCACATTTGAATTCATTTTTTTTATTAATACTCTTGTTCTACATTATTATATGAACCAAACCAGATAAAACTTTCATAAAATTAGGACCAATAATTAATAATCAAGCATCCACCCAATATAGTTTATAATAGAAAAGTGGTACATATATATAAGTATTTTTAGTTATATCAATAGAGTAATTGATGTTCTTGTTTTAAAAAAACTCAACAAAGGTTAGAATTTCAACCTGTAACAGATCACAATATTGAATCTATTCCTATAAAATATCTGAATATGTATTAATGGTCCTCTCAATTTACCCATATCCACATGGGTGTGATACATACCATATGAACCATGTGGTTACAATGTCATTGTACAAATATCTTCACATATATGAGAAATTTATGCATTATGATCAAATTTAATCTCTTGAGGGACTAGATGTAGTTTTACCAACAATAAAACATATTATAAATCTATGGACTAAATTAAACTCTACTCATTAATTTGAATGAAATTAATCCAAATTTTTATTTAGTCTATAAGAAACCCAATATTAGCATGACCCATTATTTCATAAGATAAAACTTTTATGAAATATATATAATTATTAGTTTATTTCCATAAGTTACCTCCCAAATATACAAATTAGATTTTAGGTACATTATATTCATCCAACTCCTTATATAATTTATGACATATATAAATAAATATAGACATTTATTCATTAAAACCATTCAATAGAAACTATAGTCAATATATATATGATACATACATCCACCTATTTGGTCTATAATAAAATGTGAATGATTGAGCTCATGCAAGACTTACTATTGAATCTATAGTGGAAAAAAATTATCCCAAAGATCAAATCTTTTAATATCATCCTCCAACTAAACATTTTTATAATTATAGTAACCACACCACACCATTTCAACGAAATCACTAAATTGAGACTCGCCTACTCCGTCCTCTAAAAAATATTTAAATAACCTCTTAAATAATGATTGATTATATAAGAATATTATATCAAGATGAAAATATCATTATTAGTTCATAATCCTCCACTAACTAATAATCTCTCATGTCACATCCTTATACATCATCTTATTTCTTGAATCAATATCCACAATACACCTATTAAGATATATATTATCCCAATGTAATTTTTCTACTGGAAATAATTCTGCCACTATTACCCTGTGATAATTAATCGATGGTAAATTATGTATTTTTGGTTTCTTATTTTTATATATAACCATAATTTTATAACATTAACGATAATTTCTCTAAAAAATTATTGTAAAAAAATATTATTTCTATCTATAATTTATTGATTATATGGATAATAATGTGAGATAAAAAATCTAGT
This sequence comes from Viscum album, assembly GCA_963277665.1. NCBI lineage: Eukaryota > Viridiplantae > Streptophyta > Magnoliopsida > Santalales > Viscaceae > Viscum > Viscum album. The sequence goes on along the minus strand of OY728151.1, from coordinate 718,640,588 downwards.
ATTTCATGAACTAAAATCTAACTACAATATGAAAAAAATTACCATGCCCAAATAATGTTCATCATAATATACCACATAGTGAAATATTTCCAAGGGTATCTATAGATCCATTTCAGTAGTCATCCATCCAATTAGATACTGCATAAATGAGTTTCATTTCTATGATGATATAAAATGAAAAAATGTAACAATACAATTGAATTGTAATATAGACATATGAAAATAAAATGGCTACACCGAAAAAATATGAAACTCTAAAAAACATTTTACACTTAATCATATTATGAATCAATATTCATATTATTCATAATGATCCAAGTATTAGTAGAATTGAATCATATAAAGCCACATAATATGATCTCGTCATTTATTGAAGGTACGCCCTTGTTCTTTTGTAAACAATATTTTATCATTAAATTAGTGTTCCTTGAGTTCATGAAGAGTTCAATTAGTGTTATATAGATATATGACATGATAGTATGTGAAAAGTGAAAAAACAGTGCATAGAAAACGGTTGGTACGTAGTTGGCACATGGTTACTGTAAATCGTGGTCTTGGCTTAGGACGTATTGTGACATGGGATCCATTCTAGGAAGAAGAATATCACATGGTTACAACAAGGTTTCCTGAATCATTTGGGTATTACAAGGTAAACATGTTACCCAAAATTCATTAGACAATATACTATGCATGGTTTTGAAAACAATTCATGTAAACCAAGCATTCTTTCAATGTTTTAAAAATTTACCCATTTTCCATTTGAATATTTTTATAACTCCACTCGATATTCTTCCCATCCAACCCCCTCTATGCTAGGTGATTAACCAGGACCCATCTCCCCCTCCATGGAAGATTCTACACTGATTTTATGGAATTCATAAAATTTTTTGGTTCAAATCAGTGATCATTGTGAGTATAACACTCACTTTTTCTCTATTATACTGATTATGGCATGTAGAATATCTCATATTCTTCTGAAGCACTAAAACCATAATATTTACATCCTATTTTATGTATTCTCTTTAATGGGGTTTTGATTTATACTAATGGGTGGAAATTAATAAGGCATTCATAAACGATGAATAGGAAAGTGACCTTCAATATTTTTCACATAGTGTTGATGTTATATACAAGTATGAATTTCTAAAAATGTGTTCCTTAGTTGAACTATTTATACTTATGTTTTGAATTTTTTGGGACTATCAATAAGGTTTGGAACACATCACGGACCCTATGGTTTCATTGGCGAGTTATACTGAAGCATTGATTACCCATGGGGTAGTCTAAACTCATGTCAATGTTGAAAAAAATTGGTAGACATAGAATAGGATTGTTATTGGATAAAATTGGTTGTAAAAGTATAATCGGTAAGTTATTAAGGTCAACTGATTAATTGAAAAAATATGTATTGTAATTTATAAATGAATATGTGGTTTTGAAATTGTATTAATGGTTTGAGAACAATTTGGAACACTGTATGGCTAAACCAGGAACCCAATTAAAATTTTAAAAATTTATTGTTCTTACATCTCATGATTTTCAGACCCCCACACAATGTTTTCCCCCCATTCTCCCCCCTATACTATATGGTTGATCCAATAGCCCCACTGTCCTTATGTATGGTTCTCCATCTATTTATGGGAACATAGAGAACATTAAGGTTTGAATAGAAGATGCATGTAAGTCTAGCACTCATATTTTCTCTGTTATTGGGATTATGGACTGTAGAATCTCTCATATTTTTTTATATACCTAATACCCTCAGTTTTATAGAATACATTAGGTTTCGACATCAAAGAGTATTTGAGTATGAATTAAGAGTGATGATTAATAATGTGTTAATCAACAGTCATAAGGTAGGTGGTCTTTAATATCTTCCCATACTATTGTTATTCTATATGTTTATGTGGTTGTGCCAATTTGTTTCCTTATTTAATTTCATTATCCCTGATTTTTTAATGTTAATTTGGTCATAAATTAAGGTAAACTACCCTACACGGACCCTATGAGTTCATTAATGGGTTAGACACACCTATGTATTCCCATTGGATAGGTTGAACCCATGTCAACGGTGAATAAAATTGTAAAATATTGAGATAAGGTTGTAATGGGAGAAAATGGTTATTAAATGATTATTTGGTATGTGATTTGTATTTATGGATTAATTGAAATACATTTCTATTGGAATTTATAAATTCATTAGTGGTTATAAATTGTTTTTGATGTTTTATTTTGTGTCTCTGGTAGGATTAAAGATTTGTAAATGGGTAATGATGTTTGAAAGTCGTAAATATTTTTAAAGGAGGTTTTAACCTCATGGTGATTTAAAAAGGGCTTCCTATAGAGATTTAAAATG